>FR990097.1:31545000-34045000 GCA_905404275.2 Hedya salicella
AACTAAGGTTACAAAGAGTATCTAGAAAACTACCGTGAGACATATTTGGATTACATTAGCCGTTACTCATATCGTAAAAGTCGAATATTCTCCACATGTTCCGGTCCATTCCGAGGATATTAGTCCTGAGGCTTTTATGACGTCAGTGACCGTGAATGTAATCTAAATGAGTATCTAAGCAGAAAATGTTAGCCAGCCAAAGACTGTGGCATTAAAAATATCTAGTCCGTCTCATAAAGAGCTGACCAGGAATTTGTCACCTTCAACGTTGATTGGAAGCAGCGAAAAACAGAACTTGATGCCGTGTACTCTTCAAGGAATTGAAAGATCGTATAAGAAAAGACGCCGAAATTGAGTAAGAAAACATCTTGAAAAGCTGTTACCTCCTGGCTTAAAAATTACATTACAATTAGATAAAATTATTAGGTTTATTGTGTGACAACGTGTATGAAGAACGACACAAAATATAAAGTAAACTGTTGTAAGTATAATGAAGTCAATTCATCCGGAGAGCGGTTTTTTCTCAGTGGGCAAACGAACACATCATCATCATCATCATCATCATTTCAGCCATAGAACGTCCACTGCTGGACACAGGCCTCCTAAATAGATTTCCATAGGGGCCGGATAGAGGCGACCCGCATCCAGCGAGTCCCTGCAATCCTAACCAGGTCATCCAAACACCTTGCGGGCGGTCTTCCCACGCTGCGCTTGCCGATACGCGGTTTCCACTCGAGAACCTTTCTGCCCCAACGGCCATCGGTTAACGAACACATACCGCGGGTAAATGCTAGTAGTTTTACAAAATGGGAAAGATTGTAAAGATGTTTGGATGCAGTTTATTGGTCAACAAAGTGTTAAAAGTCAAATGTTTTTTGTAAAAATTGGCGTACAGATAGGTCAGGTCATAGATTAAAACATAGGTTCCTAGTAAGACGGATAAAGCCACTCAATGCTAGTCAACAACTACTACTACCATTGGCTACCTTTTATACATTATCTTAGTAGAAAATCTTATTCTTATTAGAGTCGGTTTCGTCGAGAGCCGTTAGTAACTATTTAAACGTGTATTGTGCACTAATGAAATAATAAAATATGACATGGATGACGAATAATTAAACAAATAGCGTCCAAGGAGCAACCAAATTTCCCACCTGCACAGTCACTTATGCACCGCGTCCCCACCTACTCCAAGTTACCGCAGATGGCATTGCCGTTTGAGGGTGTGATGGTGCTCCCCACTGAATCTGATTAGGTACTGATAAGGTCAGTCATAGTCAGACTTGAAAATCTAAATAAGTTTCTGTCAAAAAATAACATTTTTGTTACAAGCCCATCATCACATCAAGAACACCCATCAATCATTGAGATGTTTTTTAAAGAGCCCTAACTCGGAAGGATACATTATTTTACCACAGAGTTCCTATGACCACTTTCCTGCTCCATCGTCAGATCAGTTCAATGTTACAGTTTGGCACAATCGGAAACCGGGAAGTCGGTCAAATTTAACTTGCAAAATTGACCTGCATAAACATACATTTTGCAAGTTAAATAAAAGCTTGTAAAAATAACTTGTCACAGAGTCAAAACTAGGAATGAGATGACTTTACCTTCCGTTCATGTGCTTTGTTACATAAATATATATCCACTTTCGTAGCACACTTTGGAATAATACTAAAGAGCCCAAATATATTATCATGAAAATATTAACGTAGCAAATTGATTAAACGTACCAAGTTTCATAAGTTGCGCTGGGTGAAACTTAAAGTTATTTTTTTTTTTTTAAACCAATCAAGCAAAGTGTATTTTGCGTATAAACTAAGTAGTAAGATTTTCTATTGTAATTAGAGCATGAGCCACCAGCTAAATAAATATTAGTGTTAGTTAATGAATATCAGAGATCGGCTTATTAGTCATATTTAAAGAAAATACCATGATTATAATAGTTCTAGTAAGAAAATAAGTAAAAATTTCGCAAAACTCGACAGCTTTCTGGTCTTATTGGTCAAATTTATCTTACTAATTTGCTATTTCCCACTTTGAGAGAAGCCGATTTTTTCTAATTGTGACGCCAAGACAACCTGTACCTGTCCTGGGTTATAGGGCCAAAATGTCTATTTTCTTCTGATTTCTGATAAGCCAAACTTATCTAGCAAGTGTATAAGGATGGCAAGTTTTACTTCTTTCTACGTCTCAGTGGCAAAAACAAGAAGGAAATTGAAATGCTTCCACGACAACGGTTGATCAGGTAGACAACGTACATTAACCTGAACAGAACTACACTCTCTCATCATCATCATCATCATTAGGTATCATTTCAGCCATAGGACGTCCAATGCTGGACACAGGCCTCCTCAATTTCCACATGGGCCAGATAGAGGCGACCCGCATCCAGCTAGTCCCTGCACTGCTAATCAGATCGTCCGACCACCTTGCTGGTGGCCTGTCCACGTTGCACTTGCTGGTACGCGGTCTCTACTCGAGAACCTTACATCTATCTATCGTAGTGTGTAAGGAAGCTTGGATTTAAAAAAAATATTTATACCTAGGTACCTAACCAAAACTACACCTCAAGTGTAACCTGCACAATATCTTATCAACATGTGCAGGTCAGTTCCGTTATCTTAAAAAATACTGGAGAGTATATTTTGTAATTCCTTGTTGGAAATCCGATAATCTTTCGTTTTACCTATTTGACTGTAGATATTGTAAAAATTTAGTTGGGTATTATTACATTTTAATGACAGAAGAATCACCTAATTTAACCAAAACCGAAGCAGTTAGATCTTGGATTCGATTGATTGATAATGAGCGTTAACTTAACATTATTATGCGTCTGAATAGCTCCTTGTTGAAAGAGGATTGGCATTCTCAACGAATGCTTTTTTTAATTATGTCAAAAAAATTCATAAAATTAATGTGTCTATAAAAAAGGCGATGTTTATTTTTACTAAGTACCTAAGTATTTCGTCGCTGAAAAACAGATACTGGTTCCAAACAGTTAGGTCGCAGCCGTCTAATATAATCATAGGGTAAGAAGACAGAAATGTCACAGAATCAAGCCTAAGCCTACCTACATTTCTTACATAAAGGTAAGACAGCAAAAGAGTATCTTCGTCGTGGTTTAGGCATCATTTAGATAATAATCTGTCATCCTTTTTTGTCATGATTACAGGGATTGCTCTTTGTTTCAATTATGCTAGTAAAGTATGTTTTGTATGAATTACTGTGTGTACGCATTGGTTTTAAATTCTTCGGACAGTTCGGACTATACGCGTTACTTGCGGTTCTTCTGCGGATCTCCTCTTTTCTAATTCGATCTTGCACATATACTCCGAGCATAGATATTGATCGCGCTTAAATTTTTAAGTAACTTTGAGCCTCTCTTTAGCCCACAATAAGGTGCATCCACACTTGTATCATTTGCTCGTATCCGATCACCGTGCCGTAGCATAACTGCGTATCGCGCTGCTTGGACGCTTACTGTCGGCGCGCCGATAATGCCGCACTCTTCCGATACAAGTGTGTGATACGCGTAGCAAATGGATTTCGAGTGATCGGATCGGCGCAACGTCCAAACGCGTGATCGTGACACGCGATCATGCTACGCGACGATGATCTGATACGGGCAAATGATACAAATGTGGACGCACCTAAGTGACTACGCTTCAGTGTCGTATAGGTGACACACAATGTACAATGTCAACATGACAAGTTATCGAATTGGTCGAAGACTTTCGATCTTGAGGCATGGCGGGATATTGAATAAGGTAAATGGTATGTCGGCATAGCATGAAGAATTTCTGAATTTAAGTGGCAGTAGTCAGGCCAAACCGCTCGTAGAACTAAAGACCGATGACCACGTAGGTACTGGAAGACGCAGCGTGGTTAGACTCCAAAAACACAGATTCAAATAAGAAATACAATAAGGTGTATTGGGATAATTCCGAATTTGGGATAATTTCAAAAAACTGCTCATAATTCCGTAATATCAGAGGCCACAATGCTTACCGTCTTAGAGCCATCCAATGCTCACGTGTTAGACACTAAGAAGCTTTGCAGACCCTATTGTAGGTACTTTATTTCTGGTATAAAAGAGATGATTTTCGTAATTATCTTACATGTAATTCCTTGTCTGTTACTATCATCTATCTATGAATAGTAACTAAATGAATGATCATTTTCACTCTGCCTTCCACGTAGGTACGTAACTTTACAATTGGAGTTTTCTACGACCGTTTTTTTTAATTAGAGTGAAGTGTATGGAGAATCTGGGGTCGTAAATGTGTTATTATTAACACATTTACGACCGCGAGATCGCTCTGTTCGTAGCAAGATTTCGCTACATACGGTTTTTCCCATGTTATTGACTACGAGCGTAGCGTTACAAAAATGTCCGTGGCGAAAGTGATAAATCGGAAAATTCACTTAAATCATAATAACAGCAGACTGGACCATTTATCATCAATAGCCCCAGGTATATTATAAATTTTCTGCTTATACTAATAAAAAAAATTACCTATCATAAATCTTATATTTCAAAAAATACTGGTTTTCTACGTTACATAAAAAAACTTCTAGAACTAAACTATAGGTACTTATGAAGATTCATATATTCTAATCTCGTCTTCAGGATGGATCAAAAAAGAAAAATTGTATAATTCCTTTAAGTTTCAAACTAAAAACTTCTGCCAAGTTTTCGAAGCACATTGACACCCCACTTTCTGAACTTGTGTCCTCCAATCACAGCGCCGGATCGCACGCAACAAGCTCCGCCCTCCGGCGTTGCAATAGGCATGTTTCCAATGCAACGCAACATGAACTCACCTTCCGTCTCACTCTAATGTATAGAGAATCTAACTGTGAGATAAAGACAGGGCGTTCTTTACGATTACATGCAAATTTTTATTCATTTGCAAATTAAGTGTTGCATTACAATGGATTAAGTAATTATGTATTATTATATGGAATCACGAATTTCTTTGACATGGGCATCTTTATAGGTAAAATGCAAGGCGTGAGCATGAAATTAAGTTCAAGGATCTTATGTAAAGTGAATTAATATTAAATGCTCGGACTTAAAATTATGGACAGAATATTTTACTTTGTTAAATGTTGTAGGAGTTTTTGTTATCAGTTTATGCCAATAACAGAAGCGAGGCACTTGCATCGATTATAAGAATATAAATTACGACCAATTTAAAAATGTACTTGTATAATTATTTTTAATTATCGTTATTCTTAATTCCTTAACATACCAATACAACATTAATGCCTTAACATACCAATACTACATTTTCACGCGATTGTCATAATTGTAACCAAAGAAGATATTTTTAGTAAGTACTTATCATAAAATGATGAAAAATGTGGGTCGGTACGAACACAAGAACTTTCAAAGATAGAAATAGGAGCAGGAGCTAATAGCTCCCAATTTTTTTTTTCAAGCAGGTAGCTTGGTATAGGTACATTTTTGCCATGGCACTGCTAAGTTTGTGACATTGTCAGATCATTTAATTATGTATGGGGCAGCGAACGTGTTAAGCTAAAAGACGATCAGTGTTTGTATGTACATACATTTTTGACCGGAATTCACGTCTACTTAGTCGTATAGGTATGATGATTCAAACAGATTTTTTATTTGACTAATCCCTTTTCAGGAGCATCTGAGATAAAAAAAAAACCAACTAGTAACCTCATCCTATCAGACCGGCATCTACCATGATTTAGTAACATTCCTTCAATATTACAAAAAAAAACTAAAAAGAACCCTTTCCTAACAAACATACATAATTAAAAGGCCATAAACGATTTATAAATATCCAGATAGTTTTGTCTTACTCTTCTTAACTGGGAGTGTAAAGGAGGGATGGAGCCACCCTAGGTCATAAATTATGTTGAAGTCAGGTGAGTTATGTTGCCAACATGTGTTGTCGCGTGACCTGTTGATTATTATGTTGTAATAAATTTAATGGCCCATGGGGTTTGGTTCGGGCTATGGGGCAGAGTCCCTTTGGATTTGTGGCTTCTGAATCTTGGAGGTCGCAAAGTCAGTATGTGGAGCCGGAGGGCACTTGCGTGCATCACATAGCAACGTTAACTTTATTACCTTTCTATACTACAAAGATTCGAGGGTGAGGATATGTGTAGTATTTTCGTCCAAAAATATCACCAGAACCAGGAAACAGGACCACATATTTTAAGCCTGAGTGGCAGTATTATGTAAATACTAATCACTTATAAAAATACTTTTTGATGTTGTTCACAAGGTTGACAGAGTGTGGGCTAATCTTCATACTTATTTATGAGGGTCTCCTTCGGAATCCCTAATGTAGGTATTGTTTGACCTAACGTATTTTTGTCAGAAACCGTAAATGCTTCAGAATTTTTTAAAAGATCATTGTATAGATTAGTTTAGGTTCGGTTTGTTTTATAACAATCCTGAAAAATGTACAGTTTCATAAAAAATGCTTTAGGACAAACGATACATTAGAATAAACGACGTTAAGGGATTCGGATATACAAATCGTAGATCCATTTATGACTAGGTACTCTTAATTAATTTAATCGTAAGTCTGAATCTGTAAAGCATTGTTTAATATCAACGTCAATTTTAGCGTAGGTAGTTACATACTTACCTGTTACTTTATAAACAAACCAATTTCATTATAAATCATTCTGAGTCAAAAACTATCCAAGTACTTTTTTGTTTTTTATACAATACAAATCTATTAAAAGCCTGTCCATAAGAATAGATCTAAACAGTCGCACGGCCGTTAATGCTGTAATGGGCAGACATTCGTCTCGCACTCGTTTCAAGTTGTATATAATTAGTAGCTAATTAAACCAATGGCCCAATTAGTCCCCAAGCAAGGAGCCAGCGTGACTGTTCCCTCGTGAATGAGTGGCCTATGACCATGCGTAGGACCGGATTGTTATTGTGTAGGTCAGTCAACTTACAGTTTTTCGTATTCTGTTGGCGCATATAGGTATCTACATTAAAGTTTTAATTTTCAGTCAAGCGGTCCCCTAATAATTGAGTGGCCTATAACCACACGTATCACAGGATTGATTTTTGTATTCTGGTATGCATTCAAGTTTTTAGTGGTTTTGGCTGTGCCTTTATGAATGAGTAGCCTATGCATGACCATACCGTATGACCATTTGTAGTTGTTTAGGTCAGTCAACTTATTTTTTTTCGTATTCTGTGGCGCATGAAGGTATGCGTACATTAAAGTTTTCAGTCAATATGACGGTCCCCTAATGATTGAGTGGCCAGGACAATTCGAATGACAGGATTGATTTTCGTATTCTGCGGCATTCAAGTTTTCAATAATTTTGGCTATGTTAAACCATACAGTATGACCGTATTGTAGTTCTTTAGGTGAGTCAACTTAAAGTTTTTTGTATTCTGTGGCACGTATACATCAAATTTTTTAGTTAATTTGGCTATGCCCTCATGATTGAGTGGCGATGACCACACGTATGACCAGATTGTTCTTGTATAGGTCAGTTGTTTAAAATTTCTGTGGCGCATATACGTAGAGTAAGGGAGATTGAAATACTTATCTTCGTTGCTCTTGTCATAATGACAATAAAGACTAAAAAGGTACGTGTTACAGTTTCCCTGTTAGTGTACATTAAAGTTACACAGTACAGTCCATTTGGCTGTGCCCTCATTAAGTGACCATACGTATGAAAAAATGTTGTTCTTTATCTTTATCAGTGGTGCATAGCAAGTTTTGAATCAATTTGGCTGTGCCCTTATGAACGAGTGGCCTAAGTATGGTCATTCCGTATGACCGAATTGTATATTTCTGTAGGTTAGTTAGTCAACTTAAAGTTCTCGTATTCCGTGGGGCATATTATAATTTTCAGTCAGTAAACTGACTGAAAATTTGCTGCTTTGCTGAATGAAAGCTGTGCTATTTTCCGCTAGCTTTTCGGTAAAGAAAACCATCGTAAGGAAACCTGCATACATCTGCGAAGAAATTCAAGAGTGTATGTGAAGTCTCCAATCCACACTGAGCCAGGGGATATTACAGCCCTCTTATCCACGAGAGGAGGCCTGTACCAGCAGTGGGACGTATAACCTATTATATAGGTTGAAGATGATAATGATGATGAACGGCTAATTAAACCAATTGCCCAATTAGTCCTTAGGGACTAAGCACCAACTCCTTGTGACTGTGCCCTCGTGAACGATTAACCTATAACGGTGCATATGACCAGATTTGTTGTTCTTTAGGTCAGTTAAGTTAAATAAAAGTTTTCGTATTCTGTGACGCATATTAAAATGTTTAGTCAGTTAGGGTGCGACTTCATGATGAGTGGCTTTATGACTAGTTATGACCATACAAATGATCGGTTGGAGCTCTTTATGTAAGCCAACTTTAGGACCCGGAGTTTAAAGTGTGCTTACCTTAAATCGTCCATAAAATTTAGAGACTTTAGCAACTCTAAACAGTGCTTAAGAGCCATCATTTGGACCTTAAAAAAATCGTTTATTAGGTTTATTAGAAATTTTGTTAGATTGGATTCTTGGGTTACCTACTAAAAACGGGTAAAAGTGTATTGACATCTTAGTAAAAAAATGAATAATAAATATTGCGGGAAATTTTTTACACAAATCGAACTAGTCCCATGGTAAGCTCAAAGTACCTACGGAAGTTTTTGTTAGTCAAAATACAAATTTCGACTTTTTTAAGTAGATAGATCTTCTCTCTTCGCTCTATAATTTTTGTTTTATTTGATTTTGAAACACATAAAGATACATCAATCACAGAAGATAAACAGACAAAAAAAAACAAAAATAATTTTATGAAACTTAGGTAATACAAACTAGATAATACAACAAAAAGTATTATTACATTTTTAAAATACAGAAAAATGTCTAGCATGACATAGAAAGATAAAATTGACACAAAATACGTGCATGAATACGAAAGCAAACGTATTTTTATGTAGTAGGTACAAGCAGTCATCATCATCATCATCATCATCATTTCAGCCGTAGGACGTCCACTGCTGGACACAGGCCTCCTCAATAGATTTCCACATGGGCCGGAGGGGACCCGCATCCAGCGAGCCCCCGCAACCCTAATCAGGTCGCCGGACTACCTTGCGGGTGGCCTCTCCAAGCTGCGCTTGCCGGTACGTGGTCTCCATTCTAGAACCTTTCTGCCCCAGCGGCCGTCGTTTCTTCGAACTATGTGCCCTGCCCATTGCCACTTCAGTTTGCTTACCCTGTATGCTATGTCGGTGGCCTTGGTTCGTCTATGGATCTCCTCATTCCTGATTCGATCACGTAGAGAAATACCGAGCATAGCCCTTTCCATAGCTCGCTGAGTAACTCTGAGCTTCCTTAAGAGGCCCATAGTCAGAGACCACGTCTCGGCTCCGAAGGTCATCAAATACTGTTTTTAAATAGACATGGAAAGTATTTTCTATAGGTATTAACATCGCCCTATTCCACAACAATCCTACAACCGTTAAAACATCTGTTTTTAAAATAGATGCATTTTAAATAATTCATTTTAGTGCAGCGGTAATTTTTATTCCTCATAGTACGTCATACGTCATTGCTGATGCATGGGTGGCGTCCGCGGGCCGCGACCGGTACTAAGCGGCGCCGTGACGGATGTGGCGGCTGACGGTTGACTGTGGAAATAGTTTTACGTTACATATTTTTAATGTAATAATTTTACATTAAGTACATATTTTTAAGGTAAGTTAATGTTTTTAGTAAAATGATTAAAATGACGTAGCCTAAGCAAATTTATGTGTACTTAACGATCTTGTGAGGGACTCAAGAAGCTGCTGTATGTGGCTAACGAAAGACCAGACATCGTTGTAAATAACATTGTAGAAAATAAGTAAATGAAGAAGGGGATGATCAATGATAAACTATACGAAACAACGAAAAAAGATGGTTGAGATTATGTAGCATCAGAAAGTCCTGGATGTGGGTTGAGCTACCGTCCCGACCCATTGTTAGGTTTACCTAAATGAAATTAGACAGTTCATAGGTTACACCGCTCTGACTTAAACATTTTTTTTAAGATTAGTTTACTAGCTAGATTAAGAATTGGGCAGCTTAAAGAAACGATAGTCGATGCAACGCAAACGTTCTTGAACGTCGAAAGGGGACATTCAGTGTGGGATGGTCATTTCTTTCGGTCTGGTTTGTGTTCGTTCGTGTAAGATATTTCGTGTAGAGATACGCTTATATTAAGACTCAACTTTTTGAAAAGATTTTCGAAATTTAGGATAAAACCTCAGAGCTGCCATCGATCACGGGAAGGAAAAAAGGTATTCCAGAAATTTTAAATCACCAGTTGGTTTCACCACGGTGTAAGAACTACTTAACATGAAGTGTCATAATATTGTGATTCCCTAATCATAGCTTGTATATTTGACATTTCTTGGCAAATAGCCCAAAAGTCATGACGACGCTAGTAGGAGATTCTTCAATTTCAAAAAGTGCTCATTATGCATAAAGTCTTCCATTGATCTTTGCAACTGATATTTGGATTCCTTGTGAAATAGGTACCAAGTGACCTATTTTCATGATCAACCATCATCATCATTTTCCTTAAGTGTTAACAGGATATGGCATATGGAGTATGGTCCTATTCTCCTCTGCCAAATTATATGAACGAATGTCATG
The DNA here is from genome assembly GCA_905404275.2 of Hedya salicella. Classification (NCBI taxonomy): domain Eukaryota; kingdom Metazoa; phylum Arthropoda; class Insecta; order Lepidoptera; family Tortricidae; genus Hedya; species Hedya salicella. The sequence goes on from FR990097.1 coordinate 31,555,670, forward strand.
TCAGTTTAATACGATAAATTGTTATTGTGTGTGTGTTTCTTTGTTTTGTAAGTTATTTTCGTAGGAATAGGAATATTTCCGTGTTGTTTACATCGCGCAACACTATGGAATATTCCGCTAAAATTGCATGATTTTTTTTTTCGATAATAATATGTTTTGGCCATCTCCAGTTTTTGCTCTAAGTCATTTTTACATCGATCCGGAAACGTTCTCAGTTAAGCATGAGGTTTCTCAAAAACCTCTATACCTATAGCAAAGTGTTTCAAAGTTTTAAAAAGACATTTTTATGCTATTAAAATGTTATGTTTAAAGAAGTGGGTACCTGTACTGCTGAAATACACAATATTCTATAGGTCTGTTTAATAAGCATTTGTCAATATAAATGAAAACTAGAAAAAGATGCGATGCGACCTTCAACCTTTCAAGAAAAGAGCGCATTCCCACCTGAAAGGCTGGCTACGCACTTGTGACTCCTCTGGTGTTGCAGGTGTCTATGGGTGACGGTGATTGGTTAACATCAGGCGATCCGTCTGCTTGTTTTGCCCCTAGAACATAAAAAAGGAGATCAACATGAGGTCCTACTCGTTTTCGAGTCGTGACGAATATAGCAATTTTGGAGCTTTTGTTTAAGTGTGTAAAGTGGTACTCTCTGTACCTACACTATGTAGCCAAAATACATCTTTGATATACATGTTTTGTACTCATGTCACAATATTAAAAAAAAACAAGTAACGGTAAGTATCATTTACAATCGATCTATCTAATTGGAATACGCGATACACTACTAATTACTTCAAGATGATGATGATTTCGTTTTCAAGCAAGCAATTTCTGGGGTGGATCGTATGACAAACATTATATTATCCAAAAAACTAGCCGTTTAAGCCGACGTTTTGTTTTTTGTATTAATTAAGTTATAGATTTAAACTAAAATGTAAATCACCTTGGTCCGATTTGACACGTTTTGAACAAGGATTTCCCAACAAATTGTTTCCCTCTTTTCGTCTCAATTTTTCAATTTACTGTTACATCGGTGAATTAGGTATAAGAACCTATGATATATTTTCTCTCTCTACAAACTACCATCATATCATCGACCATACAAGAAAATAGAAAATCAAAAACGTACACGTAGCAGTCGCTGCCAAAACAACTAATTATCTAGGTCAAAACTTCTGTATGAAAAACAATTCTTATCAGCTTCACCATAAAAGAAAGTTCCTGTGCATATTTTAATCATGCCCTACAATTAAAAATACCGTCACCTTTTCTTGAGACCAAAGAAGCAACTCTTTATCAAACCCAAAACATCTCTATGAAAAGTGAATCGTTTACTTCAGCACAAGCGGCAGCGGGAGCGGGCGCGGGCGCGATCGCTCGAGCGTGCACGTGGCGCCGGCTCAGGTGGGCCCCTCCCCGCCCGGCCCACCTCGCCGCGATCGCTCGCTCTAGCCGCATTCGTCGCTCGGACGCCGGGAAACTACGAGCCGTTTTCCTCCGCGCCGCGCCGAACTTTTCGGACGCATTCGATTTTTAAACTTACCGGACTTTTAAAAAAATAAGAGTTTGATTTTTAAACTGTGAAGTGTGTGATGTTTGTGAATCCGTTGTGATTGTTTTTTTTAATTGACATTCGGTGTGAGTATAGTTTAATTTTGTTAGAATCCATTAAAGGAAATTCTAAAGTTAATTGTGTAAGATAATATTTAAGTTGACGTGGAGCTTTTTTTCTCGATTAAGTCGATAAGTTTTTTTTAAACTTTATTAAAATCACTAAACTTGAATGTGTGGTGTCTTTGAAAATTATCAGCAATTGATAGTGTTTGTAAAGTCATAAAATCAAAGCGTAGCGCAGTAAATCTCTCGGCGGTGGATTTCAACTGTCCACTTGACACGGGACATTAAAAGCATATTAAATCTTTGAAAGCTCTGTATTTGACTACAAAGTGAGTTTGAGTAGTTGATACAAGTTTCCGGTTGCTGTTGATATTGACCGTTTAAAAATTTATGGGATTATTGTTTGGTCATATTGTCAGGTAGGTATTCTTTAACTGGATTTTCTAGTCTTGTTTTATACCTATTCAGTACAATAAGAATCATATTGAAGAAAATTATAGCATTCTTTAGCTTTCGCTATAGGAATCCAATTTAATTCCCTAACTGTTTTTTATATTGTGATGATATTGTCAATTTAGATTAAAACATTTTAAAGAGAAATATCCAAATGCATCCACTCTAATAAAGCAACCAAAACCAAACCAAACAAGACACACGCAACAAGCTATCAAGGCCCGAATTAAAATTAAAACAGTCAGACGTTTCCTCTTCAAAGCCCTGAGAATAAACGTTAGAAAAATAAATGAAATTAAAAGAAAAAGCATCGAAATCGTCCGGCCCATTTAACGCGCACCGGACGGAGTGACAAAAATCCGACTGAAATAAACCGAACACATGTGAGGGCACGTCAACAGAGGACTTTATTTCAATAAGGATTATTTTGATACTAAACTTTAACGACGATTCTTTCTTATGTGGATATTTCTACACGTTTAGCTGATACAGACAATGACGACTTGCGTACTTAATTGTAATATCAAACATAATAAAAATATAACTCTGAACTAAATGTATATGATAGGATTAGGTATCAGATAGGATCATTTTGATACTCTGATTCAATGAGAAAAAAAATATCAAGTAATGTTTTTGAGGTATTTGCATATTCTGCTTAAAAATGGCGCAATATAATAGATATATTAAAAATATGACTTATGAATAAACATGCACAATCGTTTTTTTAAATAAAAATCTATCCCTTATTTTTCAAAAACTCTAAATTTTTGTTTTTAAAGCAAACTGTATAAGTATAATAATAAATAATAAGAATAAATATCAGGGACAATCTTACACAAATCGAATACACTGTTTGCCTATTTGTAGTACAGGTAACTATCATATTAATCTTCATTCATACATTTGGGATTACGTTTTTGGTTTTATTAAATAGAAATAAAACAATTTAACGGATGATATTTAATCGCGGAAACAGAAGAAAATATTATTTATTAAATAGGTAAAACGAATAAAAATCACTCAGGAAAGGAACGCATATGTCAAATGATATCTTTTGAAATACTTATGACGTCATTTCGTCATTATATTAGCTAGGTAATGACCTTAATGATGGCGTTCATATCTCTTTAGACACCAAGGCCGCTTAATATTAAGCACTACTAAAGAAAACCACTGATTCAGATGCAAAATAAAATAGTGCTTAAACATCAGTCAAAAATGAATAGTTACATAAAAAAAGGTATGAAAACATAGACAAAATATAAATCTATATATAGATGATGTACTATTATATTGCACAGCGGTCTTTAAATCAAATAAGTATAATCCATTACATATTTCATTATTTTATTTCGAGACCCATTCGATTTCAGCAACATGTACAGCCCTGACATTATCAAAACAATACCATTTGCGCCCTATTTTCATGTAGTAAATGTCTTATGAATTAAAATTGATAGTTTTCAAAGTCCAGAATCTAAAGTTCCTCATTATCGTGTCTTAAATTTTCATTTACAGAATTTACATCAAAATTATAACTTCATAATAAACTGTAGTTATATTATTACGCAATTTAACATTATATTATGTACACGTAGAGAAAATTTGTACTCTACCGTTTTCTTTTTATTAGTATGTTTAATGGAAAACTAATTATTTGATGCCCAAATAAATGAATTCTAGATATTCTCAATGTTTTACACCTATAATAGATACTCGATACTACTTAACAGACACTTATAACTATCTTGGCGAAATAGGCCTAAACTACGTTTATTCCAATTGATCTCTGTTACGCAAACTTCAGTTAAAACTGAGTTGCGGTCACAGATATTGCCAATTTTATACCAAAAGGCCCCAATTCTGAAATTCACACATTCATCACGCGCCAGCAAATCCAGTACATACACAATGACTGCTAATTTGCTCATAAAGACATATGCACCGGGCGACGTCGTAAATCGCCGCTTGGCCTACCGCTTACACCCATAAAGCTTTGCGGACACTTTTATGGCCCAACACGTGGCGTCTTTTTTCCGCACTTGACTTGACATGTGTAGCACTATATAGGAATATATTAATTTATTGTCTTAGAATAGACCTCCCTTGCGTTGTTTCCGTATGCAGCGCTTTGCGCTTAAGAAAATCTCATTGGCGTGTGACTTAAATAAACATTTTAATGGGTCGTTTTGCTTTTTTAACCGACATTTAATATGCCCCCCCTATAATCATCTTAATTACGCTGCAAATTACACAGTTCTTAATTTATTTTAAATATTAAAATATCATTACAATATTTAATATGATAACGCTGCTAACTTTGCGTTTACTTTCGTTTCTCGTTTTATAATAGAGGCGTCACCTAGACCCCCGTCACACATTTTTAGAATCAAGACATTGCCGATAAAAATGAAGAATAACCCAAATACTATCAGTCAATTTCTCGTGTATATCATCATCATCATCATCATCGCGGCCAAAAGACGTCTATGGCCGGTCTTGAGCTGCTTTAGTACTAGTATACTAATATTTTGTTTTAGTATACACATAGAAGGCCCTTATGTAACAGCTGTGTGCATTAACAATTATGTTTTTCGCTGATTCTTTCTGAACCCTTTATTTTCTCGAAGTGAAAAGGGCCTCAACTACGGCTTTCCGCTAATTGGTGCGAGGGATATTTCATAGTAAATTTCATTCGTCCGAATGAAATTTACTATGAAATATCTATTATTACAAACTGCGTGAAATAAATTTGATTGTACACATAGTTTCTGTAAATACGGTGAGCGATGCTTTGGGTTATTGATTCAAATACGCGATTCCTTGGCATAATTCGCGTGATAATTGGCGTTTCGTGCTTCAAGAATAGTACCTACCTAACAACGCAACAATTTGGATTAGATGATGAACAATTCAGAATAGAACTTTTGTTTTATTTATTTCTATATACTGTGATTATTTTGAATATCTACATGATTCTGTTTAATTTTATCCACAAATTCAAATTATTTACTTTCTTAAGTAAAGAATATTACGCTAACTTTCTTATTACAATTATTGTTTTAATAATGTTCCCTTTTTAAACTATAGTGCACTTGTTAGTTGGTCACTCACGTCCTATAGCTTGTATGTCAACTGATCTTAAGCAAGATCATTATGCTCAAAAGAATGGCAAAATAATCATTCCCCCAAAACAAATATCTGTCACATCATAACACTACGTCTACATTAAAAGCACCTCCTTAGACAGTAACTTCATCCTCGCACAACATATATCACTAACACGTTTTTTAAATGAACAATAACATATGCGTCCATACACTCCATGGTCGCTTGCTACTTTATTTTACCAGACATACTCCTAACGAGAGCACACACTTGACCAACTAATGTGTCTCATTTTATCGCAGGACCATCAATCAAGCCCGGACAATTGAAGCAAACTGCGAACAGCACTTAACATGTCCGACTAGACCATTCAGACATCCGAAGGATGACAAGAGTAGAGTGAACTTGAAAAGAAGGACACTACGCTGTTACCGATGAACGACTTAAACTACAACGCTGGGATGAGTTCCTACCAGTTCGTTAACTCCCTAGCCTCGTGCTATGGGAACCAGGCGCCCGGCCGCACAGGGACGCCGGTAGACCAACCAGGGCATCCGGGCTTGCCGACTCCAGGAGCGGACTATTATAATCCAAGCGCAGCAGCTTCGGCCTACCCAAATGCCTGCTACTCTCCTCCACAAGTCGGCCACCACTACCCTCAGCACCCGTACGCGACGCCCGCCGCGGGCGCTCACATGCAGCCACAGACCATGATAGACTACACGCAGCTACACCCGCAAAGACTTGGAAATACAGCCAGTCATATGCATCAGCATTCAAACCCGAGCCCGGGGGCGTTATCACCCAATTTGATTTCGAATCCGCCCAGTCAAGCAGCCGGAGCTAGCTGTAAATTCGCTGATTCCACGTCCACAACTGGCGTTGCATCGCCACAAGATCTTTCTACGTCATCAGGTCCGGGCAGAACGTCCCCCGGCTTCGGCGTCGGACCAGGTGGTGGGTCTACTGGATCTAAACTAGGCCTGACAACACCTATCGCTTCTCCCGTGGAACACAAAGCGAACGTGAACCAGAACATCTCAAGTCCGGCTTCCAGTACGTCCAGCAATGAAAGCAACGAGGCTAACAACTCTAGTTCTAATAATACGAAGAATTCTAAATCTGCCAACGCGTCAGCAAATCCTCCGCAGATTTATCCTTGGATGAAGCGGGTGCATCTAGGACAAAGTAAGTAGTCTTTTTTTTAACATCGATACTAAATGCAAACATGAACTCAAATATTTAGATATAATATTAGTGAGATTGTATTTATGCAAAGGAAATTTCAATAGTACTCATTGTATTAAATGCGTTAGTATATATAACCCATCCCGTTAGTTATAAAGCTAAATTGCTACAATTCCGTAACAAGAATAATTCTTTCAAATAAACCTGATTCACACTTTTTTACTGCCGTTAAATCAAATAGATCGACTTCCTCGTTAGTTTAATATGCCGGAGGCCGCCACGCCCTCGTCCAAATACCAACAGTTTGATGTAATAGAAACAAACGTCTAATAGTTCGCTAAGGTGGAGACAAAGCAAATTATACATCTATTTATAAAACATTAGCGTACATTAATGTATGATCGATATGGTTGATGAATGAGGTTCATAATAAGGCGTAATGGTTTCTCGGGCGCTTGCAACTGAACATCGAAAGCCTTTTTTCTATCTTAATGATGAAAGTGCATCGTCACGATGACGTGGCAAATGATAACCTTCTGGTGTTAACTGGGTTAAGGGTTAATATGTTTTTAATTTGATTTTAAAACCATTTGTTACTTTTAAAAAGCGTTTTATCTTCATTATACTGAGCTAGAAACGTCGCACTGTAGACTTTACAACAAAAAACAAAAGATATTATTACAAGCGCAGCAAGATGCGTAGACGCAACCGCTGTCACTTGTAGATGTCCGCAGATAAAGCGCAGATGTTGCCGTCTGTTTCCGAGAAATTAGACTCGTATTGTTTCACGAATTCCGTGACCTTCGCAAGGTTCACACTTGCACAATCTATCACATTACAATCTTTACAATTAGTGGGAATCTAATCAACGGTAGATCTTAATTAACTGTGTTATAAAGTCTTTTGTATTGGTCATCCAATAGATACGAAATTCAACAAAAGCTGCTGAATTAAATTGGCTTATCTAATGCAATTAGTTTTTAAACGTATAAAGTAGATCAGCATTCAAGGTCTGTGGTCAGCGTTTGGGCATTATATCAATTTCGTTCCAATTATGTTAATACCTATATATTTTAGGCCTATAATTTTAATGGTATGGGGTTCGTAATTGTTTTACCTACCGACCATCAACTCTATGACAAAAACTTTGTTAAAGGTTATTCAAAAAGACAGAAGTATCTTCATAGGTATACTACCTATAATTTCTTGCAATACAATATATATTTCCGAGCGAATGGTCGTGTCAGAGCTATGTGCTTTACCAAATTATAATTTAAACTTCGTTCGCGGAGCAGAAAAGTCATAACCCCTCTCTTTTTCGTAGCGTATTTGGGTAAAAAGTATATATGTATTATATTATAACCGTCTGTGAACACCAAGCTACTCGTGTGCCAACAATAGTTAAAATCTGTTCAGCCGATTTGGAGTGATGAAGCCACAACGACACATACATAAAAAAATCGTTTCAACGACCTGCAAATAGTCCGTTACAGTAAATTTTTGTAAATATGTATCTTCAATGTACAGACATTTCATTTTTACAAGTTTATAATAAATAGTTTAGATATTTATATTTTGTCTGCTGCCATTCTCGATCCTTAAATAGTATTATGTGCTTAAAAGTAAGTATATATACTTAAAGCACAGAAGAAAATACGTGCTAAACGTCGAGGTCCTCATTTCGGTCTTTTAATTTACTGTACGAGTACATATATCGCTACAAAACTAAATACCTGATTACTATAGCAATATGGATACACTAATATATATCCATAACACAAGCCTTACTGAACTTACCATGGAACTACTTAGTTCAATTTGTATAAAATTGTCCTGTAATATTTATTATTATTTATTAATTATTAATACAAAAAAATCTGTACCTCGTTGTCATGGTTACGTCTCCTGAGTTACTCTTTAAAACTACGATTCTAAACGACATAAAGGTTTTTTTTCTAGCCTTCCATTTTTCAAGGGCCCATCTCGTCAGTATGTTAATAGCCTAGATTATTAGCATTTTCCTATGTAACTGTCACCATTGTCTCCTGAGTTACCAGACAGAAAATAAGAAAAAAAGTTGATTGACCCATTATAATGTAAATAACTCACGATATAAATTATTAACATTATAAATGCAGAGGTCTCTGTCTGTCTGTTACATATTTACGCTTCAGCTGTTGAACTAATTTGATATGCAGATAGTTTGAGATTCTAGAGAGGACATAGAATACCCAGTTTTTATCCCGGAAAAATGCATGGTCCCCAAGGGATAATTAAAATAGTAGGCCCCGTGGCTGACCACGGGAAAATTGCACTAAATTATAAAAGGGTCAATTTCAGGGCGTTTCAACCGCACTCATTAGTGTCACCGCAGTAGTGGTGCCTTATATTACAGATTCGAATGGTATTTTGAGATATTGTACTTATAGAGGTACAGTACCTCTACTCAGGATACTACAGTATCTCATTCGAATCTGTAATAGAAGGCACAATTAATGCGGTGACACTACTGAGTGCGGTTGAAACGCTCTGAAATTGACCCAAAATCGCTGCCTTAGAACTATTAATTCGTCAAACTGTAATACCATTTTGGGCACCATTACTTCACATTGATTTAAAATGAAAGGTAATTAAATGAATCATATTTATACGCGATTAAGCCCCGTTTTGTTGTGTTGTAATAATACCATTACTTCAATTACGTCTCCAAAAGCTCTGAATAATGTTAATCTAATGTTTCTGATGATGTAGTTTAAGGAATGAAGTTGAAGGAATGTAGTTCAAGAACCTCTACGAACTGTTCACAGTGTTCATACTTCTGCCAATAGGAACGAATATTTGCATAGTGGGGGCGGGCCTTTGACATTTGCTGCTAGGTGCGCCTCGTTTGGCGAATAACCACTAGAGATAAGAGCCCAACTACTTAGTATGGCGACAAAAATGAGAAGAGTGAATCAACTTTTTCGTCTTCTTCTGTCCTTATTGCTATAGTTAAGTTCTCCTGAGTGACTTTTTAAAACTTTTATTTTATTTAATTTTTCAATGGCTAAGTCCATCCGTATGTTAATAGCCTAATACATTAAGTAGCATTTTTCTAAGTTACTCTGCGTTACGGGACATAATCACATCAAGAAAAAGTTGATCAACCCTAAATTGTGTGTAAAATTATGATCCAACTAAGAATTATCTACTTTAGGTTCATTCGTAAAATTACCAATGATTAAATGAAATAAAAAACGTCTCTAAACGCGCATATTTTTTCCGAATCGACTAACACGTTTTTCAACCATTATATACTACTGAATTCTCTGTTTTTCTGTAAACAAGTATGCAAATGAAAAATACGCAGATATATACATTATTTATTATTATTACGGTCCTTTTCTATGTTTACCGTTATATATAATGCGAAAGAGTGTTTGTTGGCGTGTCTGTTAGTTTGGGTTACACTGCCAGCGAGCAATAAATCGATATCGTTGTTTTTATCGAAGTACTTTGCCTAAGAATTAGAGTATTGGCCTAAAAATTTCTAACCTCGATAGCTGCACAGTCCCAGATATATTGTTTTATTTAAATTACTGATAATCGCCGAAACAGAACAATATATTTAATGCATATAAAAGCGAAGGCACTCTTTCAAATCCAGCCGGAGTCTGGGATGTTTTTCATTATTTAGATCTCTGTATTTATAATAATAGAAGAAAATATTAACAAGATAACCAGGTCATGACAAAACAGCTGCGAAACCACCCTTAATGAAATAAAATACAGCTGTAAGAAGAACAAAGAACTTAAAAGCTATCACGCACGTATAAAATACTTTAAAATAGGATCGTTGTCAGATAGAAGGCGCATGATAGATTTAATTTTTTTTTTAAAGAATTGTCACCGGCAGCCTAAATTGTCCTGATTTACTGAGGAAAATTAATTTCCTTGTACCGTATAAATTGCCCAGGCCCGGTAATATCAAACTGTTTGGCTCAACCAACTGTCGCACTAACCTTAAACGTCACTGTCCTCTATCGCGGATGTTTGCTATATATAATGATTGATCTCAATTCATCTACCTTCTCGTGCATTAAAGCCACACTTGTTAGTAGGAAATAAGGCAAAGTAATAAATGAAACAAATGTTTATATATAATTTACGCTTAGTTAATAACGGTATACAACTTAAGTTTAGCTAAAGTTATTAGTTAAGGTGGAGTAAGTAACAATAATTTTGTTATAGTTAAATTTTACTGCTAATTCGTGCATGCTGTGTCCTTCTGTAAGTAATAAGATGCTTAGTCTTAAGCTGTAAATGTAAATTATAACACATGTAAAAGTATGCTTATTGTTGAAGGTCCAATAAATAAAAAAAAATGAAACTTTAATTTCGTGAGACATGGTTTTAAAATTACAATGGTAGAGCGTTAGTCGTGGTAAATGTTCAGCATGTCTCGCCAATTATTTCAGCATGCACTAGTTCTTAATTTTGTTGAAAACTATAGCATTTAGGGTCCTGAAATTGATGGCTGACATAATGGGCTGGCGTGGATAATGGCGAAGCGCACTAAATATGACTTATTAAGTACGAACCTAGATCAAGATCATTTACCATTGTAAGTTATTTATACTATTATAAAGTTGTAGAAATGAAAAATGTACAGATACATTGAAGATATTTTCTTTTTGGAGGCCACTGAAACTAAAATATTTGTTTTTATGGATGGTATGTATGTTTATATGTGTCGTTGTGGCTTCATCACGCCAAATCGGCTTCAACTATTTTAACGGATTTCAACTATTTTTGGCACACGGGTAGCTAGGTATCCACAGGTGGTTATAGGATACTTTTTATCTGACTACGCTGAAGAAAAATAGAGGGGTTATGTATTTTTTTCCTCCGCGAACGAAGTTACCTTCTAGTCTGAAAAAAATAGATACTGAATTGAATTTACATAGGCTTTAAATCGTTTCAAATATACACTGAATCGGCTGTTTCTGACCGCGGCAAGTATGCAAATAGAAAAGACGGAGGTCGCAACCCTTACGTGTTTCAAAGCAATAAGTCAAATGTGACGTCGTATGCGTGCAGACTAAAGACGAGATTTCTGTATATATTTAGCACTTGTGAAATTGCATGCAAACGATATTTAGTAGTGACGTCTATTTCAACGTTTCGCGGAAACGGGGATGTGTTTGTTTCCGAGTTGCAGTGTTTTACGCCTCATTCTAAGTAAGCAAACGTATCTGTCAGCGAAAAGGAATAAATCATAAGCTAAATTGCGGGGAATAATGTGTTTTGCTAGTTTCTTTGTTGTGTAGCATGGATGACACTAATTACTAACTCTACATTGAAGAAAGTGCAGAATGCCTTAAAAGTTAGGTCGATGAATATTATTTTGGAACCTCTTTCCATTTGGATCATTATCATCATCATCAGCCTATATATGTCCCACTGCTGGGCACAGGCCTCCTCTCATGGATGACCCAGTGCCGATTGGAGAGTTCGATTAAGTATAAGAAAATTTACACAACATAAAATACTATAAGGCCCGCAACTTCGTCAGGGGAGGAGAAAAAAATCATAACCCTCTTCTTGCTTCAGCGTAGTCGAGTAAAAAGTATCCTATTACCACACCCGTGTACCAAAAGTTGTTGATATCTGTGTAGCCGATTTGGCGTGCTGAAGCCATAACGACACATACAAACATATAAAAAATAAAATCTATTTTTTTTCGATTCAATGACCTTCAAATGGTCCATTACAATATTTTTTTTAAACATTTTCTATATACATTCATGTACACACAGAAATTTCACATTTACAACTTAATTATTTGCAAACTTTAAATTAAAGTATTTTTTGACATATTAAGTACCTACCTATATACGTTAGTATATACCTTAGGTGATAATAAGTCAACGATTGCATATTTTTATTCAAATATGTAAATCGCACGGTTTGTTTGTTTAAAATTTAAGACCTTGCCGTATTGAAATGATATGTTACCTCGCTTCATCATCTTCACAACCCATAGTGCATTTAAAAACGACAAGGTCCTAAGCAGGCTCACGTCGACTGTAGAACCCGTTGAAACCTGTATGATAAATTACGATTAGCATTGTTTAACACAAATTTATGAAGTAAGTGAAGGGATAAAGCACTTCTTTAGCATCAAAGGGGCATAAGTAAAAACACAAATGAATTCCAGGTTAAATCTTAAGCCAATCGCATTGGATCTGAAACAAACACAAATGGATTCAACTGAGAGTCAATTCTCTTTTGATTAGCAAATTCGAAATGTCTTTGAATACCTCTGATCTACACGTTGAGTAATTATTTAATGAATTATGTATTAATGCAAACTCAGTATAATTACTTATGCTATTTTCTGCCAACTGCGGCGGCATCTTTTATAAACGCGAAGCATATTTAATGCGTTATGAGTGTAATAAAATTACATTTAGCTTTAAAAAGTGTGGTTTGAATTAAACGACTGTAAACAACTTAAAAACGGGTGTTGTTTTCTTATCTGAAAAATGATAATTAAATATGTTGCTTTTTGTTTTAAAGGGTTTTATGGGTATAAAAGGTAAGGCACATTATGAAGAACCCACTCTTGACTCTAAACTAGCATTACTGCCAAACCGGGATAGCCACATATCCATAAAAATCAAAAACACTATATTTATTACATAATACCGCCGGAAAGCAACATAGTATACCTATCTAAAAATCAGAAACACTAAACAAGTGTCATAAACTTAAACAATTAGTCAAACAATTTTACATATTGTCATACAGTTGGAATTTAATTCCGCTTAAACAATAGCACTTCAAAAACACCGCAACTGCAGTTCAATCCCAATTTAAATAAATATTACGGATACGGCCCTTTAAACCCACTAAAGTCATAAGAGAGTATGCATATTAGGCCTCGAACACAGTCTTTTTAAAACGCACAGCATCACATACTTCATACCTGTACTACCGATTAGTAAATAAATAACAAATTAAATTCCAAGCAAGATTAGTGGCCGTCCGAGTCCATAAATAAATCAAGACAGACTCTGAGTAAAATATGACTCAAATAATATTATGCTACGGACATGCAACGCATTGTGGTGTTCGTGTTGTTGCGTTTTTATTTTATTGGCAATTAAATTTTAAAATTTTAATTGTATTCAGTTAACTGTTGGTGAAATTATTAAGTTTTAAATTATTATTGAATTTCAATTAAAGTCGTCATGTAATACCATGACGATTTTTGCGATTTTTAAAGTGAATTTCTTCACTAAGATACTATAAACTTTGAAATACAAAGACCTAAATAATTCAACAATTCCAAGACTCCGACTGGATCTGGACTGGACTTAGATTTTTTCATTCAGATCTTTGTAATGAATCTGGATGAGTGTCTATCAATAAACACTTAACTTTTTATGTTACAAAGTAAACTTCCTAATTCGCGAATAATTTCAGTACTGTTTCTAGGTAAAAAAAAAAAGAAATTAAATTTAATCTGTTTATTTCACTAAAAGTCTACAATCTTCTGCTTAGATTCTAAGGTAAGTAACAATATTGAATAAGTTTCATACGGTACCTCAAATGACTTGAAGAGACTATTTAAGGTGCCACACCAGTAATTTACGAATACGAATATTCACCGAATAGTAATTATTTACCAAATACATATTTGCATATTTGCCGAATCCATTGGTTTTCTGGCTTGTAATTTATTTCTATAAGCTGAAAAATTGGCCCAGGAGTATTTTTCATGAAAGCCAACTGTCACTTCAGAAAGATTATTTTCGACCGCTGGGAATGTACAAGCGGAAAGAAGAAATCGCCTAACACCTAAGAAATTTGCCAGTGGTACATTTTAATTATTAAATCTCTTAGTAAAAAAAGAACAGTGATGTCCTATTTATTATATAGTTGAATTTTCGTATTCGCCAAAAAGTAAGTTTGATATTCGTATTTGTGAAAGTAGTATTCGTTCCAATTCTAGCCACTTACTTTTAACACAAACAGTATAACGAATCTAAGTTTGAGGCCTGATCCTAGATTTCATTAATAGGTCATAATAGGTATCAAATATTATTGGTACTAGTTAGATTACTAGTATTCCATTAGTCTTTTATATCTACGTAAAATAGCTTTTAAGTTACATTCGAAAAGCTCAGTTACTTAGGTATTTACCACTTCGTGAGCGCAAGGGCCTCGATCAAAGATACGGCAGGAATCTAGACCGCAAACCCCGCCTCGCACCGCGTTAATATGCAGGGCTAAATAACAAAAAAAAACTTAACTGGCTAACGAAAATAAATAAAAGGGATTAGCGGCCCAACCACTAGCCGAGCGGCCATGTTGCCGGCGATGATCTTGCAACTTCTTGCTAAATTACAACTTCGAAGCATAAAGTCGTATGTTTTCGTGTTTGTCATTGTCATACGACTTTATTCACCTAAATGAAGCACGCTTGGTACCTATACGTATTGGTAAATGCGTTGTTATGCATTTTTTATTTAATTAGCTCGCACCGTCTGGATACGCCCTATTTTAAATTAGTTGATTATTCAATAGCGCTTAAGTGTAATAAGTAAGAGTAATTATGTTAATTTAACTATGGGTAGACACTTTTAACGAGTTTATTGTTAATTTTATTATTGGGAATAGTGTACGGTTAACGCAATTATGTAGGTAAATTATAGGTGTTTGCTTTTGTGCAGAAAATTATGTTCGTTCACTATAATAGGTAGGTAATATTTTTTTTTGTTATAAATATGTTAAATATTCTTCTTGCTGAAATTATGCAGATGACAAGTTTAGTATGTAGTAAAAAAACTGCTACAATTTTAAAATACACACACTTTACTCACTAAAAGAAAACTAAAATAGAAAGATACACAACAGCCATAGAAGCACAAAATTTAAAATGGTCCGTCGCCGATATGTCAACCTTGCGACGCTACGTTGTATTTGGACACTTTGGTGACGATGACGGCCCAACGTCTAAGGATAGGAGATGACACCTACTTTTACTGACCCAATCTTGAGCACTTTATCAAATCTTGTCCTATTTTTCATCTAAGGTAACCCTATGTATAATATAAGCAGTAGGGGAAGGTGGGGAACAATGGATCTCGTGAGAAACAATGGATCCTAGCCTATATCTATACTATTATAAAGTTGTAAAAATAAAATGTCTGTACATTGAGGATATTAAAAAAAAATATATTGTTACGGACTATTTGAAGGTCACTAAAACGAAAAATATTTTTTTTGGATTTTATGTATGTTTGTATGTGTCGTTCTGGCTTCATCACGCAAAATCGGCTAAACAGATTTCCACAATTTTTGGTACACGGGTAGCTGGGTATCTCCAGATGGTTATAAGATACTTACTTTTTACCCGACTACGCTGAAGAAAAAACGACGGGTTATGACTTTTTCTCTTCCGCGAACGAAGTTGCGGGCATCTTCTAGTTTTAAATAAAATATTTTAAAGTTGTAAAAATAAAATGTCTGTACATTGAAGATATTAAAAAAAATAAAATCTAACTGATTATTCAACAACTTTTGGTACACGGGTACCTGGGTATCTCCAGATGGTTATAGGATACTTTTTATCCGACTACACTGTCGAAAAAAAGAGGGGTTATGACTTTAAGTCTTCAGCGAACGAAGTCTTCTAGTTTCAGTCAACGTCAAAGATATGTTTACACTTTTCGCCTTATTAAAATGGGATAAGGTGCAAAAACCTTAACATATTTTTGGCGTTGACTGTACTATTATAAAGTTGTAAAAATGAAATGTATATTGGACATATTAAAAAAAACATATAAGAGACTATTTGGAGGTCACTGAATTGAAAAATATATTTACTATAATTTTTTTGTACAAACCTACCTATATTTGTATAGGTAACATGTGTGGAAGTGGCTTCATCACTCCAAATCGACTAAACGGATTTCAACTATTTTTGGTACACGGGTAGCTGTGTATTCACAGATGGTTATAGAATACTTTTTACCCGCCTACGCTGAAGAAAAAAAGGGTAATGATTTTTTTCTCCTCCGCTGACGACATTGCCCTTCTAGTTTATAATATTTGTAGGTACCTAGACGTGGCACAGTACGATTATTAAAAGAAGCAACTTATACCTAGATCTTAGATTTTTGTTAATGTAAATTAAAATGACACAATATGTGGTTCATAAATACAATTACAGGCAAGTTTCAAAACTACGGGGACGGCGCTAAAGCCCCGTCCCAGAGGACGCTCCTTCAATTATTGATGGCAACTTTTAGCCAATAAAATATAGAGGACGATGCCGACTATTTTTCATCTGGTTGTGCCAACGATATCGAACGTATGGACTAGGTGTTCCTTTGACTAGAATTTTATATATGTTCGTATTCTTTTTGTTAACCAATAAATTAATATGCACAAAGATACTTAAGGCTGATTTTTTTACTACGGATGTTTTTCTTTTAGTCACTTTGCATTCTGCATTATACGAAATCTATATATATCATATACCAAAAATCACATCGTTGTACCATATTTTATTAATTACTGCGTGAATTACGAACAAACCGCCATCAAACAAAATATCGTTATTATTATATGTGCATTGACACTTTGAACCGCCTACTTTTTAATAAAAGAACGAAAAGAAAGATGTAAAATTGCCAACATATTTAACTACGAGCACAAGACAAAACACACTATCAATAAATTATATTATAAGGGATTTAAATACATAGGTATAATTTAATAATAATAATTTTATCTAGAGAAGTACAGTGAGACTCAGTCATTTATTTTACATTAAGCGGTTGCTTTTACGTCGTAAAACTTGTAAAAGCCGAGTACTGCTCGATAGCGGACACCGAAGCTGCCGGTGCTAGGCAGGCAGCGTCGGTGTCCACTCGTCGCTCATGAGTAAGGTCCTTGTAACAGACCAAAACATGTCGAGCAATACCCGGCTTTTTCAACGTGAGTAACTGCTAATGTAATATTAATAATATTCTCATTAATTTTGCTACAATGACAAACACGCACACAACACGGCGAGCTTTTTATCTAAAAAGGAGTCAGTCCATATATTTCGTTTATCAATAGAACGATGCACACTATTTTTCACCTGGTTAAGCTTTAAATAACTAGAGCATGTTGTTTTTATTTTTCACGCACGTACGCTATTTATAGGCGTTTTCCAGTCGATACGTACAAACATGGTTTTTCACACGCAACCCTCCCGAGTAAAACTGATGCAGGTGTGCATTTTGGTTCTTTGATATGTTTATTAATTGCATAGTACTTCAACATAAATATTTATAGCATTTTGATGAAAAACGGTGCTTGTTACAAGGATACAATAGATACGTTGTTAGATTTAATGCACTCAATGTTATATTATACAAGACATTAAAGTAAATTATAGATTTGGTTGTAATAACATTAGGTAGGATTAATTGTCACTGACATAGCAAACAGGGTAAGCAAACTGAAGTGGCAATGGGCAGGGCACATAGTTCGATGAACCGATGGCTGGTGGGGCAGAATGGTTTTCGAGTGAAGACCGCGTACCGACAAGCGCAGCTTGGAAGGGCCACCCGCAAGGTGGTCGGGCGACCTGGTTAGTGTTGCGGGGACTCGCTGGATGCGGGTCGCCGCTATCCAGCCCATGTGAAAAATATTGAGGAGGACCTGTGTCCAGCAGTGGACGTCCTATGGCTGAAATGGTGATTATGGTGACAATTAATTGTAGCACAAAACATAAATACATTACAATGTACCTCACAAATATGCAAGGATTTACAAATAATGCAGTTACAAAACAAAATATGTATAGGTATCATAAGTTTAAAAAAAAAGTAATGAAACCAATTCTAAATAAATTAAAAACACCTTACTTAATATATTATTGTAGCAAAATTAATTATTATGTCTTTGATTAATGGGACTGGAACAAATCAGATTACGCCAACCGTTAAATCTAACAGAGCATTGTGTAATTGGGCCTTAGTCTGTGTCCAATAGACACTATATTTTTATTTTCAAAATATACGTACTTTTACATTTTTTAATACAGTAAAGTCACTTTTATTTCAGAATTATAGTAACAACGATTAAGTGACGTTAGTAAGTAATTGCACATTACATGGTATACTACTCGTATAATCGAGCTATTTACAGTTTTTGTTCCAGAGTAGTGTTTTTGCCTTTTACACAAATTAATTATATGCAACTCGTCACTTCTAAACTGGTATAATTACGGAATTACTTTCTTAAGTAAAAGCTATTAGTTTATTTTTGACAAATAACCCTATATTTTGCGCATATCTCTTTGCATTCTCGGAATTAAGTTATATCTTCACTCAGTGGCGTGCGGTAAAGGCACAAAGGCTCAGCCTATCCTGAACGTTCATAGGTCCATAATATCCATATAGGTACAGGGAGACAACTGCCTACCTATGTGATCAAAACATTTTAACTGCCAACCATGCGCAACAACCCCGTGCACGCCACTTCAGGAGATTTAATGGTTAATTTTTTTTTACAAAATAGACTTTGTCAGTTATTATTTATCAGTTAAATAAACTTTCACAGTAATAATGTATCATAATGGAGAGTAAATATACTAAAGCTGGTGTAAACTCTTCTTAATAAACTGCATAGTTCTACGGTTCCTAGTAATGTATTTTTTTTTACCTTTACTGATTGAAATTCCTAGAACATATTAAACAAGCTGGCACAAATGGAACACAGTGTAAGGCATATTATTTTCCGTAAAATGCAAAGTCCTTGACTATACAAGCGTACTTACCAACCATATCAGCTTATGCTGCTGCCGTTTGTCTAAAAAGTCATATGTCCCAATACATTCTCCTGCCATGCGACCGTAAATAATCATAGCTGTGCTGCTGTTTTATCCTAAAAAGCATAAGACTCGTTAAAATTCCTACGTCTATAGGACCTTTTACATACAATAATGTTTGAACCTTAGAAGCACAAGATCGAATGTATTCATAGAAAATATTTGACATCAGCCCTTTCCCTCCTGAATTAAGTATATGCATGTGCGCCGACTTCCTAATCATGCTCAATACACTGTAAAAGGAAGCGCAGTATTGAAGTTTTAACGTCTCACGGACATACGCCCACTTTATCATAGCTTTAAAAAGTCGTAACTGCACTCAAACTCGGGCAAACATAATGCTATTTTATTTTAAACTGCAAAGTGAGCGTTGACCGCTCATAGCAAAAGAAGCACGGTTGAAGCACTACTGGCACAAGACTTGTTGAGATTAATAATAAGATAACTTAACATCGAAGTGCTAATGGGTAATTTAATTGGTATATATAACTTGTTTTTGGAGTTGCTTTGTGCGAGTTGAATATGTTTTCGCAATTCTCACGACCATTATAAAAGAGTTTCTTAGTTTTGATACAATAGCTGGATAGTTGAAAGATCATTATGTTTAATAATTAGCAAATATTGACTAAACTCCACTGTACAGTAGACTTATAAGTATTTTAAGTTTTTAGTCCTAAGAATTTTCAAATTGTAGTAGATGATGAGATTAACACACTCTAAACATATAAAACCTGTTTGAAAGGATAATTTAGCTACGTAGCACTCAACGTGAATAGGTAAGCAACTACTTAACACGACACTTTGAAGAATGTCAACATGCAACTTGTGACTTTTCGTTGTAATATCAAGTTACACTACCAGTTTGCATAGAATGTCTTGGTCAACGAGTACACAACACATACAATTTTACGCCTTTTCGAATACTATCAAGTTTCTCTACTGGTTCTCGTAGAACTGTGACATTAGTGCGTTGCGTGTGGCATATTAATGCTTAGACATAAAAACTTAGAGATACCTACACTTAGTAATTATAGCTATTACTGGTATACTAGTTACAATTGAGGCTAGCTCGATATTATGACTGTTAGGCGATGAATTAAGGGGCATTTTAGCGCACTTATTTTTAGCTTTCAATAATTATGTCAGCAGTAATTTTCTATAATTATTTGACTGAACTTTGTCGCATTGAAAATTATGAAACAGCTCTATTGACATCTTATTTAAAACGAATACACCAAAGCAAATCTAATATTTAAACTCGTCACTCGAGTAATTGTATATTATTTTTTGCATTCATCCTCCGATGTTGATAAGAACTAAGCAACATTTAAAACGTAATAGGTACTTACAAATATGTATGCGTACACATTATCTAAATATATCAGAGGGAAACAACAGAGGATTCGCTATTAAACTCGCCAGCTAGTTGTTAATTCATGCGCCTCGCAAATTCTATATTTTTTATCCTAATTCTTTAAACTGTTTTGGCTCAGTAATCCAAAGAAGATCTTGGACTCCAAAATGAGCATATCATTTATCCCGCTCCTGCGGAGACTGCTAGCTTAAAGTCTACGCAGATCTGCCTCTACCGCATCTGCCCAAAGACATCAGGCACGATCCACTGAGCGACGGCCTAGTTCCTTAAAAGGCATTTATTTTTACAGTTTATGCTTTAAATTCAGAATACAGCATATCAGTAACTTTTCCTTTTACCGCTATTGAAATGAATACCAGCCAACATCATTACAAGTTTTAATTCCATTGCAATAACCCGTGTCGCCTCAGACGCAGACTTGTGCTTATAAAGACTCCTCACAAGCTGCATTCAGCGCACATGCATTTCGCAACCGCGTTCTTCTTTGTGCATTCACTAAAACAACCATCTCACATCCAGACAAAGTTCAATTTTGGAAGACGAAACAAGTACGTACTATGTTTTGAACGTAAGTTGCCGATTTATGAAGATATGCATACATATATGAAGATTATGCGGTTGCAGATTGCACATTTTGAATTAGCATAGGCGTCGCAAGTCGTTACTCAACTGTTCTGGGTATTTGCAAGGGTAAACTGGGTTTGCATGGCAACAATTTACGTTTTATAGATATGAAAATGATATTGTAATGTAGTTTTATGTGAATAAGGTCAAGCTGAGGAATTTTGAACTGCATATCAATTGAATGCCGATCACTCTCATCAAGTTAGCCTAAACAACCAATACAAGATACATATTAAAGACTTAATTAGCATAGAAATTATGATTAATTCCATTTGGTTAAACATCTTAACGTCATATACATTATATATAAAATTTTAGCAATAACAAAAATTCTCAATCGACTTGAAAATGAGCACACATTTCCTTTGGTATAAAGATGTTACTTCCTCCCCTGTCCATCGTTCCCTTTCATTTAGGCTCGAAATTTGCTTTTTTACGTGAATACAAAATCCGTTAAGAGCACAATGTGCCTTTTTTTCATTATTACAGTTATGATATCGGTGAATTAAGTCACTTGACGCACAATAATATGAACTGTAGTCCATTGTTGAGCTAAATAAAGTCGCCAGAACGTCTTCATCGGACGACGCAAAAAACAATATAATACACTTATTGCTGTCAAATGTAGAATAATGGTAACACTGCAATTGTTTTCGCGGCCATAAATAACTTTTAACAAAAGATTCGCGGTTTCCTTAAAAGCTAAACTGGCTGATAAACATTTTTTTTTCTCCCGCGGCCCTTTCCTGAGGCTGCCTATAAATATTAATACAATCAAATGTTTTGACGTGGGCCTTTTTTAAGCTTTTATCTTCTGCCTGGGCTTGTTTTTTATAAGCATCGATGCCTTTTTTATTTCGTGTTAATTTGGACAGCGAATTTGGGTCTTTTAACAGATCGTAAAGTATAGAGGGTACGCGAGGCGCCTGGAGTTGCAACATTGAAAGGGCGACAAGAAAAGAAAATAAATAACAGTTGAATCTGATGCATACGCAGGTTTTCATATGAATGCTCAACAAACACGATTGCTAAACAAGTTTGTACCAAAAATATTAACCAAGAACAAACGCAAATAAATCTTTGTGTATGTATACCCATAAAAATAACAATGCGCGTGTTTGGAGCCGCTTCCAGATACTTACCAAACCAGTTAATATCAATTAAACAACAAATTAGCATAGTTTAATCGCTCACACTAAATCATTAATGCTTAAATAAAAACATAAATCTCTGCAGGCGACTCCACAGACTGGCACAGACTCCCACACCTACAGACACTTTAATGTAGAATTAAACTCTAATTTTAAGTACTATAAAGTTGTTTTATGTACGGCAAGAGTGCCGTTGACTTAGAATTCGACAAGATCTGATCAAAGTATCTAAAATGGTCACAGTTAGTGGGTTAACCACATTAAATTGTCATCCGACTGATTTATTTCTGAATCTGAGACGAACACATTTTTGTGAGTTCCTCGAAGGAAACCTTGATTTCATTTAAATTATATTATTTTAAACGGGACGATAAGAAATTAGATTATAGCCCAGTAGCTTTAATGCATGTCATATGTATAAACCTTGGCATATAGTTATAGTCAATTTTACTAACACATTATATGGATTCCTATTATCCAAATAATAAACGAATTGAATTGAAATTATTTTTTTATTTGCAGTATTAAATATTTACTTCAATAATTAGCTACTGTCCTTCACAATATCTTTTTACCTTCAAGGGAGACGGTAGCATTAAATGCGCGATTTTTGGCAGTCATTATTCCCATAAGCTCGCAATATTCGCTTAATTTCCATTCATTACCCAACCTACAACCGGAGACCAGTAATCAAGAGAAATTTGCGACCCAAATACCTCATCGAAGTCAAACTGGTATCGAATTAAATGCATTTGCGAGCGTTATTTTTCAATTTCAACTTTTTTTTGGGCGAAATGACACCATTTTCACAGCACATTAGCTGCGCCGGGGCAGCCGCGCCAGGGGCGTATCCAGTCAAACGGTCGTAAACTATAATCATTTGCGGACCTCATAAATAATTGCGGAGTCCGGCCCTGGTTTTTGTCGGCCGCGAGTCGCCTGCGCAGGTAATATAGTCATAAATTTCCATAACCGCCACTCGATCTTATCAAACATGATTTTAATTTGATTTCGGAACCACACGTGTTGAGGTCGTTTCGTTGCGAGTTACGATCTTAGGTATACTAAACACCTTCTACGTCATTTTAATGATGCATTTTGAGGGATAGGTGGACTCGTAAGCAAACATTAGGGTTTTTGTATTGTATTGTAAGTACAATACGACGAATAATTTAGTAGTAACTATATGCGGAGTAGTTAAGGTAAAAATGACAAATCCTACTGGTTTTGAGACTACACTTTCTAAAGTTCAGACTTTTCCATGATGACAGTTCACAAGTACACCAAGTCATACAGAACTATATTTCATTACAAAACTAAGCGTTACATTACAAATTATTGTCAAACGCAATCAAAAACAAGGCGAAACCCTCTAATGACACATTATTACAAAACAGGTCACGCCTCGAAATGTATCAAAGTATCTGACAGTCGATATGTCATTAAATTCTAAACACTATAAAGAATGTGAGATTAATGCTAAGAGGCCGTCTATTACACCATCGCGTAATCTAAACAAACTGACCAACATCGATCGATGTGATGATCACGATATTCACGATGTTGAGAAAGTTCAAAAGGTTGACTCGGTGTTATAATTGTATAACACAGAGTAGGTGATCCTAAAGATGAGAAATAAAATTTAGATTGTGTCAATTAATCAAACGTTCTTGATCAGAATGGATAAGGCTGCAAAAAGTGAAACAGTGAAGACTAAGCCCATCTAGATGGAACTATCAATTAGGATGATTCTTAAGAAGAATAAAATTAAAAATGTAAAACAGAAAAAGCTAGTCATTTACTTTTTTGTTAGGAATATGAAAATTGTCACAAAGTTCTCAAATTTTCCTCATGACTCGACAATCTTCCTAATCTTAACCTACATCTATTAGCCTTACACATTGATGTATCAGGAGGTTGTCTTGAAACTAAACTAAAACTGACCGTCGATTACAAAACTACGATTTACAACCCACAGTTTCTATTATCTAGTATCAAGCTCTAATCCATTTATCACCGCCTTTGTTTACGATCCTCGCGTATCATCAACTATTAATTATCATGCGTTCTTTGCTTCAAACTTTGACGTTCTCGCCCTGTGACAGAACAGAGATAAGAATTTAAATGTTATTCGATAGCACTGTACTTCAATTGTGATACAAAGTCAAAAGAAAATGTGATCTATACGTTTAGTATGAAGGTCTGTTTCAGAAATTGTAATGGAAAGTGTCGTTTAATTTTGATTTTGAACTGAACAGCGCTCTATTTAAGTCCATTGTTCGCTAAAGGGTAGAAGAATCCGAACACCTCAAAGAGTACTTTAGAATTTTGATGGATGTGGTTATAATTGTTTCTGTATCGATTATGCCATTGATAAATATTTCGACTATTGCTCATTTTATTAATGATGTGGAATCGGAAGAGCTTTCTGGGTGATACCCTAACGACAAGGTAATGTCACAATTAATATTGTTGCTGTCAAAACATCTGTCTGCTGACGTAAATTGCGTATCGTTTTCAATCAATTGTGCTTTAACCGAATTTAGTGTTAGCAAACGACTTTTGTATTTTAACCTCGCCGCTTTTTAATAACATAACATAGAAAGTTATCCACAAGCCCTAAAAGATGTTTTTCTATTACCTTTACCTGACTCTTGTTGAGTCAAATTAATCATTTCAATCGATCATTAAAATAGGTCTTTCGACGTGTAAGGTCGGGTAAACGTAATAAATAAGTGATGTTTTAGTTAACTTGTTGTTATGTTGTAAACTGGGAAAATTCTGTAGCAATCCCGAGTTACTGAGCTGGATCAATAGACAATTTCCAGCAAAATTAACGGTACCGTATAAACCAGCGGAGCAACGAATCGTAAAGGAACTCAAATAGTTCAAGTCTTTAGTCACACAGCCCCGACTCCGAGGAATCCTGACGAACCCTGCTCTGGTCACTCAGTGTTGCAATTGCAAATTTATGCTAGTAGCGTTAAGGTCTAATTTTCTCATCGGACTGTAAGAGTTTTCTGCTGAAAGTTGTGAAAAATCATTAAAAGTTTGCTGATTGTCTATAATACTTCTTTTTTGAATTATAAATCTAATATATTGTATACAACTACGTCATTAGCATTTGTAATTTTTTTACGAAATGTTATCTTTTTACTTTTAGTAATACAGTTTGCTGGTCCCTAACATTTGCTTCTTGGTTCTTAATTTTTGTTGTACGCCGCCGTATTAATATTAGTAGGTATCTGTTTTCCACATGCGTTAGTTTCTCCTTAATCAATAATTAATTGCTTGTTCTCAGGAGTACCGTTACTCTAATGAGCTTAGTATCTCTTATAATCTCATAGTATTATTATCGTTGTATTGGTTTATAAGAGCCTTTTTAGGGACATAATATAAACTTTAATTAATTTGTTAATATTATATTCAATTGAGTGAATGGAATTGTGATATTCGACAACTAGACTAGAATAAAGTACCCATTTATATCATTTCTAGTAGCTAGCCGTCAAACTGGTGTCTTAGTTATTCGTGATGAAATAACATATTAAAGTTTTAGTTCAGAATATCTAGTAGGATGGAAAATGTGCGTGCTGCTAGTGAACTTCGAGCTTGTAAAGCAGCATGAATTGGAAGCAGTGAAAAAGGGTTATTCCTTTATCTTGGACTCTCTGCTTTATAGCACAAAGCAGTTTTTTACTAATGTTTAGGTGACAGAACGTGATCTTAAAGGTATTGCGTAGAAACAGGGTGTAAATTCTCTAGAGTTACTATGAAACATCTATCGTTATAGAACTAGTGAGACAGTATACTGTAAAAGTTCGCGTGACGAGGTAGAACAGAAGGCGTTCGAATTAGTATGAAAATTGCAACTCGACTATACACGCCACTTCATGCTACAAACGCGGATACTCGGCGCCAAGTGTACCTAGCACTACTCTTGTTTTAGTTTGAAGCGTATTTTAATAAATACTCTTAAGTTTTTAATATACCGCTGTGTTATAAGTGTTGTTTTACAAATGAGTTCTTCGTTACTCAAAATGAATATTTATAAAGCGTAGATTTTTCTCCACGATTAAACCGAGGCAAGTAAAATTTATAACATACTTCGCAAATTATAACTCCCATTTGTTTATCTACTTATATTTGTAAATTAGCTCAAGGAGGCCTCTGATGCAAATATAATATGTAATTTATTCTAACATAGGTCAAAGTTTCACATACATCTTACGTAGCAAGCGAAAGTTACATTAAAAACAGCAAACAGCAGGACTGTTTGCTTCATTTATATAACCACAATAAGCAGGTTATGGCTGACCAAAGACTTGCTACACCTTTGTATACCCATAATCAGCACATAAATTTAATTTCATTTCCACACGCACAACTTTAAAGTACATAGACAAACGTCAAGTACTTTATGGACAAAATAATAAAAAGACGCTTACTTACCATACTAACTCGCGCACGAACTGACTGGTGCTTTTTTCTTCTCAGGATCTATTGAAATGCGTTTACCTCTAGATGAGAGATTGTTACTCAAATTAAAAGCTACACTTAGTACTTACTTTTTTTTCAATGGATGGTAAAATTTTTGATATATTTACATTGCGGTCTATTGTATAAATAAGTTATAATGGCATTGAAATCACTTGCGATCTCCTAGCTATTTTCTAACAAGCTGATGTCCAGAAATTTATTTCCAGTTGTTGTGACAAAACGTCACGTTTTTCCCGTGGAACTAAGAAATTCCTCCGGCAACGTGTCGGTGGCCCGACAGGGTCTGACATGTTTACAGTTCGGCGTCACTGCTGACGGGGGTCGACGGTACTTCATTAATTCTTGAAACACGTGATCAATGCCATATTGCTTTCGGGAAAGGGTGAGGTTAGGGAGATTGTAAAGGGAAATTGTTTAGTGTATATAAGGATTAATGAGGAAATAATAGCTATACAAATAACGGGATGGACGCGTAAGAATATGCAAAATGGAGTATCAAAAATATATTTCAGCATGTTTCTTCAATAATAAATGTTAATGCCCAGAAATTTAAGTAATCACGCGTAATTTAAGCAGCATAGTTGAAAATTATATTTTTCAACTAATAAGTGACTAAATTATATTAATGACTAGGATTTTCCGATGGCTTCGTCCGCATGGCCTATTATAAATTAAGTATATTGTTTACCCCTCGATTTCAATCAATCTGTCCTTGCAAAATGTTTATCTGGTTCAGTGGCTAGTGTGCCTTGTCAGTTAGCCAGTTTAGGGCATTAATGACTATGGAATTAATTGATATTTTGCGAGGAGTCGGTGGGTGCAGTCTGCGCAGCACCCTGTGGCGAACTATAGGCCTATGTTCAGCAGCGGACGATAAAGTTTTAACATAGCTGCAAAACAAAGTTCTTAATATCCCCATACAAGGTAAGGAACTTGTGAAGTCACATGTTCCTATAGGCTAATATGGAGCGGTTTTTGGGAAACACCAAAAATGTGTATCTCGGGGAGTTTTTATGAGGTTGAAAAGGTTTTTCCACCAATATTTTTACGAACGAAAAATCGTTCTATAATACTACAGAAAAAAGTTATCAAAGGTGGTCAAATATATCCCTATTGCTGACATTTATTTTCCATCGAATTCACAACATGGCGCACAAACATTCAAAGTTGTATTGTGACCACTATTACCAATTCGCAATCGAAGTACACCCCGCACAGTGGGGCTGCGGGGCGAGCGCGTCAGGAAACAAACTGACAGTTATTAATGATTACATATTATGGAAAAAATATCGTTGCGTTTCCGTTGCCCCAACTTTTAAGCGCAAACTGCGTGCAATTAAAACGCCAATCGCAGATTGATCGTTATATTAATTGCGTTTTCCTTATAGGAACTATTAAAACTACTGTCGGTATGGTGATAGAACATCTAAGTGTTCTATCACCATTTATCTATAAAGTTATCTAAATAAATGAAGATATACAGGAAAATGAATTTGTTATAAACTAATAAAAATAAACAATTTGACTGAGAAATCAAAAAATAAATAAGAAAACGAAGTAGATTTGTGAGGAAGTCCAGATGCTGCATAACATGGTGTCATTTATTTAAATTAAATATTTTT
Source organism: Hedya salicella (assembly GCA_905404275.2). Classification (NCBI taxonomy): domain Eukaryota; kingdom Metazoa; phylum Arthropoda; class Insecta; order Lepidoptera; family Tortricidae; genus Hedya; species Hedya salicella. Next base: position 31,584,188 of record FR990097.1, read on the forward strand.
TACGGATTATATCGCGTGTATTATTTCATTTGAGTTGCCGACGTTTTGGAAGCTTTTCAGCTTTCCATGTTCACAGGTTTACTGAGAAAAGATATATTTTTTCTGTCAAAGTTACAATTTACAACACAATAATATAATTCGTTACAATTGTTTTATTTAAATGAGTAATAATCGCTGAAACTGAAGCTGAAAAGAAAATATGATAACATATATTTTACAATAAAAAAAATTTGCTCACAAGAAAAATAAGGCACATGTTACCTACGACATTGTGCACCATTTTGCATTATAATAATATTAGGTAAAGGTATATAAACACACGATATAGGGGAATTACAAACGTAAAACATAATTAAAGGCGAAAAACACTGCCCGACAAGTGTTATCATTATCCAATATCAGTTGATAACCTGTTTAAATGCAACTTGAATAGCACCAATTAAAATGGCTACCTCGTGATTGTCAAATGCAATTGGTTAATTATTATCAACAAGAATAGGCGTGGCTTAATAAGGTTGCGTGAAATAGGACATACTTTCATTTCATACTGTTTTTGCAACAACTCTATTTGATTAGTTTTCGGTTCAATTCTGTACGGTTTAAGGTTAAAATTTAATTAATTGTTAAATATCGTGGACAGTAATCTATGATAGTTTGTATTATGCAATCGTAATGAAATTATAGAGCACGGTAGATAAAGCATTAAATAGATTAACGACTTACATTGTATGCACTGTTCTATTTAAGTGCCAATTTTATTGCGAGACGTTTTTAATTAGTTTTATTGTAAGACTTTGGCGAAGTATAAATACATAAACATATTTTTAGAGTTACGTACCTCAAAAGGAAAAAATGGAATCCGTATCACTTTGTTGTCCGTTTGTCGATCCGTCTGTCTGTCTGTCAAGACCCCTTTTTTTTCAGGAATGCCTGGAGGTATAAGGTTGCAATTATTGCTAAATACTTATTTATGTCTGTCCCTTTAAGCTGTAAAAAAATCAAGCTTCTAAGTCAACGCAATCCAAATTCATGAAAAAAGGTGTTTCCATACAAATTGCCGTCCATGGAAAACCAATAGGGTACAACAATATAATAGGGTAGTTGTCCTATAAACTTGAAATTTGGTATGAAGACAGCTCTTATAGCACAAACCGCGAAATAAATCTGATTTTTTTTTATGTCTGTCTTGTCTATGTCGGTATCCAATATGAAATGACCCCACACCGCGTACATTTTGTTTGGGAGTAGGCCTTTGCTGTCACTGGGTTTATAGATACGGCCGTTATTAGCGTATAGAGTAGGGCTGTGCTTGTCACTGGGTTTTTATAGATACGGCCGTTTTTAGCGTCTATCTTGTACGGAACCCTCGGTGCGCGAGCCAGACTCGCACCCGGCTAGTTTTTTAAACAGCTTCCAAAAATATATTTGAATGTGATTGTCAATTTTATAGACATAAGTTATATAAATGTTCTAAATTGTCACAGTGATTCCAATTCCTACATTAAAATGGAATTATAGCGAAACAATTCCAAGAAGTAAAATAAGACTCGTTTCAGATCATTATTAGTTTTTTATTGGCAAAGGAAAGTGATGTGTGAGGTACAATAAAAAGCAGGCAATTATTACATCTTTAAAACTCAAACATTTAAACCATGATTAAGTAATCATCACCTGTCGCATATTTGTGACTTTCAACTAAGTAACAGTTCAAAACAGGTCATTACAGAATGATTAATGTTCCTTACTCACGACTCAGGGGAGCTAGCTAGGTGCCGCTGTTAATGCTTAATTCAAAATTATTCGTCCATAATTCAATTTTTTATCATAAAAAAATATTATGAATACTCATGGAACACCTTACTATTACGCAGATACGTGTGTGCAGCAAAAAGGTGTGAATTTATTGTTTTATAAGCAATAGCTACAATTGTATTCTCTGAGACAGATAAGCACGGAGCGACTGTAAAAAACGCAATTAGAGAAATGAGATGACAACTTATATTGAGTAGACAGACATAAAAGGTCTGATTTCACAATGATCCGTTTATTAATAACGGCTGATTATACCTGTCGATGGCGACTATTTGTTAGGCGCAATAAACCTTTAGGGCCAAGCCACACCGCGCACGTCGCGCATACGCATCCGGTGTGACTCGGCCATTAACGCTAACAGAAAGTGTTTAAATTAGGCTTAAGAGTCTGTCTCGTACATACTGCCCCGTTATTCCGGAAACGTTCTGCAAAATGCTGCTGGGGTTTCATTCTTAATTAACGCATCGAACGCCTTCAGTGCGTCCCTAATAGGGGAGACCGGGGCAAAACGGTATATCTAAGTAAAAAAATCATATAAATAAAAAAAGTAGAGGTACATGTTCCAGATCACAGCACAAAATATGTTGGTCCGTCAAGCAGGTTGTATAAACTGACTTAAGAAAACGTTGCCAAGGATGAGACCTATGAAAACGAATAGTTTAATACGTCTAGTAGTCATACTCGTATCATAGTATCGACGAGTCTGTCAGCGCTGCCTTGAAGCTGACGAATATTTTGCGAATGCTATAGCAGTATCTCTAAATCGTCATTTGTGCGTTTGCGCTCCCCCTATTAAATCCGATGACTGGTAAGAAGACCTTGCCAGACTTAACCCAGTTCAAAGTCTGCTGCTCTATACGCTAAAGCAGAAAAAGCCACAACTTGCACACTGTATTTGTCGTGCTCATTTGTAATTTCGTATTTTGATGCTTTAAAAATGCAGTTAGTGAAGTCTCTAAATAATAAACTAGAAACGTATTCATCTGTAATTTCGTATTAGATGCTTTAAAAATACAGTTAGTGAAGTCTCTATGTAATAAACTAGAAATGTACTCAATATTTTCTTCTGTTTCCGCGATTATTACTCATTGAAATAAAACAATGTAACGGATTATATCGCGTATATTATCTCATTTTTTTATAGAAATGTACTCATTTGTAGTTGCGTATTTGATGCTTTAAAAAACAGTGTGTGATCGGTGTTTTGATAGTTTTTTCGAAAGTTAACTTTCGTCGAATTTAAGAAGTTAGCGTTCGATGATAATGTAAAGGTACCTAGTTAATAAATGTAGGTAATTGTATGTCGGTTTGTATACTCCGATTCATAATTAGTTCCAAGAATGTGACAGTTCCTATTTTGTTTATTTAGTTAGGTACTTACTCGTTGTTTCGTAAAAATATGGATTAGATTCCGTGTAACCAGTAAGTTCCATTGATGAAAGGAAGTGTTAGGTACTTCAACCAAAATGGAGTAATGACAGCGAATATGCGCTTGTAAATGTCACATTTTGTAATTTAATCAGAGAATCTGCATTTGATATCTACATCTAATCTAATAACTAAAAAATCGCATCGTTAACAGCACGCTTTAAATCTGCAACAACGAATCATTCATTACCCATCAAATCGAAATTATAAAGAGCTCATCAGACTTTAAGCAGATTATTTAGTGCCCGGTGGTTTACGCCGAGATTTGGCCAGTCAAAACATTCAAACATCTGACGGCGGGAAGGTTTGTTTTGAAATGTCATGAGCTTTCAGTGTGCGCTCGCGCCGGACAGCCGTTTCCCGCGTTTTGTGATACCGCTGTATATTTAGACTGATGTTTTAATTGGTGCGTAATACGCTGGGAAATTTAAGAGGCCAGAAAATATTGTTGGGTTTGTTGCTGTTATACGCGTAATCAGGTTTTATTACAGTTTTAGTAAAGTTGTTGTTGCAACCGGATTGTTCAAATCTGATTTTTGAAAATTAAAAAAGGTATATTATACTATTTTGTTGTTATAGCGGCAACTATAATACATCATCTGTGATAATTTCAACTGTCTAGCTATCACGGTTCATGAGATACAGCCTGGTGACAGACGGACAGACAGACAGACAGACGGACGGACAGCGGAGTCTTAGAAATAGGGTTTCGTTTTACCCTTTGGGTACTGAATCCAAATAAAAAGCTTACATACACCCAACTGATACTACATTAGTACAGAAAGTAACCGGATACGGACATTTAGTGCTCAATAGGTCAATGAGATTTTTGACAATCTTAAAATTAGTAACGTTACAGTTGTCGATTTAACGTAACGTTTTAGTATTTATAACTGACAGTTATGAATACTAATTATTTATAATGATAAGACTGTTCTTATAAACTTAAGTTTAAGCATTCAGACGATACAAATGTTCAACCCTTCAACACCACTATAAGGTACATTTACCAAGAATACCAATTTCGCCTGAATGACTTGACACTGACGACTCGCGCGCCTGCGGCTGTCGCCGTCGACAACTCTTGCGCATCAAATCCAAAAAGACATAACTGTACATAGATTCTAATATTCTAATATACATATTCCGTTTAAAATAAGAACAGTATAACGCGTGTTCAGCCCCAATCTCTGATCAAGATGAATCCCTCCTAAGATGAAAAGCTACTATAAACTACTCTCAATTTGTTACAGGTCTATTAAACGACTTTAGAGCGTTATTTATTGATAGCTTGTGAAGTAATTAAATATTTGATGGTTACAATGTTGTAATTATTTATCGTCATGAACTCCGACAGAAAACAGAATCTAAATGTTTCAGACTTGTGCCACTAATATTACATAACTGTGATTAATTCGTGTGTTACATACATATTTAAAAATATGATTCCTAAACAAAATAGGATACTAAATCAAAATCTACATATAAGCAATTTGTTCTTGAAGGAGTACCGATACGTATTTATTTATCAATTGTCTCAACGTGTCACAAATTAGTCAGTGCTATCACAAAGAGCGCCCAGATTAGTCTAGGCTAGAATCCTGCAGTTGTGTCTTCAAAATCCATTAATAATAATTCAAGACGAAAGGAGCGGCATCAGAATCAATGCGTACTCAGATCCATCATAAGTATTTAAAGAACGTCTGCACTGATCTACCAAAGTAACTCGACTAGTTCGAGTTAATTTAATAGAACAATCTCCAAACATTAACCATCTTTCCCCGCAGTCGGCTCATCAGTCGACCAACAAATTAGTCGGTGTCACTACAATAATATACAATAAGGAGCCCGGCCACGGTCGCCGCATAAATCGTTCAACACGGCGCTCTAATGTTTTGTATGGAGATTTCTTTCGGCGATCGCTGCTGGTATCTAGGCTTAGATTAATGAATTTAATTGGTAAACTTCAGATTGCAGACATTGTTTTAATTTTAATTCCTTTAGTTTGCTTCCTGCACTTTGGCTACCGAATGAAACTGAAAAGTGCCTTTCGAATTCAAAATATTCCATGACTGTTGTGCTTATCCTGCAATCCTGTGTCCATGTATATGTACAAAAATTATAAACCTATTTTGTCTCATAAGCTTATAATGTCATGTTCCTTCACATTTTTTTTTGCCAATCGACCACGAGGTTTCTTTGACAAGTCTAGTTTTATAATAGTTATAATACCTATATATTGATTGCTGGTGTCCTTCCATTTCATCGAAAAACGTTTCCTAGAATGCTTAGTTAATAGAATTTTCATATCATCAAAAATTTTCCTCTAAAACCGTACTTTCATAAGTTTTGAAAAGATCATCATGCAGAAGCCGTTAGGTTAGGTTTGTTTTAAAATAACCCCAGATTAATCACGGTTTCAGACAAAAATGCTTTCTATGCAATGAATTAATAAGTAAATATATGTCGACAAAATGAGGTATTCGATGAAAATGTTTTCGTTAAAACCATTGATTTGCCACATTTACGAAGAAACCTTACAGATATTATTCCATGTTATAGAATTACTGTAAAGAATCAATGCGTTAATTCTCTGGAAAATATGAACGGGACTTAAAAATATTAAAGACCTTTAATTATTTCTGTGTATATCTTTAAATTGTTTTTTTTCGAAAACTAAAAGGTTTTTTAATGCAAAAATGGACTATAAAAAATACGATGTCTAAATTTAAACCACCTATTCGAATCTACAACTATGATATCACGTGCTATTTATGTATGATCACAGCTGTACAATAATTATAGAGTGGCTGCAGTACTTTACACCGCGCGAGGTCTTTACCATGCCATATATTAATGTTCCCTTTGTTCATAAACTATTCATTAAAGCTAAAAGTGTTTAGCATGCGCATTGTTGCCTTCTTTCAACCCTGTTACAAATTCACCGCAAGTGGTATTTCTTGAAACGTCCAACAAAAGCAAGTCCGCAGACAGTATAAATCAAAGCTGTGCGAAAAGTACCAAATGTTGCAAAACCCATGTCTTGCGTGCATACCATGGCACAAGGTCAACTTGCATTCAAACCAGAACAATATTTCACGTAGTCACAAAATTGCGGCCATTGTTATACGAGGAAAGTCGTTTTAAAGGACACTTTCTTCTAAAATGTCACGGCAATTAATCTACTAATGTATGTATTGAGAGTAGATTATTATACTTTTACTCTCTTTGAAAGTGAGTAATGATTTGCAAAAAGTCGGGATTTGCATGGTCCGGCGGGACCTACCAAGCAGGTAGTGTCTTGTAATCGGGTGATTTGTCTTATTGTCGGTGTGTCGTTTGTTTGTGAGCGGTGACCGCGACGGTGCTCGAGATAAAAGTAATAAATTACAAGAAACGGAAGATGTTTTGGGCCGACAGAGGTGTGGCTCCAAACATTAGGGCATGCACTAATGCGATTAAAGGATAATACAAAATTGGACGCAACAGTCATTTCATATTTACCAATAGGGTACCTACTTACCTAAATTTTTGTCTAATTATTCGGTCCAAAATTCAAAATAATAAAAAAAAGTTCTTTATTCTACAATTTTCAAATGGAGACTAATGAAAAAAGTTCACAATGACCACTGAAGAGTGACCACTAGAAAGTGTTAATCATATAAATTTATTCTTAAAAAATATTCTGAGAATGAGAATTTAATATAAAATTTCATAAATGTTGACACATCAAAAAGGTAGCTTATATTAACTAGAACGTGTTGTGATTTAGGCGTTGTATTATTTGGAATAGCAGACGACCATGATAAGACAGTAATAAAGAAATTAATCTCCATCATGCATCAAATAACATATATACCAATAAAACGTCTTAAAACGCAATCCAAACTATCTCACCTATAATTAAAGGGAACCAGTACATACACAGTCGCTTGACCAGATTTATGATGAATTTTCGACCGGATTATTATTAATATTCAATTAGCTTTCTGCACATGTGCCGTAGCGAGGCTGGGCGTGTATTATTAAATTTAATTTATGGCATCATTTACTGGGCGATATTTTTAAAGTTATTACTCGGAGTTTCTTTCATAATTGTGCGTCAATCATTGAGTACACCGTTACACGGATTCTTCCGCGACATTTTTGCTTTTTATAATCTTAATTACATTTACGGTTTTATTGAAAATGAGGTTCTTATTTCAAAATTAATCGTCATCTATATATTCTTTGGATAATTTGTAATTTTGCACAGTGTTTAGGTTAAAAATGCCTACGGCTGAATTTTTTGAAACTCCATCGAGGGCGAAGCAACGTGTTTTTTTTGTCGAAGGATCTGTCTTGTTATTAGTTAAAATTAATATTAAGAGTGCTGGCAAAATATTGATTTTTACTTTTATTTTATTTCTATATTAAAATTGTATTTCTTTCTTTTTCAAGTGAACTTAATATAAATACCTATCGATAAATCCAATTATATATAAAATAAAAACATTTAATAAAATAATATTGGCGACATACATGTTGTCCTCGTATGTACTGACGTTTTTAAATTATACACATTCTCGTTCAACAATTAGATAATAAATCACAATTGACCTTTTGCATCAGTTTCCCCATTCCAGTCGTTTGTGGCCACTTCCTAATACAGCTATTTTATTTCCAAAACGGCACAAGTCTCTATGACATTCATATTCAGTTACGTCCTCTTGGTTTAGTATGGTAGTATAGACAGGCAACTAAACGCCCGGTAGGTAATCGCGGTAAGTACCGGTTCCTGCCGAGATGGAATGAACTAAGGGATTAGTCTTGTGGTTATCTGAGACGCGTTGCATCGGATCTAGTTCATCTTCGTTTATATGAACAAGCTAGTCTTTATGTTTATAATTAAATGTAATGTTTCTCGCAAAGCCTTTTCTAGTTCGGTCATCGTTTGGTTCTCTGCTATCGGTGTAAAACAAAATTATTATATGTGGTAATAAGCGATTCCCACCTTTAACGGCACTTCGGAATAACTCATTAGTGCTACAATCAAAACCCCGAAAATTCTTTTACCAATAATGCTTTCTACTTTCGATACTGTTGTGCCGTTGCTTTTTTATATTTTCTCTTGAATAATCAGGCGCAGATTTTCTTGCTTAGGGCTTTAAACGATATGCCAGAATAAGCACATACTCGTACATGGTGCTACAATTAGTCTAAGTTTCGCCTCGCTTCTTTGGTTTGTAAAAATATATTTGCACTAGCTTCTGTCTGCGACTTCATCCACCTTAAATACGTTTATCGCGGATAAGGGTATTTTTCCGGGATAAAAAGTTACCTATGTCCTTCCCTGGGACTCAAACTATTTCCATACCAAAATTTCATTCAGATCAGTTCAGCGGTTTAAGCGTGAAGACGTAACGGACAGACAGACACACTTTCGCATTTATAATATTAGTATAGTACTTATAGTATAGTATTAAAATATGGATTTGTGGTACAACGTATAATGTTTTACGCTTAAACCATCATCAATCATTAAAGGATTTGGTCGCTAACCCATGTATACTAAAAGGTTATACATATCTACAAACGCTAAGGTAATTGTGCGCTTGACTACATTCGGTTGCGACCATCCATCCATGGTAGCGCCTCGGCTGCGCGGCGATTCGTCAAGCAGATAAAACTGGTTCCCAACTGCGCAATTACCACGGATTACCTAGCCTCTTATAGATTGTTTTATTATTAATCTTAACATTATCTTCTATGCAAACAAGAGCACCCAGTTAATACGATTTAACTAGATAGATTATAATCCTATTTGCACGCTCCAGCATTCTATTAGCGATAACTCCCGCAACTGAAACCGAGCAGCGAATCAGTCAGACAATAAGTTATCTTCGTATTATTGTTGGACAAAATAGAACAATTGAAGCTCAAGGATTGAGATGGCACGGCCACCGTCGCATCGAAATAGACCATCAAAAAAGCTCCAATAAGAATTTATCAACGGCGCCGTCTGCGTGCCCGCACTAGAGATTTATAGCGTGTTATGTAAATGTGTACAAGACATTACAGTCCTTAATATTTCCACGTCGTGATTAGCGCTCACTGCTCACTATGAACGTGAGAAACCCAATCTCGGGCCGCGTTTCGTGCTCGCGGTTTCCAATCCGATCGGCCAATCTTCGGCTCTTTTATGGATCGCCCCGTGCGAGCGCACGGCAAATTGGATTATTTTTCTTCTTATATTAAAGTCAAGATGTTTGTCCAAGATTCGCCCAATGCGGTTCACTGAAAATTTTTCACTCCAGATGTCGCAACTGTTCCTGAAAGTGGACATAATCCAAAAAACGTAACTGCTTAACTTTTTAGTTTTAATTATTATAAAGTTTTAAAAATGAAATGTCTGTATTGTTATGTTTAGGCCTGCTAGAGCTGGCATATTCATTTACATTGATCGAAGCTCCGTTGAATACAGAGTAAAAAAAATGTCTGTAGACATTGATGTACCTATTTCCAAACAAAATTGTGCTACTGGCTATTTGAAGGTTCTGTCTGTGTGTTTGTGTGTTTAAGAGTATTATTAATTTTTTGTATGTTTGTGTTTGTCATCATGTCAAAACATCTGTGCGGTTTTCAATCATTTTTGGTACAATGATAGCTGGACATCCATAGATGGTTACAGGATAGGTACCTACTGTATAACCGACTACGGTGACGCAAAAAGAGGGTTATTATAACTTTTTCCTCCTTCACAAACGAGGTTGCGGATTTAGGGCTAGTTTTTAATATATTTGCAAAAAGCATATGATCTCTCTCAGATACTTGTTTCTCCTTAGTTTGTTCGAGGATTTTTAGTGAAACTCAACAGTTATAAGCTAAACGCTATTTGCATCGTGCTTCTACTTTTTTCAGACCCATTTATATAACAATTACATTTCAATGTACTTCGTGGGCAAGATAATAAGAGCAATGCAACGAGCCAAATAATAACCAGTGATGACTGGCGAGGCACTGACATTTGGAGAAGCACAACACGATCCAGTAGGTCGGCTGACGACATAATTCGAGCCATGCGTGCGCGCACATCGTCAGCGCCATATTTTATGAAACTTACATGAAGTAACGTAAGGAAATGGACATTACTTTGTAAATTTTATACGTTTATTGTAATATGAAATATAGGAGCTTTGCGTTAATGACAGGTGCATACTATACTAAGCAAAATGTAGCCAATAGCTAGGGGAAGCTAGGGGGAGGGGGGACACAAGGTGACTTCACGTGTATCTTTTACTGTACCTATGTACCTTAAAATAAAAGTCTAATTTTTCAGAGGTACGTTTGCATAATGCATTTATGTACGAAAAAACGAAAATAAACCCAAGGCCAAATACAATATCATTTACTTTCAAATTTAAGTAGTGATAAAAAGACAAAAAAATACACATATGGTTATGTGTGGGGCTGTAGAACCTCACTAAAAATCACCAAGGGGCGGTCTTAATGGGGCCCAAAAAACCTCGCGTGATTTCTGAATGAGCCCTAAGTTAGAACAGTGTTGTGAAATATAAAACTTACATAAAGCTTTACATTGAAAGATTTCAAAATGCCGCTCTTAAGTATTTAAGAGCAGCCAAGAATGTATATAAAGCCGCGCTAACTACCTACTTATACCAAGCCTTTCGTAAAAGGGACCGCTCTGACACATCGGAGCGATAGCCGCGGGCGATATGCAGCTTACGTATAAAATGAACCGAGACCAGGAACGGGTAGCTTAAAAAATACCGCCCGCGATACTGCGGTGACACGTAAAATAATTAGGTACAAAGTAGCGAACCAGTTTAAGACCATGTTTCTGAACGCACCTAAGGGTATAACTTGAAGGTACAGTTTTGCAGAGCAAAATCATATCAACGCGATTTCTCCTGTATAGAACTACGTGATGTAAAATGTAACTTTCGGACTCTACTCAGAATTACGATAACATTTTAATACGAGGCCAAAATCGAAATCGTTGAAAAAAAATTGGACCTAATATATAATACTAACCAACGATTAGCTCCCGAAATTTTGAATGGAGAAGTCGATTTTTGAAAGATTTCTAAAAGTTTATCGTCATTATGAGTAGCCTCTGAAAGTAACATTTTCTATCACGTCTTAGACGTCACCTTGTATAAAATACTTTTTTGATTTACCGTAAGATCACACACCCGTCCAAAATTACCCTAATATGGTCAAAATTAAATCGAAATCTACCCGCCTAGGTGCGACATATTAATGTCTGTATTCATAAGGAAAAACCATTTAACGAAATTCTAAAGTAATTTAAAAAAATCATTATTTATATATATTGTTTTCTTTCGGATCATAGTTTGTTGCCTGGACTATAATTGAATGGTGTAACGGTAAAAGTTACGAAATTTTAAGGTATCATCTGGTTACGTGTCTGAAGATTCTAGCAATACAGAGCAAATATATATCAAGAAGAGAACAAAACGTATGGGTCTCGGTCTTAAACTGAGCGTGCATAAACAATCAATAACTGCAAAATAATGTCCGTTCGCGTGACAGAAACGTGAAAACAATCTGGCGTTGATAGCACATCGATAATAAATCAAACAGATGATAGATACAATTGTCAAAGTTACCAAATTTATTTACATTTCGTACATTCACGGTAAGCATTAAGACTTTTAAAATAGAGTTGAAAGTGGATCAACCGTTAGTGAAGGCTAGTTTGAGGTTTAAAATTCCCGTAGTGACCACCTTGCTGTCGCGAGCCGCATACTAGGCGACAAGTGATGTGACAGACAGACAGACATGAGACGGAAGAAGTGAATATTTTACAGGCAGGTGAATTGAACCGTTAGGGAGTGTCCACTTAGTTGACGAATTTCCTTAATAATAATCTTCCACAGATTATATCAACTACTTAATATATAAAAAGTTGCTCATATTATAAATATTTCAATAACTTTTTGCCACTACCAATTCGCCAGTAATTGTTTTTCATGCCTCAAAACTGGGACCAAGGCTCTTTGTTGTGATATCGGTTGGGAATAGATATTTCTTCATTATCTTAAAAAGAGATAACTCTCAGAGTACCTACACTAGGTCTAAAGCTATGAAATTCTAACGGTACGTTCTAATTATTTTTCCTCTGAACGTGAACATACAGCATACTGGTTCCGAAAAACTTAACCGTCTTGGTCTGGTTTCGCGTACCTAATCCTATCCAGCTATTACTTATTCTTATTAGATGCAAAATATCAATGGCGTCAACGGTTCTCAAATTCACCCGATTGATTAATGTGTTATTTAGTCGTATGGTGATGCGTCGCACTGGCTGCTTGGCGATTCGTCGGGACCTGTAATCGGCAGATGCCTAGCAACATTCACTTGATGCCCGATTCCATTACATATCATTTTCTGCGCTGTTTTTGGGTTCTGTGGCAAGATGTTAAAAATGGAAATCTCTTTTGTTTGAAGCAAATTTTAGACAATAAATCCATCATTAAGGATATGAGTTTCGGTTGGTCAATTTAAAAGGGTCGAAAGTTTTAAACTGTTAAGCAATACGATAGCAACCGTCTGTCATTTCTGGATAAGATTGGCTCAGGACCGGGATAAGCGGCGTGCTTGAAGAGAGATCTATGCTCAGCAGTGGGCGATAAAAGGATAGCAGCCATACAATAATTTGAAGGAACATTGATAAATTATCTTTTCTCCAGCATGGTCGCAAATGTTCCTGTTAAGGTAGGCGTTAACGCAAATAAAAAAAAAAACAAATTTCCCAATCACACCGTGCAGCGGGGCGGGCGGGCTGGAAGAAGTACTTACTACACGACTGAGCAAAGTAGGTACGAGTACACACTACTCATCTAGCACGTCTCATACAAGTGAGGGCCTATCTTAATTTAGCGGGCTGTATATATTATGTATAGGTTTTTAATTGATCAGTTTCTAAAAATACTGAAAATTCACCATACAACCAATTGGGTCCACTGGTCAGGTAGGGTTTTCCGCCACTGGTCAAATAAGCGATTGGTCAAAACACGCTTTTTGTCAAAGGCTCGTTTGGTCAAACATATTTTTTAGGTATCCATAACTGGGATTATTTAAAAAATTATCACTTAATTGTTCTCTGCGTTTAATTCTTCCCCTCGAATATCTCAATCCCGCAAGGTAGTAACAATTTTTAATGGTGATAAATTTCGAAAAATAGACAAATCATTTTCATAATGATATTGATTAGGATGAGTGTAAAAGAATATTAATAAAATCTAAGAATTTACGTATATTAGTGATTGTGGCCAAATCGAAATAAAGCAAATTCTTTGACTTACGAACTTCTACTACTGACAAATATTTTTTAACAAAGGTAAGGTTATATAGGTACCAACATGTATGACTATATACGTAACTACAAATATGAATACTTACACGTATACTTAATAATAACTTATTTCCTCGGATACTTGGAGAAAAGCGCTATACAAGCCTAGACGGAAATGGGAACTTGTCGATTCATATTTTCGTCGCTAATTGTAAAACTGACCCGACACATTTTTCATCTCTGTAGATACTTAAATACATATTTCAATCACGATATAATAACAAACATCAGTTGTGAGTAGGTATGATGATTTTACTAATATAAAAAACGTGTACCGCAACAAGCAAAATTTGTTTCTAATATGTGCCGCATTATATGTATAATTCAGTGCAACGATGATTTCAAAGAATGAAATAACGAGTTGACAAGATCCGACGACAATATCGATAAAAGATCGCATTATTATACCGAAGAATCGTAAGCGAGCATTAAAACAAGCCATAACTCCGCTTTACGATCTTACGACTATTCTGCAGCGATTTATTTGGTTTATAATTCACAAAACGATATAGTTAACATTTACATTTACCGCGAATAATAACTATTATGTGTCACTTTTATTACATGTATTCTGTTTTCATCTAGATGTCATTAGTCATAAGTTCTTTGATGTTTTATCGTTAAACATTTTTATGTTGGCGTATCTAGAGTCACTGATATTTATGTTCCGATCTTGATGGAAGGATATACTGCGTGATAGAAAAAAATATTCTAAACAGACAGATAGCATCGTCGTTTTTATGTCCTATATTGTTTTATTTTTGGAGCTACATATTTAAATTTATTTTTAATGCGTTTAACATTTATTTTTAGGGATTACATATAAATTAATAACACAGGGACAATCTTCCACAAATCGGCCTAGTCCCAAACTAAGCAAATCTTGTATTATGGATATGGATACTAGGTGACGATATACATAATTTATAGATAACTAGCTTCTGCCCGCGACTTCGTCCGCCTTAAATTCGTTTATCGCCGATAAGGGTATTTTTCCGGGATAAAAAGTAGCCTATGTCCTTTCTCGGGACTCAAACTACCTCCAGACCAAATTTCATCCAAATCGGTTCAGCGGCTTAAGCGTGAAGAGGTAACAGACAGACAGACAGACAGACACACTTTCGCATTTATAATACTAGCCTCTGCCTGCGACTTCGTCCGCCTTAAATTCGTTTATCGGGGATAAGGGTATTTTTCCGGGATAAAAAGTAGCCTATGTCCTTCCCCGGGACTGAAACTATCTCCATTCCAAATCGATTCAGCGGTTTAAGCGTGAAGAGGTAACAGACAGACAGACACACTTTCACATTTATAATATTAGTATGGATTAGTATGGATAGGCATGATGGCAGGGTATAACAATCAAAATTCTAATTAGTCCGACAGTTAGATAACAAAAAATGTTGGACATGTATTTTTTTTATTTTTCAAAATTATAAAAAAATACTCACATAAATCGCATTAACGTTAAAAATAGGGGGGCTCGTGATCGTGACGTAACTCATAGGTTAAATTTCTACCACGGAGTGACGTCACGCGACAATTTGACTCAATGTAGGTATCGCCTTTATTTCTTGATTTACGTAAAAAAAAATGCGTCTCAAATATTTTTTATTAATCTACATGACTTGACGACCTGATTAGGGTTGCGGGGGCTCGCTGGATGCGGGTCGCCTCTATCCGGCCCATGCGGAAATCTATTGAGTAGGCCTGTGTCCAGCAGTGGACGTCCTACGGCTGAAATGATGATGATGATGATGAATCTACATGACCAACTAATTATTAAAATTTAGCCATCATCCATACATAGAAAACATCCAAGACCCAGGAACAAACTTTCATCACCCAAACACTTGCCCTAGCTGGGATTCAAACCCAGGACCGCCAGCTTCGTAGGCCGTTGTACAACCCACTGTGCCAAACGTGTCGTATAAATTATAATACTGGATAATTCAGAAGACATAAGCACGAGTAACTGAGGTGATGGGGAGAGTCACACACACGGAGCAACTTTTCTATAGGGTCTACCACGATCTCGCGAAAGAAATCAGCTATTCCATACATTTCGGATAATTAGCTATTAAAAAAACGTGATTTCATGTTTGGCCCCATAGTTAAAGTTGCTCAGTGTGACCCTTCCCATCACCCCAGTCACTCCCGCTCATTACTCCTGAATCATCCACTATAAGAGCACAATTGCATAGTGACAGTGTTGCAAGAAAATTGTATAATATTTGAAAAAACTTTAAGATTCCAGACAGAACCTATTTTAGATTGTAAATTCAGACTCATCCATAGGTAAATCTCGTGTCATACGTTTTAATTTTGACCATGCAATATGTCTAGATCCAGACGGAATATCAATTGGCATGTGACCTAGAAGGACTCAAAAACCGGGTAAGTTCGAGCTGTAACCCATTTAGGAGTTCCGTGAAAGTTATTTTACACTACAAATTATGTAGGTATTTTCCAACAAACAATCGACATAACCTCATACATTCTTCGAACATTTAACTTTAGTAACCAATATCAATGTTTTTGGAACTTCTAGAACTAAAACTTAGGGTCTGTTTTATATCATGAAAGATTACATTTATGGCAAACAGTGAAATGTTTAGAGATAACGCTCCTAAATTGCCTTAGGTGCCATAGAACCTAATCTGGGAAATCTGGGAAATATAAAGTTCCCAGGAGAGTTTTACTGAGCTGCATAAATACGACCGAATGCTGCGTAAATAAATACTTATTACGTGACAAGTATCGAATTAAGTATACACCGTTAAACCTCCCAACAATAGTCCAGGTGCCCCAACTATGGTCCGAAAATAATAAAATATGTAAATAACCATTTTCTTTCTAAGGGGCTGTGACAAAAAAGTAATCTACAATCATTACAAAATGTTTTGCCTAGGACCATATCTATAAACATAATATATTGCATCTACGCGACTAAAGTTGTACATAATCATAGTTCGGTAAATTTTGCCCAACCGGTATTATTTTCATAAAAAATAACCGGTATTTTTTTGTTCTTTTCGTTCAATTGCAATTTTTTCGTATATTTTATTAAAATTTAAGATATAGAATCAGGTGTTTCTAAAGATATTTGTCTTCTCTTGTAAACAGTTTTAAAACATTTCAGAAAAAGCGTGTATTTTAGAACATTTATAAATACCGGTTCCGATTCCTGGTTTCACGGTGCTTATCACATACTTTTGGCAGTATAGTACTAAGAACTAGATATCTGTCAGATATGTTGAATTTTTTTTCATACTTAGTTGTTCCTATATTTAACATTATTTATTGTAGGCCAATTAGATGTTCAAATCTGCCGCATTTTACATTCAATTCTTACATTAATTATTATAGAGCATAGAAACTGAAACTTTGCTCCATCAAGAGTATGATGGAAGCACACGTGCCACCATAAAAACAACAAATTGAACAAGAACAGGGTACATCTCTTACTTTTATTTCTATCTTAGAACTTAAACATAGGTCACCAGTGCAGCGAGTATAATGAAAAAAATCGTAAGAAGTTTTTTGATAATATATTTGTTTTAAAAATAAAACGGCTAGAAGTATATTTCTAGCCATTAAATCTCGTTTGTGCTAAAATAACAAACGTCTAACCATTGTTGTTTGATATATATATAGTATATTCAATCAGGTATACATATGAATTCATTGCAAACCAGACGTTATTGCACAAAAAACACTGATAAATTTGCAAAATTGCAGTCAACGATTGGCATTATTTCACCCAGACTCCGGATGTGCTCACTTGAACTAAAGTGAATAGATATTCAAATAAGATGCTTGATGTAAGCGTTTAAACTGTATCACCATATTTGTGAATTCGAATTGAAATTCAATGTCCTCGTATTGCATCCATTCGTTTCGTTTCTGAACAAGGATTATGGTAAAATAAACTGTCACTCAGTTGTTTGTGCATCAGGCTGTCACTAACATATCAATCGCGAAGGGTTTTTGCCGCAGCGGCACTTGCTGCCTTACCGGCCATCGGTCGCATCGCATATTTATACTTTCTTTAAACATCTTTATTGACGCGGGCTTGACAACTCCACCGGAATAAGGATCGGACGCATCTGAATTTATTACTTTTTCTTTATCAACCAAATATATTGATAATTTTTAAACACTCTTATAACATCATCCATAATTCAATGCACTTACAGATGTTTAAGCGTTTATTGTTTTAAAACAATATCTCCAACTCATTAGCGTTGTGGTCTAGTTGAGGAAAAATAACAAATGACACAGTTTAATTTGGTAGACACAGCCGAGACGAGCCGCGTATCGATCACGGCACTGGCAAGGGCCCAAGATGGTCCAAGTGGTGGGCCGCCCGACGATGCGCAGTGACAGGTGCAGCATGCGACCCATGACTCTGTCATACCGCCGTCAGTGCAGCGCTTTGATATCGACGCGGGAATGTCGGTACCAGCGGCCGGCGACGGCGAGAGTTATTGTCGGGCACTTGATGTTTGACGCACGGAACGTTTTAGATCTAATAATTTAAACGTAAAATCGATACATATAACAAAACCATCAATATTACATTTGACAAAAATACTACTGCGTTGTTGACGTTTATTGACACAATTAGAAGTAATACGAACTAAAACAACGTGCTTAGTATAGCAAGCCGCAAGCTAAAATATAGGGTTTACTAAATCCCTTTCACTAAGCCACATGGTGATTTACCATCTAAACAAGTGCCAAATGTGATATTAGAAAGACTTTTAGTAGTAGGCACGTTATAAATTAAGAGGAACATGACAGCTCGAGGAAATAAATTAAAATTAATTGCACAATAGTGTTCGGATTTCTCAATAGAAATCTTGTTTTGAATCGAGCGAGCTGCCGCGAGCTGTACTACAGTACATCACAATCGAGCAAGCGTGGCAAGGCACGAAGTCGATCGAGCCAACTATTCATTGGCGCTCAAACGGACATTCAGATCTAAATATTAACATGCCTCGCGTTTTGTGACCAGAATAATACTTAACGCACTTATGCAATGAGTACTACTCAATCATCTGTCTGTTGCCACACATTAAGACGTCGTTCTTACTGATTTCAGGTACTGTGAATGCCAACGGCGAGACGAAGCGTCAGAGGACGTCCTACACGCGGTATCAGACGCTCGAGCTGGAGAAAGAGTTCCACTTTAACCGGTACCTCACGCGGAGGAGACGGATAGAGATCGCGCACGCGCTCTGCCTCACGGAGCGGCAGATCAAGATCTGGTTCCAGAACCGGCGCATGAAGTGGAAGAAGGAACACAAGATGGCGTCGATGAATATAGTGCCGTACCATATGAATCCCTACGGCCACCCCTACCAGTTCGACCTTCACCCGAGTCAGTTTGCGCATCTCTCCGCATAGGATCAGTGGAATTTTTCGAACAGCGGATAACTGATTTATTAAGGTAAACAGTCGTCCGTGGTATCACGGGGTTGCTTGTAACATCGAGCTGCCGTCGGCAACTCGGATGCTACAGCGACCGGACTGGGTCAGTTATTCGCTGTTTGAAAAATTTCCACCTGATAGCCTAATTTTGTTAAATTGTTGATTGTGACGTTATAAGTGACGCTGAAAAGTGATGTGTGTGGTTCGAGATACGTAAAGAAAGGATTGCAGTGATAAAATTATGTGCATACAAAGAACTTTTAAATATAAAACTACCTAAATAATTCAATCGTTTCATGAATACCATAAGTACCTAGCAGGCTTAAATACCTGCTAGGTTTTGATTTATTACGTTAAACTAATGACCAGATGTTGATACTGTACTGAATGTAAAATTTCAAATGTACTGTACATTTTGTTCTAAATGTCACAGTGTAATATTTTATCGTAAATGCTATGGGATACGATGAAATAGTGTTAAATTTGATGTAGAAAGAAATTTACCTAGTCATAAGCTATGATTCGAATTGCATGTTATTCCTAAAGACAAATGAGAGCCGAATAGTGTACATGATGATGGCTTAATCTAAAACCTAGGTATACCTAAGTTCTTGTTAGGGTTTACTCCACTAGCGTTCCATCAGCTTAGGCGTAGGTAGATCAGCCGTCTCAGAGATAACAAATTCGGAATTGTACAGGGATAGCATAAAACAACATAGGTAATACAAAAGTATTGTATGTACTATCAAATTTACTTAGGGTTGCTATACATTACTTCGTCTAGTACCAGATATAAATACATTTTAAATTAGAGAGGGCTTGTAAAAGCGCTGTGAACTTAATTAGAGGTAATTGTAAGCTCAGTAATATAGTAACTGTGAATAGGTAGATATTCCTTCTTAATTGTATATACATAATGTTTTAATAGGTATGGTGAAAAGTTTAATATATTTCAGTAAACTTCCCGAAGAACTGTTTTATGTTCCTGTCATTTAGTTGTAAATAATAAAGTATTTATCGTCCTATAAGTACTAATAACGATACCTAATTAACTTTATTTAGATTACGAATAGGGATTTTTTAAAGTTTCCACAAACGATACCAATTATAACATTTCAAATGACTCTATTTCGTACTTTAAAAACTTTAATGTCGTATTTGTAAAATGTACTTAATATTCTTAGTAGTTAAAAGTCCTATGGTTTCTTCCCTCGAGTAAAACATGGTTGTTTTAAATTGACTTACTTTAGATTGGTTTTGTAATGCACTGACCTTTGTCGTCGCATTATGGTCTTTAATCACATGTTTATTAGGATTGTCGTGGTCAGCTGTGATATTTTGTTAAATTTTATTCTTAAGTGAAAACAGTGCGACTTGAGTTGGTTATATTTGGTTTCATTCAGAAAATATGTCTGAAAATACTTCTTTCATTTATTTTTGAATAGTTCATTTGTTGCTTTATTTATTGTTTGTAAATATTAGATACGTCATTTAGTGTAACTGAATTGAGAAATGTTCAAATTCATAATGTAACATCATTGTATCATTTACGTTAACTTTGTCTATGATGAACTGTGCAATAGCAAGTGGCCTAATTCGTTTATCTACAAATTGTTTCTATCTCATTTTGAAGCTTCGCCATCATTATTTTTAACTGTGTTATTTCCTTTTAACTAAATACGAATATGTTTATCGTTCATTCCAATTTTAAATGAGAGCTCTAGTGAAGTATGCTACTTATTCATTTAAATTATTGTATTGTATGAATAAAAATGTATCAAATTTGAAAAATTGGTGAAGATGAAATAAATTATGAAGACAAACATGAGTTTTTTGTTTTTCGTGGAGCAAAGTTGATGTTATAAACATAAATGGTGGCGGTAAAGGAAAGCGTTCAAACTATTCTTTCGAATGTGTGCAAGCGCCAGCGAGACGCCGCGCGGAGCGTATTGAGGGATGATAAATGACGTCGAAGCTATGACATGACGGCCGAACCTGCGAGGGGAGAAGTACCACCACGTGCCCAACAAAAGGAGTGCGAAAAATGAAGGTTGCCTTAGTTTGTAGGTCGCGGGCGAGTATCGGAGGCTGGACCTATAAATCATGCTGTCAGAATATTTTGCTTTTATACAGTTTTGATACAGATTCATTGGATACCGCGGCAGTGCTGGACTGTTTTCCATTCTAGTGTGTCAGTTTGATATAATTTGAGTTTGGTTTGGATTACCTATTAATACAATCGCAAATTCAATGAGTACTGATGAGAAAAAGCACTACAACTTTAAACTAATGCACAGCTGTGCGTGCAACAGATGGTGCACGAGGTTCAAAGTCCAAACATTTACAGTCCATTCTAAAATGTTTACAGTTAAAGTTGTCCCAAAAAATATTAAGAAACATTAAGGTGCTCCAACGAAAAGCAATTTATATATGTGTTTCGCGGGTTAATAAAAATAAATAAGACATTTCAAATTTTTATTATAGGAAGTAGACAATGTTCCCTTGTTATTTAAAATTAATATTTACCTATCATTGTGGTGACCACTATAATTTCAAATGCACTCTGCACTCTACGAAATCAAGTTCTATTGAAATAGTAACACAATGTAATGTTAGTAGATCATGCTTCGTCAGCAAATCAAATTATACCAGTAAACTGTTAAGAATCTGCCTCATCCCATCATTACCAGTAAACCTCCAATACAAACAGAATATAATAATCTAAAATGCATCAATACAAATTATTATTCCCAAGTTACGTTCACAATCCCCATGTGAAAATTCCCTGTGACAAAAAATGCGAATCCAGCTTCCTCGAGAGTCGCCGGCGTATGACTAATATTATTAATGTTTCCCTGTCCGTCCGATTGTGGAAACCTGGACGATTGCGATACTTGCATTAAGGAGTGTTCGGTGGCGACCATCATTTTTCAATGGACGCTCACGGTAAGTAGTAAGTATAAAGAAGATAGTTCACAATAATATTTCTTTAATTTTAATTGCACAAAAGAGAACTTATCGTTCAAAAACCGACTTCATACTGTAAGTCATTAACAAATAATATGAAACTTAAAGCATGTAGCCACTGAAGAGCAAGCGTTTATTACTGAACACTTTTCGGGTGAGGCGAGGTAAACACCTAGGTACAGCATACTACGGAAATATTATATTGATATTCCTACAAACGCACACAATAAAAATATATCTTACAAAAAAAAACTGACAAGTACCGTGTAAAATGACAAAATTAATGTCATTACTTTGACAGGGCAATGTGTCCGTATGCCATCTCCCGTGGTTTAACCTTATGACCGCCAAGCAGCGAAGTAACGTGACTCAGACGCCACAGCAATAAAATGAACATTCAAAAACTAAATTGTAGAAAGAGGAATTAATATTATATTCTCAGTATTTGAACGATTAAATTTGGACGACTTATGCCGACGCCGGCTTCAGTGGCACGATTTTTTGGTGACGTGATTTGCCGACTGTGGCGGTCAATAGGTTAATAAAAGTGTTAAAAGAGGAAAGAGTTCATTGAGAATCAAAAACCTACTACACAGAAAAACCTTTAAATAAAGGTATTGTTGCGATTTGCGATAAAAAAAATTTTTTTTGAAGCAGCATGTATTTTGAATGCGGAGACAGGAAGAAGTAGAAAGAGAAGAAAAAGGCTTCTCAGACGTTTAGCTATTCACAACGAAATTGTATGATGCTAGTTTCAATTCCAGTAAAGCAATATTTTTGAAACATGTATGTAGCTAATGTGACTAAATATGGGCACATCGAAAATGTATGAGTATGTCACAAGATCACGAATACATTTATCACAATTTATTATTATTATACATTTCGATGGTATTATTATATGCCACCCAAAGTCTACAAAATGCATTCACTTGCACAAACGTTTATTACTTTAAAGCTAATGTCGTATATAAAGGAACAAGTTTGACACTTTTTGACTCCCAATAAATATAAGTAGAGCATTAAAAATAATGAACACTTGTGCTACTGAGCATAGTAGGTTAAAAAACTGTTATACAATTGAATTACAATACATTACGATCTTTAATCGGCTTTAGATTTTTTTTGTTTTATTTTAACTAAGCTAATCTTTGGCATTGGCCATGTAGTATTGTGTTCTCATGGCATTGGCCATGTAGTATTGTGTTCGTGCCATGATAATGTCATACACAACCACAGCGTGGCAATTTTTTGAAGTGAACCGGCTGAGCGCAATTTATTCTGTGGCAATTCGTAGCCTGTATGGGACAGTGTTTTGACATATCGATAAGATTCTCCAGTTAGTTTAAGAGTTATTGTACTTTGAATTAAAGTAGGTATTTATATTTAAAATATTAGTTGCCATTGTACATTTGGCACTGTTGTATCATTAATCAATTTAAACATCGTAAAAATAAATTTGAATGAGTATTATGTTACTAACCGGATAAAATGATTGGTAAACGGATCATAAATTGAAATTATGTATGAGTTTGACGTTTGAGACCTGTGTTGGATGTATGACGGCAGAAATTAATTCCATCAAATGGTGTTGTGTATTATATGATTGTTTTTCACTCTGGTTGTTACAAAAAAAAACATAATCAATTGATTAAACGCATCATAGTTACTGCTAATTCAAATATATTGAAGTATTTTTTAAACAAACTCCCGAATACATATTGATAACACTTTACTTACAAAAGTGGCCTAATTAAAAATTTAAATGACTTTCACCTAGAAATAGTTAAAAAAAACACTTAATGATTACTATCATTATGAAGAGCTTAAATGAGATCATTATATAAAACTATAAGTATGTGCCGTCTATACATAACTAAATGAAAGCATAGGTATGAGTATTGAAACTTTATCAACTAAAACCTATACACATTACAGACACTGACGCATGAAATAAACAATGCCCTCTTACGTATTTCAGTGGAACGACGGGCTTAACCGAGCTACTGCACAAAATTTGCAACCATGTACCTACCAAAATAGCTGACATAAGCGGCAAGCGCTGTCTAGCGGCCATAATCTGAACTGTGTCGTAGTTGGCAATCGTAAAACCCAGTTGAATGCAAAGCCTTCATTGTTTCGGAATTTTCCTGCAGATGGCGCTAGTAGTTTCTAATCAGGTGTAGGTACTGAAAGAAAATAATCTAACTAGATTTTTTCTAATAGATACATAAGATGCCACTTTATTTTTGGAATACGTTTATAATTATAGCGAAAATGTTACTCAACTTAAAACAAGGAAAGTCTAGGAAGGACACAATAAAAACAGCATTTTCCTGGTACTACATTGAGACATCAGGTCGTTGTAGTACTTCTATCTGTCACGAGATGGCGCTAGTCACTGACTCACATGATAAAGCAGGTAAAGTTGGTTTTTGCAGCCAGTAGAGCTTTTTCGTAGCGATCGGGCGGCGCATTTCGCCGACAGCTTTCTACAATAATGCCGGATAATTCGTGTGATAGAACGAGTACTATTTAACTGGTGAGTTTATGTCTGGAGTTAACTATTGTTTTACTTTATATCTTAATAAGGATGTTGTCGTAGATGTGTGGCATTGCAGGGAAGCTTTGGCTGCGGAATAGTGATTTATTGCAGTAGTATAGTACAGTCTGCAGTGGCGTCCGTATTCTGACGTTGGCGGCGTATTCGAAAGTGAAAAAACTCAGTATTTTCTATTACAACTTTTCTATAATATTCGTATTTAGTGTAGTTTTTTAATAAAGCGGTTATCTTACTATAAATCTGTCACAAATGTATATTCATTACTAAACTAGTTCCTGAAGAGGTTTCAGAAAATTTGAATGTTTTCAATTCAAACTATTTACCTACAACATTATTATTACTCTCAATCCAATAAAATGCTTTATTACTATTCCGAAAAGAAATACTAAAAAACATTGTGGGGTTATCAATTTATCATGTTCTGTTTGCAAGCTAATGAAGAAAAAAAGTATTAGAAACTGACTGCAAGTGCAAACTGAGTCTTAAGCTAGCAAAGGTAAGTTTGAAATGGGAACAATAGCCGTTGCTCCCAATATTTAATTATTATGTATTAAAACAAAAAAAACAGTCCATTAGGTGTTACGTGTTCGAAAAAAAATAATTCAGATACTATTACCTTAAGGACTTTATGCAAATAGCTAAATAATTATACTTATGCCAGTTTTTAGGCTACATGTGTAAATATAAAATTGTAAAAATAACTAAACAATAAAAAGGTTCAAATTTTTCTTCTCAAATGAACATAACGCCATATCGCGAATATTTTGTCTGCGAACAAATATCCTAATTAATATATCTAATACGTATGTCAAAGGCTTTATTATTTCAGCGGTCATTCTCAAAACAATTAGGTTAAAGTTTCGATTAGTCATTGACGATAGTAACGCCATCTAGTTGGGCAGCTTTTTTAGAGCACAAATCTTTTTTGTGACTGCCACCTTCAAAACAACTAAGATTCATATTAAGAGTCTGATTATCCGTGGAAAAGCAGTCGCAATAGAACGCAATAGAATCGTAAACGGGAAAATAGTGCACGAACAAAATTTGAGCAAGACAAAGCAATGACATATTTGGATTTAACTGACTCAAACGTGACTTAGTGACAACCGGAAAAGAGATTTTTTTTAATCTATGGAAGGCACAGACCTTCCATCCTCTAAATGACGTCATCTTCCGGTTTAGCACTTTCAGCTATTTTTTTTTCGAAAAATAGGAGAAAAATAAAATCTTAAAATATATTTTTTGGAATGTATATGCATTTTTCTATACATTAGATATCAATTTAAGGCTATAGCCAAATATGAAATCTTGTCAATTAAGGTTTTGACGACCGGTTTAGCTCAGTGGGAGTAACGTTGCCGGCGAAGCTGAGGTCCTGGGTTCAAATCCCGGTAAGGGCAAATATTTGTGTGATGAGCATGAATATTTGTTCCTGAGTCTTGGATGTTTTCTATGTATATACGTAATATATGTATTAAATATATCGTCGTCTAGTACCCATAACACAAGCCTTATTGAGCTTACCATGGGATTAGTTCGATTTGTGTAAAATTGTCCCGTAATATTTATTTATTTATTATTTAAGATTAATTATTTCATGAACATGAATAAATGGGTCCATCAACTACATATTTCTCGTGACATGTATATTTTATAAAATCGTTAAGTTGGTTCTTATAACCTGATAAATAGTTTATTTGAACATATTTGTTGTATCTCGCAAAAAAAACTTATTCTACCAGTGCTAGTTTTATTTTTCATACAAAATCGGGAGACATTAACGTTCGAATGACCGGTTGAAGCTAAATGAATGTTTTTAATGCCGTTGTCTTGGACTTTCACTCTATAAGATAGAGTACAGAATATCACAACAATTAACAACAGCAGATACCGTATTATTAAGTTTTTTAGAAACATTAGAAACACAGGTCACTAAATAGTTGATTCACTCAATTTATATAATTATGTTTAACATAATATTGTTTATGAATTCGCCGAAAAAAGAGATAGGTACTTATTAATTATTTAAATCATAATAATCGAATCAGGGCCTTAAAAAAGTATCTTGCGTGAGGGAGGCCTACATACAATGATGACTACTTAATTAGTTAAATTTTAAGCTGACAAAAAAAATTATAATAAATAGTATATATTAATAATAAAAGAGTTGCGGTATTTGGTAAAATAATAAAATTTAATCAATAAAATAATCCAATTGACAATATGCAATTCATACATAATGAACAATTATTTATTAAATCAGTTAGGTACCTACTAGAAATAGCGTGATAATTTATTTGCAGTACCTATAACTTACTAATAATACCGACAATAGAAATGGAAGTCTGATCATAATATTCCAAATATTTCATCAATACCGTTTTTCTATAATAAAAATAGGTACTAGAATAATAGGTAAGTATTGAATTTTAAAATAAATATAAGGAACAATTTTATTATTTAACATTAGTGTCTTCCCATAAATAGAAATATTAGGATAAGGTACCTATTAAAAAAAACAAATACAGCACCAAAAAACACAAAACCTTTCAGTGGAACATAATCTTCCTAAATACTTTCCAAACATAATCCTATTTCAACTGCCTAAACCGTTGCACAAAAAGCAAAGAATAAAATAAAACTGTTAGCTTGAAATTTATACCTGACTCCTATGAATGGCTACATTTTGTTAGAGGTCGACGAAAAAGAACAATAAAGATGGCCGCCATAAAAGGCACCTTCGGTGCGCCTGCGCTGACGCCTGCCTTGCGCAGTTCGGGAGTCGGCACAGGCTAGGGTTCCCAAAATAATTCGGTGTCCATGAATATTCGGTAATTTTGACATACATTGCGTCGGTTAAAACTACATCTATATACATGTTTCAACGGATTCATTATGCATTAGGAGAAAAATATTTAACGTATATCAAAACCCTATGGTTGCACCGTACTTTTTTGATTTTTGCTAAATACTTAGCAAATTGCTCCAATAGGGTTGCTCCAAGTTGTAACGATCTTGATATTTAGTTGACTAGGGATTAAAAAAATATCTATGCATTGTAAAAATATTTAGTTATACATTACATCAATATTACTTACTATGAAATCTACAGATACACAATAGAATATTTTGGAAGGATATTTTGATTTGATTGATTTGATTTGATATGTGAACGTACCTTTTTTTTAAGCAAAACCATTGTAGGTCTATGTTTTGGGTTTTTTTTCTAGTTACTGCGTAGGTGGGTCAATTTTTAATTTGTTGTAGTTTTTTTTATTTCATCCGATTTGGGTGAAAATTGGTACTTATATTGAGTCCATCATTCTGTATACGAAAAACATAATTTCCCGATGTGTCCTACAAAAGTTGTATGAAAACTTCCATTGAGTTACGAAATCCACATAATTGTTTTGTAACTAAATGGAGGTCTTAAATTTTTCTATAAAAATTTCAATAAAAAAAACCATAACAAAATCAAAATTGGCCCAGGTAAGGAAACTGATTTTATAATAAAAATAAAACAAGATAAATAATAAATGTGATAGATTTAGTACCTACCTATATATATTTATGAAATGAGTAAGCAGGTGAAGTTATATTGGCAATTAAAAAAAAACTTTATTTTAAGGTCAGTGATTTTTGGTTATGGCCGCGTACCTACCGACTGAATCCCGTTTAGTTTATGTTTTTATTTGTATAAAATCTATTTTTATTATATTTTACTCATAACTACATCCTGTCGGTCGTATCATATTGTTGCCATTTCCACGTTATTGATTAGAACCCAATTTAAAATTCAAACGGTTCAAAAAACGAACAGGAATCGAATACACGACAGTACCCTGTCAGCTATATTTAAAGGGGAGCGGATTAAATTGAAATTCCGTTTTTAAATTCACCAATAGGGGGAGGGTGGCGCTTGGATTGGTCGCGCGTCCGAGCGAAATGATGCGGACTAGGGGGCCGTGGTGATGGGCTAATTTTTTGCAAGCTGATTTAAAATAAAATAAATAGAGTACGGAATTTAAGGAAAGCGAACTAAATTAGATTGAAAACAAAATTAAATCTAGAATTACGTTTACAATTATTTTTAATTAGTTGTAGTAGTAACTCAAAAAATGAGAAATATATACATGTATATTATTATTCAAACAAAGTTTATATATTTTCGACCGGAAACTTTCTAAGCTTTTATCTGATTACAATTAACAGTTTATTATCAGTGGCAATTAATTTTTAATATTTTATTGCCAAAAACATGTATTTAAAAAAATCTACTCAATCAGTATACCAATATTATTCAACACATTATGACATTGGAATCTATATAATTCAATGATTTGACTGTGCCTATAATTAGAAAAAGAGAAAATAATCATGGACAATGTGGCATGTTAAGCAGATGGTCATACAAAAAAAAAAACATATTTTAGGCCTCACCTTTACACGCTTGAGCGCTTGCCGATATGATTAGCCATCGCTCTTTTTAAGATATGAGAGAAAGGGACAGAAACATACATCTCTATGTTCGCCGCGAAACGAGGATGGGCCGGCCTATATAAGGCGAAGTCCACACGAAGTTTTTTTTGTTTTAGCTAGATTTTGTGTAGTTTACCGATGTATTTGCGACGAATGCATTTGTGTGTACATTTTTTACCATGACATAAATGTGAGGAATTAAATAGAATAGTACCAGCAAGAAAAAAATATTAAATAAAGCTTTGCATGGTCATGAATTGAAGCTGTAAAGCTTCCGAAACGTCGGGAACTCAAATGATATAATATACGCGATAAAATCCGTTAAATTGTTTTATTTAAATAAGTAATAATTGCGGAAACAGAAGAACATATTAAGATATATATTGATGAAATTTGGAGTATAGGTGTCTTGTGTAAGCACTTAGTTTGATACATGTTTCGACAAATTTTCTTATATCATTTTGAGGTTTCCAATTTTTTTTTTAATTTTCTAGATATTCTCAGAAATAATCGCTCCGAAAGTAGCATTAATTGTGCTCCCTCCTCTCTATTTCCTAAGCCTTAAGTCCAAAAGATATGAAAAAAATTATAGCTTAGTAATTTCAACATGATCGAATTTACTTTTTGAGTGGTTAATTGCCGAAAAATGGCGCTTCTGAACAAAAGGACGTAAAGTGCTGTGAAGATACGCTCTTTTGCTAGTGCATTTAGTAATATTCTTTTATTCAAAAAATTACACTACATTACAGTAAAAAGCAAGGCACTGTGGCACAAAGCATCCTAATTTCAATAGGGAAAGTTGGGTTGTCGCTACCACCAGCTTAGGATCCTGTAATACATCTCATCAAGGAACAAGCAAGACACAGGACTGCAAAACCTTAATTTCCGAACGTCGTAAAAATATCTCTAATATGTAATATTTTCTTCTGTTTCCGCGATTATTACTCATTGAAATAAAACAATTTAACGGATTATATCGCGTATATTATCTCATTTTAGTTCCCGACGTTTCGGAAGCTTTCCAGCTTTCCATGGTCACGGGAGGACTAAAATGAGATAATATACGCGATATAATCCGTTAAATTGTTTTATTTCAATCTCTAATATGTGTTAAAAGTACTTTAGTAGACTTTGTTTTAAAAAAAATATAATTAGTAACAAGGTAGTCTGGATGGTTTCCTTTGCAGCGTTTCTTTTCTCCTCAGTAAGCCTCATTTTGTGAAATGCTACTGGTAAATTATTAAAATAAAATAATTAAGCCTTTCTGGCACATGAGATCTTTAGAGATTAGGCCCATGTGGCGTGTAGGTACACCTTTATTTGTTTTCTCAAAGTGGGTAGTTTGCACAAATTGTAACTTTGACAGAGGAAAAAATATCTTTTCTCAGTCAACCCGTGATGAGCACGGAAAGCTGAAAAGCTTCCGAAACGTCGGGAACTCAAATGAGATAATATACGCGATATAATCCGTTAAGATTGTTTTATTTAAATAAGTAATAATCGCGGAAACAGAATAAAATATTATAAAGAGTTTTGTCATAGTTGACGGTGCGTGCTCTGAATCCATGTCTGTGAATGCTGGTGTCCCTCAAGGCTGTGTGTTATCGCCCACGCTCTTTCTTCTGCATATCAACGATATGCTGGAATTTTGGGCCATTGACTGTTATGCGGATGATATTACGGGTTACGCCTCCTACACTAAAATATTTCTCGGGATAACGTAATCGAGAGCAGTAACAAACTTGTGTTTGAAATTGAAACTTCCCTAAACGAAGTTTCAGAATGGGGTCGACTTAATTTAGTCCATTTTAATTTTAACACTACAAAGGCACAGTTTGCGCTTTCACCGCTAAGTAGTTTGCATTAGTTGCATCACCTCGTTTTGAGAACACTCCCCTAACTGCCACAGCCACTATCGGAATCCTTTGCGACGACATATACAGTGAAGTCTAGTTCCGCGGCCATTTGATTTGATTTGACGGTGTTTCGCTCCGGCCCACTGAAGCTTTACAAGACTCAGGTCCACTACATATGGAATACTGTTCTCATCTGAGGGCTGGGGCTCCCCAGTACCAGCTTCTCCTACTACACCGCATTCATCGGAGAGCAACTGATGTCGTCGGTTGCCAGCGCATTTCAGATCGGCTTGACTCCTCGGCACTGCGTAGAGATGTAGCCTCGCTCTGCAATTGTTATCGCTTGTATAACAGGGTTGCTCCGAAGAATTGTTCGGATTGATCCCTACCGCATCTTTCCGCCATCTTCCTACGCGACAATATTTCGATCCTCACCACTTAGATGGTTGGCAGTCCACAACTGTGCGTTTTGCTAGAAATTTCCTGCCTCGCACGACTGAACTATGGAATAAATAGTCGCCCGCAGTATTTCTGGACCGATTAGACCTTCCAACCTTTAAGAAAAGAGCGTACCTGTAAGGCCGGTAACGCACTCCTTTGGCGTTACAGTTGTCTATGGGCGGCAGTAACCGCTTATCATCGGGTGACCTGTCTTCTCGTATATATTATAGAGACTCGGATTGCAAGCAAAATCGTCGAAAAAATTACGAAAAAAATCCCTTACAAAATAAAACACCATAATACAGTATGTACATAAAAAAAAACAACTCGTTTATATAAAAAAAAATTAAAAAAAAAGGACCGACTTCAAAACAGACTAAAAAGAGATAAATAATCTTTTATTTACGGTACGGATCACATTTGAATCACCTTTTGAAGTCGGTGCCAAACCATTCATTTATTACATTCATTTATTATTACTAAGAACCGCGGCGGCGAGCCTTTAGTTATTACCTACCTACATATATACTTAGTCATAGTAATTCGTATTTTTGTTGAATAAAGAACTTTATTTACTTCAGGTTTGGCACCGACTTCAAAAGGTGATTCAAATGTGATCCGTACCGTACATAAAAAAATATTTATGGCTTTTTAGTTTATTTTGAAGTCGGTTTTTTTTTATTATTTTTTTTGTTTTGCTTTTTAGTGATGGATTTTAGTAGTGATATAATGTATATTTTAGAGCCCAGAATGGGAAGATTGAGGAGCACTTTGCACGCAACTCGAGTCTTTGGAAGTAAGAAATGTAAAAGTTGGTTAGTTCATTGTACCTTCCATCATCAGCTCAGCATGAAATGATGACAAACAGAGGAAAACAACTGATAACTTTAGAAAAAATATACAAAACATTGTTAGTGCCTATAATATTTAAGGGTTTCTCTCGATTTCCCTGGTATTCCATCATCTAATCCTGACTTGGTGATAAGGAGACTACTTCAGAAACACACTAAAAACAATATGACTGACATGATATAATACATGCTTTTTTAAAGAATTATCCTCTAACTTAACTATTAAGGAGTTGTACCTTCCGTCATCAGCTCAGCGTGATGAGATGATGACTACCATATGCAAATACTTAAATAGCTTAAGAAAATATATGAAAAACGTTATAAGTGCCTATAAAGTTTAAAGTTTGCCCTCGATTTCCCTGGGATCCCATCATCAGAATCCAATTTGGTGGCAATGGAACTACCTCGGGAGTATATCCTTTCAAATAAAAAAAGAATTTTTAAAATCGGTCCACAATTGGCGGAGTTATCGGTAAACATACATGAAAAAAAATACAAACTA
Organism: Hedya salicella; assembly: GCA_905404275.2. Classification (NCBI taxonomy): domain Eukaryota; kingdom Metazoa; phylum Arthropoda; class Insecta; order Lepidoptera; family Tortricidae; genus Hedya; species Hedya salicella. The sequence continues at coordinate 31,616,904 of FR990097.1, forward strand.
TCGAACATTTAACCTCCTCCTTTTTTGGAAGTCGGTTAAAAATACAGCTAAGTACCGTAACCAAAATAGTTGAATGTGAAATTTCTCCATTAGTTTAATTTCTTTGCATACTATTTGTTTGTGGAATACTTAGCGTTCCTTAAATCTTAATCCATTAACGTCTAAGATACACTTAAGATGCAACCTATGAGGACGACCTTTGAGATAAGTATATCGTTTTTTTTTCCGATCGCAAAACCACTAACAGGAATGCCATCCGTGGCCACTGAGAGTAGGTTTGCGATGTACTGCGCAAGGCACAAGGACGGAAAGTGCGGAGGTGGGTAGAACCGGGTTAATCCGACTTAAGACTTGGGAGGGAGGGAGAAAATAAGGAATCGGGTATACGGGAGAATATTTATGAGACCATGGACTGGTTGGGGCTAAGAGTAACATATAGATCGTCCTAGAGATGGTGTAATGAAGCAGGTAGATGTAGGCCTTAGAGGAGAAAAGATGCGCTTTTCTCGAGATCGTACTTGACTTTTTAGAGCTGTTATTACCCTACTACTGGAGCGAAAGTGAGGTGTATTGCTCATTATCATCCGCTAATAACTACAAAAGCTTAATAAATGCCTGGATCTTGAGTTATATTATTATAAAAATTGGATTGGCTAGAAAAACTAAAATAGACAAGGATTCTAAATGCAGTATAGTCAACGATATTGTGATTATTATGAAAACAGAATCTTACAGCGAACGAAGTTCCGCGGGATTCCTGTTTTAATTGGATGAGGATCAGAAAATAACACTCGGTATTTATAAAATTAATCAGTGCTTCTGTCGACGCATATACGATTTTTAGATAACAGAAGAAATGTATAAGGGCTGTATACCGATTGCGCACGGAATCAACTAATTTATTTTTCAACAAAGTCTTCATTAAAGAATAATTCGAAAATTATAAACTATTTATAAAAAGAGTAAAGTATACTCGTATTTAACCATCTCCCTGCCGACTTTAAACCTCTGGAAGAGATAACTTTCAAAAGCAACCAAAAGAAATGGCTGATCTTCCTTGCTTCCTTGGCTTCCTATGATGCTAATGAATACTTATTACAAATAGTAAATACTTATAACACATGTCAAAATCGAAATAAATATTTGTCTGGTTAGATTTAAGATAAATAATATAGTATACAATACAATACAATACACTACACAATACACTTTATTGCACACCAAAATAAAATAACATCAGAAACTTAAATCTAAAACAGTATCAGAAATGGTAAAGAACAGGCGGTCCTATCGCTAAAAAGCGATTTCTTCCAGACAACCTTAAGGCGGTAGTAAGGCGCAAAGTAAACAACCAATGAGTAAGTAAGTGGTGCACAAGAAGATGAGACAAATCATAAATTCAAACCAGAAAGAAAAAAGGAAAAAAAGAAAGGAACATTACAGATACATACAAAGATACTAGATACTAATAAATAAATATATAAAATACAAAGAAACATATATACAAATATATATATATATACACACAAATACATATAACCAAAAAATTACTGAAATACACGACATCGACATCTCAGTTTAAGGGAGCGATAAATAGTGCTGCCTGAGATGACTCTTAAAAACGGGAATAGATTTAGCACACCTTACGTCCAACGGCAAAGTATTCCGCATCCGGATCGCTTGAAAAGTTACAGAAGTTTTATAAAATTTGGAAGAAGCTGAAACCTGTTGCTTAACAGGTGCAAGGAGATGATTTTGCGAAGATCGTAAAGATGACCAATGTTTAAATCGCTCCTTAAGATACCAAGGGGTAGCGGGGTTGAAAGGAATGCTATAGAGGAGGGCAAGAATGTGAGACTTACGCCGAAGCCGAATTGGAAGCCACTTAAGTTGTGAACGGAAATAGCAAACATTGTCATATTTACGTAAGCCGAAAATGAACCGTAACCAAACATTTTGAAGGCGCTCAAGTTTATTTAGCTGCGCCTCAATAAGATCGGGGTAGCAAACATCTGCGTAATCTAAGATAGGGCGAATGAGAGACTGAGCTAGCGCAGTTTTCGTGGAGAATAGTGAAAAGTTGCGTAATCGTCGTAATGATCCCATAGCAGCAAACATCCGCCTACTAACCTCGCTGATCTGAGGAACCCAAGACAGAGTGCGATCAAAAATCACACCAAAATTTTTGACCTGTTGTGAATAAGGTACCTGCACACCATCAAACACTATTATAGGCAAGTTTGGAAAATCAATTCGAGAAATGAGTTTTAGCTGGATTGACCTTTAACCCATATCGACTACTCCAATTCAATATGGTCTCCAAGTCATTATTAGTAGAATTGATAACCAAAGGCAAATCAACAAGAGCGGCTTGTGAATAAATTTGAAGATAGTCAACATATAGGTGATAAGAAGAGTAAATATTCTTAGTAATAGAATTAATGAAAATTAAAAAGAGAAGAGGTGATAGCACGCCGCCTTGCGGAACGCCAGCCAAAGTGTTACACCATGAAGACCGAGAAGCTTCCACCTTTATCCGCTGCCGTCGACCTTCCAAGTAGCTACGAAACCAATAAATTACTGCACACTGCACTGGAGATATGTTAGGAGGAGTTATATTGCATAACCTTTTTTACACTGTGGCCGCAAATTTTCGTTACATTGTACAGATATGCATTTTTTTCTCTGAACACGTAAATTTTTCTGGTTTGTTATGAAACAAACCTAACCTAACCGAATATATTTAACAGAATGATGCCTTAAACACTCTTGAAAATTCTACAGTTTCTAAAAAAAATTCTAAAAAGCCAAATGATGACTATGGCAAAAGAGGTTTATGCCCGATGAGGGTCACCGGTGAAGAACCTATACTCTTCTTGCGACCAAGATTTTTATAAATATATTTTAGACTAGGATTTTTCCGCAGCTTCACCTGCCTTACCTACTATTTTATTTATCCTTTTTCCCCGAGCATTTTCCGGGATACCTATGCCACTTTCCAGCCTCAAACCACATGAATCCGATGCCGCGTTATCGCGTGAAATAAAGATAACCCAACAAACATATATACATTTACAAATATTACATAATAGGAAGAATTGACTGATGTAATAGGTAATGTTCCGACACACTAGTCTGAAAGACTAACAAGAAAAAGAATGGGCAAAAAAGTCCTAAAAATAACTTCGACAAAAGTCATCAACATGGACGAGCCCTTAGTAACAGACGAGGCATGCTGCTTTTGTCTCTTACGTCACTCTACGCATGTTTGATACTATGCGGTCCGTGGAGTGATCGCTAGCGGCACCCTGTAGCGTCACTCCTTTTGTGATATTAATATAAAGGACAGCAAGATAGAACACCTATTTAGACTGTTTTAATAAGACTGATTTTGGCACTATGAATGAATAGCATTAATAGTTTTATTTCTTCGGAACAGAAATTAACTAAATATTTTTTTTACTAAACATTATTTTAGTAAAAATAATATTTCCCATTTATAGTGAACACGCGTAGCTGGCTCCGTATATTGAAAGTGGTAACATTCCTGGCACCTTGCGTCTCATGTTTGCTATTAAACTGGATTTTGTAGCACCAAGGATGTATCTGCGACGTCGTCCGTGAGAAATATTCATTTTAATAAAACTGTTATCAGAAATAAAATATGGTATACCATTTTTTTTATATATCATATTTATATATATCAAAAATAACCAGTTTGCAACTCTTTATTTAATAGCAACGTGTAATAACTAAAAATAGTACAACGTACTCGTAAATGTCAATACTTACCTATGTTACCTAGTTGACCGTGGTCATTTCGGCAGTGCTAGTGCTAGGTCAATATTTCCGCTAGTGACCTCGCGACCGGGTTGAACAACGGTACTTTTGTTACGCATCTATATTTTAGGAAAGAGTTGGTAATTATAATGATTACTTACTCAACATGTAGTTTCGGTTTCGAAATATGATTAATGATCTCAATAAGAATTGAGGTATACTTGTTAATGCTTGACAGCTTATTTCCAGTAATCGACACCATATTGCTTCGAAGGTGACAAGTAATGGAACAGTTTCGGGCACTGGGATATCTATCTAAATGTTTAATTGAAAAATACTATTTTAAAGTTTTGCTCCTCGACAGCAACATTTATTTCTCGATTTCTTATCAATATATTCAAAAATGGAATGCATATTATGTAATGAGTCGTTCTTTACATTGAGGCAAGGATGTTCCGATTTATAGTTTATTCCGTCATTTCCTTGATTTTGATGTTACAATATAATGACTTATTATCTGGATAAAGGTACGGCGACCAACGCCTCTGTTGAAATTAAAAAGGTATTCCCAAAGACTTTCACATCAAATGGTAGCGCGCTCTCTGTATTCGGAATTTTGTGAATTTAACCAGATTGTCAGTCTACCTATAGGACTATATTAAAGGACTTTAAAGAAATGAGCCCGTATAGAATTATAAATCCGATGTCATAATTTCCTGACGTATCTATGACGTATCTTCTACTGAACAAGAGTTATTCTGGGATAATACGGATAAACTCTTCAATGTCAAGGACTTCTATAATTATTTATGAGACGACAACTTTAGTTTACTTACTGTTTTTCATCATTTGTATTGATATGTAAATATTTGTCAATTTTGAATCATTATCATCGATATCCATACTAATATTATAAATGCGAAAGTGTGTCTGTCTGTCTGTCTGTCTGTTACCTCTTCACGCTTAAACCGCTGAACCGATTTGGATGTCAAATCAAATCAAATCATTGATAAGTAACAAAGTAACAGTAAAACACCTATATCATTGGTAGGTATTGTTGTTCTAATTAATTAACCGATTAATCATTCGCACATTTCGCACTAGTTGAACGATGATTGATACATAGATTTAGTATAAATAGAGTTGACCATAGTGCCCCATGGTTAAACTTAGTAGTGCCTAACTGTTTAGCAGGCAAGTATCCTCTGCCAGTTACATAACGTCTCCGACACGTGTCTAGGTCGACGGTCCTTTGACTCGGCCTTGTAAGGACTATTTTTGCCACTACGGAATAATCCCAGCAAGGCCACTGTCTGCGCTCTTACTATCAATCATGAGACGACAACTTTCGTTCACTAACGTTTTGTGATGATATACCTAATTTTGATGGTGGCTTTTTGACCGTCTTTCTTTTTTTTTCCTTAATTCAGTGACCGCCAAATAGCCCGTTTTACTTATTTTTTGAACATATGTCCAATTTATGTACATTTAAACAGTAGGTATAGATATCAATTAGATTAACAGCTGAAGTTTATTTTTAAAGAATGGAACTTTCTCCTTTTTTAGTCTGTTAGCTGAGCAGAGAAACAATGAGTTGGATTAGGAGAACAATATTAAATATTGAAAAATCTTTAGTTTTTAGAAAAATCGCGCCAAGTGCGATTTTGATTTACGCACCGAGGGTTCCGTATAAACTTTCACTTAACCCAACCTCCCTTATACTTGCACTCACGAAGTGATTAAAAACAAATATATAAATAAATATAAAAAGACAATTATAAAGATTATTTTATCAACAACAGAAATAAGTACAAATTTATTTTTAATATTTTTCTAAAACATTACGAAAAACACAGCTAAGTAATTATTCTAGTTGTAAAACTCATTAAAGTATTTTTTTATGTCAAGATCTCATATAATTAGATTTATTTTCCAGGTTTTACCTTCATTCGTGCTTTGCAGGGTCTGGACTTTGCTTCTTACCAAATTTCCTAATTTTAGGTCAACGGAATTAAATTTCCTTATATTTTGGCCCATAAATATTTTGTAATAGAATTAACTTAGACGCTTGATTTTTGCACAGCTTTAACAGACCGCAGCCCTTCGACATTTTATTTTATCTTTTATATCCCCACGCGATACAGACGAACAACATATAAGGGATCCGTTTTTCCCTTTGAGGTATGGAACCCTAAAAACAGAAATACACTTTGCTCTCAGATAACTCACCATGTCATGGCTCTCGCTTACGCTTACGTGTAACTGACTGTGTAAAAACGTGGCACAGGATAACTTAATAGCTAAAGATTTGACGTGTCTGATATTATTTGTTAGGCATCTCACTGGTATTGCACCTATATTTTTATGTGCATACTTTAAAGTTAAAAAAATACAAACTAGAGTTATTTTATTGCTTAGTGACAATTTTTAACGAATGCTGCATATTCACATGGTAGTAGGTAGTTAATTAATTTCCAATTCCATCATCATCAAACAAACAAAAACGTATTAAAGAACAAAATCTGACTTGGTGGTAATTTTAATAATTTGTTATCCGCCATTTTTATACAGTTATTTAGCAATAGTACTAGATAACACTCTTTTAAATGTACTAGGTATTGCTATATTTTCAAACGGTTCTGAATTCCAGTTTTTAATGAGGTATGTCACCTACGCTTTTATTCGGGTATCGGGTATAATTAACTAGTATACAATTAGACAAAAATAATTAAGACAATATCCAAAATGAAAATCCATTTCACGTTATAAGACATTCAACTCTAATTAAATTACGAAGCATACGAACCCCGAAGTTCGAAGGGTAGTTTGGCTCCATGAAACGAAGCTTAATCCTGATACAGTTGAGAAAATCATCGTTTCGCCGTAATTAAGTGAATTAGGTTTAACCGGGGGCGGGGGTAGGGGCGCGGGTGAGGGGTAAGGGGTAAGGTAGGCAAATCTGTGCGCTAAGGAGGAAGCGAGGCGGGGGCGAGTAGGCCTGTCGCTGGTCGCACTTCGCACCGCGCAGCTGCCGCGCGTCTCCACTCCCTGGTAAGTTTTTTCCATTGTTGACAGCCAGTTTTATTATATAAAAAGGTAAACCTTTTTACTACTGACCTTTCAGAATGATTTTCGATCTTAGTTAGCTACCGGCAGCATACATCTTTCCCGCCAATTTGTCACAACCCTTTTGACATGTACATATTAATTAGAGCGTTATCGAGATGCTTGTATGTCCCGTACTAAAAATGTATTTTTTTTTTGATAGTCACAATAACATTTTTCGTTTTAATATGTCCCACCGCTATATATTAATAATTTTACGGACTGTAATACAACCAACATCAATTTCAACATTTATAAGTATTTTTTTTTTTAATTATTAGTCGTGGTATTTCTGCAGTTCGCCGAATGAGTGTTTCAATTTCAATAGTTACTTAAACGCTTTTTTTATTTTGTACAATATTTTTTATGTATGTTAGCATCCATATCACCATAGAAAATGAACCCGCGTAGCGGGTCATTGATAAGAAATATTTCTTTGTGTATGTATCAGATAAAAATATCAATAGGAGTAGTTTTAAAATGCGTTTTAATAAGCATAGTTAGTTAGTTTAAGGTGTGAAGGGTAATGTAGTTCAATCGAAGATAAAGTAAGCTTTGATTTACGTATACCCTTCTTTAGCGCTGTATCATTATCTAGACACAGACTTCCTCGCGCGTGATGAGAACATTCCTGGGCGCACACATGTCTTGTACTAACTTCATTAATTTAACTACCGGTTTCATGACAATCATTACTGTCATGGCGTGTTAATTGCATTTACTAAATGTTTATAATTCCATGTTCTTTATTTCATTATCAAACGTTACAACGTTTTGTTTTTGTATATGTTTTTTATCACTTTAAATTTTTCATTTCGATTAAAAATCGTTTCTAAAATCTTAGGTATAAGCTGAAAATAATTAAAATACCTTTAAACTTGCAATTATTTATAGCTTTACACAAAAAAATATTATTCCTTTAAATCAGATTGCTGGATTAAATCATAAAAGTATAAATAAATTTTAATCACAGACGCGGCAACAATTATCAGTCAGGGATGCAGTGACCAATGATGATGATGATGATGAGATAATGCAATGACCAATTAATAATAGCAGTCCTTTCTTTCCATCAGTTAAACATTCAATTCATGTATAACATGTATATTTTATAATAAATAATAAAATAAATATTACGGGACAATTTTACAGAAATCGAACTAGCCCCATGGTAAGCTCAATAAGGTTTGTGTTATGGGTACTAGACGACGATATGTTTAATAGATATATTACTTATATACATAGAAGACATCCAAGACTCAGGAACAAATATTTATGCTCGTCACACAAATATTTGCCCTTACCGGGATTTGAACCCAGGACCTCAGCTTCGCAGGCAACGTTACTCCCACTGAGCCAAACCGGTCGTCAAATAATATAAATAATAATGTATCACCAATGAAGAAAAGAAAACAAAGCTTCCTATTTCGGTATTATATACCGCCACTGCTATGATTATACATACATCTGTTCTTATGTGTATAACAGATTTAAACAGACGGGCCAAAGGTCAGGCATCACTGCATTGAACATGCAAATGGTTTCTTCGTGACATCGCATTTGGCTACACAGCCCAGCTTCTTAGCTAATCCGAGTTCTTAGCATAATGTCCTGTCAATTAGGACACAGCAGCGTAACTCTGTCTGTCTTCTTACTGTCTTATATAATTTTGTATCCCACAGCCCATTTGTCTACAGTTTGATATACCCAACGAATACATTCGACCAATGGTTTCTGATACACCGTGTCCAACCATACTTGTCTAATCATTTTGTAACATCGTAAGCTACTCGTCGCACCATTTTCGGCACGAATTTGCTCAGTCAATATTGATACTTCCGTTTCCCGAGGTCAACACCCGTCAATCTCTTCTACAATTTATATAGGGGCCGTAAAAAATCGTATATACGGAGAATCTTGTATCGAGGGACCGATCGTAACAGTCTATCAACCCGGGCAAAGTAGAAGACATTCAAATCGAGTGGGATTGTGTTATTTTTATTGTATTATTTACATTATCGGGGCCTGCTGCGACTGCGCGTTGAGGGCGGCCCGTCCGTCGATAACGAAGCCTCTTCTACGCATGTGCGGATAGCTACGACCATTGATAATATTCTGATTTCTCCTTTTATGCATGCTAATGCGAGTTATCAAAAAGGTCAGGCCTTCCTGTCTCCCCTTGTCATCATTACAGCCGTTTGACAAATAAGTAGCTCATTAGACCCTCGATTTTTCGTGAGCGGAGGTTTAAATATTCAATTTCTTTTCGAAAGGAAATACTAACATTCGATTCAACCATAGTTTGGTGAAATAATATAAAAAATATTTCTTGATAATTTCGTACTTCTGAAATCCAATAAAAGTCACTTCAAGATATAAATAATTAATAATAACGTCGAACTTGGGTTGATGTGTATTTGATCATTTACCAACAAATTATCCTTCGAGGTTCTTAAATAACCTTTGTCCGATTCACATATGAAAAATAAATATATATACTCCGATTCATAATTAAATTCCAAAATCTGACAGTTACTAGCGCATATTCGCTTTAATTACCACATTTTCATTGAAGTGCGGGTATTTTTATCACTAAAACTTACCTTAATTTCACTAGTTACACGGAGTCTCATTCACTTTTTTACGAAACAACGTTTAAATAACTAAATAATGAAAATAGGAACTGTCACATTTTGGAATTTAATTATGAATCGGAGTATAATATAGGTGCAATTACGTTACGTCTAGCAATGTTGCTCCTTTAAGAGACTTTTAACCAAAATGTTCGTCCTAAATAGAATCTACACAAAATACAGTCACTTTCTGATAGGTGGCGAAGACAAAGAAAATATACTAAACACGAATCTTTCTATTGACCTCTGCCTGCGGGAAAACCACGCAACGAATGTGCATATTCATAAGCGATTCTCGACGTTCTGTAGATGCTGTAAGACGCAGACTCCATTTTTACGTGTGTGTTACTTTATAAATAGCAACCTCGAGACCCTAATAACCTTTTTACGCATGTAAATAAAGAAAACCTATTTATTAACCTCATACGAGCTTAACGCGATCGCGAGCGGTGTAAAAGAGTTTTAGATAACGTAACGTACCGCGTAACTGCGCGTTTCGCGTAAGTCCGCATATCTCCGCTAAGTAACGTAGATAAGTTGCAGCGAAAATGGTGGAAAGTTTTAACTACCTGCAGCCCGATAAAAGTTAGGGGTTTTATGGCTGAGTTTAAAACTGTTTTGTGACAAGCCAGTTTACAACCTCGCCTGTGCTTGTTTCTGTTTATTGCGTTTGTTAATTAGCTGCAAGCGAGTAATTTTGATGAGTCAATTAACACTCCTGTGTGAGTATTTCCGGCTCTTATCATGTTATTATTACTTTTTTCAAACTGAATGCTTTCAAAAAAAGTACATCAGTTATGAGGCAATAAAAATTGCAAGTTACCATTCCTATAACTAAAATCTATGATTCAAATATATAATTTCAAAATAAAATTTACTGGTCTTATACAATGTTGTACCCATTTTAACTTAATCTATACTATTGTTAAGTTGTAAAAATGAAATGTTTGTATGTGTAGTTGTGGCTTCATCACGTTAAATCGGCTAAACGGATTTTAACTATTTTTGGTACACGGGTAGCTAGGTATATCCAGATGGTTATAGGATACTTTTTACCCGACAATGCTAAAGAAAAAAAGGAGGGGTTATGACTATTTCTCCTCCGCGAACGAAGTTGCGGGTGCCATCTAGTTTGTAATATAGTCACATATACTTATCCACACACACCACATGTAATAAACTTCTGGTTTATAGATTTTTACAGCATGAGCTAAGTAAACAATATGCATGAAAATAATATTAATCAAAGCATTTTCTTTGATTCAAAATTTGATTATAGCTATTTTAAAAGCCTAACCGAGCTAGAAAATCGCGTGACAAAGCCGAATCAGGATTAACGACTACTTTATTGCCATCCCCAGTTTTATCTGTCGTCATTAAAACTTTCTAAATTCATAAACCTCCCTGTATATAAATATTATTCATAAATTTTCGAGGATTGCGTGTCCTAGAAGGACGAAACATAGAGCTTTAAATCAGTTGAATAAATATCATTTTTGTGTGACAGCAGTCGTGTTGAATGGTTGCTAAGGGTTGTAAAAAGTATCTACCTAAAATAATTAATAAGGACAGATACTACAGATAGCATGTTAGTGAGTGATAATCATTGTGAAAATACTGTAAGGGTTTTTGAATTCATTTCCCAACTCCTTCATTTTTCTGCAAGAATTGGTCTAATGTAGTTTTTTTGATATGTAACGAATTAGTGTATGTTTGTCGCTTGGTCTACATAATATTTTTAACAATCCATACTAATATTATAATTGCGAAAGTGTGTCTGTCTGTCTGTCTGTCTGTTTGTCTGTCTGTTACCTCTTCACGCTTAAACCGCTGAACCGATTTTGATAAAATTTGGTATGGAGATAGTTTGAGTCCCGGGGAAGGACATAGGCTACCTTTTATCCCGGAAAAATACCCTTCTCCGCGATAAACGAATTTAAGGCGGACGAAGTCGCGGGCAGAAGCTAGTTACTCAATAACAATAAAAAATGATCCCGCCTAGCGGGTTCTGAGCAACTAAATTATCTAACAGCCATTTACAACACATGGCTCCTAAATCAGGTTAATATAATTTTATCCAACTAATAGGTACCTTCGGATAATCTCATGCAACGGCAGCTATCTTATGTTAATATTTATCATTAGCTGATAAGTAGGTGACAAACAATATACAGCGGCAATCTGGCTTGATACGAGATTATAACGTGAACGCAAACAAACCTGAGAGCAGCTTCCGTTGGCTTAATCTTATCTTAAAGTAATTATGATCTCAATTTTATGTGAAACCAATTTAGGTGACACAATTTATAAGTGCGTAACTACTTAGGATTTAAAATTTTGTACGGTGTAAATGTCCCTATTAGATTTTTTTTTTACGTTGTAGGTAGTCGTGCCGAATACATTAGACAGTATGATATTAAGATAAATATGTGAGTACAATAACTAGTGTCTGAAACTGTACATAATTTGAAAATAAAGCATTTATTCGTTTGAATTTATCATCGCCTCGCCAGTGGCTCACACCTCATATTTTAATGCCTGTCATTAATTAGCAGTTGTCGTTGCAGATGGATTCAAATTCCTGTATGAAGGAAATATACTTAAGTTATATACTATAGTAGTTAATATAGTAAAAGTTTATATAGTGGGTAACATATTGTTTTGTCCATAGGACTAAATAGACGGCTATATTCTATAGTAGAAGGTGCCCGCAACTTCGTTCGCGGAGGAGAAAAAGTCATAATCCCTCTTTTTCCCGAAAAGTATCCTATAACCATCTGGAGATACCCAGCTACCCGTGTAACAAAAATAGTTGAAATCCGTTTAGCTGATTTAGCGTGATGACGAAACAACGACACATACAAACATACAAAAAATGGAAAAAAAATATTTTTCGTCTCAGTCAGAGATGGGCAAAATGTAATCGACTAACGATTAACGATTAAGTTTAACAGAGTTAAGGTGCGTCCACACTTGTATCATTTGCTCGTATCCGATCACCGTGCCGTAGCATGACTGCGTATCGCGCTGCTTGGACGCTTACTGTCGGCGCGCCGATAATGCCGCACTCTTCCGATACAAGTGTGTGATACGCGTAGCAAATGGATTTCGAGTGATCGGATCGGCGCAACGTCCAAACGCGTGATCGTGACACGCGATCATGCTACGCGACGATGATCTGATGCAGGCAAATGATACAAATGTGGACGCACCTGTGACAGTGACAGAATGAATTTCGACAAATAATATATAGATGACAAGACGAGTGTATTGACAAAGCAACAGCTAATCACAGCAGAGAAAAACGTCAGTCAACATTTAAAACAACATGGCGCTAACGTACGCGTTTTGTTATACGAAGATTACCAGCTGTGATTTTATAATAGTATATACACATTACAAAATCTGTATAACCCTTTTATTAAAACTGAAATACCTATTGATATAAGTTTTTGTTTCAAACTTAATTTAATGATCTGTTGAGTAGAGTAGGTACTTATTAGAGGCAGCATATGTTTAAATAAATGAAATATCCATTTATAGATAACGATCATAAAAGTATGATTTTTAAATTAAAATATTTTCCACCGAACCGAATACCGCGCTATTATTTAGTTTAAAAATTAAATTGCTCGACAAACGAGTAGTAAAATATGAAGCCATGTAAACCGGCAGGAAATGGGTAATAAATCCCAAGTCAGTGACCCCCGTGACATCAGTACCAACAATTCCGTTATGCAAAACATGTTTTCTAAAATAAAAATGTTATGTGCGAGTATGAGTAAGCGGGTGACGTACGGATGTCCCATAACCTGTCAGCGAACGCTGTAAAGTCACTCCGAACGTATACCGTACGGCATAAAAAATGTGACGGTTAAAATTCAAAGACCGAACGCTCCCGAAAACCCGACCCGGCCTCGCAGCAATGTGGCAAAAATGCCGTTCAATTTATGCCCGAAATTTTAGTCCCGACTGGTCCCTTTTTGTTGCCATCTGCCCGCCGATCCCAAGTCCAGTCAGCTCCACCCTAAAAACGTTTAGGCGAGATCTCTATCCTTTCACTCGCCTGTCAAATCTCATATCGCTATCCCTGTCTTAATATTCGAACAGCCAGGACCTGTCGTGCGTCTCGTTTTTGCACGCATCCTTTGATTGTTCTATCCTTTCTGGCTCGTGGTTATTCGTGTATTTCCGCTTCCCACACGAATGGCAGCCATGTTTGGCGGGACTGTCAAGTCGACGTTAGTTTGGCGCGTACCAAAAGAACTGAGCAAGGTCGGAAACCAAATTTTATGCTCGATCGAGCTTTAAATCTTGTTAATCCAAACTATCGAATTAAATCTGTAACTCGTTATTTTCAGATGGGCCGTGTGCAGATCTACGTTGGAAGCATAGAGGATAGCTGAAACATCTCATGTAAGTCCTATTATTTTATTATATTACTGTGAAGTTGGCAGTGTTTTAACATAGCTTTTAAATAATTCGTGTAGTTATTGGCAAAGGGACTGGCATTTATCCAAATGCCGTTTTAGGTCTCGTAATTTACTGCACATTATTTGGATAACTCCGTATTGTGAAACTATTTAATAAATTTAGTGAAATCTATATAACTTAGCAGCACATAGAACAGTCAAATAATAAGTCGTTGAAGGACATTTCAATCGGTTTAATTAAATTAAGAGTAGTATTACGTCACTAATGTATGCCGGTCTAGGAAGTATCATCAATAAGAATAAATTCATACATTTTGATAATTATAATGGTTGATTTGAAAATCACTATATTTATGTTACACAGAGCTTTTTGTGATTTATATGATAGATTTTTTAAACTGGTATGAATTTCAAGAAAGTAAACTAACTGCATAGATCTTTAGTTATTGGAATAGAACAAAGGTAACCATTACATTGGAGATAAAACAGACCGTACAATTTTTGAAGTACGTGGTAGACAATACTAGTCTTTGTGTCCGAAAAAAATTAGAATGCTAAGTTTATGGGGCAGTTTACTGTTCACGGTAGTAAAATAATATTTTCTAACAATGCGTTTAATTGTCGGATGAAAAAAAGACAAAAAAAATGTTTTTAGTGATGGTTGTATATTGTAGCATACTGAATAAAAGAAGTTGGGTAAAATTATTTTCGAAATAATTAGGATATTTACATTACACTATGTGTACACTATGTAAATATAGACATCCACTATGTATTGGACTTTATCTTACCGAAATAGTGGTATTTAAACATTAGAATCACCATTAAACTAAAAAGGAACTATAATTGAAACTACTATTCCATTATCAATTTCTTAATTACAACATATTTATGTAACCATTCAAAATAACAAACATACAAAATTGGGCGCATTAGTCTTTGCTATTAACAAAAAGCCTATAGGCTTGATTCTGTAGCTTTATTTTCTAATTTATTATGCATTTGGTACGTCCTAACTCTTTAGCCGCCAACACCCAACTGTACAAACATTAGAACAATATTGTGTCGTGAGACTCGTGAGCATACTAAATAGCATAAATGCAAATGCCTTCTTTATCACAAGCCTCTGTAAATGAACGTCTGGCCAAACGTGCAATTATAATGTACAAATTAATTGATGGATCTAAATGTTCATGGACACAATAATAACTGTATATATGTGCATTGCATGGTACATACGGAAACGGATATGATATCAAGTTCAGACACATAAATAAACGTAGGTGCTTCGTAATATGCAAAATGCATTGTGATGTAGATCCAACGCCATAGAAATATTAAGTTTTCATGTATAAAGGCCTTTATTGTTCTTGAGGTTGCATCAGTTTTAGTTCAGTTCAATTGGTATAGAAACTGAACGTGATAATTTTTGTAATTCACCAATTAGCACGCCAGTTTCACCTCGATTCAAAAATTCGAAATGATTTCCTAATATCCGTATGCGGTTCGTGTTTGTTACATTTGGTACACTGGTATCTTCCCGAGTAAACAGGCTACAATTATGCGGTACGAACTAACAAAACGTGTAAATGGGGCAATTACCGCGCCTATGTAGGCTGCCGTACAATTAGTGGCTTGCTAATAGTTTTCATCACCAATAGTTTCATGCGATGCGTCGTGTGGGAACACATCAGAGCGAGATCGTCTCTCGCTGAGATCGCATTGTTCCGCCTGTGTATACTGTTATTTTTTTTTAATTTCATCAGTTTTAAGTTTGTTTCTTTATTCAATTTCAGCTTCATCTACCAGCCGGCTAGCCTTGAATAATGGGAAAAAGGTTAGTATTTATATTGGATAATTATCTCCACTTAGATACGTTTTAATTAAGTTTTAGTGAGGAGCAAATAAATACTAAAGAGGATGAAACTAACTGTCTACGAAGTTAGATTTATTCGACTGAAGTAGGTCGCCAATGCAGCCTTCTAGGGTGGAAATATATTACGTTGCCGGCATTTGGAGCGCATGAAATTTATGTTAACGACAGCGAAAAACAGCATTTGTAAATCTTTTGCTTATTTTATTTCTTTCCTTGTAATAGTCATTAAACTGTATTTGACGGTTTTAGTTTTTCTGGATCCTTATATATATATTGCCACTTCATTCCCAGTTTTATGATTTAGTGTTTATAATAACGTTATTTAGTAAATCCATTAAAAAAATACTTGGTCAAATAGAATCTACCATTATTAGTATTGCTTATTATCCGTATGTGGGAAGCGATGCTTGTAAATGTTACTTATGTATAGTAGCAGTAATTATTGGTATACTACATACCTATGCAATTTCATATGGAAATAAAGCTAAAGTGTTAATTCTATCGTAGTGGCATCAAGGACTCTCTAATTTAATTTAATAGTTCACAATATTATCATACCTTCGTAGAATTTATACCTCCATCATGAAACTTAACCGGAAGCAGCTATCGTATTCGCGAAAAGTGCTTCAGCTATTTTCATATTTCAGCTGCATACAAGAGCTATTAAGCTTTAATATGTTACAAGGACACTGCACCATTATTAAAGTCATATTTAAATTTTAGTTCCTTAGCTGTTATGAATATTAAAAAGCTAGTCGTTCTATTTTTAGCACCTACCAACGCTGGTTCGGAATAGTGCCTAGTTAACGCCATCAGATCACAGTAATCTAATTTCCGATACCGATCCTAGCAACTAGTGGGCTAAGCACTCAACAGATTCATCCAACAGTTGCTTAGAACTCGGCCAGTTAAGAAAGGAACGTGGGGATATTCGCGTTATTAGGGGATCGTGGGATTCGGGTTCGGGAAGGGAGGCACGGGAGGTCGCGTTAGGTTGGGCGATTGTAAGTAGGTACGAAGAGGGGTCTGAGCCATTCATTTGGCCCCAGGCCGGGGGCGGGCTCATTGCCCGCGTCCGGAGCGCCTGCGCGTCCTCTGACCCACTTGCCGCCGCGCCGCCGCCGGCCGGATGGCGGACTCACTACGTCAAGGTTGCCGAACCAACGGGCTAGTTGGGACGCAGACATACTGACGCGACAAATAAAACCAGTTTCACATTAATCAGTGATATTATTTTGCAACATTATACTCATCTTCTAACAAACGGTGAGATTAGCAAAGTACTAGTGAAGTCTAAATCGACGACGAATATTATAAGGATATTTTGCGGTCGCTCGACTTTTCGCTAGGTTACTTCCGGAATTAACGTTGATTTCCAGCTATTTTCAAAGTGTCAAGCTTAATTCAATCGTTATATGAAGGGCGAGTTTCATAATACAAATATCCCTAGTATTTTTCGTGAGTCATTGTGACGCAACAGTTGCTAAATACCAGACGCCGACATAACTTTGCATTGTTGAATATTGATTAGCATATACGAACTAAAAGATCTTGCCTGGTTATAAGCCTTACATAGTATCTAACAAACTTTCCCTAGCAGGCTTTCTAGTGACGTGTTCATTGAATAAGGCTGTCCAAACATACTCGTCCTCTGTCGCGTTTGTTTAAAGACTGTAGTTACGATGATCGATTACGACACCGCTTGTTACACGCCTAATTCGAACCATTGTTGACATCGCACCTTCGATTTTATTTACTCGATAAAATGCCGATTCGTGTCACAACACTAATTATGATCGATGTGTATTTGTTAACTAATTTGATTTTTATTTTTCTTTACAGATGCCGATGGATTCGAATCATTTGAAGATCTAAAAAGACTCAGAATTCGGAAGACGTTTCGGATTTTCTTTTCAGGTTTAATTCTAAGGTGAAGAAAGAATATTAATTGGTGCCCATCGGCATCAAAATTAGTGCCCTACATCTACCCTGTAGATCCGAATTTGTTTGAAGTGAGGCGACAAATTCGGTTCTAGAGAGGTTTGTGTGGTGCATGCACTGCAACGATCAAGCCTGATGAGAGGATAAGAAAATCTACTATACTTACTACTTTGGAAGAGCAAGAAGAGTCAAAATAAGAAGAAACATAACTCTTTTATATTTACAAAGAATATGTTATTGATTGCCGCTTACTAATCTGATAGTTACAATATTTTATACCGTTACACTGAAAATTAACATTTTGTTGCAAAACTACAAAAAATAATAACGTTCTAAAAGTTAAAAATAATATTGTCACATAATTTAATTTCCATTTTTGTGCAAAGAAGTATATTCATGTCATTGAGTATAAATCCTTAGCAATAATAAAAACGGTATGTTAGAGAAACTAGAATACGCCTGTCAACTTATTAAAATATCAAAGAATTGTTCACAGAAAGCAGAATACAAATGAGCGGGGTTATTGCCTAACGAAATTTTGACACTTTGTATCGGAATCAACTGTCATAGCCCATACAAAATCATGACACTTGATTCCGATTGCGAGTGTCAAACGCGTTAGGCAATACGGGGGCTGTAGCGGGTTATTTTCCAGTAGTTACTCAAATCGCGTATCTTTTACATGAAAAACGTTAAAAGTAGTTGCAAATTTATATTCAACAGCTGAATTTTGCCCAAAATTTGCTCTCGTGACGCCGAATTGTAGGTCAATGTTGATTCGCACAGCCGGCGTGACGTAGCGCGCTCTAGAATTTTACTCTATAAAATTCCGCTGCCCAATGATATCACTAATTTATACAAACATGAATCATGAGTGATGATGCCACAATACGGGCTATCTTGTACCTAATTAATGTTGACTTTGTAAAATTTGATGTACTGAGGTTGAAAATAATGTGGTAACTGCCCAACGTTTCTTATGGCGTTAGTAAAACCATCCTTAAACTTTCTTTCTGTTTCATGTTTTTTTGCAAAAAATACATTTTGAATCTCAAAAACTGATACGTTCGTAAAGGCGAAAAGAGGCTTTAAACAAAGGTTGGCTATGCATGTATATTGCTAGTTTATTCATTATTAAGAAAGATAAAATAAATATATTTAGTACAGAGCTTAAGAGAAACGTTGTGTTATATTAAAGCGAAAATATGAATTTATTGTTATGGCTTATCCAATATAAAGACTTAATAAAAAAATATGACCTCATTGACTTAAATTATGACTTATGATGTCATTTGTTTTCTTCCAATGTTAAATCAAATTATGTTAGCGTGGAAGAATATTTTTATAAGGACATTTCTTTTAACTATCTCGCAAAAAGACGGTTGAGTATGCTAATAAGTTTATCCAATAAATTCGTTTCTTTATGTCAATTTGTAGAACAAATTAGAAAATACAAAGAAATTGGTAGAACACCAATTGGAGAAATAACAGTAAAAGTAATACCTTAATTTGTCTAAACCTATGCAATTTTTAGCTTCGGTTGTGAACATTTTTAACATACATATATAACAAAGTATTCGTTTGAGTTGCGCCTCGCACGCTTATAGTGTAGTGAACAGTTGAAAATAACTATTTAATATACCTACCAACTCGACTATGCTAAAGAAAAAAATAGGAGTTATGACTTTTTTCTCTTCAGCTAACGAAGTGGCGGGCGCCTTCTAGCAGACTCTTAAGTGTATTTTGCGTACCTAACTTACTGAATTTAGGTACGTTTAGATAAACTGGGGCGATTACTGTATTAACATGATTGCAGCTTTCGGACCATCGAAATGTAATCTAACAGTATTGCTTTATGATCTGCCATCTTTATTTCCACTATGACAATGTTCGACCAATTTATGAATTTCAAAATTAATATAACATCTAAATGTTGATCAGGCTTTGAGACCCTGTTTGTATGATTTATAAATAATATTTTTGTTTTAATGCCTTGACTAAAGCAAATTGTCCCATTTGATATTTTGTAATTATCTGTGTTCATTGTTCTAATAACATGGTTAACCATTATGAAAACAAAACGGAGAATATTGTGACTATGCGCTCGAAATAAACACAGATGGCGCCTCGTACTGCATTTTGTTCGACGGATTGGATTATTTCAGTATTTTTTATGCCTGTTATTTTCCTTTTTGTTTTCATCCAACGGTTTAACTTTTATTTAAGTGTGTATTGTCCTAACTCACCTGGAAGATAGCTAACAAGCTATGCCGAGCCACATTTCGCTAGTGTGTCGATACCATCGTTTGCTCGGTGCACTGGTCTTTTGTGTCTCGTGATCGTTCACGACGATTCCACATCACTTGCAATCTTTCTTCCAGTTAAATATGTATCCAACTTGAAGGTGGACACAACTTTGTTCACGAAGGAAGTCATAACTGGGTGATTTGCAGAAAAAATGCACCTTTAAGCAGCAAATATTTTTTACTTAAATTATGTTCATAGCAATAAAAAATCATAAAAAAGTCCCAAAGTTTCGTAGGTATAGATAATGATTTCAAAGTTGCGTTACATTCATGGAAGTAAAAACATAATTCATACAAAAATGTAACGAAATGAAATGAAAAATTTGGGACATAGACTAAACCTACGTGTTTTTCTTTTATCAGTGTGAGTAACTTAAGCCCAAAAAAGTATATTTTCTGAAAAAATTACCAAGGATTTTTTTCTGCAAATCATCAAATTACGTAGTCTGGTAAAAGTCGATGACCATTCTCGGGGGTTTAGCTGTCCTTGTACCAAAAATGGATGAGATCCGTCGCGCCCTCTTAATGAAATGAGGCCACAGAGATTTTCCCACCGAGAGATGTTATGAATTTTTTTAATAATTTTATAATAGTGTGGAAGTATAAGTACCACTAAGCCGACAAAAAACTTTGTACTTACGCATCTCATAGATTATTGTTGGTATCTCCACTCATTACTTTCTCAAATGCAACTCTTTATCTCGGCCGTTCTTAACCTGTATAAGTCTCTTATTAAATTATATGTATCTTAAATGAAGTAACAAGCTTCATTGTATTTCTGTTTGTTATACCATGATCTGTATTACTGTGTATTTGAAGTGAACTAAGACATACTTGTACCTATGTTTATTGTATTGATCCCCGTTATACAAAATTATGATTTCCGGATAAAAATATAGATATCCAACTTACGTGAACAAATGAGACGTTTTTCTCAAAATAGACTCAGCATCGATGTCTTGTAAGGTAATTTTATCTTACCATTAACATTATCGCAATATTTATATTAATTTTATTTTAAAGGATGGACGTTATAACGTGATATAAGATGCATCATAAAAACAAGAAGGAAAACATACGTGAAGCCCTCAAAAGTAGGTCATTTATAGGCATCTAATCACGTATTTTTTCTTTGTTGTTTCTATTTATGTTTTTCATTTCATCTCGCGTATAACACTTATACTGTCAGGGTTTGTTTACATAAATATGACGGGTCTAGCGAAATTTACCCAATTTTATCGAATTATTATTAAACGTTTCGAGGCATTTTGATGCGTCATGATTCATTTCGCGTGTTTATTATGCAATATTTTCGATACTTAAAAACAATCTACTTAATTTGGTACGAGTATGACATTGAGTTCCTATGTTCTTATTTCAATAAAAGGTTCTGATATGGATGACTTTCTTTATTTCTCTGAATACACTGTTGAGTCATATTTTCATAGCTACCCAAAACAGTTTTTATAACTACTGATTTTGAAGATATTCGCGAAAATGTGAATGAAATATACAATTCTCTATATGACATCATTAGCGACAGCGCACAAGAAGTACAGCAGTTTCCATTTCTATAGTACCACGGTCTATCTTAAATTCGTCGCGGTAATAGTGGTTCTTTAATGTTTTCTACGCCGTGACTGTCGCCTACGCACTAGTTGTCGTTTACGCTCCCTTTTGAATTAGAATGAGGGACCTTTGAGTTTATTTTCTTCATACGAGAACGGAATATTTTCGAAATTTTAAAACGTGGTTATAATTATTGTCTTATCCTCTATTTGATTTCGTCGGAAAAAAAATCAAGTGCTCTTAATTTGGATTTTTTTACACATTAGAACTAAAATGTACATTTCAATAATAGCTAGGTATTCAGCTCTAGATTTGTCAATAGCTCATACAATACAAAACATAAAATGACATGTAGGTACTAAGGTATGCCAAAATAAAATTACAATACAATAAGATTTCTGTTAGTCACGCTACTTATTGCAACAGGCAAAAATTATAATAATAATTTAAAAAATAAGTCACAGTTTTCAATACATGTTTTGCCTAGTATGTACTAGGTATTTTATTCGGGCGTAAAATGCGTAGTCTCCATATGGGTTTTGACTCTGCCTCATATTGCAATAGCTAGCTCTTTATTTAACATTAATTTAAATTAATGTACATATATTCATTTGTCAACTAATAACTAAGAAGTTGGTTAGTTGTTGATAGGGAAAAACCTGTCCTTTTTAAAGTAAAATGAAAAAAGGTATCATCACATCAAACATCCAGATTGTATTGGTATTACATGCTACGATTTTACTGAGTTTTCCATATGCGTATTTGTATATATTAAATCAGTATGTATTATTTATTGCTTTCAAACACGATCAATATAATACACTTTTTTAGATCATCTACTCATCCACAGATGGCAGCACATACGCTGACTGGAGTGACTGGCTCGTGTTCGTTTATCTTAAAATCTACACATTTACTACTCAACGCTAGATGGCAGAAGCTGCCTGCAATAAAAGCAACCTTTCTAAAAGTTGCCATAACGTAGGGGAACGTGAGTTAATGGCACCCCAGAAGATCTCCGAGTTTAGCTGTGACAGGGGATTTGGTGTTTTTCACTCAGCGCTTATAAGAAGAAAATACAAAATTACCTCAAATTAAATAGGCGTTAAAATTTAGAGTTACCTTATTGTATTCATATCTACTATTTCAGTATATTTATTATATAGGTGTTGTTACTCCTCTAATTGTTAAGTGTAATATTCAATTATTATAATTTTACTTTTAATATGCGGGTAATAAGAGCTATTAATAGTTAAGTATCTTAATGTTTTACTAAATTTTTAATTTATTTCATATTTATGGTTAAAGCACGAATAATAAAAGCTTTAATCTGGTAATAAACGTTGATGCGACTTTATTTAGTCTGTCAAAATATAACGGCTCCCATTTGACACATTTCCCTAAAGGTATTTCCATAAATGGTAGCGAATGCCATATTTTTTTTTTTTTTTTTGTTGTTTTCATTATGTTATAATAATAATTCATTTATTTTCAGATTAAGTATCCATAGAATTAGTAGTTATTATATTCAATTTCCTTTTTGTGATTATAGTGCCCAGATGACTACAGGATTCGTTTATAATTAATACTAAAAGTTATTGCGCTAAATTATTAGCCTATTAAGAAAAATTGGTAACGAATACCAATTTTTCTTCAATCTCTAATATATACCTACCGCAAATGCTTCTTGAAAAAAAGTACGTACGTAGATAACGAGATTTCCACGACGGATTTGCACTAGCTTAACGAATAAATTATTAGAATAGAATAGGTATGCACCCAACAGCAGAATTGACAATGTTTCATTTTTCAGACTAATCCTTATTATTATGTAGTTCGAAAGAGGGTATTATTTCAAGTTATACGTATTATTTTATTTTCCTCGAAAGCCTCCATTTCGAAGCAAAAAATCAAGTTTTAGAGTTACTTATTTTAAAAAAGCGTAACCGCCATAATGACGTCATTTAGTGGATGTGTGTTGCCAACGAAGAAAAATCTTATGTTTATCAAAAGACTGCTATACGCGCAAAAGAATTTAATAACTATTATGTCAGTAAACCTACTCAGATCTAGTTGCGTAAATTTACTGAACGTATGTTTGTAAAATAGAGCCTAATTAGCAAACAAAAGTCAAATAATCTGCTTATATACACCAAACGGGCATCTGTCGTGTGTGTCAGGCGTAATATTACCTAGAGTACGTGTACTTAGAGTCTGGCTACTGAAATATTACCCAAAGTTTTGGTGCGAAATTCTTGGGCTGGTCACACTTTGTAATGTAGGAATTATAGTTTTTTTTTGGCTTAAAGGTCTCTAGGTACCAGGCCATAAAATTCCTTAAAAAAAAAAGAAGAATTATAGTTTTGATATTAGAAAATATTTTTAATTTTCTGTGCACACGTAAGGCACCTAAACCTAAGAAAATAAGTAAATAAAATATAAGTTAACGTGCACTCAAAGTCAATGTACAGTACAGTGAACGACAAACACATATGTTTACACTTTCTCAACATATACCATTGAAACAAGGCGACAAATAAATAATATCTAGCTCGATAATACCATAATATTAATCCATCACCAATGTCTGCGGTTAGGTTAACTAGGTATAGACATGAGTTAGGTAAGAGTAATGTTGCACCGGCACGATGGGCCACGTGGGGGATTCTATCGAATCGACACGCTCGTCGCTCATATATACATACATTTTTGGCCAAGATATTTTTATATCAAATCTCTACTGACCAGTCCGCAGATTTCTTCTGAATATTGGTTTTCAGTAACTCCTTACGTTCCGATGTTTTGATTTTATTGATAGCTTCTAGAAGCTTTAGTTTATCCGTTTCTTCACACATTTTGTCCTGTGTATGAGATTCAGGTATTAATAAATTCACGTGCCTAATCGTAGTTAAAGGCAAATTTTAGAACACTAAATTATCAAAATATTATTTATAGAGCACCAACCTACTAAATTGACAACCGACTTATAGCCGTTTTTTAAATCATAGACAATTGGTGATACCGCAAGGAAATATCTGTCAACAATATTTGGCTAGCCAGACTCTATCTATGGAATTGAGTATTGATGTTTAATGATAGTTCAAATATTTGTGTACAAATTTGACAAATTTCGGTGAATATGTCCTTTGCAAAAACTAAATATTTTTACGTAAAAACGTCTAAAACAACGGCTATTTGGATTTGGAAAATAGTTATAGTAGTCTCTAGGAAATAAAGCTGAATGGTGTCTTGCGGGCGGATGGGCGTCTGTGATGTGTTATGCTCAAAGCTACAACTGTTACTCTTAGCTTTAAAATAAACGATTTATCTTATTAAATATATTATAAACAAAGATCAGAAACAAATGAAAAAATTTTCGACGATACTGGACTTGAACCAGTGCCTTGAGCCAGACCGGAGCAGCACGCTCTACCATCTGAGCTAATCGTCCACATCGTGTGTCGTCGTGGACGATTAGCTCAGATGGTAGAGCGTGCTGCTCCGGTCTGGCTCAAGGCACTGGTTCAAGTCCAGTATCGTCGAAAATTTTTTCATTTGTTTCTGATCTTTGTTTATAATAATAACGCTAGTGGAGTGATCCACTAATAAATTGCAAAAATTGTGATTATTATCATGATATTTGTAAAACAAAAAGTTATTAAATATATGTTTTATTTTTGACATTATACAATTTAATTTCGACTTCCCATAAAGAATATGCTATCTGCTGATCAAATCTACTTTGGGGAGCTAGATTTTTTCCATATTTCGACTTATGTTCCTTGGGGAAAGTTGTTCAGTATCATGCTTA
Organism: Hedya salicella; assembly: GCA_905404275.2. Taxonomy (NCBI): domain Eukaryota; kingdom Metazoa; phylum Arthropoda; class Insecta; order Lepidoptera; family Tortricidae; genus Hedya; species Hedya salicella. Next base: position 31,642,358 of record FR990097.1, read on the forward strand.
AAATCATCGCTGCGGGAAAACAACCACTAAAATTTCACACTGTTTAGTAATTTATTTCAGATAAATTACAGAGATATTTTATTTATTTAAACTTTATTGCTCAATACAAAATGGTACAAAATGGTAATCCTTTACAATTTGTTTCATACGCGATTCTCTGTAATCATGCGACATTGCACAAATCATATGTTGGAGACTTAGAGTACCTCCCCGTACCCCACTGCATTGACAGCATTATCGACTTAACTGTTGCGTTGTGATTATGATACCTTTGGCACCTCTTAACTTAAGGCGGCCACGCAATACGTATCACAACTATGAGTATATTCCATTCATGAGCGTAGATTCTACTCATGGTAAGTTTGTGCTATCAGCTTGAGTGAGTCAGTCGGAGTTCTTCATTTCTCAAATCCGTGTAAAAGTCGACTCTTCAAAGTGTTAGAACCAATATCCGTGGAAAAGCAGAGTCACAATAGAGCAACGGTAAACGGGAAAATTGTGCACGAACGAAATTTCAGCAAGACAAAGCAATGACATATTTGGATTTAACTGTCAAACGTGACTTAGTGACAACCAGAAAAGAGATTTTTTTAATCTATGGAATGCACAGAATTTCCATCTTCTAAATGACGTCATCTTCCGGTTTAGCACTTCCAGCTAATTTTTTCGAAAAATAGGAGCAAAAAAAAACCTTAAATATATTTTTGGATTGTATATGCATTTTTCTATATATTGGATATCATTTTAGGGCTATAGGCAAATATCAAATCTTGACAATTATTAGTATAATGGGGAATAGATGTAAATTTTCAAAAACTTTGGAATTTTGTTTATAGCTAGGAATAAGCCTCCTTATTGTTAGAAAATAATTACAGATTTTTCTGTGGCTTAGAAAAAAATAAAAAGATAAAAAGGTGTATGTGGGCCTATATACCTTCCTTATACGGTACGGCAAATGCAGCATTGATATTTTCTATTAAAATGGCTGTACATGTATTGCTATTCTTGCCGTACCGTATAAGGCGGGCAATAAGCCCACCAACAACTTTTCATGTTTTTTATTTTTTTCTAAGCCACAGAAAAATCTGCATTTTTTTCGCACATTATTGTGGCTTATTCCTACCTATAAACAAAATTTCAAGATTTTTGAAAAATTTCATTATTATCATTAATATTTTTACTGTACTAGTTTTTGCTTGCGATTTCGTCCGCGGACTATATTCGATTTAAAAAAAAGTATAAGTAAAGGAACAGGTACATATATGTTTATCTATCTTCTGGCTGTTCATTGTCAAATACTTAAGTCACGATACAGTTTTAATAAATAAAACATGCGCGACCGAGCTTTGCTCGGTGTGTGAAACCCTACATACGCTTGGAAGACAAAACTATATCTTCATGCCAAACATCAACCAAATCCTTTAAGTGATTTCGGAGATACCATTTACACACACACATGTATACACATACCTATATACAAAGATTGTTCGTTAAAGTAGTGGAATGTACTTAATGTACTTGTCGTCAAAAAATAGCACACAATGCATGAATGAAATAATGAATATTTAAAAAAATACCAAAATTTCAATGCCAATCCTTTTTAAACAAAAGCTTTTACTCACGTCTAATATATTCCTATTTATATTTACTTATTAAATTATACTGTTATGGTTATTAATAAAACAGAGGTATATTTTGCTCTATTTACCGTTATAAACTTCTTAGTAAACCCCATCTAACTTCTGAATATGAAAACAGAATTTTCCTTCAAAGGTTGTGCAAACTCAGCGAGACCTCAGCTGTTTCCAAGACAGTTTTCTCGCAAAACAAAAGCTTTGAACTATATTTCCAGATCGACAGTTTCTATAGCGAGCTACCAGGCTGCCAGCAATGTAAGGAGGAAGATTAATGGCCAATGCAGGACGGCCGACAAGCGGGCGTGTTTGACAAGCGCAGGTGCGCTACTTTCATAATTGGCCCGACCCTTTCAGCTTTCAGTCTTTACATGCGAGATCTTTTTTGAAAACGGCCAATGTGAAAGTCGACGTATGTGGTAATATGTACAACTGTTCATAAATCTTTGCCTTAAACGGTTTGCAGCGCATTTGTCAAAAGAAACCTGCGCTCATTTGTTTTTGCATTCGATTTGTAAACATCAACAAAGTTGACTATTCTACTGCCTCTATTAATGCAAAACAGGAGAACAATATCAAACACCATACTTTGGATTGTGCGGCGACTGCAAAGGGATATCCAAGCAAAAACTAGATGCAGTTTTAAAACTAAACATTGAACGATGTTATAATTGTACAAAAAAACACAGCTAATAATAAATACATCGTAACATTTAAATAGGTACTGTGTCACGATAGTAAAGTTGAATAATTATTCCTATGTATAAAAAATATTTAATAATAATTCTTAGGTATGTATATTGTAAATATTGGGGAACGGCTGCTTGTATGGCGATTGACAATCATCTTGTTTGATGATCCTTGGTTTGCACTAAGTTTGATATTTCGGATTGAATATATACAAATTTACTTTAAAAATACCTTCTGCCTGCGTTAAAACTGCTTAATAGATATTTAGTTAATTTCTAAGATTGATACTTATTAGATTAATTACCAAGCTTGATGATAGAACAAGAACGATATGCAATTCAATTTGTTCTTCATATCAACGGCTACTCAGAACAGGGATAGTGTGCTTTAAATCTAGATGATATTTTGGGTGTTCTGTAATTCCAGAACAATTCATCTGATGCCGTAATGTGGACCTGATATCGCAGTTCGAGCTTTGATAAACCTGGCTACTTTCCTCGTGAACTACTCATGCTATAGCTCTCTGGCAACTATTGACATTCATATCTTCACAAACACTGAACCTTGATCCATGGCGAGTCCCCACCATGCTTCGATATCTGGTTTGCGATTTCCATGACTATGGGCTGGGTCCAAATTATGGCTATGGCCATAGTGAACGGCCGTAGTATTCAGGACTGCTGTGGTGAGGTATGGTAGGGTATTGACGTTCCGTACAATTCCGCCACAGCTATCAGTTTCGATGGAAGTGGAGATAGGAAATAAAGATGATGCATCTACCCGTTACTTATATTCACCTAATTAAACGCCTGCAACGGCAACACATGTATTGTTCTTAACCGGCTTTACAAAGAGAATTAGAGGAACGTGTAAACTTAAGCACACTAATTTCACATGCTCTTGAATCCACCTCCAGTCCTCCACCCTTGCTAACATAACTAAGCATATGTAAATCTCATCAAGACGACCCAAATGTAATGAGCACAATTAATCATAGGAACCGGCCATCTTGTCTTGTTTCTCTTGCTTAGTAAAGCTCCTTGACACGAGGACAAAACCCCGAGTTACATCTGTGCCAAAACTAACGATGTGTGGATTTAAAAAAATAGGAGTATATTCTTAAGTGAGAATATGCAGCTCTGACGTGAGACACTTTGGTAGTTCGTATCGGTAGGTTATAACATTTCATTTAAAAGTATACGGTGTATCACAAAATTATCTACATGTATTTATATACAAAGAAAGTAAGTAATCTTTTGAGTTCACTATTTACATATCCTTTACATTAAGGATTTTTTGGTTTTCCAAGCCTACACTGACTCGACAAAATATCTCACAGGCACATATTGTCTTAGGCATTTGTCTCAGCGCCGAGGAGGAAGTGATCAGCTATCGACTATATTCTCGCTTAAGAAACGAACAATAGATACATAACCCGTGTCAATAAAAGAGATTCATATATTAATAGTTGATCGATGGCTGATCACACTGCCGGCGAGAACTCTCTCGCTACTAGTTTGTCGTAGCGACAAAAGCTATCAAAGATAAAACTCGCTCAGCGATGCTCCCTTGGCGATCAGAACTCACGCTGACAGAACCAGCGATTATTTTACTTAACAATATCTGTGTTTGTTTTCGTCGCGAGCGAGTGATGCAAGTAATTTCCCGTCGCACTCGTACAACAGCAACAAAACTATCGGAACTGCAGACTCGCTTCTTGCTGCTCGCCAACTCGTATCGAGCTTCTAGCTCTACTGGCTTCTCGTTCATCGTCGGCATTGGGACATTTCCCTAAATTATTGCTTAGACATCGTTTGCCCGCAGCTTGTCCCACATTACAGAGAATTACGTAGCCGGGTCATACTGATTATTAGTATGAGTTAGCGTTATGCGTCTTTCCTGTGGACACCCGAAAGTTAAGGGCTTTAAATACTATTTTTTCTTAGTGCCCTATTAGGCGATGTACAAATTGATTAATACTCTAGATCTAAGCGATAAAATATCAGTTATATGTACCCAAGCCCTTAACTATTGCGTTGTTCACAGGAAAGACGGCTAAATTCTAGAACAAGTATGACCCAGCCATGTGCCATGACCTGTATTTGTATTCAAAATTTCACTTGGACGTTGGACGGTTGACGCGTTAATGAGTACTCAACAACATAGCATCCATAAATTTTATCCAATCATCTTCACAGACTTCCACATGATTTCGAAATTTTTGAAGAGAAAATCCGGTATCTTTTTTGAAAACAAAATCACATTCTCTCTCTTGAAGATGCGTTCTTGTGATGTATTAATTCTAAATACGATAGATAGTATACGAGGAAGCTGCCTTAGTCAACACGGATGATTATCTGACATGTTGCACTGCTTTACATTTTTATAAAGAAACAAAACTGTAAGTAAAATTGTATAGTGCAATATTTTTTATGATTAGAATTAATTATCTAATCCTTCAAATATAAATGTATTCGCAACTCAAAACTCACTCACAAAATGAGCCCCCATCGAAAAAATTGTGTAACTGAACCGATTCGAAGGCAGGAAGGGCCCGTCAGAATTACTATTATACCTACGACACGTAATTAATGAACTGCTTATTCAAATAATTTTAAAACTATTATTCATGCCGTTTACGTTTGAAACGCTCCGACCATTTCTTTGAAAGGTCCTCTGGTTATTAATTAAAAACGTGGCCATATGCGATTTTTAACCCTGAGGGCACGAGCGATTTGGATTTGTCTTTAGTTGAACAATTTAATCTTTTGCTTCAAGTTGATTTCGTATTCGGACATCTTAGATGACACACACTTTACAAGCAAATAATACAAAAAATTAAGTTCACCCACAAAAAATTAACAAAATATTGAAAATAAATAGTTAACCTGAAGGCGTCAGTCTCTCAAAACATACAGATGTTTTGAGAGACTGGCTTCTTCGAGTTCTGGTAAAATTATCAGATTTGCAAAAAGGTGAAATATTAAGTCATATTCACGTAACGTTTCATTCACGCACTTGCTACTTAAAAAAATATGAACAAAACATGATACGTGCTCAGATAACATTTATTCTTAAGTGTTCAACAGAAATATGAAATAATATCAGTTGGCCCTGGTGAAATTACTTACTTACATATAAAAGTCATATAAGTCACCAATTCTTAACTATAAATGAGTAAAATGCATGTGATTGTAATTTCGTAGCATCACCACGATTAAATAAAGATGAATATACCCCGTTTGAAAAGAAACTAAAAACGAATAAATAATAATAGTAACATAATGGTGGAACATAAAGCTTGCAGATAAACATAAAACGAAGTAATAATTAGTTCTGTCTGTGAAGTTAACGTATATCGCATTAGCTCTCTGCAGAATTAATCCAGTTACCGTTTCTTAATAACTCCGCAACGTACCAAAAAACTTTCAGCAGCGCGCCACTGCCCTTGGAAAATGTTTCAGCAAAAATTCGGGCTTTCGCTGTCTTTGATATAACACAACCAATCTTAATCGACCTCCTTCCCCCTTCTTTGAATCAAACGTATAAACCAAAAAGGTGGTGTCTCGCGGGGATCTCAGAGTTCATCTAATGATGGTAGGATGAGATTTTCTGGTATTCGTTCGTGTTTTTTTCTGTAGTTTCTTTTGATACTTATTTTCGCTGCGAGGGCGCCTTTTCGTCATTATTGTTTCCCCATGTCCCTGGGAAAAGTGACTGCTGTCTTGCAGGCGCGCACTTAGTTGCGTCACGTTGAAATGGCACACATACTTTGAACAGTTAGAACTGAAGCCGTGTTTTTCAAAAACATAAGTAATTCTTTAAGGCTTCGGCTACGTGATTTACGATATTTAAACCCCGACGAAAAAGGAGGAGTTTCATTTGTATATCGGGGTGTCTGTCTGTGGTATCGTAGTTCCTTAACGGATAGACTGATTTGGATTTAGTTTTTTTTTACTGAAAGATGATTTCATCAAAAGTGGTATCAGCTATGGTGTGAGGAAATCGGTTTAGCTTTTTAAGAATTACCACCTTGTTTATGGACTCACGTCGGAGGTTTTTCATCGGTTTACCGATTACTTGTTTCTCGTAAAACGCCTTAAATTCGTACCGATTACTTCGTTATCATAGCTACCTTGGTTACCTTGTCCCTGTATTATTGACAGGTCATATTCTGTCTAATATGTGACACAAAAATGGTGGCTTTTGCTGCTTAAGTAATTTTCGGGTCATTCAGATTTTTTCATATGAATTACCATAGTGCATCTTTCCTGTGGACATCCCAAAGTTAAGTTTTAGGACCCCATAGGCATGTCCGAATACTCTACTTCTCAAGAACTATACGATAAAAATACAAGTTATACCCGAGCTATTGTATTGTAAGCTCGGCTATTTTCTAATAGAACGCAGATTTGATAAGCAACGCAAGTATTCTTTGAGAGCCTTATGATTTTAAGTAGCTGAAATTTCATTCTTTGATAGTTTGAGTTATGCGCTTTGAAATTACTATAACAATATTTGAAAAATTCTGTTCAACTAAGTATTAGACCCGCTTTTTATTCAAACCCGCAGTTATTCAGGAACCGCGTCTAGACGCCAGCGCCGACATCATTAATCTCCCGCTGCAGTGTGCACCACACTGCTTTGCTTTACCGAATGCCGGGTGCATACATTCCTGGTTTAGGAATACGCCTGTCTTTTGATGCAATTGAAATTTGTTCATTGGAAAAGAATAATGGAAAACATTTTTTTTCTATTAAAACATGATAAAAATAAATCACTAGATAGTTGTCGATCAAAATAGAGCGTTTAAATCGATGAAAATATTATTTATACAAAAAATAAAATCGGCTAAGACCGCAACCGAAAAAGAAAAAAATACCGTACCGTACATTATTCTGACGGCACATTATAATTATAAGTATAAGTTGCACAAAGGTCTACAAAGTTGGCGATCCCGGGTTTAATCCCGGCAAGGGCACGTACCTAATTGTGTGATGAGTATGAACAGTTGTTCCTGGCTCTCTCTCTGGGTACAAACTTTAGTTTGAGACTAGAGCGATTTATGTCAGACCTTTTAGTCCGTTCTGGTATTTTGTTTTCGTATCGTCATCATCATCATTATCACTTCGCGTAAACCAAAACACGGAAAACTATTATGAAAAAAAAAATGATTGTGTGATTACTGAAAATAAATCATTCGTAAAAAAACTGGCAGAGGTTTTTAAAAATTGCACTAGTTCGTTATGGTTCAGGTAAAACTAGTTTTTGAGCTACTCTATCAGCCCTCTTAGGATTATCGTCGGTCTCTGGGACAGCCTGTATAATCACAGTTTAAAGTTTTCGGATTTCATATAAACACAATTTCAATAAATCCTCATTGTGACAAGTAGACCGTAGCTAATAGCCACAGCGTAGAAAATCATACAGAAGCATTTAGTAATAAATTCTAGGGCATGTGATGTTTGAATTTTTGTACAAATCCGCCTTGGTTATTACCAAGGCGGATTTGTACAAAAATTGTACTGTTCCTCTTCTTATGCGCTATGACTATGTCATATCAACTTAGTGACATCATTTAGAGGATTGAGTGTTTTTTTTACATTTTCTCGAACATGTCAAAACTGTTTGCTATAAATAAGAAATATATTTTTGGGCTCCTTGATAATAAATTAACAAAGCGGGTGTCGATCATGTGTCGATTGAATATTACTTGGAAATATGAAATGTTATCAATTGTATTACGATATTTAACTTTTTATTAATGAAGTATACAATTTTGTGCGTTTCCCTGCCCTATTTCCACGTAAATACTCTATTCCTGATTTGAATTGCGTATCTAAAAGATAACTAGCTCGGTCCCACAAGTTTGCTACTAATTGGGTGCCGTTGCCATGGTGCCGTGCTGAGTCACGGAAGGGTATCGAACAGTAGTTAACGGTCGATAGCGGCATATGGGACTATTGTGGCTTTACTTTTAATTTACAACGGGTACAGTTCTCACGTAAAACAATTCGTAGCCTTATTGTCAAAGTACGGGAAGATACTGGTTTGTTTTTCTTTTACTAGGACCTGTGATTTTTGCAAAAACATTTAATTTTGCTTGAGACTTGCGACTTGAGGCTTTATTCGTAGGATATCGTTGTGATCAGCTGTTTTGTCTACATCGTGTGAGCTGCAATATTCAATATCACTCAGTTTCATTAATTCGTTTCATTTAAAAGATAAGATTTTTACTCCTGAAATCGCACATTACCTAAACGTACAAGTTTGTGACGGTCACGATCTCAAATTAACGTTTACATATTTACTTAGTTACCTACAGATTAAATGTGTAGGCGAATATTAAAATAATGAATTAACTACAATTTACGAACATTTAAGCCTTCGCTTACAAAGTGGAGTAAATTTAATGTGTCTAAAACACCTGTATTACATTAATACCTGTTTATTGAGGAAAACGCACTGAGAACTGTTAAACTTTAAAATTAGCCTTATAGAAACAAATTGTGGCATCTACTCGTTCTTATTACGGCCCCTATAATATTTGATTAAAGAGTAAGAAAAGTTTGCAATAACTAACATAGAATATATTTTAGTCAGTAAACTATTGATAGCAAATATATAGTTTCATTATCTTGTCACTGGGTATCAGTACTAGTGAAATAAATGGCTATAAGCAGTTTAACCTTTCAATACTTACCTACTGTCTGAAATCAATAAGTCAACACTGGCAACTAAAGCAAAGCAAATGATTTATAGAGCAAACTATTGATTTACAGCACTAGTGAACAATACAACCCTTTCCTTGCATCTTGACAGCTACTGTTTAGCTACTTGCGAATTTTTGCCAGTTTTACAATTTATGGCGCTTATAGGTGGTCTATGGAAGTGACAATGGACTACGTTTTTGCAAGTCACACGCCTTTGTAGGTCAGTTATAGGAGCTACCCTCTGCTGTATAAGGTTCCTCCAAGAGGTAGCGGCAGTCAAACCTAACTTCACTAGATTTTTTTCCTCGGCTACGAGGTAAAACTATTAATTTATCCTTGGGGAAATGAAGCCTTTGTTAGATCAAAATAATCAAGACAATTCTTTGATAGATCAAAACAATCAAGGCAATCGGCTGGTCCATTGTAGTTTTAGTATCCTTACGGATAAATAATTATAAATAGTTTTGAAATCTCTAGATCTAATAAATCACCACTTTTGACTGAATTGCTAAATCATCCTAAGGTATACGTAAAATATTAGGAAAGTGTCATATTTTCCTAGTAGTGGCACAGAGTAGGCTCACACCTAATAATATACATTTACGTTACTTAAGTACAATGGATTCGTAATATTATTGTTATACTTTTAGTGAAGTGTGAGCGCTTTCAGTATGTAAATATAGGCATTCATTCATGCCATACTCCGATGAGTTTTTAAACTGTGATCCGTAAAACTCGTCTTTAATCGAGTTGTATATCGATCAGTGGCGTGGCGTTAAAAGAACCCGATTCTTATCGGCTTGCCTACTTTAAGGCATTGAGTACTTTACGCGACGCCAGTGATATCGATACTACACTATGTATCGAGTGTGCTTTGAATATTGAATAATATTTAATATCAACGCCATCTTTCGCACTGTGGGAAACCTCCATGTAGGCCAGAGAAACTGCACCGTCGCCGCCGTGTCATCCTTATCTCGGTTCCTTATTACGATAATATACAACGTACGTCCTTATATTTTCTTATACACATTCTCTGGCATTACCATCATCTACAGTTTGAGCACCGCCCTGGCATTTTCAACAATAGCGTGCTAATGATCGCCTTAACATTCAAATCGCCCACGCGCCTTTTGTCTCCGAAAAACTCCGCTTTTAATTCGCACGGCTATTTTTCAAACAGCGTGCGTACAGGCAAACCAAAAAAATAAGTACATATCTTAGCTCTTATATCATTCTCAAAAGGTGTATATTTCCTTGATTGATGTGTATTCTTTTAGTCATTTTTGGATACGTACAAAAGACGTAATGATTGAAGGATGTAGGCCAACGGGTTACCTTTTGTGATTTCTATATAAGCAACATTTGTGTATCTGTTTTGTTGTATTGAAACATATGCCTAAATTATTTCATAATTAATAGTTATAGATATCTAATAATAAGTAAGTACTTATTATTAGATATTAGATAAACAGGTATTTACAATGTAGATTTATCCTTTTAAATAGGCGTCTTGGAATAAGATAGGTAATAATAAACTAGTGAAATATAATAACGTATCTGCAACTACGCAGATACTTGTTTATTTTAGGAGGAGGTTAAAATATAGACAAATACGATACAATACCCAGTCAAACTATTTCTTGAAGTAAATGATTATGTACAACAAATGAATTCAACTCCAAGTCAAGTAGGTACTCCAAATTCTTATAATATGATTACCAAAAGGCATAACTAAAAAACTTAACAAAAGTCCTTCTTGCTTGGAGTAGTATATAGAATTGATACCGAACTTATGTCATTTTTCTAACACAGAACGTCAAATTGCACTACTACTTTCAATCAGGGCCATAAATATAATGACATTTTTACCTATGTATTTCACTCTCCCTCGTTAGTCTTTTGTTCTCCTGATACGACTCAGTGTATCAGTATTACAATTCTAAGTAACGATATCAATTTCCTACGTATTTAAAGTTATCAAAATTTTGCCAGAAATATATCTCAAGCAAAGCCACGAACAAAACTTACACCAAGTATTGCGTCACAAACACTTGAAAGATCGGGAGGTGATAGGTTCAGGGGCATTGCGGTTCGTTATTTCGCTACTGAGTGTTAATTAACCATGGTCTCAGTGTTAATAACTAACACTAAAGTGTTGCTTTAGGATTTTTTAACCTTGTGAGCTACGTTTATGTTTTTGTACTCAAAAGTGATGAATTTGAAGCGCCAAAATCTCACAATTAATAAAATTATTTATTTATTTCTTCCTTTTTTCCATACTGAATATTTTTTTACGTGGTCGGAACCGTGGAACAATGTTTAACAGAATTTGAAAGTTTACTTCCAAGGTAGTAAAATACAGTAGTAAAAAAAAAAACAAAAATATATTTCAAGACGATGCCTTGAAATATACGATCATTGATCAGCACACGAAGATTTTTTTAGAAAAGAGAATACACTTTTTGAACCACATAACAAAGCCCGAAAATGAAATACACCTTTTAGAGAATGCGTTTATAATTTGTAAAAATTCCTTGTAAAATGTCTTTAAATAAGGTTTTCATAATAATCGGTATAAACTGCGTGACGCCGCCCGAGTGACATTTGGTACGATTAATCACCTCGTGCCGTGCTCGTACTCCAAATATAATTCAGAATTACGACTTACAACGCTTCATTAAGAAGCCCCGTGTTTCTATTAATATTTTCCTTACAGTCGAGCCAAAAACAACAGTTGAGATAGGTCTCCCCAAACGTCAAAATGAAACTCACGAGAGAATTCCACCTCATGAGGAAAAAAAAGACGTGCGAATATCACTGACGTATGCGATGATAAATTAATAAATGAAATTATTTTATTTCCAGGTATTTAAATGCAATAGTATTGTTGTGGAAATGGAAAAATCTCAGGCCGTGTAGGACCGATGAATGGGGCGATTTCACGCGTCATAAATACGCCGTCGAATTCGAAAAATTCCGATACAAGACGATACTGAGGCCGCTCGAGCCCGTGTCGAATAAAATAAATGGATTTGTTTTGTAAAATGTTGTGATTTCATTACTTTGACGTGGGATTGAGGGATCGATGATAAAGAATATTTCGTCAATGTTTTCACGCGTCAAATATTTTCGTTTCAACTGTCAGCGTGGCAATGGCGATAGCGGCTCTCGGAACTCAACATTGTAATTGATTACAATAATGATTAATATTTTCAGATTCACTTTCACGTAACTACAAGCTTATACATATAATTTCACACAATTCTAAGTCACAATCCGTTCTATTTTGTTTTTAAAAACGTATTTTTTTCTAATGAAAATATCACCTTTTCATTTGCTACCCTAAACTATCTACTACCTACTTAACTATATATTACTAATTGCTGCTTTTGTTAGTTTTTTCTGACTGTGACATAATAGGGTGGTTGACTTATCTCAAAATTTGTAAACATTCTATAAGATCCTGAAAAAACAAGCACAATAAGGAACTAAGTAAACATTTTCAGTTCGATACCTTACGTGTAGCTCGTTTTATGAGCATTTAAAGTTGGGTGGGAATGTCCTTTTTTAAAGTATGAAAAAAGTAAAATAAAAACGAATAATACCATTGAATAACCTATAAAACGTGAGATAACTTTTGTTATGAAACCGTTTTGATAAACGCAAGTTTTAACATAGCTGTAGAACAAAGTTCTTAATTTCCCCATACAATGTATTATAGCGTGGCGTCACAATGTATTAGGCTTAAGTATCAAGCGTTTTTTGGGGAAGGCCAAAAATGTGCTTCAGATTGAAGTAGATTTTTCACCAATATTTTTTAAATTATTATCTATACTATTATAAAGTTGTAAAAATGAAATGTCTGTACATTGAAGATATTTTAAAAAAAATAATTGTTAGGGTCTATTTGGAGGTCACTAAAACGAAAAATATATTTTTTTGATTTTACGTATGTTTTTATGTGCCGTTGTGGCTTCATCACGCAAAATCGGCTAAATAGATTTCTCCAATTTTTGGTACACGGGTAGCTGGGTATCTCCAGATGGTTATAGGATACATTTACCCGACTACGCTGAAGAAAGAACGACGGATTATGACTTTTTCTCCTCCGCGAACGAAGTTGCGGGCGCCTTCTAGTATAAATTAAATTAATGTTATAAAGACATCGTTCTATAACATACCACAGACAAAAGTTGTCAAATACCATAGTTTCGAATTTGACACCATTATTTTTCTATCGATCTACAATTAATCTCTTGGTCACAAAATCGCAATTCTCTAAAGTAATTGAGGGCCGGTCACTGGGTGTTAATTCCGCATTTCCCCGAGTGGTCACCGTCGCCGACCCTCGTGGTAATCCAGTCGAGCCTGGCAATCAACACTCCTCCTGTCAGAAGCAACCCGAGGGGACACAGGGCACAGGGGACGAGGGAGATCCAAAATGGACGTGCATTCAGGGACGAAGTGTAGTTAATACTATTTTTGTGTTTTATATAGGGCTTTATTTATCATTCCCGTTTAGGAATGGATATGTAAAAGGGTGAATAGAATAGATCTTTGAAAACATTTTCTTGGACAATATTGTATCGCAGACTATCGTGTTATTAAATAGAGTACCTAGCTATGCAATAAGTCGCGTATCCATTCGAACAATTAATCATTTGAACGTATAAACAACTGCATAATACTATGCAGTTGTTTATCATTTATTACGTAGTAGCTTGAACGTAATTTGCGTTTTTCCTACAATAGAATCAATTAGCGTAGTTATTCTATGAAGTATAACGACACCCAAGAGACGATTGATATAATCTACGAAATTACTTCTGGTAATAAGAAGGAAGATTACCACGTAGTAATTATTATAACCAAGTCAAAAGGTTTGAGCTCCAATAAAGTTACTTACAGACTGCTAGTAGCAACACATAAAACAGTAGTTTTTTGTCAAGTGCGTGAAACATAAATTCTTCATTTTTGTATGTACATTATCAGAATCTGACCACAAACATCATATATATAAAAAATATTTCAATCCGTCTCTGCGTTCAAGAAATTTTACAACAAAAAATCAACAAACTTCGCGTTTATTTACCGATAAGTTTAATCGATTGGTCCTTATAAATAATTATTCTTAAAATTATGTAATTATCGGTCTATGAAAACATAAGTAAGGTTTTTGAATCATAATTCTAAACGGAATTGAACGTCCATTTTAATATATGTACTAAAAAGCTTTTGCACCCAAAATAGTTTTGCAGCAATAATGAACCCTTTGGCCGAGGTACTAATTAATTGCGGGAGTGCCCAGGGAACTGTTCCATTAAGCCGGGGTTTTATCACGGTGATTGGGAATTGTTGTTTTTCGCTCCCTTTATCCTAAATCCCTAAAGTCCGGCGCCGGTCACCGCCCAGTCAGCATGAACTTCCCCGATACATAAGCAACTCAGAAACTCCCTTGAATTAATGAGGCCACATAGAAAATGAGAGGCCTGAGTGTTCTGGTTTGATATGGTCGCAACTTTTGTTTTATTCAGTGAGGTTTTACCTGCTAAGAGTCGCGCTATAATTGGATTAGAGATCGTTGATAAGGGCTTTTAATGTAAGCTGGAGATATGTGGGTGGCTCAGGGACATTTCATTATGGGCGGAGTATTGATTTCTGCCTTTGTAGTTCGTTTTATTAAATATATTAGCTTTACATAGAATCATTCTTAGAATTTAAGTAGGTAGGTACCTACTTTAACCAAAAACGGTAAAATATAAACATGATTTTATGCACAAACAACCGTTCTGAATCATAGGGCAAAGGCATGCAAAGAAATCATGTTTTATGGGATAACTCATGTTTTGTCAGATTTAACTTAAGTTTATTATATTTAACAAAATGTCAGGTGCAGCGGTTTCCATTTAAATATTCATAATTAAATAAACGATCATACGACATGACCACATGTCGTGATACCGTAAAATACTTTACATTTTTGACAGGTTAAAAATGGAATGCAAATGCTAACACGAAATTAATCAACTTAAGTAAGTGGTTCTTATTTATTAGATTAGCAAAGCACTTTCACTTATATTCGGTGTTTGTATCATTAATCTCATAGTCATATCAATGCTATATACTGCTACTTGCAAGCAAAATAAATCATTCCAGTTATTGCTTTAGTTAACGAGGTTCTGAGTATAATCACGAATTTGACTTAAGGGATAACTTATAAAGCTGCCTTCTTTCTGAATTTTATCGTTAGAAACTCAACTTTTCGCTTTGGAATGAAAGATTATATTTCTAGCAACGATCCATGCTTGAAATGCCTTTTAGAAGATTATTCTTTGATTTGCATCCGTTCTATTGATTAAACTCGGATTCGAATTAATGTCAGTTAGTAAAGGTTACCAGGTATGACCTTACACCATGTACGGGTGTAAACTAGAACAGACCGTTAGGTACTATGTTTTTTTTTCACTATGGGAAAAGTAAAATATGCGAACATAGTTTTCAGTAATATTCGTACTACTTCGGGTAGGTACTCATATATTATAGGCATTTAAGTATTTGAAGGGTTGGTTTTTTACCCGCCTTAGCGATATAAAGACTGGGTTATTATTTGTGTCGTTCTTAATAGGCTTTGACTTTGACAGACAACACAAAAATAAAATTAATTTACCTACTGACTCGTAGTAAACAGGTATTTTATTAGTCTGTTTCAGTGTTTTTTGCATACACGTTGGATGATATTATTTAGTAATTAATAAAGTAAATCGAACAACCGACAATGCAATATAATGATGTTATACGGCTGGTGTGATTATGGAGCCGAAAGATGGCTATAGAAAGCATGTAATGAAACAATGCAACCCCATCGAGCTCGTTTAATATGTTTTTTTACAAATATTCTCGTCTTAAAATATATACCACTAAAAAGTATAAAATAAAGATACATATAAGTGTTATTTGACAGGAGAGGACCATAATAGTGTGTTTTATTCTGATTTCATAATACAAACTTTTTTTAAGTTATTATTTTACGTCGACTTATTACGATGATTTGAGCTGTAATGATTCTACATTAGGCTAACGAACATTATTATATTAGTTTAATATATTTTTTCACTAAATAAAGTGCTTCCATGAATAATAACGCATAACAACGTTTAACAACGGCCAAACGGAAACCGGATGCGAAACTATAACTACTCAATCTTTAATAACATGAAATAATGCGTATCTTTGATTCAAAACGGAAATTATTATGCTCCGCCTAGTATACATTGGAATAGTTGTTGAAATGTACACTCAACGATAAAGATTTTCGTATATCATTATCATACAGATATATAATAATGATATACCTACCAAAATTTTCATTCCTTTCGCAAAATAAGGAGTCAATTTTCTTCCTGGTTCAGTGATAGCCACAAGAACCAAACTTAAGATCTGTGTCTCAAATGGACGGATTTAAGAAATAGTGGTGGAAGCACGTACTCAGTTGGCATGAAATACTGAAAAAAGAAAAGACACTCAAGCAGAAGTACCTACTCAGTGTAAAACTTCTATTGGTTACCCCATGTGTATCTATGTAATGTACAATAAGCTGTAGATAAAGGAGTGGAGTCACCTTTATCTACAGCTTATAGTAATATTGCTATACGTGTACGTATGGTGGAGTGCATACCTCCCTTTTTTTCAATTGATGTACTAGTTACTATAGTTTGCCACGTAAGCACCCACTTGCCTACACGTAAATGTTAAGGTTTGCTCATAAGTGCTATAAAGGAACGTGCTGTCAGTAGGTTAAAAGTAAATTTATACCTAATAATGCAGTGAAACACCTGTTGCAGTGTCGTTGAGAAGGAATACCTGAATCTGACGCATCTGGATGGTTGTGCTAGTTACTTCACTGTACATAATAGATTAATAAATGAGATAGGTTTTTTTTCGTTTTCTTAAAACTGAGCGCGTCTCGCCACCAAACGTAACAGTTTGGCAAGTAAATATTTAAATGATTTTGTAATGTCTTTTGGTTAGTAATAAAAAAAAACATACGTACCAAGTTGATAAAGGTCTGAAAATCTCATTGGTTATTTACTATCTACGCACTAGCGGCCCGGCTGCCCACCAGGCGGCATGTCAAACAGCGGGGAACCCCCGTTAAATTGAAAAACAATCTCCCGCCATTTTCGCTCGCCCGCCGTAATAAATCTATGTACAGAATAAAATACTACACGATATTTATGAAATCTATCCGGCCATTATAAAGTATCGGCCCAGTTGAAATTGATTTGATTATAATGAACTTTGGAAACAAATGATGGACGCTTACCTTGTTAGTCAAAGTCTTTTTGAATTTTGTTAGAAATGTTTTTTGTTCATCTGCTCGGGAACCATGCCTTTTATTTTTTATTTAAATGGTAAGACAAATATGCCATTTTTACGATAAAACGATTTTCTTCTGGATTGTAACAACTATATGTCATTTAATTGTAGTGTCAAGAATTCAGTGATTTTATAATTAATAAGTTTTTCAGTGACCTATTCAAACTTGAAAGACAATGTGGCTTACGGCCAGTGACGCAGTTCAAAATGACATTTGGCATGCGCGTGTAGAATTAATGATTTTGCAATACGTATCATTTTGTACAGCATCGACAACAGATCACCTTAAAGCATTTTTGTTATATAAACTTTATTGCACAACAAAAATGTGCGTACAAATGGCGAACTTAATGCCCAAAGGCATTCTCTACCTGTCAACCATAGTGCCAAACAGTGATAAAGGCTTTTATAAGTCGAACAGTATCTATTTTCATTGAGGCTTAATATTAATATCCATAGATAGGTTTAATCAAATGAAACTAGTATGGTGGCAGTATGGCCTATGGTCTTAGCCTGTCCGAAAGGACGAAAAGAAAAAAAAAATGAAACTAGTGTATGTACGTACATTATTTTTGAATTATTTAGTAAAGAAAAAATCTAGTAGTAGTCTAGGTCAAGAAGTCAAAACTCTGGCGTTACTATACTTTAATCCATACTTCCATACTAATATTATAAATGCGAAAGTGTCTGTCTGTCTGTCTGTCTGTCTGTTACCTCTTCACAACCGTTGAACCGATTTGGATGAAATTTGCTATGGAGATAGTTTAAGTCCCGGAAGGACATAGGCTACTTTTTATTCCGGAAAAATACCCTTATCCGCGATAAGCGAATTTAAGGCGGACGAAGTCGCGGGCAGAAGCTAGTCTAGTATAATTGTGGAAAATGATTCATAATTTTCAGTTTCAAATTTATTATTTTACCAAACAATTCACCTGTTCATTTGATAATCCTTTAGTCAACTTTGATAAAAAAGACCAACAAAAAAAATATGAATTGAGAACCCCCTCCTTTTTTTGAAGTCGGTTAAAAAATAAAGAATAACAAGCAAACTATATTTAAACACCATTTCATAATTTTAGTCAGTTGTAAATAATTTTGCCACCAAGTGCACGATGCGATGTGGCCA
The DNA here is from genome assembly GCA_905404275.2 of Hedya salicella. Classification (NCBI taxonomy): domain Eukaryota; kingdom Metazoa; phylum Arthropoda; class Insecta; order Lepidoptera; family Tortricidae; genus Hedya; species Hedya salicella. Next base: position 31,660,900 of record FR990097.1, read on the forward strand.
TTGTGTGATTAATTGCATTAATCATGGCCAGTGACAGGTATTACATTTTTGGTGCTCGACTTTTGGCTGTCCACCATTCAGACTAAAACAATGGTACGTTCGTTCCGTTCGGCGAGACAAGCCGTAATTGAAAGATCTGCTATATCTTTGCATACCATGGGTACGTAGATAATAACCGTCTATTGAAAATGTTCCCTTGAACCATGCGGTCGTGACTCCTTTTCGTGCTGTTAGCTATACCCTAGTGTTAATATGCCTAACAGAGTTATGCACCAAAGGCTGAAATGTGCTTTTGATACAAAAAGTGTCAAAATAACAGATTATTGATGAAGTGTATTCAATTAGGCATCTTACGAATAGAGAATTACGTCACAAATTACTGGAAGCATGCTGGAAGTTAATTTATACGAATCTATACTGCACACTCAAAGTAAAAGAATCAGCAACAATAAAATAACAACAATATTATGCACTCACACTCAGTAAGTACCTCCCGTGAAACCTATTATTAAAATTGCTTGTTTATGCTAAAAACTCTACCCACACGACGTCACATGATACATAAAGTAGCTTTTAAAACGCAGAGACTGATCGACTTTTAAAAGCCTTTATCCATTACCATGATGGTTATGTCTTCATTACCACACTCGGTCGATAATGGACCAGGATAGTCTCCTGAGAATGGAAAACGTACACAAGAAATAATGCTTGTAGGTTGTATATGAATCGTATGCAATCGTTTTATTTATACTTGAGTAATGGCTTATGGCTGAGACCATCGAGTTCTTGAGTGGCAACCACGCACGGGAAGATACAACGAAGGTAGCCTTCTCAGAAGATGGGCTGATGTTCTGGTGAAGGTCTCTGAAGTCACGGGTAGATTCGGGCGGCGCAAGACCGGTCATGGTTGGCGTTCTTTGGAGTAGGCCTACGTCCAGCAGTCTGCCTCTTTTGGCTGATGATGATGACTATGAAAAGGTCCAACATCCGCTCATCTGGATTCCTCTTGATTCTGTCCCCGCTGGTCCTTGAATGTACATCAAGGTATATTTTCTCAAGTGTTGCTTTTCTAAAGTGTCCAAAATTACATGTTCCGAGGAGCTGATTGTCGAAAAAGCACTACTTTCCTGTATGAAATAGTTCTTCATTTCATTTTTAGCATTGCGGTCAGGGTCATCGTTAGGGTGCTAGTGTACGAGTGTGTGAATGCAATGCGTTGTTAATAGCAGATTTCATGTGTCTATTTTACCATTATCTCTATCATATTTTTCAGGTAAGATAACTGTGAGATCATGTTGCACTGTAGTCTGATTAAAATAAATAAAATACAAATACACTTGTTGTGTGCACTTGAATAGAAAGCGCCCTCTTCCACCTCACACACTACCATGTATTTATCTGAATATAAATAAAATTTATCCGTACATCAATCTTACGGATAAAATATCTTGTTTTCAATTTCCCAGGTTTCTCTATTTCCATTCGCCGCCGCAAGATGGCGCCCGATTGGTTTCACCGCGCAACTCCTGCGCACATCATCAATTACGCCCGATTGTGGCCAAGATCAAACGAGCCGACTATGCAACCACACAAAATACGAAGAGCATTATGTAGCAACTTTGATTATCAGGACATCAGACTTTATGAAGAGGATATTGAAGATTGAATTAATTCTAACTTGTCATTGGATATTGTGTTTTTCAGTGTTGGAGATGCGACTCGCGCTCAGCGAAGATGTCAATTTTAAATATGGGTTTTATTCATTGAACTATGATGTGGGAGGATTGCATTAAGCTTTATGGATTCACGTATGGGTGGTAAAAATAAGTGATGTTAGATTTCGCAATTAGTTAAACGGGTTTCTGTAAATGACTGTGAGTTGAAATCAATCCTAATTAATTTGAATTCTTCTTATTAAATTTAAAGTATGTATGAAACTTTGAATTGAATAATCTTACAATTATGTATAATTGTATGATAATCACTTATGGTGGATTGAATATGGAACTACAAGAAAGGGTGTTAGATTTCTTAACAATAACCTATTATATAAACCTTATTACTGGTCGGAGTGGTTTAGAATTTTATTAAGTCTCTCAGGAACTGCATTATATGCGGTCACGTTTTCGGAAACCATATCCGCGAGTTCATGATACAAACGAAGCCTCCACAATTCAATACACCTTTAAAAATACGTGACCACTCTCCCAAGTTTACCAAAATTTAATTAACAATTTCAATGGAGCACAAAACTCTCATTTTCCAATTCACTCACACTGGAAATAGGTTAGCGGGCGTAGAATAAAAGATAAATTCAAAACAAAAGAAACTAGTCGTGAGGCACCAAGCTGATTTGATATTATTCTGCTGCAGAATCGTGCCACAGGGCGCAGTGATTGATCGACTGTCAATACGCAATGTACGCACCTCGTGTGAAACCATCTCAGGTCTAAGCAGCAACGGGAGGCATTTTCTATTAAAGTTAGATGCAAATCTTAAGATATTGCAAGAATAAAGGTTTTGTCTCACTTTGTAATGTGGTATTGAATAAGAAACTGATGATATGATTGTATCGCCTTAAGTTCTTAAATAGGTAGCGTTATTTTTGATTTAATAGGTAGCGTTAATTATGATAAGGTGACGCAAAAAACTCATGGCAAGTAAATAGAACATATTAAGCCACTTCATGGAATCTGCACCATTATAAAGTTGTACAAATAAAGAAATCATTCAATTTTTTTTCTAAGTCGTATGGGCTATTTGGACGTCGCTAAATATATTAACAAAAAAAGGGGATTTTTTATATGTTTGAATGTGCGGTTGTGGCATCATCACGCCAAAACGGCTAAACGCATTTAAACTATTTTTGGTACACGGGTAGCTGGGTATCCACATATGGTTACAGAATACTTTTTACCCGACTACGCTGAAGCAAAAAAAGGGTTATGGCTTTTTGCTCCTCCGCAAACGAAGTTGCGGGTACCTTCTAGTTTTAAAATAAAACTAATGCAATGAACTAACACGAGATTTTTTTTTCCCAGATTTTATTCACAAGCAAGAAGGCACCTCACACATCAGTACCTACGCAAAACGTTCCTTTGTTCATAATATGAAGATTCTAGTAAACAGTGCATAGATCAAGGTTTAAAATTCAAATGAAACTCATTGATAGGGAAAAATGGCGTGTAAGACAAGATGTAATAAATAAAATAGTTTCTCCGAATGTTAATCTAAATATTTACACCTAATTGATTAGCTAAATTTATATCATGACAGCTTATACCTACCTATCTTCAAATGTAACCAATTTTACGTATGAAGATTGATACCTGCAGTAGTTGCGATCATTTATTTCAATGCTTGTTTACTGGTATCTTCACACGGTAGGTGTCTGTGGTGGAACTACTTGGTAATAATTTTTTTCTTCTACAGCAAATACAAGCGTTGGCACATCATGTCTTCAAATATCTTAAATCAATTGCTAGTAAGTAGTTTTGTATTATTTATCTTTTTATTGGTCTATTTTTTTATACGGTGCACGGGCCCAAGAAAAATAAAACCAAGAGGAATTAACAGAGATTTCAAACACTATAGAAGTATTGCAAATAGAAACCAAAAACCAAAGACTACACGGAGAGAAAATTCTAGTTTAGGTAGTCAGAATAAAGTTAACTTAACCAGATTGTCGTGTAATATATACGACAGCTAACTATTTTGTCGACTTTACTAGAAAAATCTGGTAATAGCTTACAAGAATATCTATCACAGTTAAACATAATGCTGGTACACATAATTAAAATTTGTGGATAGTGCACAAAAACCTATCTGTATCCATTACAAATAGATTTTGTTAAGTATAACGGAATTGGTATCGTTCGTAACACCATGCTTTATTTTGGAGATAACGATATTTTTAGTAACGATTAATAGATTATTATAGTGACTATTAACAAATTTAATGCAAATATTACCAAGTTGAGATTTTAGCAACTAATATATTTTTTTACGCTGTACTACTTATTTTGTGTTTACTACCAACAGGTTAGCCATTATCACATCAAATGATTGAGTTTACTATAAAAAGACATTAATATTATTCAGTTTACTATATTTTTTTTGTAATTACAACAATCTTTAATTTTTTCTCCAATATTCAGTAGATGAATGGGTCTTTAAAAAAATATGTACATACTTAGCGTATTGTTAAAAAAAGTTGAAATCTGTCTATTTTGTCACGAAATTTTTATATAAGTATAAATTTCGCGACTCAACCGACAGATTTTAACCTTTTTTTAATTAACAACACCGTAACTATGTAAACTTTTTTAAAGACTCAATTGCAGCAAGCTTGTAATACAAGCAGTCGTACTAAAGTAAAGATACCTTCTGCGCCAAGCTACGTTATTTACTATATTTAGAATAAATGCTCATTACTTGCTCAAAACTTTTTCTATCAGAAACAGTATCTAAACAAAGTGATTGCATGGCGTAGAATGAACTTTACTATTCGGGCGTTAAACCTGCGACCTTCTGAAATCAGAAGGACCATCTATGAGGGTTTCTTGAAATCCAGGTGGAAACACTCTATCATCATACCAAAGTATGATAAATATCATAGTATGATTGGTGGATATTGACACTTCTGGTCAAAAAGATCTGACGCCATTTTTCAATTTCAAGAAACCCTCATTTTGTATAAGTAAAATGAAGACATGATCAACCACAGTTTTTAATAAAACAAAACATTAAACGTTTGTGAGTTTATATTCATGTTATTTGAAAATCAACATGTTACATGTTAAAATGTACTCGGCCAACTGCCAGGATTCCAATAATTTTACAATGTCCTTGTCAATTTCCTGATTTGGAACACCTCTATAATGTCTATTTATTAAATTAATCACACTACTTGTCACTGCACGCGTACGCACTGCTCGCTCCGAAAGATGAAATGATAAACAAACCAACGGCAGCCAGTCGGTGTTGCCAACCAAAATTCAGGCAATCCATACAATTTATTTGCAAACGTAAGTACACAACGTTTTGTTTGATATTAGATTCACAAGTTGCACAAAACATTATATTATGGCACTGATAACATAATCTGGTAAACAGTACTACGAGTATATGGATTTGGTTATTTGAACATTTTTTCTACTTGCGTTATTTTAGAGACAAATTAAATATTGTATTGTTTAATTGACAGCTAGCAACAACAAATGAATTATGGGGTAAACAGTACTATATGAATCTAGCTTATTTAAACAACAAAATAAATTTTTGTTACTTGCGTTATTTTAGAGACAACCGAAATATTATATTGTTTAATTGACAGCTAGAAACAACAAACGAATTATGGGGTAAACAGCGGGCCTATGATGGTTGCGTTTGTCACGCGATAAATAAGTGACATAGCTGCCGTCACCTTCTGACACGTATGTGAGTGCGAGAGTGACGGGCGCGTTATAATATCATTTATCGCGTGATAAACGCGACCATCATAGGCCCGCAGTACTATATGAATCAAGCTTATTTAAACAATAAAATATTTTTTGTTACTTGCGTTATTTTAGAGACAAACTAAATATTGTATTGTTTAATTGACAGCTAGCAACAACAAATGAATTATGAAGGTATAGTTTACAATTATCGAAATTTTCTCACTACAATAATAATATGTACTTATAAATAGCTTTGAGTATTTTTTACTAAAATGTGTTTACTATAATATTCTGGCATTTATTAAAATACGACTATTTGTCGTTAAAAGTCAATACGGTAAACTTAACTTAATTCTGTTTCTTCATACTAGAATGTACAATATTTTCTGGTAGTATTGTTATAATAATTTCTTTCCGTGTAAAAAAAGTTTGAACTTAGCAAATACTAATTATATTCTGGAGTATGTATTTCAATAGCACCATACATACTAAGTACCTAAACAATCAGATTTTATAAGAAAGTAAGAAAATTGTCGTAAATTTCGCCCACTATTAAAACAAATATAAAAAAAAATACATATTTACATATTCTTGTTAGAAATTGTCATAAACATGTCGCGACCCAATTACACGCCAGATGAGATCCGAAAAAGCCAAATGGAGGTTATGTTTACAAACATCCTAACCTAGGCTAATGATGAACGACAGGGCGTGCTCAAAGGTAATCAGCGGCCGTTGACCCCTGATAATGACTGCCCGATGACGTTGCATGTAGACAAGCACGTGGCCGCACAAAGCGGGACTCTGTGACTGTGACCATTCACTGATTTCGACGAAACAAATCGTATTTGGTAAGAAATCGTCGAGCACCGTGCCTAATGATTATGATGATTCTTATTACTCCAATTATAATGCTTAGCGTAAGCGTATGCATAGTTTATGATAAGGCGCAACTGTATACTGTTTCTCTTGTTGGTGTGCAATAAAGAATTGTTGTATTGTATTGTACGCTTATTTTTTTAAGTCGGCAATCATTCAAATAAACTGTGCCTCTATAGCGAATTAACAATGTTTAAGTAAAGCTATTAATTTCAAACACAATATACATTGTTTATGAATGAATAAATGAAATAATTAAAATAATAACACATATCAATCAGTACATAGTACGAGTTTTCTTGAAAATTTGCAAAATGAAAATGGTATTCTTGCACCAAAATACACTGTTTTCAAAAGTTTATTTCCCACGCTTCTTAAATCTTAACCACTCATCCTTTTACCAATGACAAATATTTGTAATGTTTAAGTATAAATTCGATCGATATCAGAAAATATATCAAATTCATCCATCCTTGCAATATGACTGATCTATTTTACAAAAACTCTTCCAGTAATGTAATGAATGGTCTTAAACCTGTTCGTAATAATTCCCATAATTGCAGATGCAACGCAAATTTCAACAAGACATCATCAATTACTATGACATTCAAACGATGTTTTTCAACACGTTCATTGTCTTATTTCTTCTGGTCGCTCTGGATATCAGATTTCAGTTGTACCAACATTGAGACGTCAGCCAAATGAAGAGTAATAAGACCACCGTGACTTTCAGAAAGAAAGTGCTGGTCGCAAATTGAATAACGCGTAGTTATGATTTTGATGGACATGGTACGTACAACTACTTTTAACGATGTCTCAATTGGCGGACTAGACTGGTAAATATAATGGATGTTTGAAATTAGCTTCCTTGGTTCCAGTAATACTTAGTAAACAACATAACAAACAACATCTGGTCTGATGAACAGCCCCAAACGATATAGGTACCTGAAATTTTCAGTAGTTAATACCTACCATATCATCAGCAAGCAGCAACTGTCATTCAGCGTCGCTTACCTACCTTTAATTTCCATCAGATACAGATAATTTTATTGATAAAATAAATGCATTTTACAAGTCAGTTTTTCTTAGGTAGGTATAGTGATTACATCGATCAACCAAAGCTTTAATGAAACCTATTGGTATTGTCTCTAAAACTGTATATAAGTGTAAATGCAACATGCTGTATTGCAAGTAAGTATATTTATTGGGTGGAATTGAAATGTCTATCTTCATAACGGAAGCCGCCGGTAGCGCCCGAACCAATCTCTCACTCGGATATTATTGCTTCAATAAAAGCCAATTTATAGCATGCTTTAACCAAAAAGCCAGTGTTTTTGTTTCACTCCTATACCATACCGATGTATTTCCATCGCAATGCTAACATGAACCTAATAGTTTTTGACTGCTTTTGTTTCTTTAATCATAGCTTCTTCAATCCTATTAGTATTCTTCGTGCTTATTTTGTTATCTTGCAATATAATCGTCTGTTTTACAAGCTGGTACCCAGACAGTTCTTTAAAAATAAATCCTATTTGAGTTAAGATACTTATTTTAGTGGACGTTCGAATCTTCATATATATTCTTGATACTTATCTCACCATTCATAATATTTAAACTTAAATCCATACACGTAGCGCCTCCAGTGTCCCCAAATCCTCAAATAATCGCATCTTCCAAGAACAAGCAGCGAGGATGACTCGCACCAACAATCGGATATCAAGCGGCGCAACTGACATGTAAATCGTGATCGGAGTCGAACCCGCTACCACTACCGGTGCCACCGGGCTGACTCAGCAATATTTAACACACCTGCCGTACTATGAGAACCTTTGAAAAGTAATATATCAAACTCATGTTGAAGAAAAATAAATTTTACGGCAAGAGAGAAAAGATGTTTTTCGGGAATTGTATCGTGTGGTTTTGGGCATATTTTGGATAAGACTCCGAATTTGAGATAATCACATTGTTATCATTCTAATTACGAATTAATTCTTGTGACGACACATGCGTACGGGAATTTGATAAGCGATCATATTTAACAAAACTACCTAGCTTCAGGTAGAAAATGTGTACATAAACTAAAACAGGGCAGGTCCAAAAGTTTCTCAGCCGACCGTCGTCAAATGTTATCCAATCCTTATAATCATATGCTTCGAGTTTTTTCAACATAATTCCCTGATCCTCTTAATGTAAAAAAAATAAAAGATGATGTTTTTAATCTAACGTTTGAGAGATTGACAGGTCGGTTCGCTCGGGGGCAGGTATCAGGTAAAAACTTTGATTAAAAATATTTCAGCGAAAGCTTGCGAGGTACCTGTCGGGCGCGGTTCGTTTTTATTGTTATATGTATTTTGTGGAAACTATACTTAGGATCGTTTAAAACTATAGGTGCAATAAAAATATTTCAAAGCAAACAATTATACAGCACGAATTATTTAAATTATAATAAATCCTTATTTCCTTCAATTCGTCTAAGTCTAAGTAATAAGTCTAAGTTATTAAAGTTTGTTTTATAAGTTTGGAAGACGAACCTTTAAAAAAAAAGTAAATTTGAGTTCGAGTGAATTACAAAATGTTAGAAACTTTATTTTTATTTTGGTAAGTATTAAATGGTAAAAGTATTAAATGGTATGAGTTAACTAAAAGAATTAAAAAATAACTCAGCCTTTGCAACATAAATCATGTAAATAATAATGGATTGAAAGTTAATTGACTTCATTGTAATAATGATTTTACGCCGTCGAATGTTACACCCATTTATATTTTACTTAAAGAATTTAGTGTCTTTGGATTTTAGTAGATATTGTTACGAATAGTTTACATTGAATTTTCTTTATCTCGTAGGTAAAGTTCGTACTCGTAGATGTAAGAAAGAAATATTGTACTGTTTCTTCGTTACATTTATGAATACCGTACTGTCTAATAAATCAAAAATTTGGTACATCTTCATTTTGCCCTCGCTAGCGTCTCTTATTCAATAGTAGACGTCATATAAACGATATCTACCTATAACGAGATCCATATCAAATTCGGCAACATCTCTACTAAATTCCACCCTCGGAAACTTTGAGCGGCCATTTCTCAAATTGAACAGGCGAATGCATTCAACAGAAGCGAAGGAGCCCTCGACAAAAAAATATCGAACTAAAACCATCCCCTAAAATTATTTTAGTGAAAAGAAAGGAACTTAATACAGTCCCCACTATTCCACCCTTAAGGCGCACCCCTCACTGGAGCGTGTGTGTGCGTTAATAAACTGCGTCTGTGTGTGCGTGCCCTCTGAACAGAGCGGCTGACGTTGGGGTACGGGTGAACGATAGTACAGGTTGAAACATAATATTTATATTTGAGATCTAAACTCGCGCTTAATAAAAATAAACTGTTACCAAGAAACGAAAAGACGTAAACGTTGCTTTGGGGATTGTCCTTCAATTATTATCTTTTAGAAGCCCATTTTATTAAAATTTATGAAGACATTTTTGGTTTATAATAAAGACGATACTACTTACACGATAAGATCTGTACGTGCCCGATCTGGTATATTTTTCTATCAACTGTTTTGCATCCAGTCGAAATATCGAAAAAGGTAAGCGTAGCTGGAACGTATTCCGAAATTATAACCAATGATTTAAAAAGAAAGGACCGTCTGAATGTGTAACACAAACAGTCCTTCCAAATCACAAGTGTTACGTAGTATACTATTCGTAAGTGACTATTTAATAAGAGCGTTATGATATTATGTTTTTGCTTAAAAAATCAAGTTTTAAAATTATTCTCCATTTATACCTTGAATATTTAACTTCTACGTCACATGTATGTTACTGGTAACGTTGATTATATGTTATGGAACGTAAAAGTGTTGTAAAGGTTCGTGCATATTGAACATTTTATATTTTTAGGGCCTGCTAAAAATTGAAAAAAGGAACCCTTATGGTGTTACTCTGCCTGTTTGTCTGTCCGACTGTAAATCTTTCATATCTCAGTAGCTATTTATGATATCTACATATTTGAAATTTAGAATGTCCTATTATAAATTTCAAATGACTTGACAATGACTGTTCCTAGTCATAAAGATGGCTAGCCCAAGTAAAAAAAAACCTATAAAAACGACTAATATGAGGGGGGCCTACAATTCATAGTCTAGCTACTAGGTCAAATGGGGTATCATATGATAGAGCATAAATATTACACAAAAATTATAACTATTTTTAAATTTCAGAAAACCTATTTGGATAGCTGCCGGGTGGCTGCGTTAAGTTTGCACCTCATTATATGCAACGCTATAGATATCAGGTGCAAACTTAACTTACCCGGGACCGGGTAATAAGGTTAGGGTAAGTAAAAGTTTGCACGAAACCTTCGATGCGCGAGTCTGTCTCGCACTTGGCCAGTGTTTTATTTTTATTGCAACCCAAAATAAACCCTAAACTTGCGTCCTTACACTTGTTTAAGATTTTCCTTCTATTATAGTACTATACTGTGGAGAGAAAAAGTGGTAATTTTTTTTGGGATTTGAACGGGTGTACGGGTTGTACGGGGCTCAGAAGAGAGCACTCTACCCTCTGCAACTCAACTCCAAATCCGCACCTTCCTGAAGGCAGTCGCCGGGTGAACCCTGTTAAACCAAGCAACATTAGCGCGGCAATAGACGCGGATGGGCGACAGGTAGGATTATCTATTCCATCCCTACCTGTACAATAGCACCATATAACATCCGGAGAGGACATAAATTCAATTAGACACATACATCAATAATATCATGATAATAAAACGACAGTTAACGGCAACGAACTAACTTTATATCTTAAAGTGACACAGCAGTAGATAGCAATGTACTCTAGAGGGCGCTAGTACTACACATACTTATTGATATTGTTACCAGAATTAAATAACACCTCCACTTAACAAAATCAATAGATAATCTAATAATTAATTTATAGGTGAAATGCCAAGTTTTTTCATAAAGTAATAGTGCTTAACAGAACCCAAGCTTTTTGTCAGAATATCTGCTGGCATTTCAGCTGTTTCCAAATATGCAATTTTAAAAATATTATTGGCTACAGCTTCTCTTACAAAATGAAATCTTATATCTATGTATTTAGACCTTCGATGGAAAATAGGATTCGAGGCCAGTTTCTGGGCACTTTGACAGTCATTAAATAATGCAATAGTATCCGATTTTCCATAGATTTCAAAAAACAATCTTTTTAAATAAATTGCCTCTTTGCTGGCTTCAGACATAGAAACATATTCAGCTTCGGTGCTGGATAAAGCTACATTTCTTTGTTTCCTACACTCAAATGAAATTACTGTATTTGACAATTTAAAACAGAAACCTGAATATGATTTTCTGTCAGTGATGTCTGAACCCCAATCTGCATCTACAAAACCTTCAATAAGAGAATTATCTTTGCGAAAAACAAGACCATAATTTTTAGTTTTCTTTAAATATTTTAAAACTCTCTTCGCATGTCTCCAGTGAGTCTCATTATATGAATTATTAAATTGACTAAGATAAGTGACACTAAACACAATGTCTGGCCTTGTAAGGACCGCTAAGTACATTAATCCACCAATCAACTGTTGATATGGAAACTCACTATTAATCTTTGTAGATTTTTCTAATTTTAAATTTGCCTCCATAGGAGTATCTGCAGTTTTACAATGCGACATATTAAACCTCTTTAATAAATTATCAACATATTTTTCCTGATCAATAGTTATTGCATTTTTACACATTTTTACTCTTAAGCCTAAACATTGTTTCACTTGACCTAAGTTTTTGATTTTAAATTTACTACTCAATTCTTGAACTAGCTGTTCAGTAGTTTTGGTACAGTTTGAGAACACAAAAAAGTCACCAACAAACAATGCAATTATTATTTTAACATTGCCTTTAAATTTGGTAAACAGACATGGTTCATACATAGATTTTTTGTAACCTAAACTCATTAAATAATCATTAATTCTTTGGTACCATGCTCTAGAACTTTGTTTCAGACCATAAATTGCTCTTTTTAATTTTAGTACCATATTATTACTGTCATCATTACACTCAAACAAAGCAGGTTTTTGCATATACACTGTTTCATTCAAAATACGATTTAAGAAGGCTGTGGTTACATCGAGATGACTAATATCTAGTTCCAACTTTGCTGCTAGTGCAAATAACATTCTCAAAGTAGAGTATCTGAGTACAGGGGAAAAAGTTTCATAGAAGTCCACACCGGCTTTCTGAGAGAAGCCCTTTGCCACTAGCCTAGCACGGTAACGCACATTATTTTCACTGTCAAACTTTTTTTTAAACACCCACCTGCACTGGATCACTGAACTGTCTTTATGATGCTCGACCAGCTCCCAGGCATCATTTTCCTTAAATGACTCCAATTCTTCTTTCATACTCGCTCGCCAGAATTTGCTTTCTGGTCCATTTAAAGCTTCTTCAAACGTGATTTCTCTGTCACTGCGTTCTTCACATTCGATGAAGCTTCAGATTCTGGTACATAGGTTTCATCCCCCTCCTTTTGAACTTCAGAGACAGTACTCTCATCCTCTTCAAAATCAGGATAAGTTTCCTCAGGGTAAGTTACCTCCACTGGATGCTTACATTCCACGTGTACCTGTACATTGTACATTCTGGTTTGAAGTCTCTATGAAGACAACATCTCTGCTGGTTGACAGAATATTGCTTATGGGATCATACACTCTATATCCTTTTGTATTTTCTGCATAACCAACAAAAATCATCTTATTGGCCTTCTTATCCCACTTTGTACGTCTTTCCTTGGGAATATGAACCATGACATCACTTCCAAATATACGCAAATGACCTAAATTTGGTTTCTGACCTGTCCAGACTTCATACGGAGTTTTATTGTTTAGCCCCGTAACAACAGATCTATTCCTTAAATACACTGATTTGTTGACAGCCTTCGCCCAAATTTTTTTGTCTAATCTTGCATCGAAGACCAGACATCTAGCTTTTTCAACAACAGATCTGTTCATCCTTTCACATAGACCATTTTGTTCCGGCGTGTAAGCAGTAGTTCTCTGATGAACTATACCTTGTTTTTTCAGATAACTGTCAAACTCTCTACTACAGAACTCGCCTCCATTATCGGTTCGTAGAATTTTTACTTTCTGTTCTTTTTGTTTTTCAACCATGCACTGAAATTCTTGAAAGTATTTAATCACTTCATTCTTCGCCTTCATGAAATACACAAATGCCATCTTGCTGTAGTCATCCACAAACAAAACATAGTATTTTGATCCTCCAATCGACTGATTTTCCATGGGACCTCCGACATCTGCATGGATAATCTCTAGAACATCTTCCGTTTTTGATGAACTCTGCTGAAATGACAGCCTGGCTTGTTCCCTTCACAACAAACGGTACATGTTGATTTGTCTATGTTTGCCGCATCTGGATATGAAATTCCTTCTACAGCTCCATTTTTCATAATATTAAGTGTTTATGTGCCCCAATCGCCTATGCCAAGTCTCACATGATGTTATTGCGGGTGCTGCAAATATCTATTCTGATTGCAATGTATGTAATTTGTACACACCATCAACTAATTCTGCTTGGCCAACTAGTTTTTTCTGTTGATTATATATACAGCAAACATTTCCTTTGAAAATGACACTATTGCCATTCTTAATCAACTGACTCACGGAAAGCAAGTTTGTGGTTAAATCTGGAATACACAATACATCCGTAACTGCGACATCACATTCTACACCATTAACAACTGTAACGATGTTTACGTCGCCAGAACACATCACTGGAACTTTAGTCTGATTTGCGATAATTATTTCTTTGGTTTCTGGTTGCTGCGATATATTTGTGAGGTTATCTTTGCTTGCGGTCATGTGTTAACTCGCTCCACTATCAATATACCAGCTGCTCCTACTAAAACATCCGCTAAGGAAAACAGCATTGAAAGCGTTAGTCTGTTTTCGTTTGGTGTTTTCCGATTGAGGACACTGATTTTTATAATGGCCGACTTGTTTACATCTGTAACATTTTATAACTTTTTCTGATTTTGAGGTTGGCCAGATTGACGTATCTGATTGTCTGCCAAAATGGCCGCCTTTAGTGTTGCCATTCTTAAATCGATGCGTTCCTTTCGCAACAAAAGCACTTTCTGAACCGGATGTAGTAACATCTGAACACATCTGAACACATGTCGATCAACTTGGTTTTTATGATATCCGCACTAACCTCAATTCCGGAATGCTCGATAGCCATTATCATAGGCGCAAATTTCTCTTGTAGCCCCGCCAACATTAATGCTCCAATCCACTCATCGGTTATTTTGAATCCTGTTCCTTGAAGTCGCTGGCCCGTTTCCACTATTTGGGTAACATACTGTGCCATTGATTTGCAGTTTTCTAGCCGAATGTTGATGAGATTTTTCAGCAGACTGATCTTCCTTGTATAACCGGAATCATCATACATATTTTTAAGTGTAGACCACAAATCATATGTTGTAACTGCCTGCTTGATGTGAACATATATGGATGGGTCGATTGTTAAAATCAATTTTGCCTTGGCTTTTGCATCACTCTCAATATCGCCCGCAGACGCCAATGCCGATAACTGTTTCTTGATGTTATTCGCCATGCCCTCTAACACCAGAACATTTTGAGCCGCAAAACACCAAGCGTCATAGTTCTCGCGTCCTCTCAGTTTTGGAACGCTAGCAATATAGTTTGTCGACATTTTAACCGCGGAATAATCGAAAAACACTAACTTTAAACTTTAAAAACAGGTATTGAAAAGTGTCTGGGCCATAACCTGATAATAAAACGACAGTTAACGGCAACGAACTAACTTTATTTCGTAAAGTGACACAGCAGTAGATAGCAATGTGCTCTAGAGGGCGCTAGTACTACACATACTTATTGATATTGTTACCAGAATTAATTAACATATCACACCCAAAACGAAAATAGCAGCCGCCAGCTATCTTACCAGAAATATACACCAAATCAGCCTGTGCAGAAGGACGTGGGACCCCACTGCACCAACAAAAGTCTGGAAAAGTCATCATGCAAAGTCAAACGAAGGTAGTAACGAGTGAGCTTTGTCATCCCATCAGAACCCGGCGTTTCTTTGGTTCCGGGTCCAGTGATGGTAAAGCTGTTCACGAAGAGGAAGAAGAGAATCCTAAATCTATGAAGTTAATACTTGCCAAGCGGAAGAATAAATGCCTTAAATTAGAGACATGAAATGTATGGAGCCTCAAAAAAGCAGGTAAATTCGAGAATACAATACAAGAAATGACAAGACTGAAGCTGGGTATATTGGGGCTCAGTGAGATTAAATTCCCGGATAATGGTACTATAATTACGTGACGAAACTACATTGTACTACTCGGATAACCCAGTATCTGATAAAAACAATCACTATGGCGTCGGAATCCTTGTTAAAAAAGAGCTTTATGCAGCAGTCCGTAAATTAATATTTATTTTCAAAAAACTACGTTTAGTCGCGGATTCTCAGTTAATCAAAAGAGTGTACTTTGCACTATGTCAATCGGTGATAAGTTACTGCATAACTACCTGGGGTGGCACAGCCAAAACGACAATGCTGAACCTAGAAAGAGCTCAAAGAGCAATTCTCAAGGTCTCTACTTTCCGTCCTTTTCTTTTTCTCACAAACCTTTATATTTCATTACTAAACTAAAGATCATCTTTTTATGCTGTACTTGTCAATTAAATATTCAATCTGAGTTAATTACCTAACATACATTATATATAGTAATATAAATACTTATAAGAGTAATTTAACTTAAAAAAACAATTCTGATGGCTCCCCCTGTGTCGGACCTGCCCGGGGAATTGTTCCCAGAACGCTGGCCGCATTCCCTCTCTGGATGGCCAGGCTGAGGCGTTGAGCGAAGTAAGACCCAGCTCTAATATCGCCGGAAACGCCGATGAGCTTGTCCGACACTGATGACTAAGGCCCAAAGGTTTCGACCGCAAGTGCCGCAAACTCGTAATTGCTTTTAAAAAAAGCATATTTGCGGCACTCGACGGTTTGGGCGTCATCAGCGGCAGTCCCTGCTTTTCGGGCGGAGCGGTGTACGTGGGATGGGGCTAGTGTATCTGTACACGTGACGTCCTATGCTAGCGGCCGCCCTCGGTACCATGGCACTAAACTGCAACCGTCGGGCCTCTTTCCATCTGCCGCAGATAGGCCAATGGGTTCTAGGGTTGCGGGGATGGAAGCAGTACCAAGAGCCCTACGAATCAGGTCATTAAGTGTCGCGTGCCTGAAATGCCGGCCGGCACTCAGCTGGCAGCATAGACCATGGCGACCGAGGGCGTCCACTGAGCCTCCACAGCGACTGCAGAGGTGTGGCTCACAGCTCTTTATCCCGAGGCGGAGACAGACGGCTACTCGCAAAGAGCTCGGATCCAGAAGGGACCCGAGGTTTTGCGAGGGGAGAGCGTGTAGCCAGTGTCCTAACTCCGGTTCCGACACTGCCAGTAAACGGACCCGCTCGCTTGGGTTGTGACTGTTTTCTAGTAGGGATCTGTGAATAGATTTTATTTTTATTATGTCCCACTACACTACTCTCTCTCTCTGGTTGGCTTTTTCGTCCGGTGGGTTTTCGCCAGGGTTACCATTTCTCCAAGCCATTTCCGCATCCGCTAAGCCTGACACAACTTGAGAATTCCGCTGATGAGCGTGACAGTGCTGTTAACTGATGCGAGAAAGGCCGGAAGAGCTAGATCGCTTGTTGTACGAAGACCTAGGCCGCCATATTTCATCGGTAAAGTTGCCTGAGTCCAGCTTTTTGTATTAGGTGATATGTTTAGAATTTTTTCTATGGTTTCTTTCAAAAGCTCATCTATCGGTGCAGTCAAATTGGGGTATTTCCAGATAGGGCTACAGCGTAAAATATACAGGAATTTTGGTGAAAATAGGCACAACCGTAAAATGTAGATGGCAATGTGTGGGTTAATTTTGAAGAGTAAGTCGGAGGAGTCATGGAAATGGTTTAATTTTGAAGTGACAGCAAAAGGAATAGCGTCCTCGAAGATTGGAGCTCCGAGTAAGGTGAGAGTCTCGCGGGATAGTATGGTGATGTTAGGTGCAACTCGATTTAAATTTTCTATAATATCTGATCGTGTGCTGACTGAGAGTTTCTCGGAGATGAACGTTTCACACTTGTCAAAATTTAATGAAAGGCCTATCTCAGTGAAGCGGTTGATGACGGTGTTGAGATCGTTTAGAACCGAAGACGCGTTCCCTCCTATGGTGCAGTCGTACAGGTACCAGATATTTAAGTCTGACGTGAGGTGTTTGATGATGGGGTTGATAGCGAGGCTGAAAACAGCGGGCCCGAGCGGGTCTCCCTGCTGGCAACCGACGCTAGAGGAGATTTCTTCGTTGCCAAACATTAATTTTGATGATGTCCCGTAACATTGCCATAAGTATCCGAAAATCTCAGGTAGTTCTTTATGAATTTCACTTAAGAGTGTACTCCTGTAAACCGAATTAAAAGCGTTTATGGCATGGGAAAAGTAGTAGGAAAACATGGCATAGGAAATAGAAATTAAAGAGGGGATAGGTTGATACAGTTTTGCGAGTAAAAAGAGCTCAACAAATATATCCCCAACTTCCTGCCCTTGTCGGAAAGAAGCATGCTACTAGAAATTAGTGATCAACGGCTCAACATCAGCATAGTACAGGCGTATGCACCAACCGCAGATAAAGATGATGAGGTGGAGGATTTTTATAGACAACTAGAAGAAATAATTAAAAACATAAAGTCGCAAAATTAAGTAATCGTATAGGTCGGGAAGTGAATTGTGGGAAAAGTAGTAGGAAAACATGGCATGGGGATAGGTTGATACAGCTTTGCGAGGAAAAGGAACTTATAATTACAAACACATGGTATAAGCACACACTGCGACGACTATACACGTGGGCTTCGCCAAAAGATAACTCCGAACAAATAGTTAGAAATAAAATAGATTATAATATTGGTAGCCACAAGATTCCGAAATTCAGTAATTAATGTAAAGACATATTACGGAGCAGATATAGGATCTGACCACAATCCTGTAGTAGCTAAACTCAAGTTTATTAAAACAAGTAAAGAAACCAGTTTATAATAGAGTTAACATTGATGTAACTAAGCTCAAAATGGAAGATACGAAGAATAAAGTCAAAGGTTACTTAAATAATGAAATTTACTAAGTAATATCTACAGAGTCAGAATTTAACAATAATAAAGAAATTGAATCCTACTGGGAACATTTTAAAAGTATAATTTTGAATACAGCCAGAACTTGGGTAATCTAAAATAACCTCAAACTAGTAATTAATGGATAACGGAAGATAAACTGAATCTAATGAAAGAAAGGAAAGAGTATAAATGTGTCAATGAGATGAAATATAAAGAACTTGATAACATAATAAGAAATAAAATAAGGGTAGAAAGGGATGCATATCTGAGAACTAAATGCCAGGAAATAGAAAAATTACATGCTGAACATATGCGCTTAACCCACACTAATAAATTAAGATTTCACAAAAACTAACAGGAAAACTATAATTAGGAAACTATATGACGATTAACATTGTTTAGTGATAGATAAAGATGAACAGGGCAGAACGTGGGAACAGTATATAGAAAAGCTATTTAATGACGACAGAACAAATACCCACAGATGCCTTACCGCTCACGAGGACATGGAAAGACCGCCAATAATAAAATCGGAAGTTATAAAAGCCATTAACAGTCTAAAAGATGGAAAAGCAGTGGGACCTGATAGTGTATTTACCGGATTGCTGAAATTACTTGATGATAATAATGTAATGGTGACAGTTGGATTATTTAGTTTAATATACAGTACTGGAATAATCCCTCTAGACTATCTAAAATCTACTTTCCTGCCTCCTCAAAAAAAAAAACCAATGCTAGATACTGTGGTGACTACAGTGTACAATCACGCACTTAAAATTTTACTGAAAATAATGCACCAAAGAATATATAATAGAATTGACAGCAACATTAGCCCTACGCAATTTGGTTTCGGCAACGGTCTCGGGACTAGAGAAGCACTAGTATTAATGCAAGTACTGAAGAAATGTATAGAGTACCAAAAAAACGTATACGTTTGCTTTATCAATTTTGAAAAAGCGTTTGATAACGTCAATCGTGATAAGCTAATACACCTATTAGAATGTACTGAGATAGACGGAAAGAACAAAAGAATATTGAAGAACTTATATTGGAGTCAACTTAAAAGTAGGGCAATAACACTGTGAAGATCTAAATATACTAAAAAGAGTGCAACAAGGATGTATACTGTCTCCAGCTCTGTTTAAAATATAATCAGAATTTATATTTCAGGAAGCTTTAGAAGAAACAGACATAGGAATTAAAGTTAATAGTACAATTATAAACAATTTAAGATACGCGGACGACACATCGCTAATAGCAAATAATATGAATGACTTGGGTTTTTTATTAACCCAACTAAACACAAAATTTAAGGAATATGGATTAAAAATGAACATAAATAAGACCAAATACATGATAATTAGTAAGAAATATAAAAATGATATACCCTTGAATATAGACAGTAAACCAGTGGAAAGGGTCATCAAATATAAGTACCTGGGTTGCTGGCTAAATTAAAAATGGGACCCAGAAATGGAGATCCGCGTTAGAATAGAAATGGCTAGGAATTCCTTTAACAAAATGAAAAAAATGTACATAAACAAAGATATAAATTTAAGCCTGAGATGGAGATTAGTGCTATGTATTGCCAATTCTGATGTATGGAGCAGAAGTATGGGCATTAAATAATTCGGTAACTAACAAGAATGCATTCGAAATGTGGTTGTACAGGAAAATGCTAAGAATATCGTGGGTAGATATTATATCGAACGACATAGTGCTAAACAGAATGAAAAAGTCGAGGGAAAAAGTAAGGACAGTAAAAAAAGAGAAAAACTGCATATTTCGGACATATTGAATCAAATATGTAATATTGAAGAATATTATAGAGGAAAAAATAGATGGAAAAAGTGGTACAGGAAGACCGAGAACATCATGGTGTGGCAACACAAGGGATTGGACCGGTACTGTCGACGCTGCCACTCTTGGTCGAGTGGTATAACACAGAGAGGACTTTCAAATGATGATCGCCTACATCCGTTAGGATATGGCACGATGAAGAAGAAGAAGTACATCTTAAAATCAAGTACGTCGGAAATTAAAGCCCCTTATCTCATGTGAGGCACTAAAACAGGTATACTTCGCCCACTTTCACTCCATACTCTCATATGGCACGCTCATCTGGGGTAATTCTACAGACGCAAAAAGGGTCCTAATCTTGGAAAAACTGGCGATCCGTATACTTGTTGGAGCCAGGCCTAGAGATAAATGTCATGGTTTTTTCACATCGCAGGGTATAATGACGCATTACTCACAATATTTGTTGGATGTATTATTGTTTGTAAAGACCAACATTTCGTAGTTTGCACGCGTAAACGTCAAAAGCTTCGTTCAACTGGGCGGCTTAAAACGGTCCTTTGCCGCATGGCACTTTCAGCAAAAAGCCAGCGCGCCATCGACCCGACTTACTTCGAGCACTTACCCGCCGATTTAAGGAACGAACCGTGTAACATCACATTTAGGCGCCGGCTAAGAAACCTTTTGTTGGAAAACCCTCTGTACTCAGTAAATGAGTATCATCATCATATATCAGATTGTCATAAGGTGCAGGAGGATATCGACAGGGTAGTGCGTTGGAGTGTGCACAACAAGCTGTACTTTAACGAATCTAAATGTTGTATAGTTTCAATCAGCCGTGCGCGCAGCCCGGTGTACTATCAATATGATGTCAATGGAAAACCAATGCAGCGAGTGTCGAAGATGCGGGACCTCGGAGTGCATCTAACGGCCGGTTTGCAATTCCGGGAGCACATCGTTAGGATATGCAAGAAAGCATTTCGTAACCTCGGCTTTGTGATGCGATTAGCAAAGGACTTCACAAACATAGCGGCGGTACGAACCATTTATGAAGCTCTCGTAAAAAGTCACCTCGAATGTAACGCATTAATCTGGAGTCCACATGAAGCTAAATACAAGATAATGTTGGAATGTATCCAAAATAAATACGTTAGATTTCTATATTTAAAACTGTGGTGTGTATCCCGAATACCCTTTGATGTATCCCATACTCTTTGCACTAGACATGGTGGGGTACAATAAACTAGATATGGAGCGGGAGCTGGCTCTCGCTTCATATGTGTGGAAGGTGCTGAGAGGAAAGTTGTGTAACCCCGGGGTCCTGAGTGCCTTGTCGCTGTGCGTGCCGGAGCGGTACGTTTGGCGCAGCCGCCAGCAGCAGCTGCTGGCCGTGCCTAGGGTTTGCAATCCGAATATTCGAATATTCGTATTATCCGAATATCCGCCTAAAATGATATCCGAATTATTCGGATAGACAATATCAAATTATTCGGATATTTTGGATACTGAAAAAATTACACTAATCTTTTCGTAATATTAAAAATGCCTTATAGAAATACGATAAAAGAGTAAAACAGGTAATTATGTGCATCTACCGCGAACTATTGACTTTCATATACCTCGACAGCGATCTTTATCCGTTCAGCATCCAGCATATATAGAAGAATACTTAACGGTTTCATTGTATTCAATGAAACAGTAAATTGCCAAAGTATATTTAGATATCCCACCTAATGCAATTATTAATATTACAAAATATTTATTCCATAATGATGTACTTGTGATGTAAATACCCAAACGAACTTACCAAAGTTGTTAGGTTATTTCTAAAATTCATTAAGGGTAACCCCAAGTCAATATCTGACAATATAACAAAAGTAATCTTCGAAATCATTCAAGATAATAGGAACTAAATATTATTAAACAATCACGACTATTCATTACATCGAATAATTAAGTGGCGTATTTTTAAGTCACCGGTTTTTAATTAGTGAAAATATTATTTAGTAGATGGTTTATTTTGCAGAACTTAATTTCATGGTTTTTATTTAATTTTTATATTTTTTTTATGAATGACAAGTCTGAAAATCATTTCAAAATGTGTTATTCTATTACAATAAATCATTTAGTCAACTAAACGCAATACGCTGTGGCAACCGAATATCTACTATCTATTTGTTTTCTGTTTGTTTGGAATGGTTTTTTTATGCTGGGGGATGTGAGCGTGTAGTCTACAAATTTTATTTTTGCTCTGAGGGACGCAATTCCAAATAAAGGGCCAAATAATACTTATTTGTTTTTTTTTTATAGTTATCATACAAACGAAATGTATAAATTTGGGCTAAAATTAATGAAATATTATTTTTTAATAATGTACAGGCTACAAAATGAAACAATTTTGTACCAATACATCGAAGAGATGAAAATCAGTATCATGTTATTCTGTTACTTAAATATTCAATGAAATGTATTTTTGAGCATATAATAATTCTTGGTAAGTTGTTCTAATTATTATAAAACATTGTAATGAGTAGTCGATGAAACCATAATAATAATAGCCTTTATTTCTAGCGTACATTACATTGCACATCACAAATAATAGTTTTTAAAATAATCCACTTGTAAATAAAATAAATAACATGCATTCATGAAATAATTAATTATACTAGTCGCTAGGTGCCTTTGTAGGCGAAGGCCTCCTCCATTTCTCCAGTCCCGCCTGCGATGTCAACGATATCGTCGCTCCAGCGACGCCGCGGCCGGCGGGCAGGGCGGGTGTCTTCGCGCGGTCGCCAGTGAAGCACTTTCTCGCTCCATCGCCCATCGGTTGTTCTCGCCACGTGACCGGCCCAGCGCCATTTCAATTTGGACGCTAGTTCAGCCGCGTCTATCACCTTAGTTTGTTTTCTGATTTCTTTATTTCTTTTTCGGTCTTTTAGCCGAAGTCCTAACATGCTTCGTTCTGCTGATCTTTGGAATACTTGCAATTTATGTATAATGTCCTTCGTGAACGACCAGGTCTGACATCCGTAGAGTAGTGTAGGAAGTACTACAGTATCCATTGCTTTCTTTTTCTGTTTTATACTTACAGACTTGATTCAAATACTTCTTTAAGTGACCAGTACTTTGCCCAGGCTGATTTAATGCGTCGTTCAACTTCGTAAGATGTTCCATGCTCGAAGGATATATTCTGTCCCAAGTATAGGTAATCGTCCACGTTCCTGAGTCGGTGGCTATAGGTATTTTCTCACCACTCGTCATAACAAATGTTTTTCGCGGGTTCATCTTTAGTCCACATTTTTGCCCTCCTCGTCTAGCGTGTTTTCCAAGAATTCTATGTCTTCGGGGTTTTCAGCTATTAGTACTATATCGTCAGCGAAACGTAAGTGGCTTAGGTATTCTCCATTAATACGAATACCAATGTCTTGCCAGACTAGTTTTCTGAAGATGTGTTCTAGTAGACTTATAAAGAGATTAGAAGAAATAGGATCTCCTTGTCTAACGCCCCTTCCTATTTTAAAGGGGTTTCCTTTTCGCTCTAACTTCACGGCTGCTTGACTATTCTCGTAGATAACTCTTAAAACTTTAATGTTTACTCTTCTATGCCTTGTTCATCCAGTGCGTGTCATAATGCATCGTGGTATATAGTCAAAAGCTTTCGAGTAGTCTATGAACGCAATGTAGAGATAATGCTCGTGAATAGTTTATACATACTTTGCAGCAAACTTATAGGCCGATAGTTTTCAATGTCAGTAGGGTCTCCTTTATTATATAATAAAGTAATTATAGAGGTCTGCCAGTGGTTTGGTATTGTTTCTCGTAGAAGTATATCGTTGTATATTCGTGTCAAGACTGGCGTCAGGGGGTCGATAATAGCTTTAAGGGTGTTATTCGTCATTCCGTCACTTCTTGGTGATTTCATAGTCTTCAGACGTAATATAGCGTTTCGTATTTCGCTTTCGAGCAGCAGTGGAATGTTGTGTTTGGTGAGAGCTGCGTTTGTTATCCCTGTATTAGGTAGAGAATCCGTTATTTGTTCCGGTGTTTCGTAGAGATTCTTATAAAAATCAGAAGCTATTGTTATTATCTCGTCTCTATTAGTTTTTGTATATTTCTAGTCTTTAAGTTTGTAATCCAAGTTTTGCACGTATCTAATTTCTTTTTAGCTCTCTTTATGGAGGCTCTTTTTTCCAGCTCTTTGATGACTTTATATCTCTGTTCCTTCGTACTACGTTTTATTTATTTTCGATTAGCCGGTATAGAGCTGTTAATTTATTTCGTTCCTGTCTTTCTTTCCTCGATCAAGTTCTCTATGTAGGGTGTAAGTAACAGGGGTTTATTGTTGTTTCTCTTGGGCAGTTTGCTTACTGATGTATTGATGTTTTTAACCAGATTATCGTAGCTTGATTGTAATTCGAGATGCTCGGAATGCTGTTGTAACTGCGTAAAAACATTTTTAAGTGATTCTTGTTCAATAGGGTTGAAGTGGTTTTTCGTGCATGTTTTTATGTGGTTTCTTGAGTTCTTTACCTTCTACATGGAGATTGTGGCTCTGACTAATCTGTGGTTGGAAGGAAAACTAGTGTTCAGTGTTTCTACATTCGATATATTCCTGCGTTTTGTCGTTAGAATGAAGTTGTTTTTCCATCGGGTGAGGCCTAGGTCCATCTTCGTTTATTATTTTTCTTAAAGAATGCGTTCATTACGTACAATTAATTGGTTTTTCAATCAGAAACGCAACAGTTCTTCTCCTCTATCATTTCTTTTCCCGTAGCCCCATTGCCCCATAGTTTTTTTGTCTTCACTAGTTGTTTGGCCAATTTTCGAGTTGAAATCTCCCATTACAATCAAGTCTTTCTTCGACTTTTTTAAAGCTTGTCGGATTTCTTGGTAGAAGTCATTTACGGCTTCATTACTGTAACTTCTTGTTGGTGCGTAACATTGAATAATGGTTGTCGCTTTATTACCGAGTTTTATGCCCAAGCGCATAACTTGGCGGCGCATATCTATAAGAGATATATATGATATCAATTATATTAAGTTTTAGTTCTTTCTGGATTATAAATCCTACTCCGTTTTTTCCTTTTGTCGTTCCGTAGTAAATAAAGATAAAAGAATCATTTTTTATTATTCCTCTTCCATTCTTTTTTACTTCTGATAATATCCCATTTTATTTTACTGAGCGTATGTTTTAGTTAATCTTGTTTCATTAGCTAGAGATCTGGTATTAAACGTACATAAATATAGGCTTTCTTTTTTCCGTTTGATTATTTCCTTTGGAGGGTTACGGTCATAATCTTCCACGGGGACCAACCGGGTTGGAAGATGCTTTATATTTTTTATTATTTTTTTATTTTTGGTTTTTGCTATTTTAGAGGTTTTTGATATTTTAGAGGTTTTTGAGGGTGCGGCATGATCATTTTTTTGGAGTGGCCTTCTTGATTGCTATTCTTCATAAGGCGGTTCATCTACATCTGAAGAATGGGATGTGTAGCTATTTTGTTTATTAAGGAATCTATCCATAGAGTTTTGGCTAGTCCCTGGTTTGTTCGGTGGTATTTTGTTTTTCTTAAGAGCCTGTCGTTGTGTCGCTTCCCAATAGGGGTTATCGTTTTGGCGTGGAGGTGTTATTTGTAATGTTCTTTTTTTGTTCCTGCCGTCTTTTTTTTCTTCTTGGTTGCTATTATTATTATTATTATAATTTTGATATTAAGCAAATTTGTAATGTATATTTAATCGTGAAATAAAATAATCGAATCTAATCTAATCTAATATTATAACTTTCACGTCAAAAAGTGCGTTACCAAATCGCCCATACAAATAGTATGTTTTACTTCGGCGTTAATTTTACGTTACTGAGGGGCAAAATTTACGGCCCTGCCCCACTACCAATTAGCCTCGTTTCGTAAAAGTCAAATCTTTTTTTTTAAACATTACGTGAAAAAAAAGCTTTTAAAAATAATCAAGTCCGTACTTATTTCCACCCGTACCGACGCCGCCACTCGCACCGCCCGCGTCGGCAAATCGACGCACACATCAACACGCTCACGCACACACCGATACGCCCCACAGAAGGGCACAAAAGCTGGCCGACTGACTACCACGTATACCGTGATATATGGCCCTCTCTAACCAACAAAGACGTTTGTATCGTGGAGCTCCAATACTCTTGTGACCTTTTGCAGTGTAATGTCACGGGTAGGCATATGGGAGTGTAGAATAGGTATGCGTATATAGTGCTGAGACTGATACAATAGGTATTAATACGAGAGAGAGAGAATTATAATACGAGAGTTTCTGTTGAAGTGGTTGAGATACTTACGTGCGTATATAAGTTGAATGTTACGTTACCTGTACTGTGTGTAAGTGTAACAATAACATCACAACACCTTCACAGTATAAAAATACCTACAGAGTATAGAGTAACTAAATACAGATATGAAAGGCAATCAAAAATATAAAAAAAAATCTTTCATAATCAAAACTACAGTACCTAAATAGGTTAATTTTATTGTCACTTACCACGGGGTGAGAGAGGTTAAGATCTTGTAGTTAGAGGATCCTTAAACTGAAATATCGAATAAAGACTTTGAAAGAAATCAAATGCGTACAACTAAAAAAGACAAACAGTCGAACATAGAACCTCCAACTTTTTTGGAAGTCGGTTAAAAATAAAGTGGATGCCGTCAAGATATGGCACTTTATTTGTGGCACGTCTCACGAACAAAGCAATCAGACAGCAATCCAGTACAAATCTCCGATGATCATCTCTCGCGTGCAGTTCTCATCGAGTTGAGAGCGGATTATAGAGGGTGGCTCGCATGTACCCACCTACCGATGTGAGCATGGTGTAGAAATTGTAGAATGGAAGCAAAGGCATTTGTGTTTCTCTGAGGCCTTTTCATATTACGATTTTGAACGCGACGAAAATCCGCATCGTTCGAAACAAATGAGTGTCGTCTATAAATTAAGTGATTGGTGACGGTGCGCTACTATTTGGGTGAGGACCAAATGTTTGTCAAGTAATTAAAAGGCATTTCATTTACCTAATTTGGAATACAATGGAATCAACTAAAATTAGGCAAATGAAATGCCTTAACTACTTGACAAAAATTTGGTGGTAAGGACCAAATTTTAGTCAAGTAGTTAAGGCATTTAGGACTTCTAATAGATAGCGGAAAAAACACCGGTAGTAGAAGCCTTAAATCAACTAACACACCAGTAGTGGTGCATTTTTTAAACGAGCGTAGCCGGCGCTTTGAAAACAATACGCAGTGTGAAAAGGCTTTAAATTTGCAAAATCTGGTAATATTTTGGTGAGGGAATATGGCCTGTTTTGAGTCCTAGAGTGCAAACAGGTCTACTGGGATCTATAGAACTGCTTGATGGTTTTGAATTAACTTCCTTGGTTACAAAAAACAAAATACATAATTCGCAAGTTACTATGTCTTTCTAAAACTCACTCACGTGCTGCCAAAATCGAATTTCTGAATTTCCTCGTTACCGTTACATATTGGTTCCCATCCCACTTACTAGTAAGTGTAACCGAATTTACCGAATTATTTACAACTAGGAAATAAGTTGGTCTATGGTCCTACCTAAGATCGCTGGGGCCGCCGAGTTCTTGATTCGTGACGACGCACCGGGAGACGCAGAGTGGGTATGCCCCAACAAGGTGGACTGATAACGTATGGAGGTCGCTGGAGTCCGCTGGATGCAGGCGGCGCAGGACCGGTCATGATGGCGTACTTTGGGGGAGGCATGTCCAGCAGTGGACGTCTTTTAGCTGACGATGACCTACCTATGGCTAGCTCATATTAAAGCGCCGACGATAGATACCTAAATTATGATATAGCTACCAAATTGCTTGTTGTCACAAAAACAGCTTACCCCGGTATTATGAATTCTCGCTGTGTGTACCACATCAACTCATATTACACCCAAACACACTTATATAGGGGGCAAAATACGAGTATAGCCCCAACTTTATACTCGCATCGCACGACGTATTGAAATTTGTCAGTTAGCGAAGCTTCACAACTTGAACACTTGCAATAAAAGTTTTCCTTTTTGAGGGTTAGAGCTGGCACTATAATATGAAAAGTAAATAGCGTGGTGAGGGTTTTCCGAATACTTTTGTAACAACGGTAAGTACCTATCTTTAAATCTTTGACTCCTACTGCTTAGCATGTACGTACAGCGTATTTTGGAAACCTCAAAGGCATTTACGGGATTATTATTAATCCATACTAATGCATATTATTATTGCAAAAGTAACTCTGTCTATGTGTCCTTTTCATACTTAAACCTCTGAACCGATTTAACTGAAATTTGTTACGGAGATAGTTTGAGACTCTCCAAAGAACATATTATACTTTTATCCCGTTAAATCATCCCTTAAAGGAGTGAAAAAGGGGTTGGAAGTTTCTATGGGAAATCAATCATTAAAATATCTTAAGCTTTTCAGTTCACAGTAAAGCGGGTGAAGCCGCTGGGAAATGCTATTTTAAATAATTGTCTTATGAGATTTTTTTTTCAGCCATCTTCATTTACAGCCCTGATAGATGTCCCAATTATTGGCGCAAGCAAACATTTACACAGACACTGAACACCAAACTGTCGTACGCTAATCCTATGAACATAATATGAATATATAATATATAGACCAAAGTAAAAAGATATATACAGTCATGCAACTGAGGTGTTTCCGAAGCGCTATAACAATGGATTCTTCGAGAAGATAGTTAACAGGGCACTCATGGCAATATATAGGCGATTCCTTCGGTGTTGCACAATGACCACTTTCCATCAGGTGGCCCGTTTGCCACTTATTATATAAAATTGTACAGATAGTCACATCGAGAATTTAAGGAAGATATATCAAAAACAAAATTGCCCATAAATAAACTGTCAATTGATTCTGAGTCTACCTATTATAAACCTATAACTAATATGGAATATTGCACTAATTACCTTAGTTATTTGTTTTCCGTCCCTTTCGTTATCATTAAACGACTCTTTCTTTGAATTTGTTTATATTCAAGAACTAATATATATACATACAGATAAATCGAACATTTTCAAATAAGACGAGGATAAAGTGTGTTAGACATAATTATCTTTTAAAGTTATAAATGTTGGAAAAAACACAAAGGGATATATAAAGAGACAAATATTACGGGACAAGAAAAAAAGTCACAACCGCTCTATTTTTCTCCAGAGTAGTCGGGTAAAAAGTATCCTATAACCATCTAGAGATACCCAGCTACCAGTGTACCAAAAGTAGTTGAAATTCGTTTAGCCGATTTAGCGTGATGAAGCCAGAAACATACAAAAAAACCAATATTTTTTTTTTGTTTCAGTAACTCCAAATAGCCCGTAACAATCATTTTTTTTAAATATCTTCAATGTAAAGACATTTCATTTTTACAACTTTATAATAGATATAGATAGAAAACATGCAAGACTCAGGAACAAATATTTATGCTCATCACAAACATATATTCCCCTAACCGGGATTCGAACCCAGGACCTTTATCTTCGCAGGCAACGAACGATAGTCCCGCTGAGCTAAGCCGATCGTCAAATAAATTAATTCTTAAGTTTTAAAGCTGTTATTACTAGAAGACATCATCGTGATACTTGAGCGCTACGCTCTTGCCGGTGAAATAATCGTCTTTCGTTTTCTCTATCCTATGTCAACCTTTTGGTCAACAGCACACAACGCCAACGATCTCCTTAAAAAGGCAAATAAACAAATATGTGTGACATGACATCATAATAATATAAGTACTTATACCCAATATAAATGTTCTTGCCAGAACACAAATACTCACCTCAGCTCCGTACCGCAAGTCACCGCTTTTGCCCTAGAGCTGTAAACAGTCTCTTGGGACACACCTGCCGAACCGCTAGATTAAAGAGCCTTTTACTCGCCGCTCTTTTGTTTTGAGGCCCCAGAGGCCGAAGTCTGAAAGGGTACCGTTTTAAGGTGATTGCCGCAAGTTATTCTTGGTTTTTCTGCAACTGGTGACGTTGTCACAGTGACAATCGAAAATTTTGAATATTTTTGCCGTGAACATGAAATTAGCCACAGTATGACAATCGCTAATTTTCCTGTAGCAATAAACTTTATTTAGGTACTATTCTTGTACATTAAGACAGATGCCTGGTGAGGTGGTTAGTGATTACTGTGAAATAATTTAGTTTGTCTACAAGCAAAAATATTTTCGGATTTAAGTAGGTACCTAACCTTAACCCCTTGCTAAAATGTATACATATTTATGACGCTGACTGTACTTGATATTCAGTCGTACAACAGTAGATTTGGTAGACTGGACTTCCGCTGTTAACAAATAAGAGGGCTTACGAGGTTAAAAAGGAAGAAAAGCTTAATACAGTACAGCGTATTCGCAAGGTACCCTTCATTATCAGCAGCAGCGAGCAATCCAAAATGTCAAAGTTTGCAATCGCTGAAAGCTAAACATAGCGATAACTGAAGCTCGGCGTTTCCTCGCTCACGCGAGCGGGTACTAGGGTTGGCAGCTACCACAAAATTGTCTCCGTCATTATAATATTTTTTCTATCCATTAACCTGTAATACAGTTATTTATTTAACACGTAATTAAACATGAAATGAAAAAAAAATATGCTGCAATATGAATCTCCACGAGATCTACATTTGAAAATAAGCTGCTGTTTCCATTACTGGGTGCTTATATATAACATTTCTTGTGGTTTCATTCGATGACATCGTTTCATCTGTTGTATATTTCTACAGAATTTATACTTTTAATTGTTTCAATACTATAACATAAATCTCTGCATTGCATCAATGATTAACCTTAACCCTTGACTGCCCCACTTAAAGGCACATTTCATCTAAAGTCTCGGGACGCCAACGTACGTAACATATTACTTTTAAGGTTGCATAAAACTATTTCATACTATTGCAGTTGGGGCTTTCCTTGTTTATGTGAACTGGGTGTTTGGTACTTGTTGGTACTCAAATATAGGTAATACAGTTCAGCTCTTATAATTGCTAAGGGGTCAGCCCATCATATAAATAAATAAGTAAATATCAGTTACAATCTTACACAAATTGAGCTCGCTCCAAACTGATATACAAATATATTATCTGTATACATAAATATAATAACTACTTAAATAAATAAAAAATATGCAAAACGCAGCAGGAACAAACATTTTAGGTACGAAGGCTGCTGCACATTCGAGGATGGTTATATCTTTTTCCCCAATGCATATTTTTTTCCTTCGCTAACCAACGTCTAGTAAACAAATAATATAAAACAGAATCTTTCTGGGCAACCCTATTCCCGTGATGAATGACGCGTCCGCGACCGTGACGCGAGTTTCAGCTTTGTTCATCCAGAATGTCGAATAGGAGGGATATACGTCACCGTGTATACATATGTATGTACTCGTATGTGTACATGGGCACACGTACGAACACATAATCGTATACGCGTTGTATAAATACGCCGGCGGTTGCGTAAAAAGATTTAGTCGTAGGGTTAAGTAAGGTTATTTTTTTTGTATCTGTACCCCAAAATTAGTACATATCTCTCTCTCTAGTTCTCTCTATTTCACGACCGGTTTGGCTCAGTGGGAGTAACGTTGCCTGCGAAGCTGAGGTCCTGGGTTCAAATCCCGGTAAGGGCAAATATTTGTGTGATGAGCATAAATATTTGTTCCTGAGTCTTGGATGTTTTCTATGTATATAAGTAACATATTTATTAAATATATCGTCGCCTAGGAATATAACACAACAACACCTATAACACAAGCCCTATTGAGCTTACCATGGGACTAGAGTGATTTGTGTAAAAATCCGTAGCCAAAATGGCAAAAACGGAACCCGTCAAGATTCGTCATGTCTGTCTGTCTGTCTGTCTGTCTGTCCGTCCGTATGTCACAAGCATTTTACTCACAAACTATAAGATGTACATTGATGAAATTTGGAGCATAGGTGTCTTGTGTTAACCGCTACTTAGTTTGATAGTTAAATAAAAAAAATATATATTTCTAGGGGGGGCACTCCATACATGTAACCGAAACTAAAAAAAAAAAAATTTGCAAATATCAAGGTATGGCACATATTTCGACAGTAATTCTAAAAACATTTTGAGGTGTCTAAAAAAAGATTTTGGTTTAGTGAATAGTTTCCGAAATATTCGCTAAGAAAGTAGCAAAAATTGTGTCCCCCCCATCTATTTTCTAAACGGTAAGTTCGAAAAACATGAAAAAAATTTACAAATATAAAGCTTAATGTACTAATATAATACTTCCAACGAAAATTGTTTTCAACATGATCGGACATAACGTTTTTAAGTTATTGCCAAGAAACTGCGCTTCTCAGCAAAAGGACGTAGGTGCCGGAGAGATACGCTCTTTTGTTAGTGTTTTTTTTTTCATATCGTATTTTTTTTCATCTGTAGTGCATTTTTTGTATAAACGGCTGCGGAACTCTTCATGGGCGAGTCCGACTCGCACTTGGCTGCTTTTTGGTACACGGGTAGCTAGTCATCCACAGATGGTTATAAGATACTTTTACCCGAATACGGTGGAGAAAATAAGAGGATAATGTTTTTTTCTCGTTCGCTGAAGAAGTTTTACTTTTTCGCAATGCTACTAAACTCTACGAAGGCTGTAGAGATCGTAGACTATGTATGTGTGAAGACCGGAATCATCCTGAGGGTCGTGAACTTGGAGTCTCGCCGCAACGTGAATTTTAAATCCTTCGTAGTAAGAGTTCCACCGGACAAACTCGCGGCCTATACAATGGATTCTTCCTTTCTGGCAAGGTGTCTTCGGTTTCGATGTTTCCGCGGTCGGCTACCTGAAACTCCGAACTTGCGTATTACAACGCAGTTAAAAATGTGACCTAGTTGTTTAGTTTCTTTTGATTGTTATAATTAATTACGTGTATATTAAGTACTTATATATGGGCCATGTTGCCTTAAATAAATTACTTCGTTTATCTAAATAAAAGTAACATTAACATTTTATGATATTTCGCTGAATTGCCAATAGAAGATAGCTAGAGTCTTATAAATTTCTGATAATTTCAATGAAAACATTATATAATCTATATACTATTTACCTATACAACTGTTGTTAATTAATTATAATAATAATAAATGGCGTACCTATTTACCCACTCCACCTTTAGTTCTCATGCAAAGTTTAGGTACATTAGTGCTATTTTTCCGTTATTTTAAA
This sequence comes from Hedya salicella, assembly GCA_905404275.2. NCBI lineage: Eukaryota > Metazoa > Arthropoda > Insecta > Lepidoptera > Tortricidae > Hedya > Hedya salicella. Next base: position 31,694,465 of record FR990097.1, read on the forward strand.
AATGATCTCGTAGTGCAATCTCATCTTTTAAAGCATTTATATTCCTTGATACATCACTTCATAGGTATCGCCGTTTCGCTTTAACATTTTTCTTATTTGGTTATTAATTCCAATAATAATTACGCAAACGCCAAAAAATCAGTATATACGATATTTTTAGAGATTCTCACTATATTATATTATATTAAATATTCTCACTATCGGCGCGATAACCAGTTGTTTTCCGTTGTTAGTTTAGAAAAAAAAGGAAAAATAAACAAATAACATCTAAGTATTCGCCAGTATACAATAACAAATACCTACATATAATAAAATAAGTCACAATTACTATCAGGTATCCATCGAAATGGTCCCACCGCAGCTTGTTGCCAGCTCGAAAGCCAGCGCTGATCTTCTGGTGAGACTATAGGTGAAGCTTTTCATGTGTGATGCAGTGTGGTGACGCAGTTTAATTTTCGAGCATTTCAAAAACTGCAAAATTATATAAACCAATTTACATTATAATTCAAATATACTGAAATAAAATATCAATGTTACTAAAATCCAATCAAAGTATTCTCAGATGCATATTTTACACTTATTATTAAAGTTGCCGATGCGAATTTTACAAACAATACGTAAGTCGGGGCTGTATTCTAGAAATGCAAAAGAAAAAAATGAGCACGCGCATTGTCCATTTGCAAGAGATTACCGTCTTCGTCTGCCCCTACGTCGACGATGACAATAACCCTTTTTGCTCCAAGCTTCTTAAAGATTTAAAAAAAAAACGTTTTTGCACCGGCGCGACAAAGCATTAACTATTTGCTGATTTTAGCAAAACAAAAGCTTTTGTTATGAAATTTGTATGCAAATAACAAGATTTGGCTACCGATTCCGTTTGACGGATTTATTGCAATTTGTTTAGTCGTCCCTTGAGATACTTTTGTGGGTAATCTGGTTAGCCGGTAGCAGTTTACAGTTACTTTTTTTTATTTTTGTTACGACCTACTAAAATAACTGTCAATTAAGACTGTAGCTGCTTATAAATAGTGAGTTTTTTGATTGATTTTAACTTATGTCCGAGTTTAATATGCGTACAAATATGCAGTATATTATAACATTTATTAATTTTCAAACATTTATCTTCATTTTCGACATTGAAACTCAATATGATTTTTAGCTCACATTTTTTTACAATGTTACATGATATTTGAAACACGTATAACGAAGACAGACAGCGTTAAAAATAGATCCATCTCAAATTGTAACGTCCATTCAGAATAACACTCAAATAATTGGCAGTTTTCAGAAACAGTAGAAGGCATAAAAGCGTTGGCAATGCTATGCAAATATTTCATTCCGCTATTTTATTGCGATGTTTTTGCGCAAGAGTGAGGAATGCGCGCGCAATCAGCACGCGTGTAAGGTTGGAGCCACACATACACATATTTACACACATACAATACACTTCTTTCTAGAATAAGTTTTTTGTGTCGTTTACACCAAGGAATATCGCTTATTTTACTGGGAATTGCATTTATTAATGTTTACATACATTTAATTCAGCTTATACAACTTAATTTGTACTTCCAGCAATAGCTTAGCCATCGTCGAACATACCTACGTTAGATCACTACGTTATATTTAAATACGTAAACATATTCAAGCATTTTTTTAAACAGTTTCTTTAAAATACTCATCACTACTTGATGATTTAGATACAAGGTAATGGACAGTACCTATTCGCAATGTCCTTCTTACATAAGGTAAACTCAATACACATATCCTTGTCTATCCGTAATGTTTAAATCCTAAAATCTACACTCAAATTATGTTTTTTTCTTCACCTTGCCAGGAAGAGACACATCACACCGTGATATCATACTGTGATAAGACTTCATTTTCAATTTACCCTCCTCACCACGTGCTCATATGAAATAATTATGATGTGATGCTTCAAAGTCAAAGTCAAATCATTTTATTCAAAATAGATTCATACAGAATACTTTTTGAAGGTAAATAACATATTTGGGTTCTAAACATTTTACACAAGACATTTTTAAGTATTTGCATTTAAGCAATTGGATACCGCGTCTGACCACACGTGTTGGTCAGATAAGTATTCATCTAATGTATAGTAGGATTACTTTTTCAAAGTTTGCTTTACCATGGCCTTAAATCTGTTTTCGTTCATATTTTACAATATGCTTTGGTAATTTATTATAATAGCCTGTACAGACTCTCACAAATGACTCTTGAATCTTACTTATTCTAGTATTTATTCCTATCAAGTTATGTTTATATCTTGTATTCACATTATGTTCTTCATTATACCGCCATAAAACTGTATCAGTAACACCATCTTTACCTTAATCTCGATAAATGTAGCTCTGTGGTTGCTGACAGAGCTCGCCAGTAAACATTCATTGGCAGCCAGGCGATCGATTCCTCCTTGGCTTCGTATCAAAATTGAAACTGTACAGTTGAGTGCAAAATTTAGGCAGCTAGTATGGATGGAAATAAAGTTACATAAAGGCTATGTTAGCTTTTGTCCTGCGTTCTTCAAAGAATACGTTCTTATTCTTAAACTAAAACATAATGGACGACTCTATACCAAATTCCAAACTTCTTTGTCAAAGTAGGCTGGGGGTAAATGATTCTATCATTTGGCAGTCAGTCGGTCAGGACATCTCTTTTGATACATACCTACCTGCTGGGAATTATTTCTAGTTTATAAAGATAACTATGACACTTAATCAATTCGATTGTAGAAAGGTATAGTATAAGGCTGACTTTTTCGCAATTCTGTCTACTTACTTGTATTTCTTAATATGATGCACAAATTTTTGTGTTTCTGTGTTTTTAATGTGGGACAATTAACACCATTACAGTGCTCGCTGGTAGAAGGGTAGCACGCTCGACGCGTAATCGAGTTACCGGGTTCGAGTCCTGGTATTACCACGTGCGAGAAAAATCGTATTTTTCTTTGCGCTTTAACTTGTATGTATATCGCAATACCTACTTGTATTTTGCGGCAACACCTCAACGACTGACTTTAGCCAACTGGAATCAAAAACCTTAGATTGTCGTTCCTGCTCGCACGCTATTTCCACCGCTTCGAAAATAGCTACGTCTTAAAATGAATAAAAATACAACGAAAATAGAAACCTCATATTTTCACGTTGGCCACAAACAACGTCAGCTGGCCCGTCAAAAACAGTTCGTCCATTGTAAAGACATTCGTATCCACGGTTGACTGTACGGCGACCGAAGACGTTGCGTGCGGGCCTCACAATGACCCGCCGACGTTGATGGATGATTCCACATTCAAGGAATACATTACGATTTTTGCTTTCATTTCGTTCGATACGAATGTCACAAGGTTATGATATCGAGGCGATGCCGATTGGATATCTCGCGTGTGTTCTCTGTTTGAAATCTTGTAAGCGCCGTTTTAATTGTATGAATGTACCTAATGGTATTCGTGCGTAATCTAGTCTGGTTTTAATTGTGTGACTTTTTTTACAACAGACGACCCATAATTTCGAGCTAGGGTGAATTGCAGATCAATTTGATCCATCGAGGACTTAATCCATACTAATATTATAAATGCGAAAGTGTGTCTGTCTGTTTGTCTGTCTGTCTGTCTGTCTGTTACCTCTTCACGCTAAAACCGCTGAACCGATTTGTATGAAATTTGGTATAGAGAAAGTACTACTAGGCTACATAGGCTACTTTTTACCCCGGAAAAGTACCCTTATTCGCGATAAACAAATTTAATGCGGACGAAGTCGCGGGCAGAAGCTTGTAATATATATATTTGAACATTCAACGTGTGAATTTCAGTCAAGCATTTATATTTTAATAAGAATTTTTTGTCATCGTACAAAGTTCAGGAGAAAACTATTCCATAAAGCGCTATAGAACTGTAACATGCTCAAGAGCATAAGTTTCGGGTCGGTATAATACCGTTATACTTCCTACAATAGTGTTGGATTGCAAAGTTTTTTAGTTCTGTCATGATCTTTATTTAATTTTACATGTAAACTGGAAAAATAACAGTTTAAAAAATAACGTTTTCAGGTCTAAATCGGACTCGTAAATACCCATGAAAAATAAAAACGTTAACGGAGCGAGATATTGCAAAAATTTGAATTTTTCCATGTTGATATTTTTATGGTGGGATCAAGGAAAAAAAAGTATATTATGTAAATAAAACTAGTGTCAAATAATTTAAAAAACCTATTGCTGTTATTTAAATTTGGAAGACACGAAACTTTTGCTCTCGAGTGTAGGTATATACACAATTTTATTATGACTTGATTATGACATATAGCTATCTGCATAACATATTGCTACCTGTAAGGAAATTATAACAAAATACATGTAAATTATATGCCTATTTTTTGGTATCTATAGATACGGTCCATTTATTTGATGGACACTTTTATAATGTGTCAAGTAAGTACATTAGCCTACCGAAATCACATGCAGAACAAGCAAGACCTCCACAATATTTTGGGTATTTATTAAATTTCAGGGTGCTACCTATAACATAACCGACATAGTAATGTTTTAACAAGAATTCGGAACGGTTAAAATGCTCTTACAAATATTTAGATACTAAACTTTGTTGAAATAAATAAATAAAAATGTCGTACTTATGAAATTCCTCCTCCTCAACTGTAGCTAGAGAATTTTACACTGGGTCTTTCTATTTCCTTTCATTTAAGCAGGCGGTAGTACCCGTCAATACGGACTACTTTTCCTAAGGGGAGACATTTCAGAAACGAAAAAAAAATCTGCCATTCCCTACATTTTCTCTAAGTTACTATCACACAATGGAATGACAGATGTTTATGCGAGGTGCATTTGCAAAAATGTTCATAATCTGAATTCTTGATCTACTTTATCTTTATGCTTTATAAATTAACAGTGAAGTTAGGTAGGGGAGACCGAGGTGAGTTGTGACATCGTGGATTTTTGGGAATCTGTTTCCTATTAGCGAGCTTGCTTTGAACTAACGCGCTCTGTTGGCGCGTTTGATAGCTCGATACTTAAACTAACAAAGGCGCACAATTGCGACTTCGCGATCAGCTACTAGATTCCAATAGATTTATCGATGTGAGTTCTCTGTTTGAAATCTTGTAAGCGCCTTTTAGAGGAGAGTTGTGACATCATCATCGATTGATGATGTCACAACTTTCCTCTGTGACATCTCACCTCAGTCTCCCCTACATCTGTACCCCTGTAGCGCCTGGGAAGATTTGATAGTGTAATTTATCGATGCACACTTGAAATAAAAATGATGCAGTTTGTCATACTATTTTATTGGTTTCATATTCACATTTCTCCTATTTTAGTTACAAAACAATTTTCATTTAAAACTAATTGCCAAGAATTTGTACCTAAACCTAAGTCATTGCCAATGATGATTATCCACAATTACTACATTTTATACAATACAAAAATATAAATAACTGTATATCCACAACATATAGAATGAAAACCGATATTTTATACAATCTCTTATTATGAATTGCAATAAATGGTAACTTCACAAAATTGTTGTAAATATAAGGAACTATTTTATTTTATACAGATAATTTATAATTACGCATTATTAAATAAAGTTTATGCAGGTATTTGTATGAAAGACATTAAATATTAAGATTGAACATAATACTGTTATTTAAATTATAATTACGACAATGACTTGAAGCGAAATGTACAAACCCAACACTCGAAGAGTCTATAGCCTAAAATAATTAATAATCACACTTTTGACATTGTAAAGTTTCCCGCTTATCTATCCAAACATCCAATTATTTGACTGGTTACCCTAAACATTACACAACTTAAAATAACCTTAAATTAATTAACGTTTAATCATCACTTTAATACACCGTAACACAAAGGAATGGTAAGAAAACTGAAAGTTTATAGAGGAAAAAATAGTTCTTTCTTTACACATTATAAGGCGGTTAAACCATAGTCCGACTTGATGACCGGCTGGTTGGTTTGGTTTATCCCGGAGCCGCAGCCGGTGGTGACGGGGGAGCCGTGGGCGGCCAGGCTGGCCACCATGCCCGGGTCCATGCCCGCATGCATACCCATCATATGGAGATGGTGCTGCGTCATCGCATGCCCAGGGTTCATCTGACCCGTATGCGACATCGGACTAATCGACGGGTCGTGCGACAGATTCTGTTGCGCGCCGACGCAATGTAAGTCATTCATAATATTATCCGTGACATTCTCTATACTATCTGGTCGTCCATTGTTGTTAGATTTCTTCTTATCATTGTTATTCGTGTTCTTATTTGATCTACTCTTTGGTGTGGCGCCCTTCGCAGTCGTGGTGACTCCGGCGGGATTAGTTTTTCTTCTAACATTTTTGGTGTTCGGTAGTTTGTTGTCCTTCTTCCACTTCATCCGTCGGTTTTGGAACCAGATTTTGATTTGTCTTTCTGACAGGACTAGAGTGTGGGCTATTTCTATTCGTCTTCTCCGCGTGAGATATCGGTTGTAGTGGAATTCTTTTTCCAGCTCCAGGATTTGGTGTCTGGTGTAGGCTGTGCGCTGTCGCTTTGGCTCCATTCCCGGTTGAAAGGTTCCATTAGCTAAAAGAAGTCGTTACAATTTAATTAGTCACGTCATGTCACTTAACACTAATTTCCAAAATATGTACCTATTTTCAATGACATTCGTAAAAGTTAGGCTGTAAGTATTAGTTTTCATTTTGAACTTGAATCATCTCTCAATACATTTAAAGTTACTATAAGGGAGCGAAATGGTTTTGGTTTTGTTAGAAATCGAAATAGCTTTGGAAATGATCAGTTTAGCAAACACAATACAAGGGCCGAGTGATAAGTCTGGTAAAATTCTAACTTAGGTTAACATTTTCACATATCGTGCTTTTTTAACCTTTTCGAAGGTAGTTTATTTATAATCCACAAAAATAACGCGTATTTTGAAGGTTTGAAGCAATCGTGCGTACAGAAGGAATTTAAAAACTCTATAATAATAATATGTAGATATTTACATTGAACAAGATCACCATCTAGATAACGTTAAAGAATAAATACTTAAATAAATGAAAATTATTATTTCAATTATTTTATCAGACGTATCACTAAGCCCTCATAGATACGAGGTTGAAACCGGATCAGATGTCAAAGTTTCTTTCATTAATTGCCTTCACGCATTGAAGCTAAAGTGATGTTATCTACCACTTTGCAAGGAATGAACGATTTTTAAAGTGAACAAACATTTTTGAGAATTTGATAGGTCCACCTATATACGTGTAACCTGGCAAGTATCTCATGACCCTTTTAGATCTGAATTCACAAGATAAGAAACGAAGCCATTTATTTCATTTCTGTATGTTTTATATGTATTTTGGTCAGTAGTACGCATACGCACACACACAAAACGTAGACCTAATATTCTCTAATCTACACACACACTTGGTAAGAACAAAATAACACACGTCTTACAACCGCTCGCTCTCGCTAAGCATGTACAGCCGGGGTAACAATCACCACACACTTAAGTTCAATTCCCGGGCAACCTATGCATATTATGAGTTACCTATCATGTGCAAACTACCTGGCATTATCTGATGGCCCCTTTTAGGCTTTATTGCTACATGATAAGAAATATTTCGTCCAGTTCTGTATGTGTGGTTTTTCTCTAAAAAATACGCAGACCAAATATAAATAAATGAATAATATAGATATCAGGGACTATGACAAGATAGATGCTTTCTTTGTGAATATTCTGGAAGGTAAAGTTAGGGGTAGAAGAAGACCATGATTAACCTATTCTAATCAAGTGAAGAAGGAAATGGGCACAGTATCGTATCAGGAGATCAAAGGCTAACAGGGAATAGAGAAGAGTGGCGGATACTCCAGCGACAGGGGCGTCACGAACGAACAAGCAAACCTTGTACTATGAGTACCAGGCAACAATATAGATATTGATATGGATATATATATAATACTTTAATAGAAAACAACCAAGACCCAGTAACAAACATTAGTGCTCATAACACAACTTCCCCTAGCCATTATTCAAACCGGGGACCGCCAGCTTCGTAAGCCGTTGTGCAATCAACTAAGGCAAAAATGGCGTCATAAATACTCTAACTACAAATGAGTAATATAATTAAACCCTACTATACAATTTGGTAAAACCAGTGTCTCACGATAGCATGTATCAACAGCCAGAGTGACGATGACGATCACTACACATGAAGTTCAGTTCCCACCCTATACTTATAAATTTATGTATAAGTAATCTATGATATATGAGGTACCTAGCCTAGCCTATAAAACTGCGTACCTACATCGTCACATTAATTGTCGTGCGGCCGCCACCGTGGCGTGTGGTTGAATAATGCATGCCGTAATTAATGTGCATAGTAATGCGCGGGCATGAGCTTCCTTTTTTGTTTTGATTAATTGCGTAAAGCAAATTAGAGTAGGTTGGCTTGTTAGAGATTGGCAAAGAGGTTTAATTACCATGACAACATTGTAAATGCCTGCAACCCGTATTTTATTCAGGATATTAGGTACAATGTAGATTATAATATATATTTGTTAGCACTTGGAATGATATTGAGTAATATTTGTAGTTTTTGCAATTCACAGCATACTATAGAGATGAATTGTCATTTGTCAGAACAAAATCGGGCTTAATCACGTAAAAATATAATTCATTAGGTTACTGCAACGATTGCGACGTGGCAATTACAAGGGAAGACCGAAGCGTATTCATTTACTCATATTTAAAGAAAAAGGTGGTTATAAGCCTTTCCTTGGGCAACCCGGTAGGAATACACTGGTACCTACTTCAAGTTTCGACCAAAATCAAAACAAGTAATTGTTATAATTACAAAAGTAATTGTTTTAATTACATAAGTATTGGTTGTAACCGTAAAAAACCTCCACGCATCTATATAACAACTGATAATTTTCAAACGGTTGTACTGATGTTCTTGAATCATGGCTAAGAACACTTTCGATTGAGACACCATAAATCAAAATCAGTCCATTCGTTCATGAGCTGCGATGCCACAGACACTCAGATACACCCATATGTAGGCAAACAGATACACATGTCAAATTTTTATCCATTAGGTACATCTAGTTTCTTCTCGTCGGGGGTTAAATTATCCCATGACTCCTTTATGCAAGTGCTCTGTACAGATTGAATGGGGTCATTCTCAAATAAATCGACTTGTTTCTCATAACCATGTGCAAAAGTTAACGCTACTAATACTGTTTTTTTTTATATACATACATAATAAAGTATAACAACACCGCTAATATATAAATAATTATTAGAATAGGTATTTAACTTCCTGGAAACCCTTAACTGCACATGGTTCTGACAAATCACATTAAATATTTTAGATTGTCCCATTGAATAGTATTTTGTCGGAAAAGTTCGTATTTATCCTGCTCTCTCAACCTACCCCCGTACCCTCCGTTGATGATGATAGTCTTGAGCGATATCGGCCACAGTGACAGTATATCCTGGTCAGGCATATTTATCTGAGACTTATGGTGGGTTGTTTTGTTGTTGTTCCACCCTGAAGTGCGCTCGTGTGTGGCTTACGTACCCAATCTTGTTAGAAAAGGTACGAGCACACTTAGGGCCCATGAACACCCCACCGACGTAATTGGAGGCGATGGCGGCAGATGGTCTGGTCTTCAGCTCATCCCGCTTTCTATCAAAGTCTTCACGACGTACGGCTTCGAAGTCGTCACGTCTTGATGGATGAGCCGTCGCCACTTGGAGCGCTGAGCAGCCTTCACCTCCCATTCAGAGGGCTCTATTTTGCACCGTTTCATATGTATTTTCAGACCATCCTTGTATCTCAGGTTGTGGCCACCGCATTTACGCTTACTACTGGAGTTCTGAAAAGAGGATGCGCTTCGCCACTCTACTCTCCGACACGTGCCTGCCAGTCTAGCACAACTCTCCGCAACTACGCTTGTCACGCGACATAGCATCACCCATCTGTCTCGTATTGTATTGAAAGGAAAGAGACCGACAATCGTTGTCGCGCGACAAAGAGTCGCGTATCACTGTTGTGCTATAGGTGCTGCACCACCACCGCAGCTGTCCCTTCATCAGATACACCTCAATGCCGCCGATATTTACACGCTGTAAAACGTTCGTGTTCCGAACGCTATCTCCCCATTTGATGTCCATGATTTCGCGGAGGCACTTAAGATGAAATCTGTCAGGGTGCGAATTTGCTTTCGGTACGAGACCCATTTCTCAGAAGAGTACAGGAGGTTTGGCAGTACCGTGGCTCTCTAAGCTCTCTTCAAAGATATACGAGCTAATTGAAACAGCAAGATTAACACGAGATTTTGCGACAAAATACGATAGTAAAACACTATTCACTACCTACATCTATTTTACGCTACACCTACGATTATAGTCGACCTTATTAAACCTAGTTTCTAGAATATTACTAATATTGACACGTTGAACAAACCAAAAATCTTCATTTGAGACGCCCAAAGCCTTTTCAAGGCATTCAAGTCTATTCTTGATTTCAACAATCGCTTTATAAAAGCAAACAGTTCCTCACAATGGCGCTTTGTGAGGTTATTTGGGACGTAATTTTCCAATTTCCTTTGGTTGTGGGTATTAAATTGATACATTAAACGAAGGAAAGGAGAATCTGTTAAAGAAGGGTCAATTCGTAATTTGTAAAATGGTTTGGTACATTTTATAAAAGTGGTTAAAGTTACTCACTTCAACGTATACCAAAAATTGTTTTGGGTGTTCTTTTTGGTATTTTTTGCTTAGAAGGTGCATTTCTTCAAGTATACTCGTACACTTTTTTCGGAATATGCACTTTTCTACAAGGGAAACTTTTTCAAAAGAAGTGTAAATAATAAACGTTAATAGGTATTTACATTTATTATTTACCACCATATTCATAAATGTAATCCTCTTTCTCATTGTTCCTCTGTTTGGAATAGATAGGAATTAAATACATTTGATGGTTTTGTAGCTCAAGACATTTTCGGAAAGTGTATAAGAGTACGTTTTATTACATTTTGGGAGTATACCTTTTGAGAACGTAGACTTCAAAAATGTGTGGTTTTTACATATTATACGCCTGAGACTTACTTAGCTAGTAGACTCAACACGCAAAACTCGCTTCAATTTACAGGGTCAGTCAGTAGGTATAGGAAATTTTAAAAATATATCTATACTATTACAAAGTTGTAAAAACGAAATGTCTGACATTGAAGATATTTTCAAAAGAAACATTGTTAAGGACTATTTGGAGGTCACTGAATCTAAAAAAAAAATTGTTTGGATTTTTTGTATGTTTGTATGTTCGTATCGTATGTGTCGTTGTTGCTTCATCACGTCAAATCGGCTCAAATAGGATAGCTTTTACCCGACTAAGCTGAAAAAAAAGAGGGGTTGGGACTTTTTCACTTCCGCGAACGTAGCACCTTTTAATAACAAATAAATAGGGATTTAATGAATTGTTACACTTAAAAGTTGAATTTATCACCCTTTCATTTTAGGTATAATTTAAACAATTTGTGTCAAATTTCTTTGCAGATTTTTGCATCATAAATGTAGATTTATAGGTATAACCGAATGCTGAGCTGAGTATCATCCATTTACCCATAGTTTTCCCGCGGGCTACCGGAAATTAAGTATCTGATCTATCTAAATCTATCTGTGTGCCAAGTTACATCTAAATCCATTTGACAGTCAACGCTTAATTGAGTAACATCTTTACTCTCATCTGTTCTACTCTATAATACTCGAGGACAGGATAGGAGGATTGGGCAAGGAATAACACAACCTAAGTATATTCCCGATTTAGACCACGAATCAATCTAAGCGAGGGTTCGAAAGGGATAGCCACAAGTCCCGGAGTCCGCCAGGAATGCCCCGGCAATGCGGGGGCGCGCCTGCGGTCCCGAGATTCTCAGAGTGGTCAGACGGTACTGCCCTTCTTTTACTGCTTATTCTTAAATGACGTAAATTGTGATGTGAATCTATTAAAATACGACGGTTTGTTTTCAAAGCGTTAGGAATAAGCACGGGTCAGACGTTAATGCTTGTATTTCTTATTCTTAAAATGACGTAAGTAAACTGCTGAATCTTTTATGATACGACGGTTTGTTTCGGAAGAATACGACGTAGGCATGTATCAACTTAGTTAGCTATAAAAACCAATTCTGTAGGTAATTATAATGAAAAAAAATCGTTCGATGCTACGCTCCTAGGTGTGAAGAGTGCCTTATCGAGAGGAAATGTGACGTAGATTATGACAAAATTTACAGGTACTCACGAAAGTTACATCTGTTATACTTACTTACTCTATTTATTGTTGCTGGAATAAGCACAACTAAAATAACTTGGAAAAATGACATTTTCATCAGTCAAATTCTTCATTAACAAATTCTAGCAATATAGTTAATAACTATTTATCAAAACATGAAAGACATTTGTGATGAAGGTGGTGTGACTGCTAAACATAGACCTCAAAATAACACTGAATAACGCAGCAATATTTTTTTAACAAATGGATTAAGCAATGAATTAAGGTTTGCATAAAAATAAAATATGGAGAGCGACATAGGCATCTTTTATTTTTCTATCTATGATCAATTGAATATGATACACGTACGAGTAGGTATCTCGTATCTTTGATGAAAAGTTCATCTACGTCAGGTTTTTCACATACATATATAGTTAGTAGTACAGTGCAGGGTAAGGTGAGCGATGCTGAGACCAATAATAAACAAATTGAACCTGGATATACTGCGAAGGCGGTAGCAAAGGCTATAAAGTCGATTTCTCGTGGTAAATCCCCAGGACACGATGGTCTCAGCATCGAGCATCTTCAATACGCGGGTCCTCATATCACTAGAGTGTTGGCGATGTTTTATACGCTATGTGTCAGACACTGCTACTTACCGGTGGATATGTTGAAAACAACTGTGATACCGGTTGTCAAGAATAAAACTGGTAATTTATCAGACTCTAGTAACTATAGGCCAATATCCCTTGCTACCATTATAGCAAAAGTATTTAATAGTATGCTTAATGCACAGTTAAATAATTACGTGCATCTCAGTCATAACCAGTTCGGCTTCCGCGCCGGGTTATCTACTGAGAGTGCGATACTGTGCCTTAAGCATACGATCAAGTATTACGTGGACAGGAAGACACCGGTTTACGCCTGTTTCCTAGATCTGTCTAAGGCTTTTGAACTGGTTTCCTATAACATCTTGTGGAAAAAACTAGAAAATGCTAAAGTAGCTACTGAAACAGTTAGGATTCTCCAGTACTGGTATGCAAATCAGGTCAATAGTGTTAGATGGTCAGGTAGTCTATCAGATCCGTACAGTTTGGAGTGTGGCGTGAGACAGGGGGGCTAACATCACCCACACTATTTAACTTGTATATAAACGGGCTTCTCGAGGCGCTGGGCAAAATGCATGTCGGCTGTCATATTGATTCAGAATGTGTGAATAATATAAGCTATGCTGACGACATGGTTTTGCTCAGCGTTCGGCTTCTGGCTTGCGCAAATTATTACAAGTATGTGAGGAGTACGCCATTAAGCACGGACTTAAATATAATGTGGCTAAAAGCCAGTACATGGTTTTTGAACCGTCGTGTAGCCGGATATTGGAAGTTCCTCCCATTAATCAGAACGGTAGTCCATTAGAAAGGGTAAGGAGCTTTAAATATCTGGGTCATATTGTCACATCCGATCTGAAGGACAATATGGACATCGAGCGGGAACGGAGGGCCCTGTCGGTGGGGGCAAACATGATTGCCCGTAAGTTCGCACGTTGTACTAGGGAAGTAAAGCTTACACTGTTTCGAGCATATTTGTACCTCTCTATACACGTGCAGCTTATGGAGATATTTTACACAGCGGGCCTATGGGGCTCTCCGGGTCCAATATAATAATGCGTTCCGGGTGCTGGTGGGGCTGCCTCGCTTCTGCTGCGCATCAGGGATGTTCGCGGAAGCGGGCATTGACTGCTTCTATGCGACCATGCGCAAAAGATGCACGTCCCTGGTGCGCCGGGTGCGAGCCGATGGACGCAGGTTGACTGTTGTTAGGTAACAACTGTCAACCAATTTTATCCCTAAGCTATCCCTCATCGAAGAATAACTTGGTATTCAAAATGCATTGACTAATTTAGTTTACCTAAGGTGCAAAATGCCTAAAATTCAATTGGCTGACTGCACTTATGTTATTCTTGCAGCCTTAGTGATTAAAATAACGATTACACAGAACTTTAAACTACTGATGAAAAATGTCTTACATAGATTACTGTTACCATCGTCATCGTTTAAACACTCAAACTCGTTTAGCTTATTTTTTCACATTGCAATGATGAACTAAAATTATTGACTAAAATTTGCAACACTTTGATTTAAAGCTTGCAAGTATTCAAATCAATCCTCAAAGATTCCTGATAAGTCGGCGCCCGCGACGTGCAATCTCGCGCATCCTTATCACATGAACGTTGATCGATCACCAAAGAAATTGCTTACACCACATTCGCGCCGCTTATCACCCGTCATTTGTTTCAAGAACAATACGATCGAAGCTCGTACGTAATGAGGGACCACCGAGTTCGTCCGATAGCGAGATGGGTCCGAGATTGTGGCCATGAGACCACACGCTCGCAGGTAGCTTGTTCGATTGAGATTGTCATCCTGATGACGTGATAGTGGGGGTAACGAAGCGGTGCTCGGTAGCCGGTAACGGGTTGGTTTTCCGCGGTCTTGCGTACTGAGGGAGATAATAGTGGAACAAAATATTTTTTGAAGATATTACATAGTATACACAGAAAAGTTTTCATTGTATCGCTGTTTTAGCCGTTTTTATCCGAATAAACAAAAGGATAATCTTTTTTCAATCGCATTCTTATAATATTGGTAAACTATATATAGATAAACTATTTTTATGCTGTTTGAATTCAAATTTAGATTTTTTAATACGAAAGTTTTAGTTTAAATTTTCGACTTTATTTCGAATTTGAAAACTTAACTAAGAACTGTATATTGAGTGGACTTATAACATACGTCATAATGTTTCTACGTCACTATCACTATGTATTTTCGCGATTTTAAAGTGAATCTCTCCACTTAGATTATATATTCTTATAAATATAAAGATCAGATTCAGAGAGCTTTTTATACAATGTTAAAAATAATCCATAAGTATTAATCGACCTAAACCTATCAAGGTACATATATGAAAAAAACTCCTAAGTGTGACTTACTGTCAAAGACCAAGTTTAAACCGATACCAACGTTTTTTTCGTACAAATCGGTTAACCGACTGCATTCCCTAACTGTAAGTTATAACTATAATATATAACACGAACATTTACGATTACTTAGTTAGTTATTCATAATTTTAAGACTAAAACTTGTCACCGCACAGATATAACGAATAACCTGCCAACTATTCCATATCCACTAAACTTTACTATGTCAACCTCGTATGTCCGATTTACTGTGATTCTGAATTATGAACTTTATTTTACTTGATGCAATGTTAAATTAACAATTTCACATTTTAGTGAAATACGAGTTTGGTAAAGTATTTAGTCAATATCCGTGTTAAGAGGCCGCGACACCTGCTATTTTTTTTGTTTATTCAAATGCTTTTTAAGATACATGTGTGACCAGGTGATGGATATGCGACCGTAATATTTCAATGTCTTTGAAGTATGAAGTAATGTAAGTACGTAGGTTGAAGGTACATTTAGTCAGAGTTATCATTTAGCAAATGGAAGTCTTAATAAAACACACACCCGCTCTTAATTATATTTTCAATATAAGTAAGAATGAATGTCTGGACATTGAAGATATTTTCAAAAAACCATGGTAAGTAGAGTTCACTGAAACGAAAAATATTTTTTTTAGATATTTTGTATGTTTGTAGGTATGCGTCGTTGTGGCTTCATCACGTCAAAACGGCTAAATGGATTTCAGCAATGTTTGGTACACAGATAGCTGGGCATCCATAGTTATAGTATACTCTTTATCCGACTACACTGAAGCAAAAAAGAGGGTTATGACCTTTTCTCCCTAAGCCAACAAAGTTAAAGGCACCTTCTACTATAATATATATTTAAAAACAATAAATAATTTAAATTAAGTTTTTGATGTTACGAACGCAACATTTTCTATAATTTAATACAGTTTTCAAGTAACCATTTTTTTCAGATTTGACACCCCAGACTCATTATTCGATATTTAATTGGGAACATTCAGTTTCCCCGAGTACATTTTTCCGGTATAGTACTCATTATGCGTGGACTCAGAATCGATTCATAATTAAACTACTAGTAAAAACAAGTAAGATTATTAGTAAAAACTCTGTATAATGCGTCAATAAACCTTTCTCATAACAAACGCAGCATTCAGATTAATCGATGACCAAAAAAGTTTTCACAATCTCATATCAAACTTAGAAAAAACAAGACACGGTTAATCATCAAAGCGAATTCTTAGCCGCAAAACTGCTATTTAAAAGTTATAAAAATAAATGACACTCATCAACATGAGTGTACCATTGTGCGACACAAAGGTCCTGAAGGATAATGACATCGCATTAGTAAAGTGTCACAACACATCAAAAGACATCGTAAGGGCTCGAGTATCCGTAAACATTCTGAAGCGATATTGATTAGCTGCAATTTGTTAGGTCCTTTAAAGACCAACAACATGGATTTTAATGTGTTTAAAATGTTGCCACACAATGTAAAAATTAACCGCCAAAAGGAGACTAATGTGGCAACATTAATCTGTTCAGGGCTTGGGTGTGTGGTTTGCACGTGCTTAAGTACGTTATGAGTAAATATTTGGATCGCCATTGTTTGACTTACTTCAAAGTGCTATAAATAGGTAGGCCGTCTCATTTGAAGATTTTTTTTGGACAAAATATACTACTCGAGCTAGATATATATACGGTTTATATAATACAATTGAAACGTATTACATCATTGAATTACTTATCCCAGAAATTTTATTTTTGAAACCTGATAATTGCAAGCGGTATTAAACGTATTCCTAAATGGTTTTTGAATGACCATACCTTGTAAAACATTGGTACGTCCCAATTCTAATATGCTATTTTAACAGTATTCAAATTACCGTTCTCGTTTACGTTAACTACAGTGGCAGTTAATCAGTAGTGGCAGTCTGCACTCAACCCTTGGTTTTTTAATTACATCTATAAGCTAACTAAAGTAGGAAACTGGTATTAAGGTAGGTGATATCAATGCATACTCGTAAGTAAGTATACAATTATAATGTAAGCCTTAATTTTCAGAATGCCACAAAATATGCAAAAACTTTTCACAATTATTCACAAATTACACACATTATCTTATCTCATTTGCACAAAGACAATGAAAACACAAATAAATTGATAATGAACCACGCTAGTTTTGTAAAATTATCTTTAAAAACAGTGCATGAAATGTGAAACGATGAACTCTTAATATGAGATCTAACTCGTCCTTTTTCTTGGTGACGTAAAATGTAAATACATTATCAGGTAAATTTAAACAGAACTTATTTAATTTTACGTGATATCGTGGTTTTAAGTAAACTATTCATTTACTTACTTAGAACTTCTGCACGACAGTCAGTTTTGATTTTTTGGAATAAATTTGTATGTAAATTATATTTTTACTAGAGGCGCGATCTTAAATGATTCATATTAATTGTTAATTAATTATAGCCTTGCCAGGGTTACATTAGGACGTAAGATGATTCATAGGTGGGAATTCGGCAAAATAAAAGTCTTTTTGTACGGACTTTAAGGGCAAATTTCTCGATACATCATTCAAGCGTTGTGACTGCCTCTCTTTCGTGATTTTTTTTATTGTCGAAGAGTCTGTAGATTTTTGTACCAGTTAGTGCTATTTGGTGGAGCTTCTGGATTTCTAAGAAATAGTTTGGAGTCACATTCAAACGTACAGACATTTTGACAAAAAAGTTATTCACGTAAATGACACGAAACAAACTCTCGAATAAACCGCTTAAACTTAGTTTTTGAAAGGGGGTTTCAAATCCGGGAAAAAATGACTTTGGTGGTTTTGGTGTGACTTTTGGTGGTTATTTATCTGACAAAGTGAAAATGCCTGACATTCAGTTTTCATTAAGGATGCGTTACGATATATTTAGCCACTTTGACTGCTCCTAATTATATTATGCTGACTGTTCGTAGGACTGATCGAATGATGCTGTAGACGTCATTTGCTAAATGTCATTTTGTACTTATTTAGGACGAACCTGCGCTGTGGATATAATGTTTGGATTGGATGCATGCATTTATTAATTTGACTGCCCCATTTATATCTCCACGACTCTCAGTCAGATACATCCTCCGGCCATGGCGGGGTGGAGATTGGTCAAGAACTACCTCCTCATGGTCCACCCTGGGCAACGGATTAGCTTTTTCCGCGAAATCCGGCTAAATGCTCTTGACCCTACACAGGCTCACCGGACTGTTTACCCAGATCTTGAAACCTCCCGGTGCTAACACTGCTAAACTACTATGAATCCGACTCGCCCTCTCCAGGGTTCCCATGCGAACAGCCCTCCCCAGGGCTCCATACATAACTTATAAAAATAGACATCTAAAGAATTAGGATTCTAAATGCAGTATAAAAAACCAGAAGCCATACGACATGACGATGACCCTACATTTGGATGCAAGTTACATAGGGTAACTAGTTGTACCCTTAAACGTTAACTACCACAAAGCCTCAATAAATTGAATGATCTTTAAATATCGCGTTAATTTCATCTTACCAATGGAGACAGCAAGACCAAGTGTCTTAACAGTGTCCTCGCATTAACAAGCAATGTAACAGAATTAAAGATGCTTCTGCAACGGCTATTAATTTCGCTTAGCTTTGATTAATTTCTATGACCACAGCTTTTTCTTGAATAGGTACACAGGTAGGAAGATTAGGTGGATATTGGTATGACTTACAGTTATATAATACCTATCTACTTTTAGGTACCTATATCATTATTCTTGTTTTTTCGAAACACCTGTGGAACCTACTTATAAATTTCTTCTTTTAATCGGTACCAAAATATTTGCTCTATTGCCTACATATTATTATTTAAAATTAATTATGTTCTGTAAAGTTCTGAAAGGGTAAACAAGGTTCAGAGAATAATAAACAATTAACATGAAATAAAGAAGAAACGTACTTCCGTGATTAATTTTAGTTAGTTACCAAGCGACCGACGGCGTACTGAATAGTAAATACCATCCGATAACATATGAATGGATTAAAATTATGTCGTACGAAAGACTTTTTCAATAAATTGTAGAAATAAATTATGGTAATAACATAAGCTAGAAGGATGCAAATACTGAGGAACGGGTTCAAATGAGAAGCTATTGAAGCAATTAAGATGCGTGTGTTGGATACGCGTAGAATGTTTGTATGAAACAACCGGGAATCATGTTTTTTACAAGCTTTCTATGAGGTTTACCTGTAACTATGTTATTAACTATGTAAACAAATCTTGCAAGTTAAATTTGACCCACTTCCTGGTTGCCGATTGAGGTAAAATTTGAGATAACTTATGCAAGTTAGGTGACAATACAATATTATGATATCGAACTGATCTGATGGGACCGGAAGATGGTCATAGGAACTTAGTACTAGGCTTAAGCTGGTCTTAAGTAAATTGTTTTTTTTTTTTTATTGTTGTGTTGACATGATTAATATAATGTATACGATAACGCAATTCATCGAGTTTGGGCTCTTTAGAATCTCAGTGAGTAGTTCATAGATGTTTAGTGAAAAGTACAGTCGGAAATAAATATTGTCACAAAAATTTTAATTATGACATTTGCTTTTTTTTCTTAGATGGATTGACAACTTACGTATTAATGGAGATAACTAACAGAATTTTAAGATCTAGATTTTCAGATCAACTAAGTTATGATACTATAACTAAGATATTTAGGTTATGAGTAGGTAACGTTGGTAATGGTTTATGGTATCGTTCGTTAGAAAAAGTCCTGTTGCAAGCATTTACAAACGAATATATATCCTGAATCACAATCTGATTCAAATATATCCGGGTCATGTATACACAAGATTCTAATTTGACTTCCTTACATGTGGCTATAAAATATACACATTTTTATGCCGGCCAGAACTACGTTAGGGCCAATATTGTGTGCTTTACTTCAAACCCAAATTTAGCTAAATATCCTCGAGAACATCCGATTATAATGCCTCGCAACTAAAAAGCGTAGGTAAGAAGGAACAAAAAAAGGTTTCAAACTAGCTACCAAGACAGCTACACCTACGTATCATGTTTTGAGCCCCTTTAACCAAGAACATACAAATAAATATTTACATATACTATAAATAGTATACCTATGTATATATATTTGGAATCAACTTGAAGTCGTTGAAGATAAGATTGAAGGTAATTAATGTGTAATAGAGTAAGTACAGTCGAGAGAGACTAGAAAGAAATCAATCGATACTTACACGCCCCAGCGACATGAATCTTCTTCATCCATGGATAAATAACCCTGTCCGTATTGTCTGAACATATCGACGAATCATCGTCTTCCACAGGCGGACTGTCCAAAAGCAGTCTCTCATCATCTAGTTCTGAGGCAGGTGATCCTTCTCTGCCTAACGCGTGAAGCTTCCGACCTGCTGGTGCCGCTTCTTCTATATGCCTTTCTAGTCTAAGTCCTAGTTCAGCTAAGCCAGGAGCGAGATCTGAGTTATGCGTTGGGACGTAATGCTCCGCGTCAGATGGATGCGAAGGTTCCGGCGGCCGTGGAGGTGGCGCCACTGGCGGGTGCTGAGGAATTGGGTGATAATATCCTCCGTAACCGTATCCAGAGCCGAGTTGGACTGGTGCATACTGATGCTGATAGCCGTACTGTAAGTGCTGGTGCTGGTAGTATTCGCCCGGGGGGATGTAGTCCGCCTGGCTGTACTCTTCGGATGGGGGGAACTTCGGGTCCGGTTGCGGCTGGTACCCGCCGTTCATGAGGAAAGAGCTCATGTTGGGCGTGGTCGACGCGCATCACCTCCCGGTCAACACGCCTGCTAATATGGCCGCCATTTAAACGTTATCTAACGCTTCTATAAAATTGCTGCGTAGATTTTTATATGATCTCTAAGGCGTTTTTATTGGAGTAAGTATTATCTGGTTTCGTTCGGATTATGACTTAAAATTGGACCAAGGTAATAAGTACATGTAATTATTTTATTTTAAAAGCTATGAATCACATCTAGAATGCATAAAATAGTTTAATAATATCTAGAGAAAAACATATCGGTTCAGTCTTCACACAATACGTAAAATCCAACTCACATCACAATTGTTTCTTTCAAATATTGTCACGATTATTTACAATTCACAGTTTTCAAGTTCACTCATACATTTCTGAATCACTGTTGCACAACATCAAAGTTTGTTTTAAAATGACGAAGTATTTATTGCAAAGTCATTTGATTTATCACTTTTTGATAATAAACAATGCTGCCTCTCGCGACGACATTTTGAGACAATATACACTGCCCGACACGCCAGCGCACTCTGTCACTTTAAGGACTGCTATACATGTTCATCAATTTTTACATACCACCTTCCATTTTTAAGGCGGAGCTGTTCTTCTACTGTCTTAAACAGAAACTTTTACCCGAAAACCTACTCTATGAACAACTACGTAGAGATGAAATTCAATTTTAGTTGCGCTCTGAAGCATCAAACCGCAACAGAAATGTTCCCCCTTCTACCCGTAAACAAGCCAATGCGTGTGAACGAAACAGAACTATCACTTCACAAACCAAGTTGAAGCCGGATAAGTATATTGTTCTCGCTTATTCAAAGCAGTTTTTTCTTGCGAAGAAGCGGGATACAGCTATAGTTACCGTTTTTTGTTAAAGAGATTAAGAAGCTGTTTAATAATACAGAATGAACATGGTCTCTACTCTTAACGACATAGCGTTTTAAATATTTAATATGCATTTCCTTTATTTTTCATTATGAAGCTGCCCATTACTTTAATAAAGTGAGATATAATTAGATAAAAATTAATAGTCTGTAATGTATACCAAAACTGTTCTAGCATTAAATTTTAATAAATTGATAATGGTGACAACAATAATAGTAGTTACTTGAAATATTATAAAGTGTTTAAATAGCAGGCAATTCAAAATTCAAGTGTACCTAATTACTTTTACATTACCCTTTTAAAATATTATACGGTAAATTTTGCTTGTGCAGATTTTTTTCTTATAGGTAGAGAATCAAATTGTTACTTTAAATTCATTTATCTATTCATACTATAGCGGTAGTAAACGTAAATTTAAAAGTAAGGATTTGTACCTATTAGAATTTCAATTATTGATTTTGAAACTACCGGTGTTGAATGACCCAAAATACAAGATAAATACCGGCAGTCATAACGCATATCTTAAGAATCCACTCACTCACAGCACCAAGCACTAAAGGCCCCTTTGATCACATCACTAATTCTAGATAATCCAACATACTAACCACGCAAGAAAAACAAAAGCGTAACCACAAGTCACGCCATCTATCATACCGTAAAAGTGTAGCTTGCCTACGCTTACGCGAGTAAGCCCAGGCAAACTACACTAAGACCCACCGACAAGGGAGCCGGCCGACAAATAAACAAAAATGTCCGGTGATTTTATTGAATTAGACGATCACAATGGTAGGAGAAACTGCTGAGTCACACCAGCGGCTTCCAAACGGCTGCCACAAAAGGTGGGAACACCCGATCAATGGGAGTCTGATCAATAAATAGACAACCATCTTACTGACCGGAGCTGATTTGGGATTGAGCTTTGTTGTTCTGCTAAGAATGCGGCGGATTATGCATGTTTTTGAGATGCTACCTTCATTAAATTAACGCCTATTGGAGCGGTCTGCGAGAAAAGGTGCTACGTCGTTTCGTTTGCGCCTGACAGGGGATACTCTTGATAGTCATAGGTAATTTTAAAAGCAAAGTGGCATACATTTAAGTCTTATTAATGTTGCACCCTGTGGCGAGCTATAAGAGAGGCCTATGTTCAGCAGTAGACGTCCGTGGTTGATAGATAGATAATAAGAATGTTGATACAATGTGGAAATTATTTTAAAGTAGTGTAGCATGCACCGTAGGACACGGTGGAAGTAGACTCAACATACAAAATGGTATGATTTTATAGTACCTAAAAGTAGTGGAATGATGGGTGCAAGTGACACTAAATCTTTCGGCAAAAGTTCTTATTCAGCAGTAGCCGTTTTTTCAACTGGACTCTGGAACGTGAACTCAAATATAGTTGGACAACAAAGCAAATTTCATTAGTTATTGATAGGATATATCCACAGCTCTCACTAGTATCCTCACAACGACTGGGCAAAGGCCTCAACTTCAGATTTCCACGAGGACCAATTGTAGTTAACGTTAGCAAGACAAAAGTGATGGTGTACGAGAAATATGAAAGCATGGCACAATGCGACATCTTCATTGAGGGTAAAAAAGTTAAACAAGTGAAAGAGATTGTATATCTGTGATCAAAGTTTACTAGAGATGGGAAGTGTGATAATGATATTGAAAGGAGAGAAAAATGCTGAAAATGTGGTGATTGGAGCTTTGCGTACCTTTAAAAAAGACCACCTTTGTCAAAGAATATTAAGAAATAAATAAAAATAAATATTTAGAAAGCGAGTGTGACCGGAAAAGACATTCCTAGACCAAAAAGTTTTAAACAAGAGCCAAGTTAGGAGTACTTTAAATTGACAAGCATGAAGAATTTAATGAAAGTCTCCGGAGCGAAAGAGGTACCTATGCAAATCTCGCAGCAAGTGGATAGAAGTGGTCTCTGCCTAACTCTATGGGGAAGAGGCGTAATTTTATGTACATACATATGCACTAGCGTGCGCTACCCGGTTTTGTCGTATCTAAAAGATCTCGTGGTATGTCTTAATTTTTTTATATATTAGGCTACTTCATTTCATCCATACTTTAAAAATGACCAGACACCTGAGGCCGTCACAAAGTTCGACAAAATTGACATTTATTTACCGTTTCTACGTGAACTTCCGTCGTGTTTTTTTCTCATGCCGCTAACTGGCTGCGAGCTCGTTCTCTGCTGCGCAAACTTAATCCAAGTTTAATGAACAGTACGACAGGCCCTTAATCAAACTTTGGATTTTGTAACTTCTCTGCTACACCATTATCGACCAAAACTCTAACTTAGGATGAACTTTATTCGTCTGCAACAACAAGTCAAAAAGTCTTTTCGATTCTAAATTTCTCAGCTGGAGAAAAACCTATTTAGTCGACTTTGATCGTATTATTTGTTTCTTGTTATAGCCAGCTTGGAACAGGGGATCTTGCTGAAGCGAATTTGTTTGCGGTTTTTTTTATAAAAATATCAACTATGAGGTATCAAATGGTCATCATCGTTAGTTCTTGAAGTGTTTTTTTTTATATATTAGAGTGCATATATTTAAATCCTTAAAGACGATTTTTCCCTTCCCGTCACATTCCTTGTAAAATTTTGCAAGATATTATTCCCACAAAGTATTATCAAAGTTTTTTTACTTGTTTAAACCAAAAGGTTCGCATAGTCAATTTTGTGTAATAGTAGGTTGCATTTCCTATCTTTGTTTGGCCGAGTGCCGACGAGTTTTTGCCACAGACCGCCCCTCGGCCCGGCGTTAAAATTTATGGGGTATATAAGTGCACAGTTTCACATGTGAGTGGGGAACTCATATTCGTTTTTATGCTGTTTTCTATTTTCAAATATGTTTGGATATCACGTGGAATCTCAAGTTTGTTTGTTTTTTCTATATACTGGTTTTTACAACGATTTTCAGATTTCTCATAAGTTCGGCGTCACTTTAACTTTAATGTATTTATGAGTAGTAAATGAACGAACGTTGTTGATTTCAAAGAAAATCTTTCGGTATTTTTTACCAACTGAAAGTCGGTTATTAAGCATCTCGACAACTGGACTAAGATTGTGCAGGAGGTCAGGATAGTATAAATAGGAAAATTATAGGTATTAAAGCTCAAATCAATCTTTTGTCGGGAACTTACATAAAGAATATTTCTTTTGATTGCAATCTCAACTTAATAGTTAATATTCATACGCACACATATACGCTGTTACTTTACATCGCAGAATTTTCAAAGCCACGCCGAAGTTCCCGAAGCAAACACGTCATCGTATTTTCAGCTGTTTGACAGTCGATATTCCCCCTTCCCCCTATCTTTGCCCCTTTACTTTGGATGACGTCATCTGCCTGGGGGAATAAATTTGGCAATAGATCAAGCGTTTTGAGATGTTTGCAAAATTTCAGGGTAATCAAGCGATATACCTAGGTAAACCGTTATTTTTAACGTTAGGTACTTATCACTTCGATAATTATCATTTTAGTATCAATATTTCGAGTAAAACGTCATAATACTTGACAGAATAATTCCAATAGATGACATCTTGTTTGTCTAATGTCTACTCTTTATTGCTACAAATTAAGGTTGAAAATGCCTACTATATACTCGGACAGTTTACGTTAGCTTTATTTAAACTAGCAATCCACACCACGAATCGCATGTGTATTGTCCTGTAAAATGAAGAAAAATAATTTATTTTTGTTAACATTAATAAAAGAAACTTCTATACAAGAAACATACATGTGTGAGATGAAGAGAGAAGTTTTAACCTATCCTTTTTTTGGTGGTAATTTTTGGACTTTTGGACTTTTAGTTCCATCTGATCTAGCTAATCATTATAACTTTTGTTTAGCAATAGCGATGAAACATTACGATTATTACCGCTCTTTAATCAAAATAGAGTTCATATTTTGCCATTTTGTATCACAAAAACGTCAAATGTTACAGCGTCGAGGGGAAACGTTTGGTATTCTTGACTTTCTTCTGCCAAAATGCCCTTTGTTTGCTCCCTAGCCAACTTAATTTAGCCTCTAACCGTTAAGACTTTGAGTCATTTTCAGTATAGGTTATGATGGTGATTTATGGTGGTTTTCAGATGAGTGAGCAGAAGTTTCATTAATCAGAAGATCGCGACAGTGCAGCGGCGCTGGCGTCGTGGTTCAATTTTTTTTCTCTTGCGCCCTTAGATTGGATATTGGACACGATTTCCTGTGGAGAGGGCAAGCTGGGTACTAATCAATAGCATACCCTGGAAATGACACATATGCACGCTACATCAAAGACGAGAATTGTTATAAGGAAAAGGAACCATTTTTTTTGTAAGTATGTTTGCCCTAATGTTTGCCTTTATGGTCGTCTACATATTACAGATTGATCTTGATTGTTTCAACCGCCGGTATTTATCGCATTGTTTTCGATCTATACCTCTTATATCATTTTCTTTTGATGTACAAAACCTTTTTTTAATACAAGCAGCAGAGGTAACTTACATTTCTATGCAGCGTGGAAATGCCGCCAGCATTTTCGGAACCACGCCGAAAGAAAGCATCTTCTCAGATTTATTTTAGTTATAGTTTAGTTTATTGTAATTTTTGTTCCTATTTATCTTTAACGTAAAGCCCGACCAGGAAAATAAAAAACTTCGCCATATTGCAGAAAACTTTAGAGAAGTCATTAAAGCCATCTGTCAATTGCCGTCAAAGTGAGGTGTTGATTGTGCGTGGTCTATTTCTGGGATATTGTGAGTTATTTGTGCGTTAAAATGTTGAAAACTTCAAAGTCACATAAGAAAAGTGATTTAAAATATGACGAAGTATTTGACGGATAGACAGTCTGCAGGATTAGGCTCTATTCCTCTAAATAACATCTCCGACCATGTTGTCGACATGACTGGTAGGTACATCATATCTAGTGTTGCTATAATTATTGGTAATTTAACGCCGCCAGAGCAAGTATTTTATTTTCCCGGTAGGGCTTTAATTATTTACCATTTGTTGTAAACGTATAAAAAACAAACTAAACACCAAGGTATTAAAAAAATACAATTTTGTTTTTTAATTGATTTATTGAGGTAAATAACCTATATACAAGTACATATCAGTCCAGTCAGAACAGACACCATGTTATATAATTATCAATAAACATACAATTCAAACCAAATATACAACACTTGTTGAAATTTTATTAAAATTGTCTGTATACCCATAAAATTTACGTCAAGTCTACTTAAAAGTTGAAACCCAAATCTACGAATAACATTAGCAGCACAAAATTACCATTTCAATGCATAATTTAACGCTATGTACTCACTCGCAGTCTCCGGATAAATATTTCTGTTATCTCCACCCCCCAGTCACTCTTTGCACTCCATCCGCGAATAATCCCTCTGAGAATAGGGAGGATTGTCGTGTTTTTTCCCTTTTGTCGTTGGTAAATATATCCCCTCTGATGGGTATGTGGAGTGTTGAGGTTGGAACATTTTATTGGTGCACGTTTTACACTTAAGAAATGTTTGCGAAGAATTTTCGTGAAGGTTGTTATTAGAACTAAAGGATGACTGAACGCGCGATAGTCAGAAAATAGCTTACCAGTTATTAATGAGTCTGCTTAATGCAATATAAAACGGCATTCGAATAATACGTACCCAAGTAAATGTGAAGTTAAGCAGGTTTTGAAATTTGAATAAGCAGAACTTGTTTTGATAAATATTGACACACAAACAGACTGTAGCATGTTACAATTATTTCGCTCTTATCTCCATTGAATTCAAACCCAACAGAGAAATCGCATTTAAGCTTTCGTTACAATGCAAAACCAACAAGTTTTTCTACTGATCAATCTAGTAGTGACAGTAACATTATTCTTAAATAAACTCCGATTTCACAGTTGCGATGCATCTCACTTTCTACTGACAAACACTCTGATCGATCGGGTGGAAAATCTGGCTGTATCGTTGTAAATATTTTGACACGATTCGAGCAACGTATTACGAAACAATTACTTTCCAAATATTTCTGATCGCTCCCTTTTGAGGGGCGTTCAAAACTTAATATCGAAGTCGGACAGTTGATAGATCGGTCTCGAGGGCATTCGAGATTCGCGCAGACGAACGGTAGCGTCTGCGGTGGCAATTGTTCGTTTGAAAGACAACCGTCCACTTGGGATATCAGTAATTGTGAACGTCATTCTGCGAGCAATTGCCGATCAGATTATTGTGCCGCCTGTTCGTTTTGAAATCACGTTGTCATCACTACTATTAAAAAAAACCAAGTATTATAAATATCTTAAAATTAATTCTTTTTTGTCTACGGGAGTCTATATTCGTTTTCTTTTTTTTAAGCAGAAACGCCTGCTAGCGAGAATTTAAATTTAAATATCAAATTCAGCTCCAATCATAAAAAAAAAACAACTTTTCGCTTTAATATTTACATTCAGGTGTTTATTTATTTTATTAACCACTAGCTTTTGCTCGCGACTTCGTCTGCGTATAGCTCTAATTTCAAAAAATCCTCCTAAGTGCACCTCTACATACATCTTCGGCTGATTGAGATTTCACAGCAACATTACTCGAGCACCCACTTTTAAGATAAGTATATGAGAAAGTAGGCCGGGTGGGCTAAATGCATTTAAAAACCCTACGCGATTGTTTATGGCATCATCCGAGTTCACTACAGAGTCTACAGACTTGTATTCGCATTCTGAACCTGCAACGACTTCAATAAAATGTTATTAATAACGGAAGCCTGGTCGTTCCGTGGTATCAGAATCGCTCGTTCACACAAACAATCCATGAACTTGCTGTGAAGATTTTGAACATTTGGGTAAATTTGAGAGATTACCGTCGACCATGACATGACGACCGTCAACGGTCCGCACAACTAAGGCAAGAGAAAGATCCGATGGAATTGTAATCCTTCCCTCAGTTTCGGGATATTCTCCATTTCCTAATTTAAGGAGAGGGTTGATTAAAGGCCAAATATTTGACGCCTCAATGCAAGTTTTAACTTCATCAGCTCGAGTTTCCTTCAGAACTACGGGCAGAGTCTGACGGAAGTCTCCAGCTAATAACATAGTGACTCCACCTATCATACCATTGATCCCTCTAATGTCATTCAAAGTTCTATTCAGCGCTTCAAAACACCCTTTATGCGCCATTGTACTTTCGTCCCATACTGTTACTCCTTATTTCACACCTTTCAGGGATGAATTTCCAAAAGAAATCTGTATACGAAATATTATAACTTTTTCTCAATTCATTACAGGTTTCAATACAAACTGTCAACCCCAATTTAACCACGTTAGGGTATGAAATTCCAAAAATCCTGAAATGAGATTTCTTTGTTTTATATGAGGAGTCTATACGCGAAATATTATAACAGTTACTCAAATAATTACACGTTTTTCATACCAACTTTCAACCCCAATTAACCCCGTTAGGAGATGAATTTCCAAAAACGCAGAAGTTTTTTTCTTAGTTTTAAATGAAGAGTCTACAGGCGAAATATTATAACAGTTACTCAAATAATTACAGTTCTTCTATACAAACTTTCAACCCCAATTAAACCCCGTTAAGGGGTGAATTTCCAAAAATGCTGAAAAAAGATTTTATTTTGTTTCAAATGAAGAGTCTAGAGACTCTAGAGAGATGAAATTTCTTAGTTTTATATGAGGAGTCTATACATCTCCCACGCTCTTCAATCTGTATGTCGACGCGCTGATCAAGGAGCTCAGCAGCACCGGTATCGACTGCCATATAAACGGAGTCTGTGTAAATAACATAAGTTACGCAAACGACATGGTGCTGCTGAGACCCTCGAGCTGCGCACTGAAGAAACTGCTCAGTATTTGCGAGTCCTATGCGGTGGCCAATGGACTCAAGTACAACGCTCAAAAGAGCGAGTTTATGACGTTCAAGCCAGATAACATCCGTTATACTGTAGCTCCAGAGTTGTTACTTACTGGTGTAAAATTAAAAAGAGTGGAAAAGTTTAAGTATTTGGGTCACTGGGTCACCGCGGATCAAAAAGATAATGTTGACATTGAGAGGGAGCGCAGGGCGCTGGCTGTCCGATGCAATATGTTGGTCCGTAGGTTTGCGAAATGTACTGACGCAGTAAAAGTCACACTGTTTAAAGCATACTGCCAGTCATTCTATACATGCAGCCTATGGGTTAACTATACGCAGAGGGCATACAGCGACCTGCAAGTTCAATATAACAGCGCATATAGAGCGTTGTTGCGGCTGCCACGCTATTGCAGCGCATCCGCGATGTTCGCAGAGACGAACACGGCGGGGTTCGCCGCCATCATGCGCGCGCGCTGCGCCTCCATGCTGCAGCGCGTGCAGGGCTCCACGCCCTCAAATAATATATTGGCCTTTTGTTTTTGTTTTTTTTGGTTTGTATATAAATGTTTTACTGTCTAATGCTAACACTTATTTTAAGTACAAACTTTACTGACAAAATATGGATCCTTGGTCTGAAATGAAAATATTATTATTATTATTAGACGCGAAATATTATAACAGTTACTCAAATAATTACACGTTTTCCATAATAACTTTCAACCCGTATTTAACACTGTTAGGGGATGAATTTCCAATAGAGATGAAATTAATTTTCCAATTTTAAATAAAGAGTGCATGCGCGAAATATTATAACAGTTACTCAAATAATTAAAGGTTTTCCATACAAACTTTCAACCCCAATTTAACCCCGTTACGGGATGGTCACGCCATGGAAAGCTGAAAAGCTTTCGAAACGTCGGGAACTCAAATGAAATAATATATGCGATATAATCCGTTAAATTGTTTTATTTAAATAACACAGCAAGTTATACAAAAGCTTGTAAAAAGAAGGAAACCAATCTTACCTACTTTTTCATAGTTCTCAAGGCTTATACAAATCAAACAAAACTAACTCACTCGCCTATCTCGCTCAGATCCAAATATTAATTAACTCCAAGAATACATTTATTTTTTTAGCCAAAACCTCAACCGCTTCGCCAAATGCACGTCTGGATTGCATCAGTCGGCAAAAAGCGGCTCTGCATCCGAATGACTAATGATCGTCGAGCGAGGGATTTCGAAAAATACCTCCTTTTCTTAGACAATGACAACGATTGAAATTCGGATAATTGAGGATTGAGCAAAACCTCAAAGACGCCGCTTTCAGTTTTTTGGAAATTATTTTCGCAACGTTTAATGTTTTTGCCAGCTTTGAAGATAGAAAGCCGTTACTGTTAAATTTTGAATGGAATTTTAAGTGAAAGTATTTTTTTAATAAGTTTATACTTAGATACGTAATTGATATTAATTTAAATGGATAATTCAAAGGTAATAGATATAATAAAATTGTATAAGAACTCGAAGAACAATATTTCTTACATAATGCACCAAACAATATGAGGATGTCCCAGGGTACGGGTACATATTCTTACAGATTTTTTTTTGATGTTGTGTGACCTCGCTAATTAAAATTAGCGAGGTCACACACAGGCCTTGATAATAAGAACCGTCAAGGTTTGTATATGTATCTATTGCATGCAAATAGGTAAATGCCGCGCATTTTCGTGATAGCGATTTGCGGTTCCGCATACATGTCCTCAGTTTTCCGACTGCCAGTGAATTATGACCCGTTTCCACCACATTCCTCGGAATCTCTTCCCAGCTTTGTCAACTTCAACATTTATTCAACAATTTCAGTTCGAATATCCGTAAGCGGAACAAAGACTTCGGTACCTAAGCCGATCCTTTGCCGAGAAAAATAGTAGGAAATCCATTAATAACTGTCGCGGGCTTCTTGTTAGATGCATACAATACTTGGAGCTTTTTAAAAGACGTACAAAGGGGACTGGCTAAATTAAAAGTTTTTCGATACAGCGACATTGCAGGACGGTAATTATTGTGCGCTACTGGTAACGATAGCAGATAAACTTTGAAATCAATTACGTTTATGTTAAGGGTTAATCATCGTGTTGATAACGACCGCCTTTACTTACTCGTATCGTCGCGAGTCACTGAAACCAAGATAAACGTCATTGAAATAAAACAATTTAACGGATTATATCGCGTATATTAGCTTTCCAAACGTCCGAAACGTCGGGAACTAAAATGAGATAATATACGCGATATAATCCGTTAAATTGTTTTATTTCAATGAGTAATAATCGCGGAAAAAGATAAACGTCATCAAACTTTGTTATGCTTACGATGAAAAACCAGTTATTGCTACTTTTTTTAAAGTAAACTACACGTTTTTCCTAACAAAAGGCTTGCTTTAACGTGTTAGGTGTTTTCGTAATGAACAATTAGTAACTCAAACGACGTTTTGAGTTAATTAAAGGTTTATTAAGATATGAAATCTTTATTTTTATACACCTAATGAAAACTCATAATGAAATACATAAAAATATATTCTAAGTCTTGAATGTGCGATGTTAAATAGAACTGAACTGTCATATCCATACCATGTTTGGAAGGTTAGTATTACCATTCCAGGGACATAGTTGCACGTAATTTATTGTAGTTAGAAGCCGTAAATTCGTTCAGATAAAAAAATAAAATATCAACTTTGTTTTATTTTACATACTAAACAGTAAAGGCACTTACACGCGGAAATCATACGACAGATATTTGGTAACACATCCGTGTGTACAGCTCAAATTACTATTTTCCACCACGTGGGCTCTATTTACATATGTTTATCAATATAATTGCTTGATACAACAAGTAATTGGTGGACTGATAAAAAAACCCGACACTTCTAGAAAGAAGCTGATAATTTTCAAAGAGATGAACTGATTTTCTTGAACCCATAGTACCTTCGATGAAGCCAACTTTCAATCACATTAAGCTAAATCAAAATTTGAAGTCCTTTGATACCAGACAGATACACACGTCAATCAAACTTATGATACCCCTCTTCTTTCGTCGGTGGTTAAAAGTTTGGTAGTAACGGCAGCAAAGTTTTCATAGCGACGTGATTAGTATTCCTTCAAGCATTCATTACAAGCAGTGATTTTTGGTAATCACGGTATAGTGCCATAGGTGTAGCAAATTTCAGCCAAAGTGAGGCATTAGGGTTACCGTCGATAATGTTAAATAACTATGTTTATCGTTAAAATTGGTACTTTCCACATCTATAGCGCAATGCCATGATCGCTGCCGCTGCACCAATGATACCAAATTTACGATCACTGATTGTAAGTAACAAATAACAAAACGGGATGAAATCGCGTATAAATATGATTTATTTAATTATTTTTCGTAGGTATTTCTTTGACGTTTCAAACGTCGCGTTACGGCCATGGTCCCGAAGGAAACGTCGAAGAATTAGCAATGAAAGGTAATTGAATAAATCATATTTATACACGATTTCGTCCCGTTTTGTTGTATTATGATAATGAGTGAAGATCGTGTTAGTTTAAATCAATGTATCAGTAACAATGTTGTACTCCTAGTATATTATAACACTCCTTTCAAAATATCTTTCGCACATGATTTATTTGCCGACTATACAATCTACGTCAACCGGCACAGGTTTGTAAAGACACATTTAAGTGGAAAAAAATCAAAATTAATGATAACAGTGGCACCAGTAGGGCACAGTTGAATACTCTTTCACGGCCCTACTATTCTCGTGGACGCTAAAACGTTTTCCACTGTCTATTCTTTACGAGTTCCGGGCACGATGTACGAAGGTAGCTGGTAAATACGTATACTTGGTAGGTAGGTACCAATGAGCTACGAATTGTAGGTAGCTGGTTAAGTTAAACTTGTACATAATGTCTTTAACGTTGCATGCGAACGATACAATCTTAGCTTATTAGCGAAACCCATAACTTGAAATTGCGAGTGGTAAAAGAATTCGCCTTGCTTTTTCGTAGTACTAATTGCCCATTAAACGAAAGACAACATAAGTACACTTAAACCTAGAAGGAAATATTTATTCAACTAAACCTAGATATAACCTGAAATTTGTATGAAACAACCGGAATTGGGATGAGCCAATTTTTTACAAAGTAAACCATTTCACTTGCAATTATCAAATTTCAAAAATGTGATTTCTGGGATAAGTTATTCGTGTTTTTAATTTTGACTTTTATTTGTCATTGTCAACCTCTAGTCAGTAGTGACGTCACTCGAAATGTTTTCTAGGCAATAAAACCACTAAACGCATCCAAAATGTAAAACGCATGAAATTAGTATAACCTATGTTAACGAAAAAATATACTCACTCAATTGTTAAGAACTCATACTTATAGTAAACTTCATAGGTTCCCGAGTTTCAAGACAATTTGAGTAATTTTTATTACGCATTATTATTAATTAGTGCTTGAGCTCCGCTGTAAAAACTGCTACGCCTATTTAAATTGTTTCATTGTAACTTCTGATCATGGGTTTTCATTTTCGTACACTATGTTTTACCTATGCATAATATGATACACTCAACATACGTACCTATTCATACATTCATTTCTTATCTCGTTAAATTTCGCTTTTATAATACACACTCTAATTACAAGTCTCACGAACGTATCATATCTAATAAACACAAAAAACTGTTGACCATATACGAAGCGGGCCAAATACAGTGATACCAATACAATAACAATCCCGCAACCAGATCTCATGACCCAAAGCCCACGCTACTTGATTGACTTATCTCCAGATCTTCGGTCCATTCCAACCTTTTCACATCGACTAACACTTACACACAAACAACCATCTCTTACTATCAGTATCAGAACGAAAAGGATAGAGTGATTGATATGAGATGCGATTTGTAATAGTGGTTTATAGTTGCGAGTTTGCGCGGAGGCGGTTGGCTCCAAATCATCGGGAGATAAAATCTGGAGGAGTGACGGAGCCGTGACGTCGTGACGCGATCTTCTGTCAATGATTTGACGAGGGCTAGCATTCTCGTCAGGTTCTGTTTTACAATTAAAACTGTTAGGTAAATTCGTGCAGTAGAATTATATAATGTAGGTATTAGGGTGTCCGTTAGTTCGGTGACGGAGGGCAAAAAAGTCATAACCTTCTTTTTCGCTTCGGTATAGTCAGGTAAAGAGAATGTCCTATAACCATCCAAAAATATATTGAAATCCGTCCAGTCGTTTTGGTGTATAGTATGAAAGATACATAAAAACTTTTTTTGTTTCAATTTATTGACCCTCAAATGGCCCATTTTACTTTTACAACTTTATAATAATATAGATGTCGAGACTTTCTATAAATGATTTGTTTTATACTTATAATAAAACTGCTTGATTCATAATATGATAAACTTAGACTGTGTAGATTAGCTTGCAAATTGCAAGCATTGCAACACTATGCTGAATATGCTGCCTTTATCGCAAACTGTAAACATTGTTGCTATAACATTCACAAAATGTGCGTCAGCGTCGATCGCAGCACTGATAGACTCGTGGCTACTATAATATGACCCCTAGACACGTATAAATTATTGGTTTTCATAGGTCTAGTCCTTGGTTTCGCTTATTCTTGAATCAGTTTTGACAACCTGCTTGATGGACCAATATATTTTGACCTGTGATCAGGAACATGTACCACTACTTTATGTGTCTAGTCATATTAGGGACGAACTGAAGGCGATCTAGTGCAAAATTTAAGAATGAAAACGCGGTCATAAGATTTTATTATTCATTATTGGTTGGTATTGGCAACCTTAATTAAAATACATTATGAACGCGATCAGAAACAAACTCCTTTCAGCTTAAAAAATTATGATCAATTAACAATGATCATTAATTGAATCGAAGTAACCTCCCCACAGTCGACGGTACTCGTACTCACATTATCACTTTTTTAAAACATTTTCCTCTCCTGGTCCTGGTCATAGTGCGAGAAAATAGTTAAATATCTTCTGATTCATGGATTATTTAAATTGAACAGCTGCACTTGAGCAAAATTGTTCCTTAAAAAATAATACGCTTTTACTAAGGAATGACGCAATAAAAATAAAGGAACGGTAACTACCTATGATCAAGCAAAGTACAATAAAGTTGATTTGAATATCTAAAACAGAGTAACCCATTCACAATATCGACCGCGAAATTTTAATTACTCAAACAGCGAAGTAATCAAAGTGGGACCTTGTGACCTGTTTTAAAAGTTCGATACGGGGCGATTCTCAACGAGGGGAGTGATAAATGGTTAACATCAATCAGACGAATTTCGAGTGATGCAAATTTTCGCCCGCTCTGAGAATAGCGCCCGTTTTGTTTCGAATGATAAAATGATTGATCAGGGCGTTGCAGCTAAACTTTGCTTAGATTTTTACTCTTCAGTTTTGGAAAGTTTTAATTGAGTTTTCATGACAAAGAATCTACTTAAGAACAGCGATATTACGATATTGGATTTTGTAAGACCTGAAAAATAGTTTAATATATAATTTAATAAAAAATAACAAAACCTGCCGGTTCTCGAAATAAAAATTAATAAAGATAAAGAAAGTAAAGCGTAGAGTTTCGAATCAAAACTTTACATACAATGTCAAGAAGTGTTTTTTTTTTAATTTCATAAATTATAATTTGAAAAATAAGTAAAAGGTTTATAATTATAATTAACTAGCAAGTAGCTAGCAGCCCAGTTCACACAGGTAGCAGAGCATTTATATGCATATACTTTTTAAAGGCATTATGTCGTATCAGCCAGAAGCGCGCTTGAACATTCTTATCGTTGTAACTTTTAAACTATTTTTCTGCAAAGGACAAAGTGTATCTAATGTTTTTTTTATAAGAACAGTCTGTGCATTGTAATCGTCTTAAGATGTAGGTATTCACTCTTTTGTTGATAACGGTTTTTGCCCAAATGTTAGTGTCATGCCATGGCGGACTGTTTTTTAAACCTATTTAGAGTAACGATCCCATCATACGTTTTTTTTTTGTGTAATCGTAACGGTTGTTTTACTCGTAGCAGCGCACGAGGTAGCTTTCAAATGGTAGGATTTATCCGACTTCTACTATTATCGTCATATTTCAGCCAATTTACACGAAATCTCAATGATTAATTCACCTTTAGGTGAGGTGCAGCTGTGGACTTTGTTTAATAATCTGTAGGGGTGTACTGAAATGTACATGTATTTGTATCCATTCCCAAACAAAAGTTGTTCAATACGAATGCCATAGTTTTAGACCAGCTTCCATCTATTTCAAACAGGTTTACAGTGACACTTCTATAAAGCCAACTAAGTTATTCTTTGTTCATCGTGAACTGTCTTCGCAGTAACAAAGCACTTTGAGAAGAAACTTTTAAGTGAAACATTGATTCTTAAGTGAGTGGGAAATTCGAGTTGACGCGAGATAATACTAGGGGGTTTCGTTTAATCGATGCTTCCTCGACGATGGCAGACGAACTGTAGGCGGCTTAACTTATACGAATATCGTTAGTAAATAGATGACAAAACGAAATACATTAGTGCTTACTGCAATTGTTTAATGTTTCCTTTGCTATACGATTTTTTCTTAGAAGATTTTCAAGTTTTTCCTGACTATCTTTATTTCTAGTTTTATCCCCTGAGGAATATATTTGCGATGGGTAAATTATTTCTTCTTTCGCCTATACATCCTCCAACAAAGCATTTGTTTCACATGGTAAACTTCCGTATCTTTTATGACCAACAGAAGTAGTATTTTATAGATTTGGCTAAGGTTTCGCTGATTTTATCTAGTTGAAACGGAAAATAATTATTACGCTCTGAAATATGTGCGTATAAATTTTAATAAATTTGAAAATGCATTTTAAAAAATATAGTAAATTGGCGTAGGTACTTAGAAAAACTCACCTTTCATTTGATGAATTTTGTACACGTCAATAGCATCTATTAGATCATTTGAGCTGGTTATGCTAATCCATCTTTATTAATATCACTGATAAGTTCGTAATGAAACGCGGGAGTCGTCTCTCACATTAATAACGATTATCAGCGCCGATGACCGTTGATCGGCTACCGTGGAGACACTTTTAGTTCCAAATATGGGTATAGAGCTGGTATTACCTTCTCAAACATTTTCATATGTTCTGAATAAAATTGTTAAACTATACGTTATTAAGTATAAATTCTAATTGTAATTACCTTACAGGGGGCATGCGTGCAAGAATAATCGTAACAGCGCAATCTACAAATTCCTTTGTAAATAAATAAATAATATTGATAACAACGCCATCTCTTGGTTGGAAAAATATTTATTCGCTCATCACGCAAAAAGGGCTGGACGGATTATATCATTATTTTATACAGATATACTATGACTTCTAAGGGTGATTATAAGGTACTTTTTTCTAACTACACTGAAACAAAAAATTCAATTTTCCCCGCAAGCGAGCGAAGTCGCCTTAGCTTGTATTTAGTTGATAATATTGGTTCATTGGTTTTCATGCTTATAGACTGGTAAGTGTTCATCAGGTTCCTATCTAAATAAGCCATGATTAGAACGAATGAACAGCGTGAACGATGGAATCCGCGTTAAAATATACTATGCATATTTTCTTTATTGGGTCACTGATTTCCTAGATAATAATGAATAATGTGTATAAAGGGTAATTTCCATGCATAAGCATTAATGTATCTTAAAATCCCCGAGACAATTATTTGTTAGGTCACCTTAATACGCTCATAAAACTACTTAACAACACGATGAATCATGCTGACTTTGTAGTTCATTTATTACTTTGACCAAGTTATACAAGCCTTCCACAGTAAAGGGGAGAAAATAAATATTTGTACCTCCTCATAAACATTTACATATTAACAAAAATTTTGTAATTATCATCACCTCAGCCAAATGACTTTCATGCTGACCAAATATCTCCCCCAAGGATTTCAAAGATGACCGGTCTTGCTCACGTCCAATGAGAGGTAGAAAGATTTTCGAGTCATCGTGAACATTATTTCAGCCATAGGATAGCATGCTGCTGCTAGGATGCTGGACACAGGCCCCCTCAATAGTCTTCCACATGGGCTGGATAGAAGTGACCCGCATTAGCGAGTCCCCGCTTAACCAGGTCGTCCGACCACCTTGCGGGTTGATTACCTACGTTGCGCTTGCCGGCACGCGGTCTCCACTCGAGAACCTTTCCGCCCTAACGGTCATCGGTTCTTCGAACTATGTGCCCTGCCCATTGCCACTTCAGTTTGCTTACCTTGTTTGCTATGTCGGTGACCTTGGTTCATCTACGAATCTCCTTATTTCTGATTTCTGATCTCGTAGAGAGATCTCTACCATTGCCCTTTCCATAGCTCTCGAGTGCTGCCAAAGAACCAAAAAACGCAGTGGGGCTCTATACAAGTTCAATCGAAGATTTCGTGAGGATTGCGCATGGGAAGAAGGGCAAATATTTATGTACAGCAGGTAAGTAGATCTAAGTATTTTATTCGTTTTGAGTAAAGGTAATTCAAATTATCACTATGTACAGCGACGGAGTATTGAAGCGAAAACTACAATAGGTACCATAGGAAACGTTTCTAGTTATTTTCTGAAAATTCCAATACTTTTCCTGATAATAATTGCCAATATGCAGATTTTATTATCACAACGCGTTGGGTTTAATTTTCTATATTAAATTCAGTTACAGCAGATAAGTCGGTAAACTAATGGAAATATTAATATTAGTCAAACTGAACCCAGTTTTCCGTGGACACTCGTCACGACACGCCTCGATTCGTGTAGGTCCAGATAAAACAGTTTTAGGTAACTGCCTATTAAAAATGACTCTGTCATAAGCTATTAATCAATGTTCGATAAGGAACTCAAATGGGCGGTCTATGTTGTAAGCCAGGTGATTTATTTTATAAGTCCAAATGCTATTGAACAGTTCCTACCGACCAGCTTGAAGTGAGCTCTTCAGTTTCATATGTTACCACTCTTTGAGCCTTATAAAGTATACACCTGAAAGGATGTGGTAGGTCTTGGTAGCTGGTGGTGGTATATTGGCGATAGCTGATGTCGATAGCCGGCGCTGTACCGACGTCGTATGGACAATAGGCAATACATTTATCTGGGCATCGCATGATTTTCCTTGTAACTTCGATGAAGGCAAAAGATTTGATCAATATTCATTCATGGACTCGTAACTATTGAGCCGATAGGGACCTACTTTTATTAAATCAATATTGTTGTCTCTGTTACAATCATTTACCGTGCAATATTGAACTCAAGTTTCTGTTAATTGTGAATCTATAAATTCGATTTAATACGCAGATAAAGACTAGTCAAAACTGCAGAACGTGTTTTTTATGCGTATACTCTAATTCTGATACCATCCATACAAATATATAATAAGATGTATATTATATACCAAAGATGTAGAATACAGAAATGTTTAATAAGATACCTGCCTACACCAATTATAACACACATGATGTCGTTATTACTTTATAAAGGTAAAGTGCATTATAGTTTACCTCGTTTTTAACAGAATCCCGAAAACGGAGATGGTTCTCAATTCGGTTATATCTTTTTTTTAATGTTACCTCAGAATTCGCAATTAATAAACCGATTAAGAAAATTCTTTTAAAATTTTATTATAAATATTGTAGGCATACATGTGGCGATTTTGGTATTTTAAGAAATATTAAAGTATTTGCATTCAGAAAGCGTAAATTGGTGAAGTGAAACTAACGAAGAACCACCGATAATTGATTTTCGGGTAGCGACGAGATATATATTTCTATTAAAATAGCTACCATCGAATTGATTGGATGATGGAGCCGGAAGGCAAGCACCGGATCTCTTTAATAAAATAATGCATCCTAGCCGTCTATGGACTTGTTCGAATTGTCACGAGGTAACATTTAAGTAAAAAGTGTGAAATAAACTAGCTTTTTAACAAAAAATACAACAGACTCTAAAAATGAAACACTTGAAAGTCAAAAAAATAGAATAATTTAGTTTCCTTAATTTACTCACAAGTAGGTAACCGTTTTTGTACTCAATGTGTACATACAGTATATACCTACAATTAATTTTATTTTGGCGATGATGCCATCTAAAGAATGTGTTAAATGTTGAGAATTGACAATTTCAGTAAGTTGTGACACGATGGCACCGACTTCAAAATAACACTGATTGTATATAGGTAATGTATAAATTGCGTACAAAAACGGTTACATACATGTAAATTGAAAAACTAATATGCAGTAAACCTTTTTAGCTATTTTAAATTTTTTTTGTTTTTTTTTCGGATGCGGTTTTATTTTTTGTTAAAAAGTTAATTCTTGAGCTTGTTTTGAGACAGAAGCTTTTTTCGAAGTAGTAACGATATGCATAATCATATTTAGATACTTAACGCCATCTAGCGTCGAGTAGCAAACCTGCAACCACGTTTAATGCCCTATTTGGTCACCACGTAATATCTTGCTTGCGCTAGCCGAGGGAGTAGAAAAAAGGTTTACAACGTGATCCGCTACGCGGCGTTTATCGAAGTTGTGACGTTTTTTTTATCATGCTGAGATATCGATATTTTGTATAGTAAGTTCTTACGCATTCAAGTAATACGGACGCTGTGGTGTAATGAAATTATCCCGAATGAGTAATGCATTGTTTTGGCGTTCTTCTCCGCCAACTAAGTCTTACAGTATATACTTTTTCGTTCGTCACAATTCGATAGTTATATTGTTTTATTTTTGTAAGTGACAACGCAAATAAAGTGTTTTAAGTATCTAGATCAGTTCAATTGGCCACAATGAAGTTGTTTTTTTTGCACTCAATCGTTTATTGATATTTTGAGCCATGACCATAAATTATTTCTAACTATCTCGTTACCAAGAACTGGTAGCCTGATTAAAAGATTAATTCCTCCTACAAAATCCCACCCCCTCTTTCACTCCCTTAAGGGATTATTTTCGGAATAAAACTATCCTATGTCGTTTCTAGACTCTAAAACTAATTCCATACGAAATGTCATCTAAATTGGTTCAGCGGTTTAAGCGTGAAGAGAGAGTCAGAGCTACAATCATTTATAAGTAGGTAAGTACACATTTCGACGTTTATACTTACCAACTGAATACATATAAATAAATTAACAGGAATAGTAATGTTAATAATGAACAAAATAAAACAAAATAATTATGGTTCTGTAATCCTCATGATATTATTTATTTATTTATTTACCAATATTATCCATTAGTCCATAGGTTTCCTCCAGTTTCGACGACTATGCATTGAGTACTGCTGCTGATTTGAATCTAGTTTCGAATTAAAATACACAGGAAGGCTGCCTAAATGCTTCAAAATCATAAGTATGATCTCTTATGCTCATTCAGATTAAGTATCTCTAAGATGCATTTGAGACATTTCGAATGATTTTAAATGCAGTATAATTTTGAATATGCTGTTTTTTACCATAAATACAATACGTAGGTACTTAAGGCTAAGGCTAGAATACTACTAAGTGTCTAAAATCTGACCTTTGAATGACAAATATTATGGTGACCTTATGCGATCTCCGATAGTTAAATCATTTAACCACTACAAATGCCATACGAATACATTCCCCTCTGGCAAAGTAATCGCGAAATCTCCGGTAAGTTTATACGGCAAACTGTCAGTCGTGGGTGTTTTTTGTTTGTAGGTGATTTCTTCTAATTGTGTGCGTTTGTAGCAATAGGAATATTTCCGTAGTGTGCTGTACGTACGTGTTTACCTCACCCTCCGCTAAAAATGCATGAAAAATTTGTTCGGCCATGACACGGCTTGTCATTTTCATAAGTTAATTGCTCTAAGCTCTGATATGATGGAATAAATAGTAATTTTTGAAATTACCCAATGCATCTTGCTTGCATTTGATTGTATAAAAAAAATCAAACAGTTGTAATGTGCGAGTTAATTCAGTCAAGGCCTGAGGCGGCAGCCGCTCCGCTCCGCAGACAACCCGACCCGCCTCGGACGTCTTCACGTCATTATAGTAGGTATCATAGTATTAGGGTTAATCAATGGATTAATACCTAAATAGACAATGATTTATTATTATTATTAGACAATTATTAGTCACCGTACTCTATTCGTGAGATTACTGTAGCTGCGTCAAATGAACATCTTCAAAAATTAATCGAACGTTCGTGCATCACGTCCAATCCATAAACGATAATTGGGAACTATAATCGCCGCGCGTGCGCCAATGTCCTCCGTCGCAGAGCCTTCATTGGTGCACTGCAATTCGCCAATACGATCAGACTCCTAATACCGGGACTACACATAGCGCGAATCGAGAGTAAGCTGAGATACATTAACGTTATTATAAATGTTGCAATCTTCCTCGTTTTAATAAAAAAGGAAATGTATCTTGCCCTTGTCTTCACTCTCGACCTATGTGTAGCGCGATAGTTACAGATGTGCCGACAGAAAGTTTGCAAAATAGCGAAACATTCCACACGCACAGATTTGGGTAATTTGCAAACTTTCATTAAATTCTAAGTTTTCTGAAATTTCTGAGCAGTTTCGCAAATTTTGTAAGCGTGTCATAGCTTGCAAATCTGTCGTTCCAGTATATAAAAAATATATATATATAAAAAATATAAATAACAGGGACAATCTTACACAAATCGACCTAGACCCAAACTAAGCAAAGCTTGTAGTATGGCTACTAGGCGACGGTATACATAATAAAAATATATAGATAAAATATAATACTTAAATACATGGAAAACATCCAAGACCCAGGAACAAACATTCGTGCTCATCACACAAACACTTGCCGGGATTCGAACCCGGGACTGCTAGCTTCGTAGGCCGTTGTACAACCCACTAAGCCAAACGTGTATAATACTTATTGATAATAGGTCAATTACGCGCGTAAAAGCGCGGCAAAGCGATATGTAATTGTAACAAATAATTGTACGGCTGC
The DNA here is from genome assembly GCA_905404275.2 of Hedya salicella. Taxonomy (NCBI): domain Eukaryota; kingdom Metazoa; phylum Arthropoda; class Insecta; order Lepidoptera; family Tortricidae; genus Hedya; species Hedya salicella. The sequence goes on from FR990097.1 coordinate 31,738,330, forward strand.
TTTATCAAATTGACATTGCTTTGAAAATAACTTGTTTAGAATTAATTAGTAATAATGCTCTAACATTTTTGGTGTAGGGGATCGAACCCTACTATAATATTATTATAAATAACATTTAAATATTTCTTAGACAAACTGAAGAGTGAGGAAGTTACAGGGAACTAGGAAAATAAACATTTGCTTGGTGGTTTATTAATTATGTTGCTGATATATTATTTATTTTAAATTATTACTTAACTTCGATAATATGCTAGTCTCATATTCATTGTGACAATTTTAAATAGTACCTAAATATATTAATTTACAAAATAATCTCAACATTTTTTAGCTTTGTATACATCCATAAGCTGGTTTATTCTTCATACAATACTGTAAAATAACACAAAAGTACATAATATTTTAACAACGTATCTTTCATAAAAATATTTGACATCAATCATAACATAAAACAAGAACACGGCTATAAAATAAATACTGCATACGTTTTAATACAACTCTTAAAGTAAATGACGACATAAAATGCTCACGAAGATATTTCAAGAAACTAGGCAGAATATTAAGTATTTACGATAACACGTGTTAGAATATAAATCCAGAAAATATTCTACCTAAGAAAATGAAGATTTTACGGGCATTCTTTATTTTAGACCTTATCTTGCTAACAAAGTATCCAAGAATAATATGCAAAACAATGTCCATAAAGATAGGAATCTGTTTTTTTTTTCAAAGAATCTCGTTTATAACGAGATTCCTAATAATTGTAAATTTCTAGCTACGTACATTACAACTTTTTTTCCATTTGGAGCAGGCTTCCGGCAGCCTCAGTATAATAGCCATATAAAACCACTAATATTTATAAACACAACAATTTCTGTCAAAAAAATAGTTTAACATGTTTTTTGCTGCTTTAATCTGACTATTGCACATAAAATAAATACTTACATCCGGTATTTGAAAATCAGCTTGCAAAATTTACTATTACACAATTTCGTTAGAAAAAGCGGACAAAATTTAAGCGATGAAACAAATATCACACGGAGAGATTTCGTTAATGTAGAACATAAGTATGATGAAAGTACAGGAATTTTAAATAGCCATGTGTGGATGTCTACAGGGTTTCAGTTGCTTCTCCGATACCTCAAATAAGTACCTAAAAAGTATTGGCAAACTAACGCCAGTACTAGTTAGTCTACGAATACATACTTCATAAAACATAATTCCGAAAGACGATTCAAATGGTTAGTACTGTGAAATCATAAAATATCCTTAACCGGAGCGAAGTTTGAGCAAAAATGACTTTTCAGTATTATATAGAGTCCCCGTATCTACACATAAACCTTTACTCCGAGTCGTACCTACTTTCAAAAGCATCATAAACTGCGCAAATCCTTGCTTCGCCGAGATACTATATGGGGCACTTAAACGGCGAATATCGCCAGTGGCTAGCAAGCGCGGTATCGTACCGAAAATATTTTCTAAGTCATGAAGTTTCTGAAAATATTTATTGCCGTCGAGAAAATTTTTCATAAGTCAGAAAAAGTTCTTATTACTAAGCTATGTACCAAATAGCTTTGACATAAAATATTGGGCAGTCCTTATATTTACGGAGAAAAGCAAATGTACATAAATATGAATTACATACTCTGATTTCATGTTTATTATTCTGCCTATATACTATGCTATTTATAGTTACAAATATTTGATTATACTATATCATGAATCTTGATGTTTTGATGTTCAAGCGATTATAGAATCCCATCACAGCGTGAACTTCTAATTAGTGGTGAGAGTACCCACTGCCAAGATATTGAGCTTCACGGAGTTCTGACTGAATAAGACGATTTTCGACGGTTCCACGGCCGTAGTTTATATGCAGTTTGTGTATTTAACATCGACCTATCTTGGTGCTTCCACTGGCGTTTTAACTGCCGTCAGTCCTTAACCATATTGAAAGAATGGGCTACACTAAGCAGCAGACTTTCATATATCGATATACTGTGACGTTAGGTCTTGTCATAATTTATCGAATTTCACGCATATTATGGCCCATTTATTTAAAGGACATCTGTACATTGTAGGTACTTCGAAATGGAATCGGTCGAAACAAATTCAATTGGTACATAGTTAAATGACAAGGGCCACATAACCCTTAATTTGGCAGGGTTAAAAATACTGTACTATAGCTTTGTATGAAGAACATTGGTTTTTGTCAAATATACTGCACATAGGATCAGGAAATCCTTCAGGGGATATTTTCATGTCTATTTTTTGAAGCCCCTTTATGACTAAAAGAACAATTAAAAAATAATAAAAACTGTAAGTTCAAATTTTTTTTTGTGCCACTTTAGGAAAAACGAAACAAATGTTTCTGACGGACAAAATGTACTTAAATAGATTAAGATTATAGGATTGTGGCAATTCACTAGCTGCATTCAGATGCAGAGGGATGTACAACATTGTGAACTTTATTGGCTATAATAAATATTGTTATGACTCCTGATATCCCAGTAGGTGTAGAATTGATGCACTTAGAGCACTAAAACGCAGCACAAAGATTGAGTTGTTTAGTTGCCAGTAAAAGCTTTTATATTGCTTTTGTGGTGTCCGTGCTGTGTTTACTTTGTATCTTACTTTTCTGGAGTGTATATACCTGAAAAACAGCTCATCAAATGTGACTATGTCAAAAACATAAACATAAGTTAACTATACAATGAAATAAATTTTACCAATAACCATTAAAACAAGAGGATTGTCAATCACCAAACAAAAAACCGTCCCCCAATATTTACAACGCCATCTATGTATAAGAGTTGTTATTAACAATTATTCAAGTTTGCAAGCGTGACACAGTATTTAAATGTTACGATATGTATTATTAATTGTTAACGAACAAATTGTCACTGTACTATGTTTCTTTATTCAATTATAACATCGTTAAATGTTTAGTTTTAAAGCACCATCTTGAATTTGGCGGAGTATCTCCTTGCGGTCAGGGCACAACCTTAAGTATGGAAATTGACAGTCCTCTTGTTCTAATGGTCCTTGATTTCACCTATTAAATGTGTCATTAAAAATGACAGTGCAAAACTCATTCCGTTGGCATACAAAATCTGTCAACCTTCATGTGTTTTATTTGGGCATTTTTGTTCATTATGGACTTTGTGCTCATTTTACTTTGAACCAATGAAAGAGTCACAGTGAAAATGCCCATTTACGTGTAGGTATTTTAAAATGCGGACTTTTTGAAGAATATTTGTGAATGGGTAATTGTTATGTCGGTATATCAGAGTTTTGTAGATTTAAGAACGACATGCATATCTAACTAATCTGTATGTACCGTATACCGATTCAATTACTGACAATATTGATTATTTTATGCCATATAAATTATTTATCACGTTAGCGAGTCTACGCGTCGTACATATTTCTTGATTTAGATGGAAACTAAATATAAGAAATCGACGACTCGAATTCCCAAAACGCAATATTTAAAACTATAGTTTTCTTGAGGTGGTTTCTTGGTTTTTCGTGAAGTTGAGCTGAACAAGTAGCGAGGTCTTCCAGCCGTGAGATACCTGTAGAGACGAGCTTCTGATGTGGAACTAAACTACAAAAGCCCGGATCTACAGGGTAGATCACGAATGTGCCATTATATTCTTTTTTTTTTTTTTATTCTTCTGTCTTCGATCATCTTTTGATTTTCTCATCTCCAACCTTCTTTCATCTTCTGTTATTTTGAATTGCCGTTGTAATTCATCGTTGTAAGATTACTTCGGTTCGCTAGCAAGGATCAATCTGAAACTTGAAAACGGAAATTTTATTATCTACATCATTAGTAACATACATAAACTGCCGGTTGTTTAGTATCTAAAAAAAAATGCAGAAAGTATTGCGAGAAATGTATGTATGTATATACATGAACATATTTTTTTAATATAAAGAATGAATTATTGAATATAATTGTAAAATTATTAGTCACCGTAAGAAGCAGCTCAGCTTATTTATTATTTACTAGCTTCTGCCCGCGACTTCGTCCGCCTTAAATTCGTTTATCGCGGATAAGGGTATTTTTCCGGGATAAAAAGTAGCCTATGTCCTTCCCCGGGACTCAAACTATCTCCATACCAAATTTCATCCAAATCGGTTCAGCGGTTTAAGCATGAAGAGGTAACAGACAGGCAGCAGACAGATAGACAGACAGACAGACACACTTTCGCATTTATAATATTAGTATGGATTCCGATAGATATTTCACATGTGACATTCTGCATACCACTTTTCATTAGGCAGACTATACCTTTTCTAATATCAGCCTCACTAAGACTAAAGAGGGTTCAGCAGCATATTGTTTTAGTTATTAGTTTAGGATCCCGCGCCCATAAATCCTGACTAAATAAACCGCGCACACAGAGGCGTATCGCGCTTATGTTAATCGCAGCGTCATTAAACGACGGTATCTATACCGACACGGCAGATTAGCATGACAGCGCGCCGGCCATTTGATATGGAAATCTCGTTAGACGTGACACATCATAATCTATTATTTATAACGAAAATATCTCGTAAAATGTACAAGCACGCACGCCATTGGCTAAGGATTCAATTTCCACACAACAATAAACGATATTCTAAGATGGAATGACGAATCAGACGGGAACACTCGTAGCAAATAAAATAATCTCAGTATTTCCGCAAATCATGGGGCATTGTATCCGATAATGTAGTAGAAGCGCAGCCGAACAAAAAGGCTCACTTAATTGCGCGAGGGAGCGCTGAAAGGCGCCAGCATTGTTTCCCGGAGGCTTTGTGCGATCGCCTGACTCATCAATTTCCCGGGATTGACGGAACGATTGAGACTAGTTCCGTTTTCCAACTAATTCCGCTATCCAGGATTTTTAATGGCCCCGATGTGCGCCCGCTCGGAAAATAGTGCGGTTTCGAAGTGCAAGTCGCTATTAATCCGGATTAACTCAGATAAGCTCCTAAGATTCGCCGTTAGTTGTGCGTCAAGAAAATCTAGATCTGAGAAGCGTAAGCACTGAATAGGTGCTTAAACTAAATAAAGTACCCTATTTAGTTCAGATAGTTATATCTTTAAATTACATTGCAAATTATTTATTTATCCTGCTGCTAAAGAACAGATTCTTCTGACTCTTCTTAGTCAAGAGTATTGAAATTAATTATAATATCAGTTTATCTTAACAAATTTATCTTAACGTGGTTACGCTATTATTAGATTATTTTGAAAGTATGAATCGACAAACTGTATGCTTTTAATACTCAAGGGTACCAGAAGGTGTTTCAAATTACTGGCGCTGGATAATTACTCTGATTAAGCGTTTTGGGGTCCGTACACAAAGTGTACCTACGGAACTCTATTCACACATCTACGCTGTCTACCTGTCTGTTTTTGAATTCTACCTTTAGAGGTACAATATAAAGTATTTTAGGCTGTAACTTATAAACTGCAATAAGTAACGAGTAGGTTTTTACAAAATAAGTGTTATTATTTTGTAACTAATTTAGCTGTTCAAACTCTAACATATAACAAAATATCTATACCAAAATTTCTCAATCGGCAATCGGCTTGCGTTGTTAATGTAATAAACGAAACGATAAAATAAACGAAAAAAGTTGGACTCGCGTACCGAGGGTATAGGTACAAAATATACGCTTCAAACGGCCGTATCTATGACAATGCAGTGTTAGCAAAGCCCTACTCCTAAGAAAAATGTACGCGGTGTTCGATCATTTTATATTGGTTACTGACATAGACAAACAGACAGTTATAGCGGCAACAGAAATACAACACATCTGTGAAAATTTCAACTGTCTAGCTATCACGGTTTATGAGATACAGCCTGGTGACAGACGGACAGACCGATAGACAAACAGAATGACAGACGGACAGTGGAGTCTTTGTAATAGTGTCCCGTTTTACCCTTTGGGTACGGAACCCTAAAAAGAACAGAATGTTTTTGTAACTCGCGCTTGGCAGTTGTTCTGCAGTAGGCATACAATTAATTTATTGCGCACTACGTTATATCTTCTATGAATGTAAACGTAACCAGGCTCACGAATATCTGGTAGCAATTAGCCTAAATACGACATGACTATTACAGTGTTCTGTAGAGGAATTGAACCAAGAATCCCCCTTCTGCCCCCTCCGGGGCTGCGTCGTGTCGTCCTGCCATCATTAATCTTGCACGCCGAGCAAACAGCTTCCTTGCCTGTGAACAACTTTAGAGCTGACCGCTGTCGATAATATGCTAAGCGAACTGTACTATAATGACTATTATGCGATAACGAGGGGCTTGAGGCCGCCGATTAATTAGGCCTCAGTTGTCGTTTGACGTTTACAAATAACCGGAATTGAGAAACGTGAAATTATTAATTATATGACAAAATGTACAGAATAGCAGTCGTTCCACAGTCTAACAAAGCAAGGAAATAATTTAGCCAAAGCAAGATTTGTACAATTAGCCACATACGTAAGTGTCCATATGTCAATGTCCATAAGGTCTTATGAACATTGACATAAGGCCTACAAATGGCCACGTAAGTATGTTACTGTTTGTACATTTATGTACGTTATTCCAATAATAGTCGGATAAAATTAATATACACAACAATAAAGAAAAAGAACTCCCACGTGGAAAAATCACGTATTACACGTCCTGTCCTTGTTTGCAATTACGTTAAATATTACGTTTATATCATCAAATTTAATTATTTTAGTACTAAGTATTTTTATACATAATGATATTCAAAAAAATGTTCAGTGATTTAGATGGTTAATAGAGGATATCACAAATATTTGTAGAGGAAATCAACAAACTAACAAATACTCGTATTTCGTCACACATACATTAAATTTTATTGTATGAACTAATGGGACTACCTGGTTAATCATTATATCTTTGAATGAAACGACTCACATGTGATCGAACTTCACTTTAGATGATAATCTATTATTATAGTATTTAAAGTAAGTAGTGCTTATAGTGCAGAAACACCGATATCAACTAGTCACGTCCCTGGCTGTCGGGGAGGATTTCGGGGACATGCTAAACTAGGAGATCTCAACCGATACCGTTGCGGATAAATTTTCAATTATTTCATCCTCTTGACAGGTTAACGCCCTAAGTGCCTTTATAAATTGAGACAACTTTAGTCTCAACAACCCCTAGTTTTCAGCCGATTTCTAAACCAAGAAGGATCTTGTTTCGATTGCTTTCCTTTTTTACACACATATTTTGTACTCTGGTTTTGTTTTATATTTTCCGAGTTATAGTGCTAGCACTCCCAAGAGAGGAATAGTAATAAATGAAAACTTTGCGTGTGTGTGATGTACACGTATCTTCGGTATTTGCAAATTATTTTGAATAGGCTTTCTTAAATTAATTAGATTTCGAATGTAGTTATCTTAAAAAAAATACATACAGTAGGACATAAAACTGCCTCTTTTGAAGTCGGTTAAAATGATCCTAAATCGACTCACTAGCAGCGAAAAGTGTTATTTTTTATTTTGTTTTTCATCCTTCTTCGTACAACTTATAAATACAAGCCAACGTTACGACAACAACTTAAAAATTCTAAGCACGATTTTAATACAGGTCCAAAAGCAATCTCTCCACGGCAGCCATATTGCTCGTGACAAAAACAATAATAAATTTGCATACCGACTTTCAGTAAATCTTACCTTCGTTCGATTGTTTTCCTCCACGTGTCCCGGCGCCCCAGGGATGTCTGAAACATACAGTCCCAAATGTTACCTACATTTCAATTCGCTGACTAAAAGAAACGTTACTTATACTTTACCCGATCCCATATTTTATGTGGAAGCAATATGTCAACGTGTTATTGAATTTATACATTTTGTTTTAGCTATCATATAAATTGTGGAATAAAATGTCTGAGGAGATAGTCTTATCGACGTCGGAAACGAATAAAACATTTTTGAATCCAAATATATTCAGACATACTTACTACATAGCTAATATATTCAGACATACCTACTACAAAGCTAATTTTACCTTTACATGGATTTGCTTTATAAAGTTACTAAACAGTTACATGAATATTTCTTTCCGCAAAACACATTATTTATATTGTGCTATTCATTATGTAAAAGCATCGGTAAATATAGGGTAAATTGCCTATTCCTGGCTAACAGACCAAATCGCAAAAATATGATATACCTGTCTACTTGAATAGATGAGGGATATGTATTAAAATTAGACTACTTTAATAATAACTACATGTTATTTTATATACCCCTGGAGTATTTTTTTTTTTTAATTGTCCTGTAATATTTATTTTATTGCTTTATTTAAATTGCGCAGTAAACGCTGACAGAGGTTGTGGCCAGTTATTGGCGATTTACTCTACCATACGCGGCAAACTCTAGTTATTTATGTAATTGGACACCCTTAAAGTTTACCGCCCCTAATATCTATATTCTTATTCGATTCTAGGGTTTGCAATAACAACCTTACATTATACAACACATCGCATTTTAGTTACCGATATCTGGTTATTACGATAATTTAATCAAGGGCAGTTCTAACAGCGCTTCAACCACTATCCGTTTTCTGTTGCATAGTCTGAAGAAAGGAGTCACAATGATCGTAGAGATTTGGCAAAACAATATACTGTGCTCACTCAGAATCAAATTCTTAATTGAATAAAATAAATAAATAAATATTACAGGACAACTCTTACGCAAATTAAACTAGTCCCATGGTAAGCTCAATAAGGCTTGTGTTATGAGTACTAGATAAAGAGATATATTTAATAGATATATTTACTTATATAGATAGAAAACATCCAAGTCTCAGGAACAAATATTTATGTTCATCACACAAATATTTGCCCGTACCGGGATTTGAACCCAGGACCTTCAGCTTCCCAGGTAACGTTATTCCCACTCTCGGTCGTCAAAATGTTACGACTTACGGTTAAATTCTTCAATATATGCGACAGGAAACGAATAGCGAAAAAGCCTGTAGAACTACCCTTAAATATAAAGTTAGTTAATATAAAGAATTAAATTTAATCCAATTTGAACAATTCCGGAATTCTAAGAATAAATGTCAACAATTCCGATTTTATTGACGCTATAACAAAAACAGCTAGGAAATTCGCAAATGGAACAATATGGCCGTTCTCAAAACGAACAATTAATTATTCAGTCCTCCGGCGCGTGCGACCTGCGTACATTAAACTTGATCCCATTTGGCAAAAACTTTGCTCTTAATATTTCACGTAACGAGTTAACTTCGGACATATGTACTCCAGAGATCACCTATTGCTGGGTGGTAATTAAAATTCGGCAGCCTTTTGTTAGGCATTCCCTGAGCAAGTGCTTTGTAAGTAAATATCACGCAAGGGTCTGAGCTAAAATTATTACGCGTAAATGTACTTATCCATTTTTTTTTAAACAAAGGAAGGTAGTAAGCTTTTCGATAAAGATTACCGATTGTCAACAGCAGATTTTAAATACATTTTAAATGGAACTAGTCTCGTAGTAAGCTCAATAATCGATATGTCAATAAATATATTTACTCACGATCCGCCGTCACCATGTTTGTTTATTTTCATTTTAAATGACAGTAGTACCCGTTAATGCGAACAACTTTTTCTATGGGGAGAAATTTCGGAAATGAAAAAATAAATTTACTATTGCATACTTACACTATGTGTTAGTAGTAACTATAATGTAGGCCTATATTATGCTCATCAGCTCATCACACAAATATTTGCCCTTACCGGGATTTAAAGACAGGACTATTAGTTATACAGGCAGCGTCATTACCGCGGAGCTATAATACTCGTCGTCGTTTATAATATGAAAACCATTTTTTTAAACCTGCTTAAAGTTAAAGATTCAATGTATGACTACGAGTTGTAGTAGTTATTAATTCATAAGGTAACACAACACAGGGTTAAGGCATAATCTAATATGAAACTAATCCCCTTTTCACGGTATATGTTTTTTACGTAAGTATTTATTATAGATTGAAATGAAATGTGCTGCCGCTAAAATGAAAATATTAGAAACCGTCTTATATACGCTGTATCTATGTATAATCTATCTTTTCAAGTATATGCACATGATAATTTAATTTAACCCGAACACAGCCTCCACAAGCTCGTGCAACTGTTAATTATTTTCATACAAACATACGCGTTGGCCGGCCGCCAAGCTTATATTTGCAAGGCATATTTCCCGAAGCGGCGATCGATACTCGCCATCACAGGCCGCCGTGCCGCGACCCGTTGAATATTCTACGAAGCGTGAAGCCCGATAGACACAGAACGTGACAGAATTTAGAAGATGTAAGCTGAGGTTTGGGCAGGAAATTGGGGAATTGAATTAGACGCGGCGAAAGTTGCGGGTTATGAAATGTCATCGTTGGAGGAAAACAGGTTGATGCTCTCGGGTTCGAGTATCCGTCACTCGTGATTGGAAGCGATTCCGGTAAAAATAAGAATGAGAAAAGAAAATGCTGTATTTCGGGACTGACTTTCTGAATCGTTATTATTTACTAGCATTTGCCTGCGGCTTCGCTCATGTTACCGAAAACTGAGTAGCCTATGTTTGAATGATTTTTGCCCATACAAAATTCTACCCCTCTTTCCACCTCTGACGGGATTTTTTCAAGAATAAAAACTAATCTACGTCCTTTTCAGAGTCTCAAACTATATCTGTATCAATCCGTTCGTTTTTTTAAGCGAGAAAAGGTAATAAACAGACAAACAGAGTTACTTTCACATTAATATTAATATAAAAAAAAACGAAAATAAGTAATCATTGAAACGATAAATAAACACCTAAAAACTGATAACCTTCAAACAGCAATAAAGTTTTTTTTAATCAAGACCGTTCCTAGTCTCGATGAATGCTCTTGAAACCCAAAAAAACTACCTAAATCATAATCGGCCTTTCTGTTCAAGAGTCACGATGATAGGCAGACATATAGACACACTTTAAACTTACAACAGCCTTCTTTTTTGTCGGGGCTTAAAAATGAAAATGGAAATGAAAACTACTTCAAAGTGATTTTTAACCTACATAGGATTTGCCTACTGTTTCCCCTGCGTGGCCTACTATTTTACTTATCCTTTGCGAATCATGCATTTTTCCAGGAACAAAAGCCTTTGCTATTCTTCAGAGAAACTAATACAGAATTCTATGTATATTAAAAAAAAATAGGTCCATCCATTGCCCTGTTATTTCTTGAAAGAAAGTACAACAAAGACACTTTCGCTTATATATAAAATTAGTGAAGATGTCATTTTATTAGCTTGAGATGTTGCGAAACAACTTGTCATCCATTTCTAGTGATCAATAACTTGTATGGGATGCATATGTTGGTTGACTTTAGGGAGATTGAGAGATGAATTGTTGAACCGTACTGCCGGAGAAAGAGCGACATTTCAATAGTTTATAAGAGCAGCAGTTACTTGACGCCGCGTCGAGCTCTTTAAATATTTTACGATTCCTGAGAGTCTGACACAGACGACTGTGAAATAATTCCAGCTGAATTGGGTTAGTAGGTATGTTTCAGAACAACAGCTGACGGAGTGTTAAATCTGACGTTATCAAAACATACTTTAATGTTTTAGGACTAGTTTCACGATTCTATGTCAGCATTAACACATGATTAACTACAAACGAAACCTATTGTGGATGCCTTTTTGTGATTGAACGAAAGCTGCGCCGTGACTTTTTTATTTGTATGTATTTAAAAAGTTAGTAAATTCTTGTTTGGAAATTACTGAATTTGAGACCTTAAATGTCATCGAAATCAAATGGTTCTTCATCAAAGTTACCTTGTTGTTGTTGTTTATCATATTACCCCGGTAAACATTACTTTTTATCATAAAATGAGCTTAATAAGTATTAAAAACGTAATCTCCAGCTCACCTACAGGTATTTTGCATATTAAACTTTATCTAAACGGCTAAATAAAAATATGTTTTTCCCAGAAAGCTTCAGTCTTTTTATAGCCACATTTTCAAGTACCTAAACTCACCGAGTAAACTTCCGCCGGAAAGATATTATCTGAGCTAAAGGAGAAAGAAAAATCCAATTCAAAAGGAACCGACAGTGACGGGGAGAAGTTTAGAAATTGTTTTTCTTTAAAATACAAACAAAGGGAAAAGTCGAGCTCGCCGGGAATTAAGCGCGATGTCAAATGAGAGAAAATAAAAGAAAATAAAAGTCCCCAGTAATGGACGACGCTGGTCGATATGGCTTAAAAGGTTAGTACATTAAAAGAACAGTAAATAAATAAAAAAAATGTCTCTTCACTTAAGACGTCGATATCAACAACTGAACTTAAATTTAAGTAACATTTACTGAAATTGTACAACATTTCATTCCTCGCTCGTTTAATTTGCAGAATCATATGTACTAATATACATATACGGTAAGGTACATTAGTTACATGCATATAGTACATTAGCCCTCGGGGGTAACTTAACCCACCCAAAACCTAATAAAATCCCTTAAATTGGATAAATACATTCTTAAAAACGATCACACAAAAGCGTCGTTTTAAGCATTTATGAATTTAATAAAATAAAATTATATTGGTGGGTAAATGGTTACCCCCTAAGGCTAATATACCCCGAGACCTTACGAGAACTATTAAGTATCTTAACCTCGTAAACAGCAGCACGGCGGCATAGCGTATATTCGTCGACCATCAAAATAATATGGCGATTGTATTTATAATGATGTTCTAGTTTCCTATCTTGTGTTATGAAATGTACAATATTTTTATAGAAAATAACAATTTATTACCATATTACTTTAGAACGTGTCAAACAAGACTAGCGGGTCGATTCTAAAAAATGTATGTAAATTTTTTAGCCTTTAAAACGATCAGTCTAAATTTTTTTTCGCTTCCTGGCTCTGTCAAAAATAATGATGATCCGTTTTAGTTTTTACGACTGAAATTATCAACAGCCCTTCTGAAAAACATCTCTCCATTCCAAATATTAAAATTTTCTTTATTGGCACAATATTCCCTGATCCCCTGCTTCGCACATATTTAATCGCCTACGTATCGCCAAAGTAGCTACGAGTGCTACGAAAGCCGCATCGCCTTCAGCGTAGCGCAGCGTAGGCGGCCGATTACTTACAATGAGTGACCATGAGAATATTACTGCCATCTATTACTACTTAATGACACTTATAGGTACTTACTTAGTAGAGCACTGGAATTATTAACAAAAGTATTACGAAGTGATATTAGTCAGTGCCAATACGTCATGTTTCTTAATCAACATGTTAGCTTAATCAAGGACGTTTTATTGTGTAAAGTGTAAGTTTCATTATAGAAAGAAGAAGATCTACCGATAAAATATTAAAAAATAATTACTTGACAATTTGAAAGGTTATTGTGATGTGATACCAAAAAATAAATAAAATACTAAAGATGCTATACATACAGGTTGACTAAAAACGTACTTAGACATGCTAAACAGCTCTTTTAATGTAATTAATTCGTTTGTTTCAGAATAAACTATGCGAAACTTTTTTTTTTTTTTTACTTTGGACATCAACAGCATTACAAAACATGAATAACAAAGCTTCGAATTAATACACAAAGCCGATAACAAATGTCCTCATATATACAGTTAGTGGACTGACTGACTGTAAAATAGGTGACGTGACGTGACTTTTAAATACGGAAACTTAAACTCTACGTGATTTTTTCTGCTTGCACTAGGTTAGTTCAACAAGTCGGATTAAGAGCAACCGCTTGCATTCAAAACAATGGCGGCCACTTTGAACAATTGTTGTAAAATTGTATTTTTTTTGTAAATAAAGTTTGTTGTTAACTAAAAGTATTGGTTTTTATTTCACTAGTACGTAGTCTTTATCTCACTCCACATCCTTATCGTAAAAATAGCGCTCTCGCTCACACACTAATGGAATGTTACCTGCTACACTAATCGTTGCGCATTTCTGTTAATTTTGACACGTGTTTGCTAAACTCTTTTTTTTAAATTACTAGCGTGAATAGCGGTACTAATTTAATGTTTATTTGTTAACACAGCTCCTTGCAAATAAATTAGATGAAAAAAAAACGATATGTTAAGGGGCTGGTTTTTTAAGTAGAGCATATTAACTAAAAAAAATAGCTAAATTTTACCAAGTTTTTCAACTAAACCAAAAGATTTCATTCCTTATTCTTCATTACTTCTTGACAAAATTTGTTTTAAATAATATAAAAAAATCATCACCTTCCAAATAACACCACTTTTGCGTATGTGGGCAGCATGAAAATATGAAAAAAATGAGTTTCAATGAACTCTTAAAAATACGAGACATTAAATTTTAAAATGGCTGCCATTCAGAGGGGTGAGGGTTGAGACCCCCCTTTGTGTGGTATTTTTTCGATAAAATATAACGTACAACACGTGGGTAAATTATCGGAAACCCGATCCCTAACACACTGTATAACTGAAGATCGTGATTATGATTACTATCGGCGGTCTTTTATTGGGAAAGGAGGACTTGCTTCCATCGGATTTTATTGGTCGCCATCCGCACCACGTCCTTGATGCTATTTTCCTTTAACTGGTCAATCCACCTAGTCGGAGATCAACTACGTCCTCTTTTTCTTTCTATGACCAATTTCTCGAGGTTATTATCTCCGCGATGTGGCCGAAGTATGACAACATGTGGCGGTGGAAAATAGTGCACAAGCGTCATCCAATTATAAGTTGCGAGAGGATCGATGTATTAGTGCACCTGGTAGTCCATGCTATTCTCAACATGCGCTTCCAACATCACATTTCAATCGCACCTATCTCTCTGGCCAGAATAGTCCATGTCTCTACGCCATAAATATAAGAAATGGGAAATAGTAACGCATGAACTAGACGCATATTCGTTTTAATTGTGATTCCCCGCCTTTTTCATATGGCCGTCAGACGTTTCCTCGCATACGAGTAGCTATGCGACGCTTTATTTCTGGGACACAGTTTCCGTCGTTGCAGCAGATATATGAAACTTAGTATATGAAGCTATCTACCACCTCAAAGCCCATACAGGTACGCGGTCGACTATAATTTTAGCCTTGCTTTGGTTAACAGATAGCTCCAAAGCTTCACTTTTTTGAACTAGTCGCTACAACAACTTATCTGTCTCTTCCATTGACTTCGCCAGCAGTAAGGTGGTGTCATCTGTATAACGTAAGTTAGATGATTTTTGCTTCCGACCGAAAAACCTCCGTCCCAGTCTTCCAATGTTTTACGAATACTACGACTAGGTAAGGTATTCCAAGATTCATAAAAGCAAACTTTTAGTACGTAAGAAATATTCTAGTTTCGTGGTAACGGTAATTTTATCTCGTTAAACAAGAAAACTTCCGTGTTCTGCTAAACGTTAATGCTAAAAAAAAAAACAAAGTGCGATAGTTATGTAGTGTAGTTTGAAAAAGTTCGTGTCTTACTTTTAGAACATGGTCGTAAATTTTTCTAATTAATATTCCCTGGACCATTGTAAAACTGCATGAATAAAAAAGATCACAAAACTTGTCAAACGGATACTAACGCCGCTGTGACAATGTTACGGATAGTAACGCTGTGACAATGTCACCAATGGTTATTGAAACATAATCAAGTTGAGTAACAAGACGGATTACCATTCACTTGCGTTATTAGGACTATTTTTTAAGCTTTCTGCTCACTTAATACAAAGTGCAAGAATTCATTAACTCATTCATTATTAAGTGTTGTAACGAAGACATGAACTCAACCTGATACATAAGTACCAAGTTACAATCATTGTAATACAATTAATTCAAAGTCTCAAAGAGAGATTGCTCTTTCTTGGAGCAAACTACTGGGAACAGGAAGGACATAGCACTGGAAGATCGATGGGCCTTGCATCGGAATGTAAATTTTGAGACACGAGCCATGACTAATATATAGCAACAAAGGCATAAACTTTACTAGTACCTACACAAGTCACAAATTGTTAACGTCAACTGGGATAAAGCCTTTTAGAGATTTCATAGAATCGAAACTCTTTGAAACAAGCCTTACCCTACCTGATATGAAAAAGAGCAGGAGCCCGTTTCTCAAAAGCTTGTAACTTGTATGTATTAAAATCGGAGTCTCTTTGTAACAATATGGATTAAAAAGAGACTTCCGCTTGCAATACAAGTTACAAGTGTTTATGAAACGGGCCCTAGGTGTAAATAGTTGCCAATTGTGTCGTTTCTTATCATCAAAATATCTACAAATTCATAGACATGACAGGATATTGCGATAAAAGCAGCACCTCTAGTTGTACCTTCACCAGTAACAAGTTATCAACGTCCGGTTTTTTCATTAAGGTCTCAGAGGAAGATTAATCTTGATTGCAGCAAACCGAGAACTCCTATACATATAAACCACATCACTAGTGCATAAGACAAGCCGATTAAACCTACACCAGTAACAAATTATTTGCATAAAATGTATTCGGTAAAGTCTTCGAGTAAGATTGCTCTCGTTTGGATCTGGGAACAACTAAACACCGGAAGCATAGCACTAGTGCATAAGACCAGTGCGATATGCAAATGTAATTTGAGTTAACAGCGCTGGCTTAATTTGGAGGTGGTGGTTACGGCGAGCGGCGCGATACCGAGCGGGATTTGCATTTGCTGTTAAAGGGTTCCAAGCGGACGGGTCGCTCTAAAGGATCTTCGGAGAAACGTCTTTTAAAGTTCCTGGCTAAAAGTATTACGGTGATATATATTTATTACTAGCATTTACTCGCGGCCTGGGTCTCTAACTATCTAAATACCAAGTTTCATCTAAATCGGTTCAGCGGTATAAGCTTGAATAGGTAACAGACAGACAGAGTTACTTTCGTATTTATAAAGGCAAAGACTTTGTGTCACACAAGCTACTTCTTCAAAAACTTTACGATTTGGGTATAAGGGGCCCAGCCCTAGAGTGGATTAAATCGTATTTAGATAACAGACAACAATGTGTTGAGATCAGGAGCTCTAAAAACTCACATTTTCCTATCACAGGTCATCGTACGTGGCAAATACCCAAGAAGTGCCACAGGGAAGTGTACTCGGCCCGCTCCTATTCTCAACATACTTAAATGACTTACCAGATGTAACTACACATCAATGTACACTTTTCGCGGATGACATATCAATTTTAGTGACTTGCAATGATATTAATAATTATAATAATGAAATCAATGACACAATCAAATTGGTAATAGAATGGCTTGAATTAAACAATTTATCAGTTAATCTTCACAAAACACAATTTGTTCAATTTTGTAATGTGAGAAATAAAGTTATGACATTAGATGTTAGCTACAATAATAGACAAATTCAAGAAGTAAATGTTGCAAAATTTTTAGGAATTGATAAGAACTGTAATTGGAAAATTCAAGTAAATTTAGTATGCAATAAGATCATGAGATTCATATACGTTTTTAAACGTCTTCGCAATATTTCGACGTGGAATACTATTCTCATGGCATATCATGAATATGTTGCGTCTGTATTGAGATACGGCCTTCTTATTTGGGGTAATTCTACTGATGTAAATAGAGCATTCATAGCACAAAAAAAATGTCTACGCACAATGTGTGGTGTAACGTCACAAGAATCATGTAAGCCGCTATTTGTGAAACATGAAATTTTAATACTGCCATGTATGTATATTTTTGAAGTGGCAATTTTTGTAAAGAAACACCCTGAATTGTTTAAAAAAGCTAAAGATGTATATCCTAGAAGCACTAGATATCAGAATAGGCTCGTGATGGACATGGTTCCCAGTAGCGCCCATTTCACGAATAATAGTTACCAGATGTGCATAAGGATATATAATGCAATTCCAGATAGTTTTAAGTCTCTGCCCATCAACCAACCAGTTCAAAAGTAAGCTACATAATTGGCTTAAACAAAAAATGATTCATACCACAACTGAGCTCTTCAAAACATGAGCGAGTTAGAATATGATAGGTTAATTAATACTATAATTTTGCATGCTAGTATTTAGCAAGATATGTCTTTGCTCCGAATTATACAACATAACATCTGATTGTACCATATTTTGTAGCAAATAAATATATTTTATTTCATTTCATATAATATTAAATATAAGTATTGAAGTATAAATAGGGGAGACCGGGCATGGTTGCCACAGCGGTCATAATCATAATAGACTATGAACCGGTGTTAAAATATTGTGAATACTATATTTCCCTCCTAGATAAGGCTCTCGCGATCTTTGACACCGGTCGATGGCTTTATTTGTTCGTTCCGCTTTCTGTCATGGGCGTTGTGTGATAACCTGTAAGACCACCTTACCCGGTCTTCCTTAGTTTTTAGGGTGAGCCGCTACTGATCGCTGCTTGAAAAATACTTTAATTTGATTTATAAGTTGCAAAACATCGTCAAATCGTCATCATGATAGTTACTTAAGTTGCAGTCTTGTATTGATGTAAGTTTAATCAGAATTTCATATACAGTGAACATTCTAAAACATAGAATCAAATAGGCACACAATTTTTCAAGTACTTTGCCAGAATTAAGTACAATATATTTCTACATTAAAATGTCTTCGTCTTCCGTCGCACTAATTCAACTCAAACACTATCCCAGTTCACCCAAGACCTTTGATACCGCCAAGCTAGTTTTATATCCATAAAACAGCTCACCGGCGTAAAATTAATTAGCAAAACGGTTTCCTCTAGCAATAAACACGGTACCTAATCTTAGAGCGTAGTAGTTTATGATGGCGCATACACGGCCCTCAACGGGAGCAATGCATACAACTGCAGTTTGAACTAAATTAGGTGCAAGAGTTTGCTCCGATTGCCTCGGCTCACATTTAACTTTGAAATATAGTTGTTTGCAAGTTTAATGTGCTGTGGTGACTGTATTAAGTCTACTTTATGGAAATTTGACGGTACAAGTTCAGTTACTTCCACTTTTGATGTAATTTTGCACGTTCTGTTTTGGTAACAAACAAGTTTTACACGTTATGTCTTATGGAAATTTGTATAGAGTTTATTAAGTAGTTAGTCCAGTGGAAAACAAAATGACATTTTTATCATTTTCTGAGACTTGATAACTGGAGCAGACTAAACCGTTAATTTCTACTAATGTCATGAATAAATTGTATTTTTTTTTTAAAAGAGGTATAGACAATAAAACAATTCGAACACTCCGACTGGATTCGAACCAGTGACTTGTGCCTGGCCGTGGTGCAAAAGCTTGCATTTAAAAGAATATACTCTAAAGGAAAAAAAACACGTTAAAAATCACGAAGGTAGTCATGGCAAAACCTCATGATTTTGATAGAAATCCAATGATTTCATTATTTTCCATTAAATTCACTATTTCAGAAGTGTAAAAGGATAGATGTCGCTGCAGTAAAAACAAATATAAAGAAGCACATCAAGCAATATAATTTAAACAACGTTTTCTGCAGTTAATGGTGTTGATAGCAAAGTCAGTCTATTTCTAGAGAACCGCTTAATTCTCCCGAAGGTACTTGATACAAAATGAAACGTACACAGTACATAGTTCTCGCGTGGTCAACGAACCATCAAATACATTCTCGGCCGCGGCAGCCTCGACCCTCATTACGTATAGGTTTTATGGGATTGGACGAACGAAAAATAATACAAAGTCTCTTGTAGTCGAGATTTTCTTAAAGGTTTTTGAAGTTTGTGTCGTAGAAGCCAGAATAGGAATTTTGTTGGAAAATATAAGAATCACGGTTTGAATATAGAGCCCGCGACTTTGTTGGCGTACAATTCAAAATGACTCTAGAGGAATATGTGTTTCTAACTTCATATTCCTGTTAATTCCTACCTTTAATGATTGGCTGTGCATTGTCTGTTAATATTGAAGTCATATTTTTTAGTGTGTTCATTAGCAGTGATATGATGTCACTCACTTTTTTTAGGTTAGTTAATTTCTATATTAAAAGTAGCCTGGAAGTATGTATTTTTTTTATTGTTCGTCTGTGTTCCGTAAAACTATTATTTTCAACAACAAATAGGTATCAAATTAAATTAATGTCAATTACTAAATTAACAAAATTTCTTTAAGAAAGTGTCGAGCAGTTAGAAAAGGGAAGGTAAAGACAAGACTTAACTACTTTAAGAGTAAAACACTGACGCCTTCTGTATAACCGTTAAATACCAACTTCGGTATTCTAAAGCTGAAGATAATCTCAATAACTTGGCTTAGCAGCCAGTTCCCGGCCCGCCTTTCCAGTAAATTTAAAATAACGAGATTATGTTTTAAAGCCGTTATCATAAAACATAAAAGTCTAGACTAGCGTTAGTATTCGAGTTGTGAAAGCCATTATTCATATTTATGCAAGTTCCGCAGCTCGCCGCGCTACCATCATACCGCGTTTTATATTATGAATACGTACATTATATACAGATTATACATTTATACACCTAGTTTTATTAAGCCGCTCATATACTGAAAGTGAGATAGATCAACCAGATCAAATCGGTTGTAGGCGGGCTCTTGGACGCTTACGTATCCAAAAAAAAAATGGTATCATTAGGTGAACAACTTTTGCTCTTGGCAGTATTCATTGTACGCTTGGTGTTATAATCCATCTCGGACTAACCAGATCAAATTGGCTGTAGGCGGACGCTAGAATGTTTACGTATCGAAAAAAAAACACTGATATCATAATGAACAACATTTACACTTGGCAGTATTAATTGTACGCTTGGTATTATTAGTTGATAATGGTCGCTATACAAAGAATGTAATTACTGAGAATATAGTACTATCTTCTCAGTTAATACTAGCAAGTGCAAATGTTGTTCACCTTATGATATCCTGACTTTTTTTTCGATACGTAAGCATCCTAGAGTCCGCCTACAGTCGATTTGATCTAGTGGATCCATCTCACTTCCAGTATATGAACGGCTTAATAAAACTAGGTGTATAAATGTATGTTGCACATATCCATGGGCGAAGATGACCACTTTCCATCTGTTGGCTCGTTTGCTCGTTTGCCACTTATTACATAAAAGATAGAAAGAGAGCGTGCAGTCAGGCTGATTCGTAGGAACACAGAGTGACTTACTCTTCTTTTACTCGTATTATAGGCTAAAGGAACTAATTCTTTACACATTTATGTTTTCAAATATTATGCATAAAGTAACTAACCGAAAACTTTAATGTAAATCACAAAACGACATGCGCAGGATAGGTAGCTAAAGTAGTTTATTTTAAAAGCACTGTCTGTGTTGGTAAAAAATCTCTTAGTTAGTTCGTTAAAAGTTCCTCAAAGTTTATTTTTAGTTCGTTCATTTATGTTCATCCATTATTAAAGAGTGAAAATAGGAAACGGGAAATATATGAAGTTGAACTAAGAACCTCCTCTTTTTTGAACCCGTTGAAAACGGAATGCAAGAGCGAACTGGGCGAGTCGACAAAAGTCATTACCATTGACAAAAAAATAATACAGGTTACCAGGCACCAGTACAAAAAGCGCGCTCTCCGCCATCATGCTTCACAGCATTTAAATTGCGCTTGAAATAAATCAAATGGCAATATATACAGCAAAGTTAGATTTAACTGTGGGTTAGTAGCGATGGTTTTATAAGTAGAATCCGAGTAAATATTGCATTTTTCCTTTAGTATAAAATTTAAGGCTACCATTCTAAAAACAATTAAAACAGTAATAACCCTTACGCTCTCCAAATGCAACAATCAAACGGAATGTTAACGGTCTAGAAATTTCCACAGACAAAAACAAAAGACAAGCACTGGGTGCCAGCCAGAAACCTAAAAACGACATTAGCACTCAGCTACGGTAGTTCACTGCAATTTAATTGTGCTCGAGTCAAATCAAACGGCAAGATGGCGGCGGGGGGGACTTGGGTCGTAATTTCACGCCCCGGGCGACATCTATAATTCCAGCCAGCTATCATAAATTAGCATACGTATTAGATTGGACTGGATTCTGTGCACGCCTGTACATAAACACGATGGTTGTGAATGGTCGGGTATCTTCAGAATTTGTATTATAGTCTGTATTCTAGTACCTACTACAGAATAAATGTAGGCTTTAATAAACTTTATGACGATAGCTTTGTATGAGGAGATAAAAGAGTAACACAATCGTCTACACAGATTTCAGGATTTAAGAGAATCGGTCAGTACGCGTTTTTTTATGACAACATTATTTCCCTCATCTATAGTTTTTGATTTCATCTGTTAGGAAAGATTTATTTTCACAGCTAAAGCTGCAAATTCAACGAACAAACCCTAACCGCTCGATCACGTGTCATTTACATTTAAATTTGTAAGCCGTGACGTACAATTATAATCCCGGACAGATGACATAACCCGAACTGTCATTCAGCGCTAATGCCGGTGGAATGAATGAATATTAAAATGAATGAATGACATAATCGGCGTAATAAACGAAACTCGAAGACTCGTCAACGAGTTAGCTAGCTGTCTCAATATAAATGTTAATTACTTTATTTCAAAAGTATTTAACGGACATGTCTTTGAATACGATTAATCTTTAGAATTGTACATTTTATTTATATGGGTTTAATAAATTGATTTAGATAATTATTTTGACCAAAACAAATCAATAAAGGATATTTTATTTTAAAAAAGGCGTATAAGTTTCTTCACGAATTATTTGACGATAACCCCTAAATGTATTCATCACACATACATTATGTGCATTACTAAAAATAAAAAAAATCTATTAATAACATGTGGAGATGTGAAAACCATTCGGGAATATATGCTTTACTTTACTAATTCTTTATCATTCGATTTCATGAAAAAAAATTTTACGCTTAATTTTTCATGTCATTTCTTTTGAGCTCTAAGTAACTAAGTCACGCCACATTTCCAAAATTTCATATGTAATCTGTGCTTCACCATAGTACTGTATAATATAAGTCCAAATCGTACTTCTGGGATACAATAAGATGTTGCAATTTTGGTGTTAAAATTAGTGAAAAGTAGTAAAAAAACATGTTAACACTTTAATACCAATTGAAATAAAACAATTTAACGGATTATATCGCGTATATTATCTCATTTTAGTTCCCGACGTTTCGGAAGCTTTCCAGCTTTCCATGGTCACGGGAAGACTGAGAAAAGATGTATTTTCCTCTGTCAAAGTTACAATTTGTGCAAACTACCCTTAGCTGTCTTTACAGCTTAGGCCCATCTGGCATGTATGTACACCTTTATTTGTGTTTTTTTAAAAAAATGGGTAGTTTGCACAAATTGTAACTTTGACAGAGGAAAATACATCTTTTCTCAGTCCTCCCGTGACCATGGAAAGCTGGAAAGCTTCCGAAACGTCGGGAACTAAAATGAGATAATATACGCGATATAATCCGTTAAATTGTTTTATTTCAATGAGTAATAATCGCGGAAACAGAAAAAATTTTTACTTTAATACCAAAACAAAGCAATATTTTTAATACAAATTAAAGCGTTCTAATCAAATTTAAACTTGCAATGAAATTAGACTAATTATCATAAGGTTCCTTTCGGACTCTTTACGTTTTCGTCTGACATTTCGAGTCTGTCTATTTTCACTAATTCTGTTCCTTGTGGTTTCGCGAATTTTCAAGAAAATGTACAAATATTCGTTTATTCCGGACTCCGATGATTCTTCCTTACGTTCGACCTTTTCGTCTGTCCTTGGATGCCGATATTCTCTCTCGCTTTTTTGGACAGCGACTCTTGGAAACGCAGATTCATCTGCCCAAAATGGAGACTGTAATGATTTTGACTTTTGACCTAAGCATATGGGCGACAGTAGGAAATACAATGCAGCTGAAATAAAAGGTGCCAAAGCACTAATGTAAGTATCAACGTTTATACGTACCTAGATAATATGTTGAAATGTATTTTTTGTTTGTAAACAAATCTGACGTGATGCAGACATTAGTTTACAGTGTGAGAAATGCAATGTTACCAGCAGATAAATAGCAAAAAAATATGCTGGAGTGCAATCAATAGCATAATTATTTTTATAAATTTCGAACCAGCCCCCATATAGTGATGTCATTTCCTGATTATATGAATACATTAAAAAAAATAACTTACTTAGGTATATACAGAATAAACGAAATAGGTATCTTAGAATAGACAATTTTAACGAAATAATAAATAAAAACAAGGGCATTTTTTTGTCTCATCCCAGTTGTTTCCATTTTGTTACATTGGTAAGTGTAAAGTATTTGACTTTGTTTCTACAATCTTTTTAGATTAAATTTGGTATGGAGATATGTAGTTTGAGACTCTAGAACTCAAGGGACAAATAAAATGGTAGGCCACGCGGGTAAAGTCACCGGCAAATCCTTGTGTACCTACTACGATAATCAACACCATTCACTTAAATGCCACGTCTAATTATTTAATAAAGATGCGACAATCGCCGGAGCTACCTCTCTTGTGAAACCACATTAAAAACAATAAACACCAACCTTATATCAAAAACTTGTCCCGTAATCAAAGAAGCAAACGCTTTTATATAAAAACTCTGAACAAAAGACAAATGATCTTATATTTAAACGCGGCAATAAAACTCAAAGTTCATTCGGTCTCCAGATTAGGTATATAAAGTGAGGAGACGCTGGGCCGGTATAAAATGAATTTTACGCGGGCCCCGTAATAAGCCGGCCCTTTGTAAGACTTGTTGAGTACTCATTAGTTATTCATTTTCATTTTCATAGTTATGAGGGTAATCGTATGCGCGTTTTACGTCGATGGAGTATAAAATGTTTTAACGCGAGGCGTGTGTGAACCGGTGTTAATCAGCTGGATTAGTTATTTAGAGGGCTCTTAAAGGTGATAAAACTAAAATATTATTTCACTTTAACGGCAACACGTATGTAGTATTTGTATATGTATTTTATATATTTATGTTATTCATGTATTTAAAGTATATAAATATGTGTTTTTGTAATTACACAAGCCTCGGCACGACCCACAATTTTTCTGCTTTGCGCTAAGGTTAACTGGTAGAGAATGCCTTATGGCATTGAGTTCGCCTTTTGTACAATAAGTTTTATTTTGTGCAATAAAGATTAAATAAATAAATAGTACCCTTTTTGAAGCTGGAAAAATACGACTTAAGGTTGACTGGTGGATAATGCCTTCTGGTATTAAGTCCGCCATTTGTACGATAAGTTTCTTTTATGGAATAAAGATTATATGAATAAATAAAAATAATATTACACCAACTACGAGTTTGAGAAAAAAACTATAACTTTACTTCAGTTTCAAATACTTCAGAGCAAAAATTCTTGTAGCCTTCCATGGATGCCTAGCTACCCCCGTACCGAAAATAGTTTAAATTTAACCAGCACTAGACATAATTATGGCCACAAATATAGGTACATCGAAAACATCGAAGAAGTTAAGGGGTTATTGAATTTTGAGGAACTTCAATAAATATTCGTTACGTAAAAAAAAACAATTGTTTTTATAATGTGTCTGATTTTGTAATGCATTTCTGTATTTTACTTCTTATATTCATATTGTAAAATAACATAAGAGTCTGAATATATCAAGATAATAATAAAAACCTTTTCCCTTATTTCACAGAAAAAAATATAATGCCGTTTAATATATATTATTAGTAGATATGCTATTCAGTTTAAATATGCCTAGATATTACTAATCAATCCAGAACCTCTTAAATTACAGACTCATTTCGTACATCGATGTCTTCATCTTGATATACTCATCTTCCATCATAAATTCCGTCCTAAATACATACTTAGGAGCGGAACAAAACGCCAACCATTTACTCCTTATCAAAAGCATGGTGTTTTATGTGGGCAGTAAACAACGGTCCTTCGAGACCGGATTGAAATGATACCTTGTAAAGATATAAGTAGGGACGAGATATACTTGTAATAAATAGTGAAGAAAATAGTACACGATATTTTTGAAAGATTTTTATACTTTTCAATGTAAAAACGCCATAGCCGTCGTTTTTGTTGTACTTTTCTTTATTTTTCAAAATATAAAGACACAGTCTCTAAAGCCAATCCTGTCCCTAAGTAACAACCTTCTAAGCACGACTCACGTTCCTTATGCATATCGTAAATACGTTCACGCTTGTCATTTTATCTGTTATCAAATGCCCAGCACAGTTACATATGTTTTATGTGGCCAGTAACAATACGGACTCCGGTAAACAGTCGTATTCTAAATTGCTCTCCGTATCAGTGGCCACGGGAGAATTAAGTGTTTAGTGTTATCTCTCAGAGATGCGAATCTCTGGTACAGGTACAAAAACCAGTAGGCCAGATTTAACGAAAGTTGACCTTACGTCGGTATGCGCATCTTTGATGAAATTTGAGTATTTGAATCAACTTGAATACAATAATTATTTGAAAAATTGATATATAGTGGAGTTAGAAGTTACTGAAAATATATACGACTTACTCGTATTTAATGCTACGCTAGGCTTATGTTGAATGACAGCAGAAAAAAAAAACAAAAACTGTAAAATGCCTCAAAAATTTCTCGGCAGCAAGAAAAAGTGTAAATATGTAGGAGGTAAAATTATACAAAACCTTTATGCTTATAATTTCTCATACCAGAGAACTCTTACGGAAAAAAATCCGAAACCGTCATTTGTTTTAAAGATATCGCCTTTCAAACAAAATATTGCAGAATAAACGTTGCGACTACGGAGCACATTAAATATCACTCCGTGATTAAATTTCTATCGAAGCAAGGAAAACCTACGCAACTTATGATTAATAAAATGATAGCTGTTTACGGGGACTGCTCAAATCATGATTTACAAATGGAATAGCCTCTTTAAATGGCAGAGAGTCAATTGAAGATGAACCTCACCCAGGACGCCCGATTGAAGTCACATCGGATATCGTACAAAAAGTTGAAAAACTCGTACTAGAAGATGACTCGACTGAAGAAGTAACAATAATCTGCATTCGTTGGTGTATAAAATACAACAATTTTGATGATCGTAAATAACTATCTTGGCATGATGAAAGTGAGGGTACCGAGAATATTCAAATCGCTGCAAATGGAAAAACGAGTTGAAATAAAGGCAATCGAAGCATCGAAGCAATTTTAGAATCTGCACAGAGGGTGACAATCCCAACCACATGTTAGAACAAATTGTAACTGGAGATGAGACTTGGGTTCATCAGTTTGAACCTGAAGCAAAGTAATAGTCTATGCTGTGCCATAAGAAGGGCGCACCACCTCCGAAGAAGTTCAGGGTATCAAAATCGGCTGAAAAGCTGATACTATTACATTTTTTTTAAAAGGATTCGGATTCAAAAGGAATTCTCATGATCGACTAGGACAAGAGTGTTACTATAACTGGGACATATTTCACTCGGAAAGACTACGTAAAGCCGTTAAAGTAAAAAGGCGGGGAAAGTTATCAAAGGGTGTGATACTGTTGCATGACAATTACTTAGTTCACAAGAGCCATGTTGTGACTGCTG
This sequence comes from Hedya salicella, assembly GCA_905404275.2. NCBI lineage: Eukaryota > Metazoa > Arthropoda > Insecta > Lepidoptera > Tortricidae > Hedya > Hedya salicella. The sequence continues at coordinate 31,765,838 of FR990097.1, forward strand.
CTCTTAACAAATGTGGCTTTGAATTGCTGGTTCACCCACGCTACATCTCGGACCTTTGTCCCCAAAATTAAAAAAAGAGCTACGCTGAAAAAAATGTGCCAATGAAGAAGTGAAAGACAAAATTTTTTTGATGCGCTACATAAATTAATTTTTAATTACATTGAAAGGACCAATACTTTTATTGTTTAATTTAATTAGCAATTACTTCATTCTGCGAATATTTAAGCATTCCTTGTAACAATCTCAAGACATTCTGTATACGCACATACCCACTACACAGACAAGCGGCAGTGCGCAAGTTTGGAAGTATATTTTGAACAAGTCTACGTACACGGCTGGATTATTAAACGTACATACAAGTTTCTATACATACAAACATACTCTTATTGTTGCTATCACGCAACGATTTTAACTTGAAGAAAACTTTCACTTAAGTAATTAGGCTTAACCAGTAGACTTGAAGTTGTAATTGCTCTAAATTATTTTACTTCTCCCTTCGCCGCTATGTCCCATCGCAATAATCTGAGTCCAGCCCACCCTGCGCGTAATGAATGGGCGCCAGCGGCCGCGGTCTACTGCCGCTTTATATCACCTCAACTACACTCGAGAGTGGATAAGATGCATAAAAAAAACTCCATTAGAAGTGTCAATGTTCTTCTTTTTTTTAATCCATCTATACAATGCTATATTCATTCGTTAGAAATATAATAGACTTAAGGAGTTTTTCCCATTAGGCTAGGTTTACTACATTTGAAGTAGCAATGGTCCTGCTGTTTGTCCCATTGCAGTAATCTTGGACCAGTACCGGACCGTAGTTAATGGGCGCCAGTGGCAGTGGTTAGGTACTCTGCCATATAAATAATATTGCCACAAAAATAATTCGAAAGTAAATGCGACAATGAAAGAGAAAGAGCAGGAAGGTCAATCTTTATTACCAACAATCCATCGATACCATTCTGAACAAGTTTGTCTAAATTAAAATAAAGATAACTATTTGCCTTTGTTGACTGGACTTAGTAGACTTGAAGCAGTAAATGGGTCTACTGTTCTTATCTCCGTTATGTTCCATCGCAATAATCTCGGGGCAGCCCGCCGGGCGCGTAATGAATGGCTGCCAGCGGCCGCGGTTACGCTGCCGCTTTATATCGCCCCAAGTAGACTTGAGAGAGAAAGACAATGAATATAAGGCTTTATTTTTTTACTTATCACCAATTGGTAGTTAAATTTTTTTGAAGATATGGCGCTCGATAGGACATGTGTTGCGGAGACCCGGTAGTCATCTGTCCAAGCAACGTCTCACGTGGGAAACATCTGGGAAAAGAAGACCAGGCCGCCCCCGCACCACCTGGAGGCGCACAGTGAATACGGAGGTTGCATCAACTGGCCTTGAATTTAAGGAAATTGAGATTGCCGCGCAGGATCGGGATACTTGGAAATCCCTTCTGAGAGCCCTATGTCCCTGATGAAGGATAACAGGATGCAAAGAAGAAGAGAAGAAAAACCACCAATTGATATACTAACCATCAATAATAAATATGAGGATAATTTATTAAGTGTATTATAGTGATGTACTGTTTTTCAGTCAGTTATTACGTTTTAACCTAAACAATAAGAAGCTGAGTTTTGAAAAATGTGAAAATACTTAAAATTTCCTATAATATCCATAGAAAATAGCATTATTGATAAAATACTCTTTGAGAAAAATATGAGAAGACAACTCGAGGCGTTGAACGACACAGTTTAAGTAAAACATATTAAATTCGCTTATTTAAGAGCAGATAATGCAGTTTATTATTTGAGATTGGTAAAATTAAAAAAAAAAACTTTAATCGTTACCAACTCCAACCACGCAATATCGGCTCCAATTTGATTGCGCTTTTGTACTTGTTTATGAAGACACAGCCCGATCAATCTCGATTCAGAGTTGGGCAAAATGTATTTTAGGTAAGAATAATATAAAACACCGATTGAGATTCTTATTCCAACAAAACTGATTAAGAGTTATTCTTAAAGCCATTCCAAGTCTTCTTTTTATTTAAATAATGAATAACGTAAATAAATTATTGGTTTGAAGGTTATTTGAAATACTGATTGCTATTTAGAATAAAATTTAAATCAATAGTCAGTTTCGTCAACTACAAATCAGTTTTGGGCTGATTAGTTTGAATAACAACTTATACTTGGAATGAATATAAAATATTTTATTCTTACGAATCGTTAATACAATGACTGAGTAAATGATAACAAGGTCTGGAGTGTCAGTTATTTCGAACGCTAGACTATTTTTCAAACATTAATTTATATAATTAATCATATTTTTAGATATCTAATTTATTGAATAATTTTGTTAAATTGCCATTTAATTTTAGCTTATTTTTTTGAGTAATTTTACTGACTGAAAACTGACAAAGTTTGTAAAAAATATGTTGGTTAATGACCGTGAAGCCGCAGAACTCTTATAATGGTCTCATGCCAATTGCAGCTGTAGAGTTAGTTACCAATTAAATACTTGACTAAATAGTTTGAATTTCATGATAATGCCGATAATTCAATTACCACGAAAAGATGTCTTCGACAATAATACTATTTCCATGTAAAGTCGTACAAATTAAATGTATGTACATTAAAGATATAAAAAAAATTAAACGGACGATTTAAAGGTCACTGATTTTTTTTTGTTTGTTTGAATATGTCATTGTGGCTTCATCACGCCGTAACGGATAAACAGATTTCAACAATTTTTGGTACAGGGGTTGTTGGGTTTTTACAGATAGTTATCAAATAGCTGAAACGTTGAAGCAAAAAAGAGAATTATGGCTTTTCTCTCTTCCACGAACGAAATTCATAAATCAGGTAATGCAAACTAATTTGTTTAATTACTTTAAACAAGGTAATTTTCTTCTTTAGATTTTTGATTTCTATTTCAATGATATAATACTCGTATTTATTATAATACAGTAATTTATATAATAGACTCGTATATAGATCAGGCTCGGTTATTAATATACAGCCCTTATCCCCCAAAGTATCGATCATTGCAGTAGCACCCAGGAACAAAAGACGCAACCGATTTGCTCGAAAACAAAATTTATATGACGTTCGACAAATTGCACAACCGTGCGTAACCAGTTGGTTTTATCTGTATACCTAAATACTAGGTATCTCGTGAGTAACTCAAATAATTTTACCAGCGTATGTATACCTGAGGTCAATAGGACCCAAAAATGATAATTGAACCCAAGTCAAATTCAACAAAAAAAACTTTTTTTAAATATTGTTGATGATTTTAGGTACATAAAACTTGAATAAGTTTCGCTTCTCTATGAAAATTATCCCTTTTAATAAAATGGTAACGAATATTTTTCCAAAAAAGGAAGACTTTAGTAAGAGGTAGCTGTCAATTTGAAGTCTGTCAATAGCGACACGACACTTGGAAACATACCTGGCAACATCGCGATCAAAAGAGCTTAATGCATGTTAGTAATCACAATGAATAGTTTACATAAAAAATTATGATATCTTTAGTACTAAGCTAGATTTGCCTGGAGTTCATATAGCATTTTTTGGTTCGAATGACCTAATAATAATGATGATTGGTATACGTTTGTAAAATTATTTGGGTTCCTCACGCAACACTTTGTATAAGAAGAAGTCCTGTCTGATCCGAAACGCTAAAACCTTGTTTTTTTTTTACAGTCTTTTATAAGTGAAAACGTAGTCAAACTATAAGAAGGAATTTTCCTAAACTAGAAGTTAGGTGGTATCGAATACGTATTTTTTTAATGTATAAGAGATCTGAGAATTCGCTAATAGAGTCTTCATTTAAAAACCAAGAAAATAAATTTCACCGTTTTATAAGGGGGTTAAACTGAGTTTGATACTTAGTACTGGTAATATGTAAAGGTTAATATATAAAGAGATAAGAAAAAATATTTTACCATTTTTTTGAACTCATACCCTAAGATGGTTAAATATGGGTTGAAAATTTGTATGGAAAATGTGAAGTAAAAATATGTTTTTTGAAGTGAGGGAACTGAGGCGTTTTGGTTGATGGTTGAAAATTGAAAAATAAACAAATTAGTTTAAAAACTAAACGGAAGCCTTTTTTCAGTTAGAAGTCTCAACGTATCTACTCGGAAATATAATATATTTAATCTTATTCATTAAATTGAATCAAAGGAACCCATTAAAATTTCCCGTTGAATCAAAAAGGTCTGATTAATCTAGACAATGTATTCTGATTTTGACTCCCTCATTTCTCATTCCATAATTATGCTGCAATGGCTTTTCCCAAAATATTCTCTAGATATTATCTGTGTACCCATTTACTGCAAATTTATTCTCCCAGTCTCTTTTGTTATGAATGAGAAAAGTTTTAATCTCTTATCTCAGCGGCTTCGGTTCAAAATTATCTGAGCCATTATCAACTCCTCTGACTTAAGTATCAGCAATATTAACGACTGCAAATTTATAATTATACAACGGTGACACAAACCCAAGTAAAAATGAAATTAATAAAAGAAATATATTAAAACAAGGAACAAAATCAAAACTTCATACATTACCTGATCCGAAGTGAAGAAAGCTCTCAACTGCCAGGATCTGAAATAATAAGATAAAAGCTGTCACTTATCAAAGAGTGTAAATGGAAGATATCTAACAGGAAAACTTGGGAAATAAAAAGATTAAAGATAAAACAAACGACAAACGAACAAGTCAAAACAAAATAGAAACAACAAGTCAACAACACTTGAGCGCGTCAGGAAAGGTAACGGAACCGAGTTAGGGAGCGCTTGAAGCAATCAAATTATACGGGGAACTTCCGATCCTAGGTGCGAAAAACTAGCCACTAACACACACGTCCACTTACCTGTTTGATTCGACTTCCTTGATTTCCGACAGATTTCTAAAATAATAAAATATATTAAATTGTAAACTGTTTTAACATGAAGTGTCGGCATCGGCAGGAGCTCAGTCGCGTCTAACTGTGCGGCGAGCCGCGCCCCTACACGCTACTTGTACTGAATCTCTACCCCAATTCCGGGCTTCGGGAGGCAAGAGCATCCCCATACATTTGAGCTTAACTACATTCGATATAGTTCTTATAAATTGAACTCTGTCAGCATTGAGGAAAGTTGCAAATCGCTTGGGCGTTTTGGTTTATCGGACGTTTCGCAGTCTGCCGACTGCATTTCGGTACCCGGGGATGCTGCGCAAAATAGGAGCACGAAATATGAACGAGACTGCGAGGCGCTGGCGGGTGGGGAGGGGTGTGAACAGACTGGGGATATTTGAATAGACCTCGCCAGCTCTTTCTAGCGGGCGAAAGGCGAGCGCGGGCCGCGGGGCGCGGGCGGCAAAGTTAGCTGTCGAGTAAATCGGAAAAGCCGTATATGCCTTCGATTTTCAAATGCCTGTACGTCTTTTTTATCAGCGAGGTGGCGCTGTTGTGTCGGAAGCACGCTCCTCCGTACAAATCGGCAATGTACAGTACGCAACTAATGTGCAGTTTCCATCGCAGTTTGTATCACAGCCCCTGCCCTTTAGAAGAAAACAAAAGAAGAACAGAGCTAATTTCATTTACCCCCATTACGTATTTGCACGGGAAGATGGTGTTTGAGCAAATTATACTCGGGTTGTTCAATTTGGCGTAACAACTATGTACATAGATTCATTATTTGATAACAATAAACGCGGTAATTAGAGAATTTTCGTAATAATTTCATACATGAACGCATGTCCCCAATATTCTATATTGTCAATATGTAATAAAATTTTATTAGATTAATTTTCGCAATGTGTTGTATGGGTAAACGAGGTTATCGGAACTAGCTCGACAGCTCTGACGTTAAATAGGCTGGGCCTTCAAATATAATATTAGTACGTTTTATGGTTACGGCTTATTTCTGACATGTTATATTTTGCACAAATAGTTTAATATGGGTCATGGAGGGAAAATTTAATATTGAACTAGGGTTAAAGGCTTTTACATGAGCAATGTAGTATCAAACTTAACGCGTGAGAAGTCTTTACATTTATGCAGTCTCTGTTTTAATTAGTGGGAAAAAACATAGTACTGTTGCTTAAGTAAAATTAAGGTTTTAGTTAAGTTCATAGCAATTTGAAGGTGCCTGAAACTACGTTCACGGAAGAGACAAAAACCATTACCTCTATTTTTAATTCAGCGTAAACGGGTAAAAAAATGCTATATAACCATCTTGATGCCCAGCTATCCGTGTACCAAAACTGGTTGAAATCCGTCTAGTCGTTTTGACGTGATCAAGACGCAACGACACATACAAACATACAAAAGAAAACAAAAAATATTTTTTTCGATTTATTGTCCCCCAAATAGTCAGTTTAATTTTTTTTAAACATCTTCAATGTGCAGTCATGCCATTTTTCACCCTTATAATAGTAAAGATGTTTACTGGCTAATTAGAGTATTTAGGTACGTAGCAGCTAGTGAATGGCATAATAGCACAACTAAGTACCTAATACAGGTGCCTACAAATAAGTTTTAGGAAATAAAACTATTTTTTATGCGACTAAGTTCAGAAGTTAATGAGCAATTAAAACCAACTAATATTAGAAACAGCAACAGTCCATTGATGGTTTTTAAATGAATTAAGAAAATGGCTAACAACCAAAGCTTTTTACAATATGGATGAATTTTACAACTGTGATAATGAAATAATATACTTAGTTCAACATTTAATTTAATAATTTATTGAAAGTAATTTAATTTTTTAATATAATATTATATATTTTTTTCTTAACTAAACCAAAATTGTAATGAATTACATAATATCAAAAGAATATATTAATTGTAGGTTAACCTACATATCTTAATAATTTTCAAATTGTATTTTAATAATAACTTATAGAGAATTAATTGACGTGTAAAATATTAACATTTTATTAATAAATGAGTATGAGTATGAGTATGGATAGATCCTTATCTCGTTCATGACATGACAAAGTAGGGTCAACCTGAAACTGACTTAGTGCAGATATCTTATCTTCACACACATAATTTTCACTAAATTTACCGTCTAATTATGAACTTGAGACGATGTTAAGGTACTAAGCTCTTACTTGATAAATATAAGGATGACATTGGAAGACATTATAATATCACAATCCATTGTTTCTAAATTCAATAGTAGTTCTAAGTCACATTTAGTTCCTCAAAAGGAACAAAGAGCAAATTCACAATGCCAACAAGTTTCTTAGTTAGCGTAGTTGGCATAGAAACTCTTTAACACGAACAGAGTCTCCAGGCAACAAACAAGCCACATTTCAAATACTGATTCGCTCCGTATAACCCCATTAGTGTTACACAAATCGAGCTTTGACTTTCGCAAACTTCTGCCAACCAGGTGTACCAAAACGAAACTGAACTTTAACTCAACGCGTAAGGTCGGGGTTTCTACTTAAAGACTGGTAGTATTCGATATTGTGGAAGTTACCCCTTGAAATGCTATGCCCGCTTGGGCCACGGCCAATTTAATGTATGGCTTGGCACTGGTACGAGCGCCTCGTAATCCAACGCTGAATAGAAATTATGGTTGTGTACCCCTGCAACAATAGCGAGGTGATGTATGCAGTACAGGGGTATACAACCAGAGGTAATTCATAATTACGCAGCCTTAGTCAAAGGTGTCGCGAAATGTTAATGGGTGTTTGATATAGGTAATAGATAGCATTTCCCTGGAATTTTGCAATATCGTTTAACATGATAAAAATATAACAGACTTGGACTAGCTTTCGTCCGTGGGTATTAGCTTAACTATGGACCCTCTAGGCAAAATATAATATTACTTTGATGAGTCCATCAACATAACAGGCAGTCAGGGCCGACTTTTCATTTTATGCATAATGATAAATTTACAAAGCTCGCGAAATTTATCCAGTTCGCGTGACTATTAATTGTACTCGTTCCATCCATTTTTGTCTACTTAAGGGATAATTTCCGGAATAAAAATTATCCTATGTCCCTCCCAGGGTCTTAAAGTATCTCTTTGAATTTCGTCTAAATCGGTTCAGCGGTGTTTAAATGTGAAAAGATAACAGACACACACACAGACACAGTTACTTTCGCATTTATGGTATGGAAGTAAGTATAGATTGTCAGTTTTTATATTCAAAATTGAAATTAAAAATATATCGAGTTCTATCCTACTTTACGGTACGTACTCCAACTTTGAAGTACCCAATTAGAACACGAATAGTTCCCCTTATCTTTTTAATTAGAGTCGTGCACGCTGTTAGAGCATCCTTGTAATACTTTGGCTCTAAAACTCGACCATTAAAAATTCAGCCAAGCGCAAACTTTGCAGAAATGTTGAATTTGCATTATGCATGGAATATCCTCATTTTCTTTGGACTTTTATTACGACGCGGAGCAGCGTCACATTGTGGAACAAGCTGCTGACCATGACGGGACGGCCACGAGCAGTCAGGACTTGAGCGCCGAAGAATATATATGTATAGGAGAATTAAACTAAACTTCAGTACTATCACGTATACTGAATATCATTGTTTCATTCGAGTTAAGTCTAGAATCAGTAGAATTTTTGAGCACCAGTACAAATGCCCACATGTGCGTGTGACTGTAGCCAAGATTTGAGCATTCCTGACACGATTAATCTACCAATTCAAAGGTGACCACCAATCTGAGCAAATTATAGCATGTTACATTCGGAGTAAATATTTTTCCTTATTTTCACATGCATGTCTTCTGTACGTCTGATGAGAGAGTCGGAAAGCGCATCTTTTACTCCGAACTGCAAATTGGCAAGCGAAAATAAGGTGGTCAAATTATGCGGTATAAACATGTCCTGAAACGCCACATGGAAAGGGACATAGACCATAGACCCATCTAAATGGGATCTAAATGGCAGAAGGCCGATAACAATGGAGGCATACTGTACTAACAAAGGTACGTGACTTTGAAATGGGCCCTCTGACCAAGCTCGATAGCAAGCGTGACGAGCTTAAGGCCCGACCACCAGCGGTAATTGAATATAATTCTCTCGAAGGGGTGCTGACAGGCAGTAATTACGTGGTCGCATGTTCACCGCTAAAATTGGCAACTCCAGTCACCAGAGAGTTCACCAGCGTCGCTCTCATAGTTAGGTAGGAAGGAAGTACTCGATGTAGCTGAATATGGCTTAAAGACTATATACGTATTTTTAAAGAATCGTTTTCGATACAGTCTCTTAGCAGAGTATCAAAGTGAACGATTTAGATCTCGATAATCCAAGAGCATGAAAAACTGCGGCAACAATAAATTATACGAGAACTATTTATGTGTATGGTACACATAAATTGCAAATAATGACTATTACTCTTAAGCATGTTAATACATGCTTCAGTGGCAGTCACACATAATGTAAAACCTAAAGCCACTGGAGAATACGGCTGACAGTAACGCTTAGCGTTAATACGAGTATATCGGTATCGAATCTGGAACTAGGTCTTTCAGCAAAGTACTAAAGTCCCCGACGTGCCTCATGGCATTGGAAGCCCATTAGTAATTTTGCTAAAAAAAGCTTCAGTCAGATTTTTGACGTTGTATTTCTAAGAAATAATAATCATATTTTAAATTCTGATTAATTATTTAAAAAAGTTAGTTCCTTATTTTTTATGTAGTGGCCCCATTTTTTTTCAGTAGCACTGAATATTTTAACTAACACAAGGATTTTCTCATTATCTTTGAATTATTAATATTATGCACATCACGTTCAATTCAAGTTCATATTTGTAGCAACATTGTGTTGTTCATATTTGTAGCAACAGTGAAAAAACAAAATAGTTTTTACACTTTTTTTTCTAGGGTTGTAATAATACGGATGCACGCGGGAAAATCCCTCAGCATAGAACGAGCGTGTTTCGGGAAATGGCTCTTAACATGCTGCAGTGGCAATCATAACTTACGTGAAATCTACATCCTGCTTCTGCAACCAGCTGGGGTATACGGGACTTAAGAGTGGATATTATTGCAAATCCGCATGTGTAACTAAGAGACGTTATGTCTTTGTTCATTTTTTAAATCATTATTTCACACCGATAATACTTGTTTTAACTAGTGTGGTGTATCAGTTGTATGACAGAGCATAGACGTCACACGACTTATCTTATACTATTATAAAGTTATAAAAATGAAATTTCTGTACATTGAAGATATTTTCAAAATGATGATTACAACGAACTATTTGGTTTGGAGGTCACTGAATCGGAAAATATGCGATTTTTTGTATGTTTGTATGTGTCGTTGTGGCTTCACCTCGCAAAATCGGCCAAGCCGATTTCAATTATTTTTGGCACACGGGTAGCTGGGTATCTCCAGATGGTTATAGGATACTTTTTACCCGACTACGCTTAAGAAAAAAAGAGGGGTTATGACTTTTCTCCTCCGCGAACTAAGTTGCGGGCGCTTTCCAGTAAGAAAATAATATTATATTTATTTAGATAAATATCAGATTACATCGAATATCAAATTACGTATTGTTTGTACTGATCTTATAATAACACTATAAAAGTGCCGGACTTATTTAAGGTTACATGACGCTAAGAAATTACTATAAAAACCCACCTTCTCTCTCAATAAACGTTCAGTGTTTCTCCGACGCTCGTGGTATCATTTAATCAATCAATCAATCAATCAATCAAAATATTCTTTATTCAAGTAGGCCTAGTTACAAGCACTTTCGAAATGTCAGTTACATGAGAGTGATTGTTTGCTGGGAGAAATAAAATATGATCCAACATATGCTGCAAGGATTAGGGAAACCCAGAAAAACCTAATCAGATCATTTAACTTAAGTATAATATTATTGATAAAATCATCATTTAAAAAATTAAAATAATCAATAAGATAAATCCCAAAAGGATTGTCAATAAAAAATAAATAATCTAGAATGTGTCTAGAATAAAATTCTAAATGTCAGAGTATATAAAACAATTAAGATTAAAATAATAATAATACCTTAGGTATTTGTTAAAATAATTATTCATATACCTACATGACGCTATTATTTACATTAATCCCACGGCTTCATCATTCATGTAGTCTTGTGTGCTAAGCTAAGCTTGTGAAAATAAGTGCATAAGCTTTAGAAAATAATTTTTGTTTCACAATATTTTTGAATTTACCAATAGACGACTCACTTATGCTGCTAGGAAGTTTATTATAAAATCTCACACAGTTACCCATGAATGATCTCCTTATTTTATGGAGCCTAGTAGCAGGCACCGCGAGCTTATGCTTATTTCTAGTATTAATATTATGTACATCACAGTTCTCCCTAAAGTGGGTAATATTTGTATGTACATACATAATATTCTCATAAATGTATTGACAATGCACTGTCATTTTATTAATATCCTGAAGCTTATCTCTAAGCGAGTCTCTATGGTTCATTTTATATATCGCACGAACAGCCCGCTTCTGCAGAACAAATATAGTATTAATGTCGGAAGCACTGCCCCATAGCAAGATGCCATACGACATAATACTGTGCAAATAACTGAAAAACACTAATCGAGCCGTTATCACGTCTGTTAATTGACGAATCTTACTTACTGCAAAAGCTGCAGAACTCAGTCTATTCGAGAGTTTAGCAATATGGGAACCCCATTGGAGCTTAGAATCTAATGTTATACCGAGAAAGACTGTACTATTAACTAGTTCCAGTTCCTCACCTTTAACCATAACGCTTGCTTGCTCGTGTTTTACGTTACTTGTGACAAACTTAACACATTTAGTCTTTTTCTCATTGAAAAATAAATTATTTACATTAAACCAATTTACTACTTCACAGATAGCATTGTTTACGTCATTGTAGGATCGTTGATTTCGTACGACTTTGAAAATTAGAGACGTATCATCTGCAAACAAAACTATCTCATGGTGGGTCTTTACGAGGTGTGGCAAGTCGTTTATATAGATAAGGAACAGGAAAGATCCCAATATTGATCCTTGCGGCACACCCATAGAGACTAATGACCCCGGTTAACGCTTTCCATTCACGTCAACCCTTTGTATTATACCATTTAAATAAGACTCTAATAAATTTAGTGCTGATCCTTTAACTCCGTAGTGGTGTAGCTTCCTGATCAGTGTCTCATTATTAACGCAATCGAAGGCCTTAGATAAATCACAGAAGATACCTAAAGCATCTCGCGATGCTAAAATGTGTTTTACGAGCTCAACTCCGGCGTGGGATGTCGAGCGACTCCGCGTAAAACCGAATTGCTTACTATGCATCAAATTATTCAAATTAAAATGTTTTAACAATTGATATAAAATTAACTTTACAAAAATTTTACTAAATGTAGGTACTACAGATATTGGTCTAAAGTTAGTGGGGTCAGAGGTACTACCTGATTTAAATAAAGGAGTTATTTTGCTATGTTCCATCAGATCAGAAAACTCACCGCAGTCAACACTGTTATTGAATATATCTGCCAAGTCAGGCGCTATGACTTCTATTAGGGATTTGACAGCATGGACTGAGATCCCCCATAGGTCATTGGTTTTTTTGACATTAATACCCTGCTACGGACATTACATGGCGACATTGGCGACCTTGCCAGTGCGTCGCAGTACCATGCAGGGTACGCGGGCGCATTCTAAATGAAAACGGAAAGGAAATAACATTATGAGATTATATATAATGTGAACATAGTTTTATTTTTATGCATACACCTCAGGCCAAAAGTATCTAAACAAAGATATTTTCTTTATTAGTTATTATTGCCGAATATAATTGGCGAAGTCATGTCAACACAACTTCGTTGGCTCGGTCATTTGGAAAGGATGGGGGACGACCCTGCAGTGAAGAAAGCGGCCCAGCGGAAAACGTCCGGTGGGCTGCCTGAGATACTGCTTTGGAGCGATGAAGCCCTCAAAGATTTGACCGCCCTCGAAGTACCCGATTGGCGTGAAGTGGCACAGAAAAGGAAAGAGTGGCGTTCTCTCGTGCTAGAAGCCAAGATCCTATTTGGTTGGGTCACTGAGCCAGCTTAGTAAGTAAGTAAGTATTGGTAACCAAAAACGTATATTAGAAAATACACCCAAGGTATTAAACATCGTCAAATATTGCAAAAAAAAAAATAGAATCTTACTTCGGGAAAAAGCAACACATCGCCCCGTTTAATTCCTTTTCTACAAAATGTTGAACTCGCAGTTTTCTTTTGCAGACTTCGGGTTGCTTACTTTTAAAATTTTAATAAAAGCTCATAGGAATAGCAATTTTGCTAACGCAGAAATAAAATGAAATAAAAATTGAATTATAGTCACCAAAAGACCGATCATAGTTAATAGGAATATGAATAAAAATCTAAGTAAAATGTTTATAATAATTGTTTGTTTTAAATAAAAATAGTTTTTGAAGTTTTTATTGTTTACATGTTTTAAATCTTGCTTCCATACTTTTGGCATTGGGTGTATATAGTAAACATACTACTTATTACTATTACACATTTTATAAGGTATAAATAAGAATATAGTTCATGTGTTTCTTACTCTTCTTTCTAACCGTAGCATATTAGTGCTTACCCATTGTCATTTTACTGCAGAAATACTAAGTAAATCCACTTTTACATATAAGCTGGTTATTCATATATAAAACCCTTTGCCCAGTGGATTGGCTATCTTAAATAATTCAACATCTTATTCCACCGATTTTGAAGAAAAATTCAGATTCGGTTTACCCACTCCAGCATGCTCCGCCATTGCACACTAGATTATAACTACGTAGTGTACTAAAGTCATAATATGTAAATTTCCTGCAAAGTGGAAATTTTCCACATGTGTGCACAAACTTCACCAGGAACCCTAAAAACGGTACAGCTAGTTTTATTATCAACATGTTAATTGAGCCCGAAGGCGCGTTGGTGCCGATCCAAATGGCCTGCCATAGCAATTCCATAAATTGCGGCCCGCCGTCGAACCTAGATAATGTACAGAAAAGGTCCCGTAACTATTCCGAATGTTGCGAACTTCTGAAATATGTGCTTAGGATTGTGTATTGATAAAGGCCCTCTTGAGTCATTTGTTTAGTCCTTTTGAGTTATAAGTAGCGTCAGTAGATTGTTCGCTATCCGAAATGTGTCAAATTGAATTTAAAGATGTATTACTTACATAGCATTTCATTTTGTTCGTGATTTGATTATATTTTGAAATCACTGATTTATTTATTTCTACATGCCTTTCGTGATATTACTACAGTTGAATAAGTCTCTCGTAATTCGCTGAATCAACTTTTAGATCCACACAAATCAGCTCTCAAAATAACAACGTTAAATAATGGTTTCTCTTTGTTGAAATGTATGGCATACCTACGTTAAGACGTGGAATTTTCCGTCTGTTAAACCTAATAAACAGAAAATATTATACGCTCGGTTTCTTGGTAAGTCCAGAGGCACTTTCGGTAACGCCAGAGACGTGAAAAGTGTGAGTCTAGAAGTTGATTCGCCTACTAGGACGCAAGAAACTATCAACAAAACTTGCATTGCCATTAAAATAACGAGATCAATACAAACATTATTCAATGCAAACTTTTAAATTGCATTATTTAAAATTAGAATATCCAATAAGTTGATAATAAAAATGGTATTGTTGTCATGTTTATTAAAAGTCCCCGGTAAGCTCGGTTCTCGATAAAACGTAGTTACGCTCTCATTATAAAACGACTTGCTAATTTGCTCTGAAACTTTGTACTTAGAATAAGTTGAGGTATATGCAGGCCTGTAATTCGTTTATTTCTGCCCCAACGGTGATCGGTTCTTCGAACTATGAGCCCTGCCCATTGCCAGTTCAGATACCATAGTAAAAAAAATACAGCGAACTTAAGTTTTTCATACAAAACTTGTTTTTGCCGTATTTCGTTTGTTTTATAAACTGGAGCCATAAAAACTAATTACAGGCTTAGATATACCTTATGTCATTATATATGCAAAGTTTCGTTACAATCCAAGACATAATTTTAAAATGGGAACAAATCTCTGTTTTTATGGAAAGGTGAAATTTGGCCGTGCTTGCCGGGGACTCTTTTTGGCAATCGTTGTCAGCAATAATACAGTGGAGAAATTGAAAATTCCGGATTGGTACATTTAGGAGGCTGTTTCTTAAAAAACTGAATTTACTATAGAAAGTGATGTTGAGTACGGTCAAACTAAAATAAGATCAGTTAATATGAATGCAGTTTGGATCACGTTCCGCTTTGTAATATGCATTCAATACATGCTGATAATTTTATGATAAGTACACAGTACATGTTTTGCCACGGGCTACGGATTACGGCTAAATTATTCAGATATGTTCCAAAGAAGTTTGTATAAATATTCGCACCTATTTTAGTGCAATATCAATTTCATTGGTGCACGGTGTGTACGCTAAGCAACTGAGCTTGAATAATTGCTAAATTTCTGGTAGAGAGCGCATTGCTATAGTAGAACGGAGATCTTGAGAAGAGAACAGCGACTAAGTACGCATCGGAAGACGAAATGTAAAAAACCTAACGCACTTGCCAATCTTGCCATCCCTCTGGCTTTTTAATCAAATAACATTTTAGTGACACGGACGGCCCGATACAACTTCAGAATTGGTTCCTTGATTGGGTCCAGAACCCGTCATGGTGGAATTCTTTTGCAACAGCCCATATCCAGCAGTCAACAAGTTATGGGCGTTATGGCTAAGATAATGATAGCATAAACTAATGAATTACAATGACCAGGTGCCAGATATCCTTACTTTTAACATATAATCAATTATGATTTTTTATAGGGTACCCCATTTTCAATTTGAGTGATGTGTGTGTATCCACATATTTAGTGCCTTCATCATCATCATTTCAGCCATAGAACGTCCACTACTGGACACAGGCTTCCTAAATAGATTTCCACATGGGTCGGTTAGAGGCGACCCGCCTCCAGCTAGTCCCCGTAACCCTAACCAGGTCGTCCGACCACCTCGGTACGCGGTCTCCACTCGAGAACCTTTCTGCCCCAACGGCGATCGGTTCTTCGAACTATGTGTCCTGCCCGTTGCCACTTCAGTTTGCTTACACTGTTTGCTATGTCGGTGACTTTGGTTCGTCTACGAATCTCCTCATATCTGATTCGATCTCGTAGAGAGATTCCGAGCATAGCCCTTTCCATAGCTCGCTGAGCTTTAAAAAGAAAGAAAATAAATAACTTTGGTCCCTGTAATAAAGTGCATTACTTCACCGACGTTGTATGTTTTGTTAATTGGTTGACTTCAACCTCCAGAAAGTAGGTAGTTTCCGAGAAAGAATCTCATATTAAGTTGGTAAGAATTATGGAGAAGAATGTCTGCGGCGCGATATTACACAAGTTGCGCTACAACTTCGCCGCTGTTGCCGTTGTTTTTATTTATTTTGTACATTTGTAATTTGCTGCTTGCAGTTTCTCTTGGATTTATCGAATCGTAAAAGCAAACTAATCTCAAAAAAAACTGTAAAATTCAGTGTAATTTCGTGTATCGACATTTGATCGTATAGTACCTACGCATAAAACAAACATTGTTTATGTATATAATATTTTCTTCTGTTTCCGCGATTATTACTCATTGAAATAAAACAATTTAACGTCGGGAACTAAAATGAGATAATATACGCGATATAATCCGTTAAATTGTTTTATTTCAAATTGTTTATGTATAGTTTGGAACTAGGTAAATTTACATCAGATTGAAAACTTTTATTAAAGGGATTATTTTTAGGGTTCCGTTCCCAACGGGTAAAACGGGAAAATTACTACTACTACTAACTAAAACTTCGCTGTCCGTCTGTCCGTCTGAAACCCAGGTATACAGCCTGGGTGACAGAGAGTCTCATGAACCGTGATAGCTAGACAGTTGAAATGTTCACAGATGATGTTTTTCTGTTGCCGCTTTAACAACAAATACTAGAAACAGTATATGTCTGTCTTTTTATATCAGTAACCAATTAAAAATGTTCGAGCACCGCATAAATTTTCCTTAGGAGTATGGCTCTGGTAACACTGGATTTTCATAAATACGGCCCTTTGTAGCGTATATTTTGTACGGAACCCTCGCTGCGCGACTCTGACTCGCACTTTGCCGGTTTTTTATTCATTATATCAACCTAGATTTGGTTTGACATGCAATTATGTTCGTGTATAAGTCAGCATCAAATAGTTTATAACAGCCAAATGCTATGCTGACTATACAACATGTTCTTAGTAAATTGAAAGCACAAAATTAGTGAAATTGCTTTTAAAACTATACTCAACAGTGCCAAATGAAAATATAAAGTGACTGGAAAAATTCAATTTCCACTTCAACAAACACGAAAAGTCACGTCCAACAAAAGCCAGAGAAGTTACCGAAAGTGTGAAGCAAACAGAACACGAGTGGTGAAATGAGCAATTTATTGAAGAACAAAGTTCCGTCCCGGGTGGGCGGTAGATAAGAAACTACTTATTGGTGTAAGTAGCCTCTTGTTGTTTCGAGTCGCGAATTGCACGCGATAGGTACCTACTCGAGAACTGCAGTTTGCGCTGATATTGCTTTTGTTCATGTTGGGATTCTTATGAAAATTATTTGAAGCTCCCGTAGGTTAAGTTATACTTTAAATAAAATGAATGCTTATAAAATGCAACTTTACTGAGAATTTCTGAGAACGTTAAGTTATTTGCTCATACTTATTTTTGTTGTGATGAATACAGGTTTCGACGGCTAGCGATTATATTATTGGGATGAGCCAATTTTTTACAAGATATAGTCATTTAAAAACCATTTCGAGGAATAGGTTTAATAAACCGCTTGCAATTATCAGATTTTACAAATATGATTTCTGGTATAAGTTATTCGTGTTTTTAATTGACACTTATTTGTCATTGCCAAACCCTAGTACAGACGACAGTCAGTAGTGAAGCGAAACATAACCTAACTAAAGCAATAAAAAAATTAAACGCATCCAAATGTAAAACGCATGAAATTTGTATCTTAGAATAGACTATTTTAACGTAACAAAATTAAAATAAAGGCTTTTTTGTCTCATCCCAATTAGGTTTATTTATAAACCGTTGTTCCTTGCCTCCGAAAAATACGCCAGTACTAGTATATTCCGAAAATACTACAGAAAACAAATAATCTGGTAAAAAAATATGAATAATATTGTAGATAAATGTTATGATTTTTTCTATCATTTTTCATGAATTCATATAGAGTAATTTTGATGTAAGACAAAAGATCCCAAATATGAATATTCGCACACAATAAAACATTCATCTATTAGAATGATTTCTCAACACGTCTGTATTCGCTCGGCATTCAGTGTGAAATTGAGAACGTGTTTCGATACAGATATGAGACAACGGAAATGTTTTCTCATTGTTGGGAGCATAACAAGTCACCTTTAGGATAAGTTTTATCTGTAGAAGAGGAAATGTATTTGCCAATTTCAATCATGTTGGTCATGAAGTCTGGTCTGAGCAGAACTTCAAGTATCGTCTTTCGGCGCTTCTTAATTGAATGGGTTGTTACTGAACTACTGAGCGATATTTTTAGCCCCATAGTGACATATCATCAGGTAATTCCATCGTTTTAGTTAGTTGAATTTAAAAAGTCTTCGAGGCAGAGGATGAATGATTGCTTTTTCACTTTGAATTAAAGAATTATCAGCTAATAAATGAAATATATTTAGAAAAGGTTCTTAGCGCCAAAACCTTCAATTGCCAACCTCTAAAAGGAGGTGAGATGTCCTTTCTTTGTACATTTCATTTTTTTTGCACCAAAATAGCAATTAAGATTGTCAATCTAGCTTTAATAACATATATCTGAATATACCTTTACAAGTTATCATTTCATTCTTACCATTTTTGTCATCATCTGTATCATTTGTAGCACTTTTACACGCACGCCGAGTTTTGATTTTCCTCTGTAAAATAAGTACTGTTATTAAGTGATCCTAAATGAAAATTAAACTTATGAAGCGGAACTTGTTCCCAAAAGCCTACTCACCGTACGTTCACAATTTAATAGTGAGTTATGACGTCATTACACGTGGATAGTGCAGCCAGCGGAGCGTCAGCAGAATTCTGGAACAATTTTATAATTTGATTGGAAAATTGCAAATTTCGTTAACAATAAATAAAATATAAGAATCCAGATTGGACAATATAATGGATCCCTTCCATAGGTGCGCAAATTGCAATCAAGGTCGTGACATTTCTGCAGATTTCCTTACAGTTTGACCGCAATTTCCCCATTAGAATATGATCTCTTGACATGAGTAACGATTCGAATATAGAGTGCTGAATACGCTGGTTCGTCATGCAGATTGTTAAAGATTTCAAGATTGCGATCTCTATTTACGAATAGTTGTTCCAAGTCCAGAGATCTCATACTGTTGTCGAATCCTGACAACGCAGCCACAGCGGCAGGAATAGTTGGTCCTTGGTAGCGCTTTTGCTAATACATATTGTGAGTACACAAGAGTTGAGGAACTCGTTGTCCTACCGACCACGTGCCCCACTTGGAACGCCCGCAGTGTGTGATTATGAGACTGGCGAAAGTCTAGTAAACATAAACTGATGAAGGAGTTATATGAAATGTGTTGTAATTTTAATGATGTTCGCTGCCCATTTCATAACAATGCCAACTTGCCAATTACTTTCTTCTATAGGAGTCCCGCCTCTTCAAACGTAGAGGTTATACTCTCCTTGCAATTACCGATCACTAGCATATTCTTCTGCTGCACTTTGCGCAGTTGCTGCAGTACTCCTAGTTTAGTTTTCTGATGAAAATCTAAAAAGATTGCACTGCAGGAAAGTTTCTCGAAGTTCCAGGTTTTATATGTTATATTTTATTATCGTCCATTTTGCGCAAATACGAATACTGGATGCACTTAATTTATAAGGAATTGTGTTTAGTTCCCCGTAAGCATTTTTATTGTGGCGTAACTCTACGCCTGCTAAATCTTAAATTATTCTCGTAATCCACACTACATTTTTAAAAACAAATTGTGTTAAACTCAATAGCGCAATATGAAAGTTCTGCACTTTGAATATGTGAACAGACAGACACGTTTCAAGGAAAGTATCATTTATACAAAAATATGTTTGATTCATGAACGCAAGACGTCATTAGATAGGTATTTTAATGATTCTATATTTTGCACCATTTTGATTTTCCCAGTGCCATTTTCAGTTGGTTTATTATATTACTGTCAATCTCTGTAGTGCATCTAACCCGCAACATTCGTACTTATGCAATGCAAATAATGTGACCACTATACCATCTGGTGGTGTGTCTCATTGGGCATTTCTTAATTAATAATCAGTGAATAGTTAGATACACAATATCAATATTAGATGACGTTAATCCATAAACACAGTACACTCAAAATCAAAATAAATCTAGCAGGCTGCTAGAAAATGGCAGAGTAAAAGACATACTTTTAGTTCCCTTAAAATTAAGTTTCTCGTGTAAGTGCCAGTATGTTTTAAATGAGAAATAAATATCTTTAAACCGAATTCATACTCGAAAAACATAACCTCCTTCTGACACAGTCGGGTTAAAATCGATTTAAGCAGCATCTCGGAATACGATACCACGGACCTCTTGCTTGACACCACGTTACGTATTCAACCGCACACGCCACCAAGACTTATTGACAACCCTTGCTTCACATCCCAATCGTATAACACTTGATAGTGGCTGTAATACGACCGTTTATATTCTGCGAATGGTACACTTGCTATAAATTAGTTGTATAATAATTACACAACTGCCATGCGAGGCCATAAGGCCCGACAAACGGAGGTATGTATGGCGCCTATTATGATAGCGCAGACTGATTCTAGCGAAACTGCAAGTTTGCTTGAAGCTCGAGAAAAGTTGGTTGTAATGTTTTTGAATCAGGGAAACAGACATTTTATACCAGTATAAATATTAGTTAAGCAGTCTTAAAGAAAACCATATTATTAGTAATAAAAAATTGGATTTTCTTTTGGCGCAAAGAATGCTTATATGATTTATTTATTAGAAAATAATTACCTAAATGTCTTCCTTATTATTGAAGCTTAGATTTCATCCAAAACATATAAATGAGGGGAATCTTTTTTCTTATTGTTAGTCTGTCATCAAGACATGAGACTCAGGAGACAATATTGACAGATGAGTTACTTAAGAAATGCTAATAATGTAGGTTTTTAACATACCGACGCGGCGGGCCCTTTGAAAAATGAGTCGTTTTAAATCGTAGTTATGAAGAGTAACACTGTAGACGTAACTTTGGCAAAAAGTTGACCAAAATAACGAAAAAATATTGTAACTTTATAAACATCGCCCTTACATTTTGTCATTTTTCGAATCTAGTTATACTATAATACTGGATTCAGTTTCCTTAAAACCCTTAAATTTCAAGCTGGAATCATTTAGCTTAAATGAGATAACTTAGACCTCGCACAAAACTTTATAGTTGTTACATGAGCGTTAATCCGGAATATTATATTATTCAATACCGTAACCGACATAGCCCGAAGAATTGTAAAAAGTGGCGATGGGCAGGGCACATTACTTGCAGAACCGAACGGCCGCTGGGGCCGACGAGTTCTTCATTGGTGACCACGCACCGGAAGACACAGGGTGGGCGGCCCCCCAGAAGGTGGATTGATGACCTAGTGAAAATGACTAGGGTCCGCTGGATGCTGAAGGCGCAGGTCATGGTGACGGTAGATATATTTTGGCTGAATTAATCTCTCAGTAGACAACCAAGCAAATCCCAACAAATAAGGTCACTCCTATTACTACAGATCGCCGCAGTTTTTGCAGCACTCGTCCAGAATCAGACGGGCGCTTTGTCATCGGATTCGCCCAAATAATTCCCTTATTTGTACCCTGTCGGAGTAAGCGCTAATTGATGTGTTGACAAAAATGTATTAATCTGCTTTACCTAGATAGCCCGGTAAATTTATTCTTCTACTCTTTCCGCTTTATTCGGCCGTCTGCTGACGGCTTTTGTAGGCAAAAAACGCTATTGTACGGAACAAAATGGGTAATTTATTACCTGTACAGGATTATTTCGCTTGATGGCAGTGTTTCACCAACAATCTTTGTGATTTAGATGTCAAAAAACGTGCGATTCAATTTCAATCCATTAAACACGTAAGCAACCATTAGTTGTAAGAGTAAATTTTAGTCTAAGTATCGTTTTATGAAATATCATACCCAAGAATCTGACAGCATAAAAGACAACGTATGTATATCCAATCTTGCGATCCTTTATTCAAAAGCAAAACTTATATAACGCCGTTATGAGCGTTTTCTATTCCAAATCCAAAACAGTCCCTCGATTTCGCAACGGATTTTCCGTCCTATTTTATCTGTATCGTGCAAAAGAGAGACCACACTGGACTGCTGATACATAAGTTTCAAAACCAGTTCAGAATAGTACGGCAACGCACATTCGAAAAGTTTTTTGCAACCGCTCACTCTAAATAAAATTAAATATTCCTGTTGGCGTCTCACTTACTTCCATATGTAGGGTAAGAGACAGGGATATTTCGTCAGGATAAGAGAACAAGGGTCGCGTTACAAAATAGGGTAGCGGTGGATCTTCATTCAAGCCGAGGCTTGGTGCGGAACCCTTTTCCGAAAGATTACGCGTATCGTAGGTAAATAGCTCGACCATGCTAACCCTCCTTACATTTATCGAAATACTCATGTGAATAACATTGGGTCCGGGGACTCCTTGTCCTTTCATATTCCTGACAAGTGGGCCGAACTCCCGCTTTTCATACTTGTGCTGTATGATAAATACAAATGGCACAATACTACTAACTACAATTTTTCTAATGAGCGCATCAATTTGGAAAAGAATTAAAATACCAATAAAATTTAAATTTTCAAATAGGCTTATTAAACCAATCATTTAAATTAACACATAAGTCTAAAGGTAATAATTAATTAGCAATGCAAAACAAATAATTTTGATACACAACATTAGAAACAAATGATTTATATTTATCATTTAATAATCAGGTCTACGCGAAGTCTCTCGCCGTCCTAGTAATAATCCTCATTGAAATTTAATATTCAAAAATGATTTGGCATCTACAGAATTGATTAAAGCGCAAAATGTTTTTCCGCGAAATGAGCGGCGTAAAAGTGCCTAGTCACGGGCCTCAAAGTGCCGACACCGTGCCCTGTCACCGCGATATTGGTCCAACTCAGAACATCCTTTATTGGGCCAACCCGGAGCAACCTTTTATCTGGACCCATCCGACCCTTTCACGAGAATCAGCGCAGCAATCCCACCCTTTGATATATATCTACATACTTTCGAAGATATTGTTATACTCGATAAACCAATATCGGTGACTTATAGGCGTGGCTCATAACCAATAGAGCACGTAATGTCCCATAAAATACTCGTATAAAAACTCGTTTATTTCTCAATCAGACATCGAGTTAATATCTTTTGGACACTTAAATACTCAAATTTTAAAACAGGGAACCGTTTGTTGCCATCAAATGAAATAAATATTATATTATTTGAATCCTACTATCCAACCTAAATTTTCTGGAAATAAGGCTCTTTTTAATTTATTAGTATATTTCGAGCTATCTGGAATCTGGTGGCATAAGCCATTCTGGCCTAAAGGAACGATAAAACCGAGCATCATTTCAATTTTCGTCTCAAACCGGGAACGTATTACTCAATCACAATTTATTCGTCTGTCGGGTTGTGCTCCACGTGGCAATTTTTCACAAACTCCGAAGCTATAATAAATCTGCAATATTTCTGGAAGCCAACGAGAATGTGCCTGCTACTTCAATCAAAACGAAGTGAGAAGTTTTATCGTCGCACCTATTCACTTCACCAGTATTTTCACTTATTTCTGGATTCCCGATTTCCAAACAATATTCTTTAATCAAATAGCCTTATGTTATCATTTTCTGCCATAATGCTTATTGAACCAACTATGTCAGATAAAAAATACTTTAATGGAAATCTTCTACATTATATTTAGTGGCGATGTATACTCGGGGTGCTATTACGGGGTGGGTCTTAGAAGTTTATTTAAACAAAGATTTAATTGACACTGAAAAGTTTTATTGGGAATTTTAAACAGAAATGGAGTGTAGTGTCCATCACAAGAATAAAATCAGGCTGTTTACATCTATATTAATTTTACTAAAGGAAACAATTTTACTTGCTACATATGCAAAAACGCAGCTATAAGCATTGAGGGCAATCACCTACATGTTACACACGTTGGATGCATCAGTGAAAATACTTATATACATTGTTCTTTAATATGCATATCATAACAGTGCCTTTATATTAGTAAAGAGACGTTCATAGAGTACTATGAACGCAGCGACTGAGTAATTTATAACACATCATATCTCTACAATTAAATAAGTATACAAAACACCAGTGGCGTGCGTTCCATAAAGACACACAGGAACTGCCTACCCATGTGATTAATATATTCTAATTGCCTACCGCGGCCAAATATAAAATGTGCACGCCACTGTCAAATACACTTTATTGCACCTTTTCAATAAGACATACTGCGGGCCCACGCATCTCATTTCCTTGATCACGTCACCACATATTCGTTGTAGCAAATAGCGTATTTTGATAGCGGCTGCGATTCGGCCAAATGGGAAATTGTTGCCACTCCCAAGACGCCAACCATGTCGCAAGATATGTACGCGAATTATTCAGTTTTTTACCTCCTCCCGGGATGATCCCGACATTAAAATCGAACAATCCTAAACGCCCAGACTCAATTTCACGTTATGAGTCGTAACTCCTTTGTTTTGAGTAGGGTTTTCCTTAAAGTAGAGTGGTATCATTTGTTTAGAAAGTATAGCAACGCAGATTTCTTGTTTTTACTCCTGTGGTGGGATTTGAAGAGCTTTTGTTAAGTGTTCAGCCTGTTCAGAATGATGGAACGGGGAAATTTTCGTAGCTCTGTTTACACTTTTCGATGTCGTTTTCAGTGTTTTTAAAATTATTTAAGCAATTCACCCTTCTAGATACACCGCTGCAAAAATAATTCAACGGTTTATGGCGGTAAGTAAAGTTTGCCTCTAAAATAAAATCGTCGTAAATGCTTCTTTCAAGTTTTCCTTATCTAAATTTATATGAAGGTATTGGATAAAATAAGATCAGGTCAACGTCCTAACCGCAAAAAAGTATCACAGACAACGAACCCCGTCATACATTAATTTATGGATGTATGTCTCACTGTAACGCTTCAGCTACTAGATACGAAATCGTATTTCGTGAAGCTCAATAAACCGGTATTATTCCTATTTTAGTGGTTGTGAATAAGCTAGGAGTTAATGGGTGACCTCCAGACGCAGTGATAAATAGTTAATAGTGTAGTGGCTCTAAAACGGTGGCACTTAGGGCGCTAAAGCCTTGGGTGTTCATGATTAGCTTTTAACCATCGCAAGGAACCATTTTGAATCTTGTTTTCATATAAAATGTTCTAATTTTGATCTCCCCATAACGGGTTTTGCTCTAACTTAATTGAAAATTTAAGGAAACAATTCCAATTTTCATAGTCAATTTAAGATTATTCTACTCCGCAGACCTTGACAGCTGAACAAATGCAAATATGTATTGTATAGTATTAATTATTACTATAATGAAACGACAACCAATCCTACTACCTAACTACAATGAATTATGTAAACGTGAGATATTTATGTAAAAGAATTGTTTTAATGTCGGATTATATCAGAGCATCCATCAATGCGAAGCATAATTTCATTAAAAATGGTTTGACGTGTTTTGTCAAATAATTGTTATACATATTTAAAAACTAATGAACAACTTCAAGGTTCACACGCGCAATCAAACGACGACTATATGTTGGAAGCATTAATAGAGCAGATGCATTACTAAATCCATGCGGCCAATGGACGGGTATATTACCCGTACACGGCGGTACAGAATGCAGATCGTTCACAATACAGAGCTATGAAGCCCTAATAGTCTGTGTCTTAACGTGAAATAAACCTACGTGTTCGAGATCAAATATCTTTTATAACGAATGGTAGCACAATTTTCAAATCCATTTTGTTCCTATAAGTATAACTAAACCAGCTGTCCATCTTGTAGGCCGCCGCTGCGACGTCAATAGGGATGCCCTTTTTCTCGTGTACCGGCATGGAAGTAACGAACAATAGTAAGGATGACTCATAGTGTGTCGAAGTTACCTACGCGCTGTAGGTCTTCGGCTACAATAATCAATATCATCACCATTTCAACCCCAAGATATCCACTGGCAATCACCACTAAAGACTGCACAAAGAACGATTTCTGTACCCATTTCTCCTGACAACCTCAACCAGATCACCAGTTCATCTTGTAGATCGACGCTGCGCCGTCAATAGAATGCCCTTTTTTCGTGTCCCGGCACGACTAAATCCTACATCGGTACCGATGAGAGGCGTAATAAATCGAGCCACCCGCACTAACTCTCCGATCACCAGCGACCCGCGAGCGACCGTAATGTAAAGCTTTAATGAAGATATAAAACTGGCTTCGATTCCCGTTCTAAACCCTCCACGCTACAATAAATTTAACTTTATATGTCTACGATATGATATGATTGAAGCAAGTACACTTAAATTAATGGGTTTTTTTGCTTTGTTTTGATTTATACTACTACAAACTGCAAAAAATATGCGGTATAATTTCAAGTATATTTGTATGGATGCATGACGGAACGAAATCTAGAGTCTAGATTATGAGCAAACATCTGTAGAAGAAGTGAAACAACAAACCAGTAGATAATACATTTTGTGGCCAAGTCTTAAGGGATGGTAAGGATGAAGGCAAACGCAATAAATGAGGTAGCACCACATATGTATAGAACTACCTTCCAAAACTACTTAACAGTTCGTTTTGAAATACGACAAGTAAAGATAAAAGAACTAAAAGCCAAAACAATGGACTAAATAAGTTTTAGTTTTCGAAAGGGTATAACCCTTTGAATCTAAAGTTATCGCTACATTCTACTTCTTCTGTCATATTACCTTAATATGTTCTACATATTTCTTTGTAAGAAAGAGTATTTTTGTTGTGTTACAAATCATGAAATAAAACGATAGCTTTGTAAAGATTTCTATGTCAAACGACTTATGTAAAATTATGGGTTAGACCTTTCGATTGGAAGGCACCCGCTGCCGCCAATCTCTTCCAATAAGCATATAAATGATTTACACGCTCGCGAAAGCAGTGCAATTTGCCAGATCGTTTGCGTTTTACAGTCCGACTTGCGAAAACTTCTATATTGCGAGGGAAATGGCTCGCTGCAACTGGCTGGCCTATCTATGGCCTAGAAGACCTGGGTTCTATATTAAAATGGGGAAAATGAAGCTATCATGAGATAGCTATCATGATATAGAAGATCTACAGTATTGGTGAGACTCACAGCCGTTGAAAATGTTTACATATTAGAACAACTCGGTAAAATATGATACAAAATTATAAATAAATATATTTTAGTAGCAATTGCCGAATGAGAAAACCAGAATACCATTTACTTTCATTATTGAGGAGTAATATTTATAAATTATATTTAATTTAAGTACTTTTTATGATTTATTTTCTATTTTAATTATACATAGAAGCCACACTTTTACACGCGTAAGTCTTAATTACGATCATCGTGCATTTTTCTAGATAACAAAATTACCTAAATACTTACATTTTATAAAAAAAGATCATAGAAAACGCCAATGTTTGCTAGAGCTGGAGAACGAAAGAGACGCCAAATAAATGTATAAAAAAAGTAATGCTCCAGCACACTTGGCTGGTCACGTCAAACACGATCCATCATACTGAGCACCCACTCATTCAGCGCCCAACTAAGCGTTAGTCAATCCACCCAGCAAACTTTGTTGCCGTATCTCTCATAGTTATCACACCAATCTAGTAAAAATGTGTCGGTTAGTTGACTACTTTTCACTCAAAGTTTAATGACAATCATAGGTAACCCCTATAAATTCTTTTGCTTTTGCCTTGCGTGGTTTGATGATAGTTGTTCCACTTTTCAAAAAGTTACAAATTCTGCCTTCGCCGTGTTTATATATCAGAGAAGTGTGCATTTTTGTTAAATCTAATTCACATTACTTTGAATTACGTGGAGAAACTACGCAAAGGCAGACGAGATTGAAGTATAGGCATCTGCTACAAAGACCTCGCTGCCATACTATGCTATACGAGAAAAATGTCTTTAACATGTGTATTGACATTTTTAATCGTATACCTAATGACATTAGAATTTTAGAAGGAAATAGTTTTAAAAATAATTTAAATAGCTTGACGGTTGTTTCTATGGCGTAGAAGTTTTTCTCGAGTCATGTAGAATTATGTAGAATTATATTATAGAGGTACATTCTATATTTTATTTTCTATATTTTAATTAATTGTTTTTACTCATTAGTTGTAATAATCCTCAACATTTGCATGCATATTTGTAGGCTGAATACATGGTACTATTTAATTACATGTAACAACTGTGTAACTGTATTCGTGGCAAATAGATCTTTGAATCTTGAATCTAAAATTTTTGCACGCAAAAAATACACAATTTAGATACCGAAGTATTTTTTTTAATAATAGTTACTTGTTTGAAAGTACTCCCTATCTTACAGTTTTAACACTAATTAAACAGACAAAAATAAATTTATATAACGCTTATTTTAGTCCTAAAGTTTTCCTAGAGACCCTAGGGAGCAAAGCGCGACATTACTCAGAAGATAGCTTCATAATTAGTTTGGGTTCACAATTTTGACAGAATTTAACCTTGTAAACTGAATTCAGACCCTGCTGATGTCTGGTGCTAAATGACCCCAAATTATAGCATTGAGAGAACAACAAGGGAACTCTTAACAACGTCTAGTCCGTCTGTCCTTCAGTCACCCTCGTCAATGTATTTTTAAAACTGAGCCACAGCTCACTCTTAAATTAAAATTATAATTAACTAGGATTTGCCTGTTATTTCCACCGAGAGAGTGAAAAATTATATTATTTCATGATCAAGTAATAAGCGTCCTTGGATGTCTAACTTTTTAGGTACAAAAAGTATTGACCCGTTCAACTTATTTGAATTCCCAACCATATAAAAAAAATTGAATTAAGTTTTTGTTTCAAAAACTATTTTTCAGTAAATTTCATAAATAATACGGACATACCATTTTACTGGTAAATATCAAAATAGTATAGCTTAATTAATTAACTTGGACATCATTCGCTTGTAAAGTTAACCCTTCGACTATAAATTCGCTGGCAGACGCATTTGGAGATTGCCTGTTCGAACTAGAAATCTCATCAGCGGAAAGTGATTAAGAGTTCATGGTTTTTCAGTTGGAAAATTAGGAGGAATGATAATAGCTCTACAGGCTAAGATAGGAAAATAAAAGGGCTTAAAAACCCATAACCTTTTGTTTAATGTATTGCTATTAATTGAGGTTTACAAATGAACTGATTTTAGAACCATATTGTTATCCATAACCATTAAGCCGACTTATCTTTGTAAATGGGATGGTATGAACGCTGAGAATGGTAACCCTCAGTCATTTAATTAACAGATCCAATAACACGTCATATTTGCACAGCGTTAAATAATTTTAAACGCCAAAATTTTCATAATCAAGCATTATCTCTAAACCCGAGGAAATGACATCCACCGCAAATCGCTAATCGCTTTGCAAACAGAAAACCGGACCGAGAACTCTAAAGTTTTGCGAATCCACTGGTTTAGTTAAAATTTGCAACTGAAATCGGTGTCGTCATGCGACATATCGAAACTGTGACTCGTCATCGCGCCAGAGCGAGACGCGCTCGGAAAATGCGGGGTTGCGAGCGAGACAACCTCACCTTTTGGTAGGTCATATTGATCTTTCACCCGCCATTTTGGACCGTGCCATTTTCGCTTCGGCGTCACATGTACCAAAACGGCTGAAAAAAAATCTTTCATTTCCCTGTCATTGCGTGTTTTAATGAAATATTCCACGAAAACGGGATGAACGTGAATTTTTAT
This sequence comes from Hedya salicella, assembly GCA_905404275.2. Lineage (NCBI taxonomy): Eukaryota > Metazoa > Arthropoda > Insecta > Lepidoptera > Tortricidae > Hedya > Hedya salicella. The sequence goes on from FR990097.1 coordinate 31,795,913, forward strand.
TTAAATTTTGGTGTCTTTTATGCGGTGTGAAGGACTCCATGACGCGCATTGTTTATTTTCTCCTCAATAATTTAGAAGATGCGACTTTTGGAGGGATTCTTACCTAATATATTCGAATATTCTGATCTTACTTAATAAAATAAGTTGAATGGTTGCTAATAAAGAAGTATCAAAAGTATTAGGTATTTACTATAATAATATTCGACTAGATATAACGTAACGGACTGCTTCTATTATGGGAAGGCTCCACTCGTCTATTGAAAGAGTTATTGATTGAACTACCGACCAGACGACTCTCATTGTGCAGAGTTCGTGTGGAAACAGAAGAGGTTTTTTGTATCCTTGCCCTTTTAACGGTCCCTTTTATAACTCGTGTGGTATATTTAAGGTGATTCTTTAACTTATGTATGTAATATGTGTAATAAACCTTGTGTACTTATAGTCCATTGAACTAAACTGTAAAACTTTTTAGTTAATTTCATTATTTTGTCGTCATAATACTCGTATGTTAGCATGTGATTAAACATAAGAATTGCGTAATAGTTTTGAGTCATGGTTTTTAAGACCTGAATGAGAAAATGCTACAATGCACAACTGTGATTTATCAAAACCTACGATATAAAATAAATCACTAAACGTTATAACTGAGACTGACTGTCGCAAAATGGCCAGAAAAGAGACTCTGTGACATTATTTAAAGTTTACTGTCATGTTTTTTATTAATTCCTAAGAGGTATGGAAAGAAGTTTTATGAATATAAAATTACCGGATCAAAAGAAAATGCATCAGGAAAAGGACAAAAGCAAAAGATGCAGTAAAACAAATACTGCACCTTAAGTAAAAGGGGGCAGCATTGGTCGCAAACTGTAACTAATTTGTATCTGAAATACAAAGTCAAAAGGCGAGGCAGACCACTTAAAACTATTGATTACACCTAATTCAAACTAAATTAAAAATGAAAGCATGTTTCGTTAAATTAAATTAATAACTAACTAAATTAGGTTTAATTTTCATACCAACAATTTTATGGAATATTAATTGTGAACTAAAGATTTTTTATTTTATTTTTAAAACGATGGAGTCATGACATCGCAGAATTAGCTGGAACACTGGCCTAGAGTTTCACAAGATAGAGAAAATGTAGACCAATGACGGATCCAGCTTTCAAATCATGGTTAAATTCTGGTTATTTACGAAGACTTTGTAATTTAACTAGTAGCTCTCGAGCTAGACCCAGCCCAGGATCCAGGGTCCCCTGAATCCGTCCTTGTGGTAGAACCAATAATATACCAACAAATAGTAAATCATCCATTCCAATTATACAACGTCCAGCAAACTGACGTGTCATACATAAGTACAGTTAATCCGTAATATAATGCGCCATTAATCCAGATTACCGACGAGATAATTTATTTACGAGCAGTTCAACACATCAGTTATGCTCCAATGACTTTCCTAACACTACGGCAGCTATCTCATCACGGCTAGTTGCCAGTGGACGGTAAATCAACCCGAACATTACATTGGCTACTAGTATGCTAATATGCTATTATTAGATTTCATTATTCAATGTCCTGAAATGTGGTTAGGCTAGCGACCTGTATGGAACGGTAATTGATACGTAGGCCGTACGCAAGAATTAACTTCCCCACAATAATGTAAAGTAGTTAAAGTACTAATCTTATAATTGCATTTGATTTTAACTAAATTCATTATGCACTCTCACTAATTAAAGTATCAAAGATCATCGCTGAAACCTAATCGTTGTAATTGTATTAGTTCTTAAGTAACATAACCTCAAAGACCTTATTAACGTACTGAATCTAATGTTTGTTTACTCTAATTTGCACCTTAAATTGCAAACAGAGTGTTCATATTTAAATATCTAACAATAGACCAAGGTCTATTATTGCCTTAGGCAAGTCTAAGACAACATGAAAGCAAGCTGTGTACAATTGATCCTTGGTACGTTGAAATAAGAAACTTTCGTAGGTACTGTAGGGTCTGTAAATTTATCTAAAACTCTAAACTTAAGCGTGTAATGAGATTAGCTCTGCTCTGGTTAGCTTTAAGAATACGTGACATAGTAATAAGCATGCTTAGTCCACATATTGCCATTCTTTTATTGCAATGCTACTAGATACAAGAAATGTAGAGTATCTGTGAAATTGTTACACGCTCGTTTTTGGTCCTTTATGGCCATGCGTCCACCACGAAAAGAATGTTCCAGATCATTTCTAACCCAGAGACGATTTAATTTTCAAATATTTCATAAGCAGAGATCGCAGTTGCTTCGTGTTAAAGTAAATGCCTACGTGTAATAAAGTGATGTTGCTGTCAATATTTCCTACTCTGTACGCGCTTCAATAAATACTGTTCCAGCAATAGTGGTGGACTAAATTCAAATTTATCGATATGTAAAATTATAATTTACTTAGTTTGATAAAAAACTTTAAGTAACTCTAACGCAACTTTCGTCTTCTGGATATGTGTTGAAGATTGTTTTCTAACGTAATGTTTTCAAAGATGTTGAATTACGGAAATTTAAATAAACTGTCATTTTGCTGTATTATATTGCTTTAAACAGGGATGTAAAAATTTGTTCACAAAAGTATTTTTTTTTAGTAATTGAATTTATTTATATCAATAACACAATAGCATATAAAAAAAATCAATACAAAATTCAAATGGGTTCTTAATTTACTATTTCAAATGAAAAATACTTTTGCTTCTGTATTTTAAATACTAAATACAAAATGGGTATTTTTAAAATACTTTATTAAAATAAAATACTTTTCGATAACATTGGTTTTATTTTTTGATCAAGTACTGCTGAATATAATTTCAACGCTGAAATTTAAAAAAATTAATGTCTGTTCACTGATATTTAAAAGTCCGAGTCGAAAAATATTATAAAATTTTGTTTATATAATTATATTTATGTATTTACTTGAAAGTATCCGCAACTTCGTCACTGAAAGAAGTCTTTATTTTTTAAGCGTATTCGATTAAAAAGTATTCAATAACCATCTTTGGATGGCCCTAACCGTGTACCAGTGTAAAGTTAAATCTTTTCAAAAAAGTTTTGCTGTGATGAAGCCGCAAAGACACATACAAATATACAAAACAAAAAAAAAATTTGTTCAGTGATTTTCAAATAGACGGTATCACTTAAAATACAATATAGACGTATGTGTTTTTGAGACCCCATCGCGTCAAAACGGCTGGACCTATTTCAAACATTTTTGGTACAAGGTTAGCTGGACATCCAAGAATGGCATCCACAGATAACATTCGCTTAATCACTTCACTGGGCAAACTCGCAAGGTTTGTAGCGTCTCTAGTGGCTATTTGTCGAGTCGCCTAATGTATTTCTAATTTACAAATAGAAGAATACATCTCGAAAAGCAAAAGGTACTTAAATACAAAACAGGTATTTTGTGTTTGCACATAATACAAAATATATATTTTGTATGTGCACATAATACAAAATAGATATTTTGTATTTGCACAAAATACAAAATAGATATTTTGCATTCTGCATTTGCACAAAATATAAAATTCTCGCGGGAGGTTTAAGTTCAATCTGTTTATACTTGCAAGAACTTATTAATGTGAGTAGACATTTATTTTTAGAGATATTCTGTAGCGATAACTTCACAAGTTACATCGACGCCCTACAGCCCAGCCCTAGCAGTGCTAATATTATTCTGGTAATGGCGTCCCGAGAGAGGCTTAAATTCAATCTGTTTATGCTTGCAAGGATTTGTCAATCTGCTTCTTTGTGGGCATATATTTTTCGGGATATTTTGTATCGATAACTTCACAAGTTATATCGACAACCTACAGCCCAACCCTAGCAGTGCCAATATTAAACTGGTAACGGCGTCCCGCGGGAGGCTTACGTTTTGACGCAATATGAGCAGTAACCGCTCTTTACGCAGGTCAATTTAAAACGCTCGTGTTGGCCGGAATTAGAACGTGTAAAAATCGGTCGGCACTGAACGAGTTAATAAATTATGAATATTTTAACCCCTGACGCGAGGATAGCGTGTTACAATTGAGTCATTCTTTAAAAAACCGTACCCCACTTTTATTCAGAATTTGGAGATTTTCCTTTTTTTTCTGTTTCATTCCTTCACTTTGGGATAGGATTTTCAACATGACCTATTGAAGTATCGGAATGGAAAATACAAAACAATAATGAAAATTTTAATTTCTCGTGTCAGGATGAAAAGTACTCATGATTCGGAGTAGAAAAAAAAATCCACATCGTAAAAAAGTGAGGGTATGACTTGTTATAGAATGGCCCAATTACTTGTTGTCCACATACCTCGCCGATAGTGAGAATGAATAGTGACTGAATAGCATGTTACTTGATGCTGCACTTTAATGATTTTTGTTTTGAAAATCTGTATGATGCATTTGTATAGCAGCGGCGTGGCATCCATACTAAGCCGATGCCCACCGGGTTGCCCAAGGAAAGGCTTTTAATCATCTGTTTCTTTAAATATGAGTAAATTAATACGCTTCGGCTTCTCTTGTTATTTTCGTGACGCCACGCGTTTGTTATATAGCATATTATATTACATGCTCTGTGTATACAGACACAGAGCATGTAATATAATATGATACATCATTTCTTTGTTTTGTGAAGTGTAATTAGTGTATACTGTTCTTATGAAATAAATAAATAACATCTATACATTGGATATATTTATAAAAAAACTGTTTTTTTTTTATTTTGTATGTTTGTATGTGTCATTGTGGCCAAATCGGCAAAACTGAATTCAACTATTTTTTTAAAATAAGACGAGAATTAATACAGTTTAAGTGAGTTTTCTACAAAGCAAAATAACGATGTGAAAAAGTGCACTAGTATTTTTCTAGTCGGTCGACATGCTCTTGGCCGGTTTCTTTATTTTTTTATTTTTGAGCGGATCTTTCACTCCACCGCACTTCACGCCCTTTTGCAAACGCAGTTTATACAACACAATTTATGCTTCTTTTAGAGCGAATATTTCCCAAACTATTCACTAACTCAGGAAAAACAGAAACTCAAAGCTTTTTTAATAGCACTTTCGAAGTGTGTACCACACACACATGGATTTTTGGTGAAAGTAGTTTTTTTCAGTTTCGGACATATATGGTGTCCCCCACTAGAAACATATTTTTTTTTTATTTAATTTTTAAACTAAGTAGTAGCTTATACAAGACAATATAAGTACCTCCATGTAGTTTTTGAGTACTGTGACATACGAACGGACGGACATGACGAAACTGTAAAGGTGCGTTCACACTTGTATCATTTGCTCGTATCCGATCACCGTGCCGTCGCATGACTGCGTACCGCGCTGCTTGGACGCTCACTGTCGGCGCGCCGATCATGCCGCACTCTTCCGATATAAGCGTGTGATACGCGTAGCAAATGAATTTCGAGCGATCGGATCGGCGCAACGTCCAACAAACGCGTGATCGTGACACGCGATCATGCCACGCGACGATGATCTGATACGGGCAAATGATACAAATGTGGACGCACCTTAAGGGTTCCGGTTTTGCCATTTTGGCCACGGAACCCTAAAAAACGTTGTAATTTCGTGAGAGATTTTTTTCGGGGCTCGAGCAAACTACGAATAGCATCCACCTCCTCTCGAATTTATGAACTTTAAATAACGTTTTAATGCGCGTTTACTTTGTGCACTTTAAAATTGGGGAAAAAAAAAAATCTTTCACTGTAAAATGGAATGAAAGCGCTCCGTTTACTAGCACTAATGAGCTTATAGTTTCGGCTCGTTTTATACAAATATCTTGTTACAATTTTGCAGGCTATTCTAAATATGCTTTGTTATGCTTATTGTTATTAACTTATATAATTGTTGTTAATTAGGTACGTATTTTATTTACGCTCAAAACTATTAAATAGATCATTCGTAGAAATATACATACATATATTAAAAATCGTGAATTGTATCTTTTTTTAGATAGTACAGTAGTTATATCAAAGTTTACTTGTATTTTATAAATTAAGTATTGGTAAGAAACTTAAGTGAAGTTGTATGTAGTAGTGTATAAAATTGATATGAAACTTATGTCGTTTTTCTAATATGGGACGTCAAATTGCCTATACGGATATACACTACTACTACATACAACAGGTGACTTACTTTAGTTTTTCACTACATAGACTTCTTTAGGCCATTGCTAAGTATATTTCCTAAACAAGGATCATTGTATCAGTGCTACATATAACAATAATTGAGATATTTTCTACGTATATATCAATTATTACACAACACAAAAAATATGTTATCTTTCATACAGTTAAAAAATAACAATGTTTTAAAAATGTTTTAGTAACGTAAATACTTTGACTAAATATATTTAGGCCTAATGTTCCTTTTAAATTATTTCCAGTTTGTTGCATTTAATGCGATTTTTCCCCTGTAAACATGGTTTCCAAAGTTATAAATATTCTTAAATATCCGGGTGGTCCGGACGTGCGCAAGAATGGTGAATAATGCTGGAGATGAATTAGTGGACCTGGCACTGGAACCACGCCAGGGCGCTTAACAGAAGTTAAATCAAGTTGGACCACTGCATGTGCTTAATGACCTTATTAAAAAGTGGTAAAAGTAAGGCAAGGCGCAAGGACCCAAAATGGTTCCAAGAGTGTTTTAAGTTTTAATGATGATTAAGTATCTATGTAACTATGAATTTGTGTGTTTGTCTGTGGCATCGTAGCTCCTAAATGTATGAACAAATTTTAGTTAAATGTTTTTAAAAGGTGACATGAGGTTCTTCAAGAGTGCAATGATTAGGTTTTTAAAGGGTTGGCCGCACGCAATGCCCCTGGCGTTGCAAGCGTTCAAAGGTTGCGGTGACTGCTTAACATCAGGTGGGCCGTACGCTTGTTTGCCGCCTTAGAGTGCTCTTGGTTATGGTTTAAAAAAATCGGTCTTGCCGTTTGAATGTTATCAGCATTTTCTTGATGGGACGGAGGTTTTTAACAGATTGACTAATTGTTTTTGTGAGCTTATTAGTGACATGTGCAGGAGTGAGCTTCGTAAAATAATGTAGGTACCTACTACTTATTATCGAACTTATATTCTTTAATCCTAATTTCACCATTCACCTAATTCTTTCTCTGCTATTTTGACATTTACAGTCGTAATTAAAGCATTTAATAACTAACCAACAGAGTTCTTGTCGTCCATCTTGGACGGGCTTCATCAATCGGTATGGATCAAATTATAATTTTATTATCTATACTAACGATTAGGTTTAAAGTTGTAAAAATAAAATGTCTGTATATTAAAGATATTTTTTTTTTATTGGAATGGACTATTTGGAAGTCATTGCACCGATTTTTTTTTTTTTGATTTTTGGTATGTTTGTATGTGTTGACTGGCTTCATCATGCCAAATCGGCAAAACAGATTTCAACAATTTTTGGTACATGAGTAATTGCATATCTCCAGATGCTTATAGAATACTTTTTACCCGACTGCCCTAAAGAAATTGATAAAAAGAGGGGTTATGACTATTCTCCTCCGCGAATGAAGTTGCGGCTTTTAAACTTTTTTTTTGTCGCTGGCAAAATTGTCCTAATGGACAGAAGCCATTAGACTAAAAAACTGAATTGAACTGAAGTAACCAACAGCGTATCGCGAAATTGAACCATATTCGTTATGTCACAGATATACACGTGCAGTTATTTAGCACACTTGCAAATGGATGAAACAAACAAAATTGATTTATAAATTGGCTACATCATTTCTTTGTTTTGTGAAGTGTAATATAATATGATACATCATTTCTTTGTTTTGTGAAGTGTAATTAGTGTATACTGTTCTTATGAAATAAATAAATAACCGCATTTATGGCATTGTTAGCTTTTTGTCAACCTCTCATGTCGAGCTTTAATTTAATTTGTACTTATTTTGCCTATTACACTAAAATCTGTACTTACAAAGAACGCATTTTAAAAAACATAGGTAACTTATGTTTTTTATAATAGAATCATTTTAACAAAATCGTTTTTTAGTAAAGCAGTTTAACCGGAACGACGCATATTCACTTTAATTCTTTAATTTCTACGTATCTCAGATTTATGTTCAATTTGGGTATACGAAATACGTCATAAATCGCTTATGCAGTTGCCAATTTATAAATCAATTTTGTTTGTTTCATCCATTTGCAAGTGTGCTAAATAACTGCACGTGTATATCTGTGACATAACGAATATGGTTCAATTTCGCGATACGCTGTTGGTTACTTCAGTTCAATTCAGTTTTTTAGTCTAATGGCTTCTGTCCATTAGGACAATTTTGCCAGCGACAAAAAAAAAGTTTAAAAGCCGCAACTTCATTCGCGGAGGAGAATAGTCATAACCCCTCTTTTTATCAATTTCTTTAGGGCAGTCGGGTAAAAAGTATTCTATAAGCATCTGGAGATATGCAATTACTCATGTACCAAAAATTGTTGAAATCTGTTTTGCCGATTTGGCATGATGAAGCCAGTCAACACATACAAACATACCAAAAATCAAAAAAAAAAAAATCGGTGCAATGACTTCCAAATAGTCCATTCCAATAAAAAAAAAATATCTTTAATATACAGACATTTTATTTTTACAACTTTAAACCTAATCGTTAGTATAGATAATAAAATTATAATTTGATCCATACCGATTGATGAAGCCCGTCCAAGATGGACGACAAGAACTCTGTTGGTTAGTTATTAAATGCTTTAATTACGACTGTAAATGTCAAAATAGCAGAGAAAGAATTAGGTGAATGGTGAAATTAGGATTAAAGAATATAAGTTCGATAATAAGTAGTAGGTACCTACATTATTTTACGAAGCTCACTCCTGCACATGTCACTAATAAGCTCACAAAAACAATTAGTCAATCTGTTAAAAACCTCCGTCCCATCAAGAAAATGCTGATAACATTCAAACGGCAAGACCGATTTTTTTAAACCATAACCAAGAGCACTCTAAGGCGGCAAACAAGCGTACGGCCCACCTGATGTTAAGCAGTCACCGCAACCTTTGAACGCTTGCAACGCCAGGGGCATTGCGTGCGGCCAACCCTTTAAAAACCTAATCATTGCACTCTTGAAGAACCTCATGTCACCTTTTAAAAACATTTAACTAAAATTTGTTCATACATTTAGGAGCTACGATGCCACAGACAAACACACAAATTCATAGTTACATAGATACTTAATCATCATTAAAACTTAAAACACTCTTGGAACCATTTTGGGTCCTTGCGCCTTGCCTTACTTTTACCACTTTTTAATAAGGTCATTAAGCACATGCAGTGGTCCAACTTGATTTAACTTCTGTTAAGCGCCCTGGCGTGGTTCCAGTGCCAGGTCCACTAATTCATCTCCAGCATTATTCACCATTCTTGCGCACGTCCGGACCACCCGGATATTTAAGAATATTTATAACTTTGGAAACCATGTTTACAGGGGAAAAATCGCATTAAATGCAACAAACTGGAAATAATTTAAAAGGAACATTAGGCCTAAATATATTTAGTCAAAGTATTTACGTTACTAAAACATTGTTAAAACATTGTTATTTTTTAACTGTATGAAAGATAACATATTTTTTGTGTTGTGTAATAATTGATATATACGTAGAAAATATCTCAATTATTGTTATATGTAGCACTGATACAATGATCCTTGTTTAGGAAATATACTTAGCAATGGCCTAAAGAAGTCTATGTAGTGAAAAACTAAAGTAAGTCACCTGTTGTATGTAGTAGTAGTGTATATCCGTATAGGCAATTTGACGTCCCATATTAGAAAAACGACATAAGTTTCATATCAATTTTATACACTACTACATACAACTTCACTTAAGTTTCTTACCAATACTTAATTTATAAAATACAAGTAAACTTTGATATAACTACTGTACTATCTAAAAAAAGATACAATTCACGATTTTTAATATATGTATGTATATTTCTACGAATGATCTATTTAATAGTTTTGAGCGTAAATAAAATACGTACCTAATTAACAACAATTATATAAGTTAATAACAATAAGCATAACAAAGCATATTTAGAATAGCCTGCAAAATTGTAACAAGATATTTGTATAAAACGAGCCGAAACTATAAGCTCATTAGTGCTAGTAAACGGAGCGCTTTCATTCCATTTTACAGTGAAAGATTTTTTTTTTTCCCCAATTTTAAAGTGCACAAAGTAAACGCGCATTAAAACGTTATTTAAAGTTCATAAATTCGAGAGGAGGTGGATGCTATTCGTAGTTTGCTCGAGCCCCGAAAAAAATCTCTCACGAAATTACAACGTTTTTTTAGGGTTCCGTGGCCAAAATGGCAAAACCGGAACCCTTAAGGTGCGTCCACATTTGTATCATTTGCCCGTATCAGATCATCGTCGCGTGGCATGATCGCGTGTCACGATCACGCGTTTGTTGGACGTTGCGCCGATCCGATCGCTCGAAATTCATTTGCTACGCGTATCACACGCTTATATCGGAAGAGTGCGGCATGATCGGCGCGCCGACAGTGAGCGTCCAAGCAGCGCGGTACGCAGTCATGCGACGGCACGGTGATCGGATACGAGCAAATGATACAAGTGTGAACGCACCTTTACAGTTTCGTCATGTCCGTCCGTTCGTATGTCACAGTACTCAAAAACTACATGGAGGTACTTATATTGTATTGTATAAGCTACTACTTAGTTTAAAAATTAAATAACAAAAAAATATGTTTCTAGTGGGGGACTCCATATATGTCCGAAACTGAAAAAAACTACTTTCACCAAAAATCCATGTGTGTGTGGTACACACTTCGAAAGTGCTATTAAAAAAGCTTTGAGTTTCTGTTTTTCCTGAGTTAGTGAATAGTTTGGGAAATATTCGCTCTAAAAGAAGCATAAATTGTGTTGTATAAACTGCGTTTGCAAAAGGGCGTGAAGTGCGGTGGAGTGAAAGATACGCTCAAAAATAAAAAAATAAAGAAACCGGCCAAGAGCATGTCGACCGACTAGAAAAATACTAGTGCACTTTTTCACATCGTTATTTTGCTTTGTAGAAAACTCACTTAAACTGTATTAATTCTCGTCTTATTTTAAAAAAATAGTTGAATTCAGTTTTGCCGATTTGGCCACAATGACACATACAAACATACAAAATAAAAAAAAAAACAGTTTTTTTATAAATATATCCAATGTATAGACAATTATTAAATTTTTAAACTTTAGAATAGTATACATAAAGTATTTTTTTTTTTAAATACGAACAGTTAGTGAAAAAACCTGCCTCTACACATGTTAAATTTTTAATCGTACTCGTATATGTAACTTTGTCAATAATCAGGGTTAGATTGAGAAGATCTTTTCTCTCATATTACATAGATACAGTACATTGAATCAATGTTTCCAAAATAAATAGCCCACATTTTCTAAGGACGCGTAAGTAAACACATAACGAAGATAACAATGGAACACGCAAGTCATCCCACAAGGGTTGCAAACTATAGACGTAAGCGGTTAGCACCTCTTGCTCGAGAACCAGACAAGCAAGACCCTTCGCTGCTTTGCGAAACCATGGGGTATTTGGTAACTAGGGGGTCATTCTACATTGGCGTATAATAGGCAAGCCAGATTTTGGAGTGGCTAGCTTAGGGACGAGCCCCTCTGATAATTGTCACCCGGGAGCATTGAACTGAACGCATATGCAGGGGACCGTACTTGCTATTGTAATAGATACTTTATATAGACTACAGTTTAGGTAAGTACAGTATGCAGGTGGTGTAGATTGCATAGATTAAAGTTTAAAGCCGGCCGGTATCCACATACGGTAATCATTTGAAATATTTACAGAGATAATCTTAATTACAGAATACCCGAAGTTTAATAACTGTAGAAGCGTTAGTCGATTCTACAAGAATATTTTATTTTACAATATTATTGGATTTAAAAAGAGGAGGTTAATGGGTTTCATAAGAAGCTTTCCCTATTATATTGTATTGACAATTGAACTGTATTTTTTTATGTTTGTTACATTAATAACTTCGCTAGTTCTGTTGTGAGCTATTTTTTAATTATTTAGTCACTAAATAGAGTATTGGGGTTCTCCCATTTAGTAAACATCCTCGTTAGTTTAATTTTGCAGTGTTTGTTGCAGCGATTCTTATTTTATTACTATACTTAGTTATTCTACACTACACTTGTTTTTGATGCTATTATATGACCAAAATCAACTGAATGTTAGTCATAAACACGAAGTCGGACCACTCGCTTGCACTTGCTGTTCCTTCTAAAGCGTGAGAGAGAACGCCGACTTACTGTTTATTAAAGGAAAAGACGCAGAGTCCAGTGGTGTGGTAGCACTATATATTCATGGTTTTCATCCATAATCTTTTAGGCGTAGTGACTTATACGAAATACGTCACAATACAAATTTAAATCTGTGTCATGACATGTGTAATTGATTAATACATGCCAGTGCACACATATGCGACCTCCAATATTTATGACTCTACCGTTGACATCATTTTGGCCCTTGTATAGTATAGTAAGATTATTTGTCCACTATTGTATATTAGAAGGTGGGCACGTTCGTTCACGGAGGAGAAAAAGTCATAACGCCACTTTTTTTCTTCAGCGTCGTCGGGAAAAAGTATCCTATAACCATCTGGAGATACCCAGTTATCCGTGAACCAAAAATAATTGAATCCGTTTAGCCGATTTGGCGTGATGCCTTGAACGACACATACGAAAATGTTTTTAATTTAGTGACCTCCAAATAGTCCGTTAAAATCTTTTTTTTATATCTTCAATGTACAGACATTTCATTTTAACAACATTATAAAAGTATAGATTAGTGTAATTTTATTATACAGGGTGTTTCGTAACAGGATGCAAAGCCGAAAGTATAGATAGATAGTTCAGGCCATTTAAAACATTTTAAGCCATACATGTCTTACACAAATGTTATAATGTATTTTTTTTTATTTGAGTGTTAAGATTTTTCTGAGAGAACTCCTACTATTGTTGAAAAAAGGAATAACATTTGTCTAAGACATGTCCGCCTTAAAATGTTCTAAATGGCCTAAACTATCGCCTACCTTCAGCTTTGCATCCTGTTACCAAACACCCTGTATATCTACAAAAAATACAAAGAAACCAACTCATTTGTTAATAATTTTCGATGTGTATATGCGAGAATTTTAATTATATGTCTAGATATTTTGAAGCAATAAATCTTTCAAAAAGTTTTCAATTATCGTAAAAGGTCGTAATCGCTCGGTTTATTTATCGCACCAGCTTACTGTCGCTGACGTAAAAAGTAAATTATGTCTATAATTGGACGGTAAATTTTACTGCGGTTGTTAAATTATCATGAACAAACTGCGAAACGCTTGATGATTCCAGTTTTGACTGCATTTTGTAGCCCTTGAGAGTAAATGTGGGATGAAATCCTGAACGAATCAAATTTTCAAATCAAAGTTATGTCTTTGGAAGGTCTTTACAAAATAATATTTAACTCATTAGGCCTCAGTTACATTTTCCTACAATCTGTACAGGGTACCGGTTATATGTCTTGTCATGTAAATGGCGAAGTCTAACAAGGCCGAAAAAACATTTTAAAATATGTAATAAAACAAATAAACTCATTTGTGCAATAAACGAATGTTAAGTATTAAATGATTGCAGTTCAAGTCAGACTGCACAGAATGTTCAATCCCACCACACAACAAAAAGTTTGTTTTCCACTTCGTTACTCCATGAATTTCTATTCACGGTCTAAATTTTACCCTGTATACTCACGAATGTAACTGATTCACTGGACACATAACACAGAGTTCGACTTGATAAATTGTCTACTTCGCAACCATTACGTATTTGGTGACAAATAGTGTACAATTTATTTGTTATATACCTACTCACGGAGTTGACGTTAGTCAGTATGTGTTTGGCCCAGTTTCAGTTGCACATTGCAGCTAATGGCAATAACACGTCACAGTAATAAAAGTCAATATGACAGTTTGGTTGATATCGCGAGTTGGCTCTGGTTCAGAAAGTGGCGCTAACGGACATTCGGCGCATCTGTCTGCGCCCCGCTGTACGTTTTTTAATATAAAACCGCGCCTATTATGGGGCGCAAATTATAAACCGGCCTATTCGAAACAGTCGTATAAACGTTACCACGCAGTGTGATATGGTACGAATGATACGCTCGGAACAGTAAATTAAACAACGAAATTAGCGGAATTTTTAACTGACGTGAAACACTCATAGATTTCAGAGTGACAGTAGGATTGACTCTGAATTCATAACATAATTATATAGTAGTAATATAAGTTTATATATATAGTCATATATATGTATGTTTGATTTTATTTATTTTTGTATTATTTATAATCTTATCTCACCACATACTCATTCCTAGCAATTTCCGCTAACCAAAGGTTGTCTGGAAGTGATCGCTCTTTAGCGATAAGACCGGCTATTGTCTACCGTATTTTATGTTAAGGCTCTATTGTACCGTTTCTGTTGTTGGTGTGCAATAAAGAATTGTTGTATTATATTGTATTGTAATTCGAATTAGTACACAGACGATCACATTTTTTTCTTTATACTTCTTATATTAATTTGTCTGAGTGATACATATTAATATAATATTGTGAAGAAAGCTGGCAAATGCTAGTGGGACTCGCGTACTGAAAAATTCGTACCAATACATTACAAGCAGACTATCTTATCCAAACAACATATATCATAACATTATATCCCACACAACTTAACTATGGATCAAAAGAGGCTCGCGTCGAGTGGTGCAAGAAAATATCCAAAAAATACAAAGATGGTGACTCAAAAGCTGTCAATTATATCTACACAGGTGATGAATCCTGACAGTCTATGCGTATAATTCTGAAATTAAACAACAATCAACAGTGTGGTTCAAAATGAGCTGAACCTTCCCATACCGCCATTTTCAGTCACATTCATTAACCGTGATGTGCACACTTAGTGCTAAGTGTGTACATGGTTACTGAATGTGACTAAAATGTGTGACTTAATATTATACTTAGGTACTCCTTTGTTTTTGTTAATATAATATAACTTAAAATACTTAAGTATAGTGAAACTAAACCTAAAAACTAATCAACAACGAAATAAAGTTACACTAAATCTAAAGATGGTCCCTTGTTTTTGATATCCAGATGGAAGATCTATCTATTTCCAGATTGAATATCCATGTAAGAGACCCTATTGTCGTAATTTAGTGGAACAAGTATACTATATCCTCGGTCGAGATTTCAGTGTAATTTTTTTACCATGTTCGAAAATTTTCTGGTTAGAATCCAAACTTCCATTTTCTAGCTTTTTGCAGCATTTAGCTTGGATTCATTAATTGTCAAGAGCGAGGCCGCTCGGCTTACGTGCTATTTATTGCTGCAGTTTTAATGTCCTAAATGCACCCATTTTCTTGCAGGCCGATATGGGTAATAGTGTAGTAACTAAATGTACTGTTGCACAAATAAGCATTACATTAAACGTCAGAAATTGTGACTACCGGACCCATCATAGAGTAGTTATACTCCTGGATTTGTTTTGGATATTCACTAGGACATATCGGACACTTCAATCTTAGTTGTGATTGCGCACATGTGCCCTCTTCAGTAAATACAAATATAACGCTTAAACTCACAACTGTTCAAATCGTTAATCTTACATAGGTACAATTGTTTGCTGTATATACATCTGTACCTATACATGTCAGAAACTTAGCATGAATTATGATACATACATGCTCTACTTATCCATGTATCTTGACGCACTGAAACTTAAAAGGCCCAAATCTCTAGTGGTCGCGGTATTCTTGTCGGCCGCCCCGGGACGCAGCTCACGAAGTTTGGGGCTCGCGTCACTTGTTTCCAACTTGGGACGCTGCTTTTAAGACTTATAGTCTGGGGGCCTTTGATCTTTATAGGGACAGGACAATGACCTTTGGTATAGGCTTTCATGTGTTTTAGAGGAAATTTGAATTTAAATCTCTGAATGTACTTATCGGGTGGAATGTGTCCAGTCGCTTAATCTGCAATCAGTATAATTAACCTTTTGACCGCCACAGTCGTTAAATTACGTGATCGAAAATTCGTGCCACTGACACTAACGTCGCGAACTCACTAACGTCGCATATGCCGTCCAAATTTCACTGTTCAAAGACTGCGGATATAATATCAATACCTCGTTCTACAATCACAATTTCATTTTTGAAAATGAAAGCTTTTTCTAGCCCTAGTTAGCTAACTTAACGATTACAGCTAGCTCAAATATAAAATTTCTAAAAGATCCCGCCACCATAACAAAGTGTTATGGTAACTACAAGTTACACGCTTAAAACAAATTGCAAGCACGGGACTTTGTTCACGGACATTAAATATAAGAGCGCGTTACAACAATCCCCAACGTCACGACATAAAGCAGAACACAAATATAAACACAACGAAGCTTTTACGCCAACACTATACATAATGTCGCGAGGCAAGTGATAGACGTAAGCGGTTTCGAAAAGTATTTGTACGATCCATGAGCTGAGTTTACGATCGGCGCTAGCGAGTATCTCGTATCGAGAGTCAGTGCACCTCTCTCACACGCGCATAGTGCGAAAAAGACAGACCGTCATCGAGCGCTCGATACTCGCTCGTTCCGAACTCATGATAGGCACACAGGAAAAAAATACTGAAATACTGTTCCTGACGTTACGACAAAAATATAAACGTAATGAAGCTTTTACGCCGACACTAGGCCTAATGACGCGAGGCATGTTAAAGACGCTGTCGGTTTCAAAAAGTATTTGTGCAACGAGGATGGGCAGATTATTTTCAATTTTTAAAACGGATACACGGACTGGGATAGTCATAGGAAATTTTTAATCTAATGCTAATGAACGCAACAAAAGAAGAGGAATTCATCACGGACGATGCGACATTTGAGGTCATTTCTAAAACAATTTGACCGTAATGGATAAGACAACTTTTGCAAATGATGCCTTTTTAGGTAGTTTAGCTCCAGCTAGGTCAAATGTTTCTAAGATTAAACAAAAGATGAGGTTCAATTAAGTTCAATAAGTCTTTGTAAAAATGTCATGTATATAAATATTCATGACATGGTCTAAAATATTTTATTAGAATTCTAAATATTATAAAAAACGGCAAAAAAACGTATTTCTTTAATGTATTAATTAAAATTTAATTTAATTATTTATTTATATAGTGGCCACAGATATTCACATTCTTTCACGAGCTGTGACAGACTGACAGATAGTACAGACGGACAGACACACAGCGGAGGCTTAGTAACTAATAGCGTTAAAAAGTATTATTACCATGGTAACAAGAACGAAAGCAAAGATATCTTGCTTTCGTTCCAATCCAAGTTCTGACTTGGATCTGTCCCCTTATTGCCTAACGCGTTTCACGCTTGTAATCAGAATCAAGTGTCATGATTTTGTATGGGCTATGACAGTTGATTCTGATTCCAATTGTAAAAAAATTGTAAGGCAATAACCCCTCTGGTCATATGTAGCGCATAAGATATCTTGCTTTCGTGCGAAACTATAAATGGTGTAAGTTCTTAACAGCGTGTACATCATTATAGACCAAAGCAGATGATTCGTGGGTGTATTTTTCTTGGAATAATATTTTTTTGGAACCTCAAATTGAACGGGATAGGTCTCGCTAGACCTCCCTGCCAGTAATAGGGTTCAATGGGGAAGCGCAAACCCACCTACGGGAATGTCATCCACGGGCTCTCAGAATAGGGACGCGGTGCGCAAGGCACAAATACCACAGAGGTGGGTCGAACCGGTACAACCTGGCGTGAATTTAACACAACCTTCGGAGATTAGTTGGAGTATTGTTTCACAGAAAATAAGCATTATATTTTTATTTGTTTGTAATACACATGGACTGGGCATCTTTAGATACCGGGTGTAATCGTTAAGTGATGGCGATGAAAGTCATTGATGTCATTTTACTCATTAGGTAACGTACTTTGGATATAAATTTAAAGTGTTTTGATATTTGTAATAGTTACGGAATTATCACTTGGTCACACACTTCACGATTACACCCTGTATATTCCAAATCTCAAGCAGAGATTATAAGTAGCTCCCCATAAGGGTTCCTTATTTTGCTTTTTGGTTCGAAACCATAAAAAGTTAGAGACACTATTGGAGCGATTTGAAAGCGTTTTTATTATGTACTTATATCGTACTAGAAGGTCCCTGCAACTTCGTTCGCGAAGGAGAAAAAGTCATAACCCCCTTTTTTTCTTTGGCATAGTCGGGTAAATAATATCCTATAACCGTTTGAAGATACCCAGGTACCCGTGTACCAAAAATAGTTGAAATCCATTTAGCCGATTTAGCGTGATGAAGCCACAACGACACATACAACCATTTCATTTTTACAACTTTATAATAGTATAGATATCTATGTAAATATTTTCTTATACAAATGCACACATGACACGAATAGGACTTAATGTCTGTGCATTAGTGTGTCACCGCTGATTACTCAGCAAAATGGGGTTAGTTAAGTAACCAAACCATTGACATTTTGATCGATTAGACAGCTGTTGAGGTCGTCGAGGGTTAGTTTGTTAGATGAAAGACTCAGGGAAATATTGTCTAGTAATACTAAATTAGAAGTTAACCTGTAATGTGTATTAACGTGATAGCGCATTACATAGTTGAAACTTGAATATTTTATAATTTTTCATCTATTCAGTTATTATTCTTATACGGTTTTTAGTATTTTTATTAAATAAAATAATATATTTTAAAAAAAATATTGAAAATCTTATGCCTTGAAACAAATTCAGTTCGTAGACTTAACGATATCTTACAAATTCGATTAACACGTCGTAATTTCTTGCAGAATGAACCAGGGGTAATCTCAAGACGTCAGAGAGGAAACACTTGTGAGCCGGAATTTGGATAACAGGTGATTGAAAAACTTGGAAATTGCGACCAAAATGATCCCTCATTTTTAAGTTTGCTGCTTTGTTTTTTTTAAGTTTGCAATATAAGGGATACTTTGCTTTTAAATATGTCAAGAAACAGTTGAAGACGGGAAAATCATAGAACTTCGCAATGAGATATTACAAGCTAATGAACTAAGTCAATAGTCCATTGTTGGCACAAAATAATTTAAGAGGTAACACTTGGCATGGCATTCTCTTGTAACTTGAACAAGCGACAATCTCGAGACATCAGTGAGGGAACACTTTCCGCGAGGCGAGGCGCGAAGTTACACATACGAGTTAAAAATCACATTCACAGCAAAATATAAAGAATATATTGAGTTATTAATATGACATCATAAATACTATAATAAAGTAACTTTTCTATGTATTTAGTAGCGAATGAATGCTAATGATCAGACTAGCAAAGAAGTAGTCATCGTCGCCCTATGCAACACCTCACGGGGAATGCCCCGTGATGTACAATCGCCAATTTCTTTCAACTTACACTATCAATAATCTCGAAACGTCAGAACACTTTCCGCGAGCTGGGAAGTTCCACAAATTCGTTGCAAATTCTGGCGCGGCGCATCACAACTTGCGCTGACCGTAAAGCAAGCCGGAATTAATTTGGTAGACGGACGTTTGCAATACTACAACCGTCAAGTTTCGAAAGTTACGACCAGATTCGGAATGTGAAGATTTCAAAGTAATCGCTATTTTCTTTCAACTTGCACTATCGACAATGTCGAGACGTCAGTGAGGGAACACTTTCCGCGAGCCGCGAAGTTCCACAAGTTCGCTGCAGATTCTGGCGCTGCGCGGCGCAACTTGTGCTGACCGTAAATTTGCAAGTCGGAATTAATTTGGTCGACAGACGTTTGGAATTTTACTCTGAGCTGGAAGTTACGGCCTGATTTGGAATGTACTAAATGCTTTGGTTTTAAGGGTTTTGTAACCAACAGCACCCTATGGCTAAAGCCTTCACCGTCTGGTCGGTGGCATGTCTGTCTATCACAGCGTTCTAACTATTGAACTGTCATAGGGACACATTTGATTTATTTACAGAATGTGTAATACTGTAGCTGCTATAAAAATAAATAATAAGAATAAAATAATGTTAAAAATTAACTGGGGCTCCAAAACCAAACGTGTCTTTTTAAGTCGTTTTTTGCGTAGTATTTTGAGTTTTGTTAATATTTTTCGTATCAACCTGTTACGTTTATACACAACAACACAACATAATAATAGGTTTACACTTGTGCACAAAGTTTGTATAATAAAAGTCGCTATAAGAACAAGAAATAAAAGAAAATATACCTGATTAAATTAAAAATTCAAGAGTATGGAGTATGGGGATTGTAAATAATAGCTAGGTAGTATATAAGATAATAGCTAGGTAGATTTAGGTTTTGCTTATGTTTTTTAATTCGAGTAAAGACTCACTTTTAGTTTCGTTTTTTACACTTTATGTTTATGTTATTTACGTGTTTAGATATAAGATTTATTGATTGTTACCTTTATTGTGCCTTTTATTAATGTTGAATTGTCTGTAATATTTCGTGTACTTATTTAATAAAAGATGCTCATTTCACACATAACAATAACACTGCAATACACACATGTCCTATACTCTTCACACACATCTTCCATCCTTGTCTCTCGTTCCCCCCTTCCCCTTGCACCTTAGACTATATCAGATTTGCCTGCCCTGTGGGCGAAAATCCCACTAGTTCCGCCCCACATAAATTCACCTTATACCAATCCTTTCCCTAGTAAAATCAGTCACCTGCCACTTGCCACCATTCGTCCCACGCTCCACACTACACACCGCATCGCTGCTGAAACCTGAAAATTAGTCTTCTTATTTCTTCTTGTGACCTGCCGAAACCCTGCTGCACCATCTACAGTCCACTGCATGGACCCTTTACGGACCCGTCCGTAACAGGGATCAAATGCAATAAATATGTTGTTTAACCGGTTGTACGGAACCCTTCGTGCGCGAGCGCGACTCTTACTTTGCTGATAATTTGGGATTATGGCAAAAGTCAACGATTAAATAAAAATTGGATCGTATTACAAGTATAAGGCATTATCCATCATAAAGTAATTTTGTTCAACAGTTTTGTTTATATAGGAGTACAATTTTGTTTTCTTTAATAGCATGTTATATGTGATAACTGCGGATTGGAAGCGGTTAGTGCAAAAATGGACATCATGGAGATCCTTGGGGAGGTCTATGTACAATAGGACCGTAGCACACAGGTGCAGTGAACGATTTTGGGCTGAATTAATAACAATGCTGTTGAATGATTAAATTTTTTGGTTTGTTCAAGTTAAAACCGTAGATATTACAGACTTATCACAACGCTGTGCTAAGTTGTATATTCTCGATCTTCAACATAATATATTTTATTTTTCTTGATTCATGCATATACAACCGAAGCATCAAAGAACCCTTCTAAAATCGGTTAAATAAAATGATATGAAGCCGGTTCGGTTATATGTATGGAGTGCTCTACTAGAATTATTATTTTTGTTATTTAACTACGAAACTTTGTAGCGACTTATACTCCAAATTTCATCAAAATCTAGTAGTTTTAAAGTAAAATTCTGGTTTTTGCCATTTTGGCTACGGATCCCTAAAAAAGAAATCCGTAAATAGAAAAGAATATAAGTATTTTTCCATACTCTTAGCCTTGGGTGTAATATAGCGAGAAAAATATTCTACAAAAACCTTCCGCACAAATGCGAAAGCTTGTCCATAGATGGCGCCCTAACTATACTGCTAGTTAGTAAACCATTAAAGGTAAAAAAAATGTATTTTATAATCTTAATCTCTAAAACTAGAGTATCAGTATAAAACTGGTAAAGTCAATCTAGACTATGTCATCCTTAGCATGCGTAGAATTTCATAGTAACTATAATCTACTAGTAGAAAACTTACGATTTGCTACACCTACTAGCGCCATCTCTCGGTTTGTGTTGTCTTTAGGCAGCGCGAAAGCCTTCCATGTGAAGGTTTCAATTGCACATTACTGTATTCTGACACAATCCCCTTCCTATTTGGGTCATGCGACTTCATCCAGATGGCACACATTTCAAATGAAAAGTAAACACCCGAATAATTGGTATAACCTTAACTATCAGCATATTTCTTTCAATGCAACATAATTAAAGTTTTGGGTAAAATTAGGAGCTAAGTATTGAAGACATGTCATAAACAGACTTTTAATCAACGTTAAAATCATTGTTAATATAATTATTAAAACGATAGCTAAAATTCCGATACTTAAAAAAATAATAAAACAAAACTAATAAAAGGAACACACTCCCTAAAAACTTAAAATCCTTACAGAACTCAATGCAGTTTAACTTACCTTCAAATAAATTTGTATCTCGCAAAACACTTCAAGTACTGACACCAACATCGACATTTTTCTAATTTCCAAAACCATTCTTAAATTAATATTAAAAATATTCAAAAAATCCACGGCCACAACGAAAGCTCACAACCACCAGACAGTGAATAACCAGCGTCAGCAGTCTGATTCACTTCGGCGGGAAAAAGATACTGTTTTACGTTCCGTCCCTTTCTTTCCTGATAACGTCTGTATAAGTCTGTCTCAAAGGTGTCGATTAAACTAAAACCATTACGGCGAGAACAAAAAAGGTCCCCTCTGCGTAAATCGCAATATATCATCGCTTGACACGCCGCTTAGGGCCCCGAG
Organism: Hedya salicella; assembly: GCA_905404275.2. Taxonomy (NCBI): domain Eukaryota; kingdom Metazoa; phylum Arthropoda; class Insecta; order Lepidoptera; family Tortricidae; genus Hedya; species Hedya salicella. Next base: position 31,818,676 of record FR990097.1, read on the forward strand.
CTTTTGTCAAAAGCAGTAGATTTACTGCAACCGTTGCAATTTGGATGTCCTTGGATTACGTGCAGCTGCTTGGTCTAGTAATAAAATAAATTTAAATGTACAACCGATTTCGAACATTATTCATGAAAAAAATAGTCATTTTTTTTTATTTAACCCCACTTTCCTCAATTTGGAGTGATAAAATTCAAATTTAAATGGATTCCATTTATTTCATATAATTCTAAACAAATTTTATGTAGAAAAAAATATTCTTCTTAATCGGTCCATATTTATTTGGCGAAAATAGCACGTAACAAGCCTACAATCAAAAACCTTATATTCCACTTACCACTTTGTCACTGTTTTGTATGAATGTTATTTTTTTATATCTAAGAACGTCTCTACAGGAATAATATTATTTATGTAAAAATTGGACACAATTTATTTCCTACATGTGATATAAATGTGCAAACGAGTCTGAGTAAGGATGTTTATCTCCCAAAAAGTGTAAAATCTAAAAAACACATTCATGTAACTTTTTTGGAAAAGGCCCAAGTACCTCTAGCTGGGTAGGTACGAGGTACCTCGTTACTAACCCGGTTGCGTTTGTCATGACCAACTTCATTTGTCATTATGCCGCGCAAGCTACCTGCGTACGGGCCTGTCGCCTCAATATTGCGTCCGATTAGTTACAAAACAACCTAACAAAATTTTAGTATATATATTGACGCGTATTGTGCGTAATCCACGAGCGTTCACTTTTTGTACGTCGCGATAGTTATTGAGACCATTAGAGTGAGCCTTCTGTATTTGTTCTGTTATCTGTTCTTGGTGGTTGAGCTAACTTTGCCTCACTGCTCTGCTCTTAACCGGTATACAATTTTATAGGTTACCCAGTTTCTCATAGTATTAAATAAATTATAAAACCACCAAAAAATTACTAATGTGACACCGAAAGACCTAAGTAGTCTTTGAGATTTTTAATCGAACTGTGACATTGCGGACAATGGGCAAATTTGGTGAAAAAGCAGATCATACCACACACCAAAACGAAATGATCAGTGACGATATCATGTAAGATCAAAAGCATGTCGATTTTTTTCTATTTTTAGCTACTACACCTCATTCGCCATAAACCTCATTCGTCGTCACTTAAAGTTTCAACAATAATGCTGCCGTAGTCAGAGTAGTCATGTCTCGGTATTGGGAAAGATAAACAACACATATACGTACCGTAAGTTTGCATATTGGATATACCGACATCAACACCGGCTCTGCAATATTAAACTTTTTATACATAGTTATATATATTATATTGAGATGAAACATTGTATAAAACGTAAAAAATAGGTAAACCCGAATTGAAGAGTTATACCTGGCACTTATTTCCACGTCGTGCAAAAACCATGGGTATTGATTATAAACCTTACAGTGAGGACACAATATCTTCTTCCAAACTTCTCGCCTAAGTGCTTCTTAGTAATATCGTTTCTCACACAATAAATAAATACACTTTTGCAAATTGTAACGCGGCAAACCTCCTTGGTACAATACTCGCCAGAAATAAATTACATCGAAAAATTGAAGTTCCACGATTGTGTTTTGTTTATGGGAGACAAGTCCTTAGTCATTTGGTTCAAACTTGTGCTGCACCAATGATAATAGATCTAAGACTTTAATATACTATTAATTAATGTGCTGTTGTAAAACTTTCAAATTGTAAAAACTGTATAGTGTTTGCAATACTGTGTTGGATTAAATATCCGCATGGGCTGCCACTTCGCAGGTACATTTTGTATATAGTTATGTTTCTCTATTTCTTGTGTTGTCCTGTTCAACTCAATCCAAGTCTTATTTCGTTTTCACTGGTCTTAATCATGAAGAAATGAGGCTTGAATTAATATGAAATAACCATTAAGTGGAACATTGTTACAGTCCTTTCTTCTTCGCTGAAGTTTTCCCCTGAATACCTTTCTTCAGTCTCCAGTCGCAGCTCGGCCGACGGTTACATGTAAAGCTGTCTTCTTGGAAAGCTGGAAAGGAAACTGAATCTCCTATCGTCCTATCTCCCTGCTCAGATAAGGCCAGTCATTTCCAGTTATTGCCGCATACTGACTGAATACTGTTTCGATTATTTTATTGTATTCGTAGCTATATAGTTTATTTTTAACCGACTTCCAAAAAAAGGAGGAGGTTCTCAATTCGACGGAATGTTTTTTTTTTTTTTTATGGATGTTCACCGATTACTCGAAGACTATTCAACCGATTTCAAAATTTTTTTTGGTTTCATAGAAGGTAATTTCTAGTTGGTCCCATTTAATTTTGTTAAAGATCTGATGATGAAATCTATGAGGAATTGAAGGAACTCCTCAAATATTGTAGGCATACATATAGCGATTTTGGTATTATAAGAAACATAATAAGCATTTGCATTCAAAAAGTGTAAATTGGTGAAGTGGAACTGATGCAGAAGACCACAGAATGCCATCGGAACTCCTCAATGATAAATGATTTACGGGTGGCTACAAAATATCTTGATTAATTTAGCTAAGCAACTTCATAGTCACAAATTTAAATGTTCCTGATGAGAATGGTACCATCGAATTGATTTGATGATGGGGCCGGAAGGTAGGCACCAGATCTATGTAATAAAATAATGTATCCTAGCCGTGTTTGGGCTTGTTCGATTCGTCACGAGATACACTTTTAAGTAACGATTAACTAAAAAGTGTAAAATAAATAAACTTTTAAACAAAAAAATAAAACAGACTCCAAAAAATCTAAAAAGTCAAAAGTAACGCCATAATTCAGTTTCTTCAAATTACTTACAAGTAACCGTTTTTATACTTCAGATTTTACACATTACTACGTCTTGTCTTTTACTTTAGCCGGGCTACACAGTCTTCCTCCTCCTAAAGTCTTTAAAGTTCATCTGTGTTTCATATGAATTTCATCTCTCGGCATCACAGTCATGTTTATGCTATACTAGAATTACTTACTACATTATTATAAAGTCTGTCAACCCAAAAGTTTTTTTATTATTTGCATAGATTACTGTTACGATTGTTTTATATTCTTTTATAAATATAAATGATGAGGCACAACATATCCAGCGTTTCCACTTAATAAATGAAGGTCCAATCGTTTTTATCAGTTTAATATTATGACGATATAATGACGACCTAACTCACAATATTCATGCAGAGAAAATATATTTAAGATTAAGTTAGGCGATGGAAGTTCCGGACTCGCCGAGTGGAATTACCGATTACGTCACAGCAACTGCCACGCATTTCTTATCTCTGAGAGAACTGTAGCACTTAATTTTATGAAAGATACACAGTCATACAAGTAATCATACAGTACATAGTATCTATAATATTATAAGGTTATAAAAATGAAATGTGTGTACATTGAAGATATTAAAAAAATATAAGTAAAAAGGGACTACTTGAAGGTCGTTGAATCGATTTTTTGTATGTTTGTATGTGTCGTTGTGGCTTCATTACGTCAAAACGGCCAAACATATTACAACTATTATTGGTACGCGGGTAACTGGGCATCGACAGACCGTTATAGGATACTTTTAATCCGATTACGCTGAAGAAAAAAAGAGGTTTATGACTTTCTCATCCTGCGCGAACGAAGGACGCCTTCTAGTAGTGTATAAATTTCATACGGGCAAATATTTTATCCAGCCTTAGTTGATTATAGAAATAATATGAAAAAGTAATGTTGTTAAATAGTTTTGTTAAGGGGCTATTTCGTCATTTGTAAATCACGCCCCAAACGCTTGCTCGCGCGCATCAAAGAAAGAGAAAGTTAATTACACTACATGCTTGGAGTTTTTTGGCGTAAGCGCCAGATGTAAAAGTAACATGAAATCGAAGATATAATCACTTAAAAGATAGAGGGAAGAATGACATTTTCACATAATTTAGCTGTTTATTAATCTGTCGTTAGTACAAACTAGACAAAAAACAGGAAATGAAGACGCGTTTTCGGATAACTTTTGTATCGAGGAAATTTTCATTAAACATGTTTCCGCGTTAATCAATGAATAGGTTATATAGTCAAGAAACACATATCTGAAAACCAGCCTGATTTATATACTAGATTTGACAAAAAATGCGCTACAAAATAGCTTAAATTTTCGATGCATCCCCTTAAGGCGTATTTTTTTAAGTGTGCCTGAGCAGCAACGTACGCGATCCAACTGGGTCTGACAATGACAACTAGAATGACGTGACGTTGACGTTAGACACGTAAATCAATTGGTTAAATACATGTGTTCAATTTATTGATGTATGAAAACAAGAAGCAATTTCTTAAGAAAATATATATATAAATAAGTTATGTGGGAGACATATTAATCGGCATCAAAATACCTATACGCCCTTATGTAATGTACACGCTGTTTAGTGATACTCCAAGTACTTGTTATTTAAAAAATTGCATAAAATCATCATTATCAGCCAAATGACTTTATACATAAAATACTAATTTAATATCTATATCATAATGTCATAGAATAGATCAGGCTAAGCCGTGCGCAGCAACCGATCTCACGGGCGATGCCCATCTATCACACGCCACAATGCGACCGGCTCTGGTTCCCCAAATGTTCGCACCTATTCAGAAACTGCGTATTTGTCAGTAACATAAATTTAGGGCAAGTTTAGGCTATGGGAACTACACGACGCGAATTTAGCACCTATTCAGAACTGCTTATTTCTAAGGAATAGTCAAAGGCTTTTTGCCAAGCAGTATAAAATAGATACCCTAACCTAGGGTTGCTATCCGTCCGAGTTTCCCCGGATTTGTCATAGTTTGGAGGCTGTCCAGGGGCCGTCCGGGCAGTCTTTTAAAATGTGTCCGGGTAAAACCCGGACTTTTCTGTGTTAGGGAAAACCTTATTAAACTGTATAAAATCTAACATGTCCGGGGAAAACTGCGATATCCTCCAAAATTCGGTATTTTTTTAGTTTTTGTCCAGATTGAGCTATAATTAAGATGGTAGCCCTAATCTTACCTAAGTATAAACTAGTAGAAAGTCCTATGAAAATTACACCTGAACAAACCAGCCCTAAGATCAGATAAAAATATTTATAGCTATACCTAATATAACAGTGGAGTTAAAACTTATGAGGATAAGCATAATTTTAAAAAATAAATAATTGATATGTAATTTCAAAATGAAACAACCAATTCAATTAGTCGCTTTACTTTATATTTTAGCACCTAGTATCTGGTTTATCTTAATGAGTGTCGTGTCCCGACTTGCGTAAGCGCTTGTGGTTTGGGCGAGTGTTGAACCCACATACCTACGGCAAATCAAGCTGGCTTATCACTGGCATGAAGTGGGCTAATTGGTCGATAAGTTCATCTATGAGTTCAACCAACTATAGAACCAGCAAGCTACCTAGTAACGCATGTATGATAACAGTAGATGCCTCTAGCAGCTAGGACATCTGCGCCACGCAACTCTGTCGTGCGAGAAGTATTGCTGGTCTCTTTCTATCCGCTACAGTTCGAAAGAAACGGATACTGATGTCACGTGACAAGCGTCGGCGTGGCCAGTTATGCTTGTTCGGTAGGTGGTTCTTTAAATATGAAAGCCCTAAACAAAAAATCTGCTCTGTATTGATTTTTATCTAAGAACCTAGAAGTATCTTTTTGGAAAATATCTTCAATGAACAGACATTTCATTTTTACAACTTTGTAATAGTATAGGCGGGAAGGTGCCTTATCGGCGGTGGAGAAAAAAATCATAACCCTCAAAGTATCTATAACCTTCTGTGGATACGATATCCGTGTACCAAAAATAAACAGTTGAAATCCGTGAAGTCGTTTTGGCGTGATAAAGCCGCAACGACCATTACAAAAAATCTAAAAAATAAAGTTCATTCAGTGAACTTTAAATAGTCCGTATCACTTGTTATTTCGAAAATAAATTCAATATACAGACAATTTTTTATTCAACTTTTTAATAGTAATAGACTTGCTGCTTGATCGCTTTTGATTAGGTACGTACGTCAAGTTGTTAATAATCTCTTGACTCCGAGCACTGTGCTTATGGGCAGCTTGTCATTAATGAAGACTATTTAACTAACGCAAATAGAGAGGCAAATGAAGTAAAATATAAGGTACCTATATTTGTCTATGTCTATTAATAACTTCGGTGTATGAGTTCTGTGATATTCAGTGCTTGTATGTTGTTGTTGGGACACGATTATGTCCAGGAGTGGACGCCGTTCAGCTAATGATAATGATAAATTTTATGTTATATCAACTGATTTCCAAAACAGGTATCACAGACGACAGGGGCCTCCCCCTGATAGAGTTAACCTCAAGTGAAGCAGCTAACTAATCTGCCAGTAAAATGTATCAGAAACCATGGTCTAATGTAGCCACTGCGCGGACTTAATGTCTATAATGCAATGTAATGTAATGCCTCTGGCGTTGCAAGCGTTCATAGGCTGCGGTGACTGCTTAACATCAGGCAGGCCGTACGCTTGTTTGCCACGTTAGTGGTATAAAAAAAAAAGAAACTTGTCATAACTAGTACACTGGGACAAAGGCACAACAAAATAGATATTGGAATGGCCTGATCGTATTTCAAATCTGGTAAAAGGAGCACGTTCTAAACCGGGTCGATTGACTTTCTTTTGGTATACATTATACTTATATTATGTACCTACCCAGTTTACGTAATGCACGCCAATTAGCTTTAGATAAACCTAAATATGTAAAAGCTTGATTAAATGGTCCGCGTTAAATTCCTATTGAGAAAAAGCGCTGTCACTTCCACCTTACCTGCTGACACAGTTTTGCTTATTGAATCTTGATTGAAAAATCTGAGTGAGAAACGATTTACCTTACTTATTTCATACTAACATGAGTGCTATAAAGGATTACGATTTTGATTTTATCCAAGGAATCTTGGCACTGCACTCATTCTTCAACTAAACTGTTCAATAAGCAACATTCACAATGTATTCTAACTATATTTATTTTATTGGGAATTTATCCTGCGGCCTACAAAACGTACCAATTGCATTATAATTCAGGTTGATAATCTAATAAGAAACCCTAAAGTATCAAATTCACTAGAAATTGACGCAACCACTCCAACCTTGACCTATCCTTGTTATAATTGCTTTTTAATCACTGATACTCACGTGACCCCAAAGACTTAATTCAAGCAAGATGTACAGTACAGTTAATTTAGTAAAAAAAAAACTTTGTATGTATTTCTGGAAACTCATAAATAATTTCATACGCTTTCAAGAATAATCCTTTAAATTATATAACTAATACACTTTTAATTTATTTATCGTGTAAAAGCGTACCTTAAATACATAATTATATACATTATACAGTAAACGCTTCAAATAAACATAATTTAAAAGTGCTTGTGAAATATTGTCTTTATAAGTTGGGTGTTGAGAGATGATGATGACTATCTGATAATTAATTAAGTAGTATGTGTTATACCAGCAATGATTTTTAAACAAATACAAAGTAAAAGAAAGGTGACTAAACACACCAGGCACAACGCTTATCGGTTAAGACCAAGTAGCAAGTTAAAAGTTGACAGATGTGACAAGCGTTTTAGCTACCGAAATACCGGGATTTTAAACTACATATTATCTTGTGTCCATTTACTATCAGAGACCCGGTATGTCCGTCTTATCGCACACAAAGGAACCTGTCCTGTACAGACACGACACACTAACGAACAAAGTCATTACCAAATTAACGACATCCAGGTGAACAAAAAAGCATTTTGTAAACAAGCCTCAGTCAATACGGTCGTTTAAGTACTTTCCTACTTTATTATGTTTTGATATCATTCTTTATTCGTGAGGGTGCTAAGGGTTTAGTGCTACAAAAATGTCAACATCAACGCCGTCGCCGCCGAGCCTTCAGTCTGACGACGAATTAGAAGACTCTAGAGATTCGACGCTGTCACATTTTTCCACCGCAGCTGTTTCAAATCAAATATTGGAATCATCACAAAAACGTGAAATCAAAACCAACGTTGTGACATCTCATGGTGTTGAAGATATTTTGTCCGAATGCGGGCCGTACGCTGGCAATGAAAATACATTTTCGGATTGCAAGGCGGAAGTGCTCTCGTCAATACCGCATTCTTTTGTGCAGGACTACAACTCTAGAGACTCTACAAACTTTAGCATTCAAGACATACTGGGACTTCCCCAGTCCTACAGCCAAGTAAGTACTCAAGAAGATGTTGAATCTAGATATGACTACCAAATAACTAACTATGAAAACATCAGCAACAGCCCTAATAATACCTATGCACCAGGAGCAGGTGAATTAGTGTCAGAAGACTGCATTGAAAAATCAGATAGACACATATTCAATCCCCAAGACGGTAGTCAAATTATATACAATAGAAGTTTTGCAAGTAATGAACCTGTTCGATGTCACCAGAGAAGCAGTTTAGGCAACGAGTTAGTAAATGATCCTGGAAGGGAAATCGACGATTTACGTGACTCCAGTTTCACCACTCAGGTAATTTTACCGTACAGTAATTAAAACCTTAATGAGCTAGCAATAAGAGACAAATTTATTCTTCAAAACCACAACAAGACCTGGTGTGATTTACCGCAGAACAACCGGATTCGTAATGACAATTTAATTTTGTTGTATCTTGTAGCAATTAAGAAATAGGTTGAGTGTTATTCATTGTGTATCTATACATAACCGAAGCGAGTCGCATTAATAAAAAGTGATTGTACTTTACAGACTTCATCGTGGAATAACAAATCATCTGCAAGCAGCGTAGCTATTGGCACCGCTTCATCTCTCTCAGAAAACGGTAAGCCAATTAATGCATTTTAATCATTATAGATATCACTAATTTAGTTTAATTTGTTTATCATGTACTAATTTACTAATAATATTTGCAGAAATGTCAACGGAACCATCGTCGTACCAGAAAGGGTTTACGAAGCGTGCTCGGACCGCCTACACCAGTTCTCAGTTAGTTGAGTTGGAGAACGAATTCCACCAGAACCGATACCTGTGCCGGCCGCGACGCATTGAGCTGGCGAACTATCTTCAGCTCTCCGAACGCCAGATAAAGATATGGTTCCAAAACAGGAGAATGAAATACAAGAAAGACAACAAACACAACAAACCATCATCTTCTGTTGACGATAGCAGCCCGTCGACAAGCTCCAAGGGATTATCGCCGAACCAGGATCACAAGATGAGTCATGGAAGAAGCTGCGGGGGACACGATCGACATCGCCGTCTACTCACTGACAACCACGTATCCCATCATAAGATTTGCCTAAATCCCAACGATGCCATATCAAGACCGCCGGAATACCCATCGATAAACACGTTGAAGTCCGTGATAAAGGGCCCGCAGAGTTCGAGCGAGCTCCCGTCTTACACGCCATTATCTTATTCCTCATACTACGCTGCAAACGCCAGCAAGGCTTACTCACCTCTGCCCGAGGTTTATCGGTACTCGAACGATGAATCACTTCAGAATTCGAATGCCTTGTCCACGCTACCGGCCGATACGTATGTGCCCAACGGCATCAGTTTGAAACTTAACGATGACATCTCTAGATACACCGCGACATCTTCGTATTACAACCCCTTATCGTCTGGGGTAGTGATGCACCCGCCGACCACTGAGGCTTATGGATTTAGTACATCGATACCGTCTTCGATTCCAGCGCCGACGTACGAAGACAGTAATCTCCACAGTAGGACCTCCTTGTCGCTGCCGCAAGACCCTTACTATTCTTACTTGATCTCTTCAGATGCAGCGAATCAGCATCCTTCCGCGTCTAACAGCAAATATTCTTCTTATATCTCCTTGTAAATATTTTGAGTAAGAATCTATTAACTACTACTTAAATTAGATATAAAACCTTTCAATAATATACTCTCTACACCAATTTTCATGTAAGTAATTTATATAATATGTTTCATGTAAATCATTCCTCAAAATTACATCTTGGTAGAGGATATTGTATTAATACTGTTTATAATAATGTTGTGTATTTTGTCAATAAAATACTATATTTTTGTTAGCAAAGTATAAAAAAAAAGATACATTTTTTTTTAAATTTAATTCCCAGTAAAAGTATCAGAGGACTAAGCTATCAGTACAAGAAATATCTATGGCTTTAATGTATACACTCTCTAGCTACTCAACTAGGTGGCGTAACAGTCGCTGGCCCTCTCCATAATTTCAAAGCATTGAGAATAACCAGACAGTGGCGCCATCTAGGTAAACTGTCTTTTTAAAGAGAGTATATTAATTTGACACCTATTACAAAAAGTACTTACTTGCTGATATCAAATCACAACGAAAAGGTACAAATTCTAATATTTATTCTGCAAGTAGGCCTCGAGGGCACTTAGTACCTACTTTTATGTACCTTCATTAAAGCAGTTTTTGATGCGTCTAAAATAATTATTCAATAGACACGGTAGGTACCTACATGTTCGAGATCAGAGGGGCTACTCCGAAACATGCAAAACGAAGTTCGTATGGCGTCATTACGCTCACTCAAATACAGCTTAATATGAGAGCGAGAGGGTCGGCACGTTACGAATTAGAATTTCGAGTAGAGTAGTATACTTTTCATATAGGGAAACAGATAAAAAAAGTGTCCTCAGGAAAGCAGTGAATTCCAAACCCGTCCACAATGGCGCTGTAGTAGCAAGATAGTATGAAGTCAACAACCAATAAAACAACATTTTTATCGAAATGCCACTCAATCCTCCGTTCTTTTTCTGATGTAAATATTCAATAATAATAAAGGGCGAAATCTCCTGTTACGAACACTGATATATGAATAATCTAGGAGTCAGCTTATAGCGGATACGCGAGCCACACGGCGGTCACTTTTGGCATGTTTTGTGAAATACAAAACTGGCACGCATGAAGCGTAATAGAGAACGTAAGAAGGTCAATCTCATACCGGAAATCAGATGAAAAAATTACCAGCGGAAAGCACTAAATATAGCTTCAAACCCGTCCAGAATAGCGCTAGACAGAGTAGCAAAATAGTATCAAGTCAACAATCAATTACATTTTTTTATCGAAATCGTTCGTTCTTCTGACGTAAATATTCAATTGTGTTCAATTTTTTTTTTGCATTGTTGTGGATTTTTTTGGCATTATTATATTTATTTATTTTACGCACTTGATACTGAGGCGCCGCCAATTTAAAGCTTTTTGACGGTTGGATATATAGATGTTATTCTCCTTAGTTTTCTACACTCCATAGGTACTGGCACGAATAAACCGTCTAATCGTTGCTTACTAGCTCAGTTCAACTTATGATACGAGTCAGTGGCATCGCTAGTATCTATCTATGTATGTAGAATGACATATTAATATGGGGTAGATAGTTAAGTTTTCCACTTATCCGCCTGAACTAGTAAGTTGGTCACAATATACAAAAGGCAGCATTAGGTACATGACGCGATCGCTAGTTTGCGGTCGGCATTGTAAAATGCAGAAAACAGGCTCTAAATAGTCCTGACCTACGTGAACTTCAGTTATCTATGCTATTATAAAGTTGTAAAATGGAATTTTCATAAAAATAAGTGAAACGGACTATTTGACGGTTACTGAATCGAAAACTATATTATTTTTGTGTGTTTGTATGTATGTACGTATGTTTATGTATGTTGTCGACGAATACGTCTATCTAGGACAAACAATCCAGTTAGGCAGGTCCAACTTTTTCGCTTTAGTCCCCCGGCTTATGCGGGCTGCATAAACGCATTTCGCCGACGTTAAGAAAAAGGTCCAACTTCGAGAAAGAGATCAATCGACGGATCCAACTCGGATGGGCAGCGTTTGGGAAACTGCGAAGTGTCTTCTCGTCCAGGATACCTCAGTGCTTGAAGGCGAAAGTTTTTAACCAGTGCATATTACCGTTGATGACCTATGGAGCCGAGACGTGGTCTCTAACTATGGCCTCTTAAGGAAGCTGAGATTCACAAACCGAGCTAAGGAAAGGGATATGCTCGGGCGGGATCTCTCCACGAGATCGAATCAGAAATGAGAAGATTCGTAGACGAACCAAGGTCACCGACATAGCAAACAGGGTAAGCAAACTGAAGTGCCAATGGGCAGGGCACATAGTTCGAAGAACCGGATGGCCGTTGGGGCAGAAAGGTTCTCGAGTGGAGACCGCGTACCGGCAAGCGCAAGGTGGTCGGACGACTTGATTAAGGTTGTGGGGACTTGCTGAATGCGGTCACCTCTATCCGGCCCATGTGGAAATCTATGAAGAGGGTAGATGAAATATCCGTACGTTGTAGATATTTTCAAAAAATGATTGATACGGCCTATTTACGGATTTTTTGTATGTTTGTATGTGTCGTTGTGGTTTCAACAAGCCTAAACGGCTAAACGGATTTCAACTATTTTTGGTACACGGGGAGCTGGTCATCCACAGATGGTTATAGGTTTTTTTTTATCCGATTACACTGAAGCAAAACATATGGTTATGATTGTTTCTGCCTCCACGAAGGAAGTTGCGGGCGCCGAGTGTGAATAATTTTTGTTACACAAAGAAATCAATTAAAATTTGTTTTTCTTGAGCTCTTCCTATGTATTTTTTTTAAGATCCAAATAAACATAGGTGGCATTTAATTTAACAATTGTATGACTTATTGATTATCTTATAAAACTTTTACCTGTGCAATTTAATAAACGACGAGATGAATTTCCACATTTGCCTAAGTTGAAACAACTTGCGACAACGTCCGGTTGTATGACGCACTTGCATTTGGCATTCTTGTTCGCGCTAATAATAGCCAACGTACCTACTTAATAGGGTACTTGACTGACTGTCAAAACGGTGAGAAAGTATGAAGTTTTAAAGGAAAAAAGGTTTATGACGTCATAATTCTATACGGTAAAATTGCCTCCTTATTTTCAGTTTTTGATCATTTTAAGCCAAAACCTTAAAAATAGGTATTCATGAATGTTTACTACGTATTTTTATAAATAACATTTAACTGAAAGCGTTACATCATTAAATTTTATATTATAAATGCAAAAGTAACTCTGTCTGGCTGTCTATCTATCTTTCTGTTACCTTTTCATGCTTGAAGATGAAATTTGGTATGAAGATAGTTTAAGACCATGGGCCCTTTTCGCAAGAGCTTGTAACTTGTATAACAAGTACAAGTGAAAGTCTCTTTTTAATACATATTGTTGAAAACAGATTTCGGCTTGTAATGCAAGTTACAAGCTTTTTCGAAACGGGCCCCAGCTAGGTATAGGATTCACAAATTGGGAATATGCATATTTTTTTTCTTTTTGCAATATTAAAAACTCATTCATGAAACAAAGAATATATAAAACATATTTTTTCGAACAACTAGAAAAATAACCAAGATATAAGGTATCGAACATTTCATTGTATCTCTTTCTAGCAAAACAAAATTTTATATGGAGTTTATATGACCGTAGTGGACTGTGCTAGTGATGTGCCGTTCCCGGGAATATTCCCAGGAATATTCCCCATATGAGGAATAATAGGGGAATTTTATATTTGTATATTGTAAAACTTGTTTTATGGTTTCTCCCACAAAAGCAAATATTTAACTAAGTATAATTAAAACCTAACCAAGCACAGTAAATAATTACCTGTAAATGTAAATTCCCCATGCTCCCGGGAATATTCCTAATGTTTCCGGGAATATTCCCAATGTTCCCTGGGAATATTCCCCATGTTTCTGGGGAATTTTCAATTGGTCTCGAGAATAAAAATATAAGGTTATATAAAATAATGTGAATAAATCGGAGAACTTTTAGTTTAAATTAAGAATAAAAATCGGATTAATTATTCGACTAATGGGATTATTCTAACTAACGTTTTATTCAACTAAAATGTTATTTGCAAATAAAATGTAATACAATCGATTATATTCTGTGGGACAGTCAACCATTTTTTTCAGTTTCTGATGGACCCTGGGGGTACCTACTGAAACTCAGGATAGGATGATCATTGGTGGATGATAGTAGTGATGGTAGTGGTGGTGGTAGTGATCGTGGTGATGCTGGTGGTTGGTGGTGGTGATGGTTATGGTGGTGGTGGTGGTGGTGAAGGTGGATGGTGGTGGTGATGATGGTGGTGATGGTGATGGTGATCTACCACCATCAACCACCATCACCATCATCACATTCATCACCATCCACCACAATCACCACCATCATTACCATCATCACTATCACCACCATCAGCTACATCATCACCATCAACACCACCATCACAGTCACCATCACAATCACCATCACCATCAGCACCTACCGTTGGGCGTCACTGTTTCTCGCATAATATAGGTGAATCACAGCCGCCGCCGGCTACTAATTCAACCTACACATAATACATAAGTCACATTTGCCCTGGAACAATAAACCCGTCCATACCCAGACTACAATCTTATTCATGAAATTTTTTCAAATAAAAAAATTGTAAATAAAAGTTGACTAAGAATAAATTTATCGTTATTCAACTTTTTCTCATACGAATTATTGACGATGAAATTATTTTAACATTATTGACGGAAATGAAATCAAAGTGATTTCATTCTTACGAATTACGATTTTTATTCTTGCTACATACAGGAGAAAAATGGACACCAAACTGATTGGGGACAGAGACGCAAACACATAACGCTCAAATCAAACAAACATTCTATGTACGTCGCAAAATATTTTTTAAATATTTTTTTGACATTCATATCATTAAAATAATAAAATAACACAGATAGTGTTATTTTATTATTTAAATGACATTTTAAATGTATTTCTCATTAAAATATGCTATGTAACATTCGGTAAGGTTTGTTTTATTCAATATGCCTCACTGACAAAGACAATATTTTTCATCAGTTGAATATTAATGAAAAAATGTAAGGAACAGTTACATAGAATAATTAATAACGGTTTTTTTTTCGTTCTTAAACATTTTATTTCTGCCCAATATGAACTTATTTCATATTTTATTTACTTTGTTATACTATTTGTAATGTTCCCCAGTTTGGGAAATATTCCAGGTAACAAACGGGAATGGATATATTCCCTCGGCACATCACTAACTGTGACATAACAGTACATGTCGGACCTCTCTGTCAAATTGCTGTGTAATTGGTAGTTTAAAGGTGCGTCCACACTTGCATCATTTGCTCGTATCCGATCACCGTGCCGTAGCATGACTGCGTATCGCGCTGCTTGGACGCTTACTGTCGGCGCGCCGATAATGCCGCACTCTTCCGATACAAGTGTGTGATACGCGTAGCAAATGGATTTCGAGTGATCGGATCGGCGCAACGTCCAAACGCGTGATCGTGACACGCGATCATGCTACGCGACGATGATCTGATACGGGCAAATGATACAAATGTGGACGCAGCTTAAGGGGCTTACAGCTCTGAGTGATCTGTAGCTCTTCACTTTTCCGTGTTGTTTATGTCTCATCATGTTGACAGCGGCCTGCTTTAACAATAAACTGATTCAATTTATCTTCAAGAGTCACCGAAACCACGATAAATGCCATCAAACTTTGTTATTTTTACGACGAAAAACCAATTTGTGTCACTTTTCTCAAAAATGCCTTCGTAGCAAGTTAGATCTTTTCATAATGAATAATTAAGCATTCGTTTTGAGTCTATCAAAGGTTTATTGAGAGACTAGATATGCAATCTTTATTTTATAGACCTCTCTGTAAAAATCCATGATTAATTACATAGAAATATATTTTACTTTTCTAATGCAAGAAAGTACTAAATAGAAATTGAACCATCATATGAACCATATTTCGAAAGTTAGATTGGCCATTCCAGGGACTAGATACATAACAAAAACTATGAAAAATCGTACATTTACGGTTGGAGCCCCTTAATATGCCTATGTCATGCGTATTTCTTGACCGATTTTAATTTTAATGCCACTGTTTGAAATCGTTTCTACGGTATTTTGATATTTTTTTAAGAAAAGGGATAAAAAGAATCGTGAATGTACCCTATTGTGTCAGCTTCGAACGCAGCGCTGACGGACCTCTCGCTACTATACATGACCTCTAAACACGTATAAACTATTCCTTATCATCATCATCATTTCAGCCATAGGACGTCCACTGCTGGACACAGATCCTCAATAGATTTCCACATGGACCGGATAGAGGCGACCCGCATCCAGCGAGTCCCCGCAACCCTAATCAAGTCGCCCAACCACCTTGAGGGTGGCATTCCCACGCTGCGCTTGCCGGTACGCGGTCTTCACTCGAGAACCTTTCTGCCCCAACGGCCATCGGTTCTTCGAACTATGTGCCCTGCCCATTGCCACTTCAGTTTGCTTACTTTGTGTTAGTTTTCATAGATCTCACCGTTTACTTCATTTTCTTTTAAATACATTTTATTTTTGAGATAAGCTGTTACTGCCGACTGTGATTTTTTTTGTGCACCAGTGAACTATTCATTGAGTTTTTTCTAAAGAGCCCAACTCACCAGGAAAGCGTTATTTTGTTACAGAGTACCGTCTAGCTCCATTATCAGATCAGTTCGATGGTAAAATAATAATAATAAAAAAATTAAAAATAATATTGTCATCGTAATTACATAAATATGCCAAATTTTAGCTCAACCAGAAACTGGGAAGTGGATCAAAAACTTGCAAGATTTGACCTGTAAACATAAATATACATAACTATATACGTACATACATACATACATTACAAGGTACTAAACTCCTGATCGAAAACGATAAGCTGAGCAAGCAGTTATTGGATTGCAACCGGCAAATTCAGCAGCTGAAGGAGATTTGTAAATCCACATCAAACGTTATAAAACCAGCGAAAACCAGAGAGAATAAACAAAAATCTACGCAAACCAGTTTTAGCAGTGAACATCTAAATGTTGGAATAGAAAAGTCTGTCCAAACTTCACAAGGTTATCCAGATATAAATCCGGCTCTCACATCTAGCGCCAAACATGGGCAAGAATTAACTGAAAATTGTGAAAACTTGCCAGGTAAAATAAACATAATCGGTGGTGAACAATGTAAGGGACTGGCGACCGCACTATTGAAGTCAAGACAGGAGTCTGTCTATGAAAAATACGCAGTAGCATCGACCATCAAGCCCGGCGCACGTTGTGAGGATATACTTCACTCACCAGAAACTTTAAATGCTACCTCCAAAAATGTTATCATCATAAGTATTGGAGAAAATGACAGTAATCCTATAAAATTACTTGTGGAGCTCGGCGCATTTATAAAATCTCGCCCCGAAGCTTTCATTATTGTTACCGGTGTAAAAAATAGTCTGCACCTAAATGAAAATAAATTGAACCACTGTGTAAAGGTGTTATGTAATAATTTTGACAATTGTGCATATTTGGATGTATTTCACTTTAATAATTATTATAAATTATGTTCAAAAATAAATTTTCTAACTGATTCCTATGACTATAAGAACAAATATTTGACTTATAATAAATTGAAATGTAAAATAGCTAATAAGCAGATTAAAATAAATAGGACTTTAAAGCAAAAATATATCACCGATTACATTCCAGAAAGTAGTCAAATGTTGAAGCAAAAACGTATCACCGATTATTTCCCGAAAGAGACTGGCGTAGGTATGTTAAATCAACAGTTTTTTCGCTCCTAATTGTAATTTGTTTAATATATTTCATCAAAATGTAGCGGGACTAGTACTCGTAAGCAAAAGAAATTTACTGGAAATAACATTTGATGAGTTAGAGCGAGACAATAAGCAATTTGATGTCTTATGTTTTACAGAGACATTCTTAAAAGCTGGTAACGAAAGGAATTTACGTATATCTGGGTATCGTTTGGCGGCATCATATTCTCGGGCTCATCAAAAGAGAGGTGGAGTTTGTATATTTTGTACAAACCAACTCCAAACAAAAGTGTTATCTATTTTAGAAAACTATTGTGAAGATTACGTTTTTGAATGCTGTGGTATAGAGATACCGGCACAAAAATGTATTATTATTTGCATTTACAGAACACCAACACCTTATTCGTCACTTTTTCTTAGAAAGTTAGAACTTGTTGCTAACAAACTCAAGCACAAATTAAAATATAAAGTCGTTATAGTCGGAGATTTTAATATAGACTTACTTAAGACCACAGTGCAAGCGAAGGAACTCACACGAATTGCAATAAATAATAATTTCAAACTGCACGTACTTGGTCCCACGCGTCGAGAATCGTGTTTGGACCAGATACTATCGAATATTCCCGAAACTCGATGTGAGATTCTTAAACTAGGCTTATCAGACCACGAAACTGCACAATGTCTCTCATTTGCTGTAAAAAATAAGGAAGAACCAGTTTCATGTCTGTATATATATAAGAGAGACTATAGTTCAGAGAATATAGCAAAATTTTGCGTTTATCTCCGTAGCTTATTGTGGTCTGATGTTTATAGTGAACAGGACACAAACATTGCGTTCAGAACATTTTTTGATACATTCATTCTTTTCTATAGGCTGTGCTTCCCGATTATCAAAATTAAAACTAAAGTCAATACAAAATCGACTGGTTGGCTTACGCGTGGAGTCAAAAAATCAGTAATAACAAAAAGACGCCTACGTTTTTGTTATTATAAAAATCCAAAAAACAATAGCAGTAAAATTAAATATAATACATACAGTAAAGTTCTAAAGAGATGCATATATCAGGCTCAAAAATTATCCAACGTCAAATACATTGCTCGCTCCAAAAATATATGTAAGGCTACATGGGACGTAATTAAGAATGTGACTGAATGTAAAAATGTTGATACTCAGATAGATAAAATTATTAGGAATGACGACATATTAGTAAATCCCTCTGACATAGCAAATACTTTTAACGACTATTATATAAATTTAACTGACACAAATTCTCACAATATAGGTAAACCTGACACTTCACTAGTTCAGGATAATTCTGCTTGTTTATTTCTAGTGCCTACAGATGCAAACGAGATATGCAAATTAATTAGTTCCCTAAAACCTACAAACTCGGCCGGTTTTGACGAGATACAAACAAAGGTTATAAAAGAATCTAAAAACGAAATCGCAACGGTTTTAAGCTACTTGGTTAACCTATCCTTCACGAGCGGTACTTTTCCGGAGCCACTAAAGCTTTCCCTAATCAAACCTCTCTACAAAAAAAAAGGAAATAAAGAATGTGTTGAGAGCTATCGACCAATATCGCTTATTTCAGTTCTCGCTAAGATATTTGAAAAGGCGTTTCAAAACCGTTTAACGTCATTCATTAATAAGTATAAGATTATTAAACCTGAACAGTTTGGCTTTCAGAAAGGGAAATCGACGTCATTAGCTGCTTTTAACTTGTCAAATTTAATTCTAGGCTACATGAATCAAAGCTTACCTGTAACTGCAATCTTCTTCGACATGAGCCGGGCTTTTGACTTTGTCTGCCATGAAACACTCCTGGCTAAAAGTGAGCTCTATGGCCTAAGAGGGGTAGTCAATAAATGGCTTAGGGACTATCTATATGCGAGAACCCAGTTTGTAGAAATAACCCAAATCGATTCTGCGAATACTGCATCCACTCATAAGTCTTCTACTAAAATCAATAAGGTTGGTGTACCGCAGGGGAGTATTTTGGGCCCCCTACTATTTTTACTGTACATAAATGACTTACCTAATGCGATAAATTATGATTGCACTTTATTTGCAGATGACTTATCCGTGGTTGTGCCATGTTATGGCATTGATACATACAATGATAACATAAATAATGTTTTATGTAGCATTGTGACCTGGCTGCGCAAAAATAATTTAAGTGTTAATATAAGCAAAACGACATATATTCAGTTTATAAATCGGAATGCAAATAAGCAGTCGTTAACTGTAACGTTTGAAGATCAGACAGTGACAGAATCTTGCGAGGCAAAGTTTTTAGGTATACTCTTAGATGATAAATTCTCTTGGCACGAGCATATTAACCAATTATGCAGTAAAATTAACTCATTTGCGTATGCCTTATGGAGGCTTACTAAAGTTAGCACCAAAGAATCGGCAATACAAGCTTATCATGGATATGTTTGCTCCCTGATAAGATATGGCATTCTCCTTTGGGGTAACTCTTGTCACGCTAAGCGAGTGCTGGTAGCACAAAAACAGTGCATCCGGGCCATATCAAATGTTGACATCCTGACGTCGTGTAGACCCTTATTCCAGGAGTTGAATTTGTTAACAGTACCAAGCATGTATATCTACGAAGTTTGTCAATTTGTTAAAATGCATCCTGAATTGTATAAAACAAATAAAACTAATTGTAAATTTCTAACAAGGTACCCAGATCGTCTCGTTTTTCCAGCAAAAAAGACAAAACTGTATGGCAACAGCACCTACTGCATGTCAATAAGTATTTACAATCGTTTGCACAATGACATAAAAGAATTGCCAATTAACTTATTTAGAAAGGAACTTAAAAACTGGCTAGTGCAAAAATGTTTTTATTCGGTGGATGAATATTTCCAATATTATAAGAAGTAAATGACACCATAAATTGAACAATCAAATGACATTATATATTTTTTTAGGTTAAGATAGTTTTATAAGGAATTATTTAGTATGCACTGACATTTGTTTAATATTTTATGGTCATAAATATGTTTAGATGTGAATTCTGTTATGGATTAAGGTATAATTGCATTATTAGTTATAGACGCTTTATTATATACTGTGTCGTATTTTAAAATTCTTGTTTTGCATGCCAGTTGCTGGCAAAATGTGTGTGTCTGTATTTATTTGAAATGTACCATCTTTAATACCACATTTTACGCAAATAAAGATATTTGTTTGTATTTGTATTTGATAAATAAAAGCTTTTAATAAGTGCAATAGCTTTCATTTCCAACGTTTTGGTATAGTTGCATCTTCGGTGTCAGAAAGTAGGATATACCCAAGGCCAATAAGGTATGGAAACAAAATTGTTTTCTTTATTATTGACAATTACGAATTATTTATTTATTGATTTTTTATTATTATTATGTATATACTGGTAACCAAAAACTTACATTAGACATCCCTAGAGATAAAGAATACACCCAAAGTGTTCAACATACTTAATCATTTCAAAAATAAATAAATATATCTTTGGGAACAGGTCGCCCCATCTTTTTACATATCTACAAAATGTTATTAGTAGGCTATTTTCGTAAGCATATTTGGGTTATTCACTTTTAAAATGTTCTGTTCTCATTTGTACTGTTTTGTTTGGTAATTATCAATGAGTATTCTAAAAGTCTATAGGGAAAAGCAATATTACCCCCGTGTGAATAAATAAATAAAAAGTTGGATCATAGTCGTCATAGCCATAAATCTCAGTCAAATGTAACTAATACCTATTTGTTTTTTTTTTTGTATGAAAATAACAGGTTTTGATCGTCATATAAGCTTGTTTCCAAACTTTTGGCCTTGGGTTAATGTACCTTACCTTAGAGTACCTCTGGGATGAAACTCCAATTTGGACGTACCTGTGGGTCAGACAAAAGATATCAAACACAAATGTAGACAGTTTTACCTATTACCCCCTTCAATAAAATACGAAAGCAAAAAAAAATTATCTATACTACTTATTATAAAGTTGTAAAAATTAAATGTCTGTACATTGAAGATATTAAAAAATATATATTGTAACGGACTATTTGGAGGTCACTGAATGGGATACGTAATCGGTGAATCGACAATTAACACTGAATTTCTTGAACCATAGTTACGAATACTCTCGATAATGTCACCTTTCGAACAAAAAAAACCGGCCAAGAGTATGTCGGACCATGCTCAGTGTAGGGTTCAGCAGCCGTTCATACAAAAAAAAGCACTACAAAAGGAAAAATACCATATGAAAAAGTGCACTAGCCAAAGAGCGTATCTCCACGGCACTTACGTCATTTTGCTGAAAAGCGCAGTCTTTTGGCAATAACACAATAACGGTATATTTGATCATGGTGAAAATAATTTTCGTTAAAAGTAGTTATCAAGCTAAAGATAAATCTTTTTTGTCAGAGATAAATCTTTGTGTTTTTTTTACATATTTTTTGGACGTACCGTTTAGAAAATAAAGGCGGGGGGGACACAATTTATGCTATTGTCGGAGCGATTATTTCCGAATTTTTTCACTAAATCAACTTTCCTTTAATAAACTCAAAGTATTTTTAGAAGAACTGGCGAAATATGGGCCATACATTGATATTTGCTGTTTTTTTTCCAGTTTGAGTACATGATTGGAGTTACCGGTTCGCTACAACCAAATATCATAATACCATGTTACTATTACGTCGCATTGTCAAAACATACTAGTTTCAAAATGACTAAAATTTGAAATGACTTACACCTACTTCTTAAAATACCATATTCTTGATATAACTATAATTCAAATTAAATTTATAGTGAATTTACTCATTTTCAACTCAACCACGTCTCAAAATGTCTTAAACTTATATATACCTTGATACAAAACTGTCACAAGGTTAAAACATCAAATGCTCAAAATACCTAAAAATTCAATTCATATGGACAAATGTCTAATTTTCGGAATTACTGTTTCATGTGATTGTTAAATGTTCATTCAGTTTCTAAAAAAAAAAAATCGTTTAGTTTTTAAAATCTAGTAAAATATTAATTTTTGATATATGGGCCTGACAGTTAAAGGTATTTTTAAATTTTGGTAATTATGAAACTATTGCGTTTTAACCTTCAGTCTTAATGATAATTTGACATTTAAACAAATTGTCCTTTTTACCCACTATTCATTTTGGATATCGGATGTAACATGTAAATGTCATTATGACAATTTATTATATTGAAAACAAATTTATTTGAGTTTTTTGGTATTTTGGAACTAAATCAATGTCAGATTGAATCAAAATATGTAACCTGGCATTATGTTACTTAGTTGTAACGGACCGGTAACGATTGGGGTGCCCCCACTAGAAATATATATTTTTGTTATTTAATTATGAAACTAGTAGCGGCTCATATAAGACACCTATTCATCAGTACAAATCATGTAGTTTTTGAGTAAAATGCCTGTGACACACGGACGGACGGACGGACGGTTGGCTACGGAACCCTAAAAATTATAACGCAGATGAACTAACAGCTATACACTTTAATCTTTAAAAAAATACCCCTATTTTATTAGTAGGTATTAAAAATAAATAGGGACAAAAAGTGTGACACATTGAGCGTATTAGTTTATTTGTTTATTTATATTCTTAGGCTAGGCTTATTACAATAATTATATAAAAAGTAAAGAGAAAAGAAAACATTTATTAGTATTTCATACAATAATGACAGGGTATATACCTTTATTGAAATATTTGTACTTTCATATTGATTATTAAAAAGCAGTTACATATAAGTACAACATCGATTAATTAAAGTGACATTATAAATGAGACGCAGTTTCGTGCACTAAAAAGTAGATGTACAATGCACATTCACAATTTGGTAAGAAGTTAATCACTAAACAGCTTCCAACTCAACCACAAAGGACCACGACTTGATGCAGTAGGCACATAATCAACTAGTACATCTATTCTCGGTTCTGTAGGACAGGGTTGGAATGATACCGATGAAGCCAATCCTAGTTCCATCCGTCTTCTTGTCTTAGCTCTGCAGAAAAAGACCAGCGCCAATACTAACAATAACAGTAAGATAAATAATACTGCTATGATCCACGGCAGTAAGGCCGGTGTTGCAATGAGGCTGTCAGCCTCAGTTCCATCGGCAGAGATTTTCGTTGGAGAGAGGCACTGATATGTCGAATTAAAACACACATCTTCATTGCAAGCGAGACCATTCGTTGATCCACACGATTCCATGATATTGTGCACAATGAAGTGTCGAGGCTTGACTGTAGAAGCAAAGGTTTCTGTTGTGGAAAGACACTGATATGTCGAATTAAAGCACATATTCTCATTGCAAGCGAGACCATCCTTTGATCCACACCGTTCCATGACGTTATGCACGTTGAAGTGTGGAGGTTTGATTGTAGAAGCAAGGGTGTCTGTTGTGGAAAGACACTGATATGTCGAATTAAAGCACATATTCTCATTGCAAGCGAGACCATTTTTTGATCCACACTGTTCCATGACGTTATGCACGTTGAAGTGTGGAGGTTTGATTGTAGAAGCAAGGGTCTCTGTTGTGGAAAGACACTGATATGTCGAATTAAAGCACATATTCTCATTGCAAGCAAGACCATCTTTTGATCCACACTGTTCCATGGTGTTATTCACGTGTGGAGGCTTTGTTGTAGAAACAAAGGTCTCTGATGTAGAAAGACACTGATATGTCGAATTAAAGCACATATTCTCATTGCAAGCGAGACCATCTTTTGTTCTGCATGGCTCCATGACGTTATGCGCTATGCGGTGGGAAGACTCTGTTGTAGGAGCCAAGGTCTCTCTTATCGATTTAAGATTTTTGTCTTGTGACGCGCGCATTTATATACTAAGTTCCTCGTGAACTAATTGACCTATTAAGCTTCAATCATTAGTATAAAGTATCAATTAAAGAGAGTGAATCATAAATTCAACTCGCAAGAACTTTTTCCATAACCGTTACTTCATTTGCAAATGAGATCAATTTAGGTAAGTTTATTTCAATTTGATTTTACATTTGATATCAGTTAATCCGCGGGTTTTTTTCTGAATATACATACATAGTCATTTTATCCGATCTATACTGTATTAAATAAAATTTTGATGTGTGATAGTGGTTGTTTCACGTTACAATGGAAGAACTTTTGGTACTTCAAGGTACCAAACCGGCTAAACAACACAAAAGCCTATAGAACATTCAATGATGTAGTTTTTTTAAGTGTCACAGTGTCATAAATTCCAAAGTACCTTGTACAGGATTCTAAGCTGGATGCTAAATAGGACTAAGCCGACGACATTCAGGTGAATAGAATACATATTAAATACTTTCATTACAATTCATGCTATAATTATAGAAGTAGCTTTGTGTACGGTAATTACATGAGCAGCATTATTTTAGCAGGCAAGGGCCATGTAGTGGAAAATTAAGTTTTGGGGTACCAATGGAACACAATTACTAATCCTATTTGCCTGTTTGTCAGTCACAAAGTTCATACAAAAAAAATACACTACAGATGCTAATACGATATGAAATAGTGCACTAGCAAAAGAGCGTATCTCCACGGCACTAACATCCTCTTGCTGAGAAACACGGTTTTTTGGCAATAGCTTAATGTAACGGTCATCCGATCATTTAAAAAACAATTATCGTTGATGTTATTGACTAAGCTTTAATATTTATTGTAATATTTTTTATACGCACCGTTTAGAAAATAAGGAGAGCACAATATATGTATGCTACTTTCGGAGGAATTATTTCCGAAAATATAAATTTGATGTTTGTTTTTAGAAACCACAATGTCTTTATAAAAGAATTGTCGAAATATGTGCCACACATTAATGTAATTGCTGAAAAAAATACAGTTTCGGTTACATATATCTTTACCCTAGATAGATTTTTTTTGTTATCTATACTATTCTAAAGTTGTAAAAATTAAACGTCTGTACATTGAAGCTATTTTCAAAAAATTGATTGTTACGGACTATTTGGAGGTCACTAAAACGAAAAAAATTTTTTTTTGAATTTTATGTTTGTGTCGTTGTGGCTTCATCACGGAAAGTCGGCTAAACAGATTTCAACTATTTTTGGTACACGGGTAGCTGGGTATCTCCAGATGGTTATAGGATACTTTTTACTCGACTACGCTGAAGAAAAAACGACGGGTTATGACTTTTTCTCCCCCGCGAACGAAGTTGCGGGTATCTTCTAAACTAAGTAGTAAACTATAAAACTAAGTAGCGGTTCATGCAAGACACCTATATCTACTCCAAATTTCATCAATATACATCATGTAGTTTTTGAGTAAAATGCCTGTGACATACGAACGGACACAACTATAAGGGTTCCGTTTTTGCCATTATAGCTACGGAACCCTAATAAGATTAGAAGTAAAGGGTATGATGATACGAAACCCATTGCACGTGAGTCCGACTCGCACTTTGCGGGTTTTCATAACAGGTACCAAGTTTTAATCGAATGATTTTTTTTACAAAACAATAAGGCTGCCGTGCTAGTGAAAAAAGACGTAAAATATATGGAAACTCCTATCAAAAGACGGCCTTTGAAACTAGCACGGCAGAAGGGGTCGCTAAAAAAGGCTCACGGACAAATAAGGAAAAATGCACGGTGCGCGAGAGATAAACACAATACTTTTAGTACGCAAAGAAAGCGCGGCAAAACCTAGTATCTGTCTGATAACTGCTCACTTTCTCACATAGTGAATCACCGAAGATGAATCACAGACGGTGAATTTAACAGTGTACATTGAACACGCGTGAACAAGTAATTTAATAACAAAGCTCGCGCAACATTTCAAAATTATGTTACTTCTAATATACATATAAGAGACTCAATGTTACTAACAGCAATGGAATTGATGTCTAACTAATATAGAAATTTGAATTTGAAAAGTAGTGGTAAAGCGATACCTATTTCGGTAATTCATTACCGAGGAACCCAAAAACATTTTTTAAAATGTTTTTTACACAAAATAGGTTTTAAAATATTCGAGAAAAGTGAAGAAAGCATACGATCCTCTTAATGATCTCACAAGGCAGAATTGTGATAGTCACAAAGCACAAGAAGATCAGCAGCACAATTTTTAAAATTAATCTGCCTTAGAAATAGATTTTCTACTCTGTGACCATTAAAACAAGAGGACTGACACTTGCCAAACTTTGCTTCGTATTCTGATCGCAAGGAGATATTCTGGCAAAAACTAGATGGCGCCATAAAAATAAATATTTACCTATGTTATAATTGAATAAAGAAACATAGTATAGTAACAATTAGTTCGCAAATAGCTAATCCTTATCCTTACTATATTATAAACGTGAAAGTATGTATGTACGTTCAACTTAATCTCAAAAACTACTGGACGAATTTTTATGAAACTTTCCAGTTATGTACCTTATATGTCAGAATATGACCAAGGCAATAATGCATGTCAAATTTCTTCCCCTTCAGGGACGAAAATGGGGATGAAAATTTGTATGGACAGTAAATAATCTTTTACGCTAGGAACTTGAAATCTTGGTAATATGCTTCACATTTAAATATTTAAATTAATAAAATATCGAGTTTTTAGACATAAGCTAATTTTCATCCTGGAAGAATACCTTTTATCCACGATAAACGAATCTAAGGCGGAGGAAGTCGCGGGCGGCCGCTAGTTATAAATAAATCGTAACATTTAATAACTGTGTCACGCTTGCAAAGTTGAATAATTGTAAATAATAATTCTTATACATAGATGGCGTTGTACATATCGAGGAACGGCTTTTTGTATGGAGTTGGTCAGACCTCTTGTTTTAATGGTCCTTGGTGACCAGTTACTTGTCACCAGTGGCATGCAAAGGGTTTTTGGCCAAGGAAGGCAGTTTTTCTGTGCCTATATGGAGCCGTGGTCGGTCTAGGCTCCAGGGTAGGCAATTTATCTGTGCGTGTATGGAGCCATGGTCGTTAAGGGTAGGTAGTGACTTTGTGCCTATATGGACCGCACGCCACTGCTTGTCACCTTGTCGGGGAGGACTTTTGAATTCGTTTTTTTTATACGGAGCCGGATACATTAAGGAACAATTAAAAATGATTAAAAGAAGTGGAATGGTTTTCCTCAATGCCGGTTACATATTTTGTCATGGACAAAAACATAACATCAATCTTCCTGGACAGGATGGAACAGGACAAGTCAATAAGTGATTAGTATGCTATTTTTAGAAAGAGGTAAAACGTACAATAACAACAACAAACGAAATTAATCGAATAGATTTATCTCAACATTCATCGACCTTAGAAAAACACAGAACATTTTATTGCTTGTTTTGGTCAACCATCAAAAGGAGACCATATAAGTTGCCACCCCTTTCATTGTTCGCTAATTTGCTAATCACTTTATTTTGATTTTAGGCTGGAATATTCAAATCGGTTAAAAACTTTAAGTAGTCGATGGCGTCTAATTAGAGATTAACTTGAACCAATAGGAAACAGGGTGTTGGGAAGGGTTAGTAACACTAATCACCTGGGTATAAAGGGTAGAAGCACTCGGTACTCGTTAATCAGTTGTCCCACTAAGTTCAGTGACAATGCTTTCCAGTGACGATCTTTTAGCTGAGTTCGGTTTGACCAGTGATGGTGGCACCATCACTGAGTGGGATGAGGCACCGCAGGCTAAACCAGAGGTAATTTTGTTTTTGTACTACTGGTACCTTGTGTCGTTTGTTGCGTTATAAAGTTTCAGCATTACAACCTTGACGATATGTGATATTTTTATATAACTAAATAACACGAAATTTTGTTTGTCCTTAGGCGAAATGGCAGCAAAGCCAACAAGCTTGCATGTGGCAGGACCAGGCAGCGGCAGCAGCCGTGTACCAACCAACCTTCAACCAAGTGCCGAATTTTATCTCCGTTCCCGTGATGCATACAAGCCCCCGAAACCATCAGTTTCTGCAAAATTGCCAACAAATGGCAATGAGTACCCAGGTGAGATAACTACGATAGACTTTTTTCTGTTTTGTTTTAATTTATAATTAACTATTATACGAGTATAGTTGTAAAAATTAAATGTATTTACATTAATGAAATTTTAAAAAAATAAGTAAGGCGAGCTACTGGAAGGTCACTGATTCGATAAATATTTATTTTTATTGTTTGTACGTATGTGTCTGCGGCTTCATCACGTTAAAATAGCTGAATAAAATTTTAACGTTTTTCGTGGTAGGGTACTTTTTACCCGACTAGGTACGCTGAAGCAAAAAAAAGGATTTTGACTTATTTCCTCCGCGACCAAAGTTCACCTTCAGCAGGGCACCTCCTAGTTTCTTAATAAAAATGTATTTTTAAGGCATTTATGTTTTTATATATTCTCAACTTATGTTTTGTTTTTTAGTTTCGACAAGTTCCTGTCAATCAGCCCGTAACGCCAACAGGTCAACAATTCGTGAACAGAGGCCCAGCAAGTTATCACCGAACGCATATTACTCGTAAGTTAAATACTTATATTTTAATAAATAAAAGAAAAAAATAGATGATATATATACATATATATATTTCTTTTACCTCCTACTTCATACGGTAACATATACTTATTTCAAATAATTAGTACAAACAGGCTATTTTTAACAGACTCTTTTATTTTCAGTTGTTCATAACACCAGTGGACCCTCCAAAGCAATAATTAAACGCAAGCGCAAAAGGACCGCCTTCACCACGGAGCAGATCCTGGCGTTAGAGCAGGTGTTCAGCAAGAAACCCTACGTCAACCGCGATGAGCGACAGGTGCTAGAGCAGCAACTTCAAGTCAGCGACAAAGCCATCAAAGTGTGGTTCCAGAACCGGAGGATAAAGAACAAAAGGGAAGAAATGGAAGCCTCGAGTTCCTCTGAGTTTTCCCCCATGGCCGCGTCAGACTCATCAGACTCCTTCGGATTGGCTTATGTTGAAGCGCAAATGTCTCAAAAGACCGATGAATTTGGCTTCGTTACACTCGACGACAGAGCTATCGGAGAATTAGTCAACGTTATTGATGCCTTGATGGGTGATAGCGTCAGCATTGATATGAGCGAAGAAGAAGTGGTGGAGGACGTGCTGAAGATGGAGTACGAGCCTGTTTCCCCTGCTGCCAACTCGGATTGCTCTGACGAAGACGCTGCCAAGTGGAGGCCGCCGGAACCAGAACAATCCCTCAGGCAGCTTCTTGACATACAACATTTTTGTTAATTTTTTATTTTTTCGTAATTTAAATTTTACTCAAAAGCAAAGAAAATGAGTTGCACTTTATGTTGATCTTTTATACTGTTGTCTCTGCTCTTGACTTATTATAATTATCAATGTAAAGATTATTAACAATTTCATTACGAAATCGATATATTTTATGCCAGTGTTGATACAATGTATTATTTTAGTATTTAAATTAAATTATTTTAGCGACAGTTATAATTTTATAAACCATACATAGTATAAAAAATAAACAATTTTAAATTGACAGCAATTAATTTCCTTTCTAATAACTATCCTCACACGATGTTGCCAATCAATATATTTTAAAATGTCAAATTGAATGAGAGGGTACTCTCGTGAAATTTATAACTAACCCAAGAACCCTTGCGCTTGATAATGAACTCTAATATACCACTAAAAGGTTCATTTCAAACAGTTAAACATCATACATAGATAGATTTACTGGACATCCTACTATTTGATTTATTCACGAGAAGTCCACCGAAACTAAGACACATCTGAACAGTTGTAAAACGAAATCTTTTAAAAATGTTCCAAAATCTAGTAGTGACCGGATTGACGCCTTTATGCAACACTAATGAGGTAAATTCATCTATTTTTATTAATAAAAACTAGAAAGAAACGTATAGAAGTCTGGTTAAGGACAAAATGCCATTTTAGCATTTCTTGAACGTTGATATTCAAATAATACCTACTTCTAACTATTATAAAGGTGTAGAAAATAAATGTATGTACTATGGACATATAAAAAAAGGGATACGGACTATTTGATGGGCGCAGAATCGAATAATATATTTATTTGTTTTTTTTTGTGTTTGTATGTGTCGTTGTGTTTTCAGCACGCCAAAACGGCTAAACGAATTTCAACTATTTTTAGTACACAAGTAGCTTGGCATCCACAGATGGTTATAGGATACTTTTTACCCGACTACACTCAAGAAAAAAAGAGGGTCATGACTTTTTTCTCTTCCGTGAACGAATTTATAAATAATTTCTTGCACGATGTGATTTAAAATTCTAGTTCATTCTGACTAACAGTCGTTAAAAATGTAAATGTTTATAAAAATATATGATTTATTTATATTACAGTAGCCTTCTCGAAGAAGTATCAAAACAGGGTTATAAAATTATAGTTACAAAATAGTTAAAAGTTTTATTTTGCTTCGCAGATTGAAAATTGGGATAACAGACCATTTAATGGAAAATGGCCCGAAATTCAACGTTGTTCTGTACGAGGTGGGTAGACTCAAGTCAATTTTAGTAACGCAAATGAAACAAAGTGTTTTTTTATAAATTGTTAGGCGCTGTGAAACTTAATAACTAGCTTATTGAGATAGGAAGTCTTTCGTCGATATTACATAGAATTTGAGCGTGATTACGACTTATATCGACTCCACCTTAGCACAACTGTGACACGCGACTATTGTCGCGCAATAAATATTGTCTGTCTCTTTCCATTCAATATAGTGTGAGAATGATGCTATGTGGCGCGACAAGTCAAGTCGCTGTAAGTTGCACTAGCCCGGCTGAATCCACAATCCACACTTGTATCATTTCAGCGATTGTTATCTATGTCGCGTATCAAGATTTGGGATAGTTCAACTCGTCGTATGATACGTACGCGCATGGACGTTTTAATACTGTATCAATAAACAACGTTGTGATTTGAGACACGATAAATGACTACGTCGCGTTCTATCTCGAGTTATTTTCGCAGATCATTAAAGGGTTTTGACGTGTTTTTTAAACAGTGACCCAAAATACGGGTGCGTGGACAAACTTTATGTGTCTGCAGATACGTTCCAAAATTGAGCCACCACGTATACAATTTTACCAAATGAATAATTGTTGTAATTATTATAAAATTCTATGTTATGTTTATATTACATTGCAGAAATGCTTAAAATTACCTTGATGGGCAATAATAGCTCGTTACTAGGTATAA
This sequence comes from Hedya salicella, assembly GCA_905404275.2. Taxonomy (NCBI): domain Eukaryota; kingdom Metazoa; phylum Arthropoda; class Insecta; order Lepidoptera; family Tortricidae; genus Hedya; species Hedya salicella. The sequence continues at coordinate 31,850,516 of FR990097.1, forward strand.
TATTTCATAATATGAAAAAGACCCAACGATAAAAGAAGGATATATAAATGTGACGTGTGAATCTGTGTATACTCTATTCAACCTTACTTGTCCTAAATAGAAAACAATATTCTAACCTAAAAATATGCATTTAATGCCAATACATGCTGTTTTCTCGCAAGGAAAGAAATTGAATGTATGAAATTGCCAAAGTGGCACTAAAAATATTAATTCCTGTTACTTTAATTACGAGAAATGGGAGTTTAAGACAAAAAAGGTGTAGGTACTTTTAGGTTAGAATGTTATTTACAATTTAAGACAAAAAAGAAAGAATAGAGTATATCTGTCTGCAGCATCGTAGCTGCTGAATGGATGAATCCATTTTGTTCAATTCTTTTAGTCTGAATGGTGGTTGAGAGTGCTTCTAGCTTTTTTCTAAATTCGTCAGGTCGTTTTATCGATTAAGTACTTCTAGTTTGACATCACATCAATACAACTACAAAAACTATACTATTATAAAATTATAAAATATATTTGCCTTACAGAGGTCATGAATTCAAGATATATCTTAACAGCGTGATCTACAAATAAGTCAAATGGTATGGACATTAATAACAGCGCCATCTATCGGTCGGAATGTCTTTGCGGCCTCATCACGCCAAAACAGCTGAACGAATCTTAGCCAATTTTGGAAATGGATAAGCATATAGGATAGCTAAACATCCGAGTATAGTTATAGGATACTTCTTACCCGACAACGCTGAGCATAAAAAGGCGGTTGTAACTTTTCCACCTCCTCGTATGAAGTTGCGGACACCTTTTAGTACTTATCAAATATTTATCACAGAAAATCCAAGGCAGGTTTCTCTTTCTTCGTTAAACATATGGATGATTATGAAAGATAGGCGAAAAAATGTAATTCGTGTAAAATATGTAGCGAATTTGCTGATTAGTAATTACTTATAATCTCTTTAATTTTGTCAGGTTCTGAACTCAAAAAACCCATCAGAAAGAAACCCAAGAGAGTTCGCACCGCTTACTCCACCAATCAGCTAAATGCTTTGGAGAAGATATATTCCACCAGCAAATACATCGATGCCAAACGTCGCAAACAACTGGCCGACACCCTGAACATCGGCGACAAGGCCCTGAAAATCTGGTTCCAGAACAGAAGAATGAAAGAAAAGAAAGATAATTCAGAATCCAGTTGCGATACGTCTTCGGAAACTCTAAGCTGTCACTCTCCCGCAAATGATTGCGTGGAGCAAAAAGGTGAAGTGAACATCCCGTATCCAAGTAACAGCGACTGTTACCAACCCGATCAATACCTGTTCCCGACATTTTATTACAACGAAGGCATAACTGGTCACTATCAAAACGGGTATCCGTATGAACACAATGGTACCAGTTTCGGTGTCGATACTAGTGTTTATCCGACTCATTATTATCCTATCGATAGTCAATATAACAATGTAAATACTTATGGTAATTATAATTATAACCAAGCTCAAAGCTCTTATGAAATTGACAGTTGGTATGCCAACTCGTTCAATTTGAACTGCTATACTACACAACAGGCATAAGGTTTAAAATATTATATAAATGTTGCCAGTGATTACAATGATATAAATACTTTTCTTATTTATTCTATTTACGTTTATGTAAATAGTAACTTTTTGTTTCTAATGTTTCTAATTCTGCAGTCGATAAAAAAGGGGCATTACTTGTTATTATTCTCATTATATAATTTTCTAGTGTTTTTATTTCGTAATATTGAAAATGTTTATAGTTTCATACCAAATGTTTTGTGTTTCGGCCCTTTTTTAATAAACAGTAAAAAATATATTTCTTGCTTGTAAACTATGTAATATTATACGCGTAGATTAAATTATTTAATAATATATGAGTACAAAATACGTACACAGAAAGAAGTATAAACGAGTTATGTTTAATTTATTATCAAGAGTGATATTTATTTCCTCCCGGTTATTTATTATGAAACGTAGCGTATAAGACTAATAAATAAAAATACATAACATAAATTACACATTGGTTTATAGCATATTTTGTTAACATATAAGACCAATTTCACCATCATATTAACAACTGATTGTGTAAAATGGTTGACATTCACAGTCGTAATAATCAGTAAATATAAGTTAATAACTAATAATAGCGTGGTGAAATAAAATTGGGTCTTAAATATAAGCGAGGAATATATTCGATTTTCGAATATTTTCATGCGTGTTATTAATTTATTGTGCGGTTATTTTTAATTTTATTTTTAGGTTAAGGTTTAATAGAATGTTTCATTACCTTTAAGTTGATTATAATTTATTGTAACATTTTTCAGCAAGAACTATGGCTCTGAATAAAAACGTTAATTTCTTTCTTCCACCTATTATATGATGACTATTCCTGATATTCTACTTTCTGTCCTTTTTTAAGCGCTTTTCTGTTAAGTTTGTAATAAATAGTAGTTAGCTCGTGTGTACTTTGTGTGCCTAAACTGTAAAATAATTATTATGATATTTGAAATAAAGAAAGGTAGAATTTGTAAATGGTTTTATTTATTTATTTATTTTCCGAACTCACTTGAACACAATTTTAGGCTTCGGCTTAATATTATACATTCTTTGGAATAATTGAGATACCTTATATGTACTTATTGGTAAACTATTCTACAGCACAAACATACTTCGTTATTATTCTACCAGAATACTAATCGGTCAAGTTTAGTTTCCACCAAGTTTGTTTCCAACATGGCAGACAACAGATGCAAGCTTAAACGAGCTAGGTAACCTAATGTGATGTAATGCAAGTCATTATGGTCATTTAAAAATGTTACAATATATCGCATAGAAAACTAACACAATGATTAAAAACGAAAATAACAATATTTCTATATGTATAATGTGGAGTTGAAATTAAGTTAATCGTTATAGCAATTACTGATGTGCAAATTGCGGAAACTTTCCAAAATGCTAAAAAAGGTCTAAAAATCTAGTGTTCATTTATGGAAAGTTTCCGCAATTTGCACATCAGTAATAGCAATGTACTGATTCTATATTTTTTTGAAGAATTCACTATTTTCTGCAAAAAAATCGAAATGACATATTAATATTTATAATATGGATTTTGTAGTGGCAGGGCCGTGAGGACGTATTGAGGTAAAGAGCTTGGCGCGCCTCGCTGTAGCAGAACCGGCGATGGAGGTGGCGGGTGACATCTACATTCGCAATGGCAATCCTTTTTAGCCGCTTGCACAGTGACTGGGGACACGGTCAACGACCCCGCGTGGCCATTAGATATCGACACCGCAGACGCACCTGTTGAAACTATAGGCAGGACTTGAATAGGTTTCCATAACATAGTATTCCCAGGAGGCGAGGGATGCGCGTAATACTTCTTCAAGTTTAGAGGAAAGTAGCCCCCAGGCGGGTTTTGAGGTCTCGCCACCGGTTTGATCTGCGGCTTTCTTTTACGTGAAAGGTCTTGTGGAAGTCTTTCGTAAGGGCTCGTCGAGCTAACTTCACTTTTGGGGGCTTGTGACATGGTTGGAACGGAAGCTACTTCACTCGGAGGAAACGTGTTATGGTAGCCAAATTCTAGTTTTGTCAAATACGGTTTATATAAATCTATTGGAAACTCTACTGATACTTGACGTGTATTGTTATTTTCTCTGTGATTTGGTTGGTTTATAGCAATAGTTTCATTTTCCCTCTTAACCGCAACGTCGTTTTTCTGTATTGATATCTCTTCCTTCGGTGATATTAGTGGTAATGAAGCGTAATGTCTGTTATTAGTTGATGTTACAGTACACTCGTTATTTAATTGATCGTTAGCGACGTCTATTATTCTGGAATTTTTGTGTTCATCACACTCTGTTTCGTTGGTAGTTACGTCTTTTTTCTCTTTCATCCTTCTGTTCTGGAACCAGATCTTTACAGCCCGTTCTGGGATGCCGAGCGCACTGGAGACCTCCTTTCGGCGAGCGCTACCAATATATGGATACTTCCTGAATTCTGAGTCCAGGTACTTGATTTGTTCTGTTGTGAAAGCGCTCCTGAACCGCTTTGCCTTCTTCATTGGTCCGAGACCGTCCTCCGGTATGTTGTCCATCTGAAAATATCAACGCAGCTAGGTTAATATCATGATTAATACGAAGCCGAGAAAGGATTTCTAGTCTTAAAGTAATTTCTACGAGGTTCTCAAGCCATAAGGTATTTTTATTTTATACTTATTGTACCTATGACCATTGGCCACGCATAATGTTGTAAATAGCTAACTATGTCAACCGTGGCACGTTCAGTTGCTCCAGTATTTACACTATGTAGCTACGAACTTAACGAAACCAAGTCGTTGTCGTGGGTTCAGTCCCCGCCAAAGGCAGGCATTCATATAAAAAATACAATTATAGCTATTACAGCTTATTTTCAAATGCCAACAATAAAAAAACCTAGATTAACAAGCTACACACGATATACAAGCTAAACTAGATTCACAAGTCATAGGAAACAAACTGCTAAAAGTACCTACTAGATTCCATCGCCATAGCATTTAACTAATGGGGAAACATTAATCGGTGCGTTGCCTAATTTATCGCGCCGTCCAAAATTACTTTCTAAAAGGTGAATCATATTGATTAACAATCTAACTGTATATAAGTAACACGAGCAGATAGTTTGAACACGTAATATACAAGTAATTAAGAAATGGAAAACCCACCAAAATAGTTGCTCTAAGTACAAACTTAATTTAGCTAGGTTATAATCAAGTCTACTTACATTTTCCTCAATCGTCCTTTTCAATTTATTTTCAGCCGTAATTCCACCCTGGGGTTGAATCCTCGCTCCAGCCGGATTTAAACACAAATATCTCATGACCTCTAAAACAAAATACAACAAAAACAAGGTTATGTCCCAGTACACTCAGAACAACTAAATCACAGAAAATGATAAGTTCATTTATATATCGTTTGGTTCAAATACATTAATTAATTATGTAAAACATTAATTAACTAATTATTAGATACTTAATACACATTAAGTATCACAGTTTACGTTACTCAATAGCATGACTTGGTCTTGATTTCGACCAAAAAGTAGAGATCGTCATATTTGTGAATAATTTCGGAATTTGAAAGAGTCGCATTAACTTATTAATTATTCGAAACAAAAACCTGCACAAGTAATCAATTATCACATAGGTAAGTAGATACCTGATTTTCATCAACGCTGCGCAAAATAACTACCATTTAACGTTATTTCATTATATTTCCACTGTCCCTGAATAAGTTGGTACTTTTACAAGTTATTTTCATCAAGTTAATCAAGTTTTAAACAATGTTATAAGTCATAATTTGCGCTTGTACATGCATTTTAAGACTAGCATGCAGAGTACGGTAGAAATGTAACGTTGATAAGTACCCACTTCGTATATTCTACAACAGTACAAACGACCTATTATTAAAAACATTTCATCTAAACCTATCAAATATTAAAAAAAAATCCTTTTTTTCGGATTCTGCATAAAATGTGGTAATAAATATTATGAGAATTATTTAAACAAAAGCCTATAAATATTTTCATGTAGTATGTAACATATTAGGTTTAACGCCATCTCGCGGCGACTGGCTGTAACGCTTACAGGCATGACGACACTTGCACAAACCTACCGTAGTACATGGAAATAGAAACGTGAGGAAAATCCAGTTCTTTCGCATCCACCGTGCGTTTCTTCTTGGTAAACATCACAATAATTGAATACATTGATAAATACGTCTTTAGTTTGAGTATGATGTTTTAATAATAGAAACGGAATCATTAGTAGATTTGCTCAGAGCATACAACCAAAGCGTTTTCTGTGTAGCCTTTGACCCGAGCTAGCCTTTATTACGAAACGTCTTACTGTGTACGGTGTACGTTACGTCGACTGAATTTTGCACGAGATGGCGCCGTATGCTTCATAAAATGTCTATTGAATTATCTTATACATAAGACACGGGTGTATTTTTCGTATTGAAGTGCTTAATTTACTTACCAACAAATGTTGTTTATGTAAGTAGTCATATTTAAAGCCAAAGTTAAATAAAATAATATATTTGTAACATAGGTTTGCAGGTTACATGTCTCGCCACAAGGCATACAAATATTTTGAGTCATGATGGCGGATGGATTATTAAAGATAAAGATAATTTATTTGTAGAACATGAGTAAGTTTACATAAAGCCGTTATAGTGAAAAAAAATAATAAAGATGTCGTCCATGTTTTGCCTTTCCGCGTCCAACTTTACATAATAAAAGATATCAAAATAAAAATGGAATAGAATAGAGACCTGCATTCATGTCTGAAATTAAACACAATCAAAATCAATTAATAATTAAATTTACATGTGTGTCACATTAAAAATAACAGATAAGAAATACAAAGTCTTAAATTAAACTACAACAAAGTGTTGTAATTAAGTATATACAAATTAAAAACACTATACTACTTAATTAAATAAATATCACAGAGTATCCGCTTTTTAACTTGAATAAGTGAATACATGGCCACGTACGACGTAATTACGAGACTGTATTTTAATTTAATTTAAGATATGATCTACTCACAAAATAGGTAAGGTGCACAGAGTACTGCAGATTTTACATATTTTATGAACGCCTGTTGCACTTACGATTTAAGTTCATCATGCATTGGTCTTATCACTGTTTTTTTTTCTGAAACCGTAAACATTTCAGTTGTTGTGAAATAAACTTTCACGGCAAACTTGCAAGGCAAGATGGTCGGATGACCTGGTTAGGGTTGCGGGGACTCGCTGGATGCGGGTCGCCTCTATCCGGCCCATGCGGAAATCTAGTGAGGAGGCCTGTGTCCAGCAGTGAACGTCTTAAGGCTGAGATGATGATGATGATGAAACTTTACTCAAGACCGGTTTCAGGAAAACTGCGTTTAAATAAATATGACTAAGTACGACTATGAGTATGTCGTGTACTTTTTATGTATAGATTAAAGTAGGAATTTTAATTTCAACAAAGAAACAGTACCTAGGTTAATGATCTTTATTACGGTACGCAACTATAGGATTTTAGATTATTTACTTAGATTTTTGTTTCAGAGGATTGATGATTGTTGAAATATAATAATACTCATTTGCATTCGATTTATTTTGTAATTAAGTTATGTGAATATTGACATCATTATTCAAATTTAACAATATTACAATTTATTACATTAATTAATATTTACAACTTAAGTTACAGTAATGCTAACCTATTTTAACCTTAACATTCCTCGTCGGGATAAATGTTCCTAATCCAGGATATATCAGTGCTCTGAGCATCCACTGGCATAGAATGCATGCTTACTTGGTCCTCAGGCTGAGGAGATTCCTCCTTGAACTCGGGCGACATCTCTTGAATCTCACCGACGTAGGGCGAGGCATCCGGTTGCAATTGCATCTGGCGATATTCAAAAGCCAGGGGTTGTTCTTGATGGTACTCATATATGTAACCGTTTAGCATCTGATTGTCAGCATGAGGCAGAGACAGATGGGTCTGCATCGGCATTGGTGTCGCTGGTTCCGGGTATGGTTCCAAATAAACGCCTTCTTGTTTGTAAATGGCGTCCGCCACAGGTGTCGGGAAATCATGATGGACTATAGACAAGGGCACTGGGTTTCCGTGTTCAGGGGAAGACTCTGTGGTTTCTTCAGAGTCCTCGAGGCTCTCGGCGCGATCCTTCTTCTCCTTCATGCGACGATTTTGGAACCAGATCTTGATGGTGCGCTCATTGAGATGTAGGATCTTGGCGAGCTCGATGCGGCGGCTGCGGTCCAGGTAGCGGGTGCGGGCGTATTCCTGCTCGAGCTCCATCATCTGCTGACTCGTGAACGCCGTGCGGATGCGCTTGGGTTTCTTCGCGCCGCCTGTTCTGGTCACGTTCCAGGCCGGGGCTCGAACGAACTGGCTAGTGCTGGACACCGGTGTCATCCATGTGTTCCGGCCGTTTATCATCGCGTTTTGTGAACTAGGGGTCATTAGCACACTTGAGCCGTTGACGCCGAGAGGCATTCTCGGAGTATTAAGCATGTATCCATTCTGGGAGCCGTTGATTGGTGCGAAGCTGTGGGGGCTGTCCAAGTCGATGGGCGTGGTGATACCGGGGCTGGAGAACTTGGGGTCGTCGTACGGTACACTAGGGCCGTTCACTGGGACCATGGTGTGTTGAGGTATGGTGGTCCATTGCAGGGGCTGTAATCAAAATACATTTTCATTGAATTAATCAAGTGTTAGATTTTTTAAAGTAACATTTCGTAGCGCCGCATCGCATCTCACAATAACGACGAGTATTATAAGATTGGGAGGGCTTCAGAAAAATTTGATATTTAAAAGTTTACTCAAAATACTAGTGCCTAATGTAGTGTATACTAAAATATAGTAAGGACAATAATCAATCTTACACTAAGATTTTAAAAGTTTTGTAACATAAAAATGTAAATTACCGTAGGATCGCCATGAACATTGGTAGTATCAGGGCTCCACTGGTCTTCACTGGTCTCGTTGATAGCGGTGCCATACCGGTATAGCTGCAGGTTTGAAGCCGGCTGACTCGGAATGGACTTAGAAGCGGACATACTCGATTATCCAATAAAAAAACGCGAATGTCAAAATCACGGGGAAATTTGGTAATTTGGAAATACTGATACTTAGAACGTTCTGTATGAAAGTAGAAGTGTAAGTAATGGTGTTGACTAATTAGGGCCCGGTTTTATAGTGTCCCATTTCTCCTGTTCGCGAGGTAGGGGGTGATTAGCAAACTAGTCGAAAGCTCCGATGTGATTAAACAACAAGCATTTTTGACACAATATTGACAATTGTTTTCCTTGTTATTTAAAATGTGAATGAATCCTACTATGTTTCTTTTGTAATCTATAAAGAAGTTTATGAAAATGTTACAATGTTTTATATGTATTCAATAACTCATAAACCGTCCAAAGGACTTAGGCACAAAACTAGATCAATCAGGTCATGGATCTTAGGCCATGGCACAGATAAATGCTACTTTCTTATAAATAGTTTATAACCGCGGTCAGTTACCGTCTTTACTATAGAGCCTACGGGGCGTGTGTTAGAATACAACGAGATCCTTAATTATTGAGTACCCGAGACCCCCCATTTTTCAATGCCTGAGGGCCCCCGCATGCTTTGTTCCGAAATTCAGCTAGTCTCAGCTGCTCCTCAGATTTAGCTATGAACTTTTCACAAAAGTATCCAAGTCGACTCGCCATATATTTTTACCTTATTATATTTTTTATTTGACTTTAAGTATTAAATTTCGAACAAATTTAATTATTGATAGTTTCATGGTTGATCTCGATGGTGACTGGATCACAGACGAATAGTGAACTACTGAGGTCAGCTCACCAGTCGAACTTTTATACTGCTTTAATTGCTACTCTAATTTTATTATAATATACGTACTTAGTCGTCGTAAGTTTATTTGAGTTTATTCCTAATAGTATATAATGACGCTGGTAAATGTTCCAGTGGTTTTTCTACTTTTACTTTTTTAAACCTCGTTCTATACAGATCAATTAAAGCAACTCAACATAAATTGCAATCGTTTAATCCAATTGTCACAGCAAAGACTTTATATACGTATTGTCACAGTGCGTATTATATGTATATCAAAGGAATTATACCTAATTAAATAGGTACCTTCTTATGATAAGCCACTTATGTTGAAGGAGTTAATGTATCCTATCATATATCATATCTACATTACTTTGTATTGTAAGACAGGGTAGATCATATTTCCTTATGTCGACTGTACATCCGATATAACGTAGATATAACGACTCTTTCACATATATATCTCTTTGTAGTTCATTGTTTAGTAAAATATTCGATAGGTATTGGCAAACCTCGTACATTGGACAGAATTAAAGGCAATACGTGTATACCAGAAGTGTTAATATGAACAGTACTTATTTTATGTCGGCCTCGATAGTATCGATGATAACACAAAATTTGCTGCAAAACAATAACATGTCCAAATTTGTAAACAATCTTATCTCCGTACGGTCTTATTCCAAAAATAATCTTCTATTGGGACAATAGATGCAGATAACGGGTCATTAGAAGAGTGTAAACACGAGATAACCACACTTAAAATCAATTGACTTTAAGTAAGTTCTCGGACATATTAAAAAAAAAAGAAATTGTCTTTTTGGTGCTGGTAATTCAGTACCTAATATGCATACAAGCCACTCAGCGCATCGAATAGATACCCTTTGGCCCTCAATATACAATGCACACAATAAACTGCATACAAAACAAGTTTCCTATAAAAGAAACGGCCAAGTGCGAGTTGGACTCGCGCACCGAGAGTTCCGTACATTCCGAGGGCCGTATCTATGAAAATCCCAAGCAAAATGTACGCGGTATGGAGTCATTTTATATTTGTTGGTACTGATATAGACAGACAGACATAAAAAAATCAGATTTTCAGATTTATTTCGTGGGTTTTATAAGACCTACCTGCATCATAACAAATTTCAAATTTATACCCTATAGATTTAGACGGCAACTTGTATAAAACACCTTTTGACTGTATCTGTGAATTGCGTTGACTCAGAAGCTTGACGTTTTTACACCTTCAAGGGACCGTATACTTATAAGTATTTGATGTTAATTTCAACTTGATAACGTTCCTGAGAAAACGAGTCTCGACGAACAGACGGAGAGAAGACTGTCAACAAAGTGATTCTATAAGGGTTCCGTTTTTTTCAGTTTGAGGTACGGAACCCTAAAAACGCCTAAAAACACACGTTTATTGTATGAAGACCTACTTTAACTTTCAACTTTTATTTATTTGTTAGGTATTTGTTGTTATACCGGTCACAGTCAATAATTTCAAACATCTACCTATAGTGAATATGACTCAAGAGTAAGAACCCTGTAACAGGCAGACAAACGGACGGACAATCAGCATAGGCTCAGTAGACACCCTTTGGTTATGGAACCCTAAAAAGGTTATTTTAATTGTAAAATGTCAATACAGATCAAGTAGGTATAGATAATATCTTACTATTACAGGGTTAGCTTCTATTCCACCAAACTAGGAAATGCAATCGGTTTACGGATTTAAATGAAAAAACCATCGTTTTCGGTTTTCCCATACTAAAAATAACCGATTTGATTCCTTACTCCACACACGGATTTGGCAAGTCTGAACAGTGACCCAAGTCCAGTTGTAGGTATACCATTCTAGGTTGTAAGCTTCTGGGCCGATTTCACCAACAATCAATTTACACGAGAATGGCTAACCCAGTATAAACTAAATCTAACGATTTACTCAATGGTTGACTTCATTTCCATTTCACCACGCTAGTCTACGGATAACAATCTCTCGCATAGTTACTAAGTAACGTTGAACGAATGAATTAAATGAAATCGTAATGCACCCAAGTAAGATAGACAATTTGTCCCATGCTTGAGCAATGGTGCTGCGTATTTTTTAAATTTATTCGAGTAATACATCAATTGTGAAGTAAGTATTGAATTCACTTGACAGTGACAATGACAATACTAATCTACATCTAACAGTTTACTCAGCCAAAATTGGCGGTGTAAGACAATTCTCTAGCTTAGACATTTTATCTTTAGGTTAATTATTGGTGAAACGTAAAATGAGTTTACTCACGTGTAATTAACGATTTATTATCGGAATAAGGCTTATACTACGTCGGTGAAATTGACCCTTAATATTAGTATATAATCGAATGTCAAATGTTATGTACTCGCGTTTTTATGGTTCTCAGATATTAGAGGTATCATCCTCACAATATGAATGTCAGCGCTTTAAAACCGCGTTGTGTCGACGTCAAATGTGTGATTATTTTATTACCGTAAGTTTAATCTTCCTAGACTTATTTAAATACTAGCTGTTGCCCGCGACTTCGTCCGCGTAGAAATGCAATTTATAGCCTAAGTCTAAACAACATTACAGGAAACTTTGGATGAGATCCGTAGAGTAGTTTTTTTTTTTTAATTAAGAGGATTGTATGTACATACATACATCGGGCCAAACGTTCACGTTTATAATATTTTAAGGATAGGATATAACGATTTTCACATTTAACGTTTCTGACAGAAAAATAAATAATTATGTGTATACTATAGTTTTACTAAAAAGAACAAAATGATCAGCCTAACCGTATTGCAGCTTTCAATTAATAATAAATACAATTTGGACTATATTTATTGCTATTATTTACGTTACATTAAACTATGTCTCAAAGCGGGAGGTGGTGCAGTTGCTGATTTCTAAATGATTCTAAATATGACGTCACGAATCATACCCTGGGGAGCGCTTGAGGGAGGGTTCGGTTGCCGATTTCTAATGATCTTTACCAGATACTGCAAGACAGAGTATAGGTATAGATAGGTACCTACAGATGTAACTATTATTAATAGATACTTTTTCATTTCACCAAGCTTAGGTTTAAATATATTTTGTACAAATACCTACACATTCCAAAACTTCGAATATATTGAATTTTCTGTTAGACGACATATATGGTGTGCGCCGCAATTTAACCTTGCAGGAAGAATCGACCTCAATTATGACACACGCTTAGAATTCTACTTTTAACGATAGGATACAGTCGACTCTTAAAAATGTTCTTACTTTGCGCCTATTCATTTTGAAATTGATGTAGAATCAATAATTAATTAAGTATTTTGACTTTTATTTCAAAAGAAGACAAAGTACTCGTACAACCTTTTGGGAGCCTGCACCAACAAGGTATTAAACCAAATTCCATACAATTCAGGCAATTTAAAACTAACCAACAATACCATGCACATCTCTGAATAACGTGTGTGAAGCGACAGTTTACCCGTTTCTAACCGGCTTTAAGAAGGAGGAAGTTCTCAAGTCGCTGTCCTTTTGTTCCTAGTCCCCAATTCATCGAAACTCATGACCGAACTATGATGTCCTCACTATATTTTTGAAACATTCTAATAGCCTGTCATCCTTGCATAATTCAAACATTCCGAACGTACCATTGCGAAATATCCAGAAATCATTACAGCGGTTACGATTGACGAATGTGGAATATTTCGCCAAAGTACGTACTTACTTTTACTGTGGCATATGCCTGAGTTTGCTTATATTGAATAAACGTGAGTTGAATAGTGAGCTAGGGTTGTCGCGCGTGACTACGTTCCAAATAAAACTCACATTATTTCGAAATTTTTCGGTATTCTTAGTTCAAATATTATTTATGAATTCAGGCAATATAAACATTTTCTGGAAAATTATCAAAACTAGACAAACTCAGCTATATGTTTTTTTTGTTACATACAATATAATTAATTTATAACAATTCTATGAAATAGTTTTTTTAGGACTATAATAAGTTTTCGATATCAATTACCAAATAGCTTATTTGACTTTCATTGAACATGCATACATACTTAACATCTGTACACAATCCCAAATAAGTAATAAATAATTATTGAATATTAAACTTTCTCTTTTTATTTTATTTACTACAATAGGTCATTCTATTGTATCAGGTCATGTTTGGATGCATAGTGATTATACACACACAGTGATAAAAGGTTCCTGAATCGTCCCTTTCACACTATTTAAGTGCGAATGAGATAGACGACCTTCGTTCAGATCACAATGGGAGGCGGAGTCCAAACATCAACATCGGTGAATTTAGATGAAATGTCAATCAGAATGCGAAAGAAGGGATAATCCCTATTCATGTAGTTCCCTTAGGATATGTATTTTGTTTGGTGAGCCTTATACGTCAGTCCCACTTCCTAATCCCTTTTTTAGGGTTCCATAATGAACAAGGAACCGTCCGTCTGTCCGCAGCTGAGCTCAGATACTCTTAGGGTCGATTTTTCCAACGTAATACAAGTCTTATTCCAATAATAAATCACTCGCGATTAAACTCATTTTACGTTTCACCAATATTTAACCTAAAGACAAAATCTCTGTACTAGAAGTAACATCTTATACAGCCGATTTCGGCTGAGTAAACTGTTAGTCGTGGATTAGTATTTTCATTGTCACTGTCAAGTCAATGCCTTACTTATTTCCCAATTAACGAATTACCCGAACAAAGGCCATAGTCGGGTTTCCATACTATTTCATAGTAAGTCGGCCCTTACATCAAATGGGCTCCAATTTTTTTGTGTGAGTGACTCTCATAGTGAAGAATATTTTTGCCGAGTATGAGTATCCTACTTGTTATAGTTTTTGACTTATGTTTTTTTTTACGTATTGTTTATCAGGATATATTCAAGCGATTTGCTTTAAATTTTGAAATAATGTTATTTAGACAGATATCCATCGACACTCAAAAAAAGAATACTATTTATCATATAAAAAAAAGAAAAAAAAAAACCAAATTTTTTTTCACGTGGTTGTGAAGTTGTGACACCTCTAGATTTATTTCTAAAAATAGACCGTATATTGGCCTACAACTCACCTAAATATCGAATTTTCCATGCGGTACTTCCTACCAAAAATCAGCAAAATGTACGAAGTTTTGTATTCAATCGATGTTTTTCAATGTAGTATACAAACTCTTCGATTATGTTTGAGTTTTTTTTACATATAAATACGACAAACTGATAGGAATACTCAAAAATAATCGAAGAGTTTTGTATAGTACATTGATAAATAGACCTAGGCCACACATTTTGCTGATTTTTGGTAGGAAGTACCCCATGTGAAATTTTGATATTTAGGCAAGTAGAAGGACAATGTATGGTCTATTTTGAGAAAAACATCTAGAGGTATCACTACTATACACAACCACATAAAAAAAGTTTAGTCTTTTTTTCCTTTTTTTATATGATATTCGTTTTTTTTATGTCGATGCAAATCTATATACACTAGCGTGGTGAAAAGAGATTGTAGTTAACCATCGAGTAAATCGTTAGACTAAAGTTATACTGGGGTGGCCACTCTCGTGTAAATCAAATGTTTGTGAAATCGACCCTTACTACTGTAATAACTTGTAATATAACCTGTAATTTGGCATGGACATACATATTAATCACGCTGACAAAGTGGTAAAAAAAAACAATAGGTACCTTTACACTACTACTCCTCACGAAAAGTAGGGATATTTGATAGAGGTGTCATTGGATAGATCTTTAAAAAATATTTAGTTAACATCCTAAACAATATGCATAATAATGTTTACGCTCGAGTAACGCGATGCGAGTGGGTGGCGCGTTTGGCAATACTAGGCCGTACGGGTAGGGAATGCAAACCGGTTTTAACCGAAACCGGGTTACCGGTTATAACCGCCCATATTGCCCAATTTTAATACCCGGTTATTAATTAGAAAACCGGGTTCGGTTTCGGTTATTTTTTATAGATATATTTGGTTAATTATTTATATTTTTTATTTTTTTTTATTCATTTGTCTGTGAATTTGAAAGGATAGATTTATGAACATATTTTAGGTACTTCAATTTTAGTATATTAGGAAAGTTCTAGAAGTGTTTCAAGCGCTATCAATTTCCTATTGCATATTTGGAATTGGAACAAATAAATGACAATGAGTATAAAAATTTGGTAAATCGATATTCAGTGCTTACGGTGCAATATAATTGATTAAAATTTTACAATTATTACGGCTCCTTCAATATAGGCCACAGGCAGAAACCTGATAATGATTGAAACGAAGAAGCAGTGAGAACTTTTTTATTAATGTTTTAAATACTTAAGAATGAATATAAAACTACATGAGAAAACTCTACCTAGTTGGCAGCCGACGCCACACCGTTTTCTAGTAAAAAAACTGTATAAAAAAATATTTCATTGCAAATGGCTTTGAAGAAAATGGCAGCTAACGTAGATAGTTTTAATCTAAAGCATACCAACAGTTATTCTCAACGTTGATGCTGATCATGTGTTTTAAACCGCCGGATATTCATTTCTGCAGTAAATTTTATCAAAGCAAGTTATGTGCCTAAATAATAGGGATTTTTTAGTATAAAAAATGTAAAGATTATATAAGATCCTGATTAAACAAGCAATAGTATATTGTGCACCGTGGGCTGAAGAGAAGGAATTACAAACGAGAGCACATTGAAGCCCGAAGCCGCAGGCTAAGGGGCTTTAATGACTCGCGTTTGTAATTCCGGTACCGCCCGAGTAACACACAATGTTTTTCATCACACTTGTGAGGAAACTAATAAATTATTAAGTCAGAAAAAGATTTTTGAAACTAACAATATTTTTCTGACTTAATAATTTAGTGTCAAAAGTCGCCACATTGTGTCATAAAGTGTCATTTCGTGATTGGTAGAATCTCATTTCATAGAGAACATAAACAACGGTTTCGTTTTTTTTTTGTTTGTCCAACAAAGGTATCCTTTCAAAACAATTTTTTAATTTTGTTGCATACAATCTTTTACGTAAAATAATAATTGTAAAATAGTATAGACAAGCTATTTTAACGTATTTAACTATAGCGTCGACGTGTATTTATTGATATTATTATGTATAATTAAAATTTGTTGTTTTTGACTAATTTCGTTCGGTTCCGTTCTAAACCTGGCATAGTAGAGTAGTGAATAAAGTCAAAAGATATTTTTTAAAAAGTCATTACGCCCATGGCGATAATGGAATTAATAAAAAGCTCACGGTTTTAATTAAGACCTTGTCGCTCGTTTTGCTTACGTGTAATGACACCGTTTACGAACAAGTGAGATGAAAAATAAGTATGAAAATATTAATAATACCATTCAATAACCCATAAAATGTTTTGTAATTTATGTTATAAAACCGTTTCGATAAACGCAAGTATTAACATAGCTGCAAAACAAAGTTCTTATTTTCCCTATAGAAGATAATAGCGTGTGACGTCACATGCTTGTAGGCTTTAGTATGAAGCGTTTTTTGAGAAAGTCCAAAAATGTGCTTTAAACGTAGTATCTCGGGGAGTCTTTATTATATTGGAGTACTTTTTTCACCAATATTTCTATTATTAAGACGTCGTTTTATAACATACCATAAAAAAATTGACAAATATTCTAAAGTTTTATATTCTTTCAAACAAAGTAAATAATTAATCGTATAGATTTGATGTAAATCCGCTAATACTAATGATGACAAACGATTTAACCATTTAAACTTGTTACACTTTTGCCATTATTCTCTGTCAAAATTGATTTCAGTATTAATTTAGTAGACTTAAGTTACTACGTGTCTATCGTACTAAACTCTAAAAGCTTATCATTATCATTCGAATGCTACTGTTACAAAAGTAAGTTGTTAATATGAAAGTAATTGACAGATTTGCACAGCTTACTATCCATTTTAGACATGTATATCCACGATTTATGCAAAAAACGATATAATAACCGATAACCGGTTAAAACCGGTTATCGGTTATTTTTAGATCATAACCGATAGAATACCCGGTTATGAAATTTTACCGGTTATTGCATTCCCTACGTACGGGGCCTAGTATTGCCAAACGCGCCACCCACCTCCGAAAACACTAACGTTAAATGTTCATAGTATGAAACAAGAAAAAAACACCTTAATCTGCATTATTATTATTATGATGGGTAGATACGGAACCCTACATTGCGCGTGGCCCGAAACGAACTTGGCCGGTTTTATCTTATATTTCAATACTTGTTATTTATTTAACTATTTTTGTTTTTTTTTGGTCTTTCGATATTATACTTTGGTTATATTAACAATCAAACTATAAATTTTGTGTTTTTCTAGCTGTTTGTGCAAAACTGCTGAAAATTAATTCCATTAATACATTCAATAAAACTTATAAAATTTAACATTATTATTACGAAGTACGCATAGCAATGTTAAATATCAGCACAATTTGATTAATTCATTACTATTACTTTCAATTATTGAATTTTCTCTAGAATTTGCCTTCCACTTATCCGCGAGTGTCACAAAATCATAACCTGGAGTTCTATTTTCTTGAGTTAATCCCACTCGTACCAAAAGTGTTGAAATATAATGATCCATTTTAAAAACATATATTACTGTAGAAGTAATTGTTAATGTCGCACTACACTTAAGATTCTATAAGCCATTCATTGGATGGCTTTGTTGACCGCATAGCAACTCTACCGCAGCAGAAGACTCGTAAGCATGTTTTTTTAAGTATTGGAATATTTCTCCAAATTACACACACTTGAAACAATATTACTTTCTAAAATCACAATCAATATTGAAGAAAAATAGAGTATTAAAATGTGTGCATCGGCAACCCTAGCGGCATCGGCGGAGATCATCAATCATCGCGGCAAGACAATCACAACCGGTGGCACATCTGCCACGCTCGGCGCTTCCGCGCGGGGCTCTAAGCGACACTGCGGCCAGGTTGATACGCTTATGAGATGTTAGATAGAGGACGAATAAACATTATTCGACGGTTTTGATATTTCTGTAAACATCTACAGCTAGGTGTAGGATAGTTCATTTTGATTAGTTCCAATGTTACATTTACCATGCTCGGCGCTTTCGCGCGGGGCTCTAAGCAACATTGCAGCCAGGTTGATACGCTTATGAGATGTTAGATGACCTGTAAATAAATAGTCTCTAACATCTAAAAATAAATATATCACATTTAACACATTTGTTCCAATACGCATAAAGATGTTATTCGATATTATAAACTATTTATGCAGACTGAACATCTACCACGTTTGACGCTTCCGAACGGGACTAAGCGACACAGTGGCAAGCTTGGCATTAGACATTAATAAAAAAAAATGAATACATAATCCAACGTTTATATAAATGTTTAAGTAAAAGTTACCATTTAAAAAAAAAACATGTTTCGCGTTGAGTGCGTTAAGGCCATCTGTAGCGGCTATGTCAAAAATCTTGACTAGTGTATCACCTGATGACCGTCTTCAATTTTCTCATACCACCAATACTGTTTCTTATTCAGAGAGGTTTTATATCTTCGCGCTCTCTTCAGTGCTTAATTCGGTTCTTAAACGGTTCATTCACTGTGTTCACAAATAGTACTAGTACTATGTAGTTTCAATTTTTCCATTAATTTATCTTAGTTTACGTAACTTTATTACTTACTTCATCTTCTTCCTATACTCACATGAAAATGATCAATTCGAATATTCGTTTCAATCCCATTTTTAACCCCCGACGAAAAGAGAGGGGGAGGGAAAGTTTGACATGAGTATATCTATGGCCGTCTATGGCCTCGTAGCTCCTAAACAGATGAACCGATTTCGATTTCGTCCTTTTTGTCTGATAGGGTCGTTATAAGAACTGGCATTAGCTTAAAGTTTAGCCGTTTCTAAGTTATCATTTTTATTCTGGATATATCGTGTTTTAGGGTTCCGTACCCAAAAGGTAAAACGGGACCCTATTACTAAGCCTCCGATGTCCATCCGCCTGTCTGTCTGTCGGTCTGTCTGTCACCAGGCTGCATCTCATCAACCGTGATAGCTAGACAGTTGAAATTTTCACAGATGATGTATTTCGGTTGCCGCTATAACAATAAATACTAAAAACAGTATAATTTATATCTGTCTGTCTGTCTTTATGTCAGTAACCAATAGAAAATGATCGAAATCCGCATACATTTTCCTTAGGAGTAGGGCTCTGCTAACACTGGATGTTTATAGATACGGCCGTTTGTAGCGTATATTTTGTAAGTAACCCTAGGTTCGCGAGTCCGACTCGCACTTAGCCGGTCTTTACTATAGTTTCAACGATTACCTATTCTGGCACACGTTTAACGCACACAAACAACAGACTTCGCCGGGCGTATTCCGCCCGCGTTGTCCTCAAGTGTGTTCATATAGTAGGGTCGGCCGATCCCGTCATATCTTTTATATTTTTTCATCAATGTCACACGTGACGCCTGAATGTCATTTTCATGCGACGCCGAAAAAAATGTTTATTAAGACGAGAGCGCCGCGATATTACAATTTCTCTCCAGTGAAATATGGGAAGCGATTTTTTACGAGAAAATAACAAGGTGAATAACGGTGAGATTAAAAGTAGCGTGAGAGGGTTAGGCGCCTTATTAAATTTGTTTCGTAGTTATTCGTCACTTTCAGTCGGGGGTCGAAAAGAGCAAGAAACTTTGAGTCGCTTATCTCATGATACGGCAGCATGGAACAGAATCTTCCGATCGTCATCATACCTCAGAAATAAATGAATAAAAAGATGATAAGACGATGGTATGATACCTACGCCTAATACCTACTTTACTCATGTATAGGAAGCTAAACCAACGCTGGACTTCTATCTATACAAACCTAAATATCAACCGGTCCGTTCGAATCGAATGCTTAATAGGTAGTTTATTGCTGATATTTGAAAGCATTATATTAAGCTACAAATAGTCACATATATTTCTGCTAGCTAATATAATATAGCCGGTTCTAGATAATAGCCTAAATATTATGTATCAATATTTAGACTTTCAAATATGGGCGGATCAATTTTTTTTGTTATTCTCTCGCGTAACTTACGAGACAATAGTGATAAAAATACTGAGAAAAATGCTAATAATCCAGTCTATTAATATGCAACAGAGGTGGGCCCTTGAAAAATCGATCAATATTGGCTAGAAAAAAATATGTTTGCCGTCTTCACATGGTTTAAAATCGCAGCTTTAAAGAGCGATTCAAGTTAGGTACGTTACCATGGCAACGAAGTACAGTACAGAAGAATGTTGATTGACCAATTAACATTAATATTTAATTAGCTGACGTTTCTACTTTGTTAAACATTTCATATGTAGAAAATAGTTTGAGAGAGGGTCGATCCGTGTAAAGTTCTACCCTGAATGTCTATTCACATCCACAGCAAGTTTAATTTTCATAAACAAACTGTTTATGGCTGTCAAATCTTTATACTTTTACTTAATTCCCATCGTACACGAACGAATTCGCAAGCGACGCCTAGTTCGGCAAAAAGGATCGCGATCTTGTTTGACAAATGAGCATCATTACACGACACGACGAGCGATCGGCCGCGACATGTTGTCCTTTGTTTTATTAAACCGCCCCGCGCCCCCGAGGAAGACTATTAACGGTTTGAGCAACGATTTATTACAAAATGCAATACATTTACTACTTAATAGATTGGAATATAATGTTTCTTTCACGGTCATGATAGGAAAACGGTATACGGTAACGTAACGGTAAAGTTTTCAAGTAGGTATGAAAACTCTGTCGGTGGTTACGACATAAAGTTGAACATATTTAACGGTGTTTGAATTTTAAATTTTTGGCTTTTTAAATCGTCGGCAAAGGAACAAACATCACCTTTCTTTTCATCTTCAGCGTAGTCGAGTAAAAATCTTAAAACTATCTGTGAATGCCCAGCTAACCGTGTACCAAGAT
This sequence comes from Hedya salicella, assembly GCA_905404275.2. NCBI lineage: Eukaryota > Metazoa > Arthropoda > Insecta > Lepidoptera > Tortricidae > Hedya > Hedya salicella. The sequence continues at coordinate 31,871,908 of FR990097.1, forward strand.
TAGTTGAAATCCGTTTAGCTTTTTTGACGTGATGAAGCCACATCAACACAAACAAACGCACAAAAATAAATAAAAATCGACTCAATGAGCTTTAAATAGTCCGTTTCACATGGTTTCACTTATGTTTTTGAAAATGTCTTCTATGCATAGACATTCCATTTTAACATCTTTATAATAAGTATAGATTAATGGATTCATTCCTCGCGGTATTATTAAAATATTTCTGTTGGAACTTAGACAAATAAAAAATCTGTAATACAGGCCCTTTTCAGTTCTAAATGATCTCGGAAAATACCTCCTAAAATTCTATAAAGAAACGAACACATTTCTTCCACACACGAACTTATTACACTTACCGTAAAAAAAAACAAAAGATCTACTCCACAGACCTCTAATTTTCCTCAACCACATTTTATACATCGCAACATTTCCAAGACACGAATTCATTAGAAAATCGAATCATCGGTTGTCTATTACCGAGGGTTGCCACAAAGCCAGCCCAAGCGACAAAAGGAAACGCGAGCCCCGGGCAAAATCTCGCGGCACATAAATCATACAGCGCGGCGGATGCAACCCTGACTCCTGTTCGAGGGGTTCATTTTAATGTTAGCTTTTGTAATAATCCATTATTTGGTTTTGTAATGTGATCTCGACGTTGGCGGGTTAAGCCCAGCTTTAAGTATACGTGTAGGTCAAATACCCGGTTTGGGAGTGGTAATGGTAAATCACTCGTTCATATTGACTGAATCGATTCACAGGGAGTAAAGAAAAGAGCCGTCGCGTGTCATCGTCACTTACAAGTTTACATTTTATACCTACACTAGAAGGCGCCCGCAACTTTGTCCGCGGAGGAGAAAAAGTCATAACCGTTCATTTTTTCTTCAGCGTAATCGGGTAAAAAGTATGCTATAACCATCTGGAGATACCCAGCTACCCGTGTACCAAAAACATTTGAAATCCGTTTAGCCGATTTTGCGTGATGAAGCCACAACGACACATACAAACATACATAAAATCCAAAAAAAATATTTTACGTTTTAATGACCTCCAAATAGTCCATAACAATCATTTTTTTTAAATATCTTCAATGTATAGACATTTCATTTTTACAACTTTATAATAGTATAGATAAATAATCAGGTATAAATAGTGAAGTTTGTTACATTCTATTTTAGACTTTCAATATATTTCAGACGTATTTTATATTTTTTTGCGTAATCAAAAAATAAAGGCAGAAATAGGTACCTACTACCAATTTTTTTATTATTTTGAAAAACTGACGGACTAATTAGAATTTTGATTTGCATATCCGATGCGAATAGGCGTGATGACGATCACGCCTATTCGCATAAAAACATTCAAACTGAAGATTTAGAAAAACCATTAATATCAGCACCTTTACAACAATCTAATCTTTTTGGGCAAAATATCACGCAACATTGATACATTTGGCATGCTCGCGCTTCTTAATAACTGTAATTAATTATAATTACTCGCTTGTCATTACTTAATAAGAATAATTAAATTAGACATCTATGCGCGGGTAACTCGCTCGGAATGCGAAATGGGAAATCACTGTCATTTCATTAATTATTAATCACCTATAGCCGTACATATGAACTCTAATATTATTTGGTAATTAATGATACAAGTGCTTAATTAATGTAACAGAAAAAGTGTTCGTTAAGCCTTTACCAAGTTAATTGACGCAAGATTACGATTTGTAATGACGTTAAGGAATCAGATTTTTCGCAATATCAACACTATAACCGTATGGTTTAATACTTACTATACATTAAATATAGTTCATTACATACCTAGGGCGTTTAAATAAAATAAAAAAACCTGATTGCGGGACCCAGTCACACAAAGCGAATGCTAGGGCGATAGTGATAACTGATAATCATGCGATCCTTATCTCTCTGTACTTCCTGCTGCACACAATAATTATTATACTAAGTCTTCTCTTATCCTCCTAGGCTCTCTCTCGGCTCCTAGGGAAGGGGATGAAATTTGTATCTTAAAGTCACCAATTCTTCTGGTTTTTTTTTTTAATTCATGTATTAAAACTTTTGTTCATCTTAAGCTTGCTAGCTGCACTAATTAAATACTTACGACATACATGTATGCCCGAGAACATGCGTCATGCCAAGCAAGCCAAGCAAGCCCAAATTTAAAAGGGCCCTGAAAAAACATTTTGCTGCAGACGCTTGAGTGTCTTGATTTAATTTAAAGTTAACATCAAGTAAATTCGTATATTCTTTAATGCCGAGATATTAATATTTTATATAAATAATAAATATACTATAGTATTATCAGTATAGAGACTCGTGCCTGCAGTCAAATTGTACAGTATACAATACAGTTTTGCAGGGAACTGTCTTAGAAATAAGAACTTATGTACTTTGCTTAGTAAGTTAAAAAAAGCCGTTATAAAGATGTAAAAATTAAATAAGTGAAGGTCACTTTTTCTATGAATGTGACTTTCTGACCTCGTCACGTCAAAACGGCAGGACAGAGACGAGGAAGTTTTGGTATAAGTTACAAAGGGCTGGATATCAGCGAATGGTTTTAATTTCCCTTTACACTTGACTACACTGAAACAAAAATAGAAATAACTTTTATCTCTTCCAAGAATGAAGTTGCAAACGCCTTCTAGTTACTAATATAATTCATATAATTTTATAATAACAGCAATTTCTCATACATTATCTTACTTAGAGTTAATCCAATTGCAATTATAGTACACTAGAAGATGCAAGCAACTTTGTTAGTGAAAGAGAAAAAGTCATAACTACCTTTTTTACTTCAGCATAGTCGGGTAAAAGTGTCACCACTACCCGTAAGTCCGTTAAGCCGTTTTGGCGTGCTGAAGCCACAACGACGCGTAAAAACTTACAAAAAATAAAAATAAAAAAAATATTTCAGTGACCTTCAAATAGTCCGTTTCACTTTTTTTGAATATCTTCAATGCATCTGTGCAGTGTTTCATTTTTACAAATTTATAATATTCTTAAAATACAAAGATGTAAATAATGAAAAAAATTCAAGACCTCCGACTACATTTCAACCAATGCCTTGTGTCTTGCTGGGGAGCGCACACTTTGAAAGAGGCACTGTTTCAAATCCAATGGTAGTCTTGGAATTATTTCATTATTTAGATCTTTGTACTTTAATATAGTTTCTTAGTAAAGAACTTCACTTTAAAAATCACGAAGATCGTGATGATAAAACATCAAAATTTTCGTAAAAAAATAAAATAAAAATATGATAATATATAGGTAGATGAGAGGGTAAGTAATGTGATACATCGAAGCTAGGTTTAATTAGATTCACAAAAACCGTTGCAGATTGTGGTCGGTTCGGCTGCTAGTCCCGGAGTGCGGAGTTTGATTTATATCTGAAGGAGAATCATGCTGTTCCTATAACAACGCGATAAAATTCGCTGCAGAGCGTATGTCACTAGGAGATGTTATTACCACCTTGCTATTCAACGGACAAATGCTGAGGACATTCAAGCCGGGATCAGGGTAGAATACAAATACACTATTATAGAATTATATGTATAGTTATACTATTATAGAATTGTAAAAATTAAATGTTGATTGAATGATAAGAATGCAATGACATTGAACATATTTAAAAAAGTAAAACGGGCCATTTGAAGCTCACTGAGTCGAAAAGTATTTTATTTTTGTATGTGTGTATGTATGTCTTCGCGGTTTCTTCACTTCAAATCGGTTAAATGGATTTCGACTAGTTTTCGTACACGGGTAGTTATTTATCCGCGGTAATAATCTGTAACTTTTTACCCGACTCACTGAGCAAAAACGACGGTTATGACTTTTTTCTCCCCCGCGTATGAAGAGCACATTCTAGTAACTCTTAGTACTTTTTTGATCTGCTTTCGGGTAAAAAGTGCCTTAAAATCATACTCGGATGTGGTATCGTTGTACAAAAATTGGCTAAGAACGTTTAGCCGCTTTGACATAATGATCCCGCAGATATATTTCGACCGAGAGATGGGTATATTATCAATGTATACATATACTATTTGTGTTATTCGTAGATCGCGTTAAGATTTTTCTTCGATGCATAACTCCTATGGCTTATATGGACACATATAATATTTAGATGACTACATTATGATTTACGGTGTGTGCGAGAAGCAAAGGTTTTAATTCATCAATGATCAAAAAAGTCAGTAACAAATTTATTAACCTGATCACTGAAATATTTATGGTTATCATAATTTGGGCATATAATAGCCATATTCATACCTAATTATTGCAATATAACTAAAGTTAAAATGTATTTTGCACTATTATAAAGTTAAAAATGAAATTTCTGTACTTATATTGAAGATATTTTCAAAAAACTGATTGTAACGGACCATTTGGAGGTCACAAAATGGAAAAATATTTATTTTTGGATTTTTTAAATGTTTGTATATGTCGTTGTGGCTTCATCCCGCCAAATCGGCTTAACGGATTTTATCAATTTTTAGTAGGTACACGGGTAGCTAGATATCTCCAGATGGTTATAGTATACTTTTTATCCGACTACGCTGAAGGAAAAAAGAGGGGTTATGACTTTTTCTCCTCCACGAACAAAGTTGCGGGCATAGAAGGTGCCCGCAACTTTGTTCGTGGAAGAGAAAAAGTCATAACCCCTCTTTTTATCTATATACTAGAAGGTGCCCGCAACGTAGCCGATTTGGTGTGATGAAGCCACAACGACACAACCAAACATACAAAAATAAATATTTCTCGATTTAGTGACCTCCAAATAGTGAGTTACAATCTTTTTTTTTTAAATATCTTCAATGTACAGAAATTTAATTTTTATAACTTTATAATAGTATACATATATAAACCTATTGGAGAAATGTACCTATGTTCGCGCATCACTTCAGGACGTCTGCACCACTTGGCTAATTATTTGTTGTCGTGTTTGTAATTGCCTGGACTTAAAATTGCACAGAAACGTGAAAAATCTCCACAATTATAAGAAGTGAGTGAGTGACTGAGACGAAAGATATAAGGGAGATCTTCAAAAAAATACTTCCTTATATGGTCCATATAGTAACGGAAAGAAGAGGTTTAATTTTCCTTCGTACACTCTTACAAAGCCGGCAGCTAGTTTAGTAATATTCTTGAGAAAATAAATATGTTCCAAAATTGATGTTTAATACTGTACATAATTTAATTTCATAAATACACCAATAACAACAAATATTAAACAATTTCTTAGATTTTCTTACATGGCATACTTAAAAAAAAATACTTAATGGATTTTCATCTATACAGCGACGTTACATAGTACCAACTACAATTTTAAGTCCACTGTTTGTAAAAACAAAATACAGTCTTGCAAGCAGGTCATAAAATAAATACAACAATGTTGTGCACCTTAATATGAAATAATAGATAGATATAATATCATGAACAATAATTAGCATTCTTATTAAAAATGTCTATGATTAATAATAAATAAATAATATAAAAAAGCACTAAGTAAATCACTACGTTTGTTTTATTTCAATATATCACTTTCGTTCAAATCACTATTTGGTTCTTGTATTAGTAACGTAGATGTTGTCACAGTTGCATCCACTCTATGTCGATCCCTCGTCGATGATTAGTATCCTTGTAAACCGTCGGGCGAGGAGAGCTCTTGATAAATAGTCGAACGCTGGCGATAGGCCAACCTCGCGGAATAATCAAATTTTGTACCGAACGTTGCCTCTTGCCCCGTATAAAGCCACTACCGTGTCTTTTATGGATTTTACTCCCCCTAACAAGATGTTGGAAGTTCGCGCCTGAATTAAATGGTCGTTGATAACGTCATTCACAATAGGCCTCTTATTTCCTGTTAAAGATTATGAATGGCTATAAAAAAGTGTTCTTGTGGTCGTCGCAAGGTTGGAAGCACAAGGCAAAATCTGAAGCTATTTTTAGCCGCAGCAGCACTTCCCGTAACTTTACACCAAATTAATTCGCCAACAAAAATCCTAATTTCAATAGATGACGTGTTTATTTTCGTCGCACAGCAAGTTCACTGAGCCCGTGTTAGGCTAACAGTCTTTATAAATAAAGCGAGCCCATTGCCTATTCATGACCGGGCAGAATTCCCCCCTCCCCTGTCGGCCCCCGTATCAAACAAGCCCCTTCATGTCAAATACTCCGCGCCCGCGTCTGTCAAACTCTTCGCCAGCGTTTGACAGGGATCCTCCCTCGCTCGCGGGGAGGTGGGGTGCCACCTTGCATTGGTTCCCTTCAACGAAATACAGACTCTATTCTGAGTTGGTTGCTGATTTATTTTGGGTTGTTAGGTGATATCCACCCGAGGCCGCCGCTTGCCTGTCACGAGTCTAGGTGCAGGCGCCACGGGAATGATGGATGACGTCAGGGAAGGCCGGCAGCATCACGCGTCATTCATGTGTACGCGGGCGTAAGGGATACGTTTTTCGCGTGACGATATAATATTGGTGATATGCAAATTTGCTGTCGGGTTGATGCCGATCGGAAACAATAGCTGATCGAATTTATTTTTTGTTTTGTTTTCGACGATAATCGACGGCTGTTTTACTATAACTACGTATGCTGGGTGATAGACTAGGCATTATGATTGATAACATTTAAATCTGACAAGAGCTGCTAAATATTTTCTATAAATATTTTTCCGTTGGCAAAAAAAAAGTAAAGGTTTTTTGCAAATAAACCTTTATATTCATAATTTGAAGTGTAAATAAAATAACGAACATTAATTTGGGCCTACCAGCTCTTCGCATAAACATTTTCTTCCGTATTTTCTGTAATGTAAATATGTGCTACATGTAATTAAGACTACTAAAATTGAGATAGAACATTTTCTTTTCCGCCCTTGCAAGTGGCACACCATGTTTTGAATTTGTTTTGTTTACCCGACCGTGTTCGAAAAAGGGTGAGGTGTTAGTCTATTTTTCAATTATCCATCTTATTCTACAGTTTGTGTAATTCCCCCTAATTTCAAAGTGCCTTAAGACAGATATCGAGTAAATAAAACAAGTTCGAAGCCTTTCCGTAATCCGTCGCACTCAAACAAATCTGTTTCATAAGTAAAAAGACATATGCACTGTTGCCATTTCTACAAAGATAAGTCGTTTTGATCTAAAAGGACAGCATTCGACTCGGTACTCAGCCCCAGTATAATGTAAACTTTATGAAAATTAAATATTTCACTCGGCACAGCTCCGCGGGATTACAACAAATTTGCATCGCTTAATAGATACGGCGCGTGAGGCTTTGTCAGGCGCTCCAGTAAAACTCTGTTACATATAACATTACACAACTAGGGCGGCAAAACAAAGAATTCTGGTTACAGGTTATTGGTAACTTCTGCTTGAGCCGAAGACGAGGTAGACAAACAAACCATCTGAGGCTTTCTTTATAACAATCGTGGTCTGTTGGTACTTGGTAGCTACAAAATTTTAAGGCTGAATATTTAGTGGAATTTTCGATCCTAGCTGATATTTATATTTGTGAGTTTATATAACCAAATCTATTTCTTATTTGTGACGAAGAGAAAGAAGTTTCAACAAAAGTTTTATCTACGTATAAAATAATTCCAGGTGTTTTTCGCTGGATTTGGCAGAACTAAGTATTCAGATTACTGTTTTCAATAATTCTCTTTCTTTAGAATACTATTGTTACCACATATTTTTATAAGATTCGGATACTAGGGGTTACAGAAAACTTTAAGTTGTAATAACTTAAACAAAGCGCAAAGAAAGTATTTGGCATTTCACATTTTTCCCTTCTTTATTTTTTCATGAATAAAACAACAGATTTCTACTTCCGCCGCGAACTTCCCCCACCTTCGATTTATTCGGGGGATAAAGAAAACTTCCTTTAAAAATGTAGGTAAAGTTCCTTTTAATATTTTCCTTCTGGTAGCTATCACGGTTTGCCTTTCAAATTATGTGCATTTAAAATTATGTATCTAGTTTGTTTTTTTTTATATTTCCTGTTCTCACTTTTCTTTAATTAATAAATGGGGAAATTCTATGAAAAGCATTTACCCTTACCACTATTCTTCCATCGTTTGAAATTAGGTACTTTGTTATTGCAGTAACATCAATGACACTCACATTAATTAACATATTTAGGTTTTAGGTAAGGCTTAAGACATTTATATCTGAAAAGATTATAAATCACTTTCAGAGAAATACAATATATTCTTAGTATCTAAAAGGAGAGGGTACTTTAACATAGCTTCAGTACTGTAAATATTATTTTTAATTTTTTATGCGAAAGAGATGGGTAGATTGGTCAAGTTACACATCCATAGTCTGCACAAGTATTAAGCGTCAGGGCCAGTTAAACTTTGTTTTTAACCAACGCTTAATGCGGAGAGGAAGCCTTCAGAATGTGTTGTTTAAGGTTTAAAAAAAAGTTTATAACTTATTTATTCATGGAAGTTTCACCGAAATATCTATTGTAGCTTAAATCCTTAAACCAATTTAGCTGTTATGAACAGTTTCGGCATTAGTTTGGTACAGTCAGCATCAAATAGTCCATAGCATCCAATATATATTGTCACGTATAGCTATGTCCATACGAATAAAGATGATATCCATTACCTACTCTCTGTTTTTGACCCCCGAAGAATAAAGGGGTGTTAAGTTTGACTAGTATATCTGAGGTATTCTAGCTTTTTAACGCATGGACCGATTTTGGTTTAACGGTGACATGATGAGTACACACTCATCATGACACTGTTTTTTTTAAAGCCACGTGATTTAAAAAAAACAGACATTTGAAGATCAGATTTTACTTGTCATATATGTAGGTACCTACGTTTATATTTTCTTCTTATTCGTTTACATTTTACTTCATCCCATATCCTGTATCCTTTCTTATACGCACTATACGAGTATACCATGTTGCTTCATTTAAATTAACCATTGACACCCTCCAATCTCGAGGGCGATACGATCGGCGATCTGTCAAGCTCGCGGCGCGCTGACAGTCTTTAGATAATGCAATTTGAATTTAAATCCTAGGTAACCCTTCCAATTTAGATTGAGTACAGTTAGAGAGACAACTGACAAACTTGTTATGCTCTTTAAAGACTTTCACTCTTTATAAGACTATTCAGACATCTACATCTAAATCGAATTTAGAATCGGTACAGTCACTGTGAATAGTGACGGACTTACTTATAAAATTTCTCCTAAAACATTTTTGCACCTAATTACTTCAAAGATTATAATTTCCTTTAGTAATCAGAATGCCATTTGAATTTAAATCCTAGAAACGCGTTCTTAAGCAAAATACGTTTGCTAATACGAGGGCGAAGTCATAGTCACACTAAGGTTGTATTTTTAATGTACACAAAATAATAAGTAGCGCCTATATAAAAACAATAAAAATTGACTGCAGATCTTCTTATATATATATAAAAGAAGAAGTCCTGACTGACTGACTGACTCATCAACGCACAGCCGAAACTACTAACGCTAGAAAATTGTTTTAGTCACAGTCGGTTACATTTATAACGTAGGCTAGGGCTAAGAAATAATTTTTCGAAATTCATCCCCTAAGTGGATAAAACAAGGGATGAAAGTTTGTATGGGAAACGTAAAATCTTTGGACTTAGAAACTTGAAAGTTCGCAAAAAGATTTTGTGTTTATATTCAAGAAATTTGTACCTATTCTTAATTTTTTTCGAAATTCATCCCTTAAGTGGGTGAAACAAGGGATGGAACTTTGTATGTGAAACGTGAAATCTTTGGTCTTAGAAACATGAAAGTTTGCAAAAAGATTGTGTGTTTAAAATCAAAAAACTTATATTCATGATTTTTCAGAATTCATCCCCAAATGGGGAAAAACAAGTTATGGAAGTTTGTATGTGCAACGTAAAATCTTTCATAATCATAATCATCATAATCATCATTTATTTGCAATAAACATTACCATGGGTTACATTCACTTAGATCTAAATAAAGTGTTGGTAGGTTTACATGTTTAACCATATTTAATTGGTATGCAAAATAATATAGGTCGCAACATAATCTTAATTGGCTAGCAGTTTAATTGTATTTCAATATTAATTTTAACTTTATTATCACTTACTATGCTACTTATATTATTTAATAACCATAATAATATTAAAATATTTATATATCATGTCAAAGAATTCATCAATACTATAATAATTATTGCTGGACTTAGGAACTTGAAATTGCAAAAAGATTGTGGGTTATGTGTTAAGTGAAACAAGAGAAAGAGAGAAGAGGGAGGGAGACAGAGAAAGAGAGGGAGGGAGAGAGAGAAAAAGAGAACAGGGAGAGAGAAATGGAGGGAGAGAGGGAGGCAGGGAGGGTGGGAAGGATGAAGGGAGCCTGAAATAGAGGAAGAGAGGAAGTGAGGGAAAGAGAGAGAGCGCTGTAGGAAGGCACAGAGGGAGAGAGGAATAGAAGGAGAGGGGGAAAGAAGGAAGGGGAGGGAGGAAGGGAAAGAGGGAGAGATAGAGAGAGAGAGAGGGAGCGAGAGAAGGAGGGAGGGAGGAAGAGACAAAAAATAGGTGTAATAATACAATTATGAAGCCGGTTTTCTCGTGACGTTAACACGTAAACTTATCGTTCGTAAACCGATTTTACAGACAACATTTTTTTGCTATGCCATAAAATACTATCCTTTTGAAACGCCGAGGTACCTTCTAGGACATTTCATTTTGGCCAGTGTCGTGAACTCCGCCGGTCTCTTCGTTTCATAGTCTAGCAGGCGTTAAAATTAAAAGTGCCAGTGTTGCCTTCTTAAGGAATAATGTTCAATATCCCCATTTTCTCAATCTAAATCCGTTGGTCGCTGAATATCTTCTGAGTATCTTTTGTACCAACATTAACAGCATCGGACAACTGACAGAAAAAAGTTTTCCTCATTCATATTTACCGTAAATTACCGTTTTTACCGTAAATTTACGCGGACGAAGTCGCGGGCGGCCGCTTGTTGTTTTATATTTGTGTTTTTTTATAAATATTCATGTTCCATATTAGCATGCGGGGTACTCGCGGAGAAGCGCGCGCGGCGCGGCGTGGCGCGCGTGTGTCATTATTTTGCCATTTACTACATTCACTGCTAAACTGCATTAAGTTAGACTACAGGTAAAATACAATTCCAACCCTGCCACGCCGAGCTTTGAGTCCAAAAATAAAATAACCCGTTTAACGCTGAAGTGTTTTTATTTTTGATTAGGTAGGCTCAAAAACAGCAACACCTCGGCGAGTGGAGCCGGGATCAGCAGGCTTGTGTTGTTTAATAAAGGCTGTGATACGTTAGCGAATGGTGAACATGACATATAAAGGACACGGTTCGTAGCAGACACAAAATATTAAATAAAAATATAAAGCTCTCTTATGCCACGAAAGATTAATATCTCAAAAAGTACCAAATTTAGGTTGGTATTCAGGGGCGTATTTACCCTATTAGGGTCAAGAGGGCCATGGCCCGGATCGGCAAATAGCCAGGTGCAGCATAGCAACCCTCGGTGCGCTAGTCCAACTCGCATTTGGCCAGTTTTTCCCTTAACTTCTAGGGCAGCGAAACTTATTGGGCCAGGGCGTAATTTTCAAAATACGCCCCTGTAGGTAATGTTTTGCTAACGGTTATTATTTAGAAAGTATAATATAATTACGTAGTTAGTAAATAAGCGAGGCTACCCACCTTCGGCTCGGCCCGTCTATAATACGAGGCCAGGTTGGTCTTTTCAATCAAAGCATGTGCTTTATACTCAAAAAATTAACTTAAAAACAATTTAGTCCTACTAAATCCCGCCGTAATTTTATCGCATTTTTAAAGCAAAGATTGCGCTAATGCTTATCATTATTGGCATAAAAAAAAACATTTATAACAATATGGTGATATTTCGTAAGTACAGTTCATATTTTTATTCGATACGTTTTTTTCTACACAATATAAAAAATACAATTCTGATTACGAACAAATTATTATTCCATTTTACACGACATAATTATTAACAAAACGCAGCAACAAAACTTTTTGCACAAACCTCGTTGGTAGCATTGTTTCTTTAATATGCATCATGTGTTTTTTTTATCTGCCATCATTATCAACCTCTTTTCATTCTTTTTTTTGCTGCAATTTTCTGTATCCTTCCTTATTATTTACATAAACAACTTAATACCTTCCCAAGAAAGCGATCAGCATACACGCATGCTTAAAAAAATTAAACACGCAAGAAGCAAAGTTACTCTGAAATCGTCTACGCTAGCAGCTGTTACAGATTTATGAACGGATTTAAAGAGACAATAAAAGAGTCCATAGACGACTCTTCTCGCAAAGAAAGGAGTGCGGTCCGCGCGCCCCTTAGTGAGTTGCGTGCCATCCAGCCCCGGCCTCCTCATTGTTTTAATTTCACTCGGATCACTAATTGCCAGGGAAGGCGCATTTTAAATTTCCCCGCAAACGTTTTTACAACCACCTCATTGCATTTTAAAAGAAAGGATTATAATTTCCTTTACCCTTTTCTTGGGATTTCTTTTATTAATTCAGTTAGTTGTTCGAAAGCGTTTTTGTGGGAACAGTTTGCTGAATTAAGCTGCTTGTCTTTATTTTTGTTTAAAGACAAAATGTAAATTCTGCTGTAAATTTTTGATGCTAAAGACTATTGTCACAGAAAATTATTCAGTAGGTACACGTAAGTGTTAATTTTCACACTGAATGTGCCTTAAATAAACCTCACGTGTAATAACCATATATTTAAACCGCGAGGTATGGAAATGATGTTACAAAGAAAAGTAAGCACTTTACAATACTCGTACATGTTTTAGAAGGGGGGAGAAATCGGGACCTTTTTCTACAGCTGCCTTACATAATTACTACTCGTATGTGTAATCATAAAAACATAGATTTGAAATCAAACTGACATGATTATAACTCTCCATTTACTTGTCGAGCTCAGTGCCATCAATTCTTAGTAGATACTAGAAGACGCCCGCAACTTCGTTCGCGGAGGAGACAAAGTCATCACCCTCTTTTTTACGACAGTGTAGTCGAATAAAGATTATCCTATAATCATCTGGATATACCCAGCTACTCACGTATCAAAAATAGTTGAAATCTGTTTAGCCGATTTAGCGTGATGAAGCCACAACGACACATACAAACATACAAACATTCAAAAAATCCAAAAAAATATATTTTATCAACAGTTTTTTTTAAATATCTTCAATGTACAGACATTTAATTTTTACAACTTTATAATAATATGAATTAGGTGTTACGATAATAAAACATAGACAGCAAAAAAGTGAATATATTTATAAACATATTTTTATAAAGTATTTCTGCACCATTTACGTCAAAGCATACATTCACTGTTTTCCATGCTAAAGGTGAAAAATCTTACATTGTACAATGTTGTTTTAGTCGATATTGGTATCTTTATCTTAAAGGGCCTTATAGAAGGATGGCACGGTGAAGTGCGTTATCGGCGGGTTTACGAGCAATCAGCGACACGCGGGCTTCCTTCCGCGGGACACGCTGGTATCCGCCACCCTTATTAACAGCTAATCAATACGAGGAGGCAAAGGCCTCAATCTCTCCTCAGAGTCAGGACGAGGTCTAAAAGTCCCAGCGAAGTACGAATCGAGCTCGAGGACGCTGGTTACGTACCACCGTATTGAGAGAATTGCCGAGAAATACATGTTTCTGCTATTTCAACTTTGTTTTACTCATTTATCTTTCCGCGATTATCACTAATTTAAATAAAACAATAATATATCGCGTACATTACCTCAATCGTTTTACTCGTATTTTATTAACAGACTTGTTTAGATGATTAGGTATTCTATGTTAAAATAGCTACAGTACACTGTGTGAAAAATTGTAGTATCTATTGGTTATAGAGTAACAGGCATCGATGCCTTAGTAATTGGAATCCTCTCTCAATTTATGAATAAATTAGATTAGATTAATTATTTGGAGTTAGATTTACGATCCTCTTTATAATTAATAGTAATTACGCCATACGAATAAATAATAAGTAATTGGCATGAAAACAGCAAAAGGGTTTCCCACATGACACTGTTACACAGTGCTAATCTGAAGAATCATATAATACTGTGTGCCCATCACAGTAATTTGGTATGTTATAATCAGAAACATTGCCGACCCATCTTCTATTCATTGCAATAAAAAAAGAGAATAAAATTATTCAGCAAGTATGAAGTATATTGAAGAGGACCATCTTTTATATAATAATAAATATACACCTATTTTTTTTATTAAATATTATACAGAAGTTGTTTTTTAATGAACTAAGTATCCCCTTCATTTCCTTATAAAATACATTTCACGTTTTCAGCGAGCCCCGAGCTCTGTACACAAATCTCGAGCCGTTATCTTTAGGTAAGGGTGCTGTTTAGTGACGTCATCATCATCTCGGCTCTCAATTGATATTGTTCGTGTGTTTACACTGAGGTATAGTGCCCGCTATATGCATTGGCACAACAATCTACATAATTATTTATGTACGACTTATTTGTAATGATATAATTTCACTAAGATAGACTATGCTGCTTGTCTATTGTTTTAATTATTATGACTTGCCCAGATTGCCCAGATTCGTATACTGGACTTGTGCGCCTTACAGTGTTTATAATTTTGTTATCAAAAAATTAATAAATCTAATTTAGTTTCCAAACATGTGTTTGTTGGTTGTTTCTGCTGTAAGTCGATAGCAAAGCAACAGATAGATGTAATTTCGCGTACAAATTAATTTATTTATTAAAAACAAGTTACATAACATTACAGTGTATACACCAATGCGTCATGAACCGAACAATGTTTATTTAGACGGCAAAACGGCATGGCCCTGTTGTGTCGACATCTCGGGTGTTGGATTCGGTAGGTTGCCCCGGAACCGACGAAACACGACACCTTTCGGCCAGAAATCAGCACACGCGATGGTCTCCTGGAGCGGCCGCGGCACGCGCACTACAAACGAGCTAAAGTGCACGTAGTGGCGCGAATGCAACTGGAACACCCGCAGCGAGTAGCCGGTTTTCTGGCGAACATACTGCTTCCTTTCTTCAGCGGTGGCAGTGTGATGCAGGCGCGACACGTACAGCGCCCTGCTCGGTGTGGAGACCCGCAGACCACAACCAACCGGTTCTGCAGTACCTCACTGACTCTTGCGTGTCTTACGATTTCTTGACACCGTTGTGAAACCCTCCTTGTCCACATTGGTGCGAGGGGTTTCCTCTTTTGGAGGATCCCGAACTTCACGCGCTTTTGAGGGCGCGGCTTTCCGGCGGGCTGGAATAGGCTCACCAGCAGAAACGACGACGTGGTTTCGATGAAGAACAAATAGATCATGGGCAAGAGTGTAATTGTGTGTGAGTGAGATAGGATAATTTTTATACCAAAAATTATCAAGTTCCGCAGGATACAAAATACGAGCGAAGTCGTAGAAAAACCTTGTCGCTAATTAATAGTCACGCCTAATTAAAGTAATTTAATTAGGTTAATGATTGCGTTTATTAGATACTACCTCATTAATAAATTGATTCATGGTCATGGTGTAATTAGTTTTTATCTACTAAATTGGTGTTACGCATTATAGGAACATTAATAATTTAATTATTCGTATCATAATATGATGTTACATATTATACGAGCGTACTAACTAATGATGAAAATTTATTGTAATCGATTGCATTACATCAAGAAGCTTGCAAGAAGTAAATTTTTATTTCACATGCTCTTGTTATCGCAAGTGACCGAGCGAAGCGTCTCTGTTTCAGCTTGGGCAAAAATGCTTAGTATGTCTGTCCGGGTGTTATCCTTTACAGGTCGCATTTCTCAGTCGATTTTTGTGAAATTTTGTAAGGGAGTTCGATAATTACATCGGTTTTTTTTATATCAACTCAGTTTTTGATATTATTTTCAAAATGGCGGAGATATGGGTTTTGAAAGACTAGCGTGGTGACGTGGCTTGCAGATTCACTTGTAATAATTATATTTTATCGTAGGTACTCTATCTGTGATATGCATTTAATTAGGTAGTGAGCGAATCAGTAGCGTGCGGTCCATATAGGCACAAAGGCCCTGCCTTGACAGATTACAGTTGACAACGACAATTCGGCATACATTACTTCTCCATCATGATGCCAGGCATACACTTACTCGGTGACACAGTACGTCGTCGGTACGGTGTACGTCGCATTGTCGTTGTCAATTGTCACTTGTCACGTTTATGAAATAGGGGCCAGGGATTCATATAGGCACAGAAAACCTGCCTACCCCGAAGCCCTGAACGTCCATGGCTCCATAGAGACACAGAAAAACTACCTACCTTGGCCAAACAGCCTATACACGCCGCTGGAGCGAGTAGTAACTACTCAGCTAGCAACAAAATCTAGTTTACGAGGGCTGTTTCTAAAGTTTTTAGCTACTCTTACTCTATTCATGCGATATATTTTTTATTGATACCATTATGTTACTAATTTCAATAGTTATAGGCTGGGATAAAATCGTTAGTAAACACATTTTTTTACCATATGTATTTGTATGGGCTTTCAAAATTGTACGACTAAAAACGATTTTGGAAACCACATCACCCACAGCTGCAGTGGAAAATGCCCGTGATAAATTCTTAACTCAACTGTTTTCATGTAAGATATCACAAAATTATTTTATTGACTTCGACTTCTTTTGCGATCGTTTGCAGTCCCTATATAGTCTCACGATCTAAACTTATTTTGGACACCTGCTCATTCTCACTTATATATACAAAGCAAATTACAGGAGAAGAGATAGGGAAGATTCATATTTTGCAGTGTATAAAGTATCGTTCAGTTGTGGTGACGTATAAATTAATTTTGGACCGTAGCACAAAATTGATATTGTGACATCGCATATTCGATAGGGCTGTTCACACGTCTTACTTAAAAAATCATTTAAAAGAAATCAAGCGTGTTTCATCAACCATATCATCCCAACTAAAATTACCCTCATAATCGTATCAGTAAAACATATGTAGTTTCAGAACAGCTAAAAACTTTCGGAACAGTCCGTGCAACGAAAATTAAGAGTCCCCGGCAAGGTCGGTTCTCCATAGAAACGTAGTTACCCTCTCATTTTAAAACGACAAGCTAGTTTGCTCTGAAACTTTGTACTTAGAATAAGTTAAAGTATATCCAGGCATGTAATTAGTTTATGTAGCTTCAGATACCATAACAAAACAAAATACAGCCAATTTAAGTTTTTCATACAAAACTTTTTTTGCTTTATTTCGTTTGTTTTATAAACTGAAGCCATAACTAATTACAGGCCTAAATATACCTCATTTTATTGTATATTCCAAGTTTCGTTACAATCCAACACGTAGTTTTAAAATGAGAACGAAACTCCGTTTGTATGAGAAGGTCAAATTCGGCCGAGCTTGCCGGGGACTCTTAAATATGTTAGTTTTATATTATACCTACATAAAAAGTGACATAAATATATTCAATCATTTGTATTCCAGCTATTTAAAAGTTATACTTTATTAATTAGATTTATGGACTTTGTTTAGCGAGAAATGAGATACATTTTAAATTTAAAATAAAATCTCTGGCAAGGTTTACTTCCCATAATTGTAATATGTTAAGGTTGAGAATCCAATATTCCACTCATGTGTGATATGAGTGATAATCGAATAATCATGTGAATAAAAAACAAAAGTTTTTTTTTATATTTCTGAGGAGCCAATTCAAAATGAGCGTAGTATCCTCGCATCCCTCGCCCCGAGGTGTATGTAGTTCTACAGTCATTTATCACCGCTGCAGGGCGCGCATTCCGATTCTAACTATTGTGCACCCAGGGAAGTGCACTCTTTTTGTTCACCTCACTCTAGCGAGCCAACCTGCATTTAATTTGCACAAAAGTATCACTTTTAAAAGAGTCCGCTCTTGTAAAAGGACGTAAATTGATGGTCTTTGAGTTTATGACGTAAATACATACATGTTTAATGACAATTTGACGAATAATACTAAGGAAAGGATAATATGTCATTGACTTGTGCAGTCGGCCATGAATTCGCAGCATATCGGGCTAAGACCATTCTCTAAGACATCAGAAAATAATCACAATATATAAGAAGCATGCCATTGCGAGACCATTGAGAGACGGAATAGATTACCCATGTTTTGGTAGAAAGGTAAATCATCGTGTAAAAAATATTTTAAATTGACTGCTGTTATATACTGGTTTTCTTGTGTACTCGTAGGATCTGGTATAATTAACACTATTCATTTACCATAAAATAACTCTTTATGAGGTATACACGACAAACACATGAGGTCTGTTTTACATACGCTTTCAAAATCGATGAATGAAAAGAGGAAGTTTAAACAAAGCAAAGGTCCAAAAGGCATGATGCCGGGGTACGAAAATCAAAATTTCACTTAGTCCGTCAGATAATAAAATAATATTGGACACGTTTTAAAACACTCATATAAATTGCATTCTATTTAGGAGTGAGGGCTCGTGACGTCATAACTAGGTATATCCTGTACCTAGGCGTGACGTCACGCAACATTTTGAAAAAACACGTCTCCAATATTTTTATATACCTACTAGAAGGCGCCATCATTTTATATGCCTACCATAACCCTTCGTTTTTTCTTCAGTGTAGTCGGGCAAAAAGTATCTTATAACCATCTGGAGATACCCAGCTGCTCGTGTGCCAAAAAAAGTTGAAATCCGTTTAGCCGATTTTGCGTGATGAAGCCACAACCACACATACAAACATACATAAAATCCAAAAAAAAATATTCATTTTAGTGACCTCCAAATAGTCCCATAACAATCATTTTTTTGAAAATATCTTCAATGTACAGATATTTAATTTTTACAACTTTATAATAGTATAGATAGATATATTTACTTACATGAAGGACTAATAATTAAAAATCATCTTTTGGAGATGATATTGTTTTTAATCTGCGAATTAAAAAACCGCAATTGAATTAGTTCCATCACGTTCAATTCAAATAATAATAGGTTGCAAGTGATATAATTACGCCATTAGTTATAGTAGTGAAAAATAAATCGTTCTACCATCATTCAAACGATGTGACACACCCGCGAATATTCACTTAACATTCATTAATTAAATTGCGGTACTTTGCTACCGTCGCTGCAATAATAGTGTGACATTACGTAAGTATATTACTTTTCTGAATAATTAATAAGTGGTCATTTGATAATGAAGTACGCTACCACACTATATAGAAAAGGGTACATTATTGAGTGATTCAACTTGCTTGCGATTGAAATGACAG
The DNA here is from genome assembly GCA_905404275.2 of Hedya salicella. Taxonomy (NCBI): domain Eukaryota; kingdom Metazoa; phylum Arthropoda; class Insecta; order Lepidoptera; family Tortricidae; genus Hedya; species Hedya salicella. The sequence goes on from FR990097.1 coordinate 31,891,241, forward strand.
ACGCAAATGGGTGAGTCAAATTAAACTTATATTTTAAAATCCGTATCCTAAATCTTTGTAAGTATTGTAACATAGTTTTAATAATAATTACATATGTTTTAGTTACTAACCTTAGGATAAGCAAGTACTGTTATTATTTTTATGTAGCTACAAACAAAATAAATATTTACTGTTTATGTCATATCATGTCCCTATGATCCTAAGTTGGTCGAAATACATTAATATTTATTATTATTGCGAATGTATTCTATTTAGGACATCATTATCTAAGTCTTGACAGGGTGGGTTGGTCGTGATAACACGTCGTAGGTCCACTGGTATGTATAGGAGATGTATTTCGCATCAAGACATCAAGCTATTTCTCCCTGCTGGCAACGATTCTAGATAACTGGGATACGGGGCATCCCACTATTACTCTTATTTAGTGTTTGGTAGCTCCATCGCATTGAAGATCGTCCACTCTGTCTAGTTCCCACCATTCTACCCTGCACGACAAGACGCTTTATGGACTGATACATGTCCGAACAGTACCAGTAACAGGGAGGGCGGCTCCTTAAATATAAGTATATTTTTATCCGACTCCAAAATAGGAAAAGGGTTCTCAATTCGTCGGTATGTTTGTTGCTTATTTTTTTGTGTATGTTTTCCGATTGCTCAAAAACGGCTTCACCGAATATAAATGTCTTATTTTATTTTTTGAAAGCTTTTGTTTCATATTTATTACGAGTTTTTTGGACTCTGTTTTAGTTTTGGTTAATGAGCGAAAATTACTCACTATCCTTCAAACAGCTTTACGTAATACATCGATATGGAGACAGCCGGGTCTCTAGGTGACTATGGATATAATAATTGAGTTTGCTATAAATACTTCTTCTTCTAAGACCTAGAAATAATCCTAAAAGGATAGTCCAACATGTCCAGATAATTTACATTATGTGCAATATGAATAAGCTAAGAAAACCACTGTTCATAACTGTTTTATAGTTGTGACTTTATAAAAATTAAGTTTAATCTTCCCCTTTGAATGAAACAAATAGGCCCGAAAAAGCTCAAATTATGAATAGACAATAGGTCAAATTCAGGCTTCGTGATTCCTAGCATGGTACCTAGGTATATATATGGTATAAAAAAAATTGAATGTACATTGAAGATATTTTCAAAAAAATAAGTGAAACGGGCTATTTGAAGGTCGCTGAATCGAAAAAATATTATTGTTTATTTTTATGTTTGCATGCATGCTATCATCCCGCCGATAAGGCATATTTGGTACACGGGTAGCTGGACAGCTACAAATGGTTATAGGATACTTTTTACCCGACTACGCCACTGAAAAAAAAGAGAGTTACGACTTATTTCTTCTCCGTAAACGAAGTTGGCCGCAACAGTTAATCTCCTGTTGCGGGTTGACTGTGGCAACTTATATCAAAATTAACTAGAATTGTATTTGCGTTTCTGGTATTATGCGTCTGAAGGGTACATACAACTGACAATCCATACCTACTAATATTATAAATGTGAAAGTGTGTCTGTCTGTTACCTCTTCACGCTTAAACCACTGAACCGATTTGGATGAAATTTGGTATGGAGATAGTTTGAGTCCCGGGAAAGGACATAGGCTACTTTTTATCCCGGAAAAATACCCTTATCCGCGATAAACGAATTTAAGGCGGACGAAGTCGCAAGCAGAAGCTAGTACCCTCATATGTACTTTTAATATAGGTACGCTCCCTGTAACAAAATAGATATTCAAGCAAGTAATGTTCACCACTACTTTATCAATGGCATCATTTATAATTGATATGGTTATTTCAGAATCCGGTAATTTTACATGTTTTACCGGATCACAGCAATTTCATGCATTTACAAACATTATAATAAAGACATTCATATACACGTAATTGTTTTAATAGCGGACTATTATCTGAATTGTCATGATATCTTCTTTTATGCGGTACGGCGCGCTAGTTGCCCGATTATTATTCGAGATTCTTATCGCAAAAGCACTGTATCATTGTGAGATCATAATGGGGGATGACATCGTATTATTCGCGGTTATTCATTCCCACGAAGGTTCGATTCAGGCAATCTCAGCGGGACTTCGGATTTTCACGAAAGGGATTCGAGCACAATTGGATTTTTGGTTAGGAAACTGGAATAATACAATCCGGTATCCTGAAATCTCTGATTTGAATCGGAGGCTTTGCCGAATCGAGGTCGGGCGCTGAGTCATCGCGGGAGTGAGACGTCCGGAGTCCCTCACGTGGGGAAATGAATAAACGGACAATTATAAGCCTGAAAGGATTTTATGCCCCTTTGTTTGCGTAACATCTGATTATTTCAAACATGTACATAGCTGATAAGCGCTGTTTTTAAAAGTAATGGTGTATTACTGCACTTATAATAACTTATTTTGACTCCTTGTGGGGCGGATTACATAGATTCATTTGAAGATCGGAAATTTGAATGTTCTGTAGAGCATACAGCCCGCTCTTAAATAAGAAGGCTAAAAAATCACATAGCACGTGTTCAATATAGGTAAAGGAAAAGCAACAATTAGGGTACCTACAGCATCTGATAATTCTTTTGTAATTCCAAAGAAAATATGTCTTAATGTTTGGTCATATATTAATTATATACTTATACGTATTTACATAAAATGACTTGAGGTATGCAAAGCATTAAATAAATTGCTGTTCTAAATATTCTCATGCGGATCGCCTAAGACAGAAATATTTTAGTTCAAGGATTATTTATACAAATCATACGAGATTTAATCGATTAAACTGATGACTTCATCAGCGAATATTAACTAAGGAGCGATTTTTCCTCTTCGAAATACTCGTGATCACACGTGGCGATACTAAGGAATCGTAAAATTATGAGTATTTAACGTACAATTGTAAACAAACATGTATGGCAAGACAGCGCTAGTACTTACTGTACAATTGATTGCAAAGAGATGTATCGATTTTCCATTATAACAATTCAATATGGCGAGAAAGGGGATACATCTGTTAGTTGACTGTACAAGCACCACATACAGCATATTTCATTTGATAGCTTATGAAGAATATATTCCGAGTACTTACAATAGAGAAGGCATTGTACTCGTATATGTATCACAAAAGCGCGGAGCGGGATAAGGCCTTTGTTGCCGATTCCAGGCACACGAGCCACCGCGCTCGCTTTATCTGTTAAACGAGGATAAACGAACGTACTGTATGGATGGCATGGAAAATACTACGTTTTAATATACATTTGCTCAGAAACTAGTACTAGGTAATTTTTTCTGCGGAAAGTTGGATTTATCGAAATAGAGTTTTTGACCATTTTTATTTTATTTACTGTTAGTCGTATTCCGTGTTTTTTTATTACATCATTTCAAGTTTAGAGGATATATTGAATATACTTAAAATATTATAATGGCATATTTGACCATTTAAAGGCTCTATTATTAAAAATTCTCAAAAAGTGTTTTCATAAACTTGGCTGATTGAGTAGGTAGTAATAATGACTAAAAATGAGTAGAATCGAGACCGCCAGCAAAAAAGGTTGTAAGAAGTATGGTCGAAGATTAAATATAGTATTATGAATAATCGCTAGCTTTCTTACTAGCACTAAAAATATATTTATTTACAAATAAATAATATAACTAAAATTGTTTCTTTTGGTTTGGCTAGTTACAATAGTTATGAAAAAAAAGTGTGGTAATGAAAAAATAAACTTATTTTTTCATTCCGCCTTTTTCATTCACAATTTAATTTATTAATTGACTCGTACACTTCTTGGTTTGATAATATTTTTATTTATTTATTGTTTAATTGTATTTTTTTACAATTTAAAAATATTATTTTGATAATGGTGTGGATGTGTCATTTTTCACTCGTCCCGACTCCCGAGTCTTGTTTGACACTCGCCTAACACCTCGGGGCTCGTGCAGAATGACATAATTTTGGCACTTATATCAAAAACTGTACTATTTCTCCAATATGAGTGGAAATATGTTAAGTAATGTTAGAAGTTAGATCGATGCTCTGTGAAATGTTAGTTCTCTAAACATATTTAAAGATGAATGCTATGGAAAGGACTATGCTGGGCATCTCTCTACGAGATCGAATCAGAAATGAAGAGATTCGCAGACCAACCAAAGTCGACGACATAGCGAACAGGGTAAACAAACAGAAGTGGCAATGGGCAGGGCACATATTTAGTTCAAAGAACCGATGGCCGTTGCGGCAGAAAGATTCTCGAGTGGAGGCCGCGTACCGGCAAGCGCAGCGTGGACACGTGCAAGGTGGTCGGACGACTTGGTTAGGGTTGCGGGGACTTTCTGGATGCGGGTCGCCTCTATCCAGCCCTTGTGGAAGTCTTTTGAGGAGGCCTGTGTGCAGCAGTGAACGTCCTATGGCTAAAATGATGATGATCATGATGACTTGTCACGAGGAAACTTCACTATACCTAAGTCCAATTATACATGTTGCGAAAAACTTCAAGGAAGCATTCAAGGCATATTGTAAAAAAAGTTCTAGGAAGTAAATTAAAGTCTAGTGAGTTATTAACGTGTTTACTCTTCGATCAATATGGCTGTTACGTACCTAATCAATATACTTAATGACATACCTAAGTGGAATTTCCTTTAAAAACGTTATCCATTGGAACCATGTACCTTAACCAAGGACCATTAAAACAAGAGGTCTGACCAACTCCATACAAAAAGCCGTTCCCCGATATGTACAACGCCATCTATGTATAAGAATTATTTATTACAATTATTCAATTCTTTGCAAGCGTGACACAGTATTTTAATGGTATGGTTTATTTATTATAAGCTATTTTCAAACTAATTGTTACTATACAGTGTTTTATAATCAATTATAACATCGTTAAATGTTTAGTCTTAAAGCGCCATCTAGTTTTTGCCAGAATATCTGCTTGCGATCGGAACACGATCCAAAGAATGGCAACTGTCAGTCCTCTAGTTTTAATGGTCATTGCCTTAACGAACCTAGTGAGTGTGAAAGAGATAGCATTATGAACTCGGTCGCCAGATTGTTATCGTTGATTTTGATTTGATTTGTTGAGTATAGCATTCACACGCGACTTCGGCTGCGTTACCGAGATGCCCCAAACTTCCACCCAACTTCTTACCCTCTCAAGGGCTGTTTTTAACTAGCCTCCCTTCTCAAGGCCTACTGTGTTCATAAAAAAATTCATCGAAATCGGATAAGCGACTTAAGCGTGAAATGGTAACAGATACACAGATGGCTTTCGCATTTATAATATTTCTAGGATTTTCCCGAGGCTTCTCCTGCCTGGCTATTTTATTTATACCTTGGAAACTGTGCATTTTTCCGGGATAAAAACGTTCCTATATTCTTTCTAGAGTCTCAAACTTTCTATACAAAATTTCATCTTAATAGGTTCAGTGATAAGCGTGAAGAGGTCAGATGCCCGTCTATCATCAATAAAAAAAAGAGGTAACAGACGGACAGAGTTACTTTCGCATTTATAATATTAGTATGGAAGCATGGATAGTATATAGTATTGATACCTAGATTCCGTCCAAGAAAACTACATACGCAACCATTTTGTCTGAAGCCGCCGCTTGTTCCCGCGCTCGTGACTGCTGTGAGCGAGCAGCGCCTTCGAGTAGACAGTCTACAGAGTAATAACAGTACAGCTAAATAATTAAACAAAATTTCAGAAAATCTTGGAAATGATATTTATTCTCTCCTGTCAGCTGAATGACGTCCACTGCTAGACAAAGGCATCCCCTAAGGATGTCTTTCATCTACTCCGTTCAAGAGTTCTAGAAAAATACATAAGCAATCATTTTGTTTGAATCCCACGAACTTAAAGACCATCAAGTAAAATTAACCATTTCTAATTACTTAACAGTATTTTTCAATCTCACTACAGTGCATGTGACGCGCTACCCTTTAGTTCAACCTCTAAATAGAAATAGCCTTACACACAAAGTCACAGATACAACCGGCATATCATAAAGGTCGCTGTAGTTATGCTCATTGCGCGCGCCAACACGTTTCCACGGTCCACCTTTGAGATTACACATCTTTCAAATACGACCGGTGTATCTACAAGGTTACTGTAGTGACCACGTAGACTTTCGCCATTTTTAGCGGCGGTGCGTACTCACGGTGCGCCTTTGAGGTCACGCTTTCGATGACCAACCATCGTATAAATGCCTTTCTGTTACGATCAGTGAATCAGCAAGGCTACTGTAGCCGTCATGATGACTATGGTCACCGCGGGCAGCGGCGTGTTCTTTCTTACGGTTCGCTTTTGAGGTTACCCCTACATCTAGGGGTGTGGTCATACCTATGACCACAGCCGTAAACACGTCTTACTGCTGATACAACCGATAAATCAGGAAGGATACTGTAGTCACCACGTCGACTTTTGATACTTTTACTCGCACGTCTCGCCTTTAGGGTCACGCCTTAGTCTGACTACTACTGTATACACGTTTTACTGATACGACCGGAGTATCAGTAAGGTTACTGTAGTCACCACGTTGACTGTACCCATCAAGGCCGGCGGAGGGGTATTCTCACGGCTCGCCTTTGAGGCCACTTCTTGGTATGACCACCGCCGTATACACGTCTTACTGATACAACCAGCGTAACGGTAAGGTTACTGTAGTCACCACGTGGACTGTGACCACCGCGGGCGGCGGCGCGTTCTCACGGCTCGCCTTTGAGGTCACGCCTCGGTCTGACCACCGCCGTATACAAATTTACGCATCAACAATAATGGAATTACTAACGGTATTGACTTGAAAGCATTCCAACACTTTTAAGATTTGAGCAAGAAATTTTTATTTTACAGCAAAGATAGTAAATTAATAAAATATATACACAAAAAAAAATCTGAACTCTGGACTGTGCATTATACGAGTGTTGGCTGGGTGACAGAGAATTGCTTTCTAGCAATAATTACTGCTTAATAGCAAATTCACTTCTTGTTTAAGACACACTTTGGTACGAAATTGCCTTTGGGCCTCAAGCCCCAAATGAGTGACACTGGGTCTCATGGGAGGGAGATAGATACTACTGGGTTTACGGTGAAGAATGACAAAAATTGCGATTAAGATAACTTCAGAGGTAAAGCCCAGTGTCGAACATCTTCATAACGCTGACCTCCATGTTGCCCGAGTGCTCGCAATGTTCTAGACGCTTTTTGTGGGACATTCTTACTTGCATGCCGATATGATGAGGACTTTAGTGGTACATTGGGACCACTATGGTGGCAAGTGAGTCATCAGTTTTTCACAATTGAGTGAAGAATAAAACTAGTGACTCACTCGCCACCATAGTTGCTGAAGTGTCAGTTTACTAAGCTCTTAACTCAATAAACGTACTCATAATATTGCATGATAACCAGTTGAGTTTCAGGTATGGTTTATCAACAGAAACTGCAATCTTAGGGCTAAAGCGAACGGTCAGATACTATCATATATATTGACCCTCGAACACCCTATGTACAGCTTTTTATGGATCTATCCAAGGCCTGTTTGACATGGTACATGACGATATCTTATGGAATAGGTTGGACAACATTAAACTGTCTTTCGGAATAAACAAAATATTTCAATTCAGGTACCACCACCAGGTCAATGCCGTAAGATGGGCAGACTTTTACTCGAAACCATCTGGATTGGAATGTAGGGTGAGGTGAGGCAGGGTGGATTGACCTCGCCCAGCTTTTTAATCTGTATATGAAATCCTTAATAGGCGAGCTCAGCAGCACCCATGGCGGATGCCATGTCGACGGCGTATGTGTTAATAATTATCCGGACGACATGGTGTTGTTAAACACCTCAGTTTGTGGACTCAATAAACTTTTTTGCAATAAATATGCCGCGAGCGACAGAGATGATCTTTGCAGCTAAAGGCAAGTAAGTGCCCATTGGATGTATCCCCAATAAAAATGAAATGGTATACCACTCCAATGACCAATTTAAATACTTAGGGCACTAAGAAACATATCAGGCTTAAAAGACGGTGCCGAAATCGAACGTGAGCACAGAGCGTTGTCTGTTCGAGCTAATAGATAACAAGAAGGTTTGCCTGGTGTTCTAAGGAAGTAAATTTCACTATTTTTAAAGCCTATTGTACAAACTTCTATACGAGCAGCCTGTGGATTAATTATACATATTATACATACGCAGAAACATTATAGCGCCCTGCGCGTACAGTACAGGCTGCCTAATTTCTGCAGTGCATCAGAGATGTTAACGGAAGCTGGAGTAGACTGTTTTTACACCACTAGGCGTAAACGTTGTGCATCCCTGGTGCACAGTCCATTATAGTGCCAACAGCATCCTGAACATTGTCGCAAACAGGCTAGACTGTCGGTACCTGAACTATTATTGCCAGATTCATGTTCGAGGTACTGTTTTAAATAAATAAATAAATATTACGGGACAATTTTACACAAATCGCTCTAGTCCAATGGTAAGCTCAATAAGGCTTGCGTTATGGGTACTAGACGACGATATATTTAATAGATATATTTTACTTATATACATAGAAAACATCCAAGACTCATCAGAAACAAATATTTATGCTCATCACACAAACATTTGCTCTTACCGGGATTTGAACCCAGGACCTCAGCTTCGCAGGCAACGTTACTCCCACTGAGCCAAACCGGTCGTCAAATCGGTTTAAACTAAATGTTTTACAAACACTATTATAAGTACTAAAATGTAATCTAATCACCTACTAGCACTATGATCCCAGTTGGTCAAATAACCAATAATTATTTTTATATAATAGACAATCTCATCGGTTATTTTTAGTGTTGGAAAACCCGAGTCTTAACCGAAGCCCATGGATTTTTCATACATATTGGTTGCATTCCCTAGCATATATTACCTTCATATGGGTCCAATATAGATACAGAACATGACAGTACGCACCCTGCCATACTTATATTGATCGAACATTCGACAGTGAGTTCCTGGACCTAAAATGTAATCTGTCTGACAAAGAGTTATGATATGTAGTACCTATAGGAAAAAGTTACGTACTAATATGTCTTTGTATATAGCAGAGTACGAGTACCTATTACATTTTTTCTGCAGCTTGTGTACCACCAGAGCAAATTGTTATTCATTCGGCCGCGAGCAACGAGTAAGCATCTAATTTAACCCTTACCTCAGAATGTTTAATTCTATTAGGCGCAGTCCGACCTCATTAGGGAGGGTTAACGCAGCGACAGACACGGACGAATAGCACTCATACGTCATCGCGCGTGCTTAGCTAACTTGGACATAAAAAGAAAGTATAACTGGCAAACATGGCGGTTGCTCGCTCTTTCGAAAGAGATTTTTGGAATCCAAAATATAGTTGGGATCGAAAGGAGGTATCCTATCATACTAGTTTGTATGTCACTTTGGTACCTTGTCTAGATAACTTCCGTCTTGAGAAAGTCTATTCATTCGGCTGCAGGTTACGAGCAACATATACTATCATATAAGTATCTAAATTGAACCCTTACCTCAGAATGCAGGCGCAGTCCAACCTCAGACTGGGATCCTGCTAGATCCACGCCTCCTTTAAGAATAGTAACTATGACCGATCCACCCAATGACTCCCTCGATTCTAAGATGGTCCTCAGTCCAGTCCTTGTAAGAGGTTGAGCTTGTACGGGGTACAACTTGAAGGCTACATTTATGTACAACCACAGAATTGCAAGAATAGGTAGAATCTTCATTTTGCTAATGTTTTGCTATTATGTGACGACATAGCCATTCATCACTCTGTTGGCAAAAATGCGAAATAATAAATAAATAATAAAAAAAATATATGAATAACTTTACAATCGTGCTTAGTAAAAATGTATGCCTATGAAAGTTTGGAAACAAGCTTATATGAACCTGTGCTTTTCATAATAATCCAACTTTTTTTATTTAAACATGGCAAAATTGTTTTTCCTATGGACATTTATACTACTCATTGATAATTACAAAATAAAACAGTAAAAATGATAACAGAACATTTTAAAAGTAAATCCTAATCTCTATTTGCAACATTTTGTAAAAAGGCTATTAAGGGCGATATGTTACTTTTCCCTGAAGTTATAATCTTTTATTACAATCTATTAAGATTATTTCAAACTTTGGGTGTATTTTTAGTCTTTTGGGATGTCTAATTTAAGTTTCTACTAACCAATACACAATAATAATAATCGGTCTTATAGCGAAGAGTCTCGACCATCATCTCAATAGACTCTTGCTAGATGGCTGGATCAAGGGTCACATACAGAAGGCAGTAAACCTGGAGACGGCGCGCATCGTCAGGGGGTTCCTTTCTGTGCAGCCCTAACCACCGGTAGCTTGAACCCTGGCCCGCTGCCGGCGGCACCCTTAGGTTAGATTTTTTAATAATGTGTTTTTATTTGGTATTTTACTTTTTATATACGTATTGTAAGAAAACTACCTAGCTTAATAATGAAAATGAATATGGCGAATAATTATAAATAAATGGAAACTGTAAATAGTAAAGGAAACAATTTATATTTATATTTATTTGGAGAACCAACAGCTGACATAACTTAAATAGAATTACGATAGAAAAATAAAAGCCAATTACAGGAACTCACGGACAGAAGCAGTATAACTAAACTTAAACTAAGTGCTAACTCGACACAACAGCCCGTGTAGACAAGACATTATTAAGCTAGTACGAGGACACTTCGATTATGTCGAATTACAATGAACTGCCCTGCCCTGCCGTGCCCTGTGAACAGTAGTAAAGTATCACACTCAAATAAAACACAGACAGACACACAGACAGAACAGACTTCGCCGCACGGAAGGGATCTTACAGTGAAATATGTCAATATCTAGTTCTTTCGTCACGCTATTCACACTACGACTTGCACGCAACAGGAAGCTATTTTGTCTGTAATTGGATGATGCAGATTTAAGAGATAAGAGATAATATAATGAACATCTCATCTCGATATAATGAATTTGTTTTTCACTTGATATTTGATCCTCCCATGCTCACTCTTGCAAGAATATAATACCTATATAGGTATAATATATGCGAGCTATAACAAATATCTTTTTTGTTTTTCCAAACTTATAAGAACATATAATCTTATAGGTATAAGTGTATTTATTAGAAAATAATGGGAAGAAGGTACGTACCAGTACCAAATTACAAAAGTCAAATTCTTGGCGGGGCGTCATTTTTAGCCTTGAGAGTTCAGACTTTTTTTATTGTATGGACATTTTCTAATAAGTCATGTAAGAATTTGCGCAACAATCGTATTAGAGTTTTTTGTAAATTTAAAAGTTTACCTGTGATTAACTTCATCTGATCATCTAGAAGCTCGTTGGTTCAATAATTTTGCAATATCGAATTAATTTAGATTTGAATGTAAATAATTCGTAATAAATGCGTCCGTGACGCCATATCCGCGTGCCCAGTAAAAAAAAAACACCTCGCCTTGAGAAGTGGAGTTCCGTATTTTGTATTTTGTACAGTACTAGCGACGTAGCAATCCGCCCCGACTTCGCACGGATTAGCAGAGCATATATGCTATTTTTTTTTAGGGTTCCGTACCTCAAAAGAAAAAATGCAACCCTTCTAGGATTACTGTTTTGTCCGTCTGTCCGTCTGTCAAGACCCTTTTTCTTAGGAACGTATCAAGACCCTTTTTCGTAGAGGTATCAAGCTGAAATTAATATCCAATACTCAAGTTTTTAATCCCTTGAAGCTGTTAAAAAGTCTAACTTCGAAGTCAACGCAAAAGATACAGCCATTAAAAAGGTTACTCCATACAAAGTGCCGTCAAGTGAAAACCTCTAGGTTACATGGTATGAAGGTAGCACTTACAGCACAACCATCGCGAAAAGTCTGAAGATCTTAAATTTGTATGCGTCTCTTCTGAGTAATTAACTACGACAAAACCAATATAAAATGACCCCATACTGCATACATTTACATTAGGAGCGGGGCTCAGCTAACACTGGATGATTTATAGATACGGCCGGTGTACGAGTCTGACTCGCACTTAGCCGTTTTTTTTTCAGACATAATGTCGTATCAGCCTGGGCGAAACGTGCACTGTCACGATATATCAGCGCGCTTCAACATTCACATCGTTGTAACTTTTAAACTATTTGTCAAAATAACATAATTCAAAGGAGCCCTAGCACGGTTTCTTTGGGCTGTTACTGCATACTATATCATTAAACGCTTGTCTGAACCATTAGCTTATTATAATTTAAATAGTGAAATGTAAGTTATGTTCTAGTTGTTTAAATAAATATTCCTGTTATTGTCTTGTAGAAAATTTCTTATAAGAGTATTTCTTCCTAGGCCAGGATCTTCCCACATGCTTGTGGTTACCGCATTTTGCTTATCATTTGGGACTTGAGCAATTTTCCGGGATAAATAGCAGTTTAAGTCACCCTTGGTCCTTCCATTTCTATGCAATACTAAACATTTATAATAGTAATAGGTAAGTAGGTAAGCCATTAGGTACAAATTCTAACTTGAATTTTGCCGAAGTGTACCTATGTAAAAAAAACAGGATCAGGCAGAAAGTTCAGCTCTTAAGCAATTGGATCGTTAGCACCAAATGGATAGGAACGTAATAGCATAACTTTCAGTCAATCTACAGTAATGCAGGCTCCGAGTAGTGAAAAGCGACACAGCTGCAGAATGTATCCGTTAGCTTAAGCAAAGATGATAATGATAGATGTGCCAAACAAAATCTAATTTGAGACACGTTCACAGGTAGGTGAAATTGACAAATTGAACAGAGAAAAACAAGGCATTTATATTAACTGGCTGCCAATTCTTGGGCCGTAAGACACTGCAGCACCAGTTTTGTATTCTTCCACGCACTGTACGAGTACTAGAAGTAAAAGGATAGGCAATATTTGTTGTGCGACAAAGAGTTTCGTATCACAGTTGCGCTAAAAGAAACATCCTTGCACATTGGTTCCATAAAAATAATGGAGAATATACTAACCGTCGTAACATATAACCTTCGCGCTCTTCAACCATAGTACGTACCTTCAGTGTAGAATGTACACGCTTCAAAAAACAACCTCCGACAATGATGAACCGCTGATCCGATGACCCCTAAATATTTTACCGCAGCGTATTAATCGAGTTAGTCTCGCTCTAGACAAATGTGTTGCTTGACAGTTAATGTTTTTATTTTATTGTGTTTCATTTAATTCATGTTTTTGTGAGACCGCGGGCCGGAGGTGTCAATATTTTGTCACGAATCACATTAGACGCGCGACGTGGACTAATGTCGTCATTAATTTGCTTCTAACAAAATTAACCGGTGGTTTGATGTCCTTTAACATGCCGCTTTTTAGAAGCAAAACAACATCGAATTAATAAGAAAGCTACTTTAATTTTAGACGCGTGTAGACCGTCTTTAGGTTGATATTGGAAATGATCTTATTCTCGACTTAATGTGGTTTAGTGTTAAAGTGAGAGGTGTCGTAGTTAACTTGCGTATTAAAACAATATTGTCGATGTGAACCATGGCTTGAATTTTACAGGAGAAATTACTTAGTTAATGATGGCCGACCGCCAAACGGTTTGATCGAAATCTACTGACATCGATCGTGACAGTAAACAGCGTGAAATTTTGATGAAATGGCTGAAGTAAAGTTAAAACTTTGTAGCGACCAACATTTTCCATACTAGGATAATAAAGAACCCAAATTGTTTGAGGAAAATGTCTTTAATTTTGGGTAAATATTACCTAAACAAGGAATCGATAAAATAGAAATAGCTAACATTAAGTCTTACCGATCTAAAACAACGTTTTAGGACAGGTATAATACTTTATTCTCACGTGGATTAACAAAATTATGCATTAGTCGAAAAAAACAAAAGTTTCAGCATAAAAAATCCTTCTAAAACATATTAGAACTAAAAGAAATACGTGTCCTTTCAAACTTTAATATAACAATCAGCTAACCGAAGGAACCTCAACTTATTTATACGCATTTGTCTTAAACAGTAGGTGCATAAGGTATCCATTTTACATATACCACGTTACCTTTTAGGGACCTAAAGATTCGAGCCGGCACACAAGGTGGGCTTTTATAGAAGCAATAGAGATGAAAATGAATTGAGAAATTTTGATCGAATTTCGAAATCCATTCGCAGGGAACAAACGCACACCAAAACACTATACTGGCCTACCAATTCCTACCTGTGACAGTTAAAGCACTTATTGTAGTAACAAAAGGTCTATAGTATCGTGACTCGTGCCACAGATAAGTTGGCGGAGTAGTATTTTAATCGCACGCCACGCCCTCTAGTCACGCGAGATCGCGTTTCGGTACGCTGAAACGCACTAATATAACTATAGCAAAGAAATAAACCTATTTAAAAATGGACTTTCTATAAAACTTAGTTGATTAAAGTAATAAATTGAGCCCTCCTATCGACATAGGTAATGTAATGTTAACTGATATATCAAATTGAGATATATACATCTATCGCGTAGTTTTGGTATTTAACGTAAGAGGTACGTATGTAGGTTTTTTTTATAATCGGTCCCTTGACCTAGAAAATTAAATTATAGATATGGACACAAGGACGCGTCGCACAAGAAAGTCGATTCAAATCAAATTCGTCCAAGCACATAAATAATTATGGTAACCCAATTGGAGCCTTTCCACGACGGGCATCATATTTTCATACCGCGCCACGGCAAAGACAGGTCGACGCAAGTGCTGCCAATTCGAGTTTAGTAGGAATTAAATTAGTAGTAGGTATATATATATATATATATATTTACATAATAGTATAGCTATATATTAAAATATAAACCACCCACCTGTTCATAGAGAATCCGGACAGAGTAAGATCACATTTGAAGAAATGAATAATCAAATTGATGTTAATATCTAATCAAAATCATGTATATGTAAATAGCCAAGACAGAGATTTGATCAAATCTCTAAGGGATATGACCAAATCACGCAGGATGGTAAAATGGCGAATCAATTTTACCATTTGCTTTGCAAGTTCCTTTCGTTAACTCACTGACGTCTTCAGGTATTTTATCAAATCACTAAACAAATCTGGTGAAATGACAAAACGAGTTGCCTTTTTTGTTTGATATCGTCATTTCACTAAACTGATTCAGGGATTTAAGCAAATGACTGACTTTTTCTAGACAAATGATAAAATTGATTCACTGTTTTACAATCCTGCGTGATTTGGTCATATCCCTTAGAGATTTGATCTAGTCTCTCTTTTGGCTATTTCCCTGCGACATATATATCCAACACGCTCTCGGTCAAAACAAACCCGATTGGGTCACTGCCGACCAATGGCAGCAACCAATACCCAATATCAATCGATACCTTAGATAATCAACCTAGCATTACACCTGCTATAAATTTTATTCCGTCTCGGTAAAAAAGCGCTCAATTTTCTTACAGCCAATAGGAAAAAGACTATCAAAGGTAGATCGAAAAAAAAAAGTAATAAATAAAAGACGCGAGCGCACGCAGCCGCTGGGGGCGGATCGAATGGAAGGCTCGGTTTCAACTCAAACCCGTTTTGTTTTAAAATTACTCCACGTCCATACAGCTGCCCGTAAAATGAGATTGGTATTTTTAATTCAATAATTTAAGTTGAAGTAGCATAAGTCTGAAAACTAAAGAGCAATTTTACCACTTCGTATATAAATTGACATAGACCCATGGAGAATACTATCAGATGCTTCTGCGCAAGAGTAGGTATACCTATTTAACGCAGGCGCCACATATCTCTACTCTACTTTATCCTACGTAATGTTATAAATGCGAAATTTGTGGAATTGTTTGGATGTTTAGATGTGTGTTACTTAATAACTTTTTAACTTTCAAACAGACCTATATGAAACTTTGGCACACAGATAGATCAGGTAACGTAAATCATATAAATCATGGTAACGCGGACAAAGCCACGGGTAAATGCTTGTCAATTATTTTAAAGTGACAATACAACTTAGAAAGTTGCACGATACACTGTTTCTCGGTTTATTAGATAAAGTATGGCTCAGGGCATTATTGGGCTGCTGTAAAAAAAGATGCAGAGGGACAGTATGAAGTCGTCTCACACTGTTTAACAGGAAAATATCATCGAAAGTTTAATATTGATTCACCAAATAACATCCTCAAAAAGTGTCTGTATGACATCTTAAAGCTTTACAAGGAATGTACTCTCGCCGGCACTTTTTTTGTGCCGTGCTCGAATACCTATAACTTATATTTTTTGGAAACGTCTCGACGACACGCCACATAATTTACCAATTAGATCGATAGCCGGTAACCATCGCTAGGGCCAGGAACCTAGCCCGCTCCAGGTAAAGACTGATGGTTGAAAATTACAGATAATTGACCGATTACCGACCGCCTTCGGGCGGCCGAGACTACGTAATGTACTGATTATAAACGGGACGGGATATAATAGCATCGATTTCGATCCAGGATTCAGCGAGGCTTATTATATTAAGTGGAGAACGAATACGAGATTGGTGACGGAGTAATCATGTGTAATCATAGCGCGGAACGGGTACATGTAAAGTGGCGGTCTCGGGTTCCCAAGCAGGGCTATTTACTGAGCCGTAAATGGTCATGTCGTTCCTTATATTATGTGAAATTTATTACGTGGGACTGTTGAAATGACAGGTTTATTGTCCGGCTTTTCTATTTCGAGTATAAGTACTCTATTATGTTTCACGATCGACCGACTTGACACCAATTATGTTTAAAAGAACTTCCACGTCTAAAAACCTGGTATTAACTCGTGCTGAAGTAAATGTAAATTATGAATAAAAAAATATTACGAGCACTGATTATACACTGAAATATTACTTTTATATTTACATAATAAAATATACTTTATAATAATTTTATTTCCTGCCCGCAATAATGTCCCAAAAATTGAGTAATTAATACAATTTTTAAAGACAAATATCTAGCTGACTCAAAAAACTAAAAACTATAGCAGATGACAATCACCTATACCAAAAACCATGAAAACTAAAATAAACACAACCAACAAATCTCTGCGCACATAATAAAATTTCCCAAAAAACTTCTTATAAGATCCTTTAACATAGTTAAGTAGACAACCTCTCGGGGCCCGAAGGGTCATCCCTTTATTTCACAACAATCGCTCGGAAATTGATATTGATGCGGATTTCCATAAAAATAGGGTTTATTTGAATAAAGGATGACCGGGCCATGAGGGCTGACGCGTGAGCCGTACTTTATAAAATTGTCGGCCGCCCTCGTCGGTGATGCATGACCCTGTCGGATGACAGAAATGTTACTTTTACCGCAAGAAATGACTTCTCATCTAGCGGGGACTTTGTCTAGCGTATACCTAACGGTGTCATACACTTTAAAGCAGTAAACGGGCTGTACCTAAACTGTATAATCGTTTCGTATTTGCAACTGCAACGACTTTATGACTAGTTTAGTTGTAGGGTAGGTAGTCGTATTTGGGTGAATCAACTTTTAGACCCACACTTTTGACGTCTCTGGCGTTACCAAAAATGTCTCTGGAGTTACCAAGAAATCGGGCTTCTAATATGATATTTTCCTGTTTATTAGGTTTAACAGACAGGGACATTCAACGTTTTAACGTACACCATAAATAAAAAAAGGAATTATTATTTAAAGGCGTTATTTTATAACGAATGTTAAATGGAATAATACCATATAAGTTGACATACATAATTTTTATAGTTTGTTGGTTTTATAGAATGTGTTCATAATAGTGTAAATAAATGTGTAACAATCAGCACGTAAGGTTTAACTGTTAGTGCTAATTTGTAATAAATAAATAAAAAATAATAATAACGAACCTTAAAAGTTGTGGACAGATTTGTGTGGGTCTAAAAGTTGATTCACCCATTTTTCTTGTCTACGAGTATTAAAGAGAATAATAGATTTGTATGGAATCCTTTCACCTCTCTTCTATTGCTGACTAAAAAATGGTTTTCCGAGAATCATCTAGGGGTTTGAAATGAAAGATGAAATTTGTATTATATTGTACCCATATATAAACAAAACATATTAAAGGGCGGAATTTAGTTCGACATAAATAAGTAGTGTACACACTATTTTTTTTATAATTTTCATTCTATATGTTTCATTCTACTGACGAGTGGCGACCACGCACCGGAAGAAGCAGTGTGGGTAGGCTCACAAGGTAGACTGATGAGCTGATGAAGATCGCTGGAGTCCGCTGGATACGAGCGGCGCTGGACCGGTCGTGATGGCGATCTTTGGGAGAGGCCTTAGTCCAGCAGTGGCATATTGTAAGGGTACTGCTGCTGATGATGATAATAATTTCCATTCTAATGGTAAGTACCTATAGTTAGTTATAGTTCATCTTAAGTAATACGAGCACACCGCACCAACAAATGGTTCTAATGAACTCCCAAACGTACAAAAATTCACGGAAAGTAAAATATTGACGCGAGCGGAAGATATATCGTCAGATAATAGGCGTGACATTGCAGCGCGTCCCCCGGGAGCGAACTCGGGACCGCCACATGGCAACACTGACCGCGGCCAAATTACTTTTACCCCATTTCACGGAACTTTGTTATGCCCTTAGTGTGAGATGAACTATTAGGTTATCTTCAGTTTTAGTTCTATTAACTAATTATGATTTTTATTATTAAGATGGATTCTTCATAATGTCACGTAACGCACCAGGATTGGATCCAGTAATCAAATAAATATATTTTAAAACTAATATTAATAAATGACAAAAAAATTAATTGTAACAACACTTTTTTTAATAAAACGCTCGACAGTTTCCTAATTACACCTAACTCCAGGATTTTACATGTTTTTGGGATGATTGTGATATTTTTTTCTGTTTTTTTTACGGATTTTCTATATACAATAATTTCGAGTTGGTAAGTAAATCACTTTCAAACTTGAAAATGGGCGTGATA
The DNA here is from genome assembly GCA_905404275.2 of Hedya salicella. Taxonomy (NCBI): domain Eukaryota; kingdom Metazoa; phylum Arthropoda; class Insecta; order Lepidoptera; family Tortricidae; genus Hedya; species Hedya salicella. The sequence goes on from FR990097.1 coordinate 31,910,228, forward strand.
ATGAGCTAAAACAATTTAAATAAATCCTTCATACGCAAAATGAACAGAGAAATTTTCATACGCAAAATGTACTGTTATATTCTTTTCTTATCAGAGAGTGGTCGTGGTCTGGATGATGATGTAGTCGTACACGGCTGATCTTCATCCTTGGTTCTCTCGACTTGGGTAGCCCCGTTTGTAATTTTGTCTCCACTTCATTCCGTCGGCAGCATTTCGAGAACACTCTGAGATACTTAATATTTTCTTCTATTTCCGCGATTATTACTCATTGAAATAAAACAGTTTAACGGATTATATCGCGTATATTATCTCATTTTAGTGCCCGACGTTTCGGAAGTTTTCCAGCTCTCCATGGTCACGGGTGGTCGGGAACTAAAATGAGATAATATACGCGATATAATCCGTTAATTTGTTTTATTTCACTCTGAGATACTGTTATATTACAGTTTTACAGTTTAACAAAATGTGTGGCGGTTATTTTATACATTCGTACCTATATTTTTTTACGCGATTACCATTATAGGCCTATCGCATAACTGAATCTGTTCCTGAAGTATGTATTATGTAGAGAGAGAAGGTAGGACAGAGTACTGTACTGAGGTATGGGGGTTTCTTTACGGAACGTCAAAAGGTGCGTCCACACTTGTATCATTTGCTCGTATCCGATCACCGTGCCGTGGCATGACTGCGTATCGCGCTGCTTGGACGCTAACTGTCGGCGCGCCGATCATACCGTACTCGTCCGATATAACTCGGACCACGCGACAATGATGTGATACGGGCAAAAGATACAAATGTGGACGCACCTAAACAATGCGTAGCTTCAGTCGGGTGTCAGGCTTGTATAGCGAGACAGTTAGGCCACGTCATGTCACGTCACTTATCACCCCTCCCGTACCGCTTCCATACCTCAGGAACAGACTCAGTTAAGCGTTAGACCTGTAATATCATAAGTTATACATAAATTTATGTATTTCTACGCCAGCACGAAAATCTACGTTTTTGCCTCAAGCTTTACTTACTAGCTTTCCAAACTTTAGGTACCTTTTGTTATTATACTCAATCAATGGCAAAATTAAATGATATTAGGTATAAGGCTCCTATATTATTTGACCAACGATATTATAAGACCAAGTCATAAAAGACATATTTTGTTTAATGTAACAACGACTTTATTGTTATTTTATGAAGATCGAAGTGTAATGTGTAATCAACAATAAGTTGACAAGGGTACAAACTGGAACTGTATAGTCAATACGAAAGGTGCGTGTCGCAAGTTTGTGGGGCCCAGACAAATAAAGTGCATGTTTACATTGACCGCTTTTTAAGCCGCTGATAGCTTCATTTTGAAGTATATTGTCTCAACACGTAGCAAACGTGTAGGTAAGGTATACTTATACTTGAGATTTAGGATGAATTTTTAACCGACTTAAAAATAGGAGGAGGTGGTATGTTCCACTGTTTTTTTTATGCGCTCCATTTTGTTTTGCCTTCATGGGCGACAAACAAGTAATCGATAAACCGATAAAAAAAACCTCAAGACACCAAAAAAATGCGGTAAATTTATAAACGGCTGAACCAACTTTCTTGAACCACAACTAACATGAAAGCCACCTTGAATACAGCATAAGCCACCTTTCGAACAAAGAAAATTCAATCTAAATGGGTTATCCGTTTAAGAGCTAGGATCCATAGACAGACACAGATACTGAGATAAACTTTGTCAACCTTATAACACCCCTCTTTTTTCGTCTGGGGTTAAAAATAGATTTTCAACCATTTTACCAAGAATGCCATCTAAAAACATATATAAAAACCAATGTTAAACGTGATTTTTATATTTATTTATTTAAACTTTATTACACACAACAAAAGTGAGCAGAAATAGCTGACTTAATGCCAAATGGCTTTCTCTACCAGTCAACCATAGGGCCAAACAGAGATGCATGAAAATGGTACAGTACTGAGAGCGTTATTATTCAATACTGAGAGTGTTTATATTCATGGGTTTTTAATATAATCGACTTGCTTCTGCCCGTGACTTCGTCCGCCTTAAATTCGTTTATCGCGGATCAGGGTATTTTTCCGTGATAAAAAGTAGCCTATGTCCTTTCCCGAGATTCAAACTATCTCCATACCAAATTTCATTCCAATCGGTTCAGCGGTTTAAGCGTGAAGAGGTAACAGACAGACAGACAGACAGACAGACACACTTTCGCATTTATAATATTAGTATGGATATGGATTCCAGTAGTATACACCTATTAAAGCTTCTTACACAATTTAAAAGAACCGCCATAAACTCCAATTGGAAACGTTGTATTAATTTGCTTGGAAAAACAGAAGCGAGACACCCGGACAAACAAAGGCGGCGCTGCGAAACGGAGCGAAACTTTCTTACTAATTAATTTAATCCCTTTGAGCCCTATCCCATTTGCCTAATTGAAGTGCGGTGTACATGTCAATTCTTTGCTCTTACTCTCACACCATCAACGAACTAAACCAAACCTTAAGTTTACACAGTACAACACACTTTACAAAGCGCCGTTTTCGATTAAAGTTCGAACAACGTTAATGATATGAGGGGCATACTTTGTTCCGTTTTGCATAAGTGTTGAACAGACCTATTACGGTTTTAACAGATTGGTTTTTGAACAAAAACTCGGCGTTTTAATATACTTAGTAATGCATCAAAGTTTTCAGGGAAACTAATTTTCCGAATTGACACATTAGTGGCACCCGGTACTTACTGGAGATAGACAAAATGACATGTTATTGGTCGAAGACAAACAAAAGAAAGTGGTTTGTTTGGTCTGAGTAAACAAACATTTTGTATATTGACTGAAAGGCTAATTTAGTTGTAATGTCTTAATATTGACATGGAAAAGTGGGCTATTTGTGCATTTATAAGTACATTAGGTACCTACTTATTAGTGTTTGCCGCATGATTTCTGAAACGATTGTATTTACGTAGAATCTTGTATGTAAATATTCGGTATATATCGTCGGTATTGTCACACACAATGGACGACTGGTAGAGAAAGTCTTATGGCATTAAAACCGCCATTTGTACCTACATATTTCTATTGTGCAATAACACTAATGCTGAAATAATTACTTAAAAAGTGTCAACACTTAGGGTTAGCAGTAAACAGAATCAATGAAAAGTAAACAGAAAATCGCATTATAATTAGATTTAAAGTCCTATACTTGAAACAATATTATTTCAATTAAACTTCGCGGTGCAATTAATAACAAATGTAATGGTATTAATACTGCTGCGTATGAACCTTATGCAATAATAAATAAATATTCCATTTAATTTACGATCTCGGAGAAAGCCCCAAAAAGCCATAGCCTAACAATTAAACAAATTGTCCTCTCTCATAATTGTTACAATAATTTACATTAGCCGGCGACACATGGCGAAAAGGTTTAATGGCCCCACTGACCGCACCAAGATATATCAGACGTCGCGTCCTTGTTTACAAGAATAACGGAGTGGCTCCGCTGGACATTATTATACTGCTCCATTTGGTGCCTTCCATTTAGTGCCCGTTTGAGTCAAGGGCCTACAGCTACACATACTGACTACAGTTCAACTGTGCTTTTGTATTTGGAACACAGTCATTTTATATCTAGTAGTCTAGTTTGCAAGTGATGTCAAACCGGGCTTAACCCATTACCGTATTACTGATTAGTTGGATATAGGTACGGCCAATATCTTCAACGTTGTCTGAAATAACTTTTATTATGTTGATTGTTTAGCACAGGAAACGATACAACAAGATGAAATCTATTATTTTATGCAACAATTCTTTATTAAGTAAAAGAAATGAATGATACGCGGTCGAATGAATAAAAATGGACAGCCCAGGAGGATGCTGAAGTGGAAACCGCAAGAAACAATAAACGTGGAAGAGACCATCCATCCAAAAGATGGATGAATAGCATTAAACGTTATGCTGATCTCAACTAAATGATGGTGTCACGGAATCGACTTTCATGGTAGACTTTTTAAGAGGCTTATCTTCGGCCAATATACAATCGGCAAGCTAATGATGAAATGACGATGAATTTATCATCGTCATCGGCTTATATATTGAATTTATTTTTTTCTCGCTCCCCATGCTCGAATCAATTTGAAATGATGTCCCAACGTATCTTATTCGCTACTACGGGCACTTTAAAAAATCCCTTAACCCTTTTGGTGTCTCAGATTCTAAACTTTTTGGGCTCGTTTTACTCCGAATCAAGAGCGCTATCAATTTTGTAAATAAAAAAGTATTCCAAATATTTGTATAAATCCCGTCTACTTTCTCCAGCGACGGATTGGCGACACACTCCGCCGAAACCTTCACCGCACTCAGAGAAAAGCACCCCACCCCGCCCACCTCTACACAGCTGCCAGATCCCCCTTCCCCAGAAGACGACACTATCACCATAACTGAGGAGGTAGTGCAACAGGCCATTATCTCGTTCCCGAATGGCTCAGCCGGTGGCCTCGACGCCCTGTCACCTCAACATTTAATGGATCTGACATCTGTGACTTCAGGTGACGCAGGGACGGCTCTTGGTCCTGCTTTATTTAGCTTGGCTATCCATCCGGTGATTTCTAATCTAAATTCCAAATTTAATATGTGGTACCTAGACGACGGCTGGACGGGTGGAGACGCCGCCACCGTTCTACAGGATTTGCAATTAATTATGGATAAATTTTCGGAAATCGTTCTCTGCCTAAATTCTACAAAATGCGAAATCTACCTACCTAATCACCTGTCATTGGAAAAAGAAATGAAATTCTTACAAATTTTAACGCAGTCCTACCAAATATTTTGGTCCTATCAAATTCTTCCCTTACTCTTTTAGGCTCACTAATATTTGATAAAGCGATAAAACCCATTATAAATTGCAAACTTAACCTTTTTAATAGCACATCAAACCTTTTATTCGAAATCAATCCGCATATGGCACTTTTTATTATCCGGTTTTGTTTATTTACGCCAAAATTCATGCATCTACTCCGCAGTTGCCCGGAATGGAAATTTCCTTATATTTTATCGGCCATAGATGACTCCCTCCGTTCAACGATTTCCAAAATTTTGAATCTTAATTTCAATGACAGGACCTGGACTCAAGCGGTTCTCCCAATAAGGTTTGAGGGCCTGGGCGTTCGCTCCTCGACCAGTGTGGCACTTCCGGCGTTCCTGTCCTCCGCCTACAGCTCGCTGTCTTTGGTCGGTATTATTTTAAACCTACCACAGATATCCGACGCAGAGCTAGCGAGCCTGGTGGAGGCAGGGAGTGCCTGGTGTAACTCCAATCCCGGGGCCGACATCCCGGTCTCCAAATCTTGCCAGAGGGCCTGGGACGCCCCTCGCCTCCAGGCAACCCACACAGCCCTCATTGAAAATAGTCTAGAAGACTCGGAGCGTGCCCGTATTTTGGCGGTGTCTGCGGCTGAATCAGGGCACTGGTTGCGTGCTCTGCCCTCCCACAATGTGGGAACAGTTCTCGATCCAGGCTGCCTGCGAATAGCAGTTTGCCTAAGGCTTGGGTCGAGAATAAGCGTCCCCCATACATGTTGCTGTGGCAAGAGCGTAGACCAGCTGGGCCGACACGGCCTCTCATGCCCCAGAAGCGCCGGCCATCTATATCGCCACTGTGCCATAAATGACTTGGTCCGCCGTGCGCTTGCCACCGCCTCTGTGCCTGCTATATTGGAACCCTTGGGTATGGCTAGAGACGATGGCAGGCGTCCGGACGGAGCCACATTGGTGCCGTGGAGACTGGGCAGAGCCTTGGTGTGGGACGCAACTTGCGTTGATACGTTCGCAGCGTCCCACATTCGGGCAACTCGACTACAAGTAGGCGCAGCGGCCGACCAGGCCCAAATACTCAAGCGCCGCAAATACTCGTCCTTATCAAAAGACTACGACTTTGCGGAGCTTGCGGTTGAAACCTTGGGACCCTGGTCGGCCGACATGAAGGCATTCATGAAGGCCCTGTCGGCACGGTTGGTCCGCATCTCGGGGGACCCCAGAGCTGGCGCGTACCTCTCACAGAGAATCGCTCTCGCGATCCAGAGAGGTAACGCCGCCAGCGTAATGGGGTCGCAGGCCGACCTTCTAGACGGGGTTTTCTTTTAATAGTAATTGTATATATTGTATATATCGTTTTATGTTTTTCTTTTAGCTTTAGTATTGTTTTATTTCTAAGTATTTTTGTATCAAATAATTAGATCATCCGTTTTGTTTTATAACGCTCATCCAAAATTAACCGATACCACAAAATTGTCTGTTTTTTCATCAAAACTAGATAGTGCTTTTGTAATAGAGCAAAAAACGTGTACCCCACACGTTTTTTATACCCCTACAAGCAAATAAAGGAGCGAATAGAACGGCCCCAATTGGCACCCAACAAAATACCTCCGCCGGACTCCGAGTAGGAAGCTCGGGCTCAGGCTGCATGCTATACACAGTTAATTTAAAACTCGCCGGAATAAACAAGGGGTAGCGTTTGCGTTTTATGGCGTTCGCGAATGCAATGATGCTCCTCTGCGGTTGGGGACGTGTTTTATATCGCTAATTAGGTGTTAGGAGTAAACGGGGACGTTTTGTTGTGGATAATGTCGAGTACACTCCGTGCTCACGTTTTAAAACATAAAGTGACTGCATATTAGAATGAGATGTATGAAAAAAAATCCTTGTATCACAACTACTTTGAAATCACTGTAATTAAATGTATTCTCAGTTTTTTCTAAGTAACTTTTATTTGGACCTTATTGTAAATAGGATCGAGATTGTACCGTTGTACTGTACATACGAGTACGTCTTGACGTACGCACAAGCGTTTAGAAACTCTTTTTTTTTAATTTGTATCAAATTTGGACTTTTATTTGAATTCAGGATGCTTCATGGTATTAGCGAATTTAATGCTCCCTCTCAGTTAAGGTGTATTTGACGTTACACATTCGGGTTTACCTAAATCCTAGACGGACACATTTTGTTGATAAAAATGATACCAGAAAGCACTAAAACCTCGCCATAATCGAAACGATCATTGACTAATTTTCCTAGACCTAATTCGCACATTTGTTTCTTGTATACTAAAATATGTTTACTTTAAAATCGAGTATCTCGAGCAAGGCATGCCAATCGCAAACTTCTCATATTTTTATGTTATTTATATTTATGAAATGTGACTGCCGCCGAGGTATGAAATACTTCCTAAATTCTTACACCTTTCTGCACAATCGTTGCAATTCATTCCGACCTTTCGATCAATATTTTTTATGAAAAATATTTTTTTTAATACAAGAACAGACACCGACGTGTCAAACTGTACTAGTAAAAACAAGTAGGTACTTACGATATAAAACTCTCACCCTTTGGTACAGTTGTTGCAGATTCACGAGCAAGACGAGGCAATGAGCCGTTTCATTGAACTGCAGTCGGGCGCGCTCCTATCAATCATTGGAGGCTTTTTTTGAATTTAATAAAATAAAATTTGTATTTTGTCATCGGTGCTCCCTCGTGTTTTGCGCCAGAGCCGGATTCTATAGTATTTTTATTGGGATTAAATATTACTATGTTTCGTCGATGACAAAATATTGATATTGTACCTATTCAGCCAATTAATTCGATATGTGTAAGCTAGATTCGATTTATGGTTAGGGAATAAATTATACAGCTGAACTATATTGCCGGTGTAGAATAAGGCATTAGCATTTTAACCGAATGTTATTGGAATGCGAAATTAGCATGAAGTTTTTGGTTTTTTGGTAGGTGTTACTGTGCTCTACAATACAATAAAAAAATACATTTGAATATCGCCTTGTTTCAACAATAAGGAGACCACGGATATCAGAGTAGTTGAAACGCTTGTAGAAATGTTCTGAACCGAGCCACATGCAGTTCGCCCTTAGCCCACGAGCTACAGCACATATGTTGCCCTCCCCGCCCCACGTATCCATAATGAGCTCAACACACCCGCAGTCGCCAAAAGATCGCTTAAATTGGCATCTACCCTCTCCTGGGCGGTCAAAAAATCATTTATGTCGCGAGTTTCAACCTGCCCGACTTTGGTGATCGGAGGAGCGTTTAAAACGCTCATAGAAATGTAAGCTAAACCTCACTCCTTAGTCCGCCTCTGGGCCGCGAGCTGCCGCGGCAATGCAGCGCATCTGTTGCCCGCCCCGCCCCGCCGGTCCACTGCGCGTTTAACACGCCCGATGTCGCCTAAGGTCCGCTTTACTTACCGACTACTCAATAGTACTTAAGTTTAGGCATACTAGCCCTGAAAAGAAACCTATAAGAACAAAAAATACTGTCTCTGTAAGTATACACTTAGAGCCACAATTATAAAAAAATAGGGGTTACTTTGTGCTTAACAGTTCTCGAAAAGTGCAACTTGGACTCGCACACGTTCCTTGTACAGACATCCTTTTTAATTTTGATTATTTCATTTTTGATTTATGATTGATCACTATACAGTGATCAAGTAACATTTTATTAAATTTTCAAATAACAAATTACGGTTGAAAAGATAGATACAGTCCTATGAAAGACGAGCAGACACAAAGAGAGCGTCGAAGCTCGTAATGGACCCTGCACACATACTTGGACACAGAGCTCTAAAAAAATTTACACTTTTTACCGTGTTACTGATATTTACACTTGTGTAAAAACATCAAGTCGTCAGAGACATTAGGGAACGCACATTCGCCGCGCGAAGCGCAATATTCGACGAAGACTTTATAGTCGGCGCGAGTTTAGAGCACATCCGTACGAATACACGAACTAGAGAAAGCCACGAAGCTAGCGGTCTTCACGGAAAAACGTGTTACATACAAACATACCTACACTTTTTACCAGCTGGGTATTTTCACAATAATGTGTGCCCCCACTTTTTGTCTCAGTTTATGATCTTTTTGGGTTCATTTTGCTCAGAATCAAAAGTACTATCGATTTCGATTTAATAAATGTGTCCGAAGATAAAATCAGGTTTGTGACATTGATCCGTACATTTTGTATGAGCGGCCAAAAACTTATGGATGATCTGATTTTTCATAAAAATTTTTAGACATTTTTTTTTCGTGAAACCAATAGTGCTCTTGATTTTGTATAAAACGAGACCAAAAAGTCCGTAATCTGGCAACAAGTGAGTTTTATAATCAGCTAGGCGAATGTAACTGGCCACGATTTCGCTTGTCGCGCGACACAGAGTTACCATGACTCTCTCTTATATTGTACTGAATGGAAAGAGATAAGCAACATTTGACGCGCAATAACGAGTTGGGTGTCCCATGTTGGGTTAGAAATAAGTTAAGAATCTGTCTATAACTTTCTTCGGGAATTGTGCGAGAGATGGCGCTATTAACTTGCCACGGGACTCGTACATACATGAATGTCACGAAAAAATCTTTAGAAGAAGCCAATTTAAATATTTTTAGTGTACGTTTCAGCATTTTCTGCCAACAGAGTATTTTATTTATGTTAACAATTTTCTTTTCTTAAATTTTGTGTAAGCCACGTAGAAATTCCTCAGCAAATAAGAACATATTTACCTCAGTACCTTTTCTTAGTAACATTGTGTTATTTAGTGGCAAGATTTTCTACACGTACAAAAACTTGATACGAGCCACATGCGTTTTCCCTGGCCTCGGCCGGGAAGCGCTCTGCTCTAAGTTATTGTGCCGTAGACTGCACCTGCACTCGAGCTCGCGCTTTTACTGCCCAATCTCACGTTAGCAGATCTTTAAAACTCACGAAGTTTTAATACTGTCCCGTTAGGTAAGAAAAAATGGATTGGACTCACAAAGTTGTAAATAATAAATGTCTGTACATTGAAGATATTCTCAAAAAATAAGTGATACGGAGTATTTGTATTGCGCTGAATCGAAACATTGTTTTTTCTTTTTTTGTATGTTTGTATGTGTCGTTATGGCATCATCACGCCAAAACGGCTAAACCGATTTCAACTATTTTTGGTACACAGGTCTTTTTAATCGACTACGCTGAAGAAAAAAAGAGGCTTGTGATTTTTCCTCCTTCACTGACGAAGTTGCAGGCACCTTCTAATATTAAATATACTTAATGTGTTTGTTGTTGTTAAGTAAGAAAATATTATATAACGATGCCTAATCACAACTTTACAAAATAGTACTTTTTTTAAAAAGCTAAAGCTAAAGAGTTGGATGCACCATACAGAGATCCATAAGCAAGAACAGATGACAAAATTCATCGACTACTGGTATGGACGATTAGCTCAGATGGTAGAGCGTGCTGCCCCGGTCTGGCTCAAGGCACTGGTTCAAGTCCATTGCAGTATCGTCGATTTTTTTTTTCATTTGTTTCTAATCTTTGTTTATAATAATTTAGAAAATAGTGTTTTTTTTTCATCTGTAACACGTGCTGTAACAATGTGGCACGAGCCACTTCCGATTTACCTATAGCCTTGGCCGGGAAGCGCTGCACTCGAAGTTATTGTGTTACTTACTGTCCCGTTAGCTATGATTAATTCAAAAAACTTAAAAGATAAATAAAAGGAAATAAAAAATAATAACTACAACGGAAAATTTATGGTTACTCATCAATACTTGAAAACGTAACAGAAGTACCTACGTTATAATATGCAATAAGTTCATATTTGAAGAAGTTAAGGATAGTGGTCATAATTAAAGCAATATTGTAAATGAAATTTTTATCGAAACAGAAACTACTACTAACGAAAATCAAAATTATTCAACTTTTCACTTTAATATTTACATTCATATTGTAAATAGTGACGAGCGATGACAGGCAAATATATCTGAGTAGATATTTGCAAGAAATGAATAATGAGTATAATTAATTGGTTGCCACTATTCGAGTACATGGAGGTAAAGAAAGAAGTATGCACAAAGAAAGAGAGGCTACTTTTCTCTGCAGCTGATCATTTTTACTAGCACATTTTTGCAGATGTACAGTCAGCAGCAGAGAAACGGGACCCCTCTGCCATATAATGTTTGTATGGCAGAGGGGTTACTTTTCTCTGTAGCTGACTGTACGAACAATGCAAAACTTTTTTAAGAATAACAACAAACTGAGCAAGTTGTGGGTACAACATTATTATTCTTTTTCGTGTTTTTGAATATTCCGAAGCATCTAATTGCTTAATGTCTTTTAGTAATTTTAGTTACCCCGCAACCATTATCGAAATGATTTGGCAATCAAGGAGCAGGTTAAATTTATTCACAACAAATTGCCACTTTTTAGCTTTTTAAAATTGTAATTCAAAACTATAGCATTAAGAATAGTTAGATATCACGCTCCTCGTCTCTCAAACCAATTTTTGTTAAAAATTTGATTCATGAAATGATCAGGTAGTATTACTGGTCGGTAGTACGTATTTACTGGTATCTGTGTATATTCTTATGTATATTTTATATTGTAACGAGGCGCATTACGACTCGTTGCTTACGGACTGTCTGGCTATGCGCAGCTTTTTAAAATTATTCTTCTGACAGCAAATTCAAAATTATTTTAAAATTCCACACTCGAACACACGCTCGAGCTTCATTCAATTCTGATCTTCGGAGCTGATCAGATGTTGTTCTAAGTCTCACTCTTTAACAATGTTGTAAAAATCCTCAAGCCTAAGCAAAACATAAGTGCTTTATTCCTGAAACCTTAGTGCTTTGAGTGAATATTATTTATTTGAATACATACTATAAACTTCTAAATAATAATCTACAGAGTAAAACCATACTGTTGATCCGTCGTTGACGACACGTATTTATACCACTAGGCACGGAAACGTAAGTTCATATATATGTATTTTGTAATTAATTGCTAACTGTTATAAAAATGTAAATAGCCTATGCCTATGTAGCTAAGGACTGTTCTGTTTTGTCCTCAGGTGCCTTTTTCTTTTACCTTATTTCACAACAATAAATATCCTGGCCCTGGTCTCCTGTTTTACTTATTCCGGATCTCGTGACACTGGCGCACCAACGTGGTCGAACCCCACCTGAAACCCCACCCGAACCCCGGATAATTTGGCGTAGATTCACTTTTCTCGCTTACTTCTCTAACCTCTAAATTCTTTATAATTTCTTAACCTGCTTTCGAGCCAGTAACTTTAGCTTCAGTACACTTACAAAACACAGAACAAATTAATAAACAAAACACCTAAACAGTCAACAACACTCCACGCGGTTTCCATAGAAACCATCACAATTTTGACACCAACTTCGGGTGTTTTTAAAACTCTACGGAAGTACTGTCGGGGAATACCCACAGCGTATCCTTCACAATACCTACACTAGAAAAGAGACCTTCCTAGGACCCTCGAGGTCGCTCATCTAGAGGTCTCCGGACTGGTCTACGGTTACAACACACACTTTTGATTAGAACACAATATATATCATTGCTGCTATAATAATCATATCTAAAAACCCTAACCTATATTCACCCATATCTATTTTAAAGAACTCATAACTTACGGTTTAAAATCATTTAATCCAATATAGAATAATCAATCACTTATACCACTAATTTATTATATTTGCCACTCTTATTATTTGATACACTTTTATTTATACACAATGCAGACGGCTTTTCTAAATAAGCCAGAACTGACGTAGGAGCTGAAGCTCCGCGCTGTTCCAATCCCCTCTTCCGCAACTGCTGACGACTTGCGCCAACTTCTAAATCCACTTTTAGAACAGCCTTGCTGCATCGAAACAAGCCCATATACATTGGAACAGGACATGAATGAGGTCACCAAATGTCTCACGATGGTTTCTTCACGTCTTCTTCTTTCATCAACTACTAATCTTCATCTTGAACGTATAGGTTCAAATTTAGCTCATTTAACCGCAAGAATTAATCGTTTTTCCATAACAACGGAAATAACGAACGAATTATTACAAAAATATAAACAAATTTGCGAACAGCTGACAGATTGTCAGAAAAAATTCAATAATTTCCAAATGACTACATTGTCGTCGAATTACGAGTCTGCGTCCTCTTTGGTACATCTCCATACCGATTTCGATTTATTAGCGCAAAAATTAATAAACCTAGCCGATAATCGTCCACCCGACTTAAAAAGGTTTAATTATAAGGGTGACGGTTGCCCGCGGTTGCTCGCAATATCGACAATAAAAGATTACATAATTATATTTATGATTTATTATCAGGAAGCCCCTTAGATTGGTACAGAGCTAAAAAATCAACGCTTACTAACTGGCAAACATTTAAAAATCAATTTATACAAGATTTTGAAATTCATGATCATAATTATTATCTGTCTCAAACTATAAACTCTCGCAAACAGAAACCTAACGAGAGAATAATTGTGTATTTTTCCGCGATGGAAGCACTTTTTTCCAAATTACATGAACCCCTTTCAGAAAGATCAAAAATAGATATCTTACGCAGAAATATGAGCCCAATTTATAGTTCAAAACTGTTGCCCACTGACGTATCATCGATTGATCAGCTATTTCAATCATGTAAATGGTACGAGAGTTGTAACGGTATTCAACATAATAACATTTTCAAACAAAACGTCAGTGAACAACAAACTCATTCGACTCCATCTCATTCTACACCCCAGATACCACCATATAAAAACCAAGTCCCTATTCATACTATCACTCCCCAAACTGGTTCCATATTACGTTTTTCCTGTCCTCGTTGTCGAACCAACGAACATGAACTAGAAACTTGTACTAGTAAAAAGATAGTATGTTTTCGCTGTGGCAAAGAAAATGTTACGTACCCTAAGTGTACCAATTGCCATAAATATTCAAAAAAACACGTAAAGGAGAAAAGTAATATACCGAAAACCACAACCCAAGAATGGAATCTTTGGTTGGATATAATTAAAATATTCATGTCTTCATATAAAACAATATCAATTCTTTTTCACAAAAAATCTAATGATGAAAGACGATACATAAACGTTAAGTCAAACAACTTAACCTTATGTGGCCTTTTAGATAGTGGTAGTGCCATAACAATTTTAGGAAATAATTCCCAAGAAGTCCTCTTATCTTATGGCTATAAACTTAACTATAAGCACACGATCACAGGTACGGTCGCTAATGGTCAAGCAATACGTTCCATCGGTACCATAGAACTACCTGTACTCTTTAAAGATAAGGTAGCGATTATTACTGCTCATGTCATACCTACCGTGAAACAATCTCTAATCCTTGGCATCGATTTCTGGAAAATGTTTAACTTAGCCCCCGACATCCTTCAAACATTAACGTCTTTTTCGAATCAGCATATCGACACGTTTGTTGTTAATGCACCTTCTGATCACATCAGCCATTATGATACCCTTACAGAAACTCAACGTGTAATAGCTGACACAATTATCCAACGGTTTAAAGATATTTCGACAGAATTCAAACCCTTAGGTAAAACTAACCTTGTGGAACACCACATTGACACTGGTGATCATCCACCCATCAGACAACGATGCTATAGACTTTCACCAGAAAAACAAAAGGCTTTATGCAAGGAAGTTGACGTAATGCTAAAGCTAAACGTCATCGAACCCTGCGAAAGTCCATGGTTAAACCCAGTCATTATCACGCCTAAAAAGGATAACACGTGGCGTTTTTGCATTGATAGCAGAAAGTTAAATTCGATAACTCGCAAAGATGCATATAAACTCCCCTTTATTTCAGATATCCTTGATAAGCTTAAAAACGCTAAATATCTTTCTTCTGTTGATATTGCCAAAGCTTTTTGGGAAATTCCTTTACGTCCTACAGATAGACCAAAGACTGCTTTTCATGTACCAGGCCGTGGAATGTTTATGTTCCGTGTGATGCCATTTGGTCTTTGCAATGCACCTGCCACACAACAACGCTTCATGGATTCATTATTTCCATCTGAAAATCTTGAAAACTCAGTATTCACTTATTTAGACGATATCATAATCATCAGTAACACATTCGACGACCATATAACATTATTAAATAAGGTTCAACAAAAACTCGCGCAAGCTAACATAACAGTAAATTTTCCTAAATGCTCATTCTTCAAAAAAGAACTCAAATATTTAGGTTTTATAATCAATGAGTCGGGACTCCAAACAGATCCCAGTAAAATTCAAGCTATTCTCGACATACCTACCCCCACCAGTTCTCGTGAGGTTAAAAAGTTTTTAGGTACAGCAAGCTGGTATATACGATTTATCCCCGATCTCAGCACCACGGTTGCACCCCTCTCAAAACTAACTTCTAAAAAAGCTCCACCATTCAAATGGACTTCAGAAGCAGATAAAGCGTTCAGAACCATTAAAGAAGCTCTAGTTTCTACTCCTATCCTCGCTTGTCCAGATCTTACAAAGCCATTTGCAGTCCATTGTGACGCTTCTAGCTTTGGGATTGGTTCCATGCTCACTCAAGAGTTTGACGGAGTGGAAAAACCTATAGCCTATATGAGCAAATCCCTTACAGGTCCCCAAAAGAACTACTCAATTTCAGAGCGGGATCTATTAAGTGTGATCTTGTCTTTAGAGCATTGGCGTTGCTACCTAGACAATGGCCTCAAATTCACTATTTATACTGATCACTCAGCTCTCCAATGGTTTTTACACCTAGACAATCCCACTGGACGTTTAGCTCGCTGGAGTATTCGCCTTTCAACTTTCAACTTTGAAATCAAACATAAACGTGGTAAAGATCATTTAGTCCCAGATGCTCTATCACGCTCAGTCCCCATAAGTATTATAAACTACAATAGTTCAGATACAAATGACGATTGGTATATTAATATTTATTCTAAATGCAGCATTAACCCTAACACTACTCCCGATTACATCATTAATAATAATAAGTTGTATAAATACGCACAAACTACCTCATTGCTCCAATCCGAATACAATTGGAAAGAAGTAATCCCATTTGAATATAGAACTCCAATCATTGCCGAAAATCATTCTACCCCGCCCTGTGCGCACTTTGGTATATTCAAAACATACCAACGAATAAAGAAGAGATATTTCTGGCCAGGAATGTACAGAGATATTTCAAACTTTATTTCTAAATGCGAAACTTGCTTGGCTTACAAACACAAGAATCAAGTAAAATTTGGACTCATGGGAAAACCTAAAGTGTGCTCACGTCCCTTCCAATGCATATCCATAGACATAATTGGACCTCTCACTACAACCAAAAAACATAACAAATATATTTTCGTTGTCACATGTTGTTTCTCAAAATACTGTCTCTTATTTCCTATAAAACGCGCAACGTCTTCCGCCATCATTCATATCTTAGAAAATCTAGTTTTTCTTACTTACGGTATACCAGAAACTGTCATTCTTGACAACGGAACCCAATTTACTTCCCAGGAAATAACTGACCTATTTAAGTCTTATCAAATTCCCGAAATACATTATACCCCTAGATACTGTCCACAGGTTAATACAGTAGAAAGATTGAACAAAACGGTGATTACAGCCATATCATCATTCGTAGAAAATGATCATAGACGTTGAGACACAAACATACATAAAATACAATTTGCCATCAATACTTCCGTAAACGAAATAACTAAATATACCCCAGCTTTTCTTGTCTTTGGTCATGAGTTAGTTACATGTGGTTCAGTTTACCACAACTCTGATCTCACAGATGACCTAATTTTTTCACCAAGAGACGAATATGCCGACGATCTTGGTTTTCTCCATCCAGTATTTTCGGAGGTTCAAACTCGCCTGTGGAGAGCCCATCAAGTTACATCTACAAACAACGTTATCTCCTACATACAACAAAAATCACCAACACTTTGAGTTTAATGAGGGCGATATCGTTTGGAAACGTAATTAAAGTATTAGCAACGCGAATAAATATTACTCTGCTAAATTAGCACAAAAATTCTGTAAATGTGTCGTTACCAAAAAGATATCACCCCTTGTGTACGTCCTTTCAGATACATACGGCAAATCTCTTAGACGATGCCACGTTGGAGATCTAAAGCCCACTCCCAAAATTCAAAATTAGAACTATCAAAGTTCATTTCCAGTCTTGGCTATAATTCATTATCCCATTAAAACCTTATTACTTTTCTCCGCACTTAACTTTCTACACCTTAACTTTGTATATACTGTAAATTCCTTATCGTATTCACTTTTATTTCATCTCATTACTGTTTCGAACCATCATTATATTAATCAAGATACGTCCTGAAATTAATTACGTGGTTACTCGCAAGTAACTAGGTACGTTAAAAAATATTTTATAGCTTTACTATTTACGAAGATTATAACTACTTACTATAATGTTCTAATGGAACAGTCTCTATGAATTTTAGCATATATTACTTTGCATTTAGTGTCGCACATAATTATTTCAAAACTAAACGTTACATACTTTAAATGTATGGTGAGTTCTTGTACATATTAGCCATATTAATCTTTTAAAATCATCCTTTGACATATCAGCGGGTGGTTACTGTAACAAGCCTTATTACCATTGGAGAACGATTTAACGAGTATACCATTAATATGATAGTGGATACTCCTATGTCAGTTGTTTTGGTTAATAGAATATTAACCAGAATTATGAATGAAGGATGAATGAATGTTTGATGCGTGTTTTCTCGAATCGTTTCTCTTGTACATACCCATGTTGTAAATATCATTCGCACTTTCCAAATTTTAACAATTCACGTCATTCATAATTTTACTTATTATTTTATATACTTGTTTGCTGTATATACGAAAAAATCCTATCAGGATTTAACATCCCTCAGGATTTTTTCTTCCAGGGCAGGCCGGGTATTGTAACGAGGCGCATTACGACTCGTTGCTTACGAACTGTCTGGCTATGCGCAGCTTTTTAAAATTATTCTTCTGACAGCAAATTCAAAATTATTTTAAAATTCCACACTCAAACACACGCTCGAGCTTCATTCAATTCTGATCTTCGGAGCTGATCAGATGTTGTTCTAAGTCTCACTCTTTAACAATGTTTTAAAAATCCTCAAGCCTAAGCAGAACATAAGTGCTTTATTCCTGAAACCTTAGTGCTTTGAGTGAATATTATTTAGTAAAACTATACTGTTGATCCGTCGTTGACGACACGTATTTATACCACTAGGCACGGAAATGTAAGTTCATATATATGTATTTTGTAATTAATTGCTAACTGTTATAAAAATGTAAATAGCCTATGCCTATGTAGCTAAGGACTGTTCTGTTTTGTCCTCAGGTGCCTTTTTCTTTTACCTTATTTCACAACAATAAATATCCTGGCCCTGGTCTCCTGTTTTACTTATTCCGGATCTCGTGACAATATATACTCGTATAGGAGCGAGAAGATTAGCCTATGGTATTATTAGAATGTCAATTAAGACCGGATCAAGGTTAAAACGCTTCATCGCAATTACTTCATTAAATCCTCAGTTTGTGTCGATTATATTTCATACCCGAATACGCCATGCTTGGAACTTGTAATTTAAATATTACTATGCCCGGCCACGCTCCGCAGACTTGTATTATTGCAAATCGTATTACAAAGTACAAAAAAGGGGTTATTCTCTCAAATTGTGAGCGCCGAACGCTGGGCCGAAATAATGATTGATGGTGGCAAATAAGCGGTTGGCGCTGGTGTAAAAAAAGGTGGCCTTGCAGGCTGGTGCACTGACCCTGGCGATGCACTCGCGCAAGTAGTAGTACCTTAGTAAGTAGATAATATCAACTTTATGGTTTGATGGTAGTGGTTTGTAATTTCCTAACTTTTAAATTATTATGAGATTGGTTACATAAAGGTTTATGCCATCAAAGAACACATTAACTTCTCATAATAGAGCGGGTCTGAAGAAATTCGAAGAACGTGGAAATAAGAAAGTAGGGAAAATCGCCAATAACTTCCCAGATTATTTAATCATGATTTCAGCCATAGGACGTCCACTGCCGGACACAGGACTCCTCAATAGATTTCCCCGCACCCAGCGAGCCCTGCAACCCTAACCAGGTCGTCCGACCACCTTGCAGGTGGCCGCCCACACTGCGCTTGCCGGTACGCGGTCTCCACCCGAGAACCTTTCTGCCCCAACGCCCATCGGTATCGGTACAAAGTTTTATTCATAAGAAATACTATATTTTAGTCGTAATTAATTAATCACGTCACGGCCGACGTGTGTCCGTAAGCGTCAGTCTGACGGGTCACTGCAAACTAAACAAGCACCTGTTTCAAATGGGTATGAAACAGGACGCAGTATGCAGATTCTGCCAAGACACAGAGGAAACTGCAATCCATATCTTCTGCTTCTGTCGACCACTCATGAGGAAAAGAAGTAAGTATACCTTGGGCAACACGTCGTGCCCCCGGAAGAGATACAACACTTCACTGCCCAAATAATCTGAGAATTCCTAGACTCAACGGGCCTCAGTAGTGAACTTTAATAAAGGAATGCCACAATAGATCAAATCTGGTCGAAGCGGGATACAGAAGACGGGATACACAAATCAACAATAATAATAATAAAAAAGCATCAGTTTACTCCAGCTAATTAAAAATCGTACTTTACTGGCTAGTGGTTTCAAGAATCCGCAGTAGATTACGAACATCTTACTTAGATGACACCAGAAGAATTATTTCGTCAGCATACCTCAAAATAATGTTTTTGTTGTAAATGATGAAGAGCAAGGATGATAATATACATATACATAATTGCCTGACACCGAATTGTCTTTGAAAGATTCAGAATCTACTGCATCCAAGCGTACATACTGTTCCGTCCTTATAAAGCGTCTAAATGAGATCTAGATACCATGATGAGGGATGCCCATCTCCACCAGTATTCCCCACAATTTGGTCCAGACAACGTTGTCAAAAGCTTTGCTAAAGTCAATGAAGCAGATGTACAGTTTTTTATTAAACTCTCTGCACTTCTCGATGATTTTTCTCAGCGTTACCCCACATCTGACATTATTTGATTGTCATAATTCATCATTTGGCATTTATGCATTTTTATTCTGAAACTTGTTTTTGCAAGACTTTTTAAGGTTACATCTTGTTAAATACATTAGGTTAGGTTAGGTTTGTTTTATAACAATCCTGAAAAGTTTACATGTTCGGAAAAAAATGCATCATGCCAAAAGATCAATTATGACAAAAAACTTTCTGCAACACATTAGTAAACCTTTTTCTCAATATGAGTATTTGCTCTCTTATCTCTCGCCCTTTGACAAAACTTCCAGAGCAGTCTAGAGCAATTTCTCTGTTAAAGTAAGCTTAAAGTATGGTGTTTAAAATGTGCAGAAGTATTTTGCTGCTGTATGGTATTAGGTAAATCAGACGATAATTACTGCATTTCCTTGTTGCGCCCTTTTTGTAAAGAGGCATATATAATTATTTATCCCATTCAGAAAATGGCCCTCCAGAATGACAGATCTCGAAACTCAGTCAGTGTATCTACTCCAAAATCACCCATAGCTTTGATAACCTCTACGGGTATTCTGTCGGTGCTCACTGCTTCACCGCAATTGAGAAGATTTATAGCAGCTCTTATCTCTTCCTTTAGAGTTGGAAGTTCGCTGCTGTATGCAATCAAGGTAGCAGGATTAATTGCACTGGACTGGAATTCTTTTAAAAAACAAAGAACGACGGTAATCTCCCAAAACCTCTGTAATTGTTTTTATATGACGTTCACCATATCACCCGCGGAGTTTTCAATCGCCCAGTCTTTGGTTCAAACTATCTGGTTATAGTCTTTATTTTCATATGCGAGTCTTTAGTGTCATAATTTTCACTTTCATATATTTTAGAGCTAGATTCCGATTTCTTCGACAATGCAGTCCCTACATCACCCTATAAAATTTAGTTTACCTTTAGTTTACCAAAAATAAACCAAAAACTTTCCATAAAAATATGACTTGACAAAAAAAGCGAAAAGTGTTATGCTGTGTAGGTAAACACATGTAATTATACTCGACAAGCACTTGGTAAACTTTTAGATTTAAAGATTACTTCTTTTATACAAAAGGTTGTATTTTTTGTTTTCCAACAGGTACAACCATTGTTTGAAATATACTTTGGAAGCGTTTGGCTCTAAAATATTCAATTTTAATTCTTATTCAGCGATATGTATCCATAAGATATTTACCACAGACTAATAAAAGATACTACGTATCAGACTGCCAACTCAGAAACAAATATTATTTCCACTAGGAAACTATATTTAATCTGTACGATTAGTGTTGACTGACGTTAATTTTTTTTGTATTCGAGATTGCAATATGGCAAGGGATCGTAACGTATTCAGCCAAAGTGGTCTAGGTTCATTGAATGAGGTCTAATATTTAGAATGAATAGTTCCCGGCACGTAAATTTGAACACGTAACTTCAGTAATTGTATTTACGTGAGCAAATTATATGCTGAGAATTATACCTCAGTGGCAAAAAGATAAAACACACACTAGCTGTTGAAAGATTTATTTTTCAATTTCTTTTTAAATTTGTCGTAAGCTTTCTTCTGTATTGCAAGTAATACGTCTGTCCCCTTTAATATTTTGTTGGTTGTGTTGCACCAATTCATAATAGTAAATCGGACAGTCAGAGCAATGAAATGACTGAGAATAGATTTTTGCACGGCGCAGTCGAATAAACAAAATGAATTCTTGGACATAAAGTTTGCTAGTTCTGCGGGCGATAATTTTGCAAGATCATCACGATTTAAACACTTCAACCACTAAGTATTTTCTCAGAGCACGGGAAATGGTGTAAAATAGGGTCCTTTCGCAAAGTTCTACAAACGCAGTACTCTTAAAACATGTTGCAAAAAGCAAGTCAGGATAAACACAAGGACATCACACGATAACACATTACTGTGACAGTGACAGAATGAATTTCGACAAATAACATATAGATGACAAGACGAGTGTATTGACAAAGCAACAGCTAATCACAGCAGAGAAAAACGTCTGTCAACATTAAAAACAACATGGCGCTAACGTACGCGTTCTTTTATACGAAGATTACCAGCTCCTACGATTACCTACTCGATAAGTAAAAACTTTTTTGTTAACTTTAACTAAAAAAAAACGGAAAACATTTACAACTTTCTGAGAATGTACTGTACAGCGCTCCCGAAACATGATTGATTAAATCTCACCACTGCAGTGACCAACGTGCAAAATAATCTTTAATTATTTTTAACTTCGATTAATCAATGTAAGTAATTAATTTAGAACTGCGCCCGTCAGGTAGCAGCGCCGACAGGTGGGCGCAAATCGACAGGAAGCGCATAATTACTGCACAGGAAGAACAGGAAGGCAGGACCGGCAAGGACCTGTCCGCATTTCTAAATTACAGTTCAATGTTTGATAAGTTATTAGATGCAAAGTACAATAAAGAAGTTGAACTGTCTCTGATGCCTGAAATTATGTTTCTTTTTAGGGTGCCATACTCAGAAGGTGTCGACAGAATGTGAGGTATAAGCCTGAATGTGAGTTGTATTTTTTGGACCGCAATAGATATAGACACAGAAAAGTTAGGAACAATAAAAATAACCTTAGTTAATAATGGGTAATTTTCAATAGTTTGTGGACTTGTTAAAACTATGTGCAAAAGTGAACGCTTTTAATACATAATTATTATTTTTTAATGTACTAATCGAAAGCTTGACTATGCAGATAATATATGAATAAGTTTTAGAATATGTAACTTAGTGGAAATCCTTAACTTTTGCATATGAACGTGACAAATCTCACTTTGAATGACCCTGCTAATATTGACTGACCTGAGAGGCTTTTTATTTTCAATCCTTATTTTCTATAAATTTGATGAATAATACAACATATTGTTAATAACACATATAAAACCTGTACAAAATACTCAAAGTATATCAAACACACGAGTGTGCTTAATTAAGACAAATTTTTCATTTACATTAAACAATTATAGACGCTGTGATGCAGAAAAATAAACACACCATTAACGTTTTACAGAAGTATGAAACTGTGCCCATAATTGATTTACCGGTTACCTATTGACGTGCTATAATTATTATTCCAAGATCAATCACACTTTCATAAATTAGAGAGGCATTTCTATCTTTAACTAGAAACGTATTTCTGGAACATCGTAGGATTACTTTTTATTTATATTTATCAGCTTTATTTACGTTACTGACCAGTTAGAATAGACTTGAACAGGCAAGACTACGAGCCGTCACAGTAATTTATGACAGTTTAACAGTTGACAGTCTGCGGACGCGAGCATCTGACACTAATGAGGCGCAACCCTTTGGACACATGTCGCTCCAAATTATACCTCACACTTGCGGTCACCGGAGGAACCGTCATTTATGCCGTGGGACTGCCAAGGGTGCAACTTTCAAATTAAGGGAAAATAATATTTCCGATATCCCAAACACAAACTTTCCCATCACTAGTTATCTGAATTCATCAGACTCTGTAAAACATGACATAATGATAAGCACGTTAATGATAGAAAATAGATACTTGATATATCTCCTTTTATTTTAAGATACCTAACTGTACTTTGCTAAGTCCAGTAATTTCATAACAGGCGAGACATGCTGGCCGTCCTTTCCTTTACTCACAGGGTTCAAAAGAGACGGAACTCACATTTCGCCTGTTTTCGGTCAGAGTGTTCAGCCGGTGTTAAGGTTGTATCAAGCTCTTTAAAGGTAGGCCAAGTCTACCAACTACTAAGAGTCTGTAATATATGTCGATGGAATATATGGTACCGTCACCAGCATCAATTCCTGCAACAAAGGGGGCGAAAATATCTGACACTTCATAACGGCCCTAGAAATAAAGTCATGTCAGCTATTTATGCGCGCTTTGTTGTGGCGGATATTAATGCTGGTGACTGTACAAGTTCGACTACGCTGAAAAACCAAAATAGCTATATACTTTTTTTCTATTTACAAATAAAATTATTATGTGCGTTAGGGTAAGAGTAAGTCAGATGTAGTGCGAGGTTCGAAAGGTTATATAACATACTTTCAACGCCTTTAAGAGCATTTTCGGTAAAGTTTTAAGGCCGAAACACACCGGATGCGTGCGAAGCACGTGCACGTGCGCGTGTGCGTGGCGTGCGCGTTGTATCGTATGAAATGTCATAGTAGATGGCACACCGCTTGCGTGGCGTGCACGTGCACAGCGGTGTGTCATCTCTTATGGGTATTCGTACTTTACAAAGCGCACGCCACGCGCACGTCTACGTGCATACCACGCACATGCATCCGGTGTGGCTTGCTTCCGTCTTACCCCAACGCACCTTACGAAAATGTAAATTCATAAGAATGTTAAATAAATTAATGCTGTTTAATTTTTTCTTATTATTTAATATCTAAACAGCGGTAATTGCAATTCACACCAGCTAAGCGCCGGTACTATAGTAATTACAATTACTTACGGCATATTACCCTTTAATTAAGAGTTGCCGGTGGGCATTAATCACGGCACGGGCCGCGATTACATCCGTAGCCATTACTATAAACGCTCGAAACTTATTAAATAAGATGCTTAGGTTCCGTAGAAAAGATACGTCCAAAGATGTCTTAAAACGCAAGAGAACCAAAAGCACATGTGACAATACCTACGTCTTTGTTGAAAGATTTTGAGCAATGCATTCGACGCATTCGAGCTGAAATTTTTGTTTTACAGCAGATGACCTGCTTTTGCTTGGTGTGAAGCATAGTTTTATAAACGTGATGTCCGTAAATATGTCTTTGGCAAATGCTACTACTTAGTATGGGATTGCTGAGACAAGAATAACCTTCAAGAGCGAACTCCCACCTGAAAGGCCGGAAACGCACTTGCGTCTCCCCTGGTGTTGCAGGTGTCAATCGACGATGATCGCTTACCATCTGGCGATCCGTCTGCTCGTTTGCCCCCCATAGCATAAAAAAGGATACTGGGTACTAAGTACAATGTATACCTACATAATGACTGCGTTACATTGGTCAGTGTTAAGGAAATTATTAGTGTACCTAGTCGATTACTAAAATATGTATCTAACTGTTCACCTTATTGCATTGTTATCAAGTCCAAATGGGGATGCATGTATATGTAGTCCACTGTTCATATTTGCATGCATTTCAACGAGCCACTTATCTACCCCGACTTCTGTGGTCGTAATGTAACACAGAGATTCCGAGCCCCAAAGTAAGCCATCCTGTTTTGTTTTTCCGGTCATTTTCATTTCAGGGTCTTTGATTCTGAAAATAATACAGCCAGCGATGCTAACAAAGGAAACCTTCTTCATACAGGAAAATTCCAAAACTAGGATCAGATATTCAGAGTGTAATTAGTAACATAGCATTTTAAAGTTGAAGACCTGGACATTTGAAACTGACCACTTGTTTACATAAAAAAATCGCTTAGGTACTCATCTATGTACTAATGGTCAGAACGGGTGCCGCATACCGAGGCTGATGAGAGCGGATCCCCGCGCGGAATACTTAAATAAGTTTTTAGCCTTATTTAATTATTCCATTTAAATCTGCTCGTGAATATTCAACGGCGGAGGATTATTAACTTTTTTTACACAAGTGACCATGGAATATGTCAGTGAGCTGCAATAAAATATACTTACACGATTAGTCCGTAGAAAGATATCTCCTCTCAACTCTATTGGTGGTATTTTTAAACGGACTAATGGTGTAGGTATATATTTTTGCAGCTGACTGTTCATAGCTGGTCAACGGCACAAAAAGATGCACAAGCAATGTGTGATGCAAGTCGGTTTCTACTGATTAAAGTCTCGGGCACAACAGTTTACTGTAGGAGTCTCTGGAAAAAGCTATGTTAAACAGTATAGACATCTCCAGAATTCCAGATTGAATTGATGATGATGATAATGATAATGACACAGTTCTCGCTTAAAAAGATCTTACCTTATAACTGCTTAACGCAAGTGACTACAGAAAGTAAGGTAGAATACGATTGCATAATATAGCTCGCGGATGATCGGACGATAACATTCAGGATGACTCTGGAAATCACGCACCTACCGAAAGACGTAGACTAGACTTTCTCCAAAGAAAAGACTGCCGTCCTACTTAATGTCGCTCCAAACCGAAGGTTGCAGAAGATTGGCAACAATGGTCCAGCAATGGTACTTATATAGTCACCTTTAAAAATATTTTATCTTGGTGGTCTGTAAACTCACACCAATTATAGTCTCATCATACGATTTATCGAAAGTTTTATAGTTATTACTTGAAAAGCTTTAATATTATGTGCAATAAGAATATGTTTCATACTAGGACCTATTTACTACGCACACTAACATGTTTAGAAATTGAAATAGGGATAATCATGGACCTATAAAATAAGCGGACGGAGTCTTTAGAACATTCAACTGAAGCCAGCTAATGGCGGACCGCGTCAATGTGTGCATTTTAACAGAGTTGCCATGTACAACAAAATTTCCCCAATCACGAAATAGGTTTCAAATAATATTTTTCCCGTAAAAAGGTTAGAACACAATACATGTAAGATTCAGATGTGGATAATATCAAAATAAACGGATTAAAACGGAACATCTAATAGTTATTATAGAACCTAGAGTTTTTCATTTGGTAAACTTATCTTTTTTGGTAAAAAGTTAGTAACCATTCTAATCATTCGACCTTCTGTGGAGTATAAATTTGTAGCCTCAAAATGGATAGTACAGATTACGCTCTTATAATTTTTATGTCGTAAATTATTTCTTTGAGATTCGTCCACTCTAGGAAACGTAAATAATATTTTCGATGAATTTAAGACGAAATTACACGATAATTAAACAAATTTATGTACTGAAATAACAATTCTCACGTTTTATAAACTTATTTTTTATTAAAAAATATTTAATTTAACGCAATACCAATCTCCATAACTTTTAGGGTAATTACCCCATTTTTTAATTGAGCACACTGGTTTCGTTGTATGAAGTTTATCGTATGACAATTTAAAATGTTAAATTTGAAAATAATATTGATTTACGAGTTTGTTACTTATAAAAAGTAACGCTCTGAGTTTTTTTCCTCACTCCGCTGTGGTTCCTACAACGTTGGACAGCCCAAGACGGCATATTTCAATTATATTGTGTCATTCTGAGAGATGTTTATTCGACGGAGTCTCGTTTAGTTATGGCGGCCGACTGACTTACTATGGTTTGAATGTGTGTGTGTCTCTCGTAAGGACAAGCGATTTGACAGATACTGACTTACTATGGTTGCTTCACTTTCATGTTCTAAAGACTCCGTCCGCTTATTTTATAGGTCCATGGGTATATTATCATATTTTTTTTGTATTCTATACCAAAACTCACACAGCGCAACATTACTGGAATTATATTGGTCTGTCTGTCTGCCAACTTTGTTCATGGTTTCTGGGCTACTTTCTAGTTCATCTCTGTAGGTATTTTTATTTACTGGCTACTAGAATTATATTGGTCTGTCTCTCTGCCAACTTTGTTAGTGGTTTCTGAGCTACCTTCTAGTTCATCTCTGTACGTATTCCTATTTACTGGGTACTAGAATTATATTGGTCTGTCTCTCTGCCAACTTTGTTCATGGTTTCTGAGCTACCTTCTAGTTCATCTCTGGAGGTATTCCTATTTACTGGCTACTGGAATTATATTGGTCTGTCTCTCTGCCAACTTTGTTCATGGTTTCTGAGCTACCTTCTAGTTCATCACTGTAGGCATTCCTATTTACTGGCTACTGGAATTATATTTGTCTGTCTCTCTGCCAACTTTGTTCATGGTTTCTGAGCTACCTTCTAGTTCATCACTGTAGGCATTCCTATTTACTGGCTACTGGAATTATATTGGTCTGTCTCTCTGCCAACTTTGTTCATGGTTTCTGAGCTACCTTCTAGTTCATCTCTGTAGGTATTCCTATTTACTGGCTACTGGAATTTTATTGGCCCGTCTCTCTGCCAACTTTGTTCATGGTTTCCGAGGTACCTCCTCGTTCATCTCTGTAGGTATTCCTTTTTACTGGCTTTCCTTATTTAAATATCTTAAAGGTGCCCAAATAAAATTACAAACCACCCCTCTACATAGGTACTACGAGTATTCAAATAATTCCGATATTCGATTGCGCGAATAGGGACGCACAGAACGTCTATGCGTCATCTTGGTGTAAGTAATCTAAGTCCGACATGATTGTAAATATCTAACTGAATAAAATAAATATGTAGGTAAATGTCTAACTGAGTCAGAATAATTCGCTATAACTTCTTTGTCCAAAGTCGTTTTCTAGACAACTCCGAAACATTCTTGATTAAGAAATATTCTTTCACAACTTCCGTCAGATTGAGACATCAGATTCCAACTATTTTCCAATAGAAGTATTATTAACCATAAAGAAATAGAGTTGTAAGTATGTGGTACCCAACTGCAAAAAGCCTAAAAACTCACAATATCGTCTTCTTTCTACTCTGCCTCATATAATATTTCGAAGATCAAGAGCTCTTGCAAAGTGGTATACCTCCAAATACGCAAAAAATCGTCAATTGATTTGTTGACAAAATAAAGGTCAACAAACCTTCCGCGTCTGAGCTATCCACAAACGCTGTACCCACCAGTATCCGCGGGTTGCGTACAATGCCCGAGAAAAAGTCCTAAATCGGCGTAGGGTGTAATTAAGGCGCCCACCCACCGCATCGACCTCGAGGCCTTGACCGACAGCCGTAATGAGTTCAGTCGGGCCTCTTGGCCTAACCGGTGACACTGGAACTGCACCTTAACGACCTACGATTGACTTCCAGACGAGATAACGCTTTAGAAAACCAACTGGAAACTCCTTTGTGTTGCTGGAGACGAATCTCGTAAATAAAGAATATTTGGCGATGTCTGGAGTCGTGAAAAAGTTCCACCTAAAGCGGACGCCATATTGTTGCATTGCATTTCTCATGCAATGCCCGAAAATCAAACAACAAAAGGAAAATACCGACAAGCCGGTTACTAAAGTTTTTTTATTTCATTTCAGCGACTAGCACGAAGCGCCGCGGTGAGACGAAAAAAGACGTATGTAGCTACAACGTTAAACTTAAAGGATGCGTACGTAAAAGGCTTAAGTTTCACAAAACGTGTTTTCTTTAAAGACATTCTGTGTTTCAATGTAAAAGCTTGAACACGAGAGCTCCGCCTACACTTGATTTAAAATTAGAACTCTTGCGTGACAAACGCCGGTAACTTCAAATTATTATGCTCAAAAGTTAAACTTTATTTACAAGCGGTAGAGCACATTATGCCGCGGTAGTTTATCAGCCGTAAGGTGGGTTGCTCCGTAAATGCTATTGGCCGAATCATGCAACGTGAAACAAACAAGAAACACAAGAGCGAGGGAGACGGCGAGACAATAAGCGCAGTGCTAAACCTCTGTGCTCGAGTTTACAGTACTAAAAAATACAAATTTTGATCATGTAAATCGTAGGAATTCAAAATTCGAAATACAACCTTTATTAAAAAGAAAAAACAACAATATCAAATCAAATCCCAATTTTAAAACTAAAACTCTAAAACGCCAACGACAAAGATGAAACATCCACATATGCCTTAGAGGGAAGAGTAGAGACGATATAGTGAGCAAGCGTTCCGCTTGGTATCACAAACATAAATACAAGGGGCCGGGTTTATTTTATTCGATCCTGTCCCAGCGTTACAGAGATGGGTTTGAGTTTTTCAGTTTAGTGGGTTATGGCGTTTTGGACTGCGGTGCGAGCAGCGGTGGGCATGGCGGCCCGAAAGCACTGACGATTCGTTTAGTAGACAGTTGACAGTCGCCACGCCACACTGACATTCCGATACCACTGATAACAATTTTCTATAGATGAATATTTTTTGCTGACACTCCCGTACGGTGGCGTTTGGATACACGACATTGAACTCAGTGGATTTATTGCGAGGAAGTGTTTATAGTGAAGTGTTGTGATAGTTAAAATGACTTTGGAGAAGTTGTGTTGACTGTACGTTATGTGAAATTTAAATTGAATTGGAAAGTAAGTTGGTTTTAATAGTACAAATATTTTATTTATTGAAAGTAATAGAATGTTCTAACTGGTTTCTCGACATAGCTAGTGGTTTGGGATCTGACCAGTTTGAGATAGAATAAGTTAGTAATTGAATCTAAAACTGTATACTGAAACTTTTCTCGGTTTGAAAAGGTTTGTCTTATATTCTGAGGCGTAGTTTTAGCTACAGAGGTTATGTAAACACCTAAGGTTTCTTATGTTTAATGTGTTTGAATAACATAATATATCTTACATCGTCTTTATACAACTAGGTCTACTACAAGCGTAGGCATCGTAGAGACTAGAGGTATTTAAATCGAACATTTCGACGAGTTGGGATATTAGGTGAATCAACTTTGTAGTGCCCTCCATGTTTGTACTATAGCTGTATAAAAGGAAATAATAAGAAAATACGATGCCTACTGTTGTTAATTATTGTTGCGTTCCTTACTCAATTAATTATAGCGTGAAACTACATGACAACGGTATAAAAAAATATTAATTGAACTTTATTTTCACCGGTTACCCAGTGGACGTCAATGTCTCCCGATGCTGTATGAGAATAGTGATTTGTCCCTTTGACAAGCATATTTTCTGCTAGAATACGTTTTTTTGCGATATGCAACATATAAGTATGTCCAAATTCAATGTTTATCTGGCTATAAGGACTTATAGATTTTTATCAAATACACATGTTGTGTTAACTAATAACGAAGAAAAGACTAAGGGACAAGAAAACTTTGATTGTCCCTTTAATAAATCTATATCGATTAGGTACCTATAACTATTAAATTCGTTATTTATCTCATCATCTGTTACAATGTATTTCCAAGAACCAGTCAGTTCCAAATTCAATTTAAGTATTATTTTTATCTCTACCTATAAGCTTGACAATTTTCACAGCGACGAAGCTATGCCGGGAATTTTTTATTGTGGAATTTAAAAAAATCGTTTCATATAGGTAGCAAGGATTGACTCTCTAACTACATTTTGACCACTGTATGTTAAGACTTGCTGGAATACATGTGTATTAACTTCGGACATGAACTGAACTAACAATTCATGAAAACTCTACATTGAAATTAAGTAATCGTCCATCAAAAAGATTACTGATCGCAAACTACCTGAGTTCAATAATGCTGAATACCCAGCAATTGTGTCGTTACATTAGATGTGCATATGGTTTAGAAGTAGGAAGACTAGAACTATTTTAAAATTTTAGTTTTTTATATCCCTTTAAATAATATTCTTACAATATGCAATATGTGGGTAGAAACTCTTTGCGTAACCAAAGATGATTATTGATTTTTTCATAATTTTATGCGTCAAAGCCATTTATACCCAAATATGTATAACTATAGCCTATTCACATAACTGTAAAAGTTACATATGAATAGGTAAGTAGATAGAATTATTTTTCTGTAAAAAATAGCTGTCAAATGTTGTGCCTTCTATGTTTGCTTGTCGAATTAGTACATATATGCTGTGTACATACAAAATGTAAACTTGATAATTATTTAATCAGATCAACTATTCAATGCATTTTAGAAGAGATTTGAAAAATCTAAAATATCAAATTTACTCTTATACGTAACCATAACCAATCAGGTAAACGATTTTAAATAGTCACAAATATTTCTACTACAATAGTATGGATAGATTATTGTGGAAAAATCAATCATTGATATCCAAGTAAGCAAGGGGATTATAGTAAAAACCATTTAACTGCAGAATAATGTTTCAAAATAAAAAAACCGTTATTCTTAGGCATCTACTTAAGCAACACTGTTAAAATTCTATAGAAATGCATTCGAGTATTAAAACAAAATGCCGTCCAATAACGAATCGCGCTTCTACATAAGTGGCCACACATATACAAATATCAAACTTCACACAAGTTGGTAGCGGACTATACCCAGTCTAGTCCAAATTCAAATATCTAGAGAGCACGTAGACCCGCCTCCGCCGCTGGGCGTCGCTCGGACACGCCCACCGACGGCCGCGTATACTGCGTATACCGTGTGAATACCGACGCCAATTGTTAAGTCATGTGTTCACAATTGTATTGTGAAACTGTGGGTTATGAAATGGGAAATTTTTCGGGAAAATTCCGTCCCGATTCGGCGACAGACGTATCGGACACGCGTACACCATCGTTTCCGAATGTAGGTACCGATTAGATTGCAAATGCAAAATTAGAACGATAATTCTATGCAAACAAATACTCGATACGATATACATGGAAAACAATAAGAGAAAATTCTGTCCAGATTTGACTATATTGTACCTTTACGTGACGACCAGTCGTGCACAGGGCTTTTGGCCAAGGTAGGCAGTTTTTCTGTTCCTATATATGGAGCCATTGTCGTTCAGGGATTCATAGTAGGCAGTTTTTCTGCACATATATATGGAGCCATGGTCGTTCAGGGTAGGCAGTGCCATTGTGCCTATATGAGCCTCATTTTAGTTCCCGACGTTTCGGAAGCTTTCCAGCTTTCCATGGTCACGGGAGGACTGAGAAAAGATGTATTTTCCTCTGTCAAAGTCACAATTTGTGCAAACTACCCATTTTTTGAAAAAAAAGTTTTTTTTTAATTGTTTTATTTCAATGGCTTGTATGTTTACTGAAAAATATAATTAAATAATATTTTCTTCTGTTTCCGCGATTATTACTCATTGAAATAAAACAATTTAACGGATTATATCGCGTTTATTATCTCATTTTAGTTCCCGACGTTTCGGAAGCTTTCCAGCTTTCCATGGTCACGGGAGGACTGAAAATGAGATAATATACGCGATATAATCCGTTAAATTGTTTTATAATTAAATAAATTAATAGTTTAAAAAACACTACAAAAACACGCTTTACAAGACTTTCCTAACAAATCCAAACAGCTATGATACGATGTTCCATCATCAAGTTCCAGTTCAAATCTTCCGGCTCCATCATCAGATCAGTTCGACAGTATCATATTATTGTATTGTCATCAGAACTACATACAGCTGCCAATTTTCATGACGCTACGATCCTTGGAACATGGTTAAATTAGTTACCTTAGATTTCATTACATAGTTAGTTACATACAGATCGACCTAATAAAAGCGTGTTAAAAAGTTGTAGAACATTTATTAGTTTACAATGTAACCCCAATTTAATAACGAAGAAAACTGTCAAGTTTAGTATTGTGGACAAATTAACCAGGGAAATACATTAAATTTGAATACGGTTTGAAATAAAAGTATTTTTTAAGCGGTCTGTTTTGTTTGAAGAGTTATTTTTGAGAACTGTAGTAGGTATTTCATTTTACTGTAAATGTGAATATTAAATTTATTATGAATACACGTATCAAACCGTATTGTTGCTCTCTCACCTCTAAATCAACCTACATAAAATAGGTATTCCTACATAATCTGAAAATTATTAACAGTCATGAATAAACAATTAGTCTCTATCTACTAATATACTGCCGTTTTACTGAAAAATTACGTTTCTACATTCCGAATATTTGCAACTCAGCTCTGGGTAAAATATCAGAAACATGTTTTTTTCTTATAATGGCTTATAGTAGTCTGGTTAAAAAATGAAGCTAAATTCAGATAGGCAACTGTCTTAACACAATTGTCTGTGATTCGTGGATAAAATTCGTGAATAGGTACAATTTAAGTGTACAAAATGACATGATCAGCAGCAGACATTAAACTTAATTTTCTTTTACATTAACCTTTAATATGTTACCCGAGTCGCTAAAATCAGAATAAAACATTTTGAAAGCGTTTTAAGCATGATCTTATTATATTACGCCTCAAACTAAGCAAAGAACACGTATATCTTTAATGGCGCATCTCCATGCGGGACTAACTCGAACAAAACACTAACTATGCTCATACATTATGTAACGTGGCTACAACAGCACATGTTCAGAATTCAAGCCCGACCCACAGGGTACATGGCGGTACATTATATAAGGCTGTGGCCTGAATGTGGAAGCGAGTTTGTGTTTATTCATTACGGCGCATACGTGTTATGGCTTGTGTTTATAGTATAACTAGCTTCTGCCCGCGACTTCGTCCGCCTTAAATTCGTTTATCGCGGATAAGGGTATTTTTCCGGGATAAAAAGTAGCCTATGTCCTTCCCCGGGTCTCAAAGTATCTCCATACCAAATTTCATCCAAATCGGTTCAGCAGTTTAAGCGTGAAGAGGTAACAGACAGACAGACAGACACACTTTCGCATTTATAATATTAGTATGGATTAGTATGGTCTAGAAGGCGCTCGCAACTTCGTCTGTGGAGGAGAAAAAGTCATCTTTTTTTCGATAGCGCAGTCGGGTAAACAGTATCCTTTAACCTGTGGATACTCAGCTACCCTTGTACCAAAAAAAGTTGAAATCCGTTTAGCCGACTCGGCGTGATAAAGCCACAACGCAGGTATCACACAAGCTGTATTCTTTATACAGCCATTATACAGCCAGCTGTATAAGCTCTAATACAGCTGGTATGCTACTTGAGAACGACACATACAAAAATCCAAATAATATTTTTCGTTTCAGTGACCTCCAAATCGTCCGTTACAAACAATTTTCTTTTTACATCTTCATACACCTACACATATACCTACAGACATTTCATTTTTATACCTTTATAAAAGTATAGATGTGTTCGATGGAAAATAACGGCGTTATTTTAGTTGGAAGAATGTGGTTTTGCTATACTGGAGACAGATGACATGGCCTATCCCTATCATGTCTTGATCTAAACTGTCTACCAACGTTAACACTTTCGCAACCGACATTTTCCTAGCGCTACGCTCGTAGCTAATAACATGGGGAAAACCGTATGTAGCGAAAACTTGCTACGATCAGAGCCCCTGTGGTCGCGAGTCGTGAATGGGCGGAAGACAATGCATGCTTATTTTCTTCACACGAAAAATATATTACTATGTAGCTAACACTCACTCCAGCATATTTCATACGCATGGTAGAGGCAGGTACATGGTGGTACCCAACACAAGAGTCTGAGTTGCTTTAATATTACTTAACGACTTACGTGATGCTTTCTGAAAATGTATAGTTGCATAGCATAATGTCACCGTTCTTATTTTAAATATAAAAATTCAAACCAAAATCACAAGCACGTGAGTAGATAAGATTCAATGTGTCCATCAAACAATAAGGATTGGTTATTATCCATGCAGGAAGTAATATTTTTTAATACCACTAACTGAGCATTTGAAAAACTCACGCAAAATTACACTAAGGCAAACTTCTTTTATTGGTGGACTGCAAGTGAGCATAAGTTATTTTTACATCTATATTTTACCTATTCAAAAAAAAAACAAAATTTGCTGAGACTGGTGAGAATACGAATTAACTATGTACACAAGGGCGTTCGATTAATTAATTGAAATATAACTATTATTTTGTTAGCTGCTATGTGCTAGATCGATAAATACGTTTTTTATGTTATTCTCATTACCTTAATTTTACAAATAAAAAGGTGAAGTCTAATGAACAAACAAATAATGAATGGTAGTGAAAGATACACCCCACATTTGATCCACGCCAAGGAATACTAAATAGTGTGTAGGTACCTATTTGTAACCGACTTCCAAAAAAGGAGGAGGTCATATGTTCGATAGTTTGTATTTTTTTTATGTATGTTCACCGATCACTCCGCCAATTGTGGACCTATTTTAAAAATTATCTTTTCTATTTGAAAGGATATACTCCTGAGGTGGTCCCATTGCCACCAAATTGGGATCTGATGATGGGATCCCAGGGAAATCGAGGGCAAACCTGAAATTTTATAGGCACTTATAACGTTTTTCATATATTTTCTTAAGCTATTTAAGTATTTGCATATGGTAGTCATCATCTCATCATGCTGAGCTGATTACGGAAGGTAAAATAAAGAGAATAATTCTTAAAAAAAATCATCTATTATAGGTAGATACGTTAAGAATGTTAGTCATATTCTTTATAATGTGTCCCTGAAGTAGTCTCTTTATCGCCAAGTCAGGATCAGATGATGGAATATCAGGGAAATCGAGAGAAACCCTCAAATATTATAGGCACTAACAATGTTTTTTATATATTTTTCTAAAGTTATTCAGTTGTTTTCGTCTGGTTGTCATCATCAGACAAACAAACTGATCTGATGATGGAAGGTAAAAATGAATATGAACTAACCAACTTTTACATTTCTTACTTCCAAAGACTCGAGATGTGTGCAAAGTGCCTCCTCAATCTTCCCATTCTGGGCTCTACAAAATACTTTATATCACTACTGAAATCCATCACTAAAAAGTAAAAAATAAAAAACCAATAATTAAAAAAAGAACCGACTTCAAAATAAACTAAAAAGCTATAAATAGTCTTTTATGTGCGGTACGGATCACATTTGAATCACCTTTTGAAGTCATTTGTGCATTAAAAAATAATCTATAGGCTATTCATCCTTACTTATCCTAAATAGTAAACAACATCCTAACCTAAAAATATGCATTTAATGCCAATACCAGCTGTTTTCTTGTAAAAAATAAACTGAATGTATGAAATTGGCAATGTGGCACTAAAAACAATTATTTCTGTTACTTTATTTACGGGAAAATGGGAGTTTGAGAAAAAAAGTGTAGGTACTTCTAAGTTAGAGTGTTGTTTACTTTTTAGAACAAGTAAGAATAAATAACCTATATTAAGAGAAGCATTTTTAATCCGTACTGCAACAAATAAACCCTTTTTGATTTCACAGTAGATAAATCCTCTATACGTCACATTGTAGGTCCGTGTCTGACATAATAATTGACTACAGCAAACTGCCTAAATCACTTCATACAAGAAAGTGGAGTTTTGAGAGCATATTCCTTAGAAAGTAGAGAAGAAAGTTAGGCGAAGTCACGCTTATACACTTGTTTCAACGTTACAGCATAATTATTTGGTTCCAAAAATGCCATTAAACTTTATTTTCAGACATGATAAACAATTCAAGTCCTTTAATCCACACACTTTAATTAGTACAAAGATCGCATTACTGACAGCGATCTAACTCAGGTACGCTCACGCATGAACGAAGCAAGTCGTACAATTGCCGTACGGGATTTTGACATTGCCCGTGTCGAACACAGGCCGAAATGTGGGCCCAAGCGCGACGCCTGCACCCCTTCGGTGATCCATCACGCTTCAATCTGAAGCGCGACACAGCTTCTTACGCGTAATTACTGCCATTCAGATACAGTCTGATACTAATTCAGTAGGTACTATCCGCTACGATTTAATAGATGAAGGATTAGATTAAAATACATTTGAATAAAAATACTTGTGTCTAATTTTGTTTTTATTTAAAAAAGTATTTAAAAAATAAATATGGTTGTCACTATTCCTGTCTGGATTGAACAACACAAAAACCCCATAATACATTTTCAAATGAACATGACAAACTGTAAAAACTTAACTTGAAACAGTGTATCATAATATAAACAACCAACTTTCTTAAAAGAGACATAGTTTTAATCTAGTTTTACTCACAATTTACAATTGTGATAATTGTGTTTTGCGCTCTCAAAATTGATTCACCGGTTATTAAATACTCGTAAAATATAGGTTTTAGCAAATTAGAACTTGCGTATTTCGCATAATAGCTCAGGTATTTCAGCCGACTACATTCACATTTTATATACCAAGTTACACTTGCACGAACGCTTAATGTTAACGACCGCTCGACGTCCATACATCTCACGTCGCTATATCTTCTACTGTACTGTAGACGTTTGAACAATTATAAACACGCTGTATATTTATTTAGGTACCTCCAAATATTCCGGCAAGCTATCCCTATCAAAACAATCGGATTCAAGCAACAGTTTCTTCACAGTTCTACAGCATCGCCCATCCATCAACAATCTCGGCTGCTCAGATATTTACGAACAACATTACAGTGAAAAGAAAACTTTCAGAAGAGTTAAAATTCTATTAAATTCATCATCATCATCATTTTAGCGAAAGGACGTCCATTGCTGGACACAGGCGTCCTCAATAGATTTCCACATGGGCTGGATAGAGGCGACCCGCATTCAGTGAGTCCCCGCAACCCTAACCAGGTTGTCTGACCACCTTGCGGGCGGCCTTCCCACGCCACGCTTGCCAGTACGCGGTCTCCACTCGAGAACGTTTGTACCCCAACGGCCATTGGTTCTTCGAACTATGTGCCCTGCCCATTGCCACTTCAGTTTGCTTACCCGGTTTGCTATGTCGGTGACCTTGGTTCGTCTACGAATCTGCTAATTTCTGATTCACGAGCGTAGCCCTTTCCATAGCTAGCTGAGTGACTCTGAGCTTCCTTAAGAGGCCCATAGTTAGAGACCACGTCTCGGCTCCGTAGGTCATCACTGGTAACACGCACTGGTGGAAGATTTTCGTCTTCAAGCACTGAGGTATCCTGGACGAGGAGACATTTCGCAGTTTTCCAAACGCTGCCCATCCGAGTTAGATCCGTCGATTGATTTATTTCACTGTGATTGTTTTCTTAATAGAGCGCAGAGTAGTTGTGTATGTTTCGATAAATTATTTAATTTAGCGTTCCTTTCATTTAGACTTTAAATACTCTATTATGACGAAAACCACCATCCACTGCATTTATAACATTTACATAAACAATCCCAGTGTACCTCCAACTAAAGTTTGAAGTTATCCTCATCTAAATCATTTTTTGAATACCCTCAATATCTATCAGTGCCGCTGTGATCGTTCCTAAATATTTACGAACACATTATGCCATAATTTCGACTATAGTTCAGTTTCTAGTAACTTCATTATCATTATTTATTCTAACTAAGTATCTCATCAAACGATCCCCACAGAAAAATACTTAATTTTAGGAACACTTTCATATTCTCCAACAACGACCACCATATGATGAATACGTGACATAATGGTGGACTTGAACTTATTTTTCTTTATATTCTCCTCTGTTTCCGCGACTATCACTAATTTAAGTAAAATAATTGAAACGAATTATATCGCGTATATTATTATATTATTTTTCTTTGCGTAGTGGCTTGTACTTAGGTCATTTTAAAATCAAGTGATTTTGTTATAATGAAGACCTCGTATCAATGTATGTCTTAGTGCTAGCTGTCTAGGATATATGTGCATGCTTGGTTTTAGATATATTTCGATTGTAAGCCTGCTTTTATACACTTGTTTCTGTTTGTTCTAGTAGCTATATTATAGCCATTTTATTTGGTCTTGTGCTGTCGGGTGTGTATAACGTGAAATGATCGCACTGTACTTGCAAGTATCCCTATAAGCCTATTAAATAATCCTAGCAATTGTGGCGAGCTCCCTCGCAATCCTTCACCAATTTGATGCCGCTCTGTTATGTTTCTCAAACATTTACGCCTACAGCTATCCATACTAATATTATAAATGCGAAAGTGTGTCTGTCTGTCTGTCTGGCTGTCTGTCTGTCTGTCTGTCTGTCTGTTACCTCTTCACGCTTAAACCGCTAAACCGATTTGGATAAAATTTAGTATGGAGATAGTTTGAGTCCCGGGGAAGGACATAGGCTACTTTTTATTTCGAAAAAATAGCGTCATCCGCGATAAACGAATTTAAGGCGGACGAAGACGCGGGCAGAAGCTAGTACTATTATAAAGATGTAAAAATTAAATGTTGGTATGTGTCGTGGACTCATCACGCCAAAACGGCTAAACGGATTTGAACGATTTTTGGTATACGGGTAGCTAGGTATCTCCAGATGGTTAAAGGATACTTTTTACCCGACTACGCTTAAGAAAAAAGAGAAT
This sequence comes from Hedya salicella, assembly GCA_905404275.2. Lineage (NCBI taxonomy): Eukaryota > Metazoa > Arthropoda > Insecta > Lepidoptera > Tortricidae > Hedya > Hedya salicella. Next base: position 31,950,028 of record FR990097.1, read on the forward strand.
TATGTATTTTTTCTGCTCCGCGGACGAAGTTTGCGGGCGGGCACCTTCTAGTTATGAATACCTAAATTTGGGTATGGGTCCGTTTCTACTTACTTCACTGTGGTACTTGATGGACCCTCCAATCCATCCAGACTATTCTCCACCAAATTTAATTTAAGCCTTGACGCACTTTCATGTTCCTCAGACACTAAGAGTAAGAAACACTAAATATAACTATGAAATATGAAATACTTGCAAGGGTATGTGGTGCATATTTAAACTGTACCTAGTCGATCGCACTGCGCGCTGTACCGGCAATTTGTCCTCCAAGCCGCCTAAAGTTCCACTCGGCTAACATGAAGTAAGTTTTATTCCTAGAATACAGATCTAATCTCTTATAATTTTGTTTTTCGAATAAACCTTATTTCATTTTGGTTGAATCCAGCCTAACTTCTAATTTCTCCATTCTCTGATATTTTTTATGACTTGTTACGCCTGTCGGCATTCACTGGCGTGATAGGCCTTTAAATACTCGTTAACGCTAACAGAGCATTATGAAATTAGGCCTAGGTGAATTAAGTCCTAGCAACAGTAGCACACTCCCTCGCAATCCTTCACCAATTCTGCGCTCTGAGGTTCCCCAGACATTTACGAGCACATTATGACGGATACCTTCCGCTACACGCTTTACACCACTTTGTCATAGTGCGCGTGATATTGGCCCGTAATGTTTATTTATTGCTTCAGTTATACGTTTTATTATTTACCATTTTACTATAAAACTGGCATATCAGGTAGCGAATAAAAAAAAGTACACTCTATAGAAATAAAACAATTTAACGGATTATATCGCGTATATTATCTCATTTTAGTTCCCGACGTTTCGGAAGCTTTCCAGCTCTCCATGGTCATGGGTGGACTGAGAAAAGATGTATTTTCCTCTGTCAAAGTTACAATTTGTGCAAACTACCCATTTTTGAAAAAACACAAATAAAGGTGTACATACATGCCAGATGGGCCTAAGCTGTAAAGACAGTTACACATGTGCCAGAAGGGCTTAATTATTTTATTTTAATAATTTACCAAGCAGCATTTCACAAATGAGGCGTACTGAGGAGAAAAGAAACGCTGCAAAGAAAAACTCCCAGGCTACCTCATTCATTACTAATTATAATATTTAAAAACAGAGACTGTTAAACTACTTTTAAACATATAAGATATTTTACACCGTTCGGAAATTAAGGTTGGACCCGGGTGAAGGAGCACATAGCAGATGTCAAGCACCGTCCTTGTAATAGGTCTGCAGTCTGTGAACATGTCATTGACAACCAAACCACTCAATTAAGTTTGATAAACCTTGTATCCTTGCCAAAGAAAAAATATATTTTCCCAGAATGCTACGCGAGGATATTGAGATTAAAAAGCATCCTAATTTCAATAGAGAAGATGGATTGTCACTACCACCAGCTTGGGATCCTGTACTACATCTCATCAAGGAACAAGCGAGACACAGGACTGCAAAACCTTAATTTTGTATTGTTTTATATTGATAATTTTAAATTACGGTCATACATAGCTTGGGAACAATTTAAAAAAGTAAATTGTTAAGAAACAATTTGCACAAAGCTTCCTGAACTTGCACAATAAAGTAATGATATATTGAATGGATGAATGGTAAAGTATTATTCGTGGGTGCCTAAAGCAAACACGGAACTGGACAATGCTCTGTGTGTTCGATACAACTCAAGCATATCCGGTATTTAATTAGCTTTTGTTAATTATGTTATACTTTATACAATCACTCATTAAAAAAACTGGCCAAGTGTGAGTTGTACTCACGCACCGAGTGTTACGTACAGAATACTTATTCGTTAAAACGGCCGTATCTATAAAATCCAATGTTAGCAGAGCCCTATACTCCTAAGCCAATTAATTGGACGCAGTTTTGAGTAATTTTAATAATCTCGGGTTAGTTTGACCCAATGGAGGGTAACTTTGAGCCAGTGGAGGGTAACTTGATGAAGGGAGAGGGAGAGATAATGGAGGGTAACACATGAAAACCTTATTTAAAAGGGTCTAATAAAAACACAAAAGGATAAAGGTTAGCTAAAACCAACCTCATGGCATATATGTCCATAATTACAGTGCAATAATAACGTGGACCGAGTAAATCTCAACGGCCAAAGTTACCCTCCAGGGCTAAAGTAACCAGACTTTACCTGACTTAGATAGACATAAAAAAATTAAGATTTTCGGATTTATTTCGTAGGTTGCCATAAGAGCTACCTTCATACCAAATTTCAAGTTTCTAGGACAACTGGAACTACCCTATAGGCTTTCCATGAACGGCAATTTGCACGGAAATACCTTTTTTAATTATTGTAGCTTTGAATTGCGTTGGCTTAGAAGCCTGGTTGTTTTACAGCTTCATTGAAGCGCAAACGTAGTATTTGATGTTAATTTCAACTTGATACCTCCACGTATTCCTAAGAAAAACGGTGAGACGGAGGGGGGGGGAGTGATCCTATAAGGGTTTCGTTTTTTCCTTATGAGGTACGGAACCCTAAAAGGGTATGAAGTTATCTCTGAAACAACAGATCTGTTACCAAACAATAGGGTACATGCATGAATTTTTTATCGCTTTTCTTATCAAAATATGAAAATACCGTAAAAACAATTTCAAAAAGTGAAATTAAAATTAAAATCGGCCAAGAAATACGCATAATATAGGCATTTTAAACTGCTAATTAATCGGCGATTTGACAGAGAGGTCCGACATGTACTGTTACGTCAAAGTCTACTCTGGCCATATAAACTCCATATTAAATTCCGTTTTGCTAGAAAGAGATAGAATGAAATGTTTGATGGTTTATATCTTGGTTATTTTTATAGTTATTCGAAAAATTATTTTTATCGACTGTTTGTTACATGAATGAGTTTATAAAAAAGCAAAAATAAAAAATCATGCTTATTCCCTATTGGCACGAGCTTATTATACAGGTGTGTTCATGTGTCCAGGATACATTAAATTAATTTTTTACATAGGTATCTAAAAAAAACGAGAATTTTATGATTCCTTTGAGAAGACCTTCAGTTTTTTTTTTGTTTCATTCTGTCTCTTCTGGTCTGTAAGACCATTTTAGAGGTTCAAAAAGTACCTAAGTATATGTATATGGCGCATAAGTTAAAGTACTGAGCCATTCCTATATTTTAGGTTGAATTTGTCTTATTGTAAGATTCTTGATCGGAACTCTGCGGTTAACCTTGTAGTAAATGAAAGAGTAAAGGGACAGCACTTTTGTATCCCTGTGTACCCATTTCGGAGGGGTACCTAATTCCAAGAATGTTTTTTTCAAGATAGTCTTTAAAACTGCTATTTGTGACCTTTTTAAAATTGTAAAACTTTTTGATATGGACGATTAGCTCAGTTGGTTAGAGCGTGCTGCCCCGGTCTGGCTCAAGGCACTGGTTCAAGTCCAGTATCGTCGAAAAAAATTTTCATTTGTTTCTGATCTTTGTTTCTAATAATAACGCTAGTGGTGTGATCCACTAATAAATTGCAAATATTGTGATTATTATCATGTTATTTGTAAAACAAAAAGTACAGTCTTGATAATAGCTCCACCTCTCGCCGAGCCATGGTAGCTGTAAAGGTATCTGCTCGGGGTGAAAGTAACTTCACAGCTCTGCACTAGGCGGCGCTAAACGGCTAAAGAGTCGGATGCACCATACAGAGATCCATAAGCAAGAACAGATGACAAAATTCGTCGACTACTGGTATGGACGATTAGTTCAGTTGGTTAGAGCGTGCTGCCCCGGTCTGGCTCAAGGCACTGATTCAAGTCCAGTATCGTTGAATTTTTTTTTCATTCGTTTCTGATCTTTGTTTATAATAAAACTTTTTGATGCTAGGTAGCTATACAATAAGTCAGTACAGGTTGACAGATTACTAATATAAAAAGATTGTAGCAATTCCCTGCCTGCTGAATTAGGTAAGTTTCGGAACACGCTTATCAGCTTACGGACTCTGTTTGTTGTTGCACTCACGTATTGTCGAAAATCAAGTTTCTCATCTATAACAACGCCAAGATATTTCATATACGGAGTCCTGCTGATGAGTTGCAGGGAAGTTTGTAGTTGCCGAAGTTATGGTTTTGTGGAAACATACATATTTTATTTTTCTCAAATTCAAAATCAGGAGATTGTCTTGCGACACTTTTCCAGCCGTATTCTACAGATCTATGATAAAAAGCGTAGGTACCAAGATACTACCCTGTGAGACGCCGAAAATTACCGAAGAGGGAGAGTTCTCAATGCCATCAATAATTGCACGTTTGGTCTGTCTTGTTCTTGATAGGTAGCTTCGGAACTAGTCCAAAGCGTTTCCCCTGATGCCGTCCATTTTCCTGAGGAGTAAGGGAATGGAGACAGTATCAAACGCCTTGGCCACATATATTTGCCGTTATCTAGTTGCTAGTTTAGTCATGCATGAGAACGGAAACAAAATTGTGATGCAGCGAGTAGTTTCTTATTTTCCAAGAAATTTACCAACTCTTGTTTACCAGTTTCTCGAAGATCTTGAAAGATACTCCTAGTAAAGATATTGGTCAGTAGTTGCTTGGTTTGGCCTTAGGTCGGTAGTTGCTTACTTTTAGCCGTTTCCCATTCCAAATGTACTTTACTGTGTGTATATTAATATCAATTTATGCTACTTCATCCACATAGATGTAGCACTTTTCATGACAATTTTCATTCTTGTCCTCTTGATTCTCCTAACATGTTAAGGTAAAAGTCCCAGTACCCGATACTGTCCCAATAGTTGGCATCTCCAACCTTATTTCATTGCAATAGAGGTGACAAACGGAGTGTCAATTATTGGGAAAAAGCTGTCAGTCACTGAGACGTTTACCTTAATTCGCAGAAAAGTTTACTGCACATTTCCACAATCTTACTAAAAGTATGGAGTGCCAAAAAAAAGTAAGGAACACAATATCTCTATTGGGAACCAGTTGCAAAAGTGTCCAACTGTCAGCAGTAAATAGTAGTTCCAAATCCCTCCAGAATGGCGCTAGAGTAGCAATACTTACTACTTACTCCGTTGGCTCAGCGACCCAATGAGTCTTGGCCTCCAACACGAGAGCTCGCCGCTCGTCCTGACCCTGCGCCAGTTCCTGCTAATTTATGGCACGAAGCTCGCGCAGATCCGCCTCCACCATGTCCCTCCAGCGATACCTCGGACGCCCGACAGGACGCCGGCCTGTCGAGTGGCCCAGGTAAGCTCTCTTTACGCTCCGATCTTCCTCCATCCTTTCAAGGTGGCCAAGCCAACAAAGTCTGTGAGCTTTCGTCTCTCCTATGATATTAGGTTCGGCCACCAACTCCTCTATTTCAGCGTTCTTAAGGACCCTCCAGCTTCCATCTGGTCTTCGTCGCGGGCCCAGGATCTTAAGGAGGATTTTCCTTTCGGCAACTAATAGCATCGTCTCTTCCTTAAGTGTCATTGTCCATGCTTCGCACCCGTACATTAGGATAGGTCGCAGAAAGACATTTATTTTACTGGCAAGGATGTAACGTTGAATGTCACCGATGTAAACAAAGAGAAACAAGACTGTATATTTCGTGATAGGTACTCTCATAGCTTACGACAATAATGACAAAAGAAAAATAATTTTGAGCACGAATAAATATTTACTTCAGAAGAAGAACGAACGAAGGATTGAGTAGCATTTGTTGACATGATCGGAACTGAGAAGCAACGACTAAATTTATTTTATACTCTATTGCTACTCTGTATGCGGATACTGATTTCTTCGTTACGGGTATTGGTATCGGTGATGGTGCAGCCCAAGTATTTAAATTTCGCGACGCCTTTGTAGGTAGTATTTCCAACCGGTAACTCTTTTGGTTGGACGCGAGTTTCTTGTAACGTCTCATATGGAGATACTCGGTTTTGTCTTGGGATATTCTCAAGCCGACTTTTGATGCTTCTACTGCCAGGATCGTCTGCATAACCAATCACCTTATGTTTTCCATTAAGCTCGACGCCTCCTTCTAGTGCTAACACTTTCCTAAGGGCAAATTCTAGAACTAAATTAAATAACATAGGTGATAGCCTTGTTTTAGTCCTGTCACTACTGCAAATTCCTCCGTAAGATCCCCACCCACTCGAACCATCATTCTACTTACTCCTGTAGCAACTTGCACCATGCGTACCAACTTCTTGGGAATGCCATAGTTCTCTAAAATAGTAAAGAGAACGGCCCGATCAATACTATCGTACACTTTAGTAAAATCCACGAATACCGAATGAATACTCTGCCCAAACTCCCATTTTTTCTCCATCAGCTCCTTGAATAGAAATATTTGGTCAATAGTGCTACGATTACGCCGAAAACCACACTGATAATCATTTAAGATTTGTTCCGTGTACGATTCTAGTCTTCTAAGTATCACATATGACAGGATCTTGTACGCTGTTAGCAGCAGAGCTATCCCCGGATAATTAGTTCACTTTCTTTTACAGCCCTTTTTATGAACGGGGCATATGACGCCTATGTTCCATTCCCCTGGCTGCCGCTCTATGTCCCAGATCCTAAGCAGCAATTCAAACAACTTGCTCTGTACTGCACCTCCACAATATTTCCAAACTTCTGATGGGAGGCCATCTACTCCCGGAGCTTTGTTGTTTTTTAAAGCCATGATAGACACGCTTCAAATGTAGGGTTCTACCTCGTCGTCATTGCCATCGGAGGAACAGACTATAGGTTCATCTACAGGAGGGCTATTTTTATTTATTTATTTAAACTTTATTGCACAATACAAACTGTTACAAATAGCGGACTTAATGCCTTAAGGCATTCTCTACCAGTCAACCATAGGGCGAAACAGAAACTAGTAGTTATTGCAGGATCATTAATGTTGAGAATGCAAAAAAAAGTAAAGAAAAAAACACAAATCAACAAGTCAATATACGTATAAATATTTATATACACACACACATATTACATTAAAATACAAATAGATAAATACAAAGAGTAGCACCCCTTTGCAGAGTGCAGGCATTTATAAGCTAGACTGCGAGTGTGGTCTTTCATACATTGGTCAAACGAAACGCAGTGTATCAACCCGGGTGAAGGAGCACATAGCAGATGTCAAGCACCGTCGGTGTAATAGGTCTGCAGTCTGTGAACATGTCATTGACAAACCAAACCACTCAATTAAGTTTGATAAACCTTCTATCCTTGCCAAAGAAAAAAGATATTTTCCCAGGATGCTACGCGAGGCTATTGAGATTAAAAAGCATCCTAATTTCAATAGAGAAGATGGATTGTCACTACCACCTGCTTGGGATCCTGTAATACATCTCATCAAGGAACAAGCGAGACACAGGACTGCAAAACCTTAATTTCCGAACGGTGTAAAATATCTTATCTGTTTAAAGTAGTTTAATAGTCTCTGTTTTTTAAAATATTATAATTAGTAATGAGGTAGCCTGGGAGTTTTTCTTTGCAGCGTTTCTTTTCTCCTCAGTACGCCTCATTTGTGAAATGCTGCTTGGTAAATTATTAGAATAAAATAATTAAGCCCTTCTGGCACATGTGTAACTGTCTTTACAGCTTGGGCCCATCTGGCATGTATGTACACCTTTATTTGTGTTTTTTCAAAAAAATGGGTAGTTTGCACAAATTGTAACTTTGACAGAGGAAAATACATCTTTTCTCAGTCCTCCCGTGACCATGGAAAGCTGGAAAGCTTCCGAAACGTCGGGAACTAAAATGAGATAATATACGCGATATAATCCGTTAAATTGTTTTATTTCAATGAGTAATAATCGCGGAAACAGAAGAAAATATTAGATAAATACAATACAATTATAAAATATATATGTACCCTTACACCTGCAAAACATCACACAGACAATCAATCTTGAGATTTATTGAAGAGATCATTGCGCAACATGCGCTTGAAAGAGAAAATGCTCTGAACTTGTCTTATAGAGAGAGGAAGATCGTTCCATAAACGAATTGCTTGAACAGAGAAGGATTTGGACATAAAACTAGTGTTGTGAGAAGGAAGAGAGTTTGAGACTGCGAGCAGAGCGCAGCCTACCTCCAGGACGGGCAGTTACAAATGTAAACATAGATTTAAGATAATCCGGTTTGGTTGGATTAAATAAAATGTTGAAAAGGGTACAAAGAATTTTTAAGGACCTGCGTTCGTGAATGGGAAGCCATTTTAACTGACGGCGATACTCAGATACGTGGTCATATTTCCGGAGGTTGAAAATAAATCGAATGCAGTTGTTGATTAGCCGATCCAGCTTGCTCAGAGACTCCTGGGTAATATTGGAGTAGCACACATCAGCATAATCAACTATGGGCAACAGCAATGTTTGAACAAGGACAGTTTTTGTGCTAATCGGAAGAAAATGCTTAAACCTATAAAGCGCTCTTAAAGTATTAGTCACTACGACATACGTCAACACCTGGGGACCCCAGGTTAGACCGCTGTCAATGACCAATCCCAGGTTCTTAACTTTTGATGCAAAGGGAACTGCAATGTCCTCGAACATAATCGATGCCAAGCGCGTAGTGTCCAACAGAGAGAGAAGCCGAGAGCTTCCGAGTATAATGGCTTGACACTTGGATGGGTTTACGGCTATTGAGTAGTTGCTGGAAATAGTTGCGCCATGACCTCTTGATCTCCTCGCTATCTGTTACTAAGTTGCCACTGTCATCTTAAAGTAACTGGGTGTCGGGTTGGTAGCCTTTCTTAAACGACGTATTCGTGCTCAAAATTATTTTTCTTTTGTCATTATTGTGGTAAGCTATGAGAGTACCTATCACGAAATATACAGTCTTGTTTCTTTTTGTTTACATTGGTGACATTCAACGTTACATCCTTGCCAGTAAAATAAATGTCTCCACTTGCTACTGTGGCACCACCAATTGAACCCCTTTTGTCGGACACTTTGTATACACAGAGATTGTGCTCCTTTCCTTCTACACTCCATAAGTAAAATTTTGATTCGAATACTGTAGTCCCTACTATAATCACTTACTCCGTTTAATATGTTAATCTTAGTACAATACCTATTGAATATTATCTAAGAATGGTATGAAAGAATGAAGAGACGATTTACACTCAAGGTTGTTTCCCACCTTGATTATTAACGATCGATTAATTGACGCCGTTCAATTAAAATCATGGTCTTTGCTAGGTTCTGTTACTTTCATTATCAGCAACTTGTATAATTAAATCCTACGATTAAGAGGTTAAACATAAGAGCTTAAACCTTTATTAACCTGGATTACCAACTTTTTCTTAGTGGGTGAACGATTATTTGTTTTTCAAGAATAAAACTTTTCTAGATAAACTTGAAAAGTAAAACTGGGCCCACGTACCAAATTTCATACAAATCGTTGCAGCCGTACCTGAGAAATCGAGTTTAAAGATAGAAAGTGGTCGGTGGTAAGTAAAATGTGAGGGGTGACAGTTCAAGCCTTTACTTACCAGGCTTGAACTGTCACCCCTCACATTTTTTTAACAGTGAGACATGACGGACCCGAAAACATTTATAGTTATTTTTTCCACAGTGATGATTTATGTACTCCTGTGACGTCCTTCTCACAATTGTGACGGCCAAAGTAATTACTAAGTACTTACAGGTTAAACAATAACAAGGTAATATGTGTGTCTGTGTGTTACTTTTGTTATCTTTATGCCATCATTTCAGTATCAACACATTCTGCGTCTTGTTATCAGCTTCCATCCAACATCTTTTTGACGGTAAGTTTGGCTAAGTTGGTTACACACACAACGGCATACGAAGCTTGCGTTCGCATTCGTATCTCGGCCGGGGCAAGTGTTTGTTATGAGCACGAATGTTTGTTCCTTATTCTTGGATGTTTTCTATTTATTTATGTATGTGATCGTCGCCTATTATAGAACAAGCTGTGCTTATTTTGGGATTGCGGCTAGGTCGATTTCTGTAAGATCATACTTGATTTTTATTTATTTAGCCTTGCCCCACCTCTTTCACATCTTGGTTTTTTTTATGTAATAAGTAGCAAACGGGCAGTCGAGCCACCTGATGGAAAATAGTAATCGTGGGCCATGGATATATGCAACACCTCAGGAGTCGGCCATACGTTGCCAACCTTTGAGTGCCCTGTTCACTCGATTCTTGAAGAATCCAATGTTATAGCGCATCAACTTGCAAGTTTGTGGTAAAATGAGCGTGATGCCCATTTATTTCTGGGATGGCAGGCATCCAGATAGTGAGGATATGCTTTGTCCCTGAGGTGGGAGGTGCGATGATAGAAACGTGACGGTGGTATTAACTCAAAAAGTTCTTCAGAACATTTTGTATTCCACAGATGGTAGAACAAGCACAGAGAGCCAATATCTCTCCGGAAGCTAAGTGATTCCAGGCCGTCTGTCAGTTCGGGATCGTTGACAAGACGACGAAATGTCTGGCGTGGGATAAAATCCAAAAGAAGAAGTTGATATTTGGGTGCTCCGGTCCAGAGATGAGAGCAATACTCCATATGGGGTCGAACCTAAGCTTTTTAGAGTAAAAGCCGGTGACACGGTTTGAAATACTGCCTCGCTTTGTTGAGCACCCTAAGCTTTTTAAAAGCCAGTTTGGCTTTGTTCTCCAGGTGGCTTCAAAATTTGACTTTATTCGTAATTTCGACCCCGAGGATCCCAATACTTTTGGAGATGGTAAGGGGAATATTCGGGAACTTAAGCGCTATAACAGAGGGTTCTTTTCTTTGCGGAGAATGCGCAAACTTGTGTCTTGCTGAGGTTGAACTGGACCAGATTACGTCGGCCACAATTTGCGACTTCCTATAAGGAATTCTCAATTATAGACTTAATTCTCATTCTGCTATCATGCAGCTGCACCGGGGACATGTTAGCACGGCCTGTATAGCAACTATGACTCGTGTATCTTCCGCTTAGCAGTGAATATCACAGATCTGTAATATATCACTGTTATGCGAGATGACACTGAACAGGGTGGGCGACAAGACAGACCCTTGGGGTTGGCCAACATGAACGGGCAAGGAGGCGGAACAAACCTTATCGACAACGACTTGTATGCGCCGCCCGGACAGTAAACTAGCGATCCACATACGTAGCCCTTCGGGTAGACCGTATGATGGAAGCGTAGACAGAATAGCCTTATGCCAGACCCGATCAAAGGCTTTTGCGATGTCCATACCAACTGCCAGCGCCTCCCCCTTGTTCTCAATGGCAGCAGCCCAGTGATGCTTGAGATACCCAAGAACACACGCCGCAACCGTGGCGAGAACTATACCATCGGTCGCTAATACAAGCTGATGCTCTTCAAGGTAATCTAAGAGCTGGTTATTTACTACGCACTCCATTACTTTGGAGAACAAGGAGGTGATCGCAATAGGCCGATAGTTGGACGAGTCTGTGCGGTCACCCTTATCAAACAGAGGAACAGAGTAAACATTAGCTACTTTCCACGAAGAGAGAGAAAATAGGCGCATTATAACCGGAGTCAACTCTGGAGCGCACAAGACATGACTGTTCTTCTTGGTCTTCGTTTGCCTTGCTTTTCCAGTTACTGTGATTTTGGGGTCATGAGTGGGAGTGACAGGAGTCACGCTAAGCAAGTTTTAGTATCGGGCCAACCACGAAATCAGCTGTTCCATACATTTTCGATAATTACGATTTCGTGGTGTGTCCTATAGTTAAAATTGCTCAGTGGGATCCTCCCCATCACCCCTGTCATTCTCGCTCTAGACTCCCAAAATCACCCAGTAATAGCTCCTGCAGAACGTATTTACATACGAGTGCATTTCATTAAGACACTTAATTTTTTCATGCATAATAATTTTATTGAACACGCAATATTACATCCACTTAATCGATTGATTTAAGTATCTAGTACACGTCACGTCATGCCAACTGTCAAGCCAAGTTAGAATGTGTACCTACATTGCTACTCGTTCGTGCTTCAAAAAATTTACTAAGCCTTATAAATAAAATGATTTAACATAATCATTTTCCCATATAATATTTATAATCAGAAACTATGGCAATATGAAATTTACAGATATACTCGTATGACCACATAAAAAAACAAAAATTGGTTCCAACATCAGGTACAAATTCCCTGCTTGATTTAAATCTCTGAGTGATATAGAGTTACATCATCAGACAAGTGAGACGTTTTGTTTACCATTAACCCACTCGCACGCGATGCTTTTAGCATGAGACTCAAGCATCCTACATGTCTCGCACGATTAACATCGCTGTTAGTATATTGTAACTAGTCTGCGAGCCCCGGCCTGTGTCATGCATTTCCGCAAAAAAACAGTTAATTGCGTGGTATCATTCTCTTGTATGAGAAATCATCACCACCAGCTGTTGACGCAGCAATATTCTATTTTCTACGTTGTGTATGGGGTTAAGATGGCTGGGAATTTTATACAACCCTGATGAATGTCCCTTGGTATTGTGTGTGTATATTGGCTAATCTCTGTCCCTATTCTTTGATTAACGCCTCCCATCCTTGTGCAGAACTGCTGAATGGTCGAGTTACCGAAAAGAAACAAAATTATTACATTCAGTTGGAACCACATTCTCAATATTGAGATTGTATATTTCTTTGGACATCAAATGTTAATACATTAAGTGCTATGTGTTTGCGTACCATAAAAATAACTCGCGTCTACTAATCTTACCATGTGTATCAACAATTTTTTTGAATACATTCGCTCTACTGTTGGCAAATTTAAGAGGATTGTTTCTACAAGGTATTGTAATGCCCTTATACTTTACCTAAAATTTAATGTTCCCCTGTCATCGATTTTTACAATCTACGAATTATAGAGCTATCAGCTGATAGTACCAGAATTTTAGAACCGAATCTCCGTTTTGAAAAGCTATTGTGGGTACATTATTTGTGAACATAGAGCAAGAAACTCAGGTGCGCACCATAGAGGTGGAGTGATGTTGACCGTTCCCGAAATAAATGATACAATAGTGGTATATCGTGTTTTCCGACCAGTACGTCTTTCGGTTGCTATGATTTTGTGTGAGTGATGTTTAGAGTGACCTTGTCCATTGCACATACAAAAAATGCACACCACTTGAGTCTTTACACAGTCAATGGGCTCTACCGTAACTTTCGTGAATTTCTAAACATAAATGGTATCTAAAAATAAAACATGTTTTCTTTATAGTAATGAAATGCATGATGCATAGCAGACTGTTCCTCTTATACATATAATAATGATACTATTAGAGTAGGCATCATATCTGGTGGCTGTGGAAGAGAATCACTCATTTGGAGTTCTCAGATCTCGGGGGTTTAAACGGGCTCAAAGTAGACATTACGATTTATGGCTCATGCGGTAAAAATGTACAAGGCAATATGTATATTGCCTTGTACATATGAATTATGAAATGTTTACAATTATATAAACATTTCATATTGTTTGGCAATTCTTATTCATTTGTACAGAGAAGGGGATTTAAATACTAAGGAGATTATTATTCACTGCTGACGATGCGCATTAAGAAAAATGCAGTTGTAATTTTTTATAAATTTCAATATTAACAGTAGTTATGTAGAAAAACCAAAGAGACACATTCTAATTTCTATGAACACATTCAAAAACAAATTGCATTCGGGTAAAAATCTGGTTTCCTATTGCTATCAAACCTTCACAAAAGTACCCAATCTATGAAACCAAACTAGTTGAAAAACCCGCCCTCATAAGAGTCAGAGTCAAAAAACGCATGCTATTAAAACTAAGAATATGATATATAAGTCCAGACTACAAGCAGCCTCGAGACTATTTTTCAGTTTCATAAAAACTATGATCATCAATTCATCATCTATTTTAACAATATTTGCCGAGGCTATAATGACGAAAAGAAACGCGGTAAAAACCCACCTGCCTCAGGATTACAGACTGTTTGAGACCCGCACACATAAGTGTCGTGGTCAGCAAACCTGCATACTCGGTATATGTATATAGAGCAGTGGGCGGCCTCCGGACGCACGCCATTCGATTCCCCGAAGAGGAAATCGTTACGGCCGGCAAATTGGACCCTAACCACTAGTTAGCCCGACACGCAGCCAGAGCTTATTTACTTCTCTTGTATTGTGAATAAAATCCTGTTTCTATACATATATTGCTGGCAAAAGTTGGTCGCCTCAAATGCCGTAAGTGGCATTAACAGGCAGTCTTTCACAATAAGCTGCAGGTCACAGTAAATGTTGTAAATCGATGATGAAAGTTGCAAGTGACTGTGAAGGAGTTTTGTCCTGTTAATTCTATTATCCATAGGGCAAACAGAAGTTGCTGCTATTGCTGTTATTCTTGCTGAGCTATTACTGTTTTTTTGCTGCCATTATTTTCAAATGTTCGGACCAGCTTTCATTTATTTATAAATTATTATTGTTTGTATTGATGCCTGTGTGTGTGTGTGTGTGTAGTACTATGTACCAATAGGGAATATTCATGAATTTATTTTTTGCTTTATTAAGAGCTCATTTATGTAACAAACAGTAGACAAAATATTTTTTCGAATAACTATAAAAATAACCAAGATATAAGCCATCGAACATTTCATTCTATCTCTTTCTAGCAAAACAGAATTTAATATGGAGTTTATATGGTCAGAGTGCACGATGACGTAACAGTGCATATCGGACCTCTCTGTCTAATTAGTAGTTTAAAATGCCTATATCTTGCGTATTTCTTGGTCGATTTAAATTTAAATTTCACATTTTGAAATAGTTTTAACCGTATTTTGATATTTAGTTAAGAGAAGCGACAAAAAAATTTCATGCATGTTCCCCATTATCGTCATCATTGCGAATTCATATTATGTACGATAGATTAAACTTAGTTTAAGTTGATTCAAGGCATTTATAGTAATACAATTAGCTCTTCATACATTTAGCTTTACTTCATCTCTTTAAGTGCTACGTATTGGAGTCTTTACAGAGGCCGCCTGTGATGCCTTTTGAAATTAAACATTAATTATTACCTGCCAGATGAAGGGGTAAAATTAGATAAGCAAATGACGTTGAAACCAAACTAGCCCAAAAGAAGCAAGAGGAAAACAGTTGAATGTCATAACTGTCCCAACCCAGTCTCGCGTCACGGCTCCTTAGACACCACACCGGAACATAACTCATGTCGTGGCTTCACTTTGCTAGTATTGGTATGACCTCCTTACAAATATTATTATTAACAACAACAATACAAGGAACTTCGTCACATTTAAGCGGCAAAATGCTCTGGGGTATCTTCAGGGCATATTTTGTAATACGTCAGATTCCTGACATCTTGATTTAATCAGATTTTTTCTTTATGATGACACAGTTTGGTCAAGATCTTCCTTTCGGAATCTTATATTTTACTAAAGAAAGTTTTTTTTTAAATATCCGACAGCTGTTCCTTATCACGTAGGCACCCCGTTAGGGCGCGGACGTGTGGAGTCGCTTTTATGACCCGCAACTGGTGGACACCCTACCCGACCTAGATGTAACCTCGAAAACGTCCGCGATACGCCGCGCAACGGCAACTGCTCCCAGACCGAATGTCAATTAAAATTCAAACCACGTTCGAAATACGATTTTTTCCACTGGAATTTGCGGCGCGCCCGAGAGAAATGGCGGGAACGCACCTTTTTGTTTTATTTTATTTTTTGAAAATGGAACGGCTGGCGGTTAAACCTATTTTAATGCGTATGGGTTGCTCTGTGTTTTGAATTAAAATTTCCCGTCTGCGCCTCGCATGAGAACGAGCAATGAAATGTAATTTCCTTTTGTATTATGCGGATTGCGCGCCTTACATATGGTTCAAGTACGATTAAAAACCTGTTATTTATTATTATGAGTTTTCAATAGTTAACCTCACATTGTACCACGTATTTTTTTCGCTTTCACTACTATGTTAGAGTAAGATTATTTTCCGTAACAGCAACCTTGCTTTGCCTCAAACATTTCTATTTGCATACCAAGGCAGTCTTAAATTTGGAGATCCCTCTTGCCTCGCGGCAGGGGTGCAGGTTTTCCGCCGCGTTTCACTTTCCCTGAATTCCCTCCGGGGGCCCTTAAAAACGCATAAAAATGAGAGCAGAGCCTACTTATGAATTTGTTTATGGCGCCATTTTAGAGACGTGTAGTGTAAAATCTGGCGGCTTATGAAACGGCCGTATACCTAATTTAATGTAGGTATTCAAATCTGAGTAATGTAAAAATGAAATTTTATTTGCAACGACTGGACACATAATGTATATTAATGTAATGTGTATTTGGAATAAGAAATTTATTGTATGAAACAGTGTATGGAGATTTTCCAACATTTGAATTTTAGTTTTAAATTTTCATGATAGAATAATTTTATGATGTGTGACAGTGGCAAAGGTAGGGGTCATTTTTCCATTAGTAAACGCACATCGTCGAACATGTAACTTGCAACAGTTCCACGAAGGTCTCAGCTAAATGTTCAGGCGTAACGCGATTTAGATACACTCGCGCGTTGACTCATCATGCGGTTGCGAGTTCATAACAATTTTAATAACTTTATTGTTGTCTCGTTGCACGCTTCATAATGTTTATTACAACAATAAACAATTTCAGGCACTCATTACGGGCGGGTTCATCATGACGTCAAACGCTCAAATTATTCGACACAAACCACGTAATGATGGCGTCCGCGAATAATTGCCGAATAACCGCGAACAGCCTCCTGGCTACGTTTAATTTAGCCTTACCATTCGGGGCTATTAGACAAAGCCTTGCGCCCTCAGAACAGCATTACTTATTCAGTGCTCGATCCGTGGAAAGTAATCCAACAACTCCTGATGACTATCTTAATTAATTATCTTCTTTCTTATGTCGGCGCCAGATGAAATAATTTCATTGTTAATTGAGAAAGATGCTGCTATACTTGAGATAAAAAAAGTAAAATATTATAGAAGAACAATTATTATCTATAAATTATTATCGTACTTATTTCATATTCTGAATCTTCGTTCCCTTTCTATGGTACTATCTGGCATGGACTTGCTTCTTTTTTGTAACAAAAATTGTCTTTTACAGATATAATGACGCTGTCAACGAAACTAAGCACAATAGTATCACAAAGCAATCATACCAATCCCAATGCGTAAACGAAAATGTTAACGCATGAGGCGAAACGGAAGGCAGACTCGTCACGTGAATGATCGCGCATTGGTCCGTACGCGTCACCGGCACCGGCAGCGATGCAAGAGATATGCAACACCGCGCTGCCGCTCGACAGTAACCCGCTCGTGCGCAAGATAAAATGCGAAGACTTCCCCGCCATCAGAGGGAAACAGCCCGTCAGAGGCATGGGCGTGCGCGATGAGATGGAGGAGGAGTTCGCCGTGAAGAGCAGAAGTACACCGCCCATGGGACCCGCACCCGACCGCATGGAGCATGGCGGCAACGGCTTCTGGCTGGCCGCCGTCACCGCCGCCGGCGCGCCGCACCCCATGCTCGAGACCTGCACCGAGACCGGCTTCATCAACAGCCAGCCCTCCATGGCTGAGTTCATGACCGCCCTCCCCCAGCTCGGGGGTGCCGAGCTAAGTCCCCAGCACACCCCGCCTGGCTACGCCCCCGACCTGCCGTCCCCAGGCGGCGGCCTCAACGTCCCCGAGTACCCTTGGATGAAGGAGAAAAAAACCACCAGAAAAAACAGCCAACAAGGTTAGTACCGTTTGCATTGTTTTAGCGTGCTTAGAATATTTATCAATCCGCACCATCGCAGCGGTCACTTAACAATGAAATGGCTCCTCCATCACAGAACGACGTTTCGTTTCGTAAGCGCCTAACTGCCGCGTGAATAACTACTTCGGAATTATTATTGTGCCTTTCAACGGCAGCAACAAATGGCCATTCAACCATTGTGTTCTGGTTCACGGTCCCAGAGTTTCTTTAATGAACATCAAATTACTCTGAAATATATTGAATTGTGAGGCTCACGACGTTTTGTGTGGGTAACTGCCGGTGGGAGTGTCGCAGCTCGCAGCGCGGGCGCAGCGGGCGGAGCGCGGCGCGGCATTATCCGACCCACCGACCCGCCGCGGCCGCGACTCCTCTAACGGAACGAAACTCGACATGCACTATAACCACAAATTATAAGTGAGAACTTTTTAGATCATAATTTACATGCTGACAACTCATATAACATGCTATCTTGCTATGTAGGATTTATGTCGCTTCGCTAATGATGTCTTAAAAAACAGAAAGTCATGAGTCATCTGAATTTCCTCCGGCATACTAGTAGTTATTTTGGACAACTCGCCTTATATATGGGCTCCATTAATTTAGACTAGACCGAAGCGTACCGTTACTTCGTGGCACGGTTTTGGCTATATCTACAAACATACGTTGTTTTGATGGAGAACAGTTACGAACGTTTTTTTATGGGGTATTTTAGCACAATTAGTGTAACAATAGCCCAAAGCAAAGACGAAATGACCCCAAATTTGTCGTCGGGACAAACGGCGGGTCAGAACAAAGCGGGATGGAATGATCCATCATCATCCGTCGGGCGCGCCTGGGAACGGGCCTCACCTGAGGCCGAGGCCGATACATCATGCTCTACATGCGGCAAATTACGACTCCTGTGTCAATCGCGGCTTGGGAACATTTAATATTAGGGTCATGTCAGTAGGTAAATCAAATCTGAAAAAATTGACTTTGAGACTTGTGTATTGAGGTGTGGCAAATCGACGTTCGTGCACAATTTACGGACTTATTCCCCTGGTTCCTATAAGGCCTCAGCGAAGCGCTCATGAAACCTGATTCTCATCGGCATTTGAAGATAGGCATTTGAACAATGCACAATGTTCTGCTTTTGGAGAAAAGGGTAAACCACCGTACAAGCTTACCCAAGGGTATGTTTGATGCGATCCCATTGTAAAGACATATGCTGTTATTCACTCTATTACCATCGCTGTGTTCATCTATGACAGCTCCAGTGCTGCCAGCACTCCTTCAATTTACAATGCGTTAAAAAAATCGGTGTGATCACTTGAACCTTTTCATCTGCATGGGATGCTCCATGGAGAAGTTTACCTGAAGGTTGTGTGGAAACATTGTTTGGCACATTTGCTGACTAATCGACGTCATACAGGTAGCTTAGGCTAAGCTAAGGCTTAGGACTACTGCGTCTAATTTTAATTTTATATTTCACGCGTGTAAGAACTTAACACGTGTCGCTCGAAACATGAACATCATTAAAATGTTAGACGTTCAGCTATTAGCGTGACATAGGCAGTATTAGCCTTATTTTTAAAGAAGAGTATATGATGTATAGGATTTAGAAAGAGTTGTGTCCTTTCGGAACTATACGGTGGTAGATGGCGTTTAACGCGATTAATGCTGAGAGCAGGAGCGGTGGCCCCCCGCCGGCCGGCCTCGGCAGGGGTCCTACTGAACAGAGTGTTAACATGCCGTCCGGTCGACAAGGCTTAACACTGGTAGGCTGAAATTTACGCATTGCTACTTATTTTAGACGCTGTAACACGTCTTAAGTATAAAGTAAACCCAAAACACTTACAAATTTAATGCAAATTATATAGGCACAGGGGTAAAAAAATTTTTTTAACAGTTCTTTATTAAATAGAAAACAAAAAAATAGGAATTTCGAATGTACAGGAACTTCTTTCGTTCAGTTCATTTTATTCAAACTGCACCTACTAATGTTCAAAACAATTTTATAGCTTGACTTGTCACTACTAGGTAACAAAGTCCGGTGCTAATTTTGCTCTTGAACTGAAATTCAGACCATGAAATGATCGCCCTCGTCTGAAGCTCAAACATGTATGGTCAACTTAAAAGTATCTGCTAGCAGTGCTTTGGAGCCAAGTTGCGAAAGGATAACATAGAGTTCCTTTCGCATATCTCTTATTAATAAGTACGAATCAGACTTTAAAATCAATGTGCATTTCACGAATTCCCTCACCTTAAATGTTTATAAGCAAACTTTATACTTTATACTCAGATAGTGGGGCCGTGAACTGGGGGTAATCAGTCACTGTCGGCGCTATCGAGCGATGCACGCGGGCGGGGCAAGGTGACGGCGGAAGCGGGCAAGATATTTTGAATTAATTCCGAGACTTGGCGTGCGAGGTGTGAGAAAATGTTCGGAACTAATATACCTACACTTCTTCTCACATACACTTGTGTAGGATAGTTTTCTTCAGCGATGTCTTACGATGAACTTACACGATATATAAATGTCATCTTGGCAACGCAATACTGTCAAGAGTACTTGAAGACCCTTGGTATTGCGGATGCCGACTAATTTTGGAAGTGACCACGGTGATTCTACAGGAACGGTGACTCATATTATTACGGATTCAATACGTAATTACTTGTAAAAAAAAATGTAAATACAACAATCCTTTCAAAACGATCTTGGGTTTGAATACACTTCCATCGCACCTTCCAATACCTTATCTAATGTTATTAAATATTAATAGGTTCAGTAAACGCAAGGAAAGTAAATGTTTCTAATTTACTTTCCTTGCGTTTACTGAACCTATTTAAGATTGAAAAGTATACTGCCTTCCATAGCAGTAAAGCCACAGCCTACTATCGCTTGTGCTGCCCGCTGCGGGTAAGGCCGCATCGTCTATGCAGCTCGGAGCTTTGTGCCCCCGCCGCTCTAAACTTAGATATTGGATTTACCAAGTTTTGACTGATTCCGTTAAGTGACAGCTCCTCGTCTATTCCACCGGTTTCCTC
Organism: Hedya salicella; assembly: GCA_905404275.2. Classification (NCBI taxonomy): domain Eukaryota; kingdom Metazoa; phylum Arthropoda; class Insecta; order Lepidoptera; family Tortricidae; genus Hedya; species Hedya salicella. The sequence goes on from FR990097.1 coordinate 31,970,795, forward strand.
GTTGGATATCCGGTGGCACTTTTGCGTCTGCTTTCTCTTTGATATTTTAAAAACCGCTATTGTGTCTTTCACGTACACACTTGCATTCATAAATTTGGAATTATTTATAAGAATGCCTTGCAATATTTTTTAAATCATTTCTCATCCAATTCTCTAGAATTTGAAAATGTTTCCATTGAAACAAGTGCATAACAACAAACACTTGGTATTATCTCTATAGTATAATGAGAGTATTCATAAATGCAAGTACAGCATTAATTTTATCAGCAGGATAGTGACAACACTTTAATTCATATTTTCAAAGTAAGGCAAGCGTAACTTACCTTCCCCTTCAAGGGTTTTAATATATGCATCCGGCATTGCTGCGTGCTTCTTAATGATTGACAAAATCTCACACTTGCCGATAGGAATGAATCAGAGACTTCTATATAATTCGAAACCAAAACCACGAGTTTCTATGAACACCATGTTTCCTGTTAAAGCTTCCCATCGCTCGGGTTTTTTTTCCGTACCTATTCGGCTGCAGCTAAAACAAATCGTCGTGGACCACGCCTCCGCCCATCTCGCATCGGAATTAAAACGCCCTGCCACGATCGATCATTCCGATTCTTTAATACAATTCTGTACTTCTGCACTGTCTCGATTTGTTCGGCTTGTTTGATCTCTGATGCAAGATGTTTCTGTATATCGTTGAATTATATCATTTCATTTGATACAGCTGTCTGTTGTTTAATGAGAAAGCAAAGAGAGTAATATTCCAAATTATTCGTTTGAGATTGAATGAGCGTAATATTATTATTATCGTGTCTACAAGACACGATAATAATAATATGCGCTTATATCTTAGATAAGTTGTACTTACACATTACACATATACCGTTCTACGTAGTTCTGAACTTAGTATCTTGATTTATTCCTGTAATACACAATTATTAGCTGATAAAATTCACAATAATGCCAAATTGAACATACGCATAAGATACGCATCAGTTTTATAGGTAGGTATGTAGTATGCAACTTTTTAACCTAGTTGTTGTTATTTATTCTTATCCACGTTTTAATACGATTACTTCTCCAATTAAACAATTCGCTATAAAATTCTGCTTTAAACAATACCTGAAGGTACTCATTCGTATTGTTTAGGCTTAAAGGGTATTTGATAACAGACAACATACGATTACTCTATTATATCTTCTTATATATGGTATATTAGGTATAATTAAGTACCTACTGCCGTTATTAACTCTTAGATGCATACGGTATCAAAAACGATACCAATCGATACTACTGAAATGACACGATTTTGTCTATCACAAAGTCTCAAATAGACGTGGACTTCTAATTAAGTAATTTTAGAAGTAAAATTCATGATATGTCATGCATCATGATGTGTCATGGACGTGGAACGCATTCAAATTCGGAAACTATAATATTATTTACATTTCATACCAAATTACTGTGTATTTATGTAAATAATACAAATGGAGCTAATTAATAATTGACGTGTACCCACTTAGTTATAGCACTGTGCCAAACTTATTTCACCGCTAACATTCGAGCTTACGTGTGCACCTTTTGTGAACTAGATTTACGTTTAAGATAAAAAAATATTGGCTGACTATTTTATGGCAAACCAATGTCATGATTTTATTAAGTAAATTGGTAAATTTAACAGAGGTAGGGCAACAATGGGCTAATTTTAAGGTAAACAGCAAATATTAAGTAGCAACACCATGGGAAACTGGATTTAGCATGGAGATATATGGAGGGGGTTAATGGAGGCTGGAGGTAAGGGTTCCCTGAGAGCTCACTTTTTACCGGAACGAGCTGAAGAGAGGTTGACCTCGGCAGAAGAGGTCTTGCAGTCTAGTATTATTAATAATACCATCAAATTCCAATTCAACGGTAATAGGTGTATACAGTATTTACACAGTAAGGTAGATTGCAATTTGTTAAAACTGCTGTCTATCACACGCTCGAAATTGAACCCAATAGAAAGAACGCTAACGCTGGCTTCGCATTGGCGTCCAGCCACCCAGTGCCATTTTTAAGTTAATTAATTTCCTTGTTTAATATGAATAAAAAGTTTTATAGATATGCTTATATATTTGCAATAGTACACAAGACAAGTCGATACACAAGCGCGTCGCAAAGATCGCGTGTTGCCCCAATTAGGGCCGTCTGTAACTAAACAACTGAAATATTCACTGTAATACGAGCCCATTTATACGTAATGATGATGACATGGGAACTCTGTCATTTGGTGTCTATGCAGCACATGGCGTTGTTTATTTAAACGCTCAATTGGTAATAGAACGGCATCAATATTTAATTTGACAGACGTCTTTAGTTTACGCCAGACGGACTGTTCCGCTCGGAGTTTCAAGTTCAGAGCATTTTGCAATATTTATTCTTATTATAAAATATCTATTTACCGCCACACGTGAATAGGTATTGACAGGACAAAGCTGACAAAAATGCGCTTGCAACAACCTTATTGTACTTAGGTACTATTATAAAGTAGTAAAAATGAAATGTCTGTACATTGAAAATATTTTCAATGAAATGATTTTAACAGAGCAGTTGGTCACAGAAGTTGAAATCTTGTAACCTATATTTGTAGGTCACGTTGTGGCTTAATCACGTCAAATCGGCTCAACGGATTACAAAAAATTTTGGTACACAAGTAACTGGTAGCTGGGCGATGATAGATGGATATAAGATGTATTTTACTTGACTACGCTGAAGAAAAAAAAGAGTATTTATTTAAATAAATAAATAAAATGTATTTACCTTACCTATTCAATAACACAATTTTAGTTACGTGACAGTGTTTGGTGCTTCTTTTTAAAGTTTTTTTTTCTTTTGAAAAAGTATGGCACCGTGCAATAACTAAGTAATACACAAACGTCAATTATCTTTTTTTGTATTTAATAGGCAGAAAATTATGTTTTGTGTTACAGTTTATACTATAAATTTAAAATACGTTTTTTTATCAATGTTTCTATTACGTCTACTACTAATAATCAATCACCTTAGTAGTAGTTATAAATCCCCCCGCAATTTAAAGAACCTTCACATACCAGTACCTTTCGACATTAGGCTCTTTACAAGCCATAACTCGACATTCATGTTGGCATTATTGGCGTCAGGCAGCCGATTTTACCAACAATACATTCTCAAGTGTTTACACTTGCACTTTTACTTGCAAAAATAAGTCATAAATCTACCAAATTGGCAATGGTTACAAAACCACGGTTACGCATTAACCCAGGTAGTTTGATCCTTGTCGATCATCGTGGAAGTGACCGCTCGTAATAAATCTCCCGGCCGGCTCCCTTTGATTTATGTGAAAAATGACCGCAAATTTGAGGTTAAGAATAAACTCGAAGGACCCCGGGTTCCTATTAAGGTGAATTAAAACGGGACCAACAATTACTGGTTACGTAACATAACTAATCACCTCGGCGGTTATGTTGGTTCAACGATTCCTGTTTTAAGGTAACACAAGATTTTTTTTTAACTAAGTATATAGTGTTATCTTCTTCAATAAAACGAACCACTCACTTGAACTTTGTTTATTCACGATCTGTACTTCTCAAAATCCAATTGCACACTGTATAAACACAACGTCAATCTACCGCTTTTATTAACTTCACCATACCGTACAAAGTAGAAAAAAACGGAAGTACCTAAATCAAATAACTATTAAATTAATATAATTGGCTAACAATACGTAGGCAGTTTATTCATAAATATCATAATCAAACCATGTTTCTAAAAGGTGATATTGTCTTATATCAGTGTACCCATGAGCCATTACGTTAAAAAAGTTTTGGTCTCCCTATGTAAATACAAAATATGTGTTGCTTACACTAGATATTTTTCTTTCAAATTTAGATCCTATATCTACAGGAAAAATACACGACATTCTGCATGACGTTAGCAATCATTATGTGATGAGGTTGTAAGAAATTAATACGTTTTAGTACTTACCAGTGGCGTGGCGTCCATTAGCTTATATGGACGCCACGCATGCGTGATTCCCACCGGGTTGCCCAAGGAATGACCACGTTTTTCTTTAAATATGAGTAAATGAATACGCTTCGGCTTTCCTTATAATTTTCCTGACGCCACGCATCTAGTGCTTACCCACGTTGGGATGATATTTCTATTTATCTAAAATGATAATGTAAGTACTTCACCATTAAGTAGAGATACTTATCTTCATGTTAAACACTTCCCTATGTAGATATTTCAATACATTGCTACCGTTTATAACAAAAACAAAAGACTGGAAAACCAACGCCAAACAATCAAATGCCGCGATAAAAATCGCCCATAAATCTTTAATAGCGCTCTAAAGTTCTCCGGTAGCTAATAGTTGATCATAAACAATTATTTCGCGGTATAATAACAGTATTCATGAGCTGTCAATACATCGGTTTTGATTTACGCGCGGCCCTAACACTTTCACCTCCACATCATTCCGGGCGATAAATCAATGGCGCCGACTGCGACTGGCCCTTTTGTGCCCTTTTATCACCGCGGCGGGTAATATACGCGCGACAGATCGCACCGCATTAGGTCAGGACGCTTGGACAGATTCGCACGTTGTGATTAGAGAAATTATGTAGGTAATCACATTTAAGGGGGATTTTAGGGATTATGAAATTTTTTTTGCAGTATAAAATGCGGAACTTTTCTACGCGTTTCGACCCACAATGTTCTCATGAGAGGCTAAAAGAGCTGAATCTGATGCTGTGTAGGTATGTTATTTCAAAATTATACTGAAACATTTTGTTACGCATTGGCATTAGCGGTTCGGAGCAATATGCTGGCACGCAAGTTAGCAAAGTGCCCCAATGACGTCAAAGTCATACTTTTTATACTTAAAGCCGGCTTTACGCAAATATTGTACAATATAACTATGCGTTCAGGATACTCTTGGGTCTGCCTCGATACTGTAGTGCATCAGGGATGTTCGCGGATGCTCGCACGGGCGACTTTTACACTATTATCCGTAAAAGAGCGGCATCCCTCCACGAGCCCAATTTCGCATCGCAACATTAAAAATATATACTTTGTGCTGGTTATTTGTAATTAACTTTTATTCGTGTTTGTTCTTATTTGTGTCTTGTAATAAATGTTACTTGAAATAAATTATTTCATTCATTCATAAGAAGTTTCTATGTATTTACGTTTAAATATACACTTAATTATCAACTCCCGATGATATAAAGTAATACCCAACTTATTTTTTTCGAGCTCGCGTTTCACCTGACGGAATAATCATGACTTGGTTGCATTGCAGCTATTATCAGAAACAGGTAGCTAAGCCTGTTCTCTATCTCCTTTGTTAGTCCAGTCAATGCAGCCGCCAACTAGCAAACAAACAAACAAAGCGTAATCCACCGCCTAAGCCGACATAAAGAAATCAATAAATCACTTTCGCTAAGGGCGGCCGCGCACTGGGCGCCGGCTTTTGTCCTTCCATTGTCGGCGTAGATTTTTACGGCAATTAACGACACTTACCTGCCACGGTCTGCGGTAATCCTATTAGAGTGAGATGGTGCTAGCTGTGTGGGCGGTCGTCGGACAGAGATAATACTCAGCGTTTTTCGATTGTCGGTCGTTTTCAATGAAAGGTGTGATCTCGACGGTAGACCAATTCATGAATTCCACTTGTACTCATTTTTTTGTTTCTAGACTTTGATTTCTAAATACACAATCATTGCATCCACAACTATAATGAAAACTAATGCATTACCAAATCCATGTATCATCGCTAAACACTAATAGAATTATCAAGTATTCAAAATGCGATTGTTCATTTTACGCTAGATCGTTGGCGTTTCTCCCCTCGATCTCGAGTGAGTTGTTTGGTGGCTGTAAACTGATTTATCATATCAGCAAGAGTTTGCCAAACAAGCATCATCTTACACGCATAAACCCCGTATCGCCGTCACAACCATTGTAGCATAAGCACAATACATTTTGAACAATATGTGCTCAAAGTTTGAGTACGTAGTCGCACAGCGTAGATTAGAGCGTCACCGCTGCCTGAGCTGTCAACTTTAACGATACAAGTAATACTTTTAGATTCGGGATGTGGTGTTTAGAAGTGTGGTGTTTAGGTTAGAATTTGCTTGGCCTGTCGGTGAGATGCATTGTTCGTCGCGGGGCGGTTCGAGACATGCACAAGCTTGTCTCAAGCGAGGGTGGCTGTGTATCATGTTGTCCGGTTTCCGGACATAAGTTGCCCTCCCGCTCCCGTAATTAACCAACTTACTCTACGTAAATGTTTGTTGATAAAACTTAAACTATCCCCTGCAACTTCGCATGCAAAACATCAAGATACTTAAGCTCAATAAACATAATAGTTTGACAAAATTACAAGTAAATAGAGGCATCCATATATTTACTGCCACTGAATATATAAATTTATTGTTTGTCAGTATCAGACACTGATCATAGGCTTACAATTCATGAAAGCCCTATTTTTGTGTCAGTAGTTACAAGCAAAATCAGATTAAGTTACCTACTTACTTATTTATTTTCATGAAATTCTTTACAAAATACTTAGTGCTAAACAAGACACAGAGCAAATTGAGCGGTCGTAAATGCTTCCATCATCGAATTAAAAACCTCTTATGTAATATCTTAAGTAACCTCGCTAAAAACGTCCTTCAACACCGCAACTTCATACAATAACATCACAAATTTAATATCATAAAACATTCACGCAATCACACATCCCCAAACCTCAACACCGCATATTAACACCGTTGCGATAAATCACCGCGTCTTGGCCGTTTAATCATCTCGCGTTATTAATAACTTGGCTTTGAAATTAAACAATAAATTCGGAGCTAATCGCGCGTCGCGCTAACCGCTGAGTCAACGTTTATAGAGACAAATTGTTGCACCAGTTACTGTGAGACGTATTAATCTAGAGACGGCACTAACAGGGAAAACTAGAATAGAGAACGTGGTGTCCTGACCAAGATGTATGTTTATATCGCGATCCTTAGCATGAACACGTCATACTTCGCAATGTAGGCGAATATCTATTTGTAAAATGGGAACACAGGTTAGATTATTTTCTGTTGCATTGGTAGCTAGACTTAATTTTTAATTAAAATACCAATCAAACACCTCTAAACCAAACTAAGACCGGAATTTATTGTTCTCGAAAATAAAAGTATTCTTTTGATGGAGAGTTACTTTTATTTATTCACCGTGTGAATGATTTTGAATTTGGGATAAGTTCACTTCTCTTAAAATACTTAAAACATTTATATAAACAACAAATTGAACAGCTAATCGTTTTCGCACAAACAACGCTGACACAACATTTATAGAGACAAATTGTTACACTACCTCGACCGCTGTATTAATCGTAAGACGTCGCCCGTAGCGCCACGCCGCAGGCCCCCTTGCACTATTACTACGAGAAAGCAGGGTGACTGAGACGAGGCAGTGATCGATTTTCACATGGTTTACCTTAAAAGCATTTGTTGTGAGATGTACCTAAAGACATCTCTCCCGTTCGTGATGATAGTCTAGTCGATTTTGTTATACCTACTTAAAAGGAAAAAAATACACAGATTAGATAGACCCTTCTGTGTCCCTCTTTCCCTTTCCAGGGAAAACAAACATCTACCTGTAACTGACGTCAATTTTGCCTTCCTTTTATTTTAAATGTTGTTTAAAAAATATAGTCAGTACGCGTTTATGGCATATTTATAAACATCATGAATTGAACTTGACTACAGGCCATGATATTTAATTCACCGAAAACTGTAACGAATAACTAAACGATTATAAGCGTTTTATTTATGCTAATGCCCTAGCTGACTGGCGCAGACACGAATGTCATTTGTTATGATGTATGTCGTTACATTAATGCTAGTGATAATTGAGAAGGTCGTATGTACCACGAAAAGTACCATAGATACGATTTATTGAACGAAAACAGCATTAATGTTCGCGTTATCACCAAGGGCGTATCTGCAGTTAAGGCATAAATGCAGATACGACTTTTACAACTCCCTAGTCTTTGTAATCCTTTGACAGTCGAAAGGCATCTGTAGTTGGACCTCGACACCTCGTATACATATAACCTTTTAGACCGGAATATTATTCATGTTTGTCGTGATAATTCTTTATTGCACCAATTTGTAAACTATGTGCGAGCAACGGTCATTGTTTTAGATTAGATGGGATCGCTGCGTTGTTATTGCGATGTTAGTGTGTTAGACACGCCTTTGAAGGGTCAGCGTTTTTACTTTGAAGTTAATACTTTGTAAAAATGAAATTTTTGCATTGTAAAATTATATTGTATACAATAATCCCTATTAGTAAATAATTTTTTTGCGCTTGATGCGACAAGAAATAACGGTCTGTTTTTTTTATTCGTAAACAGACCAACGATTGGTAAATAAAAATAAATAAAATAAAACTTTGACAACCGAGCTTAAAGTATATTTTATCCTACAGAAGCTGCAACTATCTATCATCTATAAAGGTACTGTGGCCACTTATGATGTTATCATTGTAGTAAATTCCTATTAATATATTTCCAAAAGGCAGCCAGAAAGAAACAGTTTATTTGACGACACGACGAAGGATGTGGTTTATTTGATGTTTTTATATTCATTTATAACCAAAATGAAATTTTATCCAAATTCTAATTTAATTTTAAGCTCTTAACAATGATTTCTCGGCAATATTGCCAACAAAACGCAAACAAACACACCGTTATCAATTTGGCATAACATAACATGTCCATTTGCGAATCTCCAAAGCGAACACCTTAAAAGACAAATCGACGGCAGACAAAACGGCGTTATCCCCCTCGTGACGTACGGCGCGACTATTAGTGCATCCGTCATTAGTCTCCGTCACCGCAACGCCGACGCTGCATAAACGGCCGTTTGCCAAATTCCAATATTGCGATATTTTTGTACACTGGACTTATATGTATGCATCGTATATTTGGTTGCAAACGTGAGATATGAAGATGTTTCTGTCTTTTATCATTATTGAAATCATTTATTTTAATTGTTTAAATTTATACATAGTGTAAGTACAGTAAAAATAGGATAACAATGACATTATACAAATTTGTCACACTTAAAGAGGTATACCACTTACCCATTGTCGCATATAACCGGATATAAATAAATAACGGTCGCTTTTAAAGAGTGTTTCATTAATAAAGGTGAGAATAGCGAATATTTCAGTTATAGAAGTGCCATTATTACATAAAATAACTTATTTCGTATACATTATACATGAGTTTGTCATTTTTATCAATAATTGAAAAAAAATAAACAAAAATAATCATGCACGTTATTTATAAACAGTAAACAGATGCATATAGAATAAGTAAATCTAAAAATATGTCATTGTAGTTTGTATATTGGAAGTAGTATAGTAATTGTAGAGTAATTGGATATAAGATTTTTTTTATGACATCCATTGTATCAAAAAAACTGAAGGTAATTTAGGCACAACTAGCCATTTGCAGGTAGACTAAGAAACAGTAAACAAAACGGAAATTTATCTACAAAAAAGTCCGAGTTAGAAAGGTAATAAATTGACATTATCTCAGTTACAGAGGTCAATATACCTATACATTTAAAGAAAACAATTTAGCAAAAGTATTCTTTAAAATAAAGTCTCAGTAAAAGAGGTAAAATGTACTCGCTGTCTCCTTTATAGATGCAATTATGACGATAAAATCTAGAGAACTATAATCCCAGATATAGAGGTTTATTTTGTCCCACTAACAGACGTAATTCAGTGCTAAAGTATCGGGGCCTCAGCGTGACTTCCAGCTATAGAGGGTTCTCTCGTATCCAAGTCCCACTTAACCAAATTTACTGTACATATAATTATACAAATAGTTTACCCAATCGTGTTTATAAAACACAATTGTGTTAACTACTTACACAATATAGACATTTAAATTAAAAATAAATTATTCATGAATGCCGACAGACAGAAAAATCGTTATCCTTTTTGCTGTGGTTTACTTTAACCAGCACAGTTACTTTATAAGCCCAAAATAGGGAATAAAAAATAAACCTTTTTTTCTGTGATATTTATTGCCCTAATCATTAATGTTTCTCATACCGCACTACGCTGAAGCGACAATATCTCGATATAATTATCAAGAGCAATATAAAGTATTATTTTGTTACTTGTTGCCAAACTTAAAGCACTGTTTCTTACTTCTCACACGTGCAATAACGATGTATCATAATCAACAAGGGCAGTAACGGGACAGTGAGGCTCGAAAGGCTTAGCTAAGGGTGCTAATTTGCTAACACCTTAATGAAAGCCGTGACATTTCGATGACGGTCGCGATCTCCGCCTAGATAACCCTAGATACTTGACGCGTTATTTTATAAGCTAAAATTAAGCTATTACATATAAAAGATACTTTTGAGATACGTACTTGTTGCCACATTTAATGCACTTATTTCCCTGTTTCTCACACCTCCGCGCGTGCAATAACGATGTCTCGTAATCAACAAGGGCAGTAAAGTGACAGTGAGGCTTGAGGAGTTGCGCTAAGGGCGTTAATTTGCTAACGCCCTAATGAAAGCCGCGACTTACCGCTGACGGCCCCGATCCCCGCCTAGATAAACGCTCTCAAGAATCTCACAGGAAATTGGCGTTTTCACAACTCCCAACTTGTTCGGAAACTTGTGTGATAACATCGATAAGGAGCAGTTAATCGTTGCTGGCCGAAGCGAGAATATTCATAAGATCTTGATGCTACGCTGGGTAAAAAAAGTAAATAAATTAAATCATAATTCATTTAAAAAAAGGGCCAGCATTATATGTACTCACGACTAAATTGAAATGATATATACGATGCGCTATCTACCAAATTTATCGAGATAACAGCCATCTTTAACCTCCTATAGAGTGTAACAAGATACAAGCCTATAAGCATACAATAAATAGGTATTATCTACTATTTATGTAACTAAGTACATATAAAGTTATATGGATCTTATTTAATATATCACAGCAGAATTGATTAAATTGAATAGGTTAAGGCTAGGCAAAAGAGAAACAAGAAAAATATTATTTGATTGATTTTAGAAATGAAACTAATTCAAATTAAGGCCATTGAATGTACGAGTCTGAAGCCCAATTTACATACTTTGATGGAAATGTTAGTACCATTATCGGCTCCTACTGATAAATAAAATTCGTTCAAAACAATCACAGTAAAACAATGACCTGATTAAACGCACGCCGTTTAATTTAAAGTACGTCACGTCTGCTTGAAATAAAGCCGCCCTCGTAATATCGGAAGTGCCATCGATTGCCATCACGCGGTCCAACTAATTTGATTTTAGCATATTAAGGGGAACATCTAGATACCAACGTCTTAGAAGAATAAAGTTGGATCTGCATATACGCCCTAAAGTCACATGGGACGTTATGGTGGAAAAAGCTCGATATAAGACGCTTGCGCCCTCAGGTAATAACGCAAATGATGTAAGGTGCGGCCTAATATCCATCACGCGTGGTATTTGCTTATCTATGCAAACACGGAAGTGTAAAAATCGTCGTGAAAGGCACCGAGGGCTTGGTTGCGCTGGTTGCTCGAATTAAATTTGGAGAATCGGTTGAGTGAAGGAAAATATTTACTCGCTTCAACAATCAATACACAAAACCTAAAAAACATCAAGTTAGTTTTCCAACTAACTCAATTAACTGGTTGCTTTAGATGGATCCCTATCTACGATACAGTCTAATATCGTAAGAATTTTTCTATGGAATCCTGAATACTTCACCATGTAAACATTACGAAGACAAAGATAATTGGAATCTGCCTATAAATAATTATCGCAGGAGCCGAAGTTAAAGACAAATTTTTGGTACCGTCCGTGGTATGATTTGCAATTTGAAGTGAAATTTCAAGTTTGAACAGTGAGCACTTGAGCAGTCAAGTTTCTAGTGGCTCGTGGCTAAACACTTTGGCATAGCCTAATTTAAATTAGTTATATTTTGTAGTATATTTTTTATTCACATTGTCATCTTTTACTAAGTATATACAAAAAAAATAAACTTTATTTTTAGACTAATTATCATAAAGCAAGCAAAGTTTTTCGAGCCCGAGTTATTCAAGTTTCGTATTAAACTCAGCGAATAAAGAAAGTCCCGTCCTTGGAGCACAACAGCGTGAAACAAAATTCTAATATATTTTTATCTGATTCCGTTACGCAACAGCCTGATTGCGATTGCAGCGAACCCATTTAACTTTATGAATGTCCCCGCTCAAAAATACCTCTCGAATATTCCGGCGCTTCGATTTTATTGTCTTCGGCATTCCTTTTTTACGATACATTTACTTTATTTATCAAATTCGTTTAATCCGGAGATTAAACTGAATCTTTGGCGAGTATCGAATTTGAGAAAAGTATTTTCGAACATTCGAAAATATATGCAAGACTAGTTCGTAAAGGTGGGATCACAATCAAACGGTAGGAAGCGCGGTACGGAAATAAAATGTAAGCTCGGAGGGTAGATAAGTGGGCGCGTGGAAATGTGCCGACCCCGAACACTCCCGACCACTTCCGAACACCTCCGTACAGCTCCGACCTCTCAATCGGATGCCAGCTACATAAATAAGACTGGATGAAGGTCCCTTATCTCGAGTTGTCGCCTCACTTCTTACCTTTGATTATGCGGTAGTTGAAAAGTGTAAGTGCCTGAGCTGGAACCATTTATCGTGAATGCCGAAATGTTTCCTGTCTGTTCTACATGGAAAGAGTGAGTCTATTCCTGACCGTCTCTCCCTCTCACACGCGGGTAATCTTTCTGCACTATTGTCATACACTGTGGTTTAATGTTTAATATATTCAAGATAACGTAATAAACGTGCCTATTTGTAAATCTCTCGTTTTTGGCCAGCGTACCTATTACAAAGTTCGATTCGACTAAGAAATTATTTGAAATTTCTGTGTTTTATTTCTGGCCGCTAATTTTCGAATAATCCTTTTTTATCGCTTGATTGAATCAAGCCTAAACATATTGGTAAAATAATTATACTTGACTAGGTACATTATTTCTGGAACAGTCAAATACGAACAAATAGTCTTTGCATTATTTTTATTATAAACTAAGTAGGTACTTATTCAAGATTTTCATCAATATTTAATTTATACTAGCTTCTGCCCGCGACTTCGTCCGCCTTAAATTCGTTTATCGCGGATAAGGGTATTTTTCCGGGATAAAAAGTAGCCTATGTCCTTCCCCGGATCTCAAAGTATCTCCATACCAAATTTCATCCAAATCGGTTCAGCGGTTTAAGCGTGAAGAGGTAACAGACAGACAGACAGACAGACAGACAGACACACTTTCGCATTTACAATATTAGTATGGATTTCACAACAGGAGTACTACCAAGATTAACCAATTTTGATTCCTATGTTTTATTTTTTAATACAAATATTTTTATCGACACGATCGTAAGATAGGTACTTTAATATCCGATATTTCGTATTCCAAGTTATTTAGGCAATTGATCGAAACCGCCGGTTTCCTCCAGTGGTTTGTTTATTGAACCGCGAAGCATTTGTAATCGTTTAATACCCTCAATTCTTTATCAGCCGCGGGGGAATCTGTATCCGACCCACCCCCAGTAATGTATTGCTTGACGAAAGCTATCTGATTATCACCGATACAATTTCATTATACCCGACGAACAATCCTCTTAAAAACTTGCTACTACATCGCAGAATCACAAAGCCTCATCTGCGGATGAAAGTTATTTATTAGGTCAAGTATTGAAAGGAAATGAAATGAGAGGCAAACGCGATATAAACTAAGGCAGGCTCAATAACGACGTCATTTGCTTATCGGTTGACCATTACCGAAAATCGAACGTCACATTTTCCAGAGTCCGAAACCGTCCTAACTGTCCCAGCTGACATAAAAATACCTTATCAAAGACCTTCCATTGAAAACTGCCATCAATTCCAATATTTACTTTAAAGAAGACATAAATTCTGGCCATTTAGAAAAATAAAAACATTCGGGCTCTTATCGAGTTCGATTTTTAAATAACGGTGCGCCATTGGTAGTTAACTCGAGGACAAGGTTTTGTCCCCTGTTCCCCTTTTTTCCTGGGGAGGAATTTCTTTTCGGCAATTCAGAGGCGAGCAGATAATAAAAGGGCTCTAACTGCTTCGATCGCACCCTAATGAAAAGTTGAAAACTCCTCATTCCTCTATCAATAGGTTACATTTCATTTCCGGTAACGCTAGGCTTTTTCACTGCAACACTTTGGAGATAAAATTAAACTGCCATTTTCATTTATCATAAATATTATTTATATACCATACTTTGGAACATGAAGAAATGACTAGTAACTTAGACAAATTACTATTGCAGTGACATCGAGAGAGAGATGCGGCTGTAAGAATAAAGCCGTGAGCAGTCTCTGCAAGCTACATTTTACACAACTGAAGCAATGCCCCGAAATCCAGTAAATACTCAATTCATACACAGCAAATACGAATACCTACATCGATTGAGTTACTAGCTTGCGTCTTTATCGTACACATTAGATTACGAATGATCACGAGCAAGAACGAGCATGCATAGATGCAGCCTACTGCTTAAGTAGTTTGTCAATGGGAACTCCACTTGTTTTTAATCTCCTCAATTAGATTTTAAGCATACCTTCCTAACCCTCCACGTACGAGTATAGTGTGGCTGGTTCTCATGCGACCAGCTCTTGACCCACTTCTGTTGCACCGGGAGCAAATCGAAAATCGATGTGCCAACGACCTCGACTCCCGCGCTCTTGAGTAGCCGCATTTGCATGACGCCGGATTATACCGAAATAAACCGACTGGCGAATTTTAGAAACGTGCTTTTCTATGAATTCCTTATTGTTACCAAGAGTTACTAGAGAATGTGTGGGAAGAACTATAAATGAAGAAGGTGCTCGCAACTTCGTTCGCCTAAGAGAAAAAAAGTCATAACCCTCTTTTTTCCTTTGGCGTAGGCGAGTAAAAAGTATCCTATAACCATCTATGGATACCCAGCTACCCCCATGTGCCAAAAATATTTCAAATCAGTTCAGCTGATTTGCCGGGATGAAGCCACAACGACTCATACAAAGTTACAAATACTTAATCAATATTTTTTGATTCAATGACATTTCATTTTTATTTAGGATTAGAATTTTCTTAGATTAACAATGTGCTAAAATCATAGAAGTTAACAGAACTCGACTAGTTAGTTATTGTACGAATTATATTTTATTTCAGCATGCAAGCGAATAGGGAAGAAAGGCAACTAGTTCAAATGCCAAAGTACATCTTTCTTAATATCCACTAGAGGGCGCCCGCAGCTTCGTTCGTGGAGGAGGAAAAAATCATAACCCTTATTTTTGCTTAAGCGTAATCGCATGAAAATTCCCTAAAACCGATCTGTGGATGCCTAGCTACCCGTGTACCATAAATAGTTTAAATCTGTTTAGACGTAATGAAGCCACAACGACACATACAAACATACAAAAAAAAATCGGTTCAGTGACCTTCGAATAGTCCGTTTCACTTTTTTTTATATCATCAATGTACAAACATTTAATTTTTACACCTTTATAATAGTAGAGATAATATATATGCACCTAGTAGTATAACTCCCAAAATAAAAGATCAAAATAAAACTTTGGTGTAATAATGGTTCTATCTATACGCTGTACTGTAGGTAGTATGTGTGTGTAGTGGTGATACGCACGAACACGCGTTTTTTGTGGCGGTTATTCCCCTCGCCACGTGGTGGTCACTAATTACTCAGCTGAGACCCCACCAAATGTGAGTTTTCCACTTAAAACAAATATTTTATTACATCGCCCACCTTCTTGGTTCTTAGTCACGGGCATGATTTGGTATTAATTTTATGATGGTGTTGTGTAAAAGTTGTAAGTATTTGGCACTGACTACCACGTTGCCCAACTAAGCGAAGGCGCAGTATTGCTTAATTTAACTGAAATATTTTACTTGCACACGTGAAACTGTTTTTAATATGAAATTTATATTCATCCGAGATAAGCTTGTTATTTATATACGGCATTATTTATATACGTAGAGGTAAAAAAAAAACCTAAGTCGAAACTAGTTTCTAATCTCCGGTTTCGTAGGCGGCCGAAGGAAAGATCGTACCATAATAATGTCAAAATCGTTATCGAATAAGACGACAATCGTAAAGCATAATTTTTACCTTCAATATGATACTGTACTTGTAAAACAAAATATATACCCTTAAGACTGATATTAGCATAAAGTGAAGAAGGAAGGCCCAAGTTTGCGGGACCGCTTCGTATCTCACTCATGAGCCACAGCCGGCACGTCACATCAGACGCAACGAGAAAATTAACGCGCCCCGCCATATTGAGATTGTTTAAACTTCGGAATTATGTACAAGCAACCGCCATGCCACATGTCCTTTCTCGGCACCCGGGAACTTCGCCATGCGTATTCGAATTTCTGTATGGAGTAGAAATACGGCTTTATAGGAGTAAAATCATACTTTCTCCTCGGCGGCGGAGCGGGGTTCTGCTACTAATGACCGCGCGGGGCGAGGGCGCTCTACCTACACCTACCTACATGCCATGACAACCACACTTTATATTGCGTTTAGCTGCCTACCCACACTTACACACACAGCTCCAACTCGGTTTGTGTTTTTTATTCTTTATTCAACGTGCACGTATATTTTTCGACCAGAATTGCAGAATTTGCGGTTTTACCTCGAAATACTTGTGTTTTGCGAAATTTACGTGAACCGCCGCGCTGAGTCATACCACATTCCGCTTTCCACACATATCTGCATTGTATGTAACATTTGCATAATATAATGTTTGGCCCTATGGTTGACTGGTAGAGAATGCCTTTTGGCATTAAGTTCGCCATTTGTACTTACTTTTGTTTTGTGCAATAAAGTTTAAATGAATAAATAAATAAATAATATCATTTTGACATGATGTAGGAAAAACCTATACCACTAATAATAATATATTTGATTACACATTGCATGTAATAAGTACGAGTGAGTAGACTTAGTCCCAAAATAATAAAATCGTCAATGAATCAATCGTCAAACGAATAAGTAACAAACACACAGACATAATATGAAAGAGTTGTGTAATTATGTTCTTAGTAATACATTTACGTAGTTAAGTAATACATTTTTGAATTTATCGTTCATCAGCAGTTGCAATACCATTTAGTTGTACACAAATGCATTCAAAACAAACTGTGCCATTTTTACGCGGGCAGGCTTAGCCCGCGGTAACGCAAGTCACTGCCCTCCGTCATGCATGTGTTGAACCCGCATTCTGCCAAAAGTCAGAAAACTGCTGAATCACGAACCCTGGACACCGCCTGGTTAACATGTGTGTAACTCTCGTCTGTCAACTTTGGCCTGAAATTGAGACGAGAGCTGTCACGCGGGAGACGTGTTACTTAGCAGCTCTGATGTGGCTTTCAAGGTTTTATATCGGACGATCTCTCGTTAGTGACAAGATCACGCGAGTGTCATTATTAGAAATCCATCCAATTTTAAATTACGCCTCAACAGCTTAAAAGTACACCGATCGCACATGTTTTGTATGTGTGGTTACAGATACCTACTGATAGCATCATTATGTAAGACAGTTTTCATTTTTTACGATAAAAAGTGCATTACAGTGATGTATGACAGATACAGTGAAGTATGACAGATTTTAGTAATCAAATATGTAGTACAATAACAGTAAAATCAGAAATATTCGAATATCGTCATAAAAACGCAAAGATACTTTTAGGGATACGAGGGTTGTAATGAACTTAATAAAATGCTAAAAGAACCCTAACAGAAAACCTCCATTAAACTATCCATGGTCACGGGACCAAATGTACTGACCCTAACGAAATCCTAAAGAAGCTCATTGGTCTCGAAACCAAATGTAACTTCTAATGTGCCCTATTAATCCTGTGTGCGGAATCAACTGTAATGCCTAATGAGACTCCTAATACCACACTCCACTACCTCGAATACACCTACATGAACACAGTCTAAATCTTATTACTACACCAACTATCTTGTACTGCTTTCTACTTTAATAATGTGCATCTGAACTTGAATTACGCTATTATAATAATATTGGCCATAAATGTGATCGGAAAACCCGTTGTGATTCGTCTAGTTTAGTAGGACTCTACGTTGCATAGTAACCTGAAGTTCTTTTATGGAAGAACCATTATGATCGCTCAGTATATTTTTAATTAAAATAAACCTATCTTTTACTGATGTTAATAAATACTACTCTTATATCCTGACTTATCTTTATCCTACTTTCCTGTCCTAAAACATACTCTAATTGCATACTTTGTTCGTTAAATTATATTATACCTGACAGTTACAATTATTTATATGATTTTGAGATCGAACTACTCTATCCTATTATTATTTATGCAATTTTTGTATAACTAGTCTTTTTATCCATTGATTAGAGAATTCAATCAGTAGAATAGTAAAGAGCTCCCTCAATCAATGAGAAAGTCATCAATAAGGATTATCAACCCTAAAAAGATCTGGTTTAAAAAGTAACACTTTAAGATTTATAAGGAGATGATGGAAGAATTTAATTAGAAAAATTACTCTTTATTCTGAAATGTCAAACTACTGTGGAAACTAGAACACTAACATATATGATTCATTATGAAATATCAAGAGATAATTAGAAGTAGTTGGCTCAAATACAATTTTGGAGTTCGGTACAGATTCACAATATTAACTGCGCTGGCTCGATACTCATACTTAGTTGAACTTAAGCTCTAGTTATGCTAGAATAGCTTCTATGAGTATCTTTTATGCCATTATAGATAGATTTTTGTGTCAAATGATTATTAGAGGGAATTGTAAACTAAATTTTAATATATGAAAAATGGTTGACTAACTATGTCACTTCATGAGATAATATTGAACTGCTAGAATCATCTCCTTATTTTCCCAAACAGTATAACTTTGTTATAGTTAATATCAGCTACCGGACTGAGGGCGTTCGTGTACAGAATAGGCTTCCTTCATGTCTATTGGATACAAGAGATTTCCATACTTGGAATCAAAATATTGTTTAAAATCCTTTCCTGGATTTGATTTCTATGTTAGATCTTAATTTTACAAGCCATAAAAAAAGTCATATTCCCCGGATACCGAATGAACACCAAGTCAGATCTTTTTACAGGTTTTATGGCACCTGTTTTCAAGAATTGTTTCTTGAATTTGCCATTTTCTCAATTTCTTTGATATTTTGAAAGAAAACGTTCTCTACGTTAAAATCAACACAAATCCTCTCATTTATGGATTAAGTGAACTCTTCTACTCTTTTATATACCTAGAAAACTTATTATTTCATATCTGAAATCATGCGCCATACATAGACGATAAATATTATTTCCTTAAATGAATTATATGTTCACTGCTATGTTCTTTAAACATATAACTATATTTTTACTGGTCTGTACACATACACACTTCTCACGGGTATGCTAATATTGATTTCCTTCGATTATCAATATAAATCCTTCTTGTATAAAGGATAGAGTGAACGATTTGAGTTCTGATAAATACTTCAATAAACTATATATTCTTATTTGCAATTATTATGTTTCTCATATAATTGATGTTAAAACATGTACTTATTATTTCACTGTACTCTTTGACAAGGAGACCTTTCGTAGTTACTTTAATTAACCATGATTATTGATCACACTAGACACCGTTCAAAGATCCCATCTAGTTCTCTTCTAGAAGATTGATCTTAGGCCATTCTTAGCAAAATGTTAGGGATGTTCAATAATACATTTATAACTTGAGATTTCGTCCATTCCTTTAGACTAACCTCATCTCTATTGCAAAACAGGTTCCATTACCAAATTGCACAATAAAACATTAATCAATGTAACACAACTTCGTATTTCTAATCACGACATTCCTCTCTTATTTATGGATTAAGTGAACACTTTTATTCCTTAACAAACCCTGAAAACTACTTATCCTTTCGTATTTGAAAATCATACGCCATTCGTAGACGATAAATAAATGTCATTCCTTCTCATGAATACATGTGCACTGATTACTTGTTATTTTCCTCAGTACGCTTCGACAAGGAATCTCCAAAACCTTTTGTACATTATTTCCTTATGAATGTTAATCAAACAAGATGTTATACAGGATTCGTCAAGACTCTTTGTTTGACGATTCGTATCCCGGCCATTCTTAGCGAAACATCGTCTGATCCACAATATCAATGGAATGAGTATTTGCCCTTTCTTAGACAAATAATCACACTACTTTTAAAAACAGATTCCTTCATCGAATCGCACATTATCTCAAAAATACATTAATTTTCAAAAAAGCATGTAATCATGACCTTCTTTGTTGAAAAATGAAAACTCCCAAAATCTACTAATTCTGTGAGTGATGTCTTTGAACAGCGTATTTTTCTACCAAATTTCTTATTTTCCAATCTTATATTATTCGACTAATAAAATATAAGATTCTGTCTATCAGGTACATTTATATTTATATAAGTCTAAATATTTTGATAATAATATAAATTTAATCTCCTACTTTGAATTTTGATTTTGATGTGATACAACTACCAAAGATTTTGGTTTGGCATCATTAAATCAAAGAATACCTTTTAACAGAGGCTACAGATATCTATAATATTATAATAAAGAATACTCAATGGTTTTGAGTTGAACGCTATGAATATTTCAATTAGATAAATGGTATTGGATGTATTTATAGTTGAATAAAGTATTATGCTTATTAAATGAAGTTTGGCCGAATACTCGGAGGTTAAATAGTTAAAGTAAAACCCTAATTCCCAAATAAGTAATGTGTGTGCCTATCTCTACCCCAAAAATAGCCTATTCTGCTGTGAACAATACTAGAGGAAATTCCTCACATTTACATTTAATCGTGTAAAGTAGTGTATGGGACCCTAATTAAGCTTCTAAATGCGTTCGATGAGTAAGTCGATATTTGTGTCTAATACTCGTGTAATTGTCTCCCCCTGACGCGGATAATGAAACTCCAAGGTGCGTTCAAGTAAGACATTGGCCCTATCCGTGTAGTATTATGGTTATATATACATAAATTTAACGGGAGACCAAGATTCAAAAACCATAGCTGGTATCCAAGGGTGTGGAAATCCCACATGTCCTTCGTAAGGTCCCCTCTTCCTCCTACCAGATCAATGAATCCTGTAGGCAAATCACTGCACTTATAAATGGCTAGTGTCCAGACTGCCTAATCTGGATAAATTACTGCGAGTCTAAAATGTCCTCGTTTATCACTGTTACAGATAAGAACATTTTATTTGATAACCATGCACCAAAACATCATTCTGGCATAAAATTTGCTTTCTAGCTTAAAACACAAAAATCCCCAACAAAATTAATTTAATAATCAAACATAAATCCGACAGAAATTCCCCTTATAATTGTTTACTACCTCAAAATGCCAGAGACTATGTTACTCGTTCGACGATCAAGTAAAAAGTGATTCCCAACTCCTCAAATGTTCCCTATTTATACTAAAAATGTCTCCACGAATTACTCTTCTTTCTCAAATGTCACATCTGCTTCATATTATACTTTCACACTTGTTCCTCAACTGAACTAGCTCCTCAAGGGAACGCAAGAATAGGTATGTAGGCACTTATAATTTAACGATTTGTTTACGTTTGTAGTTTAGGTAGTATACCTATAAGAATTAGGTATTTTTATCTAGTAACTATAGTTTGATGTTCAAATATGTTTTATGAGATTAATAAGGGGTGGAAAAATATGATTATATGAAAAAAAAATAATGTCGTGCACATTTGATCGTTACAGGGTTCGTGTCTCAATGGGTTATTTGTGAATTATTATTACAATTACAAAATAAATAGTATTTTATACAATCGATATAATAATGTACGTATGCTTTTTCAGTCGAGTACCGCGTAAGGTACAAGACTTAAATAGCTAATTATATAACTATTGTATACAATACTTTTTCTACGAGTAACCTATAAACATACATAATAAATAAATAAAACATAGCCATAATATATAATATATAAGCATAGTCATAAATGTAAATGAAACATAGCTAAAAGAATATTTGCAAAAATACTGCGTTCTTTTTTTTGAAATTATAATTCAGCGACATATAATATAAACCATAGAGTATAGAGTGATGGTCCAATCTCAAAAGTATTCCTTTTTAGTATGATTCGCGGAGTTTAAAAACTCCAGATTATAGTTCACGAGCAGAAAAAATACATATTCATTGTATCCATTTGGTTTGTCTCATATTTTTCGCTTCGGTCGCATGGCCAGTAGTGGCCGTAACTTCGAGAGATTAAGTAGTTTTCCTTCTCACAGCACAAGAAACTGTATTTGTTGAAATGTGCGATAGCCGTGAGGTTTCCGTTCGCACGGCAAGTTATTACGGAACCGTACTTACGCGCTTGATGACTTGCTACGGACACGATTCCGTTCACTTTGCCACGAACATAGTACCCGGTTAAACTAAGTTTGCACCTCATTTATATGCGATCTCTTAGACAACGGGTGCAAACTTAGAGTGATCGCATAGTAGTCGCGAACGAAACAGTTGCTCGTAACGTGACACGATTATTACATTTAGGTACCCATAGTATAGTTCTTGTGCATAAGACCCATTTGGTCAAATGTTTTCATTTAATACATTAGACTACATGTATTTAACATGACGGCGACTTAATTAATTCATTGTTACTTCGTCCACATGCAGAATGCAGACTTACAAGCTGCACAGGAGTATACTGAGTCGGAAGCCTTACGTTGGTCTTAGTGCAAACCCTTTTCCAATATCCAACTATGGTACAATGGTTATCAATATCAAAAACCAGCCATGAGCATATCGGAGCATGCTCAGTGAGGTTTCTGTAGCCATTAGTGCAAAGCAATGCAATACAGATGACAAGAAATACGATGAGAAAAAGTGCACCAGCAAAAGAGCGTATCTTCATGGTACGTACGTTCTTTTGTTGAAAAATGCACGTTTTTCGGCAATAAGTCAAAAATGAAAATAATTTTCGTTGAAAGTAGGTATTTATACCTTTGTATTTTTTGGACATACCGTTTAAAACATAAAGGGGGACCCAATTTATGCCGCTTTTGAAGCGATTATTTCCAAAAATATTTACTTGAAGTCTTTTAAAAGTACTGGCGATTTATGTGCCACACGTTGCTGATGTTTACAATTTTTTTTTCAGCTTCCGTTACACTTATGGCGTGCATCCCCTAGAAATATTTATATTTGTTTCTACCAAATTAAGTAACGGCTTATATTAAGACAACTATGCTATAAATTTCATCAATTGATATCTTGTAGTTTTTGAGCAAAATGCCTGTGACACACGGACGAACGGGCAAGGCGTAACTATAAGGGTTCCGTTTATGACCTTTTTGGCTACGGAACCCTAAAAACCGTACAGACGGGACTATTCTATGTTTTTTCTAGTATTTCATTTCTAAAGAACAATTTAAAATAACTAGGTACGTTTTACTATTCAACAGACAACACTGCATGCCATTCAAAAAACAAAAGCATGAGTAAGTAATTAAAACAATTCCTATAATTAAAAACAAGGTGCACTTTATAAGTACGTTGAAAAGGTCCGACATAAATAGTTCCCACCGCTTAAAGAGAAATATTAATCGCCGGCCATTTATAAACCAGTATCGAAAGAGGTCTAGGTTGTATTAAAATGAATTTTACATTCGCTTCGCGATACAAAAAGGAGTATGTGATCATACGTTAAGGTCGCTATACGACTTTTAAGATTCATGACTTCGTCTTATGTTATGGCGACGCCTGCGCCAGCAGGGATCATAAAGAGTCCGCCTCCCTAGTATGCTACTAGCAAAACGTCACATATGCTCTAAAGTTCTGAACGTATATACGCCCTTCTGTGCTTGTCCACGGGCGGGCATGCTCGGTCAATCATTTTGATTTTATTGGTGCAGAGCCGGCGCACACGCATCTTACCGCGGGCTGCGTGTGGACGCCTTAATCGCTTCAAGTTCATTGGCATTCAGCCGTTTCATAAAACAATATGTATGTCCATAAAACACAATATAAAAGAGGTTATATGTGTGTCGTTGACATATCGTACATTTCTGAATGATGCCACATCGAGTTCAGTGCCTCATTGATATAACGTTCAGTTAAAAAAATATATATTTTACTTTTTTTATAAATTCGCGTGTAATGAGGATGTGACTTAAAGCTGAGAGATAACAGTACTATCCGACAAAAATTACCCCCCATAAAGAAAAAAAAAAGGATACCCAACGTATGGTAAAACATAATACGAACTATACCCAAAAAGCATGCAGGTACAGCTTCTGTGTTAAGTAAGTGGCTACATCACATCATTAAGGCGTGTTAGTCATGAGATTTGTAGATTTATGAATTTATAAAAGTAATTAATATCTTAATAATTACGCGTTTTCGGACTACATGGTACACCACTTTATATGCTCCAATTAGGTTCTACATTCGATGGTTAAAGTCTGTCGGTATACTCGTTCCCACCCGTGTATACTAGTTGCCCAGAAGCAAATTAGCTTAGATTAATTTCTAATCCAAACATACACTAGGTATTAACTATATCTTAAAAGTATCGTTATACATAAACCATTGAGAAATAAACTTGCGCGCTTATGGCGATCAGAAATGTCTGCGTATAAATTTCCATACGACAAATTTGAAACGCAACAAAATTACCTACTCGTAAACACATCAAGGATATCGAGCGCATCAAACACATTCATGTAGAGCACATCTTTCAAACATTCAACATAGATATCCAAATTGTTATTGGAATAACGCATCATCCATCAGACGATGCCGTCACTGGGGTGCGCAGAGCGTTCGCGCTAGACAGGGATGGGGTGAGGGTACACGGTGTTGTTAGAATGGGACAGTGTTTAAATTTTAAGAATTTGCATAATCTGCTTGGGTACTTTATCATAGAACCACGTGGCAGTGACTGGTGCAGTGGATTACGTACGCCGGATTAAATCGGCGGAGGTCGTGCGAGTCACGCGTAGTGTCGCAACCGTGCGTTCCCTCCAGCCTCCGAGTTTGGAGATTTATTGGAGACGTGTGTTTGATGCATTAGTAATGGCATATTTAGTTACACACCTGGATTTCAGAGTAACATCATGCAATCGCTAATATATGCCACTGGTCCCAATATGACATAAGAAGATCAAATTAAATCCACCTACCTATGCATATATAAGTATATATAATCTCTCTTGACGCCTCTGTCCGTAGGTAGGTACACCGTAATAATAATGGCAGATAAATTGTAATATTACACCTTATCTAACATACTCTGTATAATAAGTCGGCACATATAATGTATCCGATGAGCATACAAAAAAGAAGAGTGCTTGATTCAAAACCCATCCAGCGGTCGAATCAACGTAAGAACACAATTGAAGATCTAACGTTTTTTTATGAAATGATAAATATCACACTGCCAGGCACCGTCCAAAAAACGCTTAACTTGTCCCGCTACAAAAGGAAAAAGCCAGCGTCTTCCGTTCGGACGGAGTCAAAGAAAAAATCTTCGCGAGGGATCCGGGCCTTCCATTTATCATATTCCATATTCATTTATTCGTCAAGTTCTGGATTCATTTATTCGTCATGTCTTGATTTCGTCTCATTTATTATTAAAAATGAACTGTCCGGAGCAGAACGCGACATGGGCCGCGGGCCGCGGCCACTGTTTCAATCTCACGATAATTTCATGCTGCGTTAGGTCGCCGAGCCAAGTTTTTGCCAAGAAGGTTCGGGAGCTACAAGGATAATGTCAAGTTTTATTATACAGAAAATTCAAATTACAGTAACAAATTCGGCACACATTAGTGGAATTCGGCCCGTCAACATATAGTCACGACTTGCACGATACAAAAAGCTGTTATTTGATTGTCAAATCGATTAATGTAAACAATGCAAAAGGTGAATTTGTGACGCAATATTGCGTAAATGTATGACCATACTACTTAAGAAAAACGATTGAAAGGTGTTAATGGTTTTATAAGCCCCTAAAGTATTTTGCTTAAATATCCTTAATGTACAAATTTCCAGTTTAATTCACAATTATCCTAGCTTCATGTAAAAATATCATTATCCTAGGATTCGTTTTAAAGCCAAAAGAGTTAGCAACAGGCGTGTGAATGAAATACCGCGCTCACGATACGAGAGGCCCATCCATCATACGAGTAGTCCGGTCAGCAAGCGGACCCTGATAACCCACCCCTGACCTTATGACCGCCATCGCTTTCCGACGAGGACGCTGTTTTACAAGGGTATTGGGAAACTGAAAAACCGGCGAAGTGCGAGTCGGACTCGCGCACCGAGGGTTCCGTGTAAAATATAGGCTACAAATGGCCGCATCTAGTGTTAGCAGACCCCTACTCCTAAGGAAAATGTACGCGGTGATCGATCATTTTATATAGACAGTCACATAAAATTATATTGTTTTTTGTATTTGTTGTTATAGCTGCAACAGAAATACATCATCTGTGAAAATTTCAACTGTCTAACTATCACGGTTCATGAAATACAGCCTGGTGACAGACAGACAGATAGACAGACGGACGGCCAGCGAAGTTTTAGTAATAGGGTCCCGTTTTACCCCTTGGGTACGGAACCTTTAAAACACTATAGTCTCTAGCACTATGTTTATATATGAGTACCATTTCTTATTTACACGTTAAGTCTAAAACTCAAAGAGTTGTAAGGTTAGCAACAGAGTTGTGAATGAAATACCGCGCCCAAGATAGACGAGGCCGCACATCCATCATGTGAGGAGTCCAGTCAGCAAACCAATATCCCTGATAGCCCACCCCTGACCTTATGACCGCCATCGCTTTACCGATGAGGACATTGTTTTACAAGGCTTTCGGGAAACTGAAAAACATTAAAGGGTCAAAAGTGGCACCAAGTGGTTCGTGTAATATTACACTCGGCGCTGGTAGCCAGTTCCTTCGCTTGAACTTGGCTTGACACGCTGCCGCGTGTCTAGATTCACAATTTTCACTTTGCTATATAGCACACTTGCTTGTAATATACCGTTTCTATGGCTGTAATCCACTCCATTAATTAATAATGTTTTTGTTTTTGCGTCAGCCAAGAGTTTTATATACAAGAAACAGTAAAGGTTCTTTGAATAAATCTAACGTGGTCTTATAGAAAACAATCAATTTCAATAAAGTATTTCTTTTTCGGAACAAAATAACATTTCTTTGTATTACATTGATTATTCAGCTTACTTTATCCAGCCGTTGGCCGCAGCGCGCCATTTTGGTCTGACTTGACATGTATTTACAAATTCATATTCAATTATAATTATTTTCTAAAATGACAATAAAGTGTAGATAATTACAAGCAACGAAATTAAAAATATAATTGAGGTAGGTACTGGTGACGAAATAATGTAAGACTTATCAACTACAGGATTATTTAGGCTATACGAGGCCTTGACGAAATTGTATTTACTAGAAAGTAGGATAGGTATGATTTCTTATTACTTATTTTCTCACAAATATGTTGAAAAACGTCGTATAAAATTCGTGTGCATTGGTCATTTCACTCTCGGAACGTGGCACATTCGTAATGTAATATTACACACCTATGATTAAAAATTATCCAACGGTTAACTTTAGAACACAAAGAACTGTAAGAGTACATGAATTTAATTGTGCACCCACGATACGAGAGGCCGCGATCCATTATGCGAAGAGTCCGGTCAGCAAGCCGGCCTTGATACACCTATGAGCTTTTGGCCACCATCGGTTTACCGATGAGGACGCTGTTTTACAAGGGTTTTTTTGGAAACTGAAAAATACTATTCACTATTTTTATCTAACATCATTTGTACATATATTTAATAATTATCCTACGGTTAAGTTTGAAATAAGAGTTTTGAAGTAAGGAACAAGCATATGAATGAAATACCACGCCCACGATACGAGAGAATGACTATCCATCATGCGAGGAGTCCGGTCTACCCGTGACCTTATAATCGCCATCGCTTTAGCATCTCGGACTCGTTTAGTCGCAGAGATAAAGTCCAAACTTTACGCAACTGCGTTGTTCAAATAGGTTTTAAGAAAATAAAAAAAAATGAGTTAGCTAGAGACATAGTTATAACTTTCGTGTAATATTTATGCTTATTTATACAAACTTCGCAGATAAGGGGGAGGAATGATACTTTTTATCACTTTTTCCTTTGTAAATCTAAATTTATCCACAGTAATAAAATATAAAAAAATGTTTAAGAATTTACACATTAAGTTCTATCATATATGATACCCCACTTGACCATAGTAGCTAGACTTTGAATTTAAAATGGATAGCATGACACATGGCTCTTTAACAGTCGTACAGACAGACACACAGCGTCACATCATAAGGGTTCCTTTTTTACCTTTTTGGTGCGGAACCCAACAAGGGTACCTACTGGGAAAAGTAAGATGAAAACCTCTGTTCCCGTTGAAAATATTTATTATGATGGAAATTGCCGGCTTGTGTATAAATCCGATAACATTTAAGGCCAATTGCTACATCTCAGATATGCCCTTGTGTATTTACCTCATCTTATTCGCAAAAGTAATCAGGCTTAATGCCACAAAACATTATTTCCCTGTCAACCTATAAGGGAAGCCTTTGCTGGGTATCTTATTTCATAGATATCAATACATGAATCCATGGAATAATTAAATCTGCCCTTAATAGTTTCTAAAGCTCTTTTAAAAGTTCTCAGTACTCCTTCACAAAGAATATACAGATATTACAATTCTATAGTCATTCATAGATAAATGACGACGCGGGTGGCCTTGGTAGCAATAACTAGCAACTTAAAAGAGTAAGATGTTTGTTTTTGAGCAGGTTCTTGCCGTATACGGTTGGCATTCAACGGTCAATTTATTCATTATTTATACGAAGTTTTCCGCCAACGATGAACATTGTCTTACTAATCTTACTGCAAAATAAATCTCGTAATCTTGTGTTGAAAACACAGCATTTATAAAGGCTACACAGCTGACAACGTTAGAAACTGTTGTTATAATCGTCACCTGACCACTCGCAGTGACCCCCGGTCAGAGATTATCGCTCATCTGCCGAGCGTGATGGATGATGCGCGTGACGTCGCGTCGTGACGTGACGTGACGGACGTGACGCTCGCACTCTATTAACGGGCTTACGCAGCGGGACGCTACTGTATTGACATATGAAATGAATATTGTTGGGATTAAATTACGTTGTTAGCAGGCCGTTTACATTTCATCGCGTTTTTATTAATTTTACTGAATATGTTATTTAGGTTTCAAAGCATAAAATTGATGATCAACACATTCTTTAAATCAATACAAAAATAATAAAAAGTAAAAGAGTAGGTGTAAAAAAGAGATAGATAAACGACCAATATTGTAAAACATGAAAAAAAATCCGATGAGAATATTATTTACGTTCCACAAATCACTGTAATCGGTTAATTCATTTGGTTATATTATAACCTCCATCGCAAACCTTTCAGCCTCCCAACCTAACATTATCCAAGGCTACCATTAAAATCACAAACTTCAGAAATTAGACGCACTAAGTCGGATATATGTTATCCATTTGTAAGCAATCTCGACAATAAAACGTTGTCAGTCTTTGTGTTGGCTGTCGACGGGACGAAAGCGCCATTTCGCGGACGTAACAAATGAGCGCGCATTACGAGTCCCTCCGCCACTACACACGTCGGCCAACCGACCGACACTATTATGATATTTTGAATATTTTGCGTAAGATTACCAATATTGGAATTAAAAAAAAACCGATACATCTAGAAAGAAACTGATAATTTTCAAACGGCCGAACCGATTTTCTCAGCTAAGAACAATCGATAAACTCACCTTTTAAATACTAAAAACTAAACCTTAATCGGTTCATCCGTTCGAGCGCTACGGACAGATACACAAATACATACGTAGACGTGTTGTACAAAAGGTAATTATTTTTTGACCAATTTCAATTACATTTGTAATTAATAGTTACATTACTTAGTACTAGACGACTTAGTTCATTTTACTTATGAAATTCAAGGGCAATGTCTCGGTTGCGTCACTGTACCACGTTACAGCGACGCCAGAACTGGTCGCAGCGGACCACCGCTCAGCAGAACAAAAGGTCTGGCGTGTACTTGGACATAAGTGCTGTTACGCCCTTACGGCCCGCAGTGCGGCGGTGCAGTGACGGGCAGGTCCCGCCCCGGGCGCCGAACGCGACAGGAACAAATGACCCCGACGCATCATAATAAATAAAACAATTTGTTCTTAATTAGATTTCGTGAATTTAATTTTCATGCCAGTAATTGGTCGGTGGGCACAAAGACTGGTCTCTATCGGTGATGGATGATCGACGCGGGCGCACTATTTACCTACGCCCGACCAGCGTAATTAGAGGTTTCGGAAGTTTACTTTCATTATTGCTTATGAACCTATTACTGTTTATAATATAGATTTCATTTCGGTTTTTTTTTCTTGTCTGGACCGTGAGACCAACAAAACAGAATAGAATAATGATCGCAAGAAACGAGAATGAGGTGAAAAAAGTGTTATAATTATAATTGCGTTTTCCTAGTCAGTTACTTAAAATAATGCATGTTTCAGCTGTCGGAAAGCCTCTATAAAAATAAATGGAACAGAATACGTACGCAAAGTAAAAGAGGAAAACAAAAGACAAATCGGAAAGCGTTTTCTTTTATATAGGACGTAGCTTCGAGGGAAGCGTAAAGTTTAAAAAATAAACGTTGGAAAAATCTTGAAAAGTCACGGACGCTTAACTTTCTTCCCCTGTTTTATTTTTCGTTCCCTCTGCACTCAGCTGTTCCTTTTCGCTCTCGCATTGTTATATAAATGTTCCTATCTCCCTCTCCTCAACTGATAAGTTCCTTTTAAAACTGCAGGAGAATCGAAGTCGTACAGGGTAAATTAAAATCTGGCACAACCCAAGCATAAGTCATAAAAAGAAAATATGGCCGTCGTTTATCAAAAGTCTTCTGTAATTGTTTCCTTTTTTCAATGCGCTGCTATGAACATGTTCACTTCGAAATATTTTGCTTAGTGATACTTAGAAATCCTTTGTTCAAATAAATTATTCTTTTAAGTTCAAACATAATAAGGTTTAAATATATTTCGATTTCTAGTTTAGCAAAAAGCAGTTTCTAATATTATACAGCGAGTATATTTTATACGAATATATGTTTCATGAACTATAGCTGTTAAAAGAGTTTTATCAAAAAAATATCCCTTTCTTGCGCATGATACTTGAACTTAACTCATTAAAAAAAAACACTAGCAGCAATGCATACACGTACTTTAAGTTCTTACGAATCAAATGTTCGTGATGTCAATAATGGTTGTTACTAATAATTTGTCAGAAAAAAATGATTTAAATCTTTAACAAAACATGCCAAACAATGTTCATTAGAAGTTAAGTATACATTCTGCCCTTAAAATACGTTAGGTAATCGATGAATTATCTCCGATGATTGTTTAGCACTTTCCTATTTTTATTTTAATAAAAGTCACTTATGCGATATAAATATGAACAGATTGATTAGACAATTTGTAAATGAACATAACCTGCCGATTCCCCTTACCTACAACCTTCTACCTCCCTATTCACCTCTTTAAGGGATGATTTCCAGAAAAAAGTAACAAAAGTCCTTCCCAGGATCCAAGGATCCCAAACTATATCTTCATACCGAATTTGATCTAAATTGGTTCAGCGGCTTAAGCGTGATAAGGTTACAGACAGACATAATAGTTCTAAAGCTTAATTTTCATACAAATGTTTAATAATGTTGTACGAGTAACATATGAATGAACGAAAACATTTCAGTAGTGAGTGGCGTCGCGCGGGTTCGACGTTTTATTTGCAAACAGAGAAATCTACGCAACGCGGGGGTCAAATGTGCAACTCACCGTGTATGGTAAGCAGCCAAAGCAACAACTATCTATAAATTGTCTGTATTTTCTTAAATTAGTAGAAAAGGAAAGATTCACCCTTTTCGAATAAATAGCTAGGTTTCTTTATTATATTCTTATGTTTGTTTCATTATTAGACGCAGTTGGTTGAACCATTATATAGTACACGAGAGTTTTCTTGGTACAAAACAAACAAACATTCTACCTATACATATGTGTAGGTCATACTCCTTTTAGAGACATACTATTCAAAATCCGCAAATATGTGCTATGTGCACGAGCATATTTCCGAAATGTCTCCCCATAGCAAAAGTTGTTCCTATTGACACGTTGACATGCTCGTCAACTTTTCTTTTGGGGACTCATTTCAGAAACGGAAAGAAAAATTGCCATTTCATATTATGTATTAATAGTAAGTAATTCAACCAATATGTAGGGACTGGCAGTTTTTTTTAGTTTCCGAAATGTCCACGGTGTACGAGTATGATATACTAATTTGATTATTTCAGGATTAATGAACATTGAATTGCCTAACCGTAAGCTTTTACTTAGGTTACTGAATGTATACCACCTACTTATTTCTCAAAGTCCATTACGATTTCTTGTACTTCAACGGATAACAGACAAGATCCAAGAAATCCAACTAAAAAACCTTAAGATATGTCGGAACTGTAAACAACCATTAGCCGTACACGCGGAGTATGCGGACCGTACTCGATGCAAATGTAACGGGCACGGCCCGCGCCTACCGCGCAACGTTCTCTAGTTATTGTGGAGTATTGTAGGAGAAATTCCGCAACTATACACATGACAGTGAGCCTGTGTGTTATATTCGATTTAGTAAAGTACTCATGCTCTAAAATATAAACTTACAAACTGCGCCAGGCGACTCTTTATCGCCCGACGAATAAGTATGTTTCGCCTATTCCTTTCAGTACGGTGCAACAGAGATGATATTTATCACCACTCACTAGAGAAGTAACGTCCAATCCCAATAAATAGCCCGGCATGAGTCTTAGAACCTAACGCAAAACAGCGTTTCATTTTTAACAAGTACCTAATCGATGTTAATTTTATTTTAGCGGCATTCATTATTGCCGTCGCCATTTTTTCCTGTGTAATTCGCCCGTGTGAAGAACGACGTCAAACGCCGTTTTTAAGTATTTTTTCACGCCGGTTTTACTAGTCTCCACCTGCATGATTTGAGTCGCCTGGGCCCATAACCACTTGTTTTATGGAAGGTTTGAAGACAAATAAATATATCTTGCAGTATTAATTATTATATTAAAGAATAGGACATTAGACAAGAGACCATTACACAACATAGCAATTCTTCTTTTTTTTAACTTCTTAATCTTTTCTTGCAGTAGCATTAAAACTTCATGCTTAAAACGACACCCTCAAGAAAAGACCTGTAGCATCAAAAAACAATAGGTTTATGACCTCTCTAACCACTTTAACAGAAATATATATCAATATCAACTCTACTACCAGACGCATAAAAACAATTAACAATATGTTTGTTATCAGTCACAATGTGAAGTTGTCAAATTCTTCTCCCTACATATTTGAGGATGTAAATAATAAAATAAACATAAGTCACATCCACATCTTTTGATTGCTGGACTATAGGTAATCCCACCCTCATTCGAAAGATGTATAAAATAATAACTAATATATGTATTATATAGGTGATATAGTGTGTAATACGCAATGATATAGTGTTGACATTTTCTATTTCATCACTGGAGCTTGTGCTTGAGCCAACAACCGACGTATCCGGGTTTTCTCTTGTTCATTCGACGGCATTACCTCGCAACTATCTAGATACTCGTCTTCTGACCCTTGCGCAATACCTGTGTTGGAGCTTGTTGATGTAGACGCTGCTTGTTCAGCAACAGTAGGTTCAGGTAGTATCGACATAAATTGTACTTCCTCGGTTACTGGGTTCGTCGGTTGAATATAGGGCGATACTATGACCTCTCTCTCCATAGAAAAAAAAATATTCTCCGGATAGTATACTTTATATCCTTTTGTATCCTCACCGTATCCCACAAACACGCCTTTTCTACTTTTGCTGTCTAGCTTTTTACGACATTGTTTTGGAATATGTGACCAAACTTCTGTGCCGAAATCAAACTTCAGCCAATTGACATCGAACGTTTTCTCATAGTATAGCTCATAGGGAGTTTTTCCCTCTACTGGACTCATTTCCGTTCGATTGATAACATATACGGCTGTATTAATAGCCTCCGCCCATAGATTCTTGTGCGCTTGGCACGCCTTCATCATTGTACGCGCAGCCTCCATTACCGTGCGCATTTCCCGCTCGATTTTGCCATTTTGAGACGGAGTATAGGGTACGTATGTTTGATGTTTTATGCCTTTCAACTCCAATAGATTTTTAAGTTCTCGATTAACAAATTCACCACCATTATCTGTCCGAAGAATCTTTACCGGCTTTCCTTCGTTTTCACATAGCGCCAGGTAAATTTTAATCTTTGAGACCGCTTCACTCTTCTGTTTCAAGAAATATACAGTGCAGAATCGAGAGTAATCATCCTTGAGTAACAGAAAGTAGCGTGAACCTCCAACAGATGTTACCTCGAGGGGTCCACAGAGATCAGCATGCACCACGATCATTTGTTCGACTACCAACTGCTCGAATAAGACGGCGTCTTCGAATGTTTTCCTTCTACGCGCGCTGGACAAAAGTGTTATTTTGGGCATACGACGGAAATCTTGTTGTGACGAAGTATTCTTTTAGTGTACACGAAGTTTTGATGAGCTAATTTACAATGATATTTGTAGAGTTCACATTTATTATTGCATACCGGGTTGTTGTCATTCGTATTTGACGGAATTTTCAATGTCACGTCAGAATTCAATATCACGTCAACATTCGATGACGTGTTGGAATTCAATGCAACAATCTCTACAAACGAAACACATTTTGAACAGCCGGCCAATGCGTTTGGCGATCACGATCGTTTCATTATCTTTTATAAATTCGCATTCACCGCTGTCAGATATCATTTTCAAATCTTTATCAAGGGCACTGGATACCGAAAACAAATTGACGGTTAGATCTGGTACAAACAGAGCGTTTTCCAAGTTCACCAAGGACCAGTCCTGTCCGTTGTAGGCTTTCAGACGTATATTTCAGATATTTCCTTCGCCAACAACTCTCACCTCGGCACCGTCGCCTAGTTTGACAGTGCGAACGTAGTCCAAGTTTTTGTAGTTTTCAAAATACACTCGGTCTTTACACATATGATGAGTGCAGCCACTGTCCATATACCAGAAGTCAGTTGACACAAGATCCGTAGCCACCAACGCTGTCACGTGGTTGGTGTTATGTTTCTTCGGTTTATTCTTTCTCAAGAAGCAGTATTTGGATATATGCCCTGTCTTCTTGCAAAAATCACATTGTTTGGTTTTGTAACAGTCCTTCTTCAGATGTCCAGGCTTTTTACAAATCAGACAAGTTACGTTCTTCGATTGACCAATGAGTGCTGACGCTGACGAAACGTCGTCCTTCGAGCTCCGCTCTTCTTCAAGCAGCAACCGAGAAGTCAGCTCTTCTAAAGTTTGTTTGTTAATTGGAGCTGATTCCCATTTTTCTGGAAGTGACATGAGGATTTTTGTGATCGTCATCTTTTCAGACACTTCGTCGTTTGCCTGTTTTAATTTGGCTCTGATATCTTCTATCCTGGATAAGAAGTTCGATACGGTATCTTCAAATTCCAGTGTAAAGAATTTCTGCTGTAGCAGATGTACGCTCACAACTGACTCGCGATCATAAACCACTTTTAATTTTTGCCACATCTCCGCAGCAGTTTCACACGATAAGATGTGTGTCTGGGCCCCCGGCTCCATTCTCGTGACGATGATGGATTGAGCTTTGGCATCATCTTGTCTCCAAGTAGCTTGGTCTTCTTTTTTTTCGGGTTTTTGACGAAGCCCCGATACAATATCAAACAGTCCCAAGCCGTTGAGGACAACGCGGGTTTCGAATTTCCAAGTTGCCCAATTTTTGCCCTTTAATTTTATTGTAGCGGCATTCATTATTGCCGTCGCCATTTTTTCCTGTGTAATGCGCCCGTGTGAAGAACGACGTCAAACGCCGTTTTTAAGTATTTTTTCACGCCGGTTTTACTAGTCTCCACCTGCATGATTTGAGTCGCCTGGGCCCATAACCACTTGTTTTATGGAAGGTTTGAAGACAAATAAATATATCTTGCAGTATTAATTATTATATTAAAGAATAGGACATTCGACAAGAGACCATTACACAACATAGACAATTCTTATTTTTTAACTTCTTAATCTTTTCTTGCAGTAGCATTAAAACTTCATGCTTAAAACGACAATCCATACTTAATATTATAAATGCGAAAGTGTGTCTGTCTGTCTGTCTGTCTGATACCTCTTCACGCTTAAACCGCTGAACCGATTTGGATGAAATTTGGTATGGTGATAGTTTGATTCCCGGGGAAGGACATAGGCTACTTTTTATCCCGGAAAAATACCCTTATCCGCGATAAACTAATTTAAGGCGGACGAAGTCGCGGGCAGAAGCTAGTCCATACTAATCCATACTAATATTATAAATGCAAAAGTGCATCTGTCTGTCTGTCTGTCTATCTGTCTGTCTGTCTGTCGGTCTGTTACCTCTTTACGCTTAAACCGCTGAACCGATTTGGATGAAATTTGGTATGGAGATAGTTTGAGTCCCGGGGAAGGAATTAGGCTACTTTTTATCCCGGAAAAATACCCTTATCCGCGATAAACTAATTTAAGGCGGACGAAGTCGCGGGCAGAAGCTAGTCCATACTAATCCATACTAATATTATAAATGCGAAAGTGTGTCTGTCTGTCTGTCTGTCTGTCTGTCTGTCTGTCTATCTGTCTGTCTGTCTGTCTGTCTGTCTGTTACCCCTTCACGCTTAAACCGCTGAACTGATTTGGATGAAATTCGGTATAGAAATAGTTGGAGTCCCGGGGAAGGACATAGGCTACTTTTTATCCCGGATAAATACCCTTATCCGCGATAAATGAATTTAAGGCGGACGAAGTCGCGGGCAGAAGCTAGTATGTAATAAATATGAAAATAAATGTGACTGTTGTTTAGCCGCTCACTTGCTTTTGGTAACTGAAGTTACCTTTCACCATTCTTATTCTAAGTATAAATAGAGTTTATTCCTAAATGCATCGGGCTAGTAAGTAGATGACAACTTTATAAATAACTAGAAGGCGCCAGCAACTTCGTTCGCGGAGGAGAAAAAGTATAACCCCTCTTTTTTTGCTTTAGCATAGTCGAGTAAAAAGCATGCTATAACCATCTGGAGATACCCAGCTACCCGTGTACCAAAAATAGTTGAAATCCGTGTAGGCGATTTTGCGTGATGAAGCCACAACGACACATACAAACATACAAAAAATCCAAAAAAATATAATAATATAATATAATAGTCCGTTTCAATATATTTTCTTTAATATCTTCAATGTACAGAGTACAGACATTTCATTTTTACAACTTTATTATAGTATAGATGTAGGTAGCTAATAAATGTAACTAATATATAAAGTTCGGAGACCTCTAAGTTCGCCTTGTGTTGTCGTTGTCACCTTTCACGTGTCACGCCACCACTAACTATATACTACAACTTTTTGTTTTACAAATATCATGATAATAATCACAATATTTGCAATTTATTAGTGGATCACTACTCCACTAGCGTTATTATTATAAACAAAGATCAGAAACAAATGAAAAATTTTTTCGACGATACTGGACTTGAACCAGTGCCTTGAGCCAGACTGGGGCAGCACGCTCTAACCAACTGAGCTAATTGTCCATACCAGTAGTCGACGAATCTTGTCATCTGTTCTTGCGTATGGATCTCTGTATGGTGCATCCGACTCAAACTAAAACGGCTAAAGAGTCGTATGCACCATAGTGGTTCAAGTCCAGTATCGTCGAAAAGTGTTTTCATTTGTTTCTGATCTTTCTTTATAATATATACTACTAGATTCGTGCTACAGGGATATAATTATAATTGTACTTATGTTTTGCTGAATGCCATTAGTCTGTGGAGAGATGGTGAAAGTGCACGACAGTTGAACAATCTAGCAGAACGCGTAAAAAACTTAATATAGGTGTAATGGAAATTCATTCTACACAACGAGCGTACTTGTTTCATTCTAGGCTAATAATAAGCAATTTACCTGATTTTTACGCTTAAACATAAACCACGATAAACACAATATAACGCCAGTTCTGGTTCTGAGTTCTACGAATATTTCGATCGACGAAAATCAAAGTGACACTGTACAAAATAAAAATTGCTTTTAGATTTTGTATAGTGTCACTTTGATTTTCAATGAGCGATTGTTCTGGTCTATACTATACATTTCAACATACAAACGTGAGCGTGTGTGTATAATGAGGTACCTTTCGATTACGAACTTAGACTTCTTCAAATCACCTCCTATTTCTCCCGAAACAACTATCTATAAGCATGCTTTTGCAGTATGTACATAATATGTAATTATTATATTACTTAAACTAACTTAGTTCGCGGAAGAGAAAAAATCATAACCCCTCTATTTTTCTTTGGCGTAGTCGGGTAAAAAGTACCCGTAACCCGTGTACCAAAAATAGTCTAAATCCGTTTAGCTGTTTTGGCAACATGAAGCCACAACGACACATACAAACATACAAATAATAATACTCCATTTTTTTTTTATTTTGTGACCTCCAAATAGTCCTTTAAGATCATTTTTTTTCTCATTTTTACAATTTTATAATAGTATAGAAGTGGGACGCTTGCGGCGCTCTTACAGACGTTTCCTAGTCAAGTTTCTAACTAACACTGGACATCGCCAGATTTCAATGTTAACAATATTTTGATCGGCGTCTAAACAGGCAGTAGCTAACCGGCCAGTAATTCGCAAGTTTAAACCGCTCGGCAGCAAAAAGTGAAACAAAAGGCGTCGAGCTTGGCTGATATTGATACGAGTGACTTGCACTTACCGCCCTTCTGGCACTGATTTAAAAGGTCGTATATGTATCAGATTATTGGTCAACTTACGTCGTTATGGCTTGGCGCCTTTGTCTCAACGTCATGGACTACCGAACCCCTAAACTCTTGTTTGCTGAGCAAAACAGTGTCGCTAACTTTGTATTTAAATAGTTATGGTGAAGATTATGATGTATTACGTGGCAAGCTTGCTTATAAATGAAATCTATAACGTGGAGTTGGTCGTAAACAATGATATGACGGAATAGTAAATATTTCAGATTTATTTTGACTTTGCAATTAGCGTAGTGTAGCCTTCAGCTCTAATGTTATGTTACGTTGGCTATTAGTTAACTACATCAAGGATGGTTATATTGTTAAATTACTTTTTAAGTGCTGATCGTGAATCTTTCCAAATATTTTAGTGTGAATTAAATATAAGTAAATGAAAAAATACTTACCCAGGACGGCCGCAAGAGCAATACCTGCAAAAATACAATATTAATAAATGTGCAAATGAACGAAATGAAATGAAATGAAATGAAAATGAAATGAAATGAACTCATCCACACAAAGATATATATGTAGGAAAAAGAAACAAGACATGTAAAAAAAAAGTGACGAAAAAAGACAAAGCTCTTAGAAAACCCTATAAGATACCTACATATCTACGTTACAAAAAAGTATAAAGTGAAAGACGTCTAAATTACTAAAATTTAACTCCTTCACCGACTCTTAATCTTATCTGACGACAGTTAAGAGGGCATTTACTGGAAACTTGCGAACCCGCAAAGCCGGGACTAAATTTCCCGCAGCAATGGCCATAAACAAGTGCCCGCGCTGCGGGAGGAATATTCAAGAGGAAAGTTTGGCCGGACACTCAATGGACAACACTTGCGCGGAACGGCTCTAGTTTGGTGGACGGTGGACACTACGTCATCGGCACATGCATATAATGAAGCTTAGGGTAGTTTCAAACTTATTGTCATCTAAACACGCTTTGATGTCCACTTAATCGGCGGGCCTCTTAATAGTTTCAAGTTGGGTTGATATTGATAAATTTAATTGTAAAGATGGTTGGAATAGGTAGCCCATGGGTGGAATGCATGATATAAAAATGTTTCATTATCACGTTCGTTTGTTGATTGTTGGCCACGTCTGAGTCGTATATTTAGACATACTATTGACCTTTACTTTTTACTCCATATCAAAGTTTTCAAAATGTATTTTCAAATATTACTGTACTCGTATATTGCATAAAAAAGTTCAATAAACATTTAATTAATGCAATGAATTACATCTCTGTCCTGATACCACTAGTGAAATGATAACGCGGGCGAAGCCACGGGTAAATGCTGATAATCTATTTCTTTTCGATTTCTGATGTGTGAAATCCCATTTGGTTTAAACACTGAACCCTCTGACCAACCCGCGCAGATAGTTCCCCACCCAGCTCGAGCAAAGTCAAAACAAATTTCGGAAAAGTTCCTCGCGATACGATATCGTGCGAACTCCGAAAACAGCCCGCGTCCTTTATGAATCCTATTATTTGCTGCAATAAAAACTTTGTTCGCCCCACATCGAGGTCATAGTCGACCTCTAAAAGAAGAGAACTAATAGTTCCATGAGGATCAGAGAAACGTAGGGTCATGAAAACCTATACGAATATGTATTAATTTTGAATATAACTTTATTCACTGTCTTGACTAGACAGTGGTGTGGCGCCAAATGTTTTGGAAAGAAAGGTGATTTACGAAATTAGAAGCTTGAACAACTTAACATTGACAAACGGGTCGATTCCTACCCTTTTAAATACTGAAATATATGTTTATTTCGTTTATCGCACATATGTCACTAGATCTAAACAATTGATGGGACTAAACATTTGTTAGCACAACTGATGAAGCGAGTAAGGTTAAAAAAAACCAAGCTACATGGAAAACAAAATGAAAAGGAAAGTAGCCTTTTTTTTTAAGTAGAATAGAAAGAAATTAAGAAGCTGGCTTTACAGAAACAGAGCTCGGCAAGGTGATATAAAACATTTAATAGAAATAAAATCAAACTAACAAAATTTATCTTGTAACCAATCAGACTCGTAATTTTCTTGACAGAATAATTGTCAATTAGATGCTCAATATATTACAAACAAGAAGGAAACATGATCTAAAATCATCTCCAAATGCTAAAATAACACGACGGGATCAACAACTGTAGGTAAATAAAAACTATGCTCCACGTCTGTCCGCACCTCGGACGTCGGATGCGACAGTTTTAGCCCGCGACAGCGACACACGCTGATAGCACCGCGATACAGATGTCGCGTCAGCGTGACGACAAAAATGGATACTATTGTGACATGTTATTTCAAATGAAAAACAAAACACGTAGAAAGTGTTGGAGCAAAGTCAAAAGGCGAGGACGATAGTAGGATCAATAACATAATTCTTGGGTTCTATTGCAATGTCTGTTCGAGAATTCCTACGAAGTGACGTGGTGATTTGTATGAAATCACATTATGAAGAAGAGAATAACTTGATTGAACGTCATAGGAACTTGGTAAATAAACATTAAACAGAGAGATGTCTCAGCCAGGCTTGTAAAGTTAACAATCTCCCTGTCCGAAGGTAATTCAAAATCAACACACAAGCATTATTCATGTTGTATGAATGAATGAATAATTTATTTACATAAAATATAGTACAGTAGTAGTTACATAAAAAATGTTTCACATATTATGCCGATGGCGCGACATGTAAATATTCAAGTTCAAGTTCATTTATTCAGTAACAGCATATACCCAGCTAGTCGTGTTTGAAGATACCGCATTTACAAATTATCAATTGCCTACTTTTTTTATCAATTAACATGTCATTTATTTAAAATTTCAGAATAAATCAATAATATAATAAATAACAACTATAAAAAAAACTAAGTCATACATCCTAAAACTAAAAATACAAGTTATGTCATTGCAATATTTCATTTAGTATACATTACATGACATGTACGACAGTCAATATTACAAACAATGTATACATTACCATTAGAATTAATACATGTCCTATCTATCTAGAACTAAAGCAATCTACAATTATGTCAAATTAGATGCTACATCAATATTACAATTGATAATTACGATGTCAATAAACTATCCTATTTAAAAATTAAACAACGAGCAAATATTTCATAATAGTATTTTATGCAATCGTTATATAATGTATGCTTTTTCAGTCGAGTACCGTGTTTAGGCCACGAAGCTTGCTGAGTGGCCTAAGTAAGGTACGAGACTTAAAAAGCTAATTATATAACTATTGTATACAATACTTTTTCTACGAGTAGGTATCATCATCATCATCATCACCATCATCATCATCATCATCATCATCACCACCATGACGATCACGATCACGATCACCATCACCATCACCATCACCATCACCATCACCATCACCATCACCATCACCATCACCATCACCATCACCATCACCATCACCATCATCACCATCATCATCACCATCATCGTACCTCAATTATCTTCGACTCATTCATTCGATATATTCATAAGCCAACACTTCAATTCAAAGTGTTGGCTTATGAAATAAAGTGTTGGCTTATGAATATTTCAGTTCAGTTGGAAGTGCCATAGAGTATCCGACATTGAAAAGTATGCTATTAAAGTTTTCTCTATGAAGTTCTTATTGAGGGATTAAAGTCGACGAGTAGAAAAATCAAATTAAATATTACAATTTTAACAGTAAATTACTATGTCTTGCTTATTTTTCAATCTGATGTGAGGTATACGAAATAAAATCAATTATCCATTAAATAATTATTAAGTTATTTTTTTAAACTAA
Organism: Hedya salicella; assembly: GCA_905404275.2. Lineage (NCBI taxonomy): Eukaryota > Metazoa > Arthropoda > Insecta > Lepidoptera > Tortricidae > Hedya > Hedya salicella. The sequence goes on from FR990097.1 coordinate 32,013,803, forward strand.
AGATTATTAGACTTTAGATTTAATATGGTCGGATAGTCTATTATATTATAAATTATGATTGCTGAATAATACGCATTCTTTTTATTTGCCTATAAAGACGTCTTTGGAACATGCAGATTATGAGCGCTCCTCGTACGTGCATTTAATATTTCTGATTTTGTTTTTTTAATGTCTGAGTGTTGTCTTACAAAAGTACAAGCGTCCATTATTAATAGGCAAGGAAGAGGTGAAACGCAGTTTTTTTAATAATGTCTTGCATGAATGTCTATAGCCAACACTGCATACTTTCGTAGGTATGCACTTTTTTTGAGCCTTGAAGGCTCGATCGACGTCTACGTCTATAGAAATTTTGTAATGTGTAATGGGTATGACATGAGTTACTTCTAATAGCGCATACTTAGATTCTACTAACTCCATCTCAATAGTAAAGTACGAGTAAATTGCACAGAGATGTAATATGGTACTTATGTCAGGTTTACAAAGAAAATGTCGCAGCATGCAGCATGTGTATTGTTATCGCTTGAATCTGAAGCAGTTTTCTACTTTATAGGTATCTGTAAAATAAATAAATAAATACCAGGAACAATCTTACAGAAATAGACCTAATACGAGTACAAAACTAAGCAAAGCTTGTATTTTATCAGGCGACGATATACATACTTACCTATGTAGATAAATATAATACTTAAATAAATAGAAAATATCCAAGACCCAGGGATAAACTTTCGTGCTCATCACACAAACACTTTCCCTAGCCAATATACGAACCAGGGACGGCCAGCTTTGTAAGTCGTGCAACAAATTTAGCCGAACGTGTCGTCGTAATTAATGGCTTTGATGAATCCATGCATAATTTCGCATGGACTCTATAAATATATATCGGCAAGAGAATTCGTGTAGAACATGCGCCCACGCTCGTACCGACGTGTCAATCGGCAGCAAGTCGAATTTAGAACACACGAAATACGTTTCTCACAATAAACAGCGTCGGATATTGCTCATTCACTGTTTAAAAACAAGTGTCACGCTGCACGTATTGATAAAATAGTACTACTAGACAGAAAATATGTCGGCCATTACTTTGTCATATAAAAATAAAACAGAAATGTAATGCATACATACACTTTAAAAATTATGTAATTTTTGTAAATTTACAAATTTTTCCTTGCTTTTTCGGAACAATTTCAGGTTTATGTGTTGTTTTTACATGTAAAATTACATAATTTTTAACAGTGTAGGTATATGTTAATACAACAATAGCACATTCATGTGGCTTCGTTTCCGTGGTTATATCGAAAAACACAGCCTTATTTTTGATTTATATCGTACAGGAAACCTCACTACCGCTTTCAGCTTTCGAGATCCTTACCGTTGATGATAGCAGGACTGGTTCAATAAGTGTTCCGCGCATGCATAAATTGGTTTCCTAGGGCAGCTTTCGTTTTGCAGCTACTAAATGTTGGAATAACCTACCTCCTACTGTAAAGAAATTGAAAACGCTGCACGCTTTTAAGAACAATTGTAAAAACTGGCTTCTATCGCAGCAAAAAGAATCATGCGTTTGGATGCATGTAAAACATTAATTAGATATAACACTATAGTTGTCATTTTCCTTTTCATAACTTGTACACCAACATAATATATGTGTCTGTGAGGCCCGTTAGCCGTAGTTATATAACCATATAAATAAACCCGCTGAAAGCGAAATGTTGCGTTGTGTTACGAAAATATTCATTACGCCCTATATAATTTAATACCATGGCCCTAAATTTGGACTCTACATAAGTCGATACGCTTCACGTTGGTTAATTACGAGTACTATCGTGTTGGCAGCGAACTTACTTATTTAGTACTTAGAAGGTACCCGCAACTTCGTCACCGGAGGAGAAAAAAATCATAACCCTCTCTTTTTCTTCAGCATAGTCGAGTAAAAATTATCGTATAACCATCTGTAAATGCTACCCGTGTACCAAAAATAGTTGGAAATCCGATTAGCCGTTTGGCGTTATGAAGCCACAACGACTTTTTTCGATTTAGTGACCTTGAAATAGTCAATAATTTTTTTGAAAACATCTTCCATGCACAGACATTTAATGTTTACAATTTTATAATAGTACAGAAGATTAGTCATGGTTGGAGACTGAAAACCAGCGGTCTCGCTGAGTCTCAATCCAATTTACTGCACAAACTACTTCATAAGTTGCAAAATCTTGTAATACAAAGTAAGTTTGCTTGTTTGCTGTTGGTAAATGACCTTTTATTTTATTAGTTATTTATTTAGATTACATTAGCAGTTACGGCCTGGCCACGACATCGCGCGGTGGCGGCAGCGGCAGCGGTTTTTCTAATTCATTGCGTGTGATCCCAACTAGCCACAGTGCGTTGCGCGTCTCGACCGCGCAATGAACAGATAAAACGCTTGCCGCGCCGCAATCCGCCCAATGTCGTGGCTGCGTCGTTTGTCACGCGTCACGCCGTAAAACCCGAGTACTCCTCGACATGTTTCGGTCAATTCCGCGGATCACTCGCTCCAGTGAAGAAGGGCAGTGTCGGGGTCCACTTGTGTCGTTCGACTACGGTCCTCAGAATAGACTGAAACATGTCAAGCAGTACTCGGCTTTAATGAAGTGACTAACCGCTAATGAACCTAATCTAAATAAATAAAAAAATCTATTGAAAATATGTATGTTCGTGCATCATTTCAGAACGGCTGCACCTATGTGAGTCTTGTTTTATTGTTGTGTTGGTAAATTGTTAGAACAAAGTTTGTATGTAAGAAAATATACCAAAAAAAAATTATTTATAAAGAATAGTAAACATTTTCGATTTGAAAATTTCTATATCAGTAGGAAATGAGAGGCAAAAGCTATAAGTACAGTCAGGGAATTAAAAGGATTGTCACTTTTGAACCTTAAACCATTACATGCATTACACGCAATCGTACATCCGTGCGAAGCCGGGACGGGCAGCTAGTGTAATCTAAATATATGTCTGAGCCTCGCTCTCGCGGTAGTATTCTACTTCATGTAAATCTCTAGAAACCACTTTGTCTCCATATTATGGTCACTTAGCCTGTGGTAATTACTCACCGCAGAAACCGGCTACTTAACCGGCTACTTACTATTATTAATTTCAAGACAAATGAAGTGAAAATAGATGAAACGTTGCATACCGACTCTTGTATAGACTTCCGTTCCGTTGTCCGCAGACAGTAGTCGGATTGTTTCTTTTAATCTCGGCCCGCTAATGGCGCGGGCGCATAACGGCACAAGCTCATTCATCACAACTGTCAGCGACATCTATTGACAGTTTCACTACGGAACGCCGTTTACGGAACGTAGACGTTTTACTCGGAAGGTGTAGTCTCTATTAATAAAGTTAACGAGAATGCAAATGCATCGACTTTTTGTACACCGAATTAAACTATTTAGGATACGGTACATACTGTAATTGCTGGATTTACTGAATACACATAACACGATGGGTTTCGATAAGATTTGCTAAAAATATTCATTTTATGATTATTTTAGAGCTCAGTAATAGGGTATTACAAAAAACTAGACACGACAAATAATACCTTAAGCTTGAACAGCTAAATTAAAAATTATCATACCTATCAATGAATAAAAACTCTAGATACTTTAATCAACTTGGAACAATTCTAACTTATTTACTTCTTTTTCTTTATTAAACCGATACTGAAAAACCTAACTAATGATCGCCTTGCATGTCATCGATAAGAAATAATAGGCACGCTAAGAAAACTCCAAGAATAAATAACTTTACTAACCAGACGCGGCCAAAAAAAATAATTCGTCTTTATGCGGTCCGCGGCCAGCAAACTACAATAGTTGGTGATAAGAATGTTAAAGAAAAATAAACCATTAAAATATCATCAGTCATTGCACGACCCCCGCGGTGGGCAGGTCAGCGGCCAAGAAAAAACCTTACAATTCCAAGCCGAATTCAAATGAAGAATGATTCATTTATGAAAATGAAATGACAGATTGAATGAATGTGGAAGACGGTACAAAGGAGACGGCTACTGGCCACCGCTTTATGCCACGTGCTCCCATGGCCTCGGGATCGCCTCAGCTAACGTGGAAAAAATATACAACGAGAGGAGCACCTATGTGATAGTAGGAATAGGAACCTAGTAGTAGGTCATTCATGTAAAGAAATCAAGAATGACATCTCGAAAACAAACACAAACGCATGTCACATTTAGGTTGCTGAATGTCTATATCAAGTCTATGTAATTAGTACCTTAGCAGAACCTAAGCCAGTTTTATTCAGTTCTTTAAATGTTCTTTCCACCATGTATTTATTTAACTGTTGAACATAAATGATTAACATTTACACTGCAATATACAAAGATGTGTCTGCTTGGACATGTAATTATCATACATTTTCTCATTTCTTAACTCTTTTTGTACACACAATTTTTTACTATATATAGCACTATTTAGCAAACAAACACACAAGACTTTGAAAGAAATTAAAACGAACATAAATCTCAACAAATCTTTTTAAGCTCCTAATTCGCCGTAAAATTCTTGGGACTTTCGAATATCGTGACCTTATCTCGTAAAAATGGCAGTTACACCCTTCCCTTAGTCCAAAGTTCGTAAACACTAAGAGCAATGAAATTAAAAATATGTCTTAAGGGCAATTAGGTTTAACTTTTACAGCAGTACCCTATCGCCCCTTGCTCTTTTCAATTGTGGGGAAGGCGGCCAGCTTTTGGTTGAAGTAAATTTTATTAACTAGAGTTCTGACTTTTGAGAGTTCACTTACCCCTCTGAGTAATGCGGCACAGAAAATTGCAACTTACTGAAGCGAATGCTTCTGGTATAACAAAGATTTCCACTTTATTTCATTTTAGTTTAAGTTATATTCAGTTATAGTCCATAATGTTATTCATTATACATACCTTCTTAGCAAAAATCATAAAAATAAATAAGTACATTTTGTAAAAGAAATACCTAAATAGGTGTGTTATGTTTGTGTTGTTATGTTTTCTTACACTTCTCTTTATATAGCCATTTACCAAAACAGAACTCCATAACAAACGAAATAAGAGGCCGCAGTGATCAACAGCGTCTGGCACTAGGTAAAATAAAAATTCTTAAGCCCGCTACTTGGAGCATTGACGAAGTGTTTAACAATAAATTTCCATTTAAAAAGCCACAAGCCGAGGAGGGCCGGGGCGAGGGGGGCACAGCTTCCGCCGCTTTTTTCCTTCATTTCCTCTCGGCCGCTGGGGCCGCCCCATGCTCTAATAGTAGAATTAAAACGTTACTTTGTTTTTTTAAACGTGCAATGTAAAGTTAGTTAATGACTTTATGATCTGTAGCTAATTTTGTTATTCTACTTTACCTCTCTTTATTTATACCTAACAGTGTAAATGTCTACACATTTACGTAAAGTGTAGACATTTATACTGTACGTACTATACGTAACAGGTCGTGCATATGTTAAAGTCAGGGAATGTATTTTTAAAATGCTTAATAAAACAAAATATTCAATTAAAATTATACTGAAATAAGCAGTCATTGAATAACCAACAGCTGTTTGTTGTATTAAACGTTTCTGAACATGATTAGATCTGCAAATAAAACACTATAAACAAATATTTTAAATTTAAACAGCAAGCGTAGCTCCAGTGTTTTAAATGGAGAAGCATAGTGAACGTCGCATAAAATATCGGCGGGATAATAATTAAAAGAAGCGATAATGTCCTGCGGTGAAAAACGACCGCGCCATCCTTTTATTTGATAAATAAAATTTATTTCACCGCCGCCTTCGGGGGTTCTGCGGCCAGCCCAATCTTGAGGTTTGTATCATTAGTTTTACTGACTACAAAGTACATATACTACAATGGCAATCCGTAGTTGTGCACGTTAATAAACATAAATTATCAAACTGCTGCTGTTTCTGTTTTTTTATCTTAGTTTTGAGACTTAGCGTTCTGTTTCATCATTATATAGGACAACACACTTATACATGAACTCATGTATGAGTACATTCAGCTGCAGGAACTACATATCTTGCAATATATTTGTTTGTGTAGAAGAGTTCATACTGCATACCTCTCGCTTACATACAATATCAATTAAGAAACGGACGATAGATGAAATGATAGGAAATATTTAGTAGGCACATTCGAATATAATGCATTGAAAAATAAAAGTAGTCAATTAACTAACAATGACATATGTTTATAGTAAAAAAATGCCACAGTATTATTTTGCAGTATAGCCTGTTCAACCTTGCACAGCTGCTTTTCGACTATTTCGAAACAACTTTGGCAAGTATACGCATCACACATTGTTCCAAATTTAAATTTTTATCGTAACTAACAAGGTCGTTTTTGCAAGGACAAGTGTAAAGAAGGTTTGTAGTTATGAGTGTCGCTCCAACTTGCCCCTTTTGCCCCTTGCTGGGGCACGTCTTCCCCCGCACTTTACTGCGCTCTAAATATTCTCGGGGCGACAATTGCGATTATGAAAAGTGCACCGTTATTTACGTCCGCGGTCGTTTATTTTTTGTCCCCTTTCAAGGGCAATTAAATACCGCCAGTCTTAAAGCGCTTTGCATATTCCGTGGCGCCTTTATTGCCGTGCTAATAAATAGTAAAGGTCGAAGTTTTTTAATAGAAAGAAGCGGGTATAAAATGTAGTTTAACCCTACAAAGATACATGTCGTGACATTCGAATATAGACAGGCTTTATTAATATAAAAAAGCTATTATAGAGCAATTGGGCTGTCGTCAAAAATATACGCTTTTTCGTGCACTAAGCTCTGGGTAGCTATAATAGACGTAGTACTAACTGGGTAGATATAATAATAATAATAATAATAGATATCAATGAGAAATAGCAGAATTACTTATTTTTAATACTCCGAAAATTATGACAGCATTTTAAATATCCGTATTATAAACCGGGAAGGTTATTTAATATGCACATTACACCTATATTATGTATGTTATATTGCAAAATAAATATGTCTGAGTGTCATAATGGCTTTTAGCCACGTGTTAAACACTCTGCTTTTCACTTTAAACTTGTATATTTCATGAAAAACTAAAAGTACAGTTTGAGCAATTCTATCAGAAAGTTTGGCCAATCTGATCAGGTTGGTTTGTTTGTTTTAAGTTATTCGTAAGGAGTATATGTAGCTGGCCGCAACTTTGTTTTTTCAGTGTCATTGAAATTTGTATGGGATTATATGGCTTTCTTTTAAACCCTAGGGGCTAAATGAACTATTTTAGTCTCGCTTCGCGAAGCTAATATGTCGTACTTTTTGAGCAGGAGAAGTGAAAAAAGTAATAATAAATATCGCATTTCATGCCTTCGGGCATTTTCTAATATTATTAATTATAATTATTAAAAGTGTTTTTTTATTTATGTATTTAACCCCATACTAAAAACGAATAGCTTAAAAGTCGGACATCGAAAAGTGCGTATATTCTACAGGAACACTTCAAATATTGTTGTTACCTTTAAATGAATATGTTCAGTATAATTTCTACACCAAAGTTTAACGAACACGAATGCCTACAACGCGATTAGGAAAATAAACTTTTTAATACGGGATTAATGAAATTTTCTCGTTGACGGAATCGAACCGGGGCCCCGGGAGACGGGCTGTCAAACTCGTCCAAACTCGCGCCGCCTGTCTGTCCGGGACAACTTTTAATAACCCTCTGTATCAACCAAATGGATTTGGGGCCAACACTAACTGAACGTTCGATACCTTTCAACTAATAAGTGGGTGCTGCTATCTATAGAGGAAATCGAAAACAGTCCGAGTTTTTCAAGAACTTTACAGATCTAGAAAGATGTCCCAAACTAAAGATGTTTATATAGCATGTACTTGTACATAAGAAGATAGCGATTAATTGATATGCGATCGCTGTTGTTCTTAAAACTTACAATACTATCGACATAGATAAAAAATAATGACAATGCTGATCAAGAATTGAAATAGAAAGATGCGAAAATACGATTTAAAAAAAGAAAAAGTATTGCATGATCGTTTGTTGAAGAAACTCGTGAAAGGTCTATTGCAAACATAATGACATTAATGACATTTTAGTACTTTAATTTCACAATACACATATAGGTAAGTATACGTTTACTAAAAAAGAAAAACATGGCGGCGGCATGTATCACGTACATGGCATAACTACCTACCACTTAACTTTAACTCAGAATTAATGCAGATGCAGGAACAGCCGCTTTATGCAAAATATAACTGCAGAATAATGAAGGTGGAGTGGAGCCGCGATTACTGGATTTATTGCTAACTTTTACTTACAAATTTACAATAGAATATTATTGAGTAAGTGTTATTTCTAGTAGCTATGGGATTGGATTTTGATCCGTCCATTACACGATTATCTAATAGTGTACCTAGGTACCTAATTGTTGGTACCCAATACGTATGTAATGAAATGATTCTGGTATTTGCTTTGTTTTTCACAAATATCACTTACAATATTTAATTAATTTCGGTATATACATATCTGACCACCGGTTTAGCTCAGCGGTAGCGACGCACCCTGCGAAGCTTACGGTCCCCGGTAAAGGCATAAATATTTATTTCTGGGTCTTGGATGTTTTATATGTATATAAGTTATATATTTATAAAATACTAGAAGATGCCCGCAACTTCGTTCGTGGAGGAGAAAACGTCAGAACCCTTGTTTTTTTTGACAGCGTAGTCGGGTAAAAAGTATCCTATAACCATCTGGAGATACCCAGCTACTCGTGTACCAAAAATTGTTGAAATCTGTTTTGCCGATTTTGCGTGATGAAGCCACAACGACACATACAAACATAAAAAATATAAAAATAAAAATATTTTTCGATTTAGTGACCTCCAAATAGTCCGTTACAATCATGTTTTTTAACCGACTTCAAAAAAAGGAGGGGGTTCTCAATTCAGTTGTATTTTTATTTATGTTTGTTACCTCAGAACTCCGTCATTTACACGACGATTTGGAAAATATTTTTTTTGTTCATAAGTAGGTATATCCAAGTGGGTCCCATAAAATTTTGGTGAAGATCTGATGCCGAGATCCATGAGGAATCGAAGGAATTCCTCGAAAATTATGAGCACATCTATGGCGATTTCGGTATTTATTATAGTAGTTTAAGCAGTTACATTTGAAAATCACCATTTGGTGAAGAGAAACCGATGATGAAGACACAAGCCATCAGTTACCACTGTGGACTCTACCAGTGTTATTTAATTCGCGGATCGCAAGCCGTTTTAGAAAATTATTTTTTCGGTTAAGAGTAGGAATCTCCAAGTTGATCTCATAAAATTTTGGTGAAGATCTGATGATGAGATCGATGAAGAATAGAAGGAATTCCTCAAATGTTATGGGCACATCTATGGCGATTTTGATGTTTATTAAAGAAGAACAAGCAATTACACTCGAAAATCATCATTTGGTGAAGAAAAACTGATGATGACGACACAAGGCACCTGTCACTAATTAGGGCTCGACCAATGTTATTTAATTCACTAATCGCAATATAATTATTTATCATATTTTACTTAGAGGCAGAAGTTGTTAAGATCAGGGTAGCAAAGTGGAGAACCAGAGAACTCCTCAACGGTTAACGGCCCTGATTCTGAAATAGCAACGTTCAGCTGAAGGTCGTGAGCAATTGACATTAGAATGCATTATGGCTGTAAGTGCCGTATAAAAGCCGTAGAAGTCATAAAAATCGTGTCAGTGTGGCTTCGATCGTCAGAAGGCAGATTTCGTAGTCTTATTATTTCCGTTAACGATTTCTCATCATGTGGTCGATTTAATAATTTGTTCGCGTCCAAATCTAACAACGCTATGCCTTCCAAAGCTTTGACACGGCTTAGTGCAACATATATTTGCCCTTTAGCGAAATTATTCTTATCAAGGTCTATCACAGCTTTCTCTAGGGTACCTTGTAGCTTATGAAGATACGACGCTCCACATCTCCGTATCCCCTTGTCGCTTGAAACGTAGTACATGATGGAGGTATGGGTATGCAACCGTCACTATCTTTTAACCTAGGACCAACAGTTTCATCGTCAAATTTTACGTACACGGCTTCCGGGAGCTCCCCGTCCTCCAGCTGATCTCGTCTTAAGGCCGGCCATTTTTTTTTATTATGCCCATAGTTCCATTCACTAGTCCATCAGAGACGGAAAAATTCCGTCTCAACATCACTCAAGATTCTACGCCAATTTGAGTTGCGAGATAATTCTGTAAATATTATGGGTCAGTTGAGACTGTTAGTCGTATTCTTTTTTAACCAGCAAGCTACTGGACTTAACCATTTTGACCTAACCAATTCTTATAATTTAGATTTAGAAGCTAGTTGTAAATAATGACAACTAGCTTCTGCCCGCGACTTAGTCCGCCTTAAATTCGTTTATCGCGGATAAGGGTATTTTTCCGGGATAAAAATTAGCCTATGTCCTTCCCCGGGACTCATACTATCTCCATACCAAATTTCATCCAAATCGGTTCAGCGGTTTAAGCGTAAAGAGGTAACAGACAGACAGACAGACAGACAGACAGACAGACAGACAGACAGACAGACAGACACACTTTCGCATTTATAATATTAAGTATGGATAGTCTTATCTACAATTGGTCTTTTATATACAATAGGGCCTCCTCAATCTTCCCATTTTAAGCTCTAAAAATACTTTATACCACTAAAATCCATCACTAAAAAGCATAAAATAATCTTTTATGTACGGTACGGATCACATTTGAATCACCTTTTGAAGACGGTGCCAAACCTGAACTAAAGTCCTTTATCCAACAAAAAAATGAATTACTATAACTAAATTTAGGTAATAAAATAACAATAACTAAAGGCTCGCCGCCGCTGTTCTTGCGTGTCATTTGTATTAATAGTATTGAATGAATGGTTTGGCACCGAATTCAAAAGGTGATTCAAATGTGATCCGTACCGTACATAAAAGATTAATTTTGGCTTTTAGTTTATTTTGAAGTCGGTTCTTTTTTTATTTAAAAATGTTTATTGAAAATATCTTCAATGTACAGACATTTCATTTTTACAACTTTATAATAGTATAGATATCGTCGTTTAGTACTCATAACACAAGCCTTATTGAGCTTACCGTGGGACTAGTTCGATTTGTGTAAAATTATCCTCTAAAATTTATCCATACTATTATAAAGTTGTAAAAATTAAATGTCTGTACATTAAAGATATTTTCCAAAAATTTATTGTTACCGACTATTTGGAGGTCCCTACAACGAAAGATATTTTTTGGTGTTGTGGCTTCATCACGCAAAATCGGCTCAACGGATTTCAACTATTTTTCGTTCACTGGTAGCTGGGTATCTCCAGATGGTTGTAGGATGGTTGTACTTTTTACCCGACTACGCTGTCAAATAAAAGAGAGGTTATGACTTTTTCTCCTCCGCGAACGAAGTTGCGGGCACCTTCTAGTATTCCATAAAAGTCTTTATGAAAAATTAAAAATTTTGATATATCTAGACGTAGGTACAATTACCTAGCCGATAAACATAGTTCATACCGGGTTCCATCCATCCAATTATTGTAAATAAAAAAATAAAAATTCTACGACACGATCGGTGATCGATAATCGAGATTCCATAGAACTAAGAAGGGACATTGACCTCTCTCGATAGGGATAGCGGCTCTAGCGAAGTGGGCCTTTGGACGCTGTTTGTAAACTATCCGTACAACTTTGCAAAAGGCATCAGGAAATAATTAATCCATTTGAATATAAACATATAATACGCACAGTCACACACTCGCCAAAGACCTTTCGCCGAGTCTCCAGCGTAAAACTTTGTCAAACTCATATATATAACTATCTACGTATCTCTCTCGTTCTCGTCCTGCCTATGCCCGCCTCCCTTACTATGTTTGTCCACTTGGAATGGTATACAGCTTGACGAGAGCGTGTAACAGACTGATCGTCATTTCATTATTAAAAGTTCAGCCCCATCTCTTGGAAAATTCTCGTACGAAGCTGCGGGGCGATTCTAGTTGCAATATTTTGCGGCAACCCGTATTCGGCGAGCGATCGCATCAGATGCGTCGCGGGCCGATAGCGCGCCGCGAAATTGAACGTCTTACGACTGTCGCGCGTAATCCTCTTATAATTGATGCGACAACGTCAAACCCGCGATACAGCTACCTAATCGGAACGCGGTGATCGATTGTCGGCCGCTGTTGTGACAGTTACACTGATTCGTTTAGATGAAAAAACCTCTATCTGAAACTTTCCACAACAACGACTACCTGCACGTTCTTATGGGACAGCCTACACCCTGCATGAAAATCCTCAATTATCTTTTGCTGGTTCAAAACCCTTCCCATTTGCTTTTTTCCATTTTTTAAGGAGATCGTTGATTCTTCTATGCGCCAAAGGATTACATTGGTAATTGGGGCTCGCGGTCTCTTGAGCATAAATTAATACGCAAGGAAGTGACTTTGGTATGTATGTTCTTTTACTGCAGACAAGGAAGGTCTAATAGAGACATATTGCAACATGTCAGATGAATTATACTTAAACTTTGAAAAAATACTCTACAAATGTTATTATCGTCACGGAATACAATTCGCCTTGGTCTACCAAGTAAACGAATGCAGTTTTCCGCTTGAAGTCCTCGTATTACCGAGTAGAGTATTTTTATGTGAACAAGCCACGATGATAAGCACTTTAAATCCAAGGAATCATTTTACATCGTTCGCGGAGCCGAAACGACATTGTTCACGACACAAAATTGAGGAAAAATTTACTTTTCGCCCGTAGAAATATTGAATTTTTACATTTATGCCTTTCACACCTCATAACGTAATATTTCTCGGTGGAATCTCCCTCCCTTCGGCAACTTTTCCGTTGCAGCAACATTCAAAATAAATGTTTGGTGCTTTGTCAGGGCGGGCCGTGTGTGGCAGCTATACGCGCGCAGAGGCTGTTATTGTTAATATGCGTTATGTTACAAGCATTCATATCCTTCCATATATCTATACATCAAAGTATGTATACTAAATTACAAATTTAAAAATTCCAAGACCTAGAATTGGTAACCTGATCTTCATAAACATAAAGCACATCTAGGGCCGCTGTTTTTTTTAATTAGATAGGTACACAAAATAAAACACATATAAGATATGCCTATATTATTCCAAAACAGTTCATAAACAGTTTTACGCTTAGAACAAAGAGCGTCAAATATACATCATCAAGTAGCCACAACATTCCGAACTAGGGGTACCGAAACAAACATACTCGTACGCGAACAAAAATAAAAAATATAAATAAAAAAGAACCGTCTTCAAAATAGACTAAAAAGCCATAAATAATCTTTTATGTACGGTACGGATCACATTTGAATCACCTTTTGAAGTCGGTGCCAAACCATTAATTTATTACTATTAAGAACCGCGGCGGCGAGCCTTTAGTTATTATCTACCTACATATATATATACTTAGTCATAGTAATTCGTATTTTTGTTGAATTAAGAACTTTATTTAGGTACTTCAGGTTTGGCACCGACTTCAAAAGGTGATTCAAATGTGATCCGTACCGTACATAAAAGATTATTTATGGCTTTTTAGTCTATTTTGAAGTCGGTTCATTTTTATTTAAAAAAAAATATTTTTTGCTATTTAGTGATGGATTTTAGTACCTAGTGATATAAAGTATTTTTTAGCGCCCAAAATGGGAAGATTGAGGAGGCAATTTACACGCATCCCGAGTCTTTGGAAGTAAGAAATGTAAAAGTTAGTTAGTTCATTGTACCTTCCATTATCAGCTCAGCATGAAATGATGACAACCAGAGGAAAACAACTGATAACTTTAGAAAAATATATACAAAACATTGTTAGTGCCTATAATATTTGAGGTTTTCTCTCGATTTCCCTGGTATTCCATCATCTAATCCTGACTTGGTGATAAGGAGACTACTTCAGGGACACACTAAAAAGAATATGACTAACAGTCTTAACGTATCTACCTATAATAGATGATTTTTTTAAGAATTATCCTCTAACTCTTAACTATTAAGGAGTTGTACCTTCCGTCATCAGCTCACAATGGTGAGATGATGACTACCATATGCAAATACTTAAATAGCTTAAGAATATATATGAGAAACGTTATAAGTGCCTATAAAATTTGAGGATTGCCCTCGATTTCCCTGGGATCCCATCATCAGATCCCAACTTGGTGGCAATGGGACCACCTCGGGAGTATATCCTTTCAAATAAAAAAAGAATTTTTAAAATCGGTCCACAATTGGCGGAGTAATCGGTGAACATACAAAAATATATATATATACAAACTATCGAACATATAACCTCCTCCTTTTTTGGAAGTCGGTTAAAAACACAAACTAAGTCCCGGACACTAGCGAAAACGCAGACAGAGGTACATATACACAGTTATACCTTATAACTACCCATAACAATGAATGTCTTCCAATACGTGGTCCGATACAAATGTGGCCACGACATTTAGAGAGGGGCGTCGATCTCTAATGGCCCGACCGCCAACTGCCCAACACTAATTAATCCTTTCATCCTTTACCGGCTCTTGATTAATTATTTCAACTTGCCTTCAGCTCTTCTCCACACGCAGTGCGAGTAGTTTACACTTAATCGTTGCAATAGGTCTCTTTATTGTTGTAGGGCTCACTTAATTTGTTTTCGTGTTTAGCTTTTCTTTTATGTGCTTTAATGAATCGGTGTGGGTGACAGCGTGTAAACATGCAAGTTACAAAAGTTGGAGTGTCATAAATACATCCATAACGTGAGAAAATTTATAGAAGTCAAAGGCAAGAAATATGAAAGTTATATCTTAACATACATTCGAGAGCAACAGTTTCGAGCCACCCTAATTTAAATATGTTAAATATGTAGGTAATAGCAAAAGGTTTTTTTTTATTATTTGCCAATATTTTTATTTACATAAAATACTATACTTCGCAGTACACAACTGTATTAGCAATTTCGTTATCTCGCTCCGTTTGGTTTCTTTTTACCAGACTGCGCGACGCAAAGGAGTGGTAATGTGTTTATCAGTCTATGTTTGTATGTATGTATGTATGTATATATGTCTGTATGTATGTATGTTTGTTCCTATCTGGCACTCTAGAGACCAAACGCGTGGACCGATTTTGATAATTCTTACGTCAATCGATTTGTCTTAACTGTCCAAATGTCACTAAAAACATGAAAATGATGAAAACTCAAAATGGCGATAATGAGACGCCATATTGTGAAAAAGAAAAAAATGAAATCGACGTACTATATCGAGTGGGGTATCAATGAATAGGGATTTAAAAATCATTATTAGGTTTCTTTTATAATTTTTAATTTGGAATTACCAGTTAGGAACTATTGCAATTTAAAGTTGGTTAGCAAGCCGTTCTCACAAAATTTTCAATCAACCAATCCATCATTTATTCACCAGAACATATGGTACATAAGATGTTACAGTGCAGAAATTGATCCTTAATATATTCGGCCGTTAGGCATGTGAAAATTATAACATAAATTAACTTTAACATATTCTATGTTTCATGCATTATTAAATTTTTAAATATAATTCAATATAGTAAAGATTTACAATTTTTTAAATATAAGTGTAATTATAATAATATTGATCAATTGTTAAATTAGGATACATTATCAATATTTTTACTTATGTGCATACATTACATTTGAAAGCCATCTTTAAAAAAGTCTTCTATTGTATAATAACATTTGCTAATGAGGTTATCCTTTAATTTTCTTTCGAACACATTTAAATGTAGCTCCTTTAGTTCTTCTGGCAAATTATTATATATTTTCGAGGCCATGCCTAGAATGCTTTTTTAATTGCATTTTAATAAATCTGTACAAGCTTCTCAATAACCCCCACGATAAAGATTGCGAAATTGTCTGACTTTAAAAGTTTTAACTAAAAAGTATAAAATAAAAAATAATAATTTAAATTATTTGTTATATTGTGAGTATCGATCATGAAATTCATGAAAGATTTCCATTATAACTTAACAAATTTCTAAGGCACTGGACTTGTTTTTATCTTTTTAGTTTCTTACGCAGTCGGGCTTTTTGTTTTTTTAATTATTATATTTTTTTGATATAGATTTTAAGAGTCCGATTTAAATCTGTAATTGTAATTTTTTTAATGTTGTTTTTGCAATGTAAATGTAAAATTAAATAAAGATCATGGCAGGATTAAATCTTTACAAGCCTATTTAGAAAATATGATGTTATTTTACCGACCCCAAATTTTTGCTCTCAAGTGTAGGTAGAAAGTGGGACGTATTTGCAGTTACAAAAAGTAAATGCTATTTTATGATTCTCGATGACAATTTTTTCTTAATTGTACAAAAAAGTTAAATACTTAAATAAACGCTACGGAATACGGAAGCAATACATTTTCCATTTCCCAAAATCATACGGTCAGATTAAAATAATTGTATTACCAATCGCTCTTGTTCAAACCACCTACCTTGACTGATGATCAACCCCAATAAACCTTACCTCGTTTAAACAAAGAAAAATATTTTCACAACCACAACTGGAATAGTGGCGTTGTAAATTTGAATTGTCCGAAACATTTCAATAACATTCCATTTGACTCCGCACCCCGGATAGCGGGGCGACTCTTGACTTAAGTGATGTAGTGACCCTTAATCCGCAGTAAATCTTGCCCGAGGGTTAAACAAGCCTGTAACACGTCATTTATTACCTGACCCACTAGAGGTGTGCTCAAATTTAAACACGTACCTAGGCACGTTAAACAATTTCGTTTGTGACATTTTACAAACAACTGAACAAATGTAACTTAAAAAAAATCTAATATCTACTTTGTTACAAGCAACTGCACATGAAAGTTAATAGTTTTCTAATGAATTGATTACTTTGTTAGTAATACTAAATACATAATTTTAAGATAGTAACCTCCTTCTCCTTCCGACCACAATCAATCATAAACATATATACCTATCAATTAATTAAATTAATTCTTTTAAAAGTGCGCGGACCTGAAACTTTCACTGGTATGCCAAAAAGATCATAAACGTTTTTTTATTATTACTGTAGATATTATTATATAAGTAGGTACGCTTTTTATAATATATAAAAAAAAAACAAATAATGTGATCTTATAATATGTTTTTAACCAGTTAACGACGGACATTTACAACAGTTTTCAAAGTACCCATACATAAAGTTTAAACTGAAGTTTCTCTTTACAACATTACGCAAGTGTATAATGATACTTATTAGAAACCAATTTTTTACTGTTTTCCAGAAGAATCCAACAACATTGGAGTACTCGTTTGTTACGGTTTATGGCATGTCAAATAACAAATTCAGACGCCATAACAGTGTCTAAACTCCTAACCACAAAACCATAACGCCGCGAATATCTACGTAACGTAAAGGCATATAGGACGTTCTTCTGATAATAAATGTATTCAAACCGAAGTTTCCCGAGCGGTCAGTGGCGCGGAAGCGGATCGCGATAATGCGAACATTATACGAGCCTCTCCGAGTCGATTATGCGGGCCTATTACAACGACAAAAACTTACCAACTTGCATCTTTTGCACATCCGTCCCCCGCACTCGCAAGCTCGCGCACGAAAGTTTCATTTGTTACTAGCATTTTCCTGGGGCGACACTCGTGTTAGTGAGATCTGAATAGCCTATGTTTTAATTATTGAGTCCCCATACAAATTTCCGTCCCCCTTTTCACCTCCTTAAGGGATGGTTTCCAGATAAAAACTATCCTATGTCCTTCCCTAGATCCCAAACTATCTCCATAACAAATATCATCTAAATCGATCTAGCGGTTTAAGCGTGAAAAGGGAACAGACAGAGTTAATTCAGCATTTATAATATTAATATGGATATTAGTATGGCTATATTGGTATGGATAGATATAACCTGTTTAAAGTTTATCCAGGCCCAATTTCACCATACTGTCTTAGTTATTCACCGTTGATAACGCCTGAAAATGTCGACCTTTTGACAAGCGTAACCGGCCGTTAAACAGCCGTTAATACTAATAGAGCTTGATAGGCCCAAGATTAATAAGTGACTGGATAACGCTCAAATACAATATGTCTAAAACGATTGGACAGTTTTTCTCAGTTCGTTTTCGTAGTTGAGAGACGAGATCAACGACTTTTAAGTGAGTTGTCCAGCCTTGATTTCATATTCTAGAAATTGTATCATATGTCATTTAAATTAGTTTAAAGCAATGAAAACTAATTTACGTTACAGTTACGCTGGAACGCAGTATAGTGTTTACTACATTATTTCATATGTCAAAAGTAAAAAACAAAACAGTAAAATGAATATATCCTTTTTTATTACCGGACCGATGCGACCTTCAAGCCTTCAAGAAAAGTGCTACCCGAATGGTCGGCCACTTGTGACTCCTCTGGTGTTGCAGGTGTTTATGGGCGACGGTGGTCGCTTAACATCAGGCGATCTGTCTTGTTCGCCGCCTATAACATAAACAAGTCCAGATACGTTTTTAGGGCGTTAAAGTTTCGTCATGTCCGTCCATCTGTCCGCCCGTATGTCACAGGCATTTACTATAAAACTACTTGATATATATTGATGAAATTTGGAGGATAAGTGTCTTGTATAAGCTGCTACTTAGTTTGATAATTAAATAATAATAAAATATATTTCTAGGAGGAGCACTCCATACATGTAACTGTAAAAAAAAATCAGCAAATATCACTGTGTGCCACATATTTCGAAAGTTCTTTTAAAAAGACTAAGGTTTCAAATTTTTTATTTTTTTATTTAGTGAATATTTTCGGGAATAAACGCTCAGAAAGTTGCATAAATTGCTCGGGGGGTGGAGCCTCTCACATGAGACGAAATACAATAATACCACTTGTGTAAGCAATTGTACCCTCGTAAACTGTACGTACCCGCTGGCCACTCTGACCAGAGGCTATCGAGTTTCGACTCCAGTTAACTTATAATTTAGTAATGTTGTTCTAATTTATGCATTTGCCGCTCACCCTTACTGCATAGACATAGTATTGTGATTCTTGGGACTCTCCTACTACTTAAAGAAGTCGTTTTTTAATTGGTTCACAGTATTCAGAACAATATCTAAAATAAAGTTTAATTCAAATTATTTTCAACATGATCAGATATTACCTTTTATGACTTATTGCCGAGGAACCGCAGTTCTCGAGAAAAAAAAAGGAAGTGCTATGAAGATACGCTCTTTGCTGGTACACTCTTTCACATCGTATTTTTTTCATCTGCAGTATATTTATTTGTAATAACGGCTACGGTACCCAAAACTGAGCATGGTCCGACACGCTCTTGGCCGGGTTTTAATATTTTTATAACATTATATCAAATATTCAAACCAATTTAATTAAATTTATATAGGTAATTAACTTTACAATTCTTCGGATTCAGTTCGATAGAGAAATGAATGGGAAGCCTAGGTGCTACTCCCGCTTTAAGTTAAGACCCAATCAGTATTTTTTTTTTAATATACCCGGAAAATTTAAGTTAACTAAATTGATGAAGGGGTTTTAGTATATCGCCATGTTGAATACTTATAATTAAGTTTTGGGCCATTTTCGTACGCCGGTGCATCCATGTGTAACCGAAGGGCAGTGCTCAGTTTGACTGACAGCTCCCCAACCAATGGCAGCCCAGCGACCTGACGCTTCGTGTCAATCATGCGCACCGATCCAACCAAGCCCACCAGTCCATACAACACACGAAAACCTAAACCCTAATCCTCTGTTATTAAATGTCATATCGACCGCATTACGACGACAACTCTGGCTCGTCACGCAAACGCGATAGCCCCATTATTCGCCGCCCTATTGTAATTTGAATTTCGAATTCCAATTCGTATTTTGTGGTAAAATAAAAAACGTTTCGACACAATGGCGTCAAGGGCGGTGCTCTAACATGCGATCAAGTTATTACATTAAAGGAAAGCGCACCCGCGATCCTCGCCACCTATTATTGAAAGCTTCCAGGAATAATTTTTATAATGAATACTTGCAAACTCACTATTACTTTAGATAGGCTTACAATAACAACTGGAGACTTTTGATGAATTTCATTAATGGTCTAGGCCATACGACTAGTCTTAGTACTGCTGAACTAAGTATAGGTACATAAATACATATGTTTATAAACAGATTTATAGTTCTGTAAATTAATTTAACACCATAATTTGCTTTTACCTATCTGTCAGCATAAAATGCTACGCCACTAACAAGATTAATAATCCTAAAATCTTCATCCGGATAATGTTTGCTTTATGTTTGTTGCAGAGAATGGTCTGCCGCGGAGACTGCGGACGGCGTACACCAACACGCAACTCCTCGAATTGGAGAAGGAGTTCCATTTCAACAAGTACCTGTGCCGTCCGAGAAGAATCGAGATCGCGGCCTCCTTAGACCTCACCGAGAGACAGGTAAAACTTTTGATCTGATATAACATAGGTATACTCGGAATATTTCATAATCAAATGAATCATCAGCGTCTTGAACTGTTGGCAATCACAGTCGTCAACGATCACCATGCAAGGATTTGGTACAACCAAATTGTAATTATTATGTACTTATAGTGTTTTTATTTTCAGGTTAAGGTTTGGTTCCAAAATCGACGCATGAAACACAAGAGACAAACGCTTACTAAAAGTGAAGATGGCGACGATAAAGACTCAACAACTTCTGAAGGTGGCAAGAGCTCCAAAATGGGACTTGATAAATTCCTCGACGATGATGGACCTTTGTCGGGGAAAAAGAGCTGTCAGGGGTGCGAACTGCCACCTGGTGCTCTATGCTCGCCTACAGAAGACTTACCAGAACTGGCATCTCGTACACGCAATAATAATACGCCTAGTGCCACTAACAACAACAGTTTTGCAAGCGATGGTGCTTCCAGCGTCGCCTCCTCCTCCTCTCTCGATAAGCTAGCAGAGGATGACTCACGTGACGCACACCCCCAGGGCGCTTCCGTCGCCCCACCTCCGCGTGGCCTAGCCAAGAGAATCAAACAAGAATCAAGGAAACGCTCCCCGTCACTAGACACCACAGCATGCAAAATATCCCCGTCGTCTTCGAAGGACGGTCTCGGTTCGGTCGGTTTGCCGGATGGCGCTAAATTCTCATCAGTCAGTCTCACACCTTCCTCGACTCCGGGCACACCGTCTAGCATGCACCAAAGCCCTCTCGGCCACTACCCGAGACCGTCACCCCCGAACGCGCCTCCAGGTGTTCCGCATCCTCAAGCTGTCCCTAACGCAATGCCGTCATACGTCATAAGAGGCAACGCTCCCCCAGGACAGTTCGTACCTCACCCAGACTTCCGCATGGATTCCAAACAATTTGTTGGAAAAATAAGTCAGTATTCCCAGAATAATAGAAACTACGATAATTATGGGTCTGCAGTTCATGCCGAACAACACGCTTACGCACGCAGTCAGCAACACGCTAGACAGGAAAGTTCTTCGTCAGGAAGACCTGCTAACGGAATTGCGTCCCGGCAAGCGTACCCTCATGAAATGTATCAGAACTACGGATACCCAACGGCGTACGGCAAGGATCAAGTAGGATACGGACATCCGGGGTATGATCAGGCACAGGGTTATCCTGGTGAAGCCATGGCTTACGCTAACAGCCATTACGGCTACCATTACCATGAGGGCGCACAACATGATCACGCACACGGCTATTATGGGAGTGAGGCGCAAAAGAATTCACATGGAAATGAATATGCGAAAAGCGGGTATTACGATGCAAGCGGTGTATATACTGGACAGCAGCCAGGGGCAGGAGCGGCGCCGACGCCTCAATACGCCGCGGGCGGCGCCGGGAGCGAGGGCTACGCGGGGGAGTGCGGCGAGGGCTATGGGTCCTTCCAGCAGTTCTACGAGGCGACGCACGCGGCGCCCGCTGGTGCAGGCGACAACTCCAACTCCTCCTCGGACTTCCACTTCCTCAGCAATCTCGCCAACGACTTTGCTCCGGAGTACTACACCATATGAGACAAGGATTTCGCCGAGCAGGCGAGCGATCTGTTCGTGTAACTTTACACGTAACGCCCTTTAGGCCTCAGCGAACTGGGGCGTCAATCGTATCCTCTTGCTCATATGTTCCTATTTGAGCAAGAGGTAATTACAGTAATCGCCTCAGCTATTGCTGCGTGACCTATACCGAGCGGCGGTTATTATAATGTACAATAAAAGGCTTATAATTAAGGGTTACGGTGTCTACATAGACCTGACGAGTGTACGTTCGCCTAAGGCAGTGGTTATTTTTAAGTTTAAAGTTAATGTTAATGTAATAAAGTGTACATACCTAGTAAACTACTTAGTTTAGGACTTTCAATACCTTGTAATACATATTTTTAAAGAATAATATTGTGTAATTTAGGTGCTGATATCAGTCGATATTAGGGATAAAAATAATCTTGGTAGATAACTTGAACACTGCAACAAACCTAATGACTTTAAGTATTAAGCTGGCGCTAACTTTGTAAACCGCGCTCCATACTTGTTGTAGGTTTCTCGGGAGAACTTAAGGAGATAAAATATCTTAACCTAGGCTGTACAAACTCGTCGGAATGAGGCGAGACATGCCATCCTTTTCTTACATACGTCATGCGAAAAGTAAAATGCGTCCATGCGTATCCGCTCGATCTGGGCGTGTCATGTTTACAGGTACAGTAGTAAAACTTCTGAAATATATCTTCTAACGAGTATTCTACACCAGTATGAAGTGCGCAAAACTAATAATATTTATGATATACATTGTTAAATTATTTATGATGTGTAAATACGCTAGGACTTACGTTTACGAGAAATACTTACCCACGTTGAAATGTGCCAGATCATTTCCCGAAGTAGAGGGCCTCCGTGCTAGGTGCAGCTTCCCCACTGTAAACATCAATATCAATTTAAATTTCCTATAAAGATATAATTAAATTTCATCTTATATCCAAACACCACGGTATGACACGTTTGAAATAAAAATTGATTTTATAACACTATTATAATAGAAAATTGTTTACAAATCTAAGGAATAGTCGTTGCCTTATTTAGGTAATATTGTTTTGTGGGTATAAGACATTGTAGATACGTATAAGATAGTTTACAGTAAGTCATTATATTGTAGATATCAGCGCTATCATTTTGGCCTATTAAAAAAATAAATCATTTGGTGTCACAATGTTTATCGTCTCCCTTATTTATTCCTATGTTCTACTAAATAGTAGGCACATTAACTATTATTATTTTAATAGCCATATGCCAGACCGAATTTTCATAAAAAAATATCCCATAGCAGGGGTCGGTAACCTATGGCTCGCGAGCCACATGCGGCTCCTTGGATATTAATCTCGGGCTCTATAAATAGATTAGTTTTTTTTATCAAAAAGCTTTATTTATTTACCGGCTACCAAAAAAGGAGGAGGTTCTCAATTCGTCGCTTTTTTTTTGCATATAGGCACTAACTATTTATTTGTTGGCAAGATTCTTTTTGTGGCTCTTTAAAACCTTTGAAATTTTGTAAATTGTAATTTTTGACACTTTCGACTCAAACGATTGCGTTACCGACCCCTGCCCTAGTCACATCCCTTAAGAGCCCTTTCACGAAACACGCTCGCGCGTTACTGAGGGCTTTTTCTGCACGATAAGACGAAAACTTATAATTCTTTTGCATATATAAAGAAAAAAAAATGTTCAATAACTTTTCAAAATTTTACTGGATTGTGTTGTTATAGTTGAATCATCGAGAGCGTGGAATTGCATATGTAGTAGTATTGTTTGTTTACAGGCATTCTATATTTGAATTTTCTATTTTCTTGTACTATCAGCATACAAAGAGGTTGTTATATATATATATATATATCGAAGAACTAAAAACAAAAATAATGTCAGTGTGAAATTGTCAATATTATTTACGTTGTGCGTATATTTTTACATCTGATTTGATTGTATTCTCAATTAATTATTGTGTCCGCCCGTACGACTACGAATAATTTCTATATTTTATAAAGATATGGCTGTAAGTAATTTTGGTCCTATTGAGAGTCGAAGTAAGCAAATAACTTTCAACTGTTATAAATATTTTGAAAATGAACTGACGAAAAATTTAAACTTGCCTTACACCGCTGCCCAGTTAGTTGAAAAAGCTACAGGTGTTTGTCTCTCTACTGTTTATAACATTGTGCCTGAGAGCAACAGCGAGAAATTCGCAACAACAAAGAAATTCACCTCCCCGAAGAATAAAAAGTTGCGTCCTTGTCCGTCATCAGCAGTAGACGATTTTGATCAGGAAGTCATCCGGAGAACAATATACAATTTTCATCTGTCCCATAAGCAATTTCCAACCTTAAAGGGACTCCACTCTGTGTTAAAATCCGATATAGATTACAAATTTGGCATTTCCACCTTACGAAAACAAATACAAAAATTAGGATTTCAATGGAAAAAGACCGCGGATATGTAGCAAAACGAAACGTTTCATTAAACATGCAAGGCATTATGAGTTTAGCAACTGAACGAATGAATACCATCACTGCTGAGGACTGGGAAAATATTTGTCACCACGTCGAAAGTGAAGAAAATAAATATCGATGTCAGGAAGGAGAAATGGATCAAATAACAGTTAATTTTATTATCAATACTTGTGACAGCTCAGATGAAGAACATGATAGCGAATAAAAGAAAAAAACAGAGGACTACTACTTATTCCACTTCTTGGGTATGTCATTTTATTAAGTTAAGAGAAAATTATTCTCCTTTTGTTGCAAACGGTACAACCACTACAAATGCAATTCCATCTTCTCGATAATTCAACTATACAAATACGATGAATGAAAGTGAATGAATGATGTACAATACAATAATATTGAAGCCGCAGTGTAAATCCTTATCCTTACTATATTATAAACGTGAAAGTATGTATGTACGTTCCACTTAATCTCAAAAACTACTGGACGAATTTTATGAAAGTTTCTAGTTATGTACCTTATATATCAGAATAGGACATAGGCTATAATGTATGTCGAATTTCATCCCTTTTAGGGACGAAAAAGGGGATGAAAATTTGTATGTTAATAAATATTTTTTTACGCTAGGAACTTGAAATCTTGGTAATATGCTTCACACTTAAATTAGTAAAATATCGAGTTTTGGGGAAAGACATAAGCTATTTTTTATCCCGGAAAAATGCCTTTTATCCGTGATAAACGAATCTAAGGCTGATGAAGTCGCGCGCAGAAGCTAGTAAAACAGTGTCAACTAGGTTTTCATATGGCACCATAAAGTTTCATGGACTTAAACTTATGACTTCACGCGCTCTTCTGTAAACTACTGTCGGTAATCGGGTAATTTGACTAAAATATTTTGTGCTGCTCAACTTTGGAAGTAGCGTCCAAAATAAAGAACTGACTTATGCAGATAACTAATCAGAATTTTGAATACATTTTCTGTTTCTTAGGAAAACAACGTCAAAAATCCATTTCTGACGCTTTTTTTACCACAAATACGAAAGGTTGAATTAAGTTAAACCCGAATAGTTGAATTCTCTTCTTTATCAGTCATTCTTAACAATGTAATATGATCAAATAAAAATAGATGATCCCCCCTTCCCCACTTCCTTCGCGCAAGGAAGAAAAAAATAGATAACTGCCTTTTTCCGGGTAAAAAATATCTGTAGGCACCCTGTAGCTACTTGTGTCATGAGGCCGCAAAATAACAATATATGCAAACATACAAAAAATAAAAAATATATATTTCTTGATTCAGTAGGTAACCTTCAAATAACCCCTTTCATCTTTTTTAGTTGACGTCAGTTTATACTTACTTTGTCATCGGAACTATTAACACATGTCAACATTCACTACAACTATCGGAAGGGAGTGAAAATCTACTAGACATTTTTTTTTACAACATACAAATACATATTTACAGTATTCAAGATGCTAGGTAATTTGAACGACCTTATACATCGGTACCGGTAGGTATTCGGCGTTCCATATCATAGGTACAGTCACCAGCAAAAGCTAATTAACGAAAAAAATATTATGATCAAAATAATTTTCACAAGTCTTATCTCTTAACATACTTAAATTTGTGTGTCGATCATTTTGAGCACTTCATTCGTTTAGCAACATCTGACGCTGACTGTACATTATTAAAGGATCACTTACGCGGTTGATAAAGCTGTTTTCCACGTCCCCGAAGCCTCGAATTTTACCGCAGGACTCAACGAGGCAGCGACATTATAACAGAAAGAACATCGGTATTAATATTTTGTCAAGTTTATCACAGAAACAACATTATTACGTTTGTTCTTTAGCAATACCAACGCAGAAACAAAATTATTACAGCCTTTCAGACTTTTTCAGCGAAAAACTATATCGGTGAGTTATTAAGACGCCGCTGAGCCGTCAGTTTCAGTTGTCATGTCATGCGCGACATATGAGGCAAGAGCACACGAGAGCCTGAAGTCCCGTATTTCAGGCTTAACAGCTAGGGCATTAATATACTGAGCCTGAACAGCACCCTTGGCCCAAGATAGTGCATATTTCTTTATTGCTTTCATGTTTTCAGATACATGCCTAACAAGGAATAATCCTCTGTCACGCTATCCTTCAAATTTGTAAGTTTTGTTTAAAAAATAATGTCTGTATAAAGAATGTTTTTGTTAACGGTACAACTATTAAATCGCCATAAAATTTACGTTTTCATATAAATTAAAAAATCTGAACACTTATACAATTAAGTGGCAAATCACTAGAATATACGATGTGAAGGCCAATTTAATATTCATTTTTTATCATTTTTCGGGTGTTGGTATGTATGTTTGTAGCCGCATCACGCCAAAACAGAGGTTACTCCGAATGCTCCGAAGTTCGTATCGTGCCGTCCCTCTTGCTCTCGTGTTATAATGTTTGAGTGAATTTCGGTAGCCCCTCAGGGGGCTACTCTGAAATTCATATCGCACCATCTCGCTCACTCAAATACAGTTTAAAATGAGAGCGAGAGGAATGGCGCGTTACGAACCTTGAATTTCGAACTTTGAAGTAGCCTCTCAGGTTTCGAGAGCTATTCTCGATTGGATAGCTAGACGTCTGATACCTAATAATTATAAGATACTTTCTAGGTAAAGTCACGGACAAATTCTTCTAAAGCGTAGCAGAAGCTCATCTTAGAGCAATCTACCGACTGTTTTAGCTCAATGGGAGTAACGTTGCCTGCGAAGCTGAGGTCCTGGGTTCAAATCCCGGTAACGGCAAATATTTGTGTGGCAAGCATATTTGATCCTTAAGTCTTGGATGTTTTCTATGTACATAAGTATCTATTAAATATATCGTTGTCTAGTACCCATAACACAAGCATTATTGAGCTTACCATGGGACTAGTACGATTTGTATAGAATTGTCCCGTAGTATTTATTTTATTTATCTTTAAGAACACAATAATTCAGTCTTAGTAAAATACAGGTACTCAGAGGGCCTATTCTGAATAATATAATAATATTATGCGATCGAGTGGTTGTCTTTCCTTCATATTTAAAGATATGTATGGGTAAGAGTGACATATAGTTATGATCTTTAGTTTTGGAAAATCAACCCTTAGATAAAGCAGAAACCTGTAGGTAAACACTAGTTAATAAAAATATACATAAATAGGTATAGTTATTATTTTATTAATTATTTAATATACAGGACTAAAACAATGAGAAGACACAATTTCTTTCCCTTAAATAAATTCCAAGCATTTTATATTAGAACTTTGTAAGGCCTAAAACACTGATTGAAGATAAGAACTTTGTGTGACTAAGACTTAAGTATGAAATCAAATTTTTGTTAATATCCTTCTTTACAGGCAATAAACCTTACAAGTTGAAAAAAATACAATCCAAATATTACGAAACACAACTTTCAACAAAGCAATTTCACATTAATAATTTTATTGAACATAAAATTGTTCTTGAAATATAATTAAACCCATCAAATGCATTATCACTGGAAAAAAAATTGGGCAGAGGATTACCAAGACATGTTTTCAAGTTATTATATCCCCCAAGTATAACATTGCCCTTGTATTATATTCACAGTAAGAACTAGAGATCTGTATTGTACTGATGTGCAATAGAATAGAAGGTATTTTATAATTTAATGCTCAAAAACCCTTGCAAATGCAGTATGCCCAGCATATTGTGACATTTAATTTGGAAAGTGGGTATTATTCAATTGTATATTATAAATTATTAAGCAAGCGTTTAGTGAGGGACATGGTCCTATGTTATGAGGTGGAGGGCTTCTGTGCCTGTGCCTGTGCCTGCAGCTTCATTTCCATCATCATGCATATTGCTTCCCGGACCTTTGACTTCTCAATGCCCATGACTTGGATTTTCTCCATTTGCTCAGTAACAAACTGAGTTTTTCTTTTGAAGTAGTCTTTAGCCCCTTCTATATCCTGAAAATGTAATTAATTATGTCCGTTAATTCGAAATGTAAAAAAAATAAGAAAACTATATATATATAGGAACAGTCAGACCTCATCTTCTAATTACTGAACAGATTATCTTGAATCCTAGTTAACAATTCTTTCCGTAAAATCATGTCTCAAACAAAAAATACTAAAAACTGGTTCTTCTATTTTGGAGCTACAATGCCTAAGACAGAGTTACCTTTCTTTGTGAACTGTACAATAAATGTACTTTCTTTGTGAACTGTTGGTAACAATAATTATGCTATGTTACAATTATGCTAGTCAGCACAAAGAAACATCTTCAAAATAAATGAACAATTCAACCAAGTGATAATGAAACATCTCATATAAAACTCACCTTTTGAGCATAATATCCTGTACCTATATCTATAACTACATGGTCAGTATCTGCTATAGTACCAGGAACATACATGGAACCTGTCAGTGGCACCAGAATACTCTTGCCTTTGGTGCTGGGAGTAATTTTCTCCACGCTCTCGCCAGACTCAACGAATTTGCCTTGCGCCATCTTCAACGTCTGAAGTGAGTCTTGGAAGACATTAAGCTCCTGAAATATAATAGCAAAACGAGTTACTATACTTATAATCTGAGCACAATAGCAGTCATAAATAATGTATATCAATCTCTGCATGGCTATAGATTTAGAGACGCCCGTTAAACTCACTTGGTCTAGTTGCTGCTTTAGCTGGGACAACTGGTGGAGATTTAACTTAGACAAGTCGATTTGGTGCATGCCTGGCGCTGGTACCGTAGAAACTGACGCCATTATGTAGGAAATATATTATAACAAGATTTATTATACAGGATAAATTGTTTTAAAATGCTACAAGAGCATATTTTCTAGTAACCTCACACAAAAGAAAAGCCGTGCGAGACCAAGTGACAGTAAAATGACACTGACAGTTTATTGAATGATAGCAAAGAAGCTATCTGGGATATAAAATAAACCGCAGCAACACACGCAATTAACAATGTTCTCATGTTGGCCACAATGACTTCCTTCAAAATGACGAGTCGAAAGTAAAGTGAAATGAAGTTGAAGTTGACAAATTACATTGGTCACGTAGGTCTTTTCTGTTTAGTAATGTTATTCTTTAAATGAAATTCGAAGGAACTAGAAGTTATTTCATAAACATTATTAATATCATTCTATACTGAGTGGCTAGTCAGGCATCCAAAGGTGTAAAATATAGCAGTTTTTATTTTATTGATCTGTATTAATCGTCCGGCCCTATAAAAAGTAACCTATTTTTGATTTGAAATGTCTGTTTCAAATGTCGATTCCGCCGAAAACTTCCAAAACTTAATAAGGTTCGTAAGATTTTAAACATATGTAATTAATTCATGTAATACTAGCTTGACTCGTTTTTTTTTAATTGTTTACTTCGAAATATTTCATGCTGAATTAGGTTATTTTCTAGAAACAAAATTTGGTACACCTACCATAAAACTTTAACTTATGGTTTATTTATCATAAAATCGTATATTATATATGTTCGAAATGACGTCCGCGAATCTATGGATCGAATGACGTTTTTACTATAATCTCTTAGAGGTCACAGGCCATACAAATCATTATGTAAACATACTTCACCATACTTATTAACAGTGAATTATTTTACAGTAATATGGTTTTTCCTTCTCCTGCATTGGGAAAAAATATGTATCTAATAAAAATCTGTTGTATGTTCTGTAGACCAAATCAAGTTATATGCATGCTTCTAAAAGTGTTTCTCTTTTTATCTCCCTAGCAAAACATGTAATTTATTTTATTTTATTTATTTATTCATTTTTTTTCAGGTTTCAACCCATAATGTGTTAGTAACAATGTTAATAATAATAATTAGATTAGGTGTTAGTAATAAAAAAATTCAACACATTAAAAAATTACACATGAAAAATTAAAATAAAACGATGACATTTCTGGGGTCCATATGTATGGTATTCCATCTCGTCATTATAGGACATGCCATCATGTCAACAATGGTATTCAGGAGTGTGTTGGTACTGTCTCGCACTCGTCGCATCAGGGAAGCAACTCGTTTGTGCATTATTGCCTGAAAACTATCAACGCGAGCCTCTGCAAACATACCTGATGCGCTGCAAAAAAGGAACAGCCCCAACAACATCCTGAAACTATTATTGTACGGCACGCATATGGTATTGAGAGATCTCTGCGTACATTTGACCCACAGGCTACACATGTAGAAAGTCTGACAAAATGCCTTATAAAGGGTTATTTTGACATCCCTTGTACAGCGTGCGAACCTGCGGGCCAACATATTGCTTCTTACTGCCAATGCCCTACCCTCCCTCTCCACATCCAGATCATCGGAGAGATCCTCTCGTAATAACAGTGATGTTTTATTTTTCAGATCTCCAACATTAACAGTAGTCCATTTCTCTGCCGAATGGGCAGACCAATGTGGGCAAGTCACAGAGGTTCTCAAAGAATTATCGAAACTTCCGGAAATTCAAGCTAGCGGTACTAATTTCTGCATATGTGATGCTGAGAACCAATCTGAAATCTCATTGAATTATAAGGTATATTTCTTCACGTGTATTCATTATTTTATCGGAAAATCTAGCACAACTGAACCTAAAGTAAAAAAAATAATACAAAATATTAGGCACTGGGGGGTTATTGCCTATCGAAATTTTGACACTTGGTATCCGAATTAACTGTCATAGCCCATACAAAATCATGACACTTGATTCTGATTGTGAGTGTCAAACGAGTTAGGCAATACAGCTGTTCAGTGACATAAGATAACATTTCAATGTAATTTTTTGTGGATTGAATACATTCATCTAGTCAAACTGCAACTTGTTGCATGACAAGCCTGTTAAGAAGGTTACAATGAGCATAGACTCAAAGAGTATTCTTCTAGTATTTTTAACGTTTCTTAGCAACTGTTTGTTTATATATACTTCAATTAAAATGTCATCGTGAACAGTATGCATTTTTCCTTATAAATACTTAAAGTGGTAGCAGAGATTATATGGAATCATGTATAATAAATGCCTGCAAAATTCAGGTTGGGAACTTGGACCCCAATAATTACAAAATGTGACAGCTTGGTGGTGTTTAGTAATTATTTTACCATTTAACTCGTTTTGTAAGTTGTATAAGTCAATGTCTCGAAAATGTTGCGTATCCCATTCCTCCTTTCCACTGTTGATATGCCCATACTGAATATTACAAAAACACTCGTGTATAATGTAGAGCTAGTGTATACAGAACAAAATCTAAATCAATACAATAATATTTTCCAGGTTGATTCTGTACCTACTGTTATATTTTTCAAAAATGGATCACAAGTGGACAGAGTGGATGGTGCAGATGCTGCTCAAATCACATCAAAGGTGAAGGCTCACAGCCTCGGAAAGGCTGCGCCAGCTATCTCAACACCACAACAGCCACTTGAAGAGAGGCTAAAAGCCCTCATCAACAAACACAATGTGATGGTATTCATGAAGGGCAACAGGGACACCCCAAGATGTGGATTCAGCAGAACCTTGATACAGATACTCAATGGAACAGGGTATGTACTCTTTATTTACAAAAATCATGATGTTTAGTGCCACAATCTCGTGTTTATTTTAAAAATAGATTTCTCTACTGCTGTATCAAAAATCCAACACAATGAAAAAAAATTAAACCTCAATTGGACATGTGACTCTATGAATTAGGGGAACTCAGATGAATTAGAGTATGTATGGCATGGCATAAGACACTGGTCCAAAATTAAAACTACATCAATCCATCTGCAATCTTTCTTGTCGCCTTATTCCCTCTATCACACTCACCATCAGCGGTAATCATTGATCTGAGATATACAAACTCTTGTACAGCATCAAGCTTGTAAAGCTCTCCAGTTCGTTGTAGGGTGCCTGACCTATTCACAAACATGAGCATTGTCTTGGCTCAATATGCAACTGATAATCTATGCTCACTTTTTGGACCCTTTGGCATAGTTTTCCTATAATCGCAAGTATTATCTGCAAAGCTAATTTGTTAATGAGGTGACCCGCAATCCTTATGCATCCATTCCAACTCTCCAAGACTCTTCCCTTCAGTCCACCTTCACAACTATTTTTCACAACTAGTTAAGAATAAACACTTTTTATTCCTTCTTTGATAACCAGTTATTAAAATGGAATAAAATGTGGCCTTTCATAACTGTCATTCGAAATTAGTTAAGAAAGAAGAAATATGATTCTGCTTTTACAACTAGTTATGAAACAACAATCTTTACTCGTGTCGTATCGTTTTACTAAAAACCTAGGTATTCTAAATACCTCTGAGCCCATCACTGCAAAAACTAATTACTAAATAAAACAATATAAATAAATTGACTAATGTCCGACGAGTTATAAGACCTACGGTTGGGAATCAAATCCCGAGTACAGAGACGCCATATTGCTAGATGTGCTGGCTTGGCTCGTTTGCCACTAAAATATGTACCGGCGGGCTACAAATATGTCATGTCCAGATCACCCAAAAGCCAGTCCGTCCAAGAGTTTAACAAGTATTTGAACCGTTATTGGTTCAATGATGTTGCTTTTATTAAAACATGGAGTTGCTATGGCGAAGAGATCAGAAATACCAATAATCTGGAAGGGTGGCATGCCAGACTTAATAGACTTGTCGGCCGCCAACATCCCTCATTTGCCAAAGTTCTGGATATTTTATCCAAAGAAACTAGGAATATGATAAATAAAAAAAAATTGACCAGCAATAATTACCAAGAAATTGACGAAGAAATTGCCGATACAATAGACCAATTAAAAAATGGGTCTATCACAGTTGGACATTGCCTAGAGATTATAGCACCATTTAAATATTAGTTTCTGATTAGTATTAAAAATGTTATAACGATGCTAATAGAATAATAAAAACCTATAACATAATTTATTTATATTGTTTTATTTAGTAATTAGTTTTTGCAGTGATGGGCTCAGAGGTATTTAGAATACCTAGGTTTTTAGTAAAACGATACGACACGAGTAAAGATTGTTGTTTCATAACTAGTTGTAAAAGCAGAATCATATTTCTTCTTTCTTAACTAATTTCGAATGACAGTTATGAAAGGCCACATTTTATTCCATTTTAATAACTGGTTATCAAAGAAGGAATAAAAAGTGTTTATTCTTAACTAGTTGTGAAAAATAGTTGTGAAGGTGGACTGAAGGGACTCTTCTCATGATCGAGTCTCACCTACCAGGTTGAACAGTAGTGGCAGAGAATACAAGCATGTCTAACTACATGGTTTATCTGGAAGTGATTTTTCACTATCAAGTATCTAGTAAAAAATTGCCCTAGATGAGTAAATAGATAAGTTGTTTGATAAGAGTTCAATCATTCTTCCATTAAAAAGTGATAGAGTAGAGCAACTGATAACAACTATAAATAAAAATACTATACATATGAATTTAGAATACTGCTGTATAAATATTTTGCTTTAACATTATATTTATTTAATATTTTCTTCTGTTTCCGCGATTATTACTCATTGAAATAAAATAATTTAGTGGATTATATCGCGTAGTGTATCAACCCGGGTGAAGGAGCACATAGCAGATGTCAAGCACCGTCGGTATAATAGGTCTGCAGTCTGTGAACATGTCATTGACAAACCAAACCACTCAATTAAGTTTGAAAAACCTATCCTTGCCAAAGAAAAAATATATTTTCCCAGAATGCTATGCGAGGCTATTGATATTAAAAAAGCATCCTAATTTCAATAGAGAAGATGGATTGTCACTACCACCAGCTTGGGATCCTGTAATATATCTCATCAAGGAACAAGCGAGACACAGGACTGCAAAACCTTTATTTCCGAAGGCTGTAAAATATCTTATCTGTTTAAAAAGTAGTTTAATAGTCTCTGTTTTTAAAATATTATAATTAGTAATGAGGTAGCCTGGGAGCTTTTCTTTGCAGCGTTTCTTTTCTCCTCAGTACTCCTCATTTTTGAAATGCTGCTTGGTAAAAAATTATTAAAATAAAATATTTAAGCCCTTCTGGCACATGCTTAACTGTCTTTATAGCTCAGGCCCATCTGGCATGTATGTACACCTTTATTTGTTTTTTCAAAAATGGGTACTTTGCACAAATTGTAACTTTGACAGAGGAAAATACATCTTTTCTCAGTCACGAGTGGACCATGGAAAGCTGAATAGCTTACGAAACTTCGGGAACTAAAATGAGATAATATACGCAATATAATCCGTTAAATTGTTTTATTTCAATTATATTTATTTGTTTCAGAGTTCAATATGGCACTTTTGATATCTTAAGTGATGAGGAAGTCCGTCAAGGTCTAAAGGAGTACTCTGATTGGCCGACTTACCCCCAACTTTACGTCAAGGGAGAGCTCATTGGAGGGTTAGACATAATTAAGGAGTTACAAGCTAATGGAGAATTAGATGCAACACTGAAAGCTTAAATGGTTGTTTACTCTATGGTTGGTTTTTATTTATTGCATTAAAAGCTTTTACAAAAATAATTATTGTTTACATATATACAGCTGATATAAAGTGAGGGATGCATATTATACTAAGGTTTTTGAATGGGATCCTATTAGTTACCAGACCTGAAGTCTAATTATATTGGAGAGTGAATAGGGCTTGAGGAAACAAAAGCAAGTGTTCAATTGGTTTTTAGTCGTGGGCATGCAATTGCATTGTCTCAAAGGGTATTCATTAAAGCCATGAAAATACCTATTTACTGGAACTGCACTATTGCAAATTGTCATGAACGACTTACATGAATGGAAAATAACAATGGATGGTTTTCCTCTCTAATTATTAGCTTAATAATGAGGTATTATAAATTGCTTATAACTTTCGATGCCTTGGGTATTTCTGACAATGAATATGTGCTTTATAATTAAATAATGATCTTTATTCTGTCAGTAGGCCGCACTTTTACAAGTCTGACTCTATGGCGTTTCCCAAGAGGTGACCACTGAGGAGAACAAAGCCGAAACGAACTCAACAGTCAGTAATATTTTCGAAATAAGTCTTATATCTATTACAATATTTGTACTTAGCCTATCCTAAATATATGTTTTGAGTATAAGCTCAATGCGTAGTTCTTCAAGAAAAGTGTTTTTTTATTTAAAACAACTTACATATGTTGGATATGCCACCTATAAGAACTGTGAACCCGTTAAAAGTAAATTATTTAGTTTCTGTTTTGGGCCATGCATTTTTGTCTGTTAAATAGTCCTCTACCCTATAATATGCCTTTGCCATTAGAGACTCTTTTAAGTACTTTTTGAGAGCTGGAAACGGTAATTTTAAAGCATCATCTGATAGCTTATTATAAAAATGTATACATTGGACTACGAATGATTTGGCTACTTTACGAACGCGGAACTTTCTAAAGGCGATTTTGTTTTTATTTCTAGTATTAAAATTGTGGATATCTGAATTCTTAGTAAAAGACTAGGTTCTTTATAACATAAATAATATTCTCATAAATATATTGGGACGCTACGGTTAATATGTTGATGTCTTTAAAAAGTTATCTTAAGGAGTCACGGGAATTCAGGTTATATATAGAACGAATCGCTCTTTTTTGTAACACAAATATGTCTGCTGTTTCAGGATATACTTAGCATGTGAAAATCAGCATCTTATATATCGTATATAATACACACTGTGGAAAAAGCAAGATGAATGTGAACCATTTTTTAATAAATTTATTAGTAAATACTGAATATACACGGGCCTCTGTTATGAATGAGTCCCAAGTTATTATGTAGTTACTTTCAATTCAGTTGAGAAAGCATATGCACGTGACAGCATTGTAATGTTTTAGCATTTTATCATTTATCATCGTTAATGTTATTTAAGAATCCCCGAAGCAAAAAAAAGGGATAGGTATTATAATAATGTGGTTTGATTTAGTTCTGGTCTATTTTGTTTGAAAGGCGACTTGATTACTTGAGATAATTTTTTCTGGGTTTGTAGGGGAGTTTGTATCGTAAACCATGCCCCAAACGCCCAGCCGACCAATGAGCGGAATTTGTAATAAGGGATGCATTAATTGCTCGCGCTCATCAAAGAAAGAGAAAGCTAATACACTACATGCGTAGGCGCCAGATGTCAAAGTACAATGAAATCGAAGATAATTATTATGTTTTGTTAACATTTAAGTTAGTGACGTAAAAGATAAAGGGAAGAATTACAATTTTACATCATTTAGCTGTTTATTACTTATTATTACGTTTTCGGATTTCTTTTATATCGAGGAAATTTCAAACTAACATGTTTCCGAGTTGCTGAATAGTTTATTATATAGTCAAAAAACACATATCTGAAAACCAGGCTGTGTCATATTCTAGATTTGTCAAAAATCTCACTAACAAATAGCTTAAATTTTCGATGCACCTCCTTAATGGCCTACACGATCGCCGATGATCGATGAGCAGGCGGGACGCAGTAATACTTTAGAATGCGATGGAAAAAATATATCTTCCGTGTAGCTGCGTCCCACTTGCTGGCTGATGATCAGCAATCGTATAGAGAGCCATCTGTGGATTGTCTTGAATTAATCGCGGACAGTCAACTGCACAGAAAAGTAACCATACTCTCAAAGTATTGGTTTACATTGTGAATGAAGGCTATGCTTGTTCCAGCGTAAATACTAGTGGAGAACACAAGGTGGACTGTTGGTCTGGTGAAGGTTGCAGGAGTCCGCTAGAAACACGCATAACCTATCATGATGCCATTCTCTAAGGAGGCCTAGGTCCTCAATTCAATTTTGGTTCAAGGTGATGATAATGATAATGGCGTTGTCATGGCTTGAAATATAAAAGCTACGCCATATAATTTCACAATTTAGGTTCCCTGCTGTATCATGACGAATATAGTATGTACATACGAACATATTATGAAATGGTAAACTTTATACTGTAAGTAGGCAGAGAGTCTGAGTGCACCAGCAACTTTAGTTGAGAACCTCCTTCTACCAAAAAAAGCGTTCATCACCTAGGTTCATCAGAATGATGAAGAATACGATCGTGTCTCCGCCCGGTCTCTGCGTGTGGATTTTAGCTTTGTATCGTCTAAATACTTAACTCAAACAGCTCTTAATCTTTTGTTATGTTAGTAGCTTTGAGTGTCAACTGTCAAAAATGGATGGCAGGTGAGATGTCGAGGGCTCTGCTCTGCCTATATTTTATGTCATTGTTGGTCTTAACAATGTTAAATTTAAAGCCTATATTTCCGTTTCTGACAATAAATAACCGCAAACATAATTTTGTAAACACGTTAATGCTGTTGTCGTAAAGATGTGGATGTGGTTTGGTTACAGTGGTTGATTTAGTTGACTACTAATCTCAGTATAAAAATAAAATTATTTTTGTCATTTTATACTTGTTACGATTAATGAACAATTTGTATACGAGATAAAAGTATTTGTTTTACAGCAAATAAGTAAGCTAATACTAAGATATAATTTTCGTATCTTTTCCATTGACTATCACTGTTTCTTACTCCATGGACGAGTTAACTCCTTTCCATCCTAGTAAGTAAATCTTATTTTTCCGCTCTATGGACTAATGCAAACATCTTTGCCCTTTAATAATTGTCCACCGTATTTCGTACTTATATTTGTGCTTCACATCTACGTGTTTACAGCAATCATGAGCAAAACACGAACGGCAGGTGATGGGATGGAATCGGACGAGATTGCCACTGAGGCAGTTCGAAAAATTAGTATAAAACAAACCACACGAACCGGCAGCAAGGAAACCCTCCTCCCCGGTCGCCTAGTCCAGGTGTACCCTACCAGTGTTGTTAAAGCAGAGAAGAAAAGACCACATATTCATCCCAAGAGTCCTAAGTTTGTTCCTTATGAGCCATACCCAGCTGCTGTTAAGCCAATAGTGCCCCAGGCGGTCTCCAAATCTAAAAAATCGAAGAACAACATGGACATCACTGTTCTTATATCTCAGATGTCCCAAATGGACACAAAACTGAATGAGTTTAAGCCAAGGCCAAAATTGACATCCACTGGGGAAGCACCCACTACCGATTCTGATAAACAAAACCCACAAAAAGAGGAGATGCAGACTACTATTGACAAGCTCTTAGAGGAAAATGAATCTTTGAAGGAGCAGTTGAAACAACAAGTTCAGGTATTTGTCACATTTCTTTAAGTGCAAAATTTATACTGTAACTTTTTTCTTTTCATATGGTTAATCATTTTTAACACAGTTAAAGTTTTAAGATGTAAAGTAAATATTAGTAGAAAACTCCAAATATTTAATGATGTATGTAATCACTTTATTGCAATTTGCACATAAACAAATTATTACGAAACATGGATATAAACAAAGGCGAACTTATCCCTGTGAGGGATCCCTTACAGTTAAAGTTTGACGAAATGAGAAAAAAAATTGTATTGGTACATCTAAGAAGTATGAAGATTGTAAGTCTTAATGTCATTAAAGCCATCAGGCTACAAATCCGAGATGAGTTAGGCAAGATATTAAAAGTATATTTTAAACTATTGTCAAACATCACCCATCTCAGCTGTCACTATTTAGAATAAGTAAGAATTAAAATTATGGCCGATGAATAAACAGCTTCTACAATACCTTAATATATTCTTGAAGCTGCATAGCTCTGACAGAAGATAGAGAAACTTTTTCTTTGAGAAGTTTGCACACATGGTCCTAATATTGAACACCCCAGCAAAAATCTTTATTTTCCTATAAATATTTAATAAGTGGCAAAAAGGCAGACATGCCACCTAATTTTCTAATTAGGTGGCATGTACATATGTATGTAGCTCTTATCACCCATGCATATGTGAAACACCCATCCAACCAAGTGCCTGATTACAATACAATACTCTTTATTGCACACCAAAAGAAAATAACATCAGAAACTTAAATCTAAAACAGTATCAGAAATGGTAAACAACAGGCGGTCTTATCGCTAAAAAGCGATCTCTTCCAGACAACCTTTAGGTAGTAGAGATTATTACTTGTTTCTTAAAGAACCCCAAGTTATAGTTCTCTGCCAACACCTCTTGGGAATACTCATTCCACAATTAGCAAGTTCATGGCAAAAATAGGCACACTTTGGTCCCATGCAATTAAATAGTATTAGTAGTTTTAGCATGAGAATACATTTATAAATACAACTTTAATGATAAATCTGCGTGTCATGTTATAAATATAGAAAATAAACCCATATTCAGGATTGACATGTTAAATAGTTGAAATAAAAGAATTTAACGCATTATATCGCGTATATTATCTCATTTTAGTTGGTAAATTATTAGAATAAAATAATTAAGCCCTTCTGGCACATGTGTAACTGTCTTTACAGCTTAGGCCCATCTGGCATGTATGTACACCTTTATTTGTGTTTTTTCAAAAAATGGGTAGTTTGCACAAATTGTAACTTTGACAGAGGAAAATACATCATTTCTCAGTCCTCCCGTGACCATGGAAAGCTGGAAAGCTTCCGAAACGTCGGGAACTAAAATGAGATAATATACGCGATATAATCCGTTAAATTGTTTTATTTCAATGAGTAATAATCGCGGAAACAGAAGAAAATATTATGTTAAATAGTTGTCATTCTAACATAATATCTTATTGTCCCTCATGTTTGATTTTTGTGTATTTGGATTTATGTTTTGTGTATTCATGTCCATTTTTCTACAGGTAAATAAAGAATTGAAAACAATGCTGGTGGCCTCAATGGGTGAAGACTTGGAGATACAAGTGCAATCACTCAACGAAGATAAGAAGCACTTAGCCGATGCCTTGCTAAACTCTGCTCAGCACTTGTCCACTCATCAGGTAAATTATTGAGCTTGTCACCACACCAATTTCATTCATCCTCAATTGATTCATTTTATCATTTGCCATGATTTAGTTCTTGTCTGTATTCATTCAAAACCCATTTAGACGAAATGCATTATGAATGTAATTAACATTAATATTTAAAAAAAAATTTTTTGTTTGTGCACAAAGACCCACAAGGACCAGTCAGGAACGATATCATTTTCTAATGTAAAGTTAAAATTATGAGGTTTGCATGTTGGTACAGTCTTGATATTTACATTTTTTATTTAATAAATAAATAATGAGGATTCAATTCTCGTTTTTAATTTGTACTATTATCTTACTATTATTAGTACATGAGACCTCAGGAGGTTAAGTAGTGCAAACCAAAGATGATTATAAGTGTGACTTGCAATATATGTTTGGGTAGGTAACACTGCCAAAATAAATGTAAAAAGATAGATACCTTGTCATTTCAGCAAATTATTATAAGTTATGAGACATATTCAAATGTTGTTTATAGGAGCAAACAGAATGGTTAGCGGGCCAGTGTGAAGTGTGGAGAAGCAAATTCCTTGCTAGCAGGTAAGAAACAACCCAATAGAGATCATTACTAAATTTCCATAATTAGTCCGTCATGTTGATTAATAATAAGTATTGGGCACGTATTTTCTGACACAACCAAAAAATAAAGGTGATACATTGAGTCAAAATGTCGGGTGACGTCACTCCTGTACATTTTGTACCTAGTTATGACGTCGCGAGTCTTAGTTTTTTTGTTAATTTAAAAAAGGAAAAAATACGTGTCCCATATTTTTCTTTATTATCTAACTGACGGACTAATTAGAATTTTGATTTGTGTACCCTGTCATCATGTACTGTTATCTACTAAAATTATGGTGGGAATTGGATTCTGTGGGGAATTGATATTTTTATTCTAGCACAAGTTAGAATAACAATATCAGTGCATCAACAATATACATGAAATCTTATTTCAGTTTGATGGTGGAAGAGTTAGCGAATTGGAAGAACGTTTTAAATGAAAAGACGGTCAATTTACAACAAGCAATTAAGCAGTTATTGGATGAGAGATGCAGGACCAGGGACATGATGCTCTGCACCTACAAGAACCTCTACAGCCTCCATGAGAAATGGCTTGAGAACATTGCCATCTCAGAATATGTAGGCAACACTAAAGTCTACAACCAGCCCATCGGGAATCTAAACTTAAATACTACAATGCCACATTCTTCAAATATAATTGACTTAGCATTGGTGAATCTGAAGCTGTCGGAAAATGTGACCAGTTCCTATGAGAAACCTGATATCAGTCATCTCCATACTCTTCCTGCTGACACGGACGGAGAGAAACACGCTGAGACTGTGAGTTGCTAACATTGTTTGTATACACTGTACAGATGAAGTTATACCTAATTTGTGTAGATATATGTTAGTGATTGTTTGCTAGCAAATATTAATCTAGCAAACAATCACTTGTTAGTAATCAACTAACACATTTTCATGGGCATTATGTACGATGGGCAGCAAAAAATTCATGGATAAATTTCAACAATAATGTTTTCCTTTGAAGCCCACACTTCACTTTTATTGATAGTATGAAAATACGTAATAACAAATTATTAGAATAATTTAATTATTAAAATTTCACTGGTGTTGTATGTAAATCATTAAAGTCTCTTTTACTACTAGAGCATAAGTAGACATTGGTGTAAAAATTAATAGTTCACTTCGACACAGTGGTGAGTTTCGAGTTCCAAATTTCCTATTTTCTGTTCCAGATAATGGCTATGCCTCTAGAAGTGAAGAAAGTCAGTGAGGAGCCAGTTAACGCTTTGGTGCATCATGCGTACAACAGCAGTAGCAGCACTCCGCGGCCTATCGCCTCGTGTGTGCACTGCAACGGAAAGGTTCAGTTACTGTAAATATGTCGGGAAGCTCCCGTTTCCACCAATAGGTTTGGTCGCGTTGTCTATCGTCAGCCAATAGAATCGCAGCATGTCTATGGTTAACCAATGAAATCACAACATACACTGCATCAACAGCAATAGAAGATCCACCACTAGG
Source organism: Hedya salicella (assembly GCA_905404275.2). Taxonomy (NCBI): domain Eukaryota; kingdom Metazoa; phylum Arthropoda; class Insecta; order Lepidoptera; family Tortricidae; genus Hedya; species Hedya salicella. The sequence continues at coordinate 32,056,269 of FR990097.1, forward strand.
TTTGGACGAATAGTCCTATTCCTATAGCATGCACGGTGCACTCTGCGATCACAAGCAGCAATGAGTACCTACTGGTGCCCTCAGCCCTGAAGGCGTTCCATATACATTACCGCGCGTTGTGGAAAAGCACGAAGGTTCAGATTTTATGCGCCGTGACAGTTGCAAAAATTGCTCGCAACCACTTTGCGCTCTCTCTTGCACGCGATTACACGCGGCTTTTGTTACGGGAGAGCTATCCGTACTTGTTATATATATGTCAATCTTGTAATTTATCAAATCTCTAAGGGATTTGATCAAATCTCTGTTTTGGCTATTTCCCTGCGACATATATATGTTTTATGTTAGATAGCCAAGGAATTGACTTCAATCTTACCTGTTGGGAAGCGATGATGAAACCGAGCAATGGCGTGCGTCCATGTAAGCCGATTCCCACCGGGTTGCCCAAGGAAAGCTTATAACCACGCCTGTGTTACCTAGATAGTGTATATTCTCATATTCTGTGCCTTGCCTCGAGTGTCTACTAAAGAAAAGGTTAACTTCCTGAAAATATGCCAGTAAGCTCCAGTGTCCACTAAGAGATTGAATAGAATATAATATAGTCGCTGTATGTCTATGGTCAACCTATGAGATCACGTAATAAGTGGGAACATCAAGAGGAAGAACAGAGTGTGCTTATAGTATAGGTAAGTATGCATCACGTGAATTCAGAACGTACAAAGAGTTTATTTTATTTTGTTTTGTTTATCACATTTTATTTAAAGCATGTCATATCTACAATTTGCTCGCCTGTATACATTTTAACTTTGGTCTATTACAGGTAAAGAAGCAAAATTAAAAAGTAAGCTGTCAATGGCATGACTTTTTAAATTCTAAAAGAGCATCAGTCACATAATTTTTCCACCAATATTTATATTATTATTGAAACATACCACAGAAAACAGTTGTCAAAAGTGTTCAACACCCCTATTGTGCGTATTGCATGTGTGTGAATTCTAAATTCTATAGCAGAGATGTGATTGTCAATATTACAGACTAGAAGGAACCCGCAACTTCGTTCGCGGGGGAGAAAAACTCATAACCCCTCATTTTTTCTTTAGCACAATCGGGTAAAAGTATCCTATAATGATCTGGAGATACCCAGCTATCCGTGCACCAAAAATAGTTGAAATCCGATTAGCTGATTTAGCAGGATGAATCCACAACCACACATGTACAAACATTTCATTTTTACGACTTTATAATAGTTTAGATATGTAAAAGAGGATTATGATGTTTTCTCCATCGCGAACCAAGCGGCTTCTAATCTAGTATTTAGTATTTATTGTATAAGTTTTGCAAGATAAGTTAGACCACGGCACTTGACTTTAGACTGAATGGCAAATGGTTGCCTGAGAGTCTTGATACTGTTAACTCAATTATTAATGTACCTGTTATTTATTATGGGTATCCTCTACTTTATTTTTAAGTAAGTGGGGTAATTTAGGTACTCTTACGCTCAAGTGAATTATAATTTCTTTAATTAATTCCCCCCTATCTTTACGAACTTTTGATTCTGCATATTTTTATATAATTATTTTTATAATGGATGGATCGATAAACTTCTATTGGTGATCCACTTGGCTAACATCGCCCACGGGTATATGCGCCCGCTCAGAAAGCATTATAGATGCAGTGTTTTTTTTAATTTCAACTTTGTTTCATTCTAAAAACAAATCCTTTAGTAGGGTAAATTGGCCTCTGGTTATTAGCCAAATCGGAAAAATATGATATTATGAACTAAAATTAAGACTATTTGGATATTTATTAAATACCCCTGGATTATTTTTATAAATCGCGTAGTAAACGCTGTCATAAGTTGTGTTGTGGCCGGGTATTAATAATCCGGTCTGTCATTGGCGATTTACTGTCTCTGGACATACCGGGGCCAGCGTTCTCTCGATTGACCTTAAGACTGTTTTCGACTTCTTTACTGCCACGGGCATACCTAAACTCTACATATAAATGTTCGGTTTAAATGACCGTTCGCCGTCATTGCATCCCACTTGATGCGCTATGCTGAGCTCAAATGAGAGAGGTGCATTCCACCAGAACGTCTACTTTGTCTGGTACGTGACGGCTATGACAGCTACCTTAAAACATATAAATAGTCCAAGAATTCACTACCAATACAAAAGCAATTATAAAATATTGACACACCGAAAATTGACTTCCTGACTTTCTTAGAAGTATGAAAAGAATGGCGTCACGTACCCGGCATTCTGATGGAATGCACCGAGAGCGCTAACCACGGCATAGCGAAAGTCAATTAAGGTAAAAACATATTGTTACTAATAATAATTTGGACAAGGTTCTGAAATAAAATATGTAGGTAAATTATATTATATGTGTTTGGCGAAGTTCAAATAATGAGCCCTTGACCAAGAATCCGATATCCGGCCGAATTATTCGATGCATTACGAATAACTAATATACATCTTACAACTACCATGTCGGTTTACTTTGATTAAAATGTTCGATCCGCGCAGCTACCGTTGGCGAAGTTAGAGTGGATTTATATAACCCCATAGAAGCCTACCTATTATTCATCTTATTGCTAATACTTTAATGACGTGAATGGTACTTCATAAATTGCGTCGATCATTGATTAATAATAAAAGCAATTAGTGTATTCACTAAAGCAATTTAGTGTGTGAGATAGGATAAATGCTTGTTATGTAAGTGTGTATGTAAAACTGGCTTAATGCCCAATACGGGCAAATGGTGCTTTTATTTTGTTATTAATATCATTCCAAATGTATAACAAAATTGTTTAATAAAAAAATATTTTATTAACTCTTTATTTATTTAAATTCCTTATAAAAATAACCTCTAGGTTAATTTTTATAATATCACATTTTGAAATTGTAAAAATATACACAACTGTAGGTTTTCCTACTGTTCCTTAAATTTTAACTGTGGAGGTTGAGGATCTGGTCTCTCGGCGAGTAGGCGACTTGTGTGTAGTTGTAAGCCAGATAGTCTTTGACGGGGATGTATTTGGCGCCTCCGAAGTAGTCCACCATTGCGATTTGTGCAATCTTCAGTTTCGCAACGAACCAGTCGTGATCTGCAACAGTTGAAATATAATATCAAGTAATATGTATACTGCTCAAAACAATATAGGGGCTAGTAAAAAATTAGATCATAACATCATAACGTGAAAATATATATTATTTGGTAAAATTTATTTTACATACTCTACAGCTAAAAAGGCTTTTGTTTTTGTTTAGCTAATAATCGATTAATGAAATAGTCAATTCTTTTATTTGTTTTAATAGAAATAAGATTACTTTTTTGTAACCACAAAAACTGAACAGAAATTCTCCGCGCAAAAGTGGCCCCTATATTGTTTTGAGTAGTATATATGATTTAAGATGGGTTCCGCCATACAAATGGACGTAAATCAAGGAAGGATGAGGCCTTGGAGTATTTAGTATAGTAGACGCCTTCATGTCGTTTCCCCTCTGCCAAAGATGTTGGTACGATGTTCCAACCGTTTTATAAAAACTACTTCATTCATCGATTATTGGCAGTCTTGTAATCGTTATTGACGCGGGACAAGCTCCGTCAAAATGCCTGTATGTGCTGTGAAAAGCGTTCAAATTTATCAAGCATGCAAAAGGATGGAATATCATTTCACAATTTTGCTTTTATTAAACCATATTACAACATATTAATACATAAAACGTTTTCAAGAAAATCCGGCATCTTGGAATCGATAACAAAATTAGTTTTAAAAAATATCGCATACAATTCGCATTTCATTTTGACAGATCGAGAAACTTTGACGTTTACAGGTCCCCGTATTTAAGGTTAATAAGGTCTACCGGCCTTTAAATTTTGTATGAAATTACAAGCAAATATCAGCCTTAACGAATTCAGTATGGGAGAAACGTCTACCTTTGTCTAAGCATTAATCTTATTTTTAAGGGATTAAGGTTGAATATTTATTGCTCCTGTTTACATATTGCAGTCTGCGATCAACTAGAATAATGGTATTGTTTTAGAGTGAGGGCGTAATAACGAGAGGAAAAAATGCATTTGTAGTTAATTGTTTATACAGCGTGAGTCTTCTTAATGTGCACATAGCAAAAGGGGAAAAACTTCTCCCAACTTTATGACGAAAAAAAGGTAAAAAAAAAAAATTTGGTTATTTTGAATTTTTAATAATTTTTTTAGTTTTTTATTTAGCAATTCCATACTACACATAAATAAAACGTGACTGGTCTTCAGCTACACCGCCTATCGACACGAAACAAAAACAAAAAAGCAGCTAAGTGCGAGTCGGACTCGCCCATGAAGGGTCCGCAGCCGTTTATACAAAAAAATGCACTACAGATGAAAAAATATACAATATGAAAAAAAACACTAACAAAAGAGCGTATCTCCCCGGCACTTAAGTCCTTTTGCTGAGAAGCGCAGTTTTTTGGCAATAACTTAAAAACGGTATGTCCAATCATGTTGAAAACAGTTTTCGTTGTAAGTTTTTACTAAGCTTTATATTTGATTTTTTTTTCATATTTTTTGAACATACCGTTTAGAACAGGGGGGACACAATTTCTGCTACTTTCGGAGCGAATTTTTCCGAAAATAATAACAATAACTCAAAATAATAATAATAACTCAAAAAAATATCTTTAGAAAAGTGTTTTTAGAAGTACTGTCGTAATATGTGCACACTTTGATATTTGCTGAAAAAACACCTATGCTCCAAATTTCATCAATGTATATCTTATAGTTTTTGAGTAAAATGCCTGTGACATACGGTCGGACGGACAGACAGACAGACAGGCTTGACGAATCCTTAAGGGTTCCGTTTTTGCCATTTTGGCTACGGAACCCTAAAAATGATCATTAATAACAGGCTAAGGCACTAAAATGATAATTTTCGAAAAAAATCACGTCCCCCATTTATTATTACGAGGTTTTTGATAAAATTGTGTTTATTTTTACTACTTTTTTTCAAAAATGCAAAATAACTCAATAAAATGTCCCATTTACTAAACTTTTTTATTATTTCATTTTATTCTACACCGTGTATTAGCTTTTCAAAAGTAAAATTATCACGTTTATGACTGAGATACAACTTTTGTTATCAGTGGTCAAACAATAGCCTTGCGCACTACGCACGTGCTACGATGTCGCAGGTAGATACCTCTGCCACTGTCCCTAAAAATACCACAAAGTAGGAAAATTAACACAATTTTATGAAAAACCTCGTAATAATAAATGGGGGGCGTGATTTTTGTCGACAATTATCATTTTAGTGCCTTAGCCTGTTATTAATGATCATTTTTGTTTTTGTTTCGTGTCGATAGGCGTTGTAGTTGAAGAGCAGTAACATTTTATTTACATGTAGTATGGAATTGCTAAATAAAAAATCATAAAAAATTCGAAAGAGCCTAAATGATTATTTTAACATTTTTTTCGTCGATAAAATTGGGCGTAGTTTCTCCCATTTTGCTATGTGCACATTAAGAAGACTCACACTGTATGTGTGTTACCTCGCCCCCCCTCGAAAAACGGCAGATTTTTTTGTTAGGTTAGGTTAGCGATGAGTACTCCATTACAAAATCCTCCAAGGATGAGGCCTATGCCAAAAGGCACACAGAAGAAAATAAATTAAATGAATTTATCTTAATATGGAAACACAAATTTATTGTGTTTCTGTATTTTTAATGAGAGAAAATTAACACCACATTATTATATATTGTGATACGGATACAAACACAGCGGCACAGTGCTCGCTAGTGAAAGGGTAACACACCTGACGCGTAATCAGGAATTACCGGGTTCGAGTCCTGGTGTAACCACGTGCGAGAGCAATCGTATTTTTTTGCGCTTTGATTTGTATGTATATCATAATAAATGTATTTATTTATATATCATGTATCTGTGATAAAGCAATCAATAAATAAAAATCATAGTACAAAAAACGCGCTTTTTAACATCTAAAACATAAAATTAAATCATTGCCTTTACTTCCATAATCATTTGCTCAGTTAATTCAACCATTCTAAAATATATAGATAAATTGATAAACAAGTTCATTCACCAATAATTTTACGGTCAATAGACTTAAAGTGACTTAGTATATTACGCGGCAGCGGGAACATGATCATCAAAACATTTAACTATAGTTTAAAATTGTTATCTCTCAAGTGATGGTAAGGTCCATTTTGCTTCAACATAAATAACGACGAATTCGTTCTCGACACCTAACTTATTTATATTCAATTCCTGTTTTTGTAAGCATTCATTATGATGATTACTTTAAACGAGCAATTCTTCTATATTTATTATATTACTAGCTTATACCCGCGACTATGAGGCAATTTATCGTCAGTATTTTGTTTTTGATTTTCCTTTATGAAGGGGATTGATTTCCATAGACTTTGAATTGGTTTTTACATAATATGTATGAAATTCCCAACATTCCCACTGTACCTTTCAAAAGTATTCATTGTCTATTATAGATAAAGGCTATTTGAATATATTTAAAAAGACTGTACTTATTTGAAAATGTTTAACAATGACGGGCACAAATGTCCTTTAGGTACTTTAAAAATTATACGATTCTCGTTTATACCGTTTACATTTAGGTTTGAGTTTTTAAAAGTCGTATTTGCCCACGTAGGGTTCCATACCATCGCACGCAAAAATACCGACAAATACATTCTTGTATGGTCCCTACCTTCTAGCTTTTTACTTTATTTAACTAATTAATTGCTAAAAAAGAATCACTTTTAAACTTAGTTTAATCCCTTCTTATTCATTGCCTACGTTATAAAAGTACCATAATGTAAAAAAAACAAGTTTTTAGATTCATCAGTTTCGGCTCCGTGTTGATGGATCGCTCAGGACTGCTTCTTAAGGTGCGTCCACATTTGTATCATTTGCCCGTATCAGACCATCGTCGCGTGGCATGATCGCGTGTCACGATCACGCGTTTGGACGTTGCGCCGATCGGATCGCTCAAAATCCACTTTGCTACGCGTATCACACAGTTATTATATCGGACGAGTACGGCATGATCGGCGCGCCGACAGTAAGCGTCCAAGCAGCGCGATACGCAGTCATGCCACGGAACGGTGATCGGATACGAGCAAATGATATAAGTGTGGACGCACCTTTATATGTAAATACAATAGATGGAAGTTTGTATAGGGACAAAGTTTTTCGTACAAAATTAGCATCAAAAACGGAAAATCGTCCACCAACCGAGCGAAGCTCGGTCAACAAGGATATTAATATGTTGTAGTTGAGAAATGCGTTAAGCCATACATACCCGGAGGGAAGTCGGCCATAGCCGGATGCCGCTCGAACAAGGCGCCCTTTGCGAACGTGTACTCAGAGGTCCCTTCCTTGACCTGCAAATAATTATAGTTACAAAAAGCCTTCTATATTTTCGTTTAACTATCGGCTATTATTGCAAACCTATGTAGCCTTGTTATCAATAAACAGTTATTATTACCTCTATAAATAGTTATTGTTAGATAAGCCATTCCTTACTTATTTTTAAACCATTACATAAAGCAGTTTTATCAGCTTATTATCTAATAGAATAATAGAAGTATTAAAATAGGTACGCCAAAGAAATTATAATTATTTGAACTCTGTCATGCTCCTGAATTTTGCTACTTATAAAGTTAAACATATAAAAAGCAAACGGGTCTTAATTGGGAATAAATATGATTTATTACTTAGCGTTGGAAATTCTTCGACGTTTCGGACGACCCATTACGTCTGCGTTTATGCGTGTATGATAATTATCTTTTCTTACTATTAGGGGTCCTTACGGATACATTTCGACCCAGTGGGATCTTTTGTGTAGCTACCCCTTCTTGCTACTCAATGGTTTGTTCTACTACCTCCATAAACCGGATGATAGATACCAATGGCAGCGTCTGTAATTCTTTGGCCTTGGGTACCCGACAGCAAATTTCTTCATTCTCTGTCTGGCGAGGTAATGACATGCACATTGTATGTGTTCCATTGTTTCAGCCTCCTCACCGCACATTCTACAATCCGTGTTTAAAACGCCCCATACTCTCAGTACAAATCAAGCGTGTCGTGTGACATCACACGACAGACAACACAGACAAATGCCTTCATACTCTGACTGGCGGCGGCATGACATTCACATAGGATGTGTTACATTGTTTCTGCCTCCTCACGCATATTCTACAACTACATGTGTATGGCATATGAAAAATTGTACATATATAATTCTTTCCAGGATGATAACTATAGTGTATAGGCGACTTTTAATGCATCAATTACGTCGCATTCAAATACAAGCATTAAATAAGCATACCTTCTTCATGATTCCTGTGAGCATCAACCTGGTGCACCGTGGGTCTTCAGGGTCCCATTGTTGGGTCTCACAGTATCTCGTCTCTTCCAAACTTACAAGCACAGTTGCACGGTTGTTTTTCTAATAAACACGAAAGGAATTCTCTTGAATAACTTAATTCTAAAAAAACTAAAATAATATCTATTAAAATTTTATGACCATTGACCATTTGGATACTAAATTCTGTTTTTATAAAGTGCCAGGCATTTCTTTGTGTTAGCAGAATGAAGTCTTGTAATTGTAACTATAGAGATTTTTTAACACTTACAACCTGGAACTCACTAGGCGGAGCTCTGCTCAAAGTAAGTTTTCATTACATTCACATTTTCCCATGTTATCAACTAATGCTGGTCTTGAAAGTGTTAATTTCTTGAAAATATTTTAAAGCATTGATTTCGTTTGTAAAGCTATTTCTCTATTGTAATATTGAAAAACCGGCTAAGTGCGAGTCGGACTCGCGCACGGAGGGTTCTGTACAAAATATAGGCCGGCAACGCACTTGTGACTCCTCTAGTGATGCAAGTGTCTATGGGCGACGGTGATTGCTTACCATCAGGCGACCCATCTGCTTGTTTGCCCCCTATGCCATAAAAAAAAAATACAAACGGCCGTATCTACTAAGCTACTCCTAAGCAAAATGTTATTGGTTACTGATATAGACAGACAAACATAAAATTATATTATCTTTGAAATAAAACAATTTAACGGATTATATCGCGTATATCACGGGAGGACTCCCGTGACCATGGAAAGCTGGAAAGCTTCCGAAACGTCGGGAACTAAAATGAGATAATATACGCGATATAATCCGTTAAATTGTTTTATTTCAATGAGTAATAATCGCGGAAACAAAAGAAAATATTATTATATTATCTTTACGATTTGTTGTCATAGCGGCAACAGAAATACATCATCTGTGAAAATTTCAACTGTCTAGTTATCACGATTTATGAGATACAGCCTGTCATGAGTGACAGACTGTCAGACAGACCGAAGTGAAGACTTAGTAATAGGGTCCCGTTTTACCCTTTGGGTATGGAACCCTACCTTAAGACATTGACAAAAACATTCAATGAAGAATAATAGTTTACCGATAAATCCTTTGCAGTAAAATCTAACGGTGACATGTAGAAATATGGTATTCCAGTTGAATTTGAAATGTAACCATCAGCAAGTGACTTCACATTAGAGAAAGGGAAGCCTTTAATGGCGGGCAGCACTGAAACCGTTGCGATTGAGGCCCAATCTGAAAAACAATTTTTTTTTATAATTAGGAATTAATTATTAGTTCTAACACAGAGATCGAATGATTATTTTCCACATACAAAAATGTATATTGGGCACTTATAAATTTGGATTAAATTGTATTTTATTATCTCACAAGGAAAATAGAAACAAAAATAGGACTACTAATTAAGAAACTACAGAAAATAAGATAAGGTTTGTATGATATGCTTATGGTAATGTTTAATTTTATTTAGCACTAAGTTATATATTTTTTATTACATTACATTTTCTCCTGCATTATTACCTGCATTGTGCAATGTATATCTGGCCATAGCAACCAGCTTTGTGTGTGGTGGTGGATCAGCACCATATTTCACAGGTCTGCGAGTAGCAATCTCATTTGCAGTGTCCCTCTCAGCCCACTTACAGTCAACATAGAAGTTCACCAAACACAGTGACACGTACAAAAAAAACCCTAACTTCATTTTGTATTTTTCCGAACTGAAAATGAAAGCAAAAGTTATATTGGAAATAGAGTTACTAAGTAGTATTAATTATATTAAAACCAGCGCACTTAGTAAAACACTATAAAGTTAGATACAAAACTAAGTTGATCGAACGAGTCGTAACATGGCTATTGGTAGCTAAACTTTTTAGCAATTTATATCGGGCCTAATACACTAATTTACCGCACATGGAAAAGTTAAAATAATGTATTAACCGGTCTGCTAGGCACGTGTGTTCTTAATTTGGTAATTCGAGAGACTGGGACTGGATTGTACCAATGCCAAATGTGCGAAGTCATACGACTTCAACTCATCGCGCTGTATTTTTAATTCAATATCCAAATGCGCAATATTGACAGTCGCTCGGCCGTGCCAAAACAAATGTCAAACATCAAATTATAGCTGCGTTCACTAATCTTTAAAATCATCTGTAACACTAATGAAAGATGAGAATGGATATGGAATCAACCGAGAAATTTATAATGTAGCAGCGGTGGTGCCCGTGTGAGCTGGAGTTAAACATATTCACTGCTTATGTCATTAATTATTAAGTTATTAGTTAATGGGAAAAGCATTCAAATTTGTTCATATCTAGCTCATACAGGCACACTGCAGCTACACTTTTAAATGCGGTTGATTCCATTCTCATCTTTGTGTCATTCATCTCAAATTTATTTCTTCAATTACTTTACTTTTGATGTATACTAGAGTCAAGAGTAAATGTTAACTGTGATATACAACGGTTTGAAATTTGGTATTCTTAAAAACCGTCACTTTCAAAAATCCTTACTTATTTAGGAGACGAATTCTTAAAAATCGTTTTTGCTTAGTACCTATAAAGGTATTTGGAGTATGTTTGTAGCCTTTAAGTTACTCCTTATAATCCATTAATTTTCAATTGAACAACATAATAAGTTAAATTGTACTGAAACGTGTAATTACACAGTTATCACTTTCACCAACTGATTCCATGACCTACGCTTGACTACATTACGTGAGACAATTATTCATCATTGTTACACAATAAGCAATCTCCACTCTACACTCCGTAGAGTGGAGTATGACTGTAAGTATGTTTACGAATTACGAATAGATATAAAGGAAAACCCGAAAAATGTACACTGCTGTCAGGTACGCAGAATTCAAAGGAAAATGTTAAATGATTCATGGTCATAAAGCAAGTGATACCTAGGTATTATCTTGAAGTAATAAAACAAGAGGACTCTCAATTGCTATACTTTAGATCGTGCATCGAGTGCAAGAGAACATCAAGTTTTAAAACTAGATGGCGCTTTAAAAATAAATATTAATGATGTTATAATAATTGAAGAAAGAACAGTAACAATCCGTTGGTAACCAGTTAACAACTACCTTAATAATTAAATCGCAAAATTTAATACACTGTCTCCAGCAAATTGTCACTGTCTTACGAGCAAAGTTGAATAATTACAAGTAAAAAATCTTATAAGCACATAGATGGCATTGTACATATTGGGGTACTTACAGTTTAGTGTCTGGGGATTAACAGTACTCTTGGTTTATTTGTCTATGCTGTATAGTCTCTACGATTTAGCAGAGCTCAAATTTGTTCCAAAAATATAATTTTCCAAGTTAGGTAGTTACCTGTATCGCTTCTGCTGCGAAGTGTTGTAGGGCTACCGGCTAAATGGCAATAATCCATCAAAATTCTGCACGTATTCCAAACATTATAAGCGATAACTACATCACGTACATGATAATAAAAACAAGCAAGTGACCCAGAACACTATGATACGTTATCTCGTCGTATTATTAAGTAATATTAAACAGTCACCAAAGCAAAACATTTTATTACCTTTATATTCTGTGCTCTCAAGTACTCTGATGCAATATACCAGCAGCTAATGGTGCCTGTACCTGCACTACATTTTTTTTTATAAATTTAAGCAATTTCGTATATGGAGTAGGTACCAGGTAATTTTAGATACTTAGTGGTTTCACAGAGCTTCTGCATTTAAGTTTATTTTTTGTAAATAAAAAGCTATTTTCGACTACATAACTGGATGTTATTTAATTTCGTTTTTAGGGTTCCGTACAAAAAAGGGTACAAACAACATATGCTATCTATTTGAAATATTTATAAACATGGTCAGCCTACATGTATTGCATAGGAAACATTTTAAAATATATTTTTATTTTCAAAAAAAAACGACGAATATGAGGGGGGAGGGGGCAAAAATTAAAAGTCTATCTCAAGGTCAAGTAGGGTATCTATCACATCGAAGACGTCGATCTGCACATTTTCGATTTATTTTTATTATGATTATTTTTTGTTTTATTAAGGAAAATGTAAAAAAAAACACCATTCCCCGCTTTATCTCGAAGTGTAAACAAAACGAAAATTTTGAATTTTTCACAATTTGTGTACATAAACATAAACATTACACGAAAATTATGACGATATCTCTAACTAGCTCATTTTTTTTAATTTTCTAAAAACCTATTTGAACAACTCGGTTGCGTTAAATTTACTCCTCATGTAAATTTAACGCAACCGAGTTGTTCAAATAGGTTTTTAGAAAATGATGTACCTAGATATCAGTTGCAAACTTAATTAATGTTAGGGTAAGTCAAAGTTAGTACGGAACCAGTGGCGTAGCTAGGCGTAGGCGAAGGCCCACGGCCTCGCGCGAAGCCCCCTTGTTGATGAACATTCTCTTGAAAAAAAGCGGCCAAGTGCGAGTCAGACTCGTCCATGAAGGGTTTCGAAGCCGTTTATACAAAAAAATTACTACAGATGAAAAAAATACGATATGAAAAAAAACACTAACAAAAGAGCTTATCTCCCCGGCACTTAAGTCATTTTGCTGAGAAGCGCAGTTTTTTGGCAATAACTTAAAAACGGTATGTCTGATCATGTTGAAAAAACAATTTTCGTTGGTAGTATTTATTAAGTTTTGTATTTGTAAATGTTTTCATATTTTTTGAACATACCATTTAGAAAATAGAGAGGGGGGACACAATTTTTGCTACTTTCAGAGCGAATATCTGGAAAATATTCAGTAAATATTTTTTTTTTCTAGAAACCTCAGTGTTTTTAAAAGAACTGTCGAAATATGTGCCGCACATTGATATTTGCTGAATATTTTTTTTTTAGTTTCGGTTACATGTATCGAGTGCCCCCCCTACAAATATATATATTTTTTATTTAACTATTAAACTAAGTAGCGGTTTACACACGTAATCTATGCTCCAAATCTCATCAATGCACATCAGTAAAATCATCAGTTTTTGAGTAAAATGCCTGTGACAGACAGACAGACGGACAGACAAACATGACGAATCTATAAGGGTTCCGTTCTCGCCATTTTGGCTACGGAACCCTAAAAAGGGCCCCGCGAATACGGCTGAGCCCACGTCAAGATTAGTCCACGCTCCCTCGGTGCGCGAATCCGACACGCGTCCGTTTTTTTACAATGAGGGTTTTCAAAAATGGTAATATCACCAGTTGGCGCCACCGTGCCGTAAGATCTAATAGACAAGAAGTGTCAAAATGTTGTGCTGTGATTGGTGGGTGTAGACAATTCTTGTCAGTTAGACCTTACGTCATGGTGGCGCCAAGTGGTGATATTTCCATTTTAGAAAACCCTAATTTATAGTCACAAGCAGCCTTTAAGGTTTGTTTTCACTTTGATTAGTACATGTACAAGCGATTACTGATTAGTGTTTAATTATTGTACTGCGAGTAATGTCTAATACTATTTTAGTTTTAACGGTTAGATTAGTAGTTAGCGTGCCTGCGAGCGCTACATACTCAATTAAACAAAAGCGTGTCCAAATGGCAGGTACGGATAAGGGTACCTAGTCGCGAAAAAATTGAATACGCTCCTAATAATTAATTCTACTTCGTTAATCATCACTTGCACTAATCAATTGCCGTTTGTTACTAACTAGCTTCTGCCCGCGACTTCGTCCGGCTTAAATTCATTTATCGCGGATAAGGGTGTTTTTCCGGGATAAAAATACAGGTCCGGGATCAACATCCAAGTCCAGGGGAAGGACAAAGGCTACCTTTGTCCTTCCCCTGGACTCAAACTATCTCCATACCAAATTTCATTCCAATCGGTTTAGCGGTTTAAGTGTGAAGTGGTAACAGACAGACAGACACACTTTCACATTTATAATATTAGTATGGATAAACTCCAGTCGGTAATCACTCGCACTAATAAAAGTGTAAACAAAGCCTTACTGTAATGTCAGCGACGGAGTCCATCTTTGCCAAATGTTTTTAACAAACTTCAGTGTTTTTAGAATAACTCTCGAAATGTACGCTACACGTTGATTTTTGCTGAAAAATATTTTTTTCAACTTCGCTTACATGTATGGAGGCCCGCCCCCCTACAAATATTTATTTATGTTATTTAACACGTTCTTTGTCCGCGTACAACTTTGTACGCTTTGGGTTTTCTGAATATTAAGTTTTAGTTTATTAATGTTTAACCATTCAACTACTTTCCCAAGAGCTTCATTAACATCAATATCAGAAGCCAAAGAGAATAAAATCACTACGTTTGCAGAAGCTACTACCGTCAACGGGGGTACAATACGTTACCTACCTTACCGTCACACCACAGCCACTGTCCAGTTTAGATCTCTATTTCCATACATTTGGAAGTCAAAACTTAGTGTACGTCAACATAAGACTGAGTGTTGCCCCACACCAGTAACCCGTAGCTCAGAATCGAGGAAACATAACCATGGTACGCTGTGAGTGCCACATCTTTAGAGCAGGGACCCGTTTCATAAAAGCTTGTAACTTGTATTACAAGCGGAAATCTCTTTCCAACAAAATGTATTAAAGAGACTTCCACTAGTAATACAAGTTACAAGCTTTTGAGAAACTGGCCCCTGGTAGTGCTTAATCTTCGTAAGGTAAATACGAACTTTAAAGCTTTTGACAGATGTCCGAAATGTGTGTGTTGTTATACATGTTTAAAGTAGCAGTTTTACTATAACGAGTTCGTTTTGCATGAGTTGGATTTCCTGAATATTAAGTTTTAGTTTATTAATGTTTAACCATTCAACTACTTTTCCGAGAGCTTCGTTAACATCATTATTACAGTTATTTATGTTACTCTATGCATGCCTACAGATGACATGCCCACTGAAAATAACTTCGTACAACTCTACTCAGTGGAAATACCCCCTAGAGACAAATGGCAAAACAATCAAATGTCTTTTACAGAGGGGAGTCACATCTGGTATACGGATGGATCCAAGAATAGAAAAGATGTGGGATGCGGTGTCTATGGACAGAGACCAAAACTCAATGTCAGCGTCAGCATGGGTACACAGGCCTCAATCTTTGAAGCGGAAGTCTTTGCCATAAATAAATGCGCGGAGATAAACCTTGACAAGAACCTAAGACACCATCACATTTACATCAACTCGGACAGTCAAGCTGCCCTGTTTGCACTAGAATCCCTAGAGACTAACTCGAGGCTAGTGCAAACCTGCAAAAATAACCTAAATGCCCTGGCTAATTCCAATAAAGCTATACTTAGATGGGTACCAGGACACTCCGACATTGACGGAAACGAACGAGTAGACAAACTCGCCAATAAGGGCGCGGACTTGCCCCAAGTCGGCCCAGAACCCTTTTGTGGGATCACAAAACGAAAGGCATACGTTCTGCTCAACGACTTATATAGATCTAAGGCAATCGAGGAATGGAGGCTCGTAAAAGGACAAAATCACTCGAAAACCTTAATTAAGGGATTCAAGCAAAAGTTGTCGAAAGAGATACTACAGCTCAAAAGACCAAAAACCTGCGCAATAACAAGAATCCTGACAGGTCACTGCAAACTAAATAAGCACCTGTTTCAAATGGGTATGAAACAGGACGCAGTACGCAGATTCTGCCAAGAGACAGAGGAGACTGCAATGCATATCCTCTGCTCCTGTGGACCACTCATGAGGAAAAGAAGTATCTACCTAGGGCAACATGTCGTGCCGGAAGAGATACAACATTTCACTGCCCAAAGAATTTGGGAATTCCTAGACTCAACGGGCCTCAGTAGTGAACTCTAATAAAGGGCTGCCACAATAGATCAAATCTGGTCGAGGCGCCATACAGAAGGCCCACAAATAAACAATGATAATAAATATTTATGTTATCAGATCTAACAACTAGAGTTGTATCATCAGCAAACATTATACAATCGTTATCAGAAGTCGATAAGAGAAAACACACTAATGAATGACACATGAAAGTGTTAATTTTTAACAGACTTACAAAAAAGGAGAAGGTTATATGTTCGATAGTTTGTACTTTTTTTTATGTATGTTCACCGATTACTCCGCCAATTGTGGACAGATTAAAAAAAAAAAAATTGAAAGGATATACTCCCGAGGTGGTCCCATTGCCACCAAGTTGGGATCTGATGATGGGATCCCAGGGAAATCGAGGGCAATCCTCAAATTTTATAGGCACTTATACCGTTTTTCATATATTTTCTTAAGCTATTTAAGTATTTGCATATGGTAGTCATCATCTCATCATGCTGAGCTGATGACGGAAAGTACAACTCCTTAATAGTTAAGAGTTAGAGGATAATTCTTAAAAAAATGATCTATGATACGTCAAAACTGTTACGTCATATTCTTTTTAGTGTGTCCCTGAAGTAGTCTTCTTATCACCAAGTCAGGATTAGATGATGGAATACCAGGGAAATGGAGAGAAAGTCTCAAATATTATAGGCACTATGTTTTGTACATATTTTTCTAAAGTTATCAGTTGATTTCCTCTGGTTGTCATCATTTAATGCTGAGCTGATGATGGAAAGTACAATGAACTAACCAACTTTTACATTTCTTACTTCCAAAGACTCGAGACGCGTGCGAAGTGCCTCCTCAATCTTCCCATTCTGGGCTCTAAAAAATACTTTATATTACTAAAATCCATCAATAAAAAGCAAAAAAAAAAAAGAACCGACTTCAAAATAAACTAAAAAGCCATAAATAACCTTTTACGTAAGGTACGGATCACATTTGAATCACCTTTTGAAGTCGGTGCCAAACCTGAAGTAAATAAAGTTCTTTATTTAACAAAAATACGAATTACCTACTATGACTAAATATATATGTAGGTAGATAATAAGTAAAGGCTCGCCGCCGCGGTTCTTAATAGTAATAAATGAATGGTGTGGCACCGACTTCAAAAGGTGATTCAAATCTGATCCGTACCGTACATAAAACATTATTTAGTTTATTTTGAAGTCGGTTCTTTTATTATTTAATTATTTTTTTTTCGAAAATCTTGATGTTTTACCACCATGATCTTCGTTCGTGATTTTTAAAGTGAATTTCATCACTAAGAATCTATATTCTTGAAATACAAAGATCCAAATAATGAAAATTTTGTATTTCAATAATATAGATTCTTAGTGATGAAATTCACTTTAAAAATCACGAAGATCGTGGTGGTAAAACATCATGATTTTCAACGGATTATATCGCGTATATTATCTCATTTTAGTTCCCGACGTTTCGGAAGCTTTCCAGCTTTCCATGGTCACGGGTGGACATTCGCGATATAATCCGTTAAATTGTTTTATTTCAATGAGTAATAATCGCGGAAACAGAAGAAAATATTATCATGATTTTCGTAAAAGATCAATGTTTACACTACAGCGACATCTCTAGCTAGCATGTGGCAACTGTACTGTGTTCGCTCTGTTAGGGTGAACATTTAGTTTCATAGATGTTCACCAGGTGCGCTGACGGCGAAAAGCCGGTTTAAAAATACAAAGATCTTGTAACAAGTAGTGACAAAATTTGAAGACAAGATGATTGGACTCTGTAGCTCAATTGGCAGAGCGTGCGCCCCGGCAAGGTACAAGGCACTGGTTCAAATCCGGTCGGAGTCTTTAAATTTTTTCATTATTTGGATCTTTGTATTTCAAGAACATGAAAGTGTTATTAGAATTCCGGGCTCTGGTTATTAAATAAAGGATATTGTGTCATGTAACAGAAAAAATCGTGTATTACGAAAGCAGTTTATTATTAACCGTGTATAGTCTAGCGTTGCTGCGTGCTCTTCGCGATCTGCTCCTTGAGCATGAGGATGCTGGCGCGCTGCTCGGGCGGCAGCAGCGCGATCTGCTCGTCCGACAGCTGGAGCACCTGCATGATTAGCGCCGCCTGCAACAGAAACATATAACTCTAGATTAGACTGTCCAGTTCAACCCGCAGGCCGCGAGCATGCGGCTCTTGGTGTAAAGTTGCGGCTCTTGAGCTCCATAAAAAATAACTTATCATACCTCTCCAGCCTCAGCTGCAACACCAATCAACGCCGCTTGGAAAATTTGAAATTAAGGGAGCACATCCGTGGAACTAATTTGCTGATGCAGGCATGGGTGCCGTGACGGAGTTTTTCAAGACTCAAGAAAAGGCCTATTTTAGGGTTACGTAGCCAAAATAGCAAAAACAGAACCCTTATGTTCTCGTCATGTTCGTCCGTATGTCACAGGCATTTTAATCAAAAACTACTAGATTAGTGTGGTGTCATATGCAAGACGCTACTTAGTTTGAAAGTTGTAATAACTCTCGAAATGTAGCACACATTTCGAAAATTATTCCAAAAAACACTGAGATTTCTAAAAAAAAATTGGGTTCTTTTTGCAAAAATGTGTTCACACGTAACTGGTTACGTAGTTGATTTCGAAGGTGGCCGAAGGGGAACAATTATCATAATCAAAAAACGATTACGTGCGAAATTTATTAATCAATCGTTTTAAAATATAAATATTCTATATATAAAAGCACTTGTCAAGAAGCCAGCTTGTTAAATTGCGTCTGAACCTATTTGCCTGAAATAACTTTACCGGCAAATGGTTAAAGTTTCATGCACATGATGTACATATTTTTTCCGTACTTGTTACAGATAGGCTTATATAAACGATGCATAGTTTTCAGTCTGGTCTGTCTTTGAGAGATTTCATTTCGTTGTATGAAATCGTGGTGACTCAGTTGCGCTGTGACAATTAATATTAACTATCGTATAGTTAGACATAAAGTGTACCTTTTCTTGATCGGAAGCACCAGAAGGTATACCCTGTATGGTCCTAGCCTGCGCGACGCTCGGCATTCCAGGCGGCATTTCTGCAAGAAAAAAATCTTAATGTCTTAGAAGTAAGTGGAGATATTGTTCTCGTATACAATGTAATTCAAGAGTCATGAGTGGGAGGGCCACACTGCGCAAATATTACTATGACTACAACCGCGAAAAATAATCAGCTTATTAAGAGTTAATTAGGCTTGTGTCCTAAAAAGATATAATTAGTCCCGTCAGTTACATTATCAGAATTTTTATGTCAATTAAACAAAAAATTACGAAGATATGGCCCGTTAAAGTTCCCCGTGACGTCACGCCGTTTCACGCAACGTGTGACGTCATTCGTCCCCACTCCGAAAACTTTGACGCGCTTTATCTTTGTCTTGGTTTGTTTCCTCCAATATTTTTTAATAATGTAACTGACGGACTAATTAGACTAATATTTTTTTACCCACGAAACTACCCTATTGATAGCTAATTATCCGAAATATGTGGAACGGCTGCTTTTTTAGTACTTTCGTGATTAGCTCCTGTCTAAAAGTTGCTCAGTGTGACCCTCCCCATCACCCCTGTCACTCCCGCTCTACTCTCTCCCCTGAATCAACTTGTATATACCAATATTGTAATGGTCTTCAATATTGTGGTTCGTCTCCGAAACTCGAGATTCGAGTTCGTAACGTGCCGTCCCTCTCGCTCTCATATTAAGCTGTATTTGAGTGAGCGGGATGGCGCCATACGAACTTCGTTTTTCGGGTTTCGGAGTAGACCCTCAGATATATAAGAATAAAGATTTAGCAGAACCAGAAGCACCATAATTCTCTAGTGTAGCTAATAACTGTTATCTGTGGCGTAACAATTACCAAACTTGAACAAGATTATTATCAAGAGCGATTATACAAGCTGGAGCCGAGTGCATACAAAACTAGATACGGTACTATTATGTACAGTTGCCATCAAATACATCTGTCCATATCAGGGTGGATTAAAATATCTGAACATGCACCCTAAACCCTTGAGTGGTGTTCAGATTTTTCTAAGCACCTTGTTTAGCGAAACATCTGATGGGGAGTGTACTGAAGCTTTTTATTAATGCCTACCTTTACCATGCATGCGTAATCAGGCGTCAACAACTAACATAGCACGGTGAAATTGAGCGTAAAGTTAGACTTACGCTGCGGCATCTTGGGCTGAGTGCGGGGGTCGCTCCTCACGCGCGGGTCCGCGTTGAACTGATTGCCGCCCAGGCGCGGGTCGCGCTGGTACGAACTGCAACATTTACACCTCAAGTTAGCCTTCTATAGAACTAACAAAATTAGGCCCCAATACACTCGCTTTAATGCTTTGACGAAGCGCTCGACAAAGTTATTCGAAGTTCGAAGTGCGTGAGAGTGGCGTGCGGTCCATATAGGCAAAAAGGCATTGCTTACACTAAACGACCATTTAACTAATGGAGATGTCATACGAATAGGTTCTCCTCTGGCAAAGTAATCGCGAAATCTCCGGTTAGTTTATATGGTAAATTGTCAGTGTGTGGGTGTGATTTTGTTTGTAGGTGATCTCTTTTAATTGTGTGCGTTTGTAGATATAGGAATATTTCCGTAGTGTGTTGTAGGTGTACGTGTTCACTGACACTGTGTGTACTGACACGGCTTGTTATCTACATTAGTTAAATGCTCTAAGTGCAAATATCAAAACATAAACAAAACATGATTTCGACGCCACGTATCACTAATTCGGTTGCACAACAGCCTGCGAAACTGACGGTCCCGGGTTCGAATCTAGGCAAGAGCAAGTATTGTGATGAGGACGAATCCTCGGTTTTGGATGATTTTTATGTATTTGTTATATCATACTTATACTTGTCTATATAAGTAGTTCAAGCTTTGCTTAGTTTGGGACTAGGTCAGGGCTCGCCAACCTTTTGAGCCGCAAGAGTTTAAAATTACAATTTACAAAATTTCTGAGTTTTTTAAGAGCCAAAAAAAAAATTCTTGCCACCAATAAATAGTACTTTTTGAAAACGAATCTATAGAGCCGTGGCTTCACATCCAGAGCCGCATGTGGCTCGTGAGCCACAGGTTGCCGACCCCTGGATTAGGTTGATTTGTGTAAGTGTATCCCTGATATTTATTTATTTTATGACAATTATGATATTTATGATTAATAGTATTAGTAGATTTTGTCTTGCCGAGCCAACTTGATAACGTCTTGTGCAGTTTGTATCAATGTCGCAAGAACAATACCGTATTTTATGATATGATGGGTCAAACGGATATAATTTGAAATGTCAAAACGAAGCTTTAGTATAAGTATTTAGAACAAGTAATTCAGTATTTTCGTATGATAATGTCCTATAATTTCAGACTTTCCCATACTGACCGATCTAAATGTGCCACCCTGTATAAAAAAAACATAGTTTTTTATTTCATTGCATGTTTTAGAAAAGCGCTATACAAGCCTTGGCGCGAACTGGGATTGTCGGCCTCGTATCTCTAGATGTAATCTAGATAACTACTCGGTCAGCAATGTCCTATTTCGCAGCCTCTGCAGTAATGTACTATTAACGTATGGGCTATCGTTGGATTTGTCTTAGTTGTGGGAGTAACTGACGCTGTCCTATTTTGCAATCGGCTTTTTTTTAGAGTACTAACGATATGCTTGTTGTTTAATTTAAATTATAGGTTTGATTAAAGGTGGCCTTCCGAGATGGGCTACAGACCGCAACCGCACGTCCCGCTGTAATCCAAATTGAACCTTAATGGTAAGGTAAAAGGTTAAATTTATCGTATGCTGAGAAGTGTCGTCGTGCAACCGCTGCACTACCACTGCACACTGAAAATTGAACCATTTTACCTAACCCTTAAGGTTTACTTGGAGTGCAGCGGGTCGTACGGGTGCGGTTTGCAGCCCATCTCGGAATACCGCCTTAAGTGGTTAGTATGAAATTTAGACTTTAGTACAGTCAAATGCCATATATACTGCAGGCACATATTTAAAAAGAAATACACTATGTCTACATAAAAAAGCGAAATAGATCCACAGTCCTTAGAACAACATGGACTTGGAGGTATCAAACGCAAAGAAAACTATTAAAGACGACACAAAACCTCAAAGCAAAAATTCCAAATGTCGAATAAAATATCAAATGAATTTTACTCATAAATAATATACGAAAGATGCACTGAAAAGAAAGTCGCTATGCTTGATCTTTATAAACCACTTACATTTCTTGTGTTTCCACAAGGGGAGAACTTGGGACAAAATTACAAATATCAGATATATTATTCATTAGATAATAGTTATTTTTGGATAATAGTTACCATTGGGATTTACTGGCAACGGACGTACAGAACGATTACTTTGAGTTTACCACTGGCATATGTTTTTATTCCATTGGATATTCGACTTTAACACTAATACAAAAGAGTTTCTATTACAAACAAACGACGTTTAGACAGTGTGTAAGTAATATAAACTCTTTTACATTGTTGTAAAAATTGAATATCCAATGGAATAAAAGCATATGTCAGTGGTAAACTCAAAGTAATCGACTGTATACACGGTGGGCCCGAGTAACCCGACAGACTTTAACTATCGAATGTACTTATTGAAGCATAGCGGTATAACATGTAGTTCAAAACGCGTATTTATTGATATATTTTTATAAATTCGTAAGTTTAAAAAGTTCATGACTATTAATTACGCCTTAATGGTGTGATTACATGAACTGTTTGATAATTACCCGTATATGGCAAAAAAATATAATTTTGTATAAATTAAAATAGGCCTTTGTTATTTGATCCAAATCGTTTACCACCGAGCCATTTTTTCAGGTGGGGAGAGAAAAAGGAATCGCATGGGACCAAATCAGGAGAATTGGGGGAAGGGGGGCGAGCAGTTCGTATCTTAAATGGTTCGTTTGTCCTTCATCAAAGCGTCAAGCGTTTTGTTCCTCCGTGAGTAAACGCGGCACCCATCTCGCCGATACTTTCTTCGTACTAAATTTTTCTTACAATATGTTTTGTACCCGGTCGATTGAAACTTTTACAGCATCAACGATTTCTCGAAGTTTAATTCGACGGTCGGCCAAAAAGATATCTTCAATTTTCTTAACCATATCGTCTGTAGTCACCTCAGTTGGGCGGCCTGGGCGATCCTCGTCAAAGACGGTTGTTCTCGGCGGCTTAAATTCGTTAAACCAATATCTAATGGTTGTCATAGCATAGAAGGGGCACAGTCATGGTAAACCGCATGCATTTTTACTTTTATGTCATCAAACGTCTTTAATTCCAAAAACAGGAATCAAATAACATGTTTAATACTTTTATACACAGAAGTAGGTAGGTAGGTAGGTACCTGCATGCTTTTTGGCCTATTTGTATTAAGTTTTATAATAAGTTTGGTATCCACAAAAATCTTTACTTATTGAGGGTATTTCATGGGGAACAGTACTCGCCTCTAACAGCTTTAAGTAAAGAATTTATAAAAATATCAAAAATATGTTTTTTTGAGTTACTGACAACTTACAAGACGTAGCAGTGGAATACAATTAGGCAGTAACTCTATGGTACAAGTCTCTCGGGTTACTCAGGCGCACGGTATATAAGAGATTTCGAGAAGAATTTAATTAGTAAGGTATTGATTTAGAATATCACCCAGCGGGCCTATGATATTTGACCATTTATGCATAAATGATAAAGTATCCGTCAATTTCCGTCATGTATATAAGTAAGTAAGAGGGTGCCGGATGCTTTGTGATTTATCGGCAAATGATTAAGTATCCGTCAATTTCCCTCATGTATATGTAAGTAAGAGAGTGGCCGGATGCTTTCATCATTTATCGGAAAATGATAAAGTATCCGTCAATTTCCGTCATGTATATGTAAGTAAGAGTGTCAGATGCTTTATCATTTATCCATAATAAAAACTAACTAACTTATTTGGCTCAGGGACCCAAAGAGGGTATTGGCCTCCGAAACGAGAGCACGCCATCTGTCCCGATCGTGCGCAACTTCTTGCCAGTTACTGACTTGAAGATGTCGCAGGTCCATCTGCACACTGTCCTCCCAGTGGTACCTGGGACGCCCAACCGGGCGGGGACCAGTTGGTCGTTTATCCATAAATGATAAAGTATTTTATTTAAGGTAAAGTCCATAAATGATAAACTATCCGTCATGTATATATGGATAGCCCCTTACGGCATACTCGTACGTACCCGTCCTGCATGGGCGGCGGCACGGGGTGCGGCATGGGCGGCAGGCTGCGCATGTCCTGGTCCATGGCGGGCGCGGAGGCGCGCGCACCGCGCAGGTCGATGTCGGCCATGGCCGGCGCGGGCCGCGCTGCCCACACACGACGTTATAGCCAAACATTTTGGAAGAGGTAAAATTGAAATGACAATTTTTATGAGGCTTTTCAAAGGACGTAAACAGTTTTGCGAGGGTCATGACCACTACGAGCACCGGCCGCCACTGGTTATAGGACACAGGTAATAAAGCGCGCGTCAGAGCACTTAAGACGTTGACCGAGAGGCTATCATTGCTTTATCCGTGCGCCTTATTACCTGTGTTGTGCTGTACGTAACTTATAGAATTCTTTGGATTCATTAACGTGAAAATAGCTGGAATAAAATGAATGAATTAATGCAATTATATTTGAATACACTTAAAGTACACAGCGTGGGTAGGCTCCCACAGGTGGACTGATGACCTGGTGGAGGTCGCTGAAGTCCTCTGGATGCGGGAGGCGAAACAACAGTGGAGACTTGGGTGGAGACCTATTTTCAGTTGCGGGCGTTTAAACGTAGAAATAGGGAATATTCATGAATTTTCATTATTGCTTTATTAAAAGCTCATTCATGTAAAAAACAGTATACAAAAATATTTTTTAAGATATAAGCCATCAAACATTTCATTCGATCTCTTTCTAGTAAAACAGAATTTAATATGGAGTTTATATGGCCGGAGTGCACTATGACGTAACAGTGCACGTCCGACCTCTCTGTCTAATTAGTAGTTTAAAATGACTGTTTTTGCGTCTTTCTTAGTCGATTTAAATTTTAAAATCACATTTTGCAATATTTTTTACGGTATTTTGATATTTAGTTAAGAAAAGCGATAAAAAAATTCATGCATGTTATGTGTGTGTGTGTTGACGTATATTTAGATATAAAGTGTAATTCTATGGAACTTGCTAATAATGTAAACAAACCGCCATATTGAAATTGTCTCTGAATGATGAATTTACTAGTGATGGGCAAGACTCTGACTTACTCCTTTATGTATGTCAAACCATATCGAATAATAAAATACCGAAAGTAAAAAACCTACTTGGTACCTACTTATCTGTTAAATCACGATCAGAAGAAAAATCCGTGCTTGAAGATGGTGTCTCCAGTACCTATTTATTATAACAGGTGCCTTTATATGATCTGTAGCCCTATCGCTCTCTTTCGTGGCTGCAAGCCCGAAGTTTGAGATGTTCCTGGCTGATCACTCATTTTTCCGTTGATTTCAAGCAATATCAAAATCCGTGGTCGGTAGCAATAAGTCATCGTTCCAACGTTAAATAATATCCAGATCATTATGCGAAGCAAAATTCGTAAATCAGGCCGAATCGTTAAAAAAATCAATAACAAAGAAGTAAGATACGCGTACATGCCAGGAAAAACTATAAACAAGTAAAATAATATTGAAACTGTCAATCATTCAACCGTCATTGTTTTAATTTATATTAAAATGTAGGGTCGATTATTTTTCTTTAAAACAGTCCAAAACGACTAGATTACATTTTCCGAAGTTTAAATAACGTTTGAAAAATGGTGCGAAAGAATGGAAAAAAAATATGAGAAAAAGGGAATTAAAACGATTAATGTGATTTAAAATTTTCAAACTACCTCGTAGTATACAGGGTGTCCCAAGAAGTAGTGATATACTGAAGCTGGGAGGTAGAGGACCTAGAGGGCTATCTAAATCACCCCCATGTATGTTCCGCGATTTTTCGTACTTTCGGAGTTAAGACTTTTTTTTAATTTTTCACCTATCGCCGAGTACGATGAGATTTTTATTTATGGTGACGTGAATTATTGCGGTAGGTGCTTGATTTTTTTTGTGTGCTAAGCTGATAGATAGGCCAATTCAGTATGGTAACATTTACTATCGTTAGATCTTTGAATGGAATAAAAAAAATTAAATGCCAAGAATGATAAAATTACCCAATATATTCACAACTTCAAGGGGCTTTAAAAAGATAAAATCACATTAAAAAAATTATCGCTTGGCTTTTAAAAACTTGCTCTATCTATCAGGTAGCTACCCTGAAAATTTCATTTTATTATTCATAAGGCTTCAATCAAAAAATTGAAATCTAAATGTGGTAAGTGCAAAATTTTAATTTACATGATGATTAATACAAACAAAGTAAAACCAATTACAAGAAATTTTCAAAATGGCCCCCCTGTTGCTCAATGCAAGTGCAACATCGCCGAAAAAACTTGTCTTTTAAACGTCTGAATGCACTTCTACTATTTTTAATGGTTTCTTCTGCTACTCTCAATTTCTGGGTTAACTCGTCCAAATTGCGGCATTCTCTTGAGTAGACGAGGTCTTTGTAGTATCCCCATACAAAAAAATCAATGCTATAAGGCAGGCGTCACCCCGGCCGCAACGACCAATCCATCTTTCAGGGTATCTTTGATTGAAATAGTTTCTTACGTCCAAGGCAAAATGGCATGGTGCACCATCACACTGCAGTACTATGCTTCTGCGTGTCTCCAAGTCCACATCTTCTAACAGCAGGGGCAGATCGACGGGTAGAAAATTTAAAAAGTGATTGCCGCCCAAGCGGTCAGGCAGCTGAAAGGGCCCGATTAGCTGACCGTTAAGTATGCCAGTCCAAAGGTTAACACTAAAGTGTTCTTGGAATGTCGATTCCCTTTTTAAATTTGGATTTTCAATTGCCCATGAGTGAGAATTGTGCATATTAAAAATCCCATTGCGTCTAAAGTGGGATTCATCCGTCCACAAGATTTGGTTAAAAAAGTTTTCGTTTTCAGCTTGTCTCCTCAGCATTTCCTGACAGAATTCAATTCGCCGATTGTAATCTACCGGTTTCATCTGTTGCACTTTTCTAATGTGAAACGGATGATATCCTACGCTCTGTAGTGTACGGTGTACCTGAGATTTAGAAAGTCCGGTACGACGTTCCATAACTCTCACACTGGTCGACGGGTCTCTTTCTACTTCTTCAACCACTGCATCTACTACATCAGGATCCGGCATAGTGGCCATACGGCCTGATCTGGTACCCGGTATGTAACCTTCCAAATACGCATTATGTACTCTTAAGATCATGCGATAGTCAGGAAACGTTTCAGGTTGAGGCCCGCCTCTTCGTTCCACATGTTCCCGGTACAGCCTTGAAGCTTCCGCCGCATTCCCCCTAGCATAACCGTAATAGTAATGCATTTCTGCGTAGTCACGTGAAGTAAACATGATCACTTACACGCAAACTCAAGTCCAGTTAAATAATGCCAAGTCGTCGATTCCAGGTAATAACACTAATCCAAATCGTAATGCAAGTCAAAGTCCATATGAATAGCCAAAATGATTAGAGAAACGAACAATTAGCAGTATTAAAACACAATTTTTAAATAATTGAAAAGTACCAACGATGACCAAACAACGTGAAAATTTTCTCATGCGTCAACCGTCTTTTGTTATTTGTTCTTTTTCTATTGATGGCCAGTGCGTGATTTAGAACGAAATTTATTTAGAAAGTTAATTAATTTGCACTTGCCACATTTAGATTTAAATTTTTTGATTGAAGTTTTATGAATAATAAAATGAAATTTTCAGGGTAGCTACCTGATAGATAGAGCAAGTTTTTAAAAGCCAAACGGTAATTTTTTTTATGTGATTTTATCTTTTTAAAGCCCCTTGAAGTTGTGAACATATTGGGTAATTTTATCATTCTTGGCATTTAATTTTTTTTTTATTCCATTCAAAGATCTAACGATAGTAAATGTTACCATACTGAATTGGCCTATCTATCAGCTTAGCACACAAAAAAAATCAAGCATCTACCGCAATAATTCACGTCACCATAAATTAAAATCTCATCGTACTCGGCGATAGGTAAAGAATTAAAAAAAAAGTCATAACTCCGAAAATACGAAAAATCGCGGAACATACATGGGGGTGATTTAGATAGCCCTCTAGGTCCTCTACGTCCCAGCTTCAGTATATCACTACTTCTTGGGACACCCTGTATATAACCGCCTTGGTAAGTAAAGAGCGTGAGTTGGGTTTAATATATCAGCACTTTAGTCACGTCACTACCCATCATAGACAATTGTAGAATTTAAAACAAACAAAAACGTCATTCTATCAGGTCCTGATAACCTGATGAGAACATTTTAAACTTTTATTGAAATATCCAAGATATAACTGTATAGTTATGGTTTTGTATTTTACGGTAACAACCCTTTCAATAGTGTATGGTTTCAATGGTGTTTGATGCGGTGATGTGAAATTGAGAAAACCAAGTTACGCCGTTTGTTTATATTGTTTGCAAGTTCCATAGAATGACACTTTACGTAGTGAGTGTGTACCCGCGCGCCGACAGTGTCGAAACCTCGCATCGGTTAAGCACTACGCAAAGTTATTGTAGGGAACATTTTGTAACTTTTACTTCTTAATATAATTTTCATAATGTATAATAATTGTTTTCACTACCGGTCTACAATAATTTGCATGTACCCTATTATAATGATGGTGAGACTTAAAATAGTATCAACTCACGGACGTATTGGTTGGACGGCGGCGGGATCGGATTGGCCAGCAGTGGCTGGGGTTGTGGAGCTGGTAAAAGAACAAAAATATATTATTTTTATACAATTTAAATTCAAGACCGATAGATTAGAGTAAAACCAATCTGAAAACGGACGCCCCTCGACTGACTTTACCCTAAATTTAGATATGCATCCATAGATGTGTCAATGAAAAATATCACCTATGAAAAATAGCGATATCGTTATTATACCGGTAGCGTACCTTTATATTTCAATCGGTATACTTCTACCTTTATAACGAAGCGGTATTGATATCCCATACCGCTACCATACCGTTTATACCATACCGAAACGGTCTTTCGACTGTAACTATGCATACCAGACCGTCTGTCGGGACAGTTTAGATGATTGATGATCAGGATAGGCTTGTCCATTTCGGCATTTTCTCCGAATTAAAGTTGGGTGTGTAACTCGATACCAAAGGCCATTACGACGCTGACATCTATACTATTTATTATAAATTCGTAAAAATGAAATGTATGTACATTGAGGATATTTACAAAAAAATATCGTAACGGACTAATTGGAGGTCACAAAATCGAAAAATGCCAAAACGGCTAAACGGATTTCAACTATTTTTGGTACACGGTTAGCTGGGTATCCTTAGATGGTTAGAGGATATACTTTTTATCCGACTACGCCAAACAAAATAAAACCGGCCAAGTGCGAGCCGGACTCGCGCACCGAGGGTTCCGTACAAAATATATGCTACAAACGGCCGTATCTATGAAAATCCAGTGTTAGCAGAGCCCTACTCCTAAGCAAAATATACGTGGTGTTCGATCATTTTATATTGGTTACTGACATAGACAATCATAAAATTATACTGTTTTTAGTATTTGTTGTTATAGCGGCAACAGAAATACATCATCTGTGAAAATTTAAATTGTCTCGCAGTCACGGCTCATGAGATACAGCCTGGTGACAGACGGACAGCGGAGTCTTCGTAATAGGGTTTTACCCTTTGGGTACGGAACCCTAAAAAGAGGGTTATATTTTTTTCTCCTCTGCTGTTGAGAAGGAGATGAGTATTAAAATAGCTCGTTTTATATCAAAAAATTCCATGATCTGTTAGGTTAACGGCTGATTACGCCCGTCAAATGATCTACATTGACAGTGGTAATGGGCATTTTTGTGACGAAACATATGCCATTTGACATTAATTAACTGACATTTCGAAAGTGCTTGTAACTAGGCCTACTTGAATAAATAATATCTTGATTTGATTTGATTTGATTTGATTGTCAGTTTTGTGACGACCACTAAGTGAAAATAGTCTAATAATAATATGTAATATAATTAATGTAATAAAACATTATAATAATAAGAGTATGCAGAAATGGGGCCTCAGTCTCTTACAAACAATCTGTTATGAATGGTTTCATGTAATTTTGTGAACAGTGGACAATTTGTATTGTATTGCATAAATCATTTACCTGGAGGTGCCATAGTCGGCATGTAGGGGTTGGGCAGGGGCACCTTGTCTCCGGGGTGAAGAACTGGTGGCACCGGATTACTGGGATGAAGCATGGTCTGAAAGATACAAGCTTGAGGTGAGAAGTTTAGTTTGTAAACGCTCGTCAATTAAGTCTATTTCTTCAATAGTTTTATTGCATTTTGGTATTTTTTCCACAATTGACAGAGTAATCGGTGAACATACATAAGAAAATACAGTGGAAAATACAACCTCCTTTTTAGAAGTCGGTTAAAAATAGAATAGAATAGAAATGTTTTATTTGCTAGAATACTACAAAACATGTGGTACAAGGTCTAAAGGTACATCAGTAAAGTATTCCGTCGGTCAACGACATGCAATTTTTTTTTATATAATATAAAATTATGTGACCAACATGCAAAAAGATATTTTATGTTGTGCACAATAAGTCAGTCATGCGGACTATAATCTAAAAATTCTTTTAAGCTATAAAAACAATGTTCAATGAGCCATTTCTCGTACAAAATTACTATACTCCATTTGTCTTATATATTCTGGGATATTGTTGTATATTAATATGCACATATTATAAGCATTCTTACGATATATAGCCGTACGACACGGAGGTTGATACAGTAGGCTCTTGTACTGGGATCTTTGCTTGCCTATAAAAACATCGGACCTATTTTTAAAGAAATCTGGATATTCCTTGACAAATAGGCATACTTTTTTTATGTACATGCAAGGTAGGGGCAAAATGCTCAGTTTTTTTAAAAATTGGCCTGCAGCTATCAGTGTACGGGACATTAACTATTGCACGAACGCACTTTTTTTGTCTAACAAAAGCCCTAATTATGTCGACTGAATTTCCCCAAAGCAAGAGCCCATAGTTAAGCAATGAAGATGCATAGCCATGATACGCCGTGATGGCAGCTTCCGCTGAAACAGTCATTCTGAGTTTCTTTATGGCAAATACAAAACTGTCCAACTTGGTGCAAACAAAATCGACATGTTGTTTCCAATTCAAATATTTTTGTCGATATGTATACCTAAAAATGTAACTTCAACGCAACTATTTATTGCTGTATTATTAAAATTAACACTTAATTTACTAGTTTGAGTATTGTATGATTGGAATTGCTTATTGAGTCTTACTGAAATTGACATTAAGGTTATTCCTACCTGTCCATCGGCATATGTCAGCTAATGCTTTGTTTATGTTTTCTTCGTATGAAGAAATCTCATTGCCTTTTACCATCACGGTCGTGTCATCCGCAAATAAAATGCACTTTTGACTAGTTGCTTGAGGTAAGTCATTAATATATATTAAAAATAGTAATAGGCCCAGAAATATGGGCCTAGAATTTCAAGACATTAACTTCGGGATATCCACAGGAAAGATACCACTAAGTAACTCATATAAAAAAATATGTATGACCGTTGCATGACGTAACTAATAGCTGTTCTATCGGGTAATACTTACAACAGCGGTTGCCGGATCCACGATCCTCATGATGACTTGCGCCTGCAGTAAAGCATATGCCAGCTGCGGGTTTTGCAGTAACATGTTCCTTGCTTCTGTCGGGTTGTTCTGGAAAATATGTGTTCTTCATTACAGCTATTTTTATTTCAACTCTCAAATAAAAAAAATATATTAACCCTAATTTGGATGCTTGAATATTGACTGATATTTTGTAAAGAACGTATTTAAATGTTGGCGTAGGATTCAGTAATTTTTACAAAAATAGCAGGGACATGTCGGTACAGATCAGGTTGTTATGATAAAGTTATATGAAAAATAATTTTGACCCTGTGGATTTTTCTATTTGTACTATACAGTGCCAAAGCGTTCTTTGAACCCGACTCCCGCCGGGTTGCCTAGATTAATCAATTGATCACTTTATTATATTTCTCTTCAAGATAAATGTAGGTATAACTAAAAAATAAAATACAAACCCCCCAAGACAAAGCTAAGAACACTCGGGATAAAATTATCTATGACACAAAAAAAAACCGCACTCAAATCGGTCCATCCATATGGGCGTCACGATGCCACAGACAGATAGACAGATACAAAGAGTCGCAGACACGTTAAACTTATAACACCCCACTTTTTTTATCGGGGGTAAAGCGCCAGCTTACTAGTTCTAGTAGGGAATGCAAATCGCTTATAACAGAAACCGATGAAATCTGGTATAATCGGTTATTACTTATTCGGCCATATTACTTATTAATTTATTAGTTACTACTTATCTTTAAAACTATGTATTTTACAAACAAAATGGATCAATGTTATCTGATTAATAAATAAATTTGAATTTGAATTACATTTTACAATTAAAAAGAAAACCGATAACCGATTATACAAACTTTTATAATCGGTTATCGGTCTTTTTTGCAAGAACTAGGTCTCTATGTATCATATATTTATTTGCCTATTGTTTCATAATTAACTTCATATATTATATATGAAGTTAATTGTTTTGTTTATATATATTAGCTTAAGTTAACAATGAAAAAAAAAAAGAACGAAATTTACTCCAGTCTTAACCAAAGAGATCAATCAAATTACCTCTATAAGTTTTATATTTTTCTTGATTATGAGTATATACATAATTATATTACATAATTGAAATATTTTAATATGTCCAAATACAAATATACGTTTTATATGTTACCTAATCTATTTTTTGTATTGCTGTATAAATATGCCCTCGAATAAATGTATTTTCTTTCTTTCTTTCTTTCTCTCTTTCTTTGTTGAATGTTAATTTCGATTTTATTTTTGACGGAATGATCAACAAAGTTATTGAGAAAGGTTCACAATTCATTTGTAACGCAATTACAGCATATTTTGCCGTATTTAGTCTCCTATATCTATGATAGTTAGAAGTTTTGAAATAATCGGTTATAACCGATTAACCGGTTATTGGTCTTCATAACCGATATAAATATTAAATAGAATAAATAAATATTACAGAACAATTTTTCACAAACCAAACCAGTCTCATGTTAAGCTCAATAAGGCTTGTGTTATGGGTACTAGACAATGATATATTTAATAGATATATTTACTTATATACATAGAAAACATCCAAGACTCAGGAACAAATATTCATGCTTATCACACAAATATTTGTCCTTACCGGGAACCCAGGACCTTCAGCTTTGCAGGCAACGTTACTCCCGCTGAGCCAAACTGGTTGTCAAACATACAATACACTACAATACACTTTATTGCACACCAAAAGAAAATAACATCAGAAACTTAAATCTAAAACAGTACATATAACAGAATGTTCTGTTATAACAGTAAATATAATAATTGGTTTGAAATTTCGCACTCCCTACAGCTTACTCAACATAGCAATGGGAGAGCAACATAGCAGTGTGAGAGTGATATGAATCTAGTTTGGGTATTTTATACAATTCACGTTTTCGCGAAAACACTAGATGTTTTCAAAAGAATCTGTAAGACCGCGTAAATAACCAGTCTTCATCAAATTTTTCCCGAGGATATATATTTTTAATCATGATTGGGCAGATCATATACAGACACATTTATACCTGAACACAGAATTTCATCTGCTTCATGAGCTCAAACATTTGCTCAGGTGGTAGTGTCGCAACAGCTTTGCTTATGGCTTCAGGAGCTTTCTCCGGTTCCACTGCCTCTCCATAAGGGTTCTCCACCTAAAAAAGCAGTTGTGGTAAACATATATTTTTTTAATGCATTTAATATTATATCACTTTTTTTTAGACCTCCTTCTCTTTAAATACGTAATGAGGTTGATTTCCCCCTATAGTATCAATTGGTAAATGATGAAAACGTACCTGGGGTCCCTGCATGAGAGCCTGCATTTCCATCCTGGACTTCTCTGTACAAGCATTATCAACTCTCAGGGAGCGGCCACCTATCTCGTATCCATTAAGATTTCGCATGGCACTGAGGGCTGTCTCCTGATCCTTGTACTCACAGAACCCATAACCCTTGGGCTTGCCGGTCTCCCTGTCAAACACCAGTTTGAATGACAGTACTGGCCCAACCTCACTGAATATATCTTTCAGCTTTTCTTCCGTCGCCTCATATGGAATATTACCAACTAAAAAATATTAAAAATAAAAAGACTTGGCATTGGAAATCAAACAATTCCAAAATTAATCTTAATTAAATAATATCTAAATGAAACAATTTAAACAGATTATATTGAATATATTATGACATTTGAACCAAACCACTGAATTAAGTTTGATAGTTTTCTCAGAATGCTACATGAGACTATTGAAATTAAATAAATTAATAGTTTAAAAAACACTAGTAAAACACGCTTCACAAGACCTTTCTGCCATATCCAAACACAGCTATGATATGATGTTCCATCATGAAGTTCCAGTTCATATCTTCAGGCTCCATCATCAGATTAGTTCGACAGTACCATATTATTGTATTGTCATTAGAACTACATACAGCTGCCAATTTTCATGCATATTGACAATGGTTAAATTAGTTACCTTAGATTCCATTACATAGTTAGTTACATACAGGTCAACCTAATAAAAGCATGTTAAAAACATCCTAATTTCAATAGAGAAGATGAGTTGTTGCTGCCACCAGCTTGGAATCCTGTAAAACATCTCATCAAGGAACAAGCAAGAAACAGGACTGCAAAACCTTAATTTTCGAATGGTGTAAATATATTTTATATTCAAAAGTTGTTTAGTAGTCTTTGTTTTTAAAATAATATAATTGTTAATGAAGTAGTTTGGGAGTTTTCTTCGCAGACATTTCTTTTTCTTCAGTAAGCCTCATTTTGTTGTTTTTGTTTAAAAACAGTTACACATTAGGCCCATCTGGCATGTATGTACAACTTTATTTGTTTTCCCAAAGTGGGTAGATTGCACAAATTGTAACTTTGACAGAGAAAAATATATCTCTTCTCACTCAACCCCGTGCACATGGAAGCTGCAAAGCTTCCAAAACGTTGGGAACTCAAATGAGATAATATTTTATTTCTTAAATTATTTTATTTCAATGAGTGAGAATCGCGGAATCCTATCAACTAGAATAATAAAAGAGAAAATAAAAATCTAACCATTTTTTTAAATCCTGGCAGAAATCGGGACCTCAGCACCTTTTGGTAACTTAACACGCCCAGGTCTCACCAGCTGGGTGTCTCGATGCCAAACGTTACAAACTTGTATAGGGCACTTAGACAACCATATTATTTGGCCGCTTTGATCTCTCATGAGCAGACTGCGCCGTGATGGCTTATGTGGTCCACTATGGTCCTTACTAAAGGCGCAACAATGATTCGCACAAATCTTAGCCGGAGAGAGGGTGTTAGGATCGATATAAGTTAGAAAATTTTTAATCAGTTTCATACCAAACACAGATCTCATGGATTTATCCATGATACTCTGTTCCTCTTTTTCCTTGCTTTTGTCCATTTTTGCTTGCTGGTTTCCGGTCTCAATGGGCTGCAAAACAAACGGCGTCTTATACTCTATTTTTTTATAACCTGGAATTTAGTAATCTTATCATAAGCTCGCAGAATACGTCCATTGAATGACACTGTAAAAATTATTGTTCCATTAACTTGTTAATCTACGATATTTAAGTATACCTGTAATATAAGGAAAATGGATATTTTCCGCCGGCTATTGTAAAACAAATCGAAAACCAAACCATAAACCAACTTCTAATTCAGTGATTTGATGACAATACAATTGACAAGTGACAGTCAAGTCAAAGTGAACAACTAAAATAAAATACCAACAATACAGAAATACGAAAACCACTGTCGATACAGTTGCACACATGAATGTACAATAAAAGCAAAAGAGATAAGAACACGACCGAAGGGGATTGGAAGAGGAAGGTCTATTAACCTATTGAATAGAGCTATTCAAGCCTGCGTTTAAAACGAGTTTAATATAATTTCCGTTCAGAATCATATTTTCATGTGCTAGACTTGAAGTGGCAATAATACTAGAAGCAAATTTCCCAAAAAACAAGCTTTCCAAGAAGTGCACGAAGTGCATCGGGATCAATACGATGAACTGTGCATGAAAAGTAAACGAATACATGGACATTACTTATTTAGTATTTTGTGAATTAGCGAGGCATATGTGGTTTTACGAACGTTAACATTTTCCTTCTTATTGATGTAATTTATTCACGGGATAACGAAACACGACGAACCAGTAATAAATTAACTAAAAACTTGAGGAAAAAGCAACGACTGAAATGAGACGGGAAAACCAAGCAACTTATAAAAACTATTGATCTGATAAAATATTATTCTTTGCCGACAGAGTCAACAACAACTTTTAATAAGAAAATTATGTAAATAGTAGAGTATTTTTTTTACACATAAGTATGAAGTCGAATAGTTCTGCTGTTCATAACTTGGAGCAAGCAGATGCGATAGATATGAATAATCATACCGAGAAGAGTTTAGAAGTGAAAGAGAGAAAAGTATCAACATCATCACTAACAACGGCGGAAGGAACGCGGCCGAAGACAGTGACAGTTAAGCACCCAGAATCAAACAAGCCGAAGCCTACTACAAAGAAGAGTAAACAAATGGTGCAGGCTAACCTTGAAATCACTAGGAGAATTTTGCAGTGCCGCGATGAAAGAGAAGCTAGACTTGATCTCAGTAAGTCGTCCGTAATGTCTCTG
Source organism: Hedya salicella (assembly GCA_905404275.2). Classification (NCBI taxonomy): domain Eukaryota; kingdom Metazoa; phylum Arthropoda; class Insecta; order Lepidoptera; family Tortricidae; genus Hedya; species Hedya salicella. Next base: position 32,093,461 of record FR990097.1, read on the forward strand.
CCTTTACATGTTCGGGACTTGACTCATCTGAAAGAATTCTACCTTTATGGAAATAAGCTGGTAGTACTTCCAACAGAGTTCGGATGTCTAACCAACCTTCAAACTTTAGCGCTGAACGAGAATTCACTGACCAGTTTGCCGGATTCTCTCGCCAATCTAAGTTGCTTGAAGGTTTTAGACCTTCGTCATAATAAGCTCAGTGACATACCCGAAGTGGTGTATAAATTGCCTTCTCTTACTACACTTTTTCTGCGTTTCAACAGAATCCGCGTGGTTGGCCACGGCATAGCTAATCTTACCAACCTGACTATGTTGAGTTTAAGAGAAAATAAAATCAGAGAAATAAGCTCTGGTGTTGGAAAACTTATTAACCTGGTAACTTTTGATGTGGCACACAATCACCTGGAGCACTTGCCTCAAGAGATTGGAAACTGCGTTAACTTATCTACTCTAGACTTGCAGCACAATGAGCTCTTAGATATACCAGATACTATTGGCCATATTCACAATCTCAGCCGCTTGGGTCTGCGTTACAATAGATTAATTGCTATACCTGCCACTTTAAGTAACTGTAAACATATTGATGAATTCAATTTAGAAGGCAACTCTATATCTCAGCTTCCCGAAGGGCTTCTTGCTAGTTTCAATGAGCTTACCAGCATCACTTTATCTCGTAACTCTTTTACTAGTTATCCTGCAGGTGGATCAACACAGTTCACCCAAGTTTACTCCATTAACTTGGAACATAATGAAATTGATAATATTCCTTATGGCATATTTTCTAGGGCCAAAAATTTGACTAAACTTAATATGAAGGAGAATTTATTGACTTCACTGCCACTAGATATTCGCACTTGGTCAAACTTGGTAGAACTTAATTTGGGATCTAATAAGCTGACTGAGTTATCTGATGACGTGCAATACTTGAAAAATCTTGAAATCCTGATACTTTGTAACAACTGGATCAAACGTATCCCAACCAATATAGGAGTTTTAAAGAAATTGCGAGTACTAGATTTGGAGATAAACAAGCTTGATATGTTGCCAAATGAAATAGGATCTCTACAAAACTTACATGAATTATCACTCCAGTCAAATCATTTGATTGCCTTGCCACATTCTATAGGGAATTTAGCCAACTTAAGTACTCTTAATGTGGGGGAAAACGATCTGCAGAGCTTACCAGAAGAAATCGGAGTTCTTTCGAAACTTGAATTTTTATATTTGAATGATAACATTCATTTGAACGATTTGCCTTTTGAATTAGCTTTATGTTCGTGTCTCAAAGTCATGGATCTTAATAACTGTCCTCTGAATGCAGTACCTCCTGAAGTGGTTGTTTTAGGGCCTTCACTCGTCCTTCAATACTTACATAATCATGGGCCGTATAGGGCAATGAGACTAGGTGGTTTACCACCAGATAACGCCTTTTAAAATTTTAGACGGTTATATTCATTTCCGTCCAAAATGTTCTTGCTCATGCTCAAAGCTGCTATTATTCTTATACCACGAATAATATATGCATATATTTTGATACTACTGGCTTTACCAAAATCAACTACATTATATTTATACTGCGGTCTCGTTTGGCTTTAAAGTTCGTCTGTCACCTGTCTTGATCAAAAATTATTTGTACGTTACGTGGCAATTATTCCATGATTGTATGCATATGTTTTGAGTTTGAATCGGCATACGGTTGGAGGCTGTGATTTTGTCGTCTAGATCAGAAGGGCTCCTCCGACGCTCGAGATACGTATGGCGCTGTCCCGCTCACTCAGTTTCATACGAGAGCGAAAGGGGCGGCACGATGCGAACTTAGCATTTCGACCTTCAGAGTTAATCCCTATGAAATCGCGTCCCTAGAATGCCGGGTAAACCGACCTATTAGTAAGCGGCTTCTGTGGGCTGGATCCTCTAAAGAATCGAGAATCTTCTGAAGGTAGTCTGAGGCCTTCTTATTTAGGGTGAACCTGTGGTGGGAAATAAACGTAAAACCGTCTAGACAGCAATTTGAACTTAGGAGTGTGTTTGTGTTATTCGTAGAGAAATGTGTCAAAATCCTAATTAAGAGTTATCGACCTATTTCGCTCCTGAGTCATATTTTATAAGCTGTTCTCAAAGCTCAAGCATCATAAGTCGGAACCCAAAACGGACATTAAATTACACATAATGAATTATTAAAGTATGTAAAACACGAAGAGAGAGGGATGGAGGCTAGATAGATAGAGATGGAGAGAGGGGGGAGGAAGGGAGACAGAGGGAGGGTGGCAGAGACAAAAAAGAGGTGTCCTAGTAAAATTATGACGCCTGTTTTCTTATGACGTTATCACGTTAAATTATCGTCCGTAAACCGACTTTACAGACAAGCATTTTTAGAATTTTCGTACTAAACCGTATAGACCAAAGTAAATATTTATACAGTCGATTGTGGTGATAGAATGTTACATCGAGATTTAAAAAAAATATATCTTAAAAACTATACGACATAAAAAATTACTATTTGTAGGATCAGTGTTCATGTAAAGTATACTATGGTGTAAAAATGTATACTTCTGGGAAACTTAATGTCCCCAATTGGCAATACATTAAAAGGTCGCCACTATAACAGTTCAAGTCCAAATACGGAACCAGCAGACTGAACTTATCCACCTGCGTTCAGGTGTAAGGCAAACTGTTAAGCAGACGTCATATCACTATATTCATCAGCACATAAGGAGATGGTTTTTACGATGAAGTATTAAAAAAAACAGCAAGTCCAAATACGGAACCAGCAGACTGAACCTATCCACCTGCTTTCTGGTGTAAGGCAAACTGTTAAGCAGACGTCATATCACTATATTCATCAGCACATAAGGAGATGGTTTTTACGATGAAGTATTAAAAAAACAGTAATAATAAACTAAAAATACCCCTGTACTAAAAATACCCCAGTACTATTATAAAGTTTTAAATATAAAATGTCTGTAGGTACATTGAAGATATAAAACAATTGCAAGGGGCTAATGGAAGGTCACGCTGAATCAATAAATATTTTATTTTTTGTATGTATGTATCTTTGCGGCTTCATAATGAACATTACTACGTAAAATTATAATTGTACTTATACCATACCTGTTTAAAATTATTTTTCATTAGTGTAATAACTTTGTGTTCATTCGTTGTATCTTAAAAGTTTACATGTAAATTAATTATATTATGAAGCGAGATGATTCGACAGTAATGATACATACGCTAATTTCATCGACAAACGTTTCCTAGAATGCTTTATTTCATAGAATTTTCATTTAATCGAAAACTATTCCCCCTGAAACCGTACAACCGTTAGGTTAGGTTTGTTTTATAATAAACTGTCTACCTTACTTTTTGCCATTTTGCTACTGAACCTTTAAAAAATGACTACTAGCGTTTACGTTGCTCATTTTCATTTTTGTGTCGTTGTCGACGACTGTGTACCGCCAACGTTAGTGTGGCTCTTCAAGTTATTATTTAAAACGCTCAACCGGGACAGACAAGAAATATAGTTGACGCTAAGACGCGGCCAAAAAACAGGAATCCGATCCAACGAGATAAAAAAAAAGTTGATTTTTCACTGATTTGTGATGCGCCGCTTGTTCCCATATGAATTATGTCTATTTTCAAAGTTTTTTCCAGTGAAGTGAAACTGATCACGTGAAATTATAATTCGCGTACATTTAAGATAACTCACAATTTTATTTAACATTGTTACAAAGAAGGCATAATCTACGTAACAGACGTAAATACATTCAGAAAATATTGATTGTTGCCTGTTCAATGAGATGACAAATTATGTCAAGTGTGTTTTAATTTACCAATAAAAGCATTTGCTATTGAACCTAAACGGCGACGAAATCAAACGGAATGAATTTGGATAACTCGTCGAGAGAAAATTCAGAGGCATTGGATTCCATCGGTACCGTCAGTCCCCGGGAGAAGTGTCACGGAATGAGGGAGAAAAAATTATCAACGGCGTCGCTGACGAACACCGAGGGGGCGCGGCCGAAGGTGGTGACGGTCAAACACCCCGAGTCCAACAAGCCCAAGCCCACCGCGAAAAAGAACAAACCTATCCAGGCCGACCTCGATGTCATCAAAGAGTTCGTACGCTGCCGAGAAGAAGGTGTGCGGAGACTAGATCTCAGTAAGTCATCAATAACGTCTCTACCCCCTAACGTGCGCGATCTGACTCACCTGGTCGAGTTCTATTTATATGGAAACAAGCTGGTAGCCTTGCCGGCAGAGTTTGGATGCTTAACCAACCTTCAAACGTTAGCACTGAATGAAAACTCACTCACTAGTCTGCCCGATTCTCTTGCAAATTTAAGGTGTTTAAAGGTTTTAGACCTTCGTCATAATAAACTCAGCGATATACCTGAAGTTGTATATAAACTTACTTCACTTACAACACTGTTCCTACGATTCAATCGAATCAGGGTGGTTTGTGATGGCATAGCCAACCTCACTAATCTTACAATGTTGAGCTTAAGAGAGAATAAAATCAGAGAGCTGAGCTCAGGGGTTGGAAAACTTGTTAACCTGGTCACATTTGATGTGTCCCATAATCACCTGGAGCACTTGCCTCAAGAGATTGGAAACTGTGTAAATTTGTCAACTTTAGACCTGCAGCACAATGATCTCTTAGATATACCTGAAACCATTGGAAATCTCCAGGCACTGACGCGCTTGGGGTTGCGCTACAATAGGATGACTGCTATTCCATCCACTCTGAGCAATTGTAAACATATGGATGAATTCAATGTGGAAGGTAACTCTATATCTCAACTCCCTGAAGGTCTTTTAGCCAGCCTCAATGAGCTCACCAGCATTACTCTTTCCCGTAACTCTTTTGCAAGCTATCCCTCCGGTGGGCCAGCGCAGTTCACTAATGTTTTCTCAATTAATTTGGAACACAATCAAATCGACAAAATTCCATATGGTATATTTTCTAGAGCTAAGAATTTAACTAAGCTTAATATGAAAGAAAATTTACTCACGTCCCTGCCACTGGACATTGGCACTTGGGCCAACATGGTTGAGCTCAACTTGGGCACCAATCAGTTAACAAAGTTACCTGATGACATACAATGTCTCCAGAACTTAGAGGTGCTGATACTGTCTAATAATTTGCTGAAAAGAGTTCCACCTAGTATTGGAAGCCTCAGAAAATTACGAGTCCTAGATTTGGAAGAAAATAAACTTGAAGTGTTGCCAAATGAAATAGGTTATCTACATGATTTGCAAAAATTAATAGTACAGTCTAATCAATTGACAACTTTGCCTCGCTCGCTTGGTCATTTGACTAACCTGACATCTCTAAGTGTAGGTGAGAACAACTTGCAGTATTTGCCAGAAGAAATTGGTACTCTGGAAAATCTTGAATCTTTATACTTAAATGACAATCCCAATTTGTGCAATCTGCCCTTTGAACTTGCATTGTGTGTTAGCCTCCAAATCATGAGCATTGAGAACTGTCCGCTGACTGCCTTGCCCCCTGAGGTGGTGTCTTCAGGTCCTTCCCTTGTGATCCAATATTTGAAGTCACAGGGCCCATACAGAGCTATGTGATATCAGGAGGAATATCAGCCAGCTAGTGAGGGCACTTAGCTTTGATCATATTTGAGGGTAAACTTCCAGGCTAAAGTCAAAATGTATACTCAAAATCCTATTCATGTTTCGAAAAACAGTCATGTTTTATTAAAATAAAACAGTAACATGTATGTAGTATTTGGGCAATGTTTTTCAAATTTTTACCTTCCTATTTTTTCTGAAATTTTGACTCAAAAAGAAATTTAACAAAATTCTCAAATGATTTTCATCCTTTCATTGCATTTCTACCATACAACTGTATATAAGGTAATGGAAATGAAATGGAGAGACCACATTATTGTTCTATGTATTTATGAAATTTTAGAAGAAAGTGGAAGGAACAAACTTTATTAAAATGCCCATTAATTGATAGGATTTTTCTAATAATAATAACAATAGGTAGATGCAAATAATTTTTTATATAAATTAATTTAATTTTCATTTAATAATTCCAATATGAACTATGTATATCTAAATTATTTCGAGCTTCCTTGATAATAACAAATAGTTGTTTTAAGCCTTAGACCTTCCCAAGCTATTGAACTTTCTAATTATTTAATTAAGTCTCTCAAGGAAACAAAATGCAATTTTAAATGTCTGGATATTGTATTTAATTTGTAGTTATCATTATGAAATAGTATAAGAAACTAAGTTCTGCTGTATTTATATATTTAACAATTTCTTGCACAACAATTATTGACCATTAATATCCATATTTTTTTTTAACATAAGAACAAGCCTGCAAAAAAATATTTTATTTTATTAAATTAAATTTATCAAATTAATTTTCTACATGTCTAGTTCATACTTATATATTTTGTATAGATAATTAATTACATCAAAAAACATTTTTGTGTTAGTGTTGCATTTTAAGATTGAGCTAACTGCAACTAATATACTATGAATGTATGTACAATGAAAATCATGCATAATTCTGAAGTTCTTCCTGATCTTCCCTTAGTAAGTAAATATTTGTTAAACAGCTGGATCTCATCTCAACACATTGTCTATGTAGCATTAAGGGTAATGTGTTTCTGAAAATCATTTTTGTTATTAATAGAAGTACATGATAAGTGTCATAGTAGGACTTGCTCATGATTGTGTAGCTGTCTTTGATGGTATTTCGGTAGTACTGCCTATACTTAACAAGAGGTGGTGTTTAGTGGATATTAATAACAGTGGATGAGCTTACAAATATTTTTAAAGTTATTTAAAATATTATCTTTATACTAAGTTAGTTGAGGTATTTATTGATTTTATATCACAATTCTTTATTTGTTGTGAACTTATGACCATTATCAAATGTTGATAGGTGTGCTATCCTATTTTATTGCATTTACTTTGGTATTTACTATTCTAAATACTATTTTTATTGTATTCATAGGTGTTGTTAAGTAAGTATTGAGACATTTTGTTAATTATAAATGTTGTTAATCTGTAAAATAATTTGTATAATGGTTCGTTGGAATATGTTCGGAGTTCTGACGTCATCAATGTTTATCTGCTACGTGTAATCTTGGCCTGCTCTCTAGGTGAGCGTGAATGCGCACATGCCGTGGTAAGACATGGCAGGTGATAATAATGCATGTTTGGTCACATCTTGCTTTAATTTCTATATGTTACTGTTAGATATTGATATAATTATAATACTAGTCAATGAGTTTTTGGTCTCCAGAGAAATGTGAAATTATTTTACTGCCTTGATCAAAAAGAAAACAAATTTTCAGGAGATAAATTTTGTGTAATTGTATTTAATTAAATTATTATGGCCCTACTTACAAGTATGTGTACAACAGGAAAATGAACTCATCTGTATATGTGTGGCTGTCGAGCCTTCCTTTTGAGTATGAGGAAAATGTACCTATCCCAAGCTTTATTATTTATGATCCAATGCAATTACAGTTGGAAAATTTTTGTATCATTCTTGAACAGGAAGGACTACTGGGTTCCAGTAGTAGTATGTAATGTAATTTGAAGATAAATTCCCTGAAACGAGTTAATGTTAACACTTGATGTGACATCTTTGACAAGTTAAGATTTTATGACATGACATTGTTTTGATTCAAAATTAGGGAGTGCCCTATTAAATAGAAAATATTAAAGTCTTCAAATGAAACTTGTTCTAATAATGTTGATCCGTGTGTAGGTAACAATGTTTTGAATTTATGTAAACATGATTATATGAAATAAAATAAATATGATTATATTTTGTTGTTTATTTTAAACTTTGTGTTGCTGTGATCTCATTCTCAAGCTTACTGAAGTGTCCTTGGAAGGTGCCCAAAGTTGCAAAATTTGGTATAGGTCAGTACTTCCTAAAGGTAATTTCACTTGCAATTAATTCTTGTGAAGGTTCTAAAAATTTCTGTGGATTTTCCCAACTTTTTGGAAACTTTCCGCAACTAGTAGGCGTAGGTGGGTACAAAAGTGGCTGCGCCCAGCCACCCAAACTAGAACGTTTAATTGTGTGACAGCGGCAATCGACAACTTCAGCAGCCGTCTCGATGTAACTACGCCATTATTAGCCGTCGCTGCATTCTGTGCGCCATTAGAGATTAATCGATGGCCTGCTTGGTTATAATGGTCGTTTTTATCTTGGAGTGGATAAAAGATAAAGCATCCATCACTCTCGCACTCATATATGCGTGCCGGAAATTGACGGAGCTATCTATTGCCAAGTTTCTGTTCGACGTTAAAGCGTTATTGAATAACATCGCCCTCCATTTTTTATATGAAATTAATTTTGTATTTGTTATTTAATTGAATGAATTATTTGTGCATATTTATATGATTTATATGTAGTAGGATTGGCAAGAGTAGTGACCATGAGTTGTCTGGTCTATTTAGAAGTTCTAACTTCAAGTGCTGCCCTTCTGGTTCTCCTGTTATACCTGTGTAGTTACAGGCCTCCAATGTCTAGTGTACGAGTCGAGCTATAATAATCCTACCAAAAAGAAAAAATCACAACTGTTAAAATGCCTTCATCATTAGCATCTGACCATTATTCTGAGTGAGCACGTGGCAACGGACTGAGTTTTAAACCCCGAGTTCTTGAACGAGTGTCGTATTAGTAATGATACGACTTTCTCCTTATATTGTGCCAACGGGATATATAATTTAAGTAAAGTAGTACTATTGTACTTTAAAATGTATGCTTTATACAAGAATTCAAAAACGAATGCACTTACAAGAATAAAGAGCGAAGACAAAGTTCATTCATCTTTACTGTCTACCAACGCCGTACGTAAGTAACTACGCTATCTTTCTTATAATTACTTTGTTAAGATACATTAAATCTTTTTTGTCACTTTCTAACACGCCGCAGAATAAAAGAGAAATCCTGTATAAGCAATGAAAAATGAGATCAAAATATAAACTCATTTTAATAGAATTGTGTAATTTTTTTAAAATAAATGGATCAACTTTAGTGTTGTCAAATATTATGTTCTCACATTGCGTACAGTTTAAAATACACCGTAATGCATTGCGGATAAAGTTAGAAGTTGAGTAATTTCACGTGCAACGTACTCTTTAGCAAAGGTAGCAAATGAAGGAAACAGCAATAATAAATTCAATAATTTATTAAGTGCAGTTTTACACATGATTTAGTATTAAATTGCGCATTTTGTTCTTACATAAATAATTGAATACCTATTTATATACACAATCGTTACTTTCAAAGCTTTTCCTGTAAATCAAAGCAGCCTATACGTATATGAAATGATTTACAAAATTATAGAACCAACGTATGCGTCCTGTTACATTGTAAATGCTTTGTTATTCTTAATCTAAGTTTCCACATGCATACAAAAATATTTTGTCCTAACGAATGACTATACTGATATACACACTCATTACAAAATGATCGCGGGAAGAGTACGCAGGAAATACAAAAGTTTGAGAACCTTCGTCGTTCTCTAGCTTGACTTTTCAAACAAAAAGAGGTTACTCCGAAGTTCGTATAGCGCCGCCGTCCCACTCACTCAAATCCAGTTTCACACGAGAGTGAGGGAAATGGCACGATACGAATTTTTAATTTCGAACTTCGGAGTAACCTATCTTTTACTTAAAATTAGAATTCTGCTTTTCGTTGCGGTATGAAAAATTCGTTAACATGGTCCGTAAAATAATGATAAGCGATAACCAAACATCGCATCGTTAACTCTTGTGTAATTCGTGACAAAGTTAAGAAATCTAATAGGAGATCCTTACAGCCTACAGTTGCCGCCTATTTTTTTTATATGCGGTAATTATAGGGATTTAGAACAAAATACCTGAAGCGCCGCGAATTGCTCAACAGCGAGCATTCAATTGTAATGTAACAAAAACAAATGATTTTTGAATATTATTTTTTGTTACACTACAGGTAAATACGCGGTAAGGGAGCAATCTTATGTAACGTCGCTAGCATTTCGCGGTTATCAAATTTGCCGCCATTTTTTATGGCGCCAGTCACTGATGCCTCTCTTAGCAGTTGTTTGACAATAGCAACAGACTAATGATTAAATATCCTGAAGGGCTACTCCGAAACCCGAAAAACGAAGTTCGTTTCGTGCCGTCCTTCTCGCGTTCATGTTAAGCTGTATTTGAGTCAGCAGGATGGCGCTATACGAACTTCGTTTTTCGGGTTTGGGAGTAGCACCTCTGATCTGTGATCCGGACTGGAACTTGATCTTTTTCGCACTCCAGGAGATCTGGTTTATTGTTTCTCCCAAAGGTGTTTCATATAAGTCAAACTACAAAAATATGCCGAAATGTTCTCCTAAGTAAATAGTTCGTCGCCACAACTTATAGAAAATTGAATCCACCATCTTTTATATTTGACTATACCTATGTCAAATAATATATGACAATTGTCAGAATCAAAGTTAGCTCTTTTCCATTTTTATGTGATTGAATAAGTTAAAGCTAAAGTTTACTGTTACGGTTGTAAAAATGAGTGGACTGAATGTTTGAGAGTAAATGCCTCTACAATCAGTTTGATTCCTTCTTTATCTTTTTACTGACGGAAGAGTTGGAATATAAAAGCACCTGAATTTTATAAACTATATCATATACAAATTATGTCAAATAAATTTGTCAGAAAGAATTCAAGTAAATTAATAACTTCAGTAATAGATACATCGAATAAACAGGTGTGTCACTGATTTTTCATGTTTGGATTTCCGTCCCAAGTTCATGTTTAAAATAAATTTTATTTGACACAGTAATAATTTGTAACTTGTTTCTTTGTCTCGGAAATAGTCTTAATTTGAATAGAATCATTTCTCAAAATACCATTTTTATTTTTAACTTTTGCTAAGCAAAAGTAAACTAAGTTGAAACAATGATAATGACATTAAGTTTTCGAAAAGCAATATGAATTTATAAATACTTGTCAAATTAGTTTCTTAACAACCTACCGTAACCAGACGGTTCATCAAATGTCATTTCTTGTTTTCGTTTGGGACACAAAATACTTTAATAGATACACAGTTTTTTATAATGACTTCGAAGTTTTCTCGCGTGTCTGTCTGTAAATATTTCAGAAACAAAATACAAATAACACACACGCTTCCATTCAATAAAAACAGTCCCTTTAAGTAGCTGCAATGTATACCTACTGTTTCGTATTTATAATAAAATGCCGAATCAAAATTAAAATAATACAGGTTACTCTGAGCATCCTCGTGCGAACTGTTAGCTATTAAGGCTAGAGATTACTTCGTAAAGCATATAATACGTCCCTAAATAACCACAACAAATATATTTATCCAAACTCATACAAATAAATGCTTACTCAAAGAAATTATTTTTGCAACTTAAATTAATAATAAATTTGAGTGTCATTATAACTAGCTTCTAAGGTCAGTCCTCACTCGCTAGTAGCGTAAGAATATAAAATCTCAAAGCTTCCTATCGAGGTTCGTTTGCATGTACAAAAATAATAGTATTCATTTTATCCTTAACAGTAACAATTTGTTTCTAACCGTTGGAGATTCTTTACAATAATATCTACACGTATCTACCGACACTTACATCTATCATAAATCTTTGGCATGACCGTTGCTTGCGGACGCAGCAATAAATAAATTGTGATGATCCGGATATCACATACATATAAAATGTGGAATGGATGCAGACTATGGCACATATATTGGGAAACGGTACAACACATTAAGTGAAGACACAGGTATTGTATGCCTTGTGGTTGGAATACATAAATATAATATATTATCTGATCGTAAAACCACTTATTCTCACTTGTCTTGCCTGGTAAAAAAAAAAATTGCAATTTTTATATCAGTTAGCTAAGAAAGTACTTTCTCGTAAGAGACAATATCTAGAAAATTACTTCGATTTTTTTTTCTTATAGGTTGTTTTTGTAACCGGAATATTTATATTTCTCAGCTTTTCAAACTTAGAAAGGAACTATCCGTTAAAAATAACTGTCTAGTTCGAGTATCATTTGCTTTGACATTATAGATTTAGTTGCAATATAAAAGTTTACATGTCAAGCCGATGAATGTCAGAAACCGTTATTAACTACCAGTTTCGTTACTCCATTCACATGTTATATGCTCAAGACAAGATACAGCCAAGGCAAAAGGGTCAAAGCAATAGACTTGCAATAGCCAGTCATGGAACATGGAGCCCCATGATGGATAATTTTAAGGTAAGTTTAATTTACCAAATAAGACAAAGAATTGCGGCATAGTGAGCAAGTTCGTACAGGTGTAGAAACATATTATTACTGTCGCTTGAGATTCAGCCGTGTTAGTGTCATGTTCTCGTTATAACGTGTTCCTGTCATGGAGCGCCTATTTACATGATGAGACACTTCCGCTGATGCCTCTTCTGGGGCTCTGGTCTTAACACGGCGCGTACCGCCTCGTCGAACACCTGCAACATAACACACGGATTAGACACAAGTTATTACAACAGCTATGAGGGAGCGAGCGTGGATGGCTCAACAATATCTTTATCTCGCTACGACTATTCGCTACGGTGTACATTCATTACGTGAGGCATTGATGGCAATTTTCCGACCTCCCCTTTCTCACCCTTGGAGATGTCGTAAGATTTAGTTAGTTCAACCCTTCCCCCAATCTGACGTGAGATCTTACAAAATATGTTTCTTATTACAAAATGCGTTGAATTTCTTGTAGAAAACATAATTTGATTAATATTTTTATCTATAAATTCGCAAAGCTACTATAAATATTATTGTGTAAGATTTTGCCATATCTTAGTAACGAAACATGTTTACTTAATTTAACCAATTTCATTTTTCAATTTTACACTGTTTTTTGTAGTAAAAAATTACGTGATATTCGCTGAGGCCCTTCTCTCCCCAAAGTAAGATTTGATGAGATTCAGCGCGACCCCCTCCCCCCTAAACGGTTGACGTAATTAAAGGACGCCCCCCAACAGATCTAGTGTGAAGTAGCCAACAATTTAGTGAAACAGATTGTGAACACTCACTTGCTTGAGTCCGCGCTGCGTCAGCGCGGAGCACTCCATGTATTTGACGGCCCTAATTTTGTTGGCCAGCTTCTGCCCCTGCTCGCGCTTTAGCGGGGACATTCCCTGCTCGGAGAGCAGACTCAGCGTTTCGCGGTCGTCCCGCAAGTCAATCTTTGTTCCTGGAATATGAAGAAGAAGTTTTACTGTGGTGAGGAATAATTAAAGGGAGTGTAAATATCTATTTAGTTATATATTTTTACCTAAGCCCATGTAGTGGATACTGGTTGTTATTAGTGTAGAAATAAATTGCATCATGCGATAAAGTATCGCGTCGAGCGATTAAGGAGTACAGAGAGTTAATTAGGTAATGTGTTTGTAGTAAAACACATTTCAAATAACACAATAGCCATTCATAGAAATATTTGTATATACTCACCAACCAAAATAATAGGCGCATCAGGACAGTGGTGTTTTATTTCGGGATACCATTTTGAAGTAACATTTTCGTATGATGATGGGCTGCAAAACAGTTGTATGTCAGATTGTTGGCCTCAGGCGTAACAATGAGTCACCATTATGATGGCTGCATGATGAGACCATTCTAATTAGTAAACAATTGAGGTTACATATTCATAAATGACTGGACTAATTATTAATGAGTAAATTAAGGAAGTAAACCATTTACTGAGAATGCAGTTTTTCTTAATATTCAAAGGATTATGACTCATTACAATTGGTCTGATCGTAACGAACATGAAGCTATTTTCTGGGAACTAATTCTGATTATAGTATACCAGCCTAATTCCTCATAGCTTGATCAGACTTGATCTCTTGATTGAGTGTTAAGTAATACTGTTTTTTGATTAGCTAACTAAAATTATTGTCAGTTGGAGCCACAGTGGCAAGGTCTTTTTGGCGGAACAAAAACACCATAATCCATACTAATATTATAAATGCGAGTGTCTTTCTGTTACCTCTTCAAGTTTAAACTGGTGAACCGCTTTGGATGAAATTTGGTATATAGATAGTTCTAGTCTTGGGGAAGGACATAGGCTACTTTTAACTCTGGAAAAATACTCTTATAAGCTAATTTAAGACGGATGAAGTTGCGGGCAGAAGCTAGTACTTTATATATGTAAATGGTTATGGGCTCTGTTTTCCGCACTTAGACCATGAAAGTTGGGCTTTACATACATATGGTTTCTTACCTTGTGACACTAAAGCATATGAGGAAGACATCAGTCTGTGGGTAGCTTAAAGGCCTGAGTCTGTCATAATCTTCCTGGCCTGCTGTGTCCCACAGCCCTAAAGAAACCGCCACCCCGTCCACCACCATTGGTGCTGAATAGTTGTCAAATCTGTGGAAGAAATACATCTCATGCTCAAATCCATCAAGTCTATGAAAAATATGCTCATTACACAAAAATCCTGTCCATAATGACAATCAAACCCAAGATTTTGTGATTACCTTACAGGCAGGGTCACTAACAACTTCAATACTCAATCATTTATTGCATTTCTTTAAATTCTTTAGTGTATTTACTTAAAGCCAGAAAAGTTTAATGAAAAGTGAATTGTAACTTTGACAGAGGAAAATACATCTTTTCTCAGTCAACCCGTGACCATGGAGAGCTACAAAGCTTCCAAAACATCGGGAACTCAAATGAGATAATGTATGCTATGGAACCCATTAAATTGTTTTATTTAAAAAAGTGAATTGGTAATATTTATCTTAATATGTAGGAATGATAATTTACTTTTGTCTCATAAAAGAGAAAACTGACTTGTGTAGAATATAATCAACACTGTTTTGTGGGGTTTTGATAGTAACAATAACAAAAGATGCCTAGTCATACATTCACACTATTCATATTATCTATAGACTTATTTGTCAGCAGAAGCATTGCAAATTCATCTCTATAATTAATTTATGGTTGGGTTTGGAACTGAAAAGAGTTATGTGCATGAATGAAATGCGGCATGTGCAAAATTTCACAGATTATGTGTAGTTAGTTTGAAACATAACTAGGATACATTTCTAAACAATACAATTTAAACATTTATAAATTTTCAAAAATATCCCATGCCATATCAAAAAATTAATTCCAAGAGTTCCTCATTCTAAGAGAGCACTGATAACCACTTGTATATAATATACCGTAGACATAGTAATGTGCTGCTCTTGACTGTTACAATCAAATCTGCCTATATTTAGAGGATCTCTCAATAATGAATTAAGTAGGGATACAATTTAATACAACTTGAAATTTAAAATGTTGTCAATTGGTTCTTATTTTGTCAATATTACTGAAATACCCTCTCACCTTCCCTTCTTTCCCAATGTAAGTATGATCATAACTAGAGGTTTGACTGATCTAATCACCTTTTGATAGCTTAATAACAACAATTTTGAGAAAGTTTATACACATTGGACATTGTTCTTTAAGTACTACACATTTTTTGTGGGTTAATAAGTTTAGTAGCAGAGCAGGTATTGAGAGATTGAATAACTATGAATGTGTAATTTGTAAACATTGGATGTAGGTGTAATGTACAAAATGGTTCTGTCTCCAAACAGAATTCCTTAACCTAAAGGCAATTACAGTTTAGATCGATTTTAAGTAATGAAAGATTGAATTTTTAGTAGAATAATGAAAATGTCGTGTCCATCTATAACGGATGTCCAATATTTACTTTTCGAGAACGTCTAATATGAATCAATTTGCTACTTACACTGTGGGTACATATTCTCCCGGAAAACTGTCTGTAGTGTAGGATATAAGCATACAAGTTTTTCCGACCGTGCCGTCGCCGACCACCACGCACTTGATTGGTCTCCCTGAAGACATCTAGGGAGAAAATACATAAATCGTACTAGATCCAAACTATGAGTCATTTCAATAAGAAACAATAAAAATAAATAGATTTTACCTTTTTGGAAATTTTCTTATAAATAATCACAAATAGAAAACGCTAAGTAACACACCAAAATTAATAAAAAATCTAAAAATAGGGATAAACTTCACTTTTTATTGAGGAAAGGAAACGCATTCACTGCAAAGATGGATTTAGTGGCAGGCTAGCTAGACAGACATCATGATTTCTGTAATCTGTGGATTAATGACATGACCGCAGATTAAGCCAAATGTGTCTATGTCTATGGTTATTAGAAAATATTGGACAAAATGCATATAGCTTTTAAGGTTGGCACCTTAAAAGCATTATTATAATGAATTTTATAGAAATATTTTATCAATGAGATAAGTTTGAACTGTAAAATATGAGAGCCTAGATGTTATTTTTAATTTAATTTTAATGTTGTATAAAATTTATGGCGATAAATACGGCTAAATTGGCTATGTTGGTAATACTTTTTAAATTTCATTTTGGGTACTCCACGAATATCAAGATACTGTATCTGTTCTTGTCAATGTCATATTATCTGTCATTTTTTATTGTACGACCTCACATTGTATGACGCGATTATCACAATGTCCCTTCGGTATAAAGAGGCTGAATATCCCGCGCGCACGAGTGACAATAGCCGTCTATTTTTCGTAACCAAATGGCACCACTATGAAAGGTCCGTGTTAAGGTTGTATATGTTATATATGTTATATATATATATATATATATCCTTTTTGCAAAAAATCATAAAGTCTATTTCTTAGTAATATTTTCTTCAGTCCTCCCGTGACCATGGAAAGCTGGAAAGCTTCCGAAACGTCGGGAACTAAAATAAGATAATATACGCGATATTCCGTTAAATTGTTCTATTTCTTAGTGTTCTTTTACTTTGAAGTTGTAATTTTATTTAAGTTGTCATTAAATTCTTGCTTTCAATCAGCTGCGCGGGTTTTCTTTTAAAATTTTGACTTTTTTCTATGCGCTATCGAAGTCCGTTACAGTCTGTTTGTGTGAGAGACTGGGTGAAATGCTTGTTCTACGTCCAAGAATGCAGCTGAGGAGTATTTTCTGACAGAGTGGTACACGGGGTGCCCGTGTTCAATAGTAGAGTGAGCTTTTCGAAATCCTAATTGATGATTGGTTATATAACCCATATATGGTATCATGAAATTAAGTTTATGTCTTCATGACAATATATATAAACTTAATTCCTTACCATTTGGGCCAAACAGTCCGCTGGACTTATTTAGGGTACTCTATGAAACAGCCAAGCTATACTTTTGAAACCAAGGCGTACGTTTAGTAAACTCAGGGCTTAGGAGCTTGAAGCCATTTGATGCCATACTTTTTAAACCATGGGGGTTAGGAAAGTCAGGGCTTAGGGCCTTGGCTTTTCCTAGGATCTGAAAACTTTATTACTTATTTACAGCGAAAGCGTAATGAGCATGTGAGTCTGGGCCGCCAATTTAACATTGATTTAAAATTTCCGAACTTTCCGAATTTCTGAAAAAAAAGACGAATATTTGAATAGCTGAAAACTATTCGCGAACCCATCGAATAGTGTATAAAGTTGGTAATGAATCTGTAAGCTTCTTCAGCATCTTTTCATCTGCAGATTGACGTGATCTCCATTTTTCCATTGCTGCATAATGGTATCCTCGTGATATACTACAGTTGAGCTCACATTCGAGTGTTGGCGGCTATGACGACTGATTGTGTTAGTTTTCATAGCTCATGTACATATTCGATGCCATGCAGGACTACGGGTGGTGGTTTGTTTGGTCGACTAACAGTCGGATTGGAGTCATCCTTGGGATCTAGAGGTAAATGTGGCAATCCGCAACATCTGTTTTCGATCTGCATGCTCAGGAAAAGTTGAAGAGTCCTCTAGTGTCTTGCGTTTTTTGTGCATTGGCAGTCGCTGCCACTGTTCTAGTGTGTGATTTGGAGTGTTGATGTGCTGGATTGGAGACTCTTGGCCTGGTTCCCATCTTAGAATGGGGGTAATTTATTATTGAGGTGCTCTTCCTAATTTATTATTGAGGTGGTCATTTCCTACCAGCACAAGCAAGACTGTTAGGTCTAAGGGTATGGTTATTTACTGCCGCCCGACACTCAGCATTATTCGCTGTTACTCTTTTCGCACCACCCGGGAGACACGTGTAGGTTGGTTTTAGGAAAAGGTGGCAAATCCTACGGACGCGAATAACTCCATCCCTCACAGTAACAATTGCGTTCAATTATGCAAGAAAATACATTTTGAACACGATTTAATATCTACATCAGAAGAAGTACCAAGGATTGAGTAACATTTCGATAAAAATGTTTTGTAATTGGTCCTTTACTCCATACTTATATATTGCTACTCTAGCGCCATTATCGACGGATTTGGAACTATTGCCCTCCGCTAATACTTTTTATAAGTTTTCGTATATGAGATTGTTTACCTAGCCTTTTCTACCCCATGCTGTCAGATTACACCTTATTGGCTGGTCCTCAACTCAACCCTTACGTACATGTTCGTACATTTAGCGTGACGACGACGATAACGTGACCGTAGTTTGCAGATTTCCTAGGCCAGATTTCACCAAACTTTTATTCCGAGATTAACGCTTATTCCCGGATAGTAATGTCAAAACTCCATAGTAATTTGACATTACTATTTGAGAATAAGCGTAATTCTAGAAATAAAAGTTTGGTGAAATTCAGCCCTAGTAAAGTTTCCCTTTATTAATCTGAGGGTAGGGTACTGAATTTCTAGTATACATGTCTACACCGTGGAAAGTCTATGTGACATAACGAAACCATAGCAGAGCATTTGTCGATTCTTATTTTGTTACGAATATTTTTTATGATTATTTATGATACAATCTTAAGTATCAAAAATAATCAATAATAGCAATGTTTATCATTTCAAAAATTTGGTAACAAAAAAGGAAAGTTAACGACTTTTGTGACAATTAACGTGCCCATACAAATTTTTGTACAAACTTTTTTAGAAATGCTCAGCATATGCAAATGCATAACAAACGAAAGTCAAGCTTACTGGCCAGTTGTCATAATTATCGGTTTACAGCCAAAGAATATATCTATGGACTCAAATAAAAAATAAAGTAGAGGTATTGAGAACCTCCTTTTTTCTTGAAGTATGTTAAGAGCTCTTTCGTATTTTTGATAAAATAAAGCTTTAGTTAAGGATTGTTGACGTTGTATTTCTAAGAAACAGGAAGTAAATTCTAAATTCAGATTAGTTATTTTAATACTTCCATTCCTTATTTTTTATGTTGCCGTCCTCAAATTTGAGTAGCACTGAATATTTTAACTAAAGGCCGTGTAGTGTGACGACGTTTAGTGAGAGTGTAAAAGTGAAGAATAGAAATAAAGTTTCTTATCCTTCACACTGATGTGACAGAATAATGTGAAGGTGAGTCTGTCGGGTGTCAGAAACTAAGTGACTCTGCCCCCCTCGAATTTCGGCGAGTATTTTTTTATGGATGGTATAGCTCTACATTAGTAATTAATGTGCAAAATTTCAGCACCCTAAGCATTACATTTTTTTTAAAACGGGTTATAATTTTTCTTCAATATTTTTTTTCTAGCCAATCGATTTTAACGTGCTTAACATATATTGTGCTTTAACTAAAGAAGATTGTATGACGTAAATGACGTTTTCATTATGTTAAAAAAAGTGTCAACGGATGTATACAATTTTTTTTTTTACTTTCACGATAGGAACCGCTCCAATTTTTTCACCAGTAATACACCCACCTACGAGCTCTAATATGTTTTTTTTTCAAAGTTGTAGCCGTGGGAGAACATGGAGATATCTTTACATACATTTTCTAGAACCGCTATAATATAAAACGGAATGATTTAACAATCTTTAGACAAAACGTGCGTATTGCATACTAAATACTGGCCATGTAAGTGGTATTACAGTGTTACCGTTTTTTTTTCTGAAAACGCGCAATATTGCAGTCCTGTTTGTCAAATAGCTCATACTGTTGCTTTTATTTTCGTCGAAATGAGTTATTTAAATAAATGTTCCGGTGCGAAACATTGTTTTTTTTTAATTTGTTTTTAGCGTAATGAAATGTAAGTGGCTAGTATTTAGTATGCAATATGCACCTTTCTCTAGAGGTTTCAATCATCTTCGTTTATAATTTTTAGGGTTCCGTACCAAAAAGTTAAAAAAGGAACCCTTATGGTGCGACTGTCTGTCCGTCCGTCCGAATATTAGAGCGCCATACCTCAAAAACTACTTATGCTATCTATCTGAAATTTGGAATATTTATGAACACTAAGGGGGCCATTCATTAATTACGACACATTTTTCGATCCCCCAGGGAGCCATACGTAATTAATGAATGACCCCTAAGCACTTTTTAATAAATCACAAAAAGTCTAAATATTTATATTTGCGCTGAGATTTTTCGGGCAGCAAATTGTTTCATACCTCTTAGCTCTTGCACCACGACACAAATTTCTTAGGGAGTACAATTACGCTCGTCAACAGACAAAGACAACAACCAACGTCGAAAAAGACAACAACCAACAACTTCAAGATTAATAAAAATTTGCGCCACGAAGAAAATTAAAAAGCGAGCTGTCAACTTGCCAGTGATGAAAACATGTTATGATTTGAAAAAAATAGGCGATAAAATATGTGTACGTAAATTGTATAAGATGCTTTTTTTTTTAAGTTGGCAGCAATGCATTTACGCACATTATTATTTCTTAATTTAAAACTATGATTTCGGCGGTTCGTTAATAAAACTTTAAAGTCTAGTCACTAGGTCAAGTAGGGTATCATATGAAAGGGCTTGGTCTGTACATTTTAGAACTATTTTTTTATTGTGCTTAAATTTCCTTTTATTAAGCAAAATGTGGAAAAGAATTCAATTCCCCTCCCCCCTTTATCTCCAAAGATTACCAAGCGAAAAATCTGGAATTATGTAATTTAATATGAATATTACACGAAAATTATAACCATATATCTGTCTGTCTTAATTTTTTTAAATCACCAAATACAATTTTTGTATAACCCGGTTTGGTTAAGTTTGCCCCTCATTTGTATGTGACGCCATAGATACCAGAGGCCAGAGGCAAACTTAACTGAAGCGGCAACTTAAGTCGAAATAAGTGAAAGTTTTTACAGAACCCTCGGTGCGCGAGTCAGACTCGCACTTGACTGATTTATTTCATTGAAATAAAACAATTTAACGGATTATATCGTGTAGGAACCTACCGAACTGCAGCTCTTGAAAGAAACTCCAACTTCCTCGAATTACTTTATTGGTACTTTTCCTTTGTTCCTTATACTTAGATTAATATTAAGATAATCTTAACGCAATTATCCTACTACACCTTGTCACTTCTTCACGTTACCCAGCAGAATGCCCGCCTCGGCACCAGCCCCTGGCCAAGAAACCACCAGTTTTTGAGGGACAATCCAGCCCTGTGATTGGTTCACGACGTCACGTGTGCTCAAGACGTCCGTTGAGTCGTGGTCCTATCACAGATAGCCTAAGTTTTTCCGCCATAAAATTAAACCAATCGCAATAATGAATGTTGCCATTCTAGGATAATGCATGTGACCGTTTTATGGTACAGCCGCCATAGACTAAAATAAATAAGTTTTAGGAGAGCGATAATCTTAATAAATTATAAGTTATTTAAATTTTGACTGGAAAACAAAGTATCAAAGCTAAAAATAAATAAAACCTAACAATCGACCATCCTGACATCGTGTGCGTCCCCGCACACGACACCTGGTGGTAACCTAACAATCGGATATCTTGGCCAGTTGCATCTAAAACGTATTCTCAACAAAGTGAGGTTTGAAACTATTTGAGATAACTACCTACGGTGGTTTTTCATATTATTATTGACCTTGCTGTTAGAGCAAGAAAAGGTTAATTTTGGTTTATTATCTCGCGTTTTATTATCTGAAATGTTTTAGCTCATGACTAAATCAAATCATTGAATATAAAAATAGATAACATGGTTTGATCATTGTGACTTTTAGGCAATGTAGGTACAATAATCATTTTTAATCTTAAAATATTTGCAAATTTCTATGACTTCTAAACACAGCGTGTGAGTAATGTAAGTTATAAATCAAATATAATTGATAGGTACTAAAAACCAAGTTCAGCAATCGATTTGCCGACTATCGTAAATCTAGTGAACCCAAACGATCGATAAATTGGGTCATCGAATAGGAATTCTAGTCGCGACCGATCGATTATATCGTGACTAGCTCAATAATTATCAAGAGCATTCTGGACGATCGATTCGTCAGAATACTTACCTCTGTTTCCTGGATGATCGATTCATCAGAATGCCTAGCGATGCCCATACGAGTCGATCGATAAATGCTCGTACTGACAGCCGCAGGTGCCTATTGACGCCCGAACGAGCCGATCGATAAATGCTCGTACTGACGGCCGTAGGACTTGCGAGACTCGTTGCACCAAGCCGTGAGCCAATCGATTCTGGCGCATCTGATCTGTAACAGCGATAATCACTGTAAGTAGTAGTCCATAGTTCGATACTATGGCAACTATGATATACATAATCTAACTCGAATTATCAACTTGATCATTATCGCTCTCACAATTTTCTTCAACGTCGTTACCGTCAACTTCTAAGGCAGTCAAATGAAACCATGGTTTCATTCGATCCGCGGCAACAGTTGTTGGTCGCCTCTTTTCTGTATCTACTATTCCTGCTATTGGGGCTACGACATACCGGTCATTGCCCAAATTTTTTACAACACGGTATGGTCCTATGAAGGAGAGCATCAATTTCTTGCTCTGACCGTGGTTGTTAAAACAATTCTTGGTAATTTTGACGAGATCACCAAAATTATAAATTGGAGATGGTCTTCTACCTACATCGTACCGTTTTTTTTTTGCTTAACCTGCTCAAGATCTATGTTGGCCTTAACATTGTCGCGTATGTTCGAAAGGTCATCCTTTTTACGAGTGACTGAGATAACTTCATTTAGCCTGGGATTAGACTCGCTGTTCAAATGGGTACCAAACATCACCTCTGAGGGTGTCCGCCCTATAGTTTTCTGGACGGTGTTGCTAAGCCCCCACTGAACGCGCCCTATATAACTGTCCCAGGACTTTTCCCCATACTTCACAGGGAAGGCTTTAAGGGAGTCGAGTACGGTGCGTTTGTATCGCTCCACTTGGCCGTTGGCTCTAGGGCTAGCTACCGCATTTAGAATATGTTTTATGCCCTTATCCAAACAAAAATGCTTAAACACATGTTTAATGTAAGATTCGCTCTCTCCAACATCTGTAACACTTCTTCGAGGCGTTCGAGGCACTGAGCAAAGTCTTTACCAAAAATGAGGACGTCACCAATGTACGCCGTCACCTTACTAAACCGGGCTGAACCTAACACAGTGTTTATCATTCGCTGGAAAACAGCAGGCGCATTTGCCAAGCCGAACGGCATGCGATGAAACTCATATTGGCCGTCCGACGTAACAAATGAAGTAAGATGCTTACATTGTTCAGCTATGGGTACCTGGTAATAGCCAGACGCGAGGTCAAGGATTATAAAGCAAGTCTGACCAGCTAGACGTGCTATCTCGTCCTCAATAATTGAAGAATTGTAGAATCGGGCTAGCATAGTCTGAGACAGATTCTCGTATCACGCCGGCGTCCATCATATCTCCAACCATAGTGCGCACCTTCTCCCTCTCGTGATGTGATAACCTGTATGGTCGATAAACCACTGGATGCTGGCTACTAAGTTTGATATTCATCTCGGTGACACTCGTACAGCCTAAGTCTTTCAAGGAGGAGGCAAAACAATGCTGGTATTTCCGCAACATCTCCATTAAGGTCCGCCTTACTTCCTGTGGTACTTCTTCGCCTACGCTCACTTGACCTAAATCAATTACTTGACTACTATTTTCTTCGACAGTGGTTTCACTAATCACCCGATTCACGACATTGACTATCTCAGCACGGCAAAACGTGAGTTTAGAAGGGATGCGGCAAGACCCTGTGCAGACCCTGTGTGACGGGCGTCCGGCACGGTGCTCTGCACACAGCTCACAATCTTTTTTTCAACTAAAAAACTAAAATGAGATAATATACGCGATATAATCCGTTAAATTGTTTTATTTCAATGAGTAATAATCGCGGAAACAGAAGAAAATATTAAGACAAGAAGCTACTAAAATGTTTGATCACTTGCTTAATACTTGTTTACCACGCTAGGATATAATCACGAACCCGTCTTTAGGTTAGGTACTAATGATAGCCACGTAGTTAATAAAAATAATATCAAGTGTAGCATTCATCAGGATCTGAACGCATGTTATAGACTTGTAATCGAATTGATATTTCATCCATTGCACTAATAGAATCAGATTTATGGTGACGTGAATTATTGCGGCAGATGCTTGATTTTTTTTTGTGCTAAGCTGATAGATAGGCCAATTCAGTATGGTAACATTTACTTTCGTTAGATCTTTGAATGGAATAAAAAAAATGCCAAGAATGATAAAATTACCCAATATGTTCACAAACTCAAGGGGCTTTAAAAAGATTAAATCACATAAAAAAATACCGTTTGGCTTTTAAAAACTTGCTCTATCTATCAGGTAGCTACCCTGAAAATTTCATTTTATTATTCATAAGGCTTCAATCAAAAAATTTAAATCTAAATGTGGTAAGTGCAAAATTTTAATTTACATGATGATTAATACAAACAAAGTAAAACCAATTACAAGGTGTTTAATTACAAGAAATTTTCAAAATGGCCCCCCTGTTGCTCAATGCAAGTGCGACATCGCCGAAAAAAGTTCTTTTAAACGTCTGAATGCATTTCTATTATTTTTAATGGTTTCTTCTGCTACTCTCAATTTCCGGGTTAACTCGTCCAAATTGCGGCATTCTCTTGAGTAGACGAGGTCTTTGTAGTATCGCCATACAAAAAAATCAATGGGGTTTAGGTCGGGGGACCATGGAGGCCAGGCTATAAGGCAGGCGTCACCCCGGCCGCAACGACCAATCCATCTTTCAGGGTATCTTTGATTGAAATAGTTTCTTACGTCCAAGGCAAAATGGCATGGTGCACCATCACACTGCAGTACTATGCTTCTGCGTGTCTCCAAGTCCACATCTTCTAACAGCAGGGGCAGATCGACGCGTAGAAAATTTAAAAAGTAATTGCCGCCCAAGCGGTCTGGCAGCTGAAAGGGCCCGATTAGCTGACCGTTAAGTATGCCAGATCAAAGGTTAACACTAAAGTGTTCTTGGAATGTCGATTCCCTTTTTAAATTTGGATTTTCAATTGCCCATGAGTGAGAATTGTGCATATTAAAAATCCCATTGCGTCTAAAGTGGGATTCATCCGTCCACAAGATTTGGTTAAAAAAGTTTTCGTTTTCAGCTTGTCTCCTCAGCATTTCCTGACAGAATTCAATTCGCCGATTGTAATCTACCGGTTTCATCTGTTGCACTTTTCTAATGTGAAACGGATGATATCCTACGCTCTGTAGTGTACGGTGTACCTGAGATTTAGAAAGTCCGGTACGACGTTCCATAACTCTCACACTGGTCGACGGGTCTCTTTCTACTTCTTCAACCACTGCATCTACTACATCAGGATCCGGCATAGTGGCCATACGGCCTGATCTGGTACCCGGTATGTAACCTTCCAAATACGCATTATGTACTCTTAAGATCATGCGATAGTCAGGAAACGTTTCAGGTTGAGGCCCGCCTCTTCGTTCCACATGTTCCCGGTACAGCCTTGAAGCTTCCGCCGCATTCCCCCTAGCATAACCGTAATAGTAATGCATTTCTGCGTAGTCACGTGAAGTAAACATGATCACTTACACACAAACTCAAGTCCAGTTAAATAATGCCAAGTCGTCGATTCCAGGTAATAACACTAATCCAAATCGTAATGCAACTCAAAGTCCATATGAATAGCCAAAATGATTAGAGAAACGAACAATTAGCAGTATTAAAACACAATTACTAAATTATTGAAAAGTACGTCAACCGTCTTTTGTTTTTTGTTCTTTTTCTATTGATGGCCAGTGCGTGATTTAGACCGAAATTTATTTAGAAAGTTAATAAACTTCTAAATAAATAGATTTCAATTTTTTGATTGAAGTTTTATGAATAATAAAATGAAATTTTCAGGGTAGCTACCTGATAGATAGAGCAAGTTTTTAAAAGCCAAACGGTAATTTTTTTACATGTGATTTTATCTTTTTAAAGCCCCTTGAAGTTGTGAACATATTGGGTAATTTTATCATTCTTGGCATTGATTTTTTTTTATTCCATTCAAAGATCTAACGATACTAAATGTTACCATACTGAATTGGCCTATCTATCAGCTTAGCACACAAAAAATCAAGCATCTACCGCAATTATTCACGTCACCATAAATAAAAATCTCATCGTACTCGGCGATAGGTGAAAAATTTAAAAAAAAACTTATAACTCCGAAAATACGAAAAATCGCGGAACATACATGGGGGTGAATTAGATAGCCCTCTAGGTCCTCTACCTCCCAGCTTCAGTATATCACTACTTCTTGGGACACCCTGTATATATGGTAGACATGTAATAGAAGAGACTGATCATCGTCCAATAGAGCATATTGTAAGAAAATCTATGAATGAAACACCATTAAGATTACAAAGATTAAGACTCCAATTACAACGGTATGACTTAGACATAAGATATAGACCAGGGAAAGAATTATTAGTAGCAGATGCATTGTCTAGATCATATGTAAATTACAGTATATGTAACAAAGAACTTGATGAACAGATAGAGTTACATATATGTCTTGTTAAAGAAGGTATTAATTGAAAGAAAACTACATGGGATCAATTAAAAAGTGAAACACATAAAGATGCAGATTTATGTTTATTGAGGAAATATATACAAAGTTCATGGCCTTCAGTTAAACAAATTCCACTACAACTGAAATTTTATCATTCTATAAAAGATGACTTATATGTATCAGATGGGTTAATATTTAAAAATAATGCTATTTTGGTACCCAAATCATTAAGAAAAGAAATGCTAAGAAAAATACACTACAATCATTTATGTATTGAAAAATGTAAAAATAGAATTAGAGGTTTGTTATTTTGGCCATTTATATGCAAAGAATTAGAAGATTTAATTAAAATCTGTGATCTATGTCTGAGGTATCAAAGAAATCATTCTCATGAACCATTAATGTTAAGGTGCGTCCACATTTGTATCATTTGCCCGTATCAGATCATCGTCGCGTAGCGTGACTGCGTATCGCGCTGCTTGGACGCTTACTGTCGGCGCGCCGATAATGCCGCACTCTTCCGATACAAGTGCGTGATACGCGTAGCAAATGGATTTCGAGTGATCGGATCGGCGCAACGTCGAAACGCATGATCGTGACACGCGATCATGCTACGCGACGATGATCTGATACGGGCAAATGATACAAATGTGGACGCACCTTTAAGAGAATTAAGTAATAAACCGTGGGAAATAGTAGGCTGTGACATGTTTTTTCTGAACAATAAAATATATATGTTAATAATAGATTATCTAACTAAATATGTTGAATTAGTTTAATTGCAAGATCAATCATCAGAATGTCATATTAAAGCATTGAAATCTGTATTTGCCAGATGGGGCATACCTAAAATATTGTATAGTGATAATGGATCTCAGTACAGAAGTGAACAATTTAAAGAATTTTGTAGAAAATGGGAATTTCAACATATAGCTTCTTCGCCTTACTATGCTAGATCTAATGATTTCATTGAAAGGCACATTCAAACGATAAAAAAGATGATTAAGAAATGTATTGAAGAAGGTAAAGATATTTATTTGGCATTGTTGGAATATAAAAATACACCTATTGATAAAGAGTTAAAATCCACTAATGAGTTGTTTATTGGAAGACAAATAACATCTTTTTTACCAACAAAAGATATTTCTAAGAGAATTAACTATAACAATGTAAAGCAAAAGGTAGGAAAGGAGAAGGAAGTATAAATATTATCATGATAAAAGGAATAAAGGTCAAATAAATAGATTTCATAAAGGACAGAATGTGTACATACATGATAAAAATAGTAATAAGAAATTAGGAGGAAGGATAGTTGCAGATGAAGATAAGTATAGAAATTACATGATAGACACTGGAGATTCGGTAATTAGAAGTAATAGGTATCATGTTTTTAAAGGATCTCCTAAGACAAATTATCACAAAGATAGAAAATATGTAACTTTTAAGTTTGACCAGAATGAAAATGTTATTAATGAAAATATTACCAATGATGATTATTATGAAAATGTAAACGGATCCCAGCTAAAGGAATCTAATGTAAATAATGAGAACTATAATGATATCAGAATGTCAAGGTCAGGCAGGGTGCTTAAGAGGCCTTCATATTTAAATGATTATGTCTCTTAAGAGCACTGCTTATTATTGATTGATTAATTTTGTAAAGAAAAGGAGATGTAAGACAGGTTGTGTTTATATGTGAGGTTATGTTGGCAACACTGTCAGAAAGCTCTCTATGGCTTGCTGTAAGAGATCAACATGGTGGTTTAACGCAGTATAAAGTAAGAATAACTCAGTGACTTTTATTTAAATGGACACCCGACCCAATAACCATCATGACAATCCGCTCCTGACGGCTTAGTAGTATTTTCTTTATGGTGGCGCGACCATAAAACCCACTTATTCCATGTTGTATTATATGTCTTTCGCGTAGAAGCACGCCAAGATGATTGAAGAAGCTTTATTTGATCAGGATTCCAGCCTGTCACCCTCTCAGACCACCCCCACACCTCCAGACATCTAGCATCATCTCCTGAACATTTGGGGGTGGTAGACCGGTGGTCACGTGCATTAAACATCTGTCCAAGTGATGTAGGGTGATTGGGGCTGCTATGGCGCGGCTTTTGAGATCGGCACGCCAGAAAACTCGATCCCATCGCGGAACTACTAACAGATATGTTCCTGTTGCCTGATTTAGATGAGTTAGCACCTTCGGGATCAGGTAAGGTGGTGGAAAGATCCAAGCCAGATCGAAATTCCACATTTGAGAGAAAGTGTCGCAAAAAAGAGCTGACCTGTCGTTCTGATCTATTGTCACATAATTGAAGACTACGTGAGCTCTCCGCAATGCAAACAGATCTACCACTGGTGTTCCCCATCTGGAGAAGATCATTTCCGTGCATCTCGAGAGGAGGTACCATTTTGGTGTTGGGCGCAATCTGGATAGGTGATCTGCGTGACTGTTGTACCTTCCTGGTGTGTAAAATAGGTTCAATTGAATATGGTGAGTAAGTAGTAAGTGAAAAACTTGGTATGTTGGCTTCAATAGTGCAGTCGATTTTGTTCCTCCTTGATTGCGTAGGTAAGAAATTACAGTCTTGTTGTCGGTCTGAACGAGTACTGTAGAGTGCCTCAGGTACTGACTGTGATCGATCAAGACGTTTAGGATAGCGAGCATCTCCTTCTGGTTGCACTGTAAAGACTGTTGCGCTTTTGTCCAGAGACCCCAGAGAGACTGATGGTCTAATTGAGCCCCCCAAGCAAGATCTGACGCGTCTGTAGTCAGGAAATGTGTTGGTGGAGGTACGTGAATTCGCGAGGGAGTTTCGCAGATTTGTAGCCACCACCTCAGATTGTCTTTCGCCCCGTGTGGTTATCACATAAGCTTCATTTGACAACTCTGGTATCATATTTAGGAGAGACAATAACGCTCGATAATGTAGTCTGCCTGTGTAGACAACAGAACTCGCAAAGTTTAGAAGACCCACCAACTTTTCCAGATCTTTTCGATTGGTGCGATCGGCACGCAACATCTGACGGACCTTCATGATTAAATTTGGTATTTTCCCTTTTGGAAAACTGTTTTGATTGGTCCAATGATTCCAGAGAACACTCAACTAAGGCTCTCTGGGGGATTAAGGCTGATTTTTCGTAATTGATCATCCATCCCAATATCTCTAGCCTCTGTATTACTATTTGCACATAGATGCGAAGAGTTTTCTCGTCCTGATGAGCGATCAAGAAGTCGTCGAGGTACACGATGACCCTTATCTCTTGTTACCTCATGGTCAGTGCAATCCAATTTGTGATTGACGCAAATACTTTTGGTGCTGTGCTCGAAAGGCAGGCAAGTCATTTGATACAATAGTTCTTGATTGTAAATAAGACGTAAGAACCGTCTGTGCGCTTGGGCTACCGGTAAATGAAAATACGCTTGGGACAGGTCTATTTTGCACAACCAGTCTCTTGGCTGAAGAAAATCCGGTACACGGTGTACATTTAACAAACTGAATTTTTCTGTTAATATGTAGTTGTTCAGGGTCTTCAGATTGAAAATAGGGCGAGCTGAGCCATCGCTCTTTGGCACAAGGAACATTGTGGAAAGGAAACTGGGAGAAGCTTTCACTACCTTCAAAATACCTTGAGACTTCATCTGATTGATGACTAATGTCATTTCGTTTGACGTGGGCATTGGAAGGAATTCTCGAGAACATTCGGGTACCGAAGTGGCGGTCTCTGTAGAAAAGGTATGCGATACCCTTTTATGATCCGCAAAAGAAATTCGGGAGCTTCCATTTCTTGCCAAATCTTATAAAATCGTGCTAGACGACCCGCCCTGAACTGCATTGAGTCAATATCTCCTTCACTTGTTAAATTTGGGCCCTGCCGGGGACGGAGGGCGCTTGCGTCCTTTCGGTTTTTGTTGAGTGCACTTTGCCTGACGGTCTCGAAAAGTTACTCCGTTGCTTGGTCCTGCATTTGACCGCGCAGCCTGATATGAGGTATGATACCCTTGCGAAGGGTACGAATGTGGGTAATCACCCCGCGGGGGTGGATAGCGTATGCCAGAGCAACCCTGTTCCTGGTAGTAACCTGCAGCATGAGCATTATTGCAGTGAGTACCCTGCGAGAGTACTTTAGGCGCTGTTCCCTGCGAGGGTGGGCATTTGGCCCTGGAAGTACCTGCTTGGGAAGCAGACTTCTTATGTAGTGGCCAAAAACATTTTCGTACGCCGCCATATTTTTCGATCGTTGCCGTAAACATCTCTGCGTTAAACAATGTAGTTCCTGATGGAGGAATCTTACGCAAAGCTGATTTAACCAGCGGATCTCTCACATGTTTTGTTATACCGTTGCGTCTCATTTGTATCACCTCCGCTCTGTATCCACAGATAAGCTGCAAAAAATCTTCAGAAACCTTATAAAGATCGCCGCCTAACAACACGCTATGCAACTTATCACGAAGCGCCTCATGTGAAACTTTAGCGCCAACTTGAGCCCAGGATAAGACGTCCTGTATTGCCGCATGTAAGGCTTCCTGTTGCTTCACCATACAGAAAGTGAACGCGCCAAACGCTTCATCGCACTGAACCAAATGAGGATACAAATCGTATTCCTTAACCTCATCGTTAGCCTCCAAGTCGGTATAACCTGGTGAAAGATTATAATTTTTTTGAATGGCTGAATATCTAAGATTGAACCATTCTTTGTGATTTAAGCGTTGCATTTCACACAGTAGTTTTAATTGATCCTCTGAAGTGCTCTGCATTGCAGGCTCTTTCAATTTTGTACCTAACCCAAAAGTAAACGGCTCCGTACGTGTTGGTGGTGTCGGCGGTGCCGGTGGCGCTGATTCGGGTTCATTTTCTATGTAAAGATCTCTGCTACAATCAGAAATTACTGAGGCACTGTCGCGATCAAAATCATTAGAATTTGTTACACGTGTACGCAATTCGTTCACCTGTTTTATCAGTTTATGCAGCTGTTTTCTTGTGCCCCCCCTTTTTCTTGACCGGCGGTGACGCCGACGCCTTGAATCTGATAAAGAGGAGCTGCTGGTACTGCAGCTCGACGAGCTGGAGCTGGACGACCGATCACGCGTTTGTACTGGGGCATTCTGTGAACCCGAAGCGTTAGCACACGCCCCCTTTCCATTGTCCATGGTTCTAAACGAACAACAAGGTTTTATTAACTTTTTTAAAAAAGAATTACAACAAAACCAAAATTGTCGAACGGCAAAGTCGTTAAAAGATCAAACATTTCTATCAAAAATAGGAAATAAAATATTTATTAGGTTAGATTGCCTTATTTTGTTTTTACTTAGACACTTGCGGAAATCGTTTATTATAATAAACCTTATAGGAACGATCTGACACATAAATCACTTAATCGTAGTATGCAATTAAGCAGATCACATTATATTATTCTAAACTTACGTGCACAGTTTGTCACAAATAACTTTTTAATTATACGTTACACTCCAGTATTGCGATTGTTAAAACGAGTATACTTTACTAGAAACCAAGGTAGGTACTTAATGGTTTTATTCCTTTGTTCGCTAAGTCGCTACCACGTTGCTACAGTGCAAAAACAGTGTGACTTGTCACGGCGGGAAACTAGAGGCCAAAGAAGAACCGAATTCAAATCTAGAATGTCGAGAATCGAGAGACATCCCTACTGCCTGGTGACGTAGTACCAAAAGAAAGAGATAGCAATATCAGGCGGGAAACGTACAGCCTATCTCAATTAAATAAGCTTCGAAAAACGGTCAAGTCAAATTAATATTTTATTTTAATAATTGACCAAGCAGCATTTCACAAATGAGGCGTACTGAAGAGAAAAGAAACGCTGCAAAGAAAAACTCCCAGGCTACCTCATTACTAATTATAATATTTAAAAAAATACAGAAACTTTTAAACTACTTTTTAAACAGATAAGATATTTATAATTAAGGTTTTGCAGTCCTGTGTCTCGCTTGTTCCTTGATGAGATGTATTACAGGATCCCAAGCTGGTGGTAGCGACAATCCATCTTCTCTATTGAAATTAGGACACTTTTTAATCTCAATAGCCTCGCGTAGCATTCTGGGAAAATATCTTTTTTCTTTGGCAAGGATAGAAGGTTTATTAAACTTAATTGAATGGTTTGGTTTGTCAATAACATGTTCACAGACTGCAGACCTATTACACCGACGGTGCTTGACATCTGCTATGTGCTCCTTCACCCGGGTTGATACACTGCGTTTCGTTTGACCAATGTATGAAAGACCACACTCGCGGTCCAGCTTCTAAATGCCTGCACTCTGCAAAGGGGTGCTACTCTTCACGGGTCTTAGGTATTGAGACACCTTCTTCAACGGCTTGAAATATGTTTTTATAGCAGCACGCTTCAAGATGTTTCCGATCTTGTCTGTGACCCCTTTCACATATGGTAATACGACAGATTTACGCTCGACTGTTGGTTTCTTCATACTGGGTTTCTGCTTGGAATGTGGTATCTGGAGCTCGTTGGCTCGAAGCGCACATTTGACATTCTGCAACTCAGCAATCAGATGTTGATCGTCGCAGATACCCCTGGCTCTCTGAAACAAATTTATTTAATTAAAGCCTTTAACTAGGGTTTCTTTTTTGAAAACGACCCACCTCCTTTGTCTCTTAGCAGCTTTTTGGTA
Source organism: Hedya salicella (assembly GCA_905404275.2). Lineage (NCBI taxonomy): Eukaryota > Metazoa > Arthropoda > Insecta > Lepidoptera > Tortricidae > Hedya > Hedya salicella. Next base: position 32,126,921 of record FR990097.1, read on the forward strand.
ATTGAACGCGATTAAGAGTCCTTGACTCCGTGATATGAGGTGAGGCACGCGCAGCGCACGCCTGCCGCCTGCTGGCTACTCTCGCGTGCTTTCATTTCAGTAAGGCTAATGAGATGAGATGTTTTTGAACAAGGTTTTGAAATGTCATAAAAGTATTCGTAGCAGTAGTAGTCATGTCGGTATATTCTAAGGTTAAGGTCAGACTAGTTTCAATTAGCAAGCTCGATGCACGCCGCTCCTGGACAGCCCAATCAATAGTCCTGTACCATAATTGCTAGTAATCCCAGATAAACGGTTAATGTTAGTTCTAGGTAACAGACAAGGTAGAGAACAGTTAAATTTGTAAAACGATCATTGAAAAACAAACGAGCAAAAGTTTACTCCAGACTTCAATTTTGGTGGTATTATAAATGTTAAATGATTGAGTAACCGTAATTCCTTTTATAAAAAATACCGAGCTTTGTAATAGATGATATCAGTTTCTTTAATAAAAATACTGCCTTAATCGGTTTGTTTCACCTATGGATTGAAGACAAGATCCTTAGAATCAATACGTTATTTGGAAATTTCATAAAATGTCTAATTTGGCCTTGTGTAACAACAATGTCTAATGAGTGATAAATTGAAGATCCGCAAGCAACGAGCTGAGCGATTCCCGCTCCCGCCACAGTCGATATCCTGCACTCTAACGGGACTGTAGTGCAGTGCCAGTGTATAAAAGGTAAGTTCTGCGTACAACGATTTATACCCTATAGGTTATACCCGAAAGTGTATAAAAGCCATAAATTGTATAATTACAACGTGAAAGCAGATATGCGATCAGAAAGAAAAAAACTGCACTAACGGATGAACATTTATGTAGTTGCAAAAGTTGCATGGAACGAAACAATTATTTAGTTAATTTTACTCAAGCTTACATATGTGAATAAACAGGTGTATCTACCCTACAGGTACTAAATTAAAATTAACATGAAATTACGTTTAATATAGTTATCAACTTCGGGGCTGTATCAAAACCATAAGTAATAATAATAAGTGGTCCATTTCATTCTTCATAATGCGTTGTTATTTCACGACTCTGAGCTGATCTCACACTGATTATAATGTGACACATTGTTCACGATAAATTTGAAAACTATCAAACGTAGAGTACTTCTTCAAGATAGTACCTATAAAGGGTAACTGCAAAAAAAAAGAAAATCGCGCATCGAGGTTCTTTAGTACCTAAGTACTTATCCTAATTTAAGTGGCGGGTTAAATTAAGGTATATATAGCGTCAGATACAAATGAGGTGCAAAATTTCGCTTGGTAAATTACGAAGACAAGACTGGGGGATGGGGGTGCGTTTTTTTTAAATTATAATTATTCCATGGAAATTGTAAATTTAACCACAAGAAAATTGGGAATATACAACCTATGCAATGGACAGCAAATGTTCCTAAGATGTAGCGTGGGAACAGTAGGACAGACAGACAGACAGAGTCGCACCGTTAGGGTTCATTTTTTGGTACGGAAACCTAATTATGAATTCGTAATATATAATAACAACAACACCTCATGGTATCTTTTCTTCTATATCAGAGTCATAGGTCATGCAAGCCACTGATAAACCGTGCAATAGTGTCAATATGAGAATTATCAACACTTACGAGTACATGTTGACATAACAAGTTTCTAAGTAAAGTATAGGTACGAAACGTGAAACGGGCATGGACATGTGAGATTCTGGATTTTGTTCATAAGTCTTTAAAGCATTTAAGAAATGTCTTCACATCTTAACGGGTTTTCAATATTTAAATCTGTAAATCGTATGAAATGTTCAGTACCTACTCGTGTTACGAGTTAACTAAATTAGGTACACTCCTAATTCCTAAATTCTAAAATATTATGTTTGATTGGTTTTTCTTTCAGATATCACAATGACTGCATTTGTGTTATTGAGTTTGTACGCGTGCCTCTTGGTGACGACAACCTATGGAGCATCGTTGGCTGCTGGAGATAAAGAGACCAATGACCTCATAAAATTGTCAACACTGTTGTGTACTGCTGAGCACAGCGTTACAAGCCTTGGTGTTTTACTGGATGAGGAAGGAATATCAAACAAAACCGTATTCTTTATAGAGTCAGATATTAATGAACGCGGAGAAAGGGTCGACTATGGTTTATACGTGCTGAAGAATGGCTCCAAAACTAAGCTCCTGGATAGTGCTAGGGATATTGCAGTGGTTAACTTAGCCACTGCGTATTTTGCGACCAAAGATGGAATATATTTCTACAATAAACAAGAAGGCTCAGCTCAAAAGTACGGATTGATTAATGATGAAATTATTTCCATAGCTGCTGAAAACGGTACTGGAGTATTGTACTATTTAAATAAGCAACATCAACTCTATAAAGTGACTGAAGATGGACAAAAATCCACTATCATTGATGCAGTTAAGAATGCCCAGGAAATCGTGACCGATAATACAGGGCACTTGTTTTATTATTTGGCCGACAAAACATTTTACATATACGATGGAAATAACGTCAGAAAAGTTGAAGGTGTTCCTGATAACATGAAGAAAGTAAGGTTTGTTAAAACTCCAGTGGTGGTGGAAAATAGTGCTGTATTTAATGGAGATGATTACTACTACGGTATAAATTCCGAGAACGCCACTGTGGTGTTCAGCCAGCAGCATCAGAAGTTCGAAGTCAGCGCAGTGTCCATGGATGCGGGCGTTGTTATTTATTTCGCTAAGGACAAGAAAATCTATGAGTTTAATATTTTAGAAAAAATCGTAGAAAGCATATTCAAATCCGTTTCAGAAAAAATTAGAAGTATGATCCAAGCTTTCCAACAGTTAGTTCCACGGAATTGATCCACTTATAATATATCTACTAATACAAAAAAGCCTCTTTTAGTTTTAACGTCCAAGTTCCATTTGAGACAAAAGTCTTGGCTTGTCGAATGAGTTTCGTGATCCATCATCGGCTTGATTATCATTCACAAAGGGGTGGATATGTCGCAGCAAACTGCTTCAAACTCCCGTTTTATTGCAGGACTAGTTCTATTATTGAACATTTGTTTAACACATCATGCTTGACTGAATTGCCTCCGTATCCGCAACATGTATTGCTTATTGTGGAGGGCTCTTTGTGATCTCGATAGTTATTGCATTGTATGACTATTTTTGAATCAGCCTTAAAATCAATGAAGCCAATTACTTTAAATCAACTGAGCGTGGTCAAGCTGTATGAATTAACTGTTCAACTTTGTATGCCGCCACTCGGTTAATCCACATTAAGGCGTGTGGTTGAATGGCGTTATTCAATGAAAGGGCTAACCGTGCATTAAAACGCCTATCTTAACCAGTCGGCTGCGATAGATTGCAACACTATGCTTCACATATGTATGTATATGTCCTTTATAATATCTGTTTGATTGCAAAACTAGTGTGCTTTGCCTATCTTAACCAGTCGGCTGCGATAGATAGCAACACTATGCTTAACATATGTATGTATATGTCCTTTATACTATCTGTTTGATTGCAAAACTAGTGTGCTTTTTATCTCAGAAGCTACCTATGATACAAAACTAGAATTTTGTACACGTACTTATAGATATTTTTATTTTACCCATAAGAAACATTAATACAATTGACTTCGTTCGTTCTCGTGTCATAGGCGATTAAAGTACTCATACCTACCGAAATTCGTCACCTTAGTACGGTAACATATTGCAATTACGAAGTTTTTTACCGAATTTCCTCGGTTTGGGATTTTTATTAGTATTTGTTCGATGTCAGAATTCGTCATGTTTTTATTTTACCTACTGTATCATTTGTTCGACTAACGAACTACAATAAATAATATTTGTTAATATATAAAAAATGCTTTGTAGATTTTAAAATATCGTACAAATCTATAAAGAATATGTTATCTAAGATAAAGATAACTAATCTGTATAAACAAAATCAATTTCATAGCTTCCTTCTCGAATCACAGTCGTAGATTAGAAAATAATTCATGATGATAAAGATATTATAGCTGTTCGATTCTCGAGTCAAAATTACTTTTTCAACACACTTGCTCATAAAGTGGCTCTTATTACACCGTTTTTATGGCTGTAATCCAGTCCATAACACACGCGTGTGTTTTACATTACAGAATCGCACTAGTGCCTTTTCATTACAGTCTTTTTTAAAACTTCAGCAAATAGGTTGTAGGTACAAGAAACATTTTAGGTTATTTTAATAAATCTAAACTGGTACTTGTAAAAAGCTATTAATTTCAATAAATTATAAACAATTTTCTAAACAAAATAACGTTTTGATTGTATTAAATTGATAGAATTATTCAGTTTATTCTATTATTAATGTTTGGCTGATTGGCCATATAAGCCTTTGCCTCAACGCTCGTGCGCGCGCATAGACAAATGCATCGGTCGCTGCGCGCCATTTTGATTTAGTTTGACATATGTAATATTAACAAATATTTCATATTGAAGCATGATTCTTTTTTTAAAATGTCAATATTATGTAAATAGTCTCAAGCAATGATAATTTAAATATAATCATTATGGGTACGTAAATTTGAGGTATTTACTGATGACTGGATTAATGTAAAACTTACGACTACAGGATTGGTTACGCACGTATAACCTAGACCAAATTTTAAGTAAGGTACGATTGTTTTTGTGCTTTTTTCCTCGCAAGTGTGTTGAAAAACGTCGTATGAAACTCGTGTGCATTGGTCATTACACTCACGGCTTTATACAGCACTCGTCTACGACTCGTGCTGCAAGATATAGCCTCAAGTGTAATTACCAACGTACCACACACGTATCATAATGTACTATAATGTACCTACCTACATTCATTCTTGGACTATAAGGGAAATAAGTAATAACTATAAATAACCTATCACAAGTTATAAAAAATTTTGGGCGAATTTAATTTGTTGAAAACAGCATTTGTCAAAATTCTATTTTACCTTTTTAACCGACTTCCAAAAAAGGAGGAGGTTCTATGTTTGATAGTTTGTATTTTTTTACGTATGTTCACCAATTACTCCGCCAATTGCGGACCGATTTAAAAAAAATCTTTTTTTATTTGACAGTATATACTCCTGAGGGACCACCCATTGCTACCAAGTTGGGATCTGATGATGGATCTCAGGGAAATCGAGACCAATGCTCAAATCTTATAGGCACTTATAAAGTTTTTCATATATTTTCTTAAGCTATTTAAGTATTTACTCATGGTAGTCATCATTTCATCATGCTGAGCTGATGACGTACGTACAACTCCTTAATGGTTAAGATTTAGAGGATAATTCGTAAGAAAATCATCTATTAGGTTAAGACTGTTAGTCAAATTCTTTATAGTGTGTCCCTGAGTCTCCTTATCACGAAGTAAGGATCTGATGATGGAATACCAGGGAAATCGAGAAAAACCCTCTAAATATTATAGGCACTAACATTGTTTTGTGTATATTTTTCTTAAGTTATTCAGTTGTTTTCGTCTGGTTGTCATCATCAGACAAACAAACTGAGCTGATGATGGAAGGTTCAAATTAATATGAACTAACCAACTTTTACATTTCTTACTTCCAAAGACTCGAGATGCGGGCAAAGTGCCTCCTCAATCTTCCCATTCTGGACCCTAAAAAATACTTGATATCACTACTAAAATCCATCACTAAAAAGTAGATAATATTTTTTTTTAATAAAAAAAGAACCGACTTCAAAATAAACTAAAAACCCATAAATAATCTTTTATGTACGATACGGATCACATTTGGATCATCTTTTGAAGTCGGTGCCAAACCTGAAGTAAATAAAGTTCTTTATTCAACAAAAATACGAATTACCCACTATGACTAAATATATATGTAGGTAGATAATAACTAAAGGATCGCCGCCGCGGTTCTTAATAGTAATAAATGAATGGTTTGGCACCGACTTCAAAAGGTGATTCAAATGTGATCCGTACCGTACATAAAATATTATTTATGGCTTTTAGTTTATTTTGAAGTCGGTTCTTTTTTTATTCAATTTATTTTTCATTTTACTTTTTTGATATAATGTAAATCTCAATCAATCAATCAATCAATCATTTATTTATTTATTTGTAAGACATAGGTAAGTACACAGGTGTTATGTTGATAGTATGATCGCTATGCTTCGCCATGATATGGCATACAAATGTAGAAATAGGTAGGTAAAAATATTTCATTAAATTAAATTAAATCAAAATTAAATGACATTAAATTAAAATAAATCAAATTAAATCAGTCTATCATTCGTTAGAACAATTTTTACCATCACAGTCACTTGCCCTCTGAATTGCTACGTATTTTCTTTCATAGTCCATTTTTCATTTAACCAATTGTGCATATTAACTTGTTGGTTTGTCTATCTGCGTTGATGTTTACTCTTCTCTTTCATTTGCTCTAAGGTTAACTGGATGAGATCCCTTAAAGGGATAAGTTCGCCTTTGTACAAATGTGTTACTTTAATTTCTTTGATTTATTGTTTTTATGTACAATAAAGTGTTTACAATACAATACAATACAATTATTATAATATATATGATACTAGCTTGTGCCCCGCGACTTCATCCGCCTTAAATTCGTTTATCGCGGATAACGGTATTTTTCCGGGATAAAAAGTAGCCTATGTCCTTCCCTGGGACTCAAACTATCTCCATACCAAATTTCATCCAAATCGGTTCAGCGGTTTATGCGTGAAGAGGTAACAGACAGACAGACAGACACACTTTCGCATTTATAATATTATAGTATGGATAATGTTTAAATTGTTTTATTGAAATGAGTGATGATCGCGGAAACAGAAGAAAATATTAATAAATTGTTACACTTTTATTTTTGCAGCCTTGAAACGTTAGGTTTTTTTCATAGTCCAATTTAAGCAGTGCTACTTTTAGCATGAATATTTGAATTAGTACCTACGTGTTTTTTTAGTATGCTTTTTTTTACGTAACCAATTTTACATTTGGTTTCTGGCATGTCAAATTTGCCTTTATAACATTACTCCAAATTATAAAAAACCAGCCAAGAACTTGTCAAACCATGCTCAATGTAGGTAGGGTTACGCGGGGGTTGTTACAAAAAATGCACTAATTACAAACAGCAACACTTTTTTTAAATGTTTTTATGATCATAGAAACAGCAACACACTTAAGTAGGGATGCCAACCCTACTATATAATATAGTATCTTACTATGTGTATTAGAGGATCAAATAATATATAAAAAATATAAATATTTAACGAAACTACTATATTTTGCGTAAAGCGAAACGCAGCCTTACACTTTTCCTTCATTCACCTGTCGCTGTCACTGAAAATACTTTCTAAAAAATAACGGGAAGAGCAGCAAAAAATATTCATTCAAAAAATAAAGTAAATATTTTAACCATATGCTATACTTTTTTTAATTTTTTCGTCATCTACTATATTTTTGGAGGTAACGGCTTTGAAAATGCTATATTTTGTAGAAAAAAGTTGGTAATCCTACACTTAAGCGACCATCTGCAGGATTTATGTCAATGTCAATAAGTTCTAGGGTAAGGTAGGGTACTTGACTGACAGATCAAATCAGTTTCTTTTTATGAACTGTCAAAACGTTCCGAAAGTATGAAGTTTGAAAGAAAAAGGTTTATGACGTCATAATCCTATACAGTGAAATTGCCTCTATATTTTTAGTTTTTGATCATTTTAAAATCACCAAAAGCTTAAAAATAAGTAAGTTCATGAATGTTTTCTACGTATTTTCAGAAATAACATTAACTGCAAGCGTGACATCATTTATGTTGACTACAGGAAAGTACCCAATTGGCAGTTAAGTGTGTGGCTGATGGTACATATGAGAAAAACACGATGTGAAAAAGTCACCAGCAAAAGAGCGTATCTTCATGGCACTTAAGTCCTTTTGTTGAAAAACGTAGTTTTTTGGCAATAACTCAAAAAAGGTATTACTCAAAAAAAGGTATTTATTAATTCTTGTGATTAATTCACATTTTTATTATTTAACTACCAAACTAAGTAGCGGCTTACACAAGACATCTATACTCCAAATTTCATCAATATAAGTCTAGTCGTTTTTGAGTAAAATGCCTGTGATATACGGACACGACGAAACTATATCTTGGGTTCCGTTTTTGCCATTTTGGCTACGGAACCCTAAAAACAGGGGTAACCGAGCTCGGCTTGGTGGGTGCACGATTTTTGTTTTGAAGAGGATACAAGAATTGCTCGTTTAAAGGATAGGTAGATATAATAGGATTGATATCTGTTCGTTCGTTCTATTCGTAGTTGCAAATTTGCGCATGTAAAGTGATTTGTGTAAGCCTGTAAGGTAATAAATTAAATACGGTTAATTGATATGAAAACTAAAATTACACATTTCCAAATTCAATTATACCTAATGACGGTGGGTATCAGCAGTACAGTCAGCAGCAAATAGACTGTAGCATCCAAAGCCCCAAATATATTGTCACGAATCATTACGGTCATAAGAATAAAGAGGTGTTGCGATATTTGTGCACTTTGGATGCTACAGACTATTAGATGCTGATTGTACCTGAGAAAATAATGAAAAACATTATTGCTCTTTGGCAGACGAACTTTTAGAATTAAAAAAAAAAACTAAATCGGAACGATCCGTTACGTTTTTTACTGCAAATGGCTTACATATTTATAATTATCATTTTATTAATAAATTACTTATTTACAAGCTTTCTGTACAATACATACACACTACTTTCACTTCGGCTTTATAAAGTTGTGTTAAAAAAGAAAAAAAATTCAGGATTGTAATAACGATGTATTAAGAGTGTAACTCTGATCATACTCGCTATTATATTTAGATAAGGTACGTTTGAGATTAGACATGACTAATATTCCTGACAGGAATCTACTTTGTGTCACTATATCAGACTCCATCGAAGACTGCCAAGGCAATCAGCCAAAGTCAAGGGCAGTTTCATCATTTCATCATCATCATCTCCCTGCCCTTATCCCACTTACGTAGGGTCGGTACAACATGTTTTCTTCTTCCATTCATCTCTATTATTCGTCATTTCAGCGCTTACTCCTTTCTTTCTTATGTCCTCTCTCACACAATCCATCCATCGTTTTATTGGCCTACCGATCGCTCTTCGTCCTTGGACACTCATCTCTAACATTCTTCTACAAATATGACTCTTATCCCTCCTCATTACATGCCCATACCACGCTAACCTACTGCTCCTCATTTTGTCCGTCATGGGTGCTACTTTCAAACTTCCCCTTATATACTCATTTCTAATCCGATCTTTCCTCGTCACTCCACACATCCATCTCAACATTCTCATCTCGGCTGCGTGCACTCTTCTTTCGTCCGTCACTTTCGTTGCCCAACATTCTGATCCATACATTACGACATTACGGCAGCATTATCCATACATTACGGCAGTAGCGATAATCAGATATAGTGCCAGCTTTGACAACAAAGAACTCTTAATTATAAGGACGTCCTCTCCTCATGCTGGTCATCCCGAGTGGAGTCCTTTTGCGGCTTGCGAAGTCGCCGATCGTCAGGTAGCAACCCCAGAATCAGAGCTGACGCTGAAAGAAATAAAACGAATGTATACTTCTGAAGTCCAAGATTCTCTTAGTGCAAGTTTGGTTACAAAAAAAGTTTTACTTTTTTGTGAATATTAGTAATTTGTTGCACAAATCTTTTAACTTTTTAAATAACTGTTATTTTCCAGTGCAATCAAGTATTTTCAATTTTATATAATTTATTTTAATTACCAAGCTATAAATTTAAACTTTATGCCTGACTATAATATTTTTTACAAAACACTTGAGATTTTTACTGCACAAAGGCTTGATTGAATAGGAAAATTCCTGACCGCTTTTTAAAAAAAATGCAGACTGATCCCGGGCGCATGGTTATTTGGTTATTAGTTTAACTCATTTAATCTAGAAAATATTTTGGATGCGCAGAAGAGCTGCAACAGAATTTTAACCTACATGTGAACAGCACGCAGAAGATGTAGAAACCGAGTTCGCACGAGCTGACAAGCAGGTAGTTGGTGATCTGAATGAAGAACACGCTCATGATACGCCCACCTAACATCGTCGTGGCGACTGCCATTGTTCTGGAAATAATAAGTAAAATAAATTATTAATGATCTATAGCAATAATCTAGTCACACTGAACCTTAAAAATGTGCTACCTTTAATCCTATAGATTTTCTAAGGACACTTATACGCTAAGCTGCAGAAGAAATTAACTACCTTGCGATATAAACATGTATGGCAGAGTGATACATAATTAGTTCCGTTATCAGCCTTTCAAGGACTTAACCGGTGAGATTAGATATTCTTGGTAATAAATTTCACTTAAAAGTTCAGACCTATCCTTATTTTCATTTCATTCCCTAAAAATTGAAAACAATATTTAAAATTGTCACTTTGCATATAGTCGTACTTCCTTATTATATTATCACGTATAGTATATCAAATTTATTTTTAAATGTTTTAACATATATATCATGTTATCTCCATAATTATATGATTATGAGTGCCTAATGTAACAGTTGGTTGATAAAGACAGGACTATTATCCCACCATTTCATTTCTTATCTCAAGCTCAATAGTTTAAATTCTTGCGATATCCATTTTGATCTTCATTACATTTTATGAGTAGGTGCTACATACATACTTGTATGCAGACCCGACTGAATTGATATTCTTTATCTTTTAAGATACGATTTAAAACGTGGTAAAATCGGATTTTCCTTGTAGAATTACGATGGCTGGATGTGGTCTGCGTGGGATTCGCACTCTGTGGCAAGCTACAGGGGAGGCTTATGTTCATCATAGGACGTTCGTGGCTAATAGATAGAATGCGATGAAAAATAAAAAAATTATGAAGTAAAGGGAAATACTCTTGGGTAATGAATTCTACAAGTTTAGGCTGAAATAAGTTTAGGCTCTTGGCTTGCTCTTCAAAGAAAATGTGATTTTATTGACCAAGTGGATTTTTAACCGACTTCAAAAAAAGGAGGAGGTTATCAATTCGGTTGTATGATTTCTTTTTTTATGTTTGTTACCTCAGAACTCCCGTCATTTACACGACGATTTGGAAAATTATTTTTTTGTTCATGAGTAGGTATATCCGAATTGGTCCCATAAAATTTTGGTGAAGATCTGATGCCGGGATCCATGAGGAATCGAAGGAATTCCTCGATTTTTATGAGCACATCTATGGCGATTTTGGTATTTATTACAGTAGTTTAAGCATTTGCATTTGAAAATCACTATTTAGTGGAGAGAAACCAATGATGAAGACACCAGCCATCAGTTACCACTGAGGGCTCTACCAGTGTTATTTAATTCGCGGATCGCGAGTCGATGAGGGATCGAAGGAATTCCTCAAATATTATGGGCACACCTTTGGCGATTTCGGTGTTCTTCTGAAAGTCATCATTTGGTGAAGAGAAACTGATGATGAAGACACAAGCCACCAGTCACTAATAAGGGCTCAACCAGTGTTATTTTATTCACTAATCTTAATATAATTCTTTATCATATTTTGCTTAGAGGCAGAAGTTAGTTAAGATCAGGGTAGCAAAGTGGAGCTGATAGTGGAGAACCAGAGAACTCCGTAACGGTTAAGAGTTACAGATAATTCTTAAAAAATACATGTAGTATAGGTACCTACGTTAAGACTGTTAGTCATATTCTTTACAGTGTGTCTCTGAGGTGGACTCCTTATCACCAAGTCAGGATCTGATGATGGGATCCCAGGGAAATCGAGAGAAACTTTCAAATATTATAGGCAATAACAATGTTTTGTATATATTTTTCTAAAGTTATTCAGTTATTTTCGTCTGCTTTTCATCATTTAATGATGCTGAGCTGATGATGGAAGGTACAAGTCCTTATTAACGGTCAATTATTCTCCAGCACTAACGTGAAGTGTAAAAAAAATTTTAAATAAAAAAAGGACCGACTTCAAAATAAACTAAAAAGCGAAAAATAGTAAATGATGACGATGATTGTGACGATGCCAATGATGACGATAACGATGATGCCGGTGACGATGATAATAATTATAGTAACGGTGAAGATAATGTTAACGATGATGATGATGGTTGCAATGGTGATTGATACGCACCTCAAGTGGGTGGGGAACAGTGCAACAGTAATAGTGGTATAGAAGCCCGACACGATCACCGCGACAGAGAAGAACATGAGCAGTGCCACGGAGCCGATCGCATTGGGCACCAGGTTGATGAGGATGCCGCCCACGCCGCACACGGATGTTATGGCCATGGCCAGGTTGCGACGACCTGCCTTGTCCACTACCTGTAACATGGTCGTGATAGTATAAGAATATAAATATTAAGGGGACGATTTTACACAAATCTAATTATTCCCATGGTCAAGCTCAATGAGGCTCGTGTTTCAAAACTAGTACATGCAGATAATTCCGGGAAGTGGTACCACATGCAATTGCGCGCCTGTTGTCATTTGTCAATCTTGACATGCCTGCTCTACGTGTAATCGTAGACAACATCTCTGGACACTGTCCGCTTCACAACATTTCTATGTCCTAGGAATAACCGACATCCGTCTGTGCAGAGCTGACAAAAAACGGGATCCTGGAATGCGACGGCGTAGCTTTACAACAGTCTGAAATCCTTATATTACCGAGATCATCACACAAATACCCTTACCTTTACTTGAACCTAGTACCACTAGCTTTGCAGGCAGGGTCATTGCACTACCGCTGAGTTCAACCGGTTGTCATGTATGAAATGTATAATTTAAGTACACGCTATCGAAATCCTTTGCTTTCACTGTTACCTCTGTTACCAAGAAATAATGTTGAAAGTGTCAACTTATGTAACAGTGTCGAGCACTGCGCATACATCTTACAGATAGGTAGCTAAAATATATAGTCTTAGAAATATGAAATATTTTCAATTAGTGCACTTGCCTGACTGAGGATGGTGTTGAAGACAGAGTGTAAGGCGCACACTCCGAACACCAAAAGAAGAGCGGTTTGGTTGATGGAGCAAGGCACTGCAGCAGACTGTGGAACGTGATGTCAACTGATAATTAATACGATGATTTGACGATAAAAATAAGGACAAGTATTACATGAATCATTTGACTCATTCATGCATAAATACAATTAAGGGCGTGGCGTAATCTACTGCCGTATTGTTTAAATATGTTAATAAATAATACGGAAGTTTTAGCCTAGGGGTTAACATCGGGCATTTGATCTCAAGTTACAAGTGTCCAAACGACTACAGATAGAAAGTAAGTAAACTAAACATGACTGTATAATAGTTACATCAGCTTCGATGTCGGTGGCAATGAGCTGGCAGAGCGTCAGATCCGACCCCTCACCAGTCTCCAACACTTGCATGAACTGGTTAGAAATAGTCGGCGCCCACACTAAAAATGATATAACACTGAAAAATAAGAATAAAACATAATTTATATTGCGGTTTTTATATAACTACATATATTGGTAGGTCCGTAGAACAAGTAGTCATGAAATGTGGATATTTATTTATGAGCCAATGACTGTATGCATCATATGTGAATGTGACCTCTCAAATCCAAGTAATACAATTAAATTAATGACAATGTTATGATGAATCTCATCACATAAATATTTGCCTTTACCGGGATTCGAACCAACCGTCCACTTCGCAGGCAGGGTTACTACCGCTGAGTAAAACCGGTGGATGGGACCAATCGAGTAAGTAATTGTAATTATTCGGACAACTAAAACAAAAACATGAATTCTGCCAACATTAAATTTAACTTTAAGTACAGCAACGAGGATAATGTATGTGTTGATAAAATTACTTACATTTGATGTAATATAAAAAGACAGGCCATGATCAAAGTGTACTTCAAGTAGGGTTGTCTAAACAGAGGGACAACCTGATCTTTGGCTGATGGCTTCTTCTCTGACGAACCTGTCTCTTGAAGTAGTCCTTTCACCTTTGAAATTAAATAATTAAACTCAACAATGTATCTGCGACAAATAATAAAAAAATAATTGTACCAAAAACCAAAATTAGCTTAAAAGACGCACTATTAATTTCTAATCTAGTTTTTTTTGTGTAAAAGTGACATTTGATCATTTTTATTCATAATAGAAATATTTAAGCACATACCTGCAATTCTTCCGCTCGTTTTCCATTGTTAGTTCTATGAATACTCTTCAATATCGTCAAGGCCCTGTCTTCGTCTCCCCTAGCTAATGCATATTTGGGGCTTTCTTGCATAAAAAACAGCCAGGTTGCGCAGATGAGGCTAGGCAACGAGTAGACCACCTGCAGGGTCCGCCAGGAGTTCCAGTAGATGCCCAGAGTCGGTAAGTGGTAGGAGTACGTCAAGGGTATAATTGGTATCGCCATTACTTAAATAATTTAACTGGTTTAGTAGGGATATTCAAGAGAAGAGTACCTAAGTATAAATTACTCAAGTAGAATTACTTACATGATATGAGGCCCTTTCCGAGGAGGAAGACGCTGGAGACAAGAAGCACAGAAACATTCCGCCTCTGTAGTGGCACGCTCTCGCTAGATAGAGTCATGGACAGTACGTATATTCCGGACCCTCTGCAATAGAAACGAAATCTGCATATGAAAATCTAGAGAGATAATGTACATAGGTAGGTAGATTTTATGGACCTCGTTTTATCTACAAGACGCTGTGCCCTTCGTAGCCCCTCAAAAACTTGGAGTTCGTAATCATAGTCAAACTATAGCTTTTATGAAGTACTAGCGTCTGCCCGCGACTTCGTCCGCCTTAAATTCGTTTATCAAGGATAAGGGCATTTTTCCGGGATAAAAAGTAGCCTATGTCGTTCCCCGGGACTCAAACTATCTCCATACCAAATTTCATCCAAATCGGTTCAGCGGTTTAAGCGTGAAGAGGTAACAAACAGACAGACAGACAGACAGACACACTTTCGCATTTATAATATTAGTATGGATACGAACGTGTCAACAGTGTTTTGCTCCTCAACAGTCTTCTACTCCTTGAGATTAAGTTTTTCGGGTGCTGGCCAGTATGAGTTGACCCAGTGTAGATTTTTCCCGGAATATGTAAGGGTCTGCTTACAAAGTAACTATAACTAGCTGGGCCACCATGAACATGATCCTGCTGACGGACAAACTGTCCAGTATATCGCTGGTGCTGGCCAGTATGAGCTGACCCAGTGTAAATTGAGCTAGAAATATGTAAAGGTTTGCTTACAAAGTGACTGTAACCTGCTGTGCCACCATGAACATGATCCTCTTGACGTACAAGCTGACCGGTATATCGCTGGTGCCGGCCATTATAAGCTGACCCAGTGTAAATTGAGCTAGAAATAGGTAAAGGTTTGCTTACAAAGTGACTGTAACCAGCTGGACTACCATAAGCATGATCCAGTTGACGGACAAGCTGGCCAGTGCGTTGGTGGCTGCGGCCAGTATAAGCGACGTTAGTAGCATGCGTCGGCGGCCGCGCGTGTCGCCCAGGTAGCCCCACAGTAGTGAGCCCACTATCGCGCCTGTAGAATAACATCGAAGTTATTTTGAACAGTCTTATATCTACCGATGAGTGAGTAGGATGAATATAAAACGTATACTTTATCATCACCTTATCTTCATTATAAAATTAAAATTGGCCAAAAACCCCCTGTTCCATCTGTCTTTTCCGCCAATATCCCCCCTGATAGAAAACTACTTACCAAATATAGGTACCGCGACCAGCAATCCCTGTTGGGAAGTGGTGGTTTCCAGCTCGCATGCGCTAGCTGGGACGATGATGGTGCTGCCAAACGCTAGCGAAACGAATGATATTGTGGCGAGGCCCGCCATTGCTATCATCAGGTAGTTGTACAAACCGTAACCTGTAAGGCAAATAATTAGTAGGTTTTGGCATAAAACTTTACTCTAGGACAGGGGTCGTCACCCTGCACTGCGTCTCGAGAGCCACATGCGCCTTTTTGGGTGTGAAGCTGCGGCTCTATAGATTAGTTTTTTTATTAAAAAAAAACTATTTGTACATAGTTAGGTAAGATTTCTTTTTGTGGCCCTTTAAAACAAATTGTAATTTTTGACTCTTTCTACTCAAAAGGATGCCGCCAGGGGTCAGCAACAAAAAGCTAGCCAGAGACATACAACTGAGATATACAAATAGTGATAATTTCAATTTTTTTTACTTGGTGAACTTCGGAGATAACAGGATATTTTATTCCATATTTTCCTTAGTAAAACGAAATTTAAGCACAATAAAAAAAAACGAAAATGTGCAAATCAAGCACTCATATGCTACCCTATTATATATTTTATAATGTTTCCTTTGCAATACATGTGGGCTGACCATGTTTATAAATATTCCAAATTTCAAATAGATAGCATAATAGTTTTTGAGATATGGCGCTCTTATAGTCGGACCGACAGACAGACAGATAGAGTCGCACCATAAGGATTCTTTGAAGTCGTTTAAAACAAGTATTACTCATCGGTCTCTATTACTTGGAGAGGTGACACAAAATACAAATTTCACAAAATCTAAAGTGTGTAGGTATTTCGTTTTCACAATTAAATTTTAACTAACGACGAAATGAAAAAAAAAAGACAATTGTTCACATTCACACATATATAAAGATATAACTAAAAATAGTGCAATAAAAATAATTTTGATCTAGTTTGAGATTGCGATTACGTACTCACCGGTTTTCTCGAGTGCTTCTTCGAAAGGTACTTTTCCATCTTTTCCTGTGTCATAGTCATAGTCCATATTCTTATTAAATTAAAAAGTATTTTATTGCCAGTATTTTAAAATACCAATCTGGAAACGATGTTAAATAATCTAGACGTATTTTACAGAATACACAATTTTTTTAACAAACAGAAATTAAATTCAATAATCATGTCTTTCATTCCGCGCTTTCATTTATTTATGACATGTAGTTAAGATAATTCATGTTTTTGGTAGTAGATATAAAAAACAATTATCAAACGCTATCTACGAACTGTGATTTATAGATAATTGAAACATTATCTCAGAATTCAAATCTTGCTTAAAAGTGATCGAATAAATTAATCTATACAGTGAAGTTTAAATAAATATTTAATTGGTTGTAACTACTATTCTATTTCTAAATATTTTGTAGGGCGATATTTGTATAGCGTTAAAGAAGGAGCTTTTAGTTTTGTGCGCGCTTCTGAAAAAAACCGGGCAAGTGCGAGTCTGACTCGCGTACCTGGTTCCGCACAAACATTCACTATTCCAAAATTTAAGTTAAGATGGTTAAGATTGCACCTGGTGCCATAAAGTAACTAAGTTGCACCTAGTATCTATCGTTTCGCATACAAATGAGGTGCAAACTTAACGTAACTGGAGTTGCATTTGCACCTGGTATCTATCGCGTCGCATCAAAATGAAGTGCAAACTTAACGTACCCATTTTTGCACCTGGTATTTATCGAAACAAATGAGGTGAAAACTTCATGCAAGCGGGCTGTTCAAAAATTAATTTTATATAAATATTTGATCATTTTCCTGTAATATTTATGCTATTTAGTGAAAGATTCAAAGTTAAAAAAAGTTAAAAGTGAGAATGTTTAAATCAAAATACCCTATTTGTAATACACTTGAGCTAGTCATACTTCTAACTATTCCAAATGGGTAGCATAGGTAACAGTCCGACAGACAGACGGAGTCGCAGTATATTTTACCTATTTAGTACGGAATACTTTTCTGTTAATGACTGGCCACATCCTGCAATTTCCTAGAATGTTTGCAATACGTTAGGGTCAAAGATTATATGAAATTTTATTTATTTAGGACCAAGTAGGTATTTCTAATAAAATTGACTTAGGTACTTAATCAAAACACGATAACAACCTTTCAGTTATTTTAAGAAACCTGTTGAAATATATGCTACGCGTTGAGGATCCCTAAAAAAAGATTTAATTTATGAAAGATTTCTCTAGATTTTTTGACGTGATAACGCACAAACGAAAAAGTGTCCCAAGCCGCTCGTTACATTTAAACCTGCTGTGCGCTTATGCGCTCCTAGTCCTGCAAAAAAACCCTGAGTTAAATTCGTTAACTCTGGACTGCGCAAGTGGCCTTTAATGACTGATTTACAGAAAGGTGTCACCTGTCGTTAATCTGCCATGAACAACTAACGGAGCATGGTGAATTTGGGCCTAAAGTTTTCTACGCAAGCTATTGTCATAGTACCAGGAGTATATAAATGTGAGAAGCTAGTCGAAGCCGCCTAGAGCGAGAACGCACTCTTCGCGGTTGTACGCGGCCGCCAGGCGTCGCCGGCGTGCACGTTCACGTTCGCTCTCTCTCTCTCTCTCTCTCTCTCTCTCTCTCTCTCTCTCTCTCTCTATCACACTTGCGCAGCCGCACCTCGCAGGCTAGTGTGATCGATCACTCTATCTATCACTTACCCATACACTGAAAATGGGCGTCCCGGGTATATAGGAAGTCACTTGTCGTACCAGGAACTCATAAAAGCGAGAAGCTTGTCAAAGATACTCTCACTGATGTCTCATTTCAACATGTTCTACTTGTCGTGCCGTGATGACGACTGCAATTGCGATGCCTATGGCAATAGCGATGGCGATAGCGATTGCAATGGCGATTGCGATGATTATGATGATGATGGATGACGATGATTATTATTGAAATAAAACAATTTAACGGATTACATCGCGTATATTATCCATCCACCCGTGACCATGGAAAGCTGGAAAGCTTCCGAAACGTCGGGAACTAAAATGAGATAATATACGCGATATAATCCGTTAAATTGTTTTATTTCAATGAGTATTAATCGCGGAAACAGAAGAAAATATGATGATTATTATTATTATTTGTTTGAGTATAGTGATACAATAAATGCGCGCCCGGACTTGGCCAAATCCATCCATACTTCCATACTATATCCATACTATCCATACTAATATCCATACTATACTATATACTATACTATAATATTATAAATGCGAAAGTGTGTCTGTCTGTCTGTCTGTCTGTTATCTCTTCACGCTTAAACCACTGGACCGATTTGGATGAAATTTGGTATGGAGATAGTGTGAGTCCCAGGGAAGGACATAGGCTACTTTTTATCCCGTAAAATACCCTTATCCGCGATAAAGGAATTTAAGGCGGACGAAGTCGCGGGTAGAAGCTTGTTTAGTTAGTATAAACTGAAAACGCGTGGAAAGTATTAAGGATACTGAATGGGCAATTCACTCAGGTAGGTGGGTAGGTAGGTAGGTAGGTGGGTAGGGTAGATAGGTGGGTAGATAGGTAGGTGGATAGGTAGGTAGGCGGGTAGGTAGATAGATAGGTAGGTAGATGTATAGGTAGGTAGATAGGCAGGTAGGTAAGTAGGCAGGTAGGAGGGTAGGTAGATAAGCAGGTACGTAGGTAGGTAGGCAGGTAGGTGGGTAGGTAGGTAGGTAGGTAGGTATGTAGGTGGATAGGCGGGTAGGTGGGTAGGTGGGTATGTAGGTAGGTAGGTAGGTAGGTGGATAGGTAGGTAAAGGGGTAGGTAGGTAGGCGAGTAGGTACGTAGTTGGGTTGGTAGGTAGGTAGGTAGGTAGGTAGATAGCTAGATAGGTGGCTAGGTAGGTAAGTGGTTAGGTAGATAGGTAGGTAGGTGGGTAGGTAGATAGGTGGGTACGTAGGTAGGTGAATAGATAGGGAGGTAGGTAGGCGGGTAGGTAGGTAAATAGGTAGGGAGGTAGGCAGGTAGGTAGGTAGGTGAGTAGGTAGATAGCTAAGTAGGTAGGTGGGTAGGTAGGTAGGTGGGTAGGTGTGAAGGTGGGTAGGTAGGTAGGTGGATAGGTGGGTAGGTAGGTAGGTAGGTGGGTAGGCAGGTAGGTGGGTAGGTAGGCAGGTGGGTAGGTGGGTATGTAGGTAGGTAGGTAGGTAGGTGGATAGGTAGGTAAAGGGGCAGGTAGGTAGGCGAGTAGGTACGTAGTTGGGTTGGTAGGTAGGTAGGTAGGTAGGTAGATAGCTAGATAGGTGGCTAGGTAGGTAAGTGGTTAGGTAGATAGGTAGGTAGGTGGGTAGGTAGATAGGTGGGTACGTAGGTAGGTGGATAGATAGGGAGGTAGGTAGGCGGGTAGGTAGGTAAATAGGTAGGGAGGTAGGCAGGTAGGTAGGTAGGTGAGTAGGTAGATAGCTAAGTAGGTAGGTGGGTAGGTAGGTAGGTGGGTAGGTGTGAAGGTGGGTAGGTAGGTAGGTGGATAGGTGGGTAGGTAGGTAGATTGGTAGGTAGGTAGGTGGGTAGGTAGGTAGGTTACACGGTCAACGGTCATCGGTAATTTTATATTGGTTATTGACATAGACAGACACATAAAAATATTCTGTTTTGACGTAATAACGTGATGGATAAATCGATGAACGCCGGCTGCACGCACAAAAAAGCATAACTCATTGTCACGCACCGCTGTCACGTTTCGCGTGCAAGCGAGATCGCGGAAAAAGCGATAGAGGTGCGATCGGCCTAAGCATTCGGCTTCTCTTCCACGTTATCACGTAAAATTATCGTCCGTAAACCGACCTTACAGACAACCAATTTTTTAGTAGGTATGCAACTATAAAACAATGCAGCGGTTCTTTAAATTAAAGACGCACATAGGAAATTTCATTTTAATTAATAATATACATCTCATAGTTTTTGACTAAAATGCCTGTAACTTACAGACAGATATTTTTTTCATAACACATTTTGTTTGCGCAATATTCATAATCGCGTTTCCCGCGCTTTCATATGTATATTAGGCTGGCGGCAGACGCACAGAATCCTGATTCGGTTTCCTGATCAGGAATTCAGATTCGGCATTCCGTGAGCATAGCACACACGTTCGATTTTTCGTATTAGGTTTTTTTTCTGCCAGTACTTACAGTGACGTTATTGTGAAAGCACGTCTGGACATGGACGACGACGAATTGATCGATATTGCACTGTGTTGCTTTGTCTGTGCATGTTTCCCAATCACTAATAACCTCTTGACAAATCTGCTCCCACGCCAACTCATTTCCATCTCTGTTGTGGTAGTCTGGATTTTCAATATCCCATGCACATGGGTATTTTTTTAGACATTATTTAATGTTCAGGTTTACCCATCGTTAAAAACATTACATTGGTACACTGCATCCACGTCCACTCGGCACAGCCTTCAGAGGGTCTACTACGACACCCGAAAAACGAAGTTCGTAACGTGCTGTCCCTCTCGCTCTCATGTTATACTGTATTTGACTGAGCGAGATAGCGCCATACGAACTTCGTTTTTCGAATTTCGGAGTAGCCCCTCAGATGATTCTGAATGGAAATTTTCGTTCGTGTGCGGTGGTTGATACAAAACTATGCGAGCGCTGCGTTCGGAATGACGTCATTCGATTTTGTTCCGTTCTGACAACCCGAACGCGCGGCTCAGCGTTCGGAAAGAACGTTAAGGTTTTTTCCGTTCGGAAACTGTACGAAAGGTGTGGCTTTGTTAAACATTTTGTATGAAAGGTTTACATTCAGGTTTCCGAATCTGAATTTCCGATCAGGAATCCGAATCAGGATTCCGTGCGTGTGCGGCCAGGCTAATATATATATTTACGTATCCGAGAACAACTCAATTTTGAAAAACCAGAGGTACACATTCGTACAAGGTGAGAGGAAGCATTCGTTGCAAATTATAAGTAAGTAAGTAAGTAAATATTTTATTTATTTATCTGGATAAATACATATTTTCTGCTTGCTAGTGAGTAAATAATATCACAATACTCCATATTGATGATTGCTGTCAGGTCGTGCAACGTATAGCCGTGCATTAACATGACCACAGATTAAGAAATATTCGACAGAATATCATTGGTTACATGCCAAAAAAAATTACAAAATGCGTATAGCCAACCGTAGCAGAATGTACGATAAGCTGTGTGAAAATATTTAAATTTTTACTTTGTGTGAGTCGCGCTGCCGCTGTTAATGCTTCATGATATTTACGCATAATATTTTTAAAGATTTGCCAATAAAAATATGTTTTAGTATACGTCTGGCATTTTTCACTCAAATGCACCTTACCCTTCTCGGGAATCGCTCGCTTAACATCTTATCTGTGCTTGTTATCTGTCAATCTTTGTAGTGTACATACATAATTTCACGGAATAATTAATTTCATTACAACTGTTGTTCTGCCGGTTCCACCCATCAAATCAAATGTGACTTAATTCTGCAAAAGTAATTGAATGAATTTGAGACTGTGTTCCTTGTGTACATTAAGTAATTTATTGCGCTGGACATTACACAAAGAACTTATGTTTTCAGATGAGTGAGTCATGTGTAGAAACTCCTGAAGCGCCGGCTTGGTTATCAAAACTTGAGAGCCAACGTGAGAAGCTGAGCAAAGCCCGTCTCGGACACGACAGCGGTGCCGGTGCGCCTTGTAATTCTTGTGGTAAGCTTTTTAAACTACACTAATCAACAACCAAGCACTCAATTTGTCTAGTCAGCAATACATGGAACTTAATCTCAATGTGGTAATTTAATTATGTATGTTGTATTGAATCCTACCTTATAGTTATAAAAACTTTTGGGTATGTAACTGGTTAAGTGAGTGGACATAAAATGAGACATGTTATTTTGACAGGACCATCATGCCCTGGGCTGGACCTCCACTTCTGGCGGAAGGTGTGCCGCTCGTGCCACTGCAGTAAAGACGTACATGATGTCCAGGACGATGACCTCTCTGGCTGGGCGCAGTTTGAACTTCTCGGGACTGCTAAGCCCAAGAAAGCTGCAAGTGAGTATATAGAATAATATTTGAAGCCTACTTACCTGACAAATCTTGTCATATAGCTCTTTTCAAAGAATAAAATGTGCTTTAACCAATGACATAAAATGAAATCTAAGAGATTTAGCATCCACAGGCCATGTTTTACATAATCTATTTCAACCACCTTCCATAGAAATTTACGTGTTTTTGTGAAAAGTGAGCAAGAAATCATGTTCATTGCAAAACATGCACTGAAATAGAGGTTTTACACAGTTAGAGTTATATTTTCTAACTAACTGTAACACTGTTTTTTACCGCCTACTGCGAGTGCTAAGTGATATTTCCACAAATTGTTCGTGTGATTTACCGCAGCCAAATGTCAAATTAAACATGAAATTTTAAAAAATCAGCATTCTTAATTCTAGTAACATACTGATAAGATTGTAAAGCATGTATTTACGTATCAATTAAAATCTATTTTACTTTATTTTATTGATCAAAATACTTGTGTCAGAGTTTATAGTATCTTGCCGGCACTGTTAGGGTTACACATAATATTAAGGAGACTTACTTGCTAAGTTATGGTTGTCAATGATATAGAAAATGATGTAAAAATAAATCCTAAATAAAAATTATATGAATAATTATAGGATAGGATAGATGAAATGTCATTTGTATTCTCAAAATCATATGGTGTATTTTGACTGTTTTAAATTACCATACATTTGCCATAGATAGAAATTCTTTATAACTGTGCATTCGAAAGCTATGTAGTAAATTGAAAGAAGGGCTTAGTTTAGCATTTAGATTATGAATGATTAATTATTGTTGATTATGTATGTTTTTCAGTGCCCTTGATAAAGATTCGTGGAGTAACAGATAAGCCAGTGAAACTTGACTGGGTGCCTCCAAATGCCTCAACAGAGTTGGTATGTATAATATTTTCAACTAGATATGTTTCTGCACCATCCACAGTTTAAAAGTATCTATAATATTCTCTGTGTAGCTTACATCTTTGAAGAAAATAACTGTATTCGGGTCTAATGTAGTCGAAAAGGCAATGAGAATGAATATTTGTTATGACTGATGAATTTAAAAGGGACAAGATGTATGTAAAAAAAAAATCTAGTCTCCAATCTATATGAATCTAAAATCAAGAAATCTTGAAATGAATGACCAGTACACATGGTACACTTACTTCTATTAAGGCCAAAAATTACTCTATGTATGACAAATATCTTTAATATTTCTAGTGCAAGATAACATCTATACTATTATAAAGTTGTAAAAATGAAACGTCTGTACATTGACCATATAACAAAATGATACTAACTATGTATGTTTGTAAGTGTTGTTGTTGTTTCATCACGTCAAAACGGCTAAACAGATTAAACTATTTTTGGTACACAACATGGGTAGCTGGGCATCCACAGATGGTTATAGGATCAGGGGGCACGGCAGTGCCCCGCCAAGTCGAGCGCGAAGCAAACACTGCCGTACCATCCTTTACTGGAACCATTTCGCCGCATTTTCAGGCCCCTATTTGAGAACCTAGGTCATTTAGTTCCGAAGTTAAGCAAGAGCAAAGTTTCGCATTTATGACACTCACTCACTCACTCATGATCATCAGAATAGAACTAGTACTTCGCATAAACTCAGAGAGCTGAAATTTGGTTAGAGTTAGGGTTTAATGGCCACATAAAAGAAAAACTATAAAACTAGGATAATCGAAGATTTGGAGTACCTGGTGACCCTGATTAGAAAACACGAGAGCCCAACCCAAACTATTAGAGGTCGACATACCACCTTTACAAAAAATATTCAACTTGGTGGACTGCTTCATTTGATGTCAAAAACCGAAGGTCTATGCCCACGCTTCTACAAAAAGAAGTGAAATCCCACCAAAAACATTCTGTAAAAAACTAACCAAGTCTCGATGGAGCTGCTTGTTTATTTCTAAAAAGTAATGAAATCTAGACAAAGTCGTGCCAAGTCTAAGGTTCTTTACAGCGTTTTTTTTATTATTATAGTTAATGTTGTGTGACTTGGCCGTTGAAGGGTACACGAGGGTACAAAACCAGGTGCTCCATGACACCGTCCGACGTCCGACCGTCAGCGATTGGTGCAATGGTTTCAATTTTATTACTTTTTAGAGATAAACAAGCAGCTCCATCGAGACTTGGCTAGTTTTTTACAGAATGTTTTTGGTGGGATACTTTTTACTCAACTATACTGAAGTAAATAAGAGGATTATGACTTATCTCTTCTGCAAACGAAGTTGCGAGCACCTTCTAGATCTACATCTTCTAGATGATATGAAGTAGAGGTTTTGATAAGTGATAACAGTTTGCTCTGATATTGATTTATATTTAGCCATCTTCCTTATCAATGAAATGGAATTTGTATTATCTGACTATATCACGAATTTTTTAAGTTTATAATAATACTATACACCTTAACACCATTCCTGCATAAAAATTAGCTTATAAAAAAACCCGGCCAAGTGCGAGTCGGACTCCCACACCGAGGGTTTCGTACAAACTTTCACTTACCCTAACATTGTTATACTACTCGGTTCCGGTTGAGTTAAGTTTGCACCTGATATCTATAGCATTGCATATAAATGAGGTGCAAACTTAACGCAACCGGGTTGTTCAAATAGGTCTTACAAAATAAAAAATAAAAAATTTGCTAGTTAGAGACATGGTTATAATTTTCGTGTAATATTTATGTTTAATTATACAAAATGTGAAAATTTCAAAATTGTAATATATTTTTGAATGTTTCATTTGCACATGTGGGCTGACCATGTTTATAACTATTCCAAATAGATATCATAAGTAGTTTTTGAGATACGGCGCTTTAGTAGTCGGACAGACAGACAGACAGAGTCGCACCATAAGGGTTTACCATTTTTGGTACGGAACCCTAAAAAATACGCTGATAATAGATATTTGAATGAGCAAAAGAGTTTGTGTCAAAAATATCATTTTTGAGACAAGCCTTTACTGCCAACTGTACTTTCCTTTGAACATCCGTCAAAACTCATTGAGACGTTTTGGCTCAATCGGAAACTCTAGGAGGGTCACTGAGTCTACTTGTGGGTCAAATTTTACTTGCAAGACTTGAGCCTTACAAACGGCTTGTTGTATAAATTGTGCTTTAAAAAGACTAAACAACAGTGGTGACTTTAATTACGAATCCTTAGTTGATAGTAATATGTTTCAGAGGTAGCAAGTCCAGTTTTCTAAGTTCTGTTACAAGTATTTTGCGTGATAAAAACTATCAACGAACTAAAGTTGAAAAGATTATTTAATGATGAATTAATAGGGTACATGCATGAATTCTTTTATCGCTTTTCTTAACAAAATATGAAAATACCGTAAAAACGATTTTTATTAAAATTGACCAAGAAATACACATGATATAGGCATTATAAACTGCTAATTAAACGGCGATTTGACAGAGAGGTCCGACATGTACTGTTACGTCATAGTCATACGTCGTTATCGCGGGTACAATTACCAATCAGATAAAGAGCAGATAAAACAGAATGTCTATTTGGTAGAAACGGACGTATTCTGCCTACAGCTACTAAACATCTAAGAAGCTCTTTACATGTGGAGAGTTTTCTCTAGAAAAGATCAATAAAAAATACAGCCGCAAAGGGGTATGGGTTTAAACTGTTGTCATATGTTTCCATCTGTTTAGTTAACAAGTTTATACATAGGAAATAAGTAAATTTAATTATCTTTTAACGTCTTTTTTTAACAATTTTAACAATATATACGTACGTGTGTGGAGATAACTGTTATCGTCTACTAATTAAACGCTTACCTACTTAGAAGAAAGTTTATTTAAAAAATAAGAAAACAACGTGTGTAATTTTTACTAACGTGTATTTTTCTGTTGTTTCATCAACACTCATCACATAAATAAAAGCATTTTCTAACTCCTTTTTAATTTTTTGCATTTGTTCGTCGTATATTTAGTTTACGTAATTCTGTCTCAACAAACAGTCCGAAGAGACTTCCACAGTTTTTTCGCACTTTCCAGAGACGCAGTTATTGATAAAATTTTTGAATATGGGATTTTCTAACTGAGACCATGGTATATTACAGCTTACCATAAATTTGGTCAATTCCATCCTAAAATCTTTTTGACGGATGTATGCTTTTCCGAGTTGAAATGTCGTTCCATAGAAGCTTTTCTCTGGGGGAAGCTAACATTGCACTTAGTGCAATATAATTTTGTATCGCGAGCCTGTAATTCAGGATAATCCTTTGTCCACAACTCCACAAATTCATCGCACGTTTTTTTCTTTCGCGGCATTTTAAAAGCACTCGGCAATAAATATATTATACACAGTTATCAGTACGGATAATTGATAATGTACTTACTAACAAATGACAATGTCTAATAGGAAAAATTATTAAAGAGTTTGCATTGCGACTGCATAGTTAATCTATTTAAGTTTTATTCGTACTCAAGTCAAGTATGGAGGTTGGGTATTAGAAATACCTAATGTGTGATACATTTTAAACTCGTAGGAGTAGGCATAGATGTTCCTCAAAATGAGTTTCGCGTCTGTTATTGCTTGTTTTTCATAATTTTTCTGTACTGTCAAATCGTTATTGTAGCCTCGATAACGACGTATGGTCATAGTCTACGCCGGCCATATAAACTTCATATCAAATTCCGTTTTGCTAGAAAGAGATAGAATGAAATGTTTGATGGCTTATATCTTGGTTATTTTTAAAGTTATTCGAAAAAAATGTTTTGTCTACTGTTTGTTTCATGAATGAGCTTTTAATAAAGCAAAAATAAAATATCATGCATTTTCCCTATTGAAGTGGGTCCAAGAGATTTGGCATCCACAGGTCATGCTTTACGTAATCTATTCGAATTACCTGCCATAGAAATTGACGTGTTTTTGTGAAAAGTTAAATATGAGCAAGATTCATGCCGGTAGTACACCTCCGCCGTCATGTCATGTCATGTAATTTGATTTGTACGGCAGCATGTTTGCTGTTACTGTCGTCATTTGTGCTAGGCGGCAGGATGCCACGACATCCTCGGCACCTAGCGTGTGGGGCTGCCGCGCGCGGGCGCTACGAGCAGCAATAGTGTTCCTAGTCTTCACACTATTTTGTTGTTGCGTCAGTCTGTATGTCGGTTGTTTGTCGGCCTATGCTTGTCTCTACGGTCTTGTGGTTAAACTGTTGTTTCCGCGGTGGGCGTCCCCGCCGGCGGAGACGTCGGCGTGCAAGTAGAGTGTGCGATTGGTTTCGTCGTCGTGCCTGATTGCGCAGGCGTCGTTCCTGTAGTCTGGCGTCACGTTCCATACAGAAGTCAGTGGCATGGTTTACGTCTCTGTAGATGTCGTCGTCAGTGTCGGATGAGTCATCAGGGTACCATTGTTTAATGGTGGCCGTGATGACATCATCCGGGTCAGTCAGTAGGTGTCGAGGTCTCCTGACATTTCTACGCTTTGCCCTTTTAAAGGCGCGGACATCCAGGGCTTGGGTCGTCAAGTCGTGTAAGGCTCTGATTCTGTCGGCGAGTTCGTCATAGTCAGAGTCGTCGTCGTCAGGGTTAAAGGTTAATAGGGGTATGTCTTGGCTGGGTATGAGTCTTTGCGTCGTCATGTAATCCGCCTCCTTAGGAGACGGGGGTGGGTCGTAGTTGATTGCGTCAGTGAACAGCTTGTTCGGATGGTCGTCGGCCTTGTCGTAGTAATTTTGTGCTAGGTCACGTATATGTTCGTGTATCGTCGGTATGCCGGCGGCTATGTGTAGGTCTAGGTTGGTAACCCGTCGGGGAGCGTCGAGTGCTCGTCGTAAAAAGTTGTTCTGCACAACTTGTAGTTGGTGCAGCTGTTTCTGTCCCACGTGACCAAAGACAGTACACCCGTACGTCAGTATTGGCCTCACGCAGGCGTTGAAAAGAGCTAGTTTATTACTAAACCGCATCTTACTACGCCTGCCGATCATTGGCCCCAGTCGGTTAAGGACGTAAGTTGCACGTTCTTTGGCCTTTTTGATGTGTCGTCGGTAAGTCAGGTTTCTGTCGAGAGTCACTCCTAAATACTTTACCTCGTCTGTCCAAGGTATGTATTTGTCGTGCAGTTTGAGTCTGTCGAGTTTGTCGTAGACGTTATGGAAGTCGTGTCGGAATACCTCCGCCGCGAAACCGCGAAACGCCATACAGAGCGAGCGAAACTAAAGCGGAACTTCCTTGGGTTTGACGTTTCGCGGCGGAGGTGTGCTACCGGCATCATGTTCATTACAAAACATGCACTGAAATAGAGGTTTTACACAGTTAGAGTTATATTTCATAACTAACTGTTTTTTACCTCCTATTGCAAAGTGATATTCGACAAATTGTTCGCGTGATTTACCATAGCTCAATGTCAAATTAAACATGGAATTTTAAAAAATCAGCATTCTAAATTTTAGTAACTTATACTGTAAATAAGATTTTAAAGCACGTCTTTACATATCAATTAAAATGTTTTCTATTTTATTCATCAAAATACTTGTGTCAGAGTTTATTGTATCTTGCTAGCAATGGTAGGGTTACTCGTAGTATTGAGGGGACTCACTTGCTAAGTGATGGTTGTCTCTCTGTGCATTTTTTAAACTTAGCATCCTTACAAGATTCCTAATCTCGGGCAGACCCAAGTTCAGTAACACCCTCCGGGTCGAGTAGAACTTAGATCATGTTATGATACTAAAAAATACGTAAAGTGAACACCATTTCAGTATAATGTAGTACAGTCAAGGGCACCAATATGTATACCACAAACTTTCACAAGTATGTATGTATACAGGTGTTATTATTATAGCAGTAAGGTTTATGTATACATATTTTGGAACTTTGTGTGGATATTTATTTTTGCCCTTGACTGTACAGATAGCATCTAAGAGTCTGTAGCTTTAAAAAAGCTTCCAAAGCGCAAAATATATCGCAACTCATCGTTATTTTTATAGGCATAAAGATACGTATCGATATATATGGCGCTTTTTATGCTACATACTATTTCATGCTGACTGATACATAACCACACCTACAACAGTAATATAATGTGTAAAATCTCAGGTATTGCGATCTGAGCCTTCTTTATCGTGTCCGTGGTGTGTACACAATTTTACGTCTTCTCCTGGCCGGTAAATTCTACTTACGCGTGACGTAAAAATATGAAGGTTAATTGTCTTCGTTCAGGTATCGGAGTACATGTCGTGCCTGGGCTCGCTGGCGCCGGTGTCGGGCTCGGAGGCGGCGCGTCGTCGCCGCGCGCAGCTCCGCACCCAGCTGCCTCCGCACGATGTGGCGCCCGCCATCCGCAACCACGCCTCCGACCAGGAGAAGGCCGACCACACCGTAAGTACCGCCTCCAGCGCGACCGCTGCCGACGTATCGAGGAGTGGAAAGGAAATGCGGGAAAATAGAACAGGAATAAGAAAAGTCCTGAAATTTTGCAAATTTTTCTTAGCGCAATGAAGTACTAATATTGGATTGGTTTTATGTTTCAATTGAATTAATATTTCTCAATTTAACAAGTATCAACATCGATGAAATATTTGAGTTTATTAGGTATGACACTAATGACATTTAAACTGTTTTCAGGAATATATCACGCGAATCAAAGAGAATGTCGTGGGCATGGGTAACGTTGTCAGAGTCGGCCCTCTTCATAGCGGGGAAATTTACTCGGTCGAGAACAGCAAGTCTCACCCCGCTACTAAGTCCTACGCTCTGCCTTTGAAGATATCCAACGTTTCCAGGGGCGTGAAGTATAACATTGTTCCGAAGAACGCTTCTGATAAAAAACTGGTTCTAGACTCACAAGGAAATATTGTGAGCAGTGCTGCCAACTTGCCAGATTACAAGAATAGTCCGATACTCGGTCACGTCGTCAAAGATAAACTCCACGTGATGCGTATCGAGTCCGACCGGATCAAGAGTGCCATCGAACATGGACCCGTCTATGACAAACTGCTCAAGAGTTTGAGCGACTTAAACATTCCAGTCACAAATGATGTTTATTTACATCCTATTAAACTCTTCCGTGAAGAGTATAACAAAAATCCTCAGTTTAAGGAGGAAACCAACGAGTTCGGTAAGGCTCTCGGCACCCACGTCATGCCTGACCTCTGGCCGACGAGCAATAACAATGTACTCGGCACTGCCAAGATTCTGGATAGCAGAGTGCAAAAGGGCACGATTTTCGCTCCCAACGGAGAAATTTGGAGCTGGAAGTATGAACCGACCACTCCTGAGCACAGTGGCACACTTTGTTCAACCAAGATTAATCCACAGTATTCTACAACCACAAAACCGCCCAATCAGGTGGAGCCTCAACAGACTGCTCCTCTTAGGGACTATCTAAGGAGCCAGTCGGAAGAAGACTTGCCGCCGCCTCCTTTGCCGAACTACAGCACTTATCCGGGAGGCGGGCCGCCGCCGGCTGCGCCTTGCTCAGATTGGAACAACCCTACTGGGAGTGCCATTCCCGATAACGTGAGCTACCAAGTATCGCCGCAGGACAGCCTCTATGGCGAACATATAGATCCGATCATAGACCAGCTTTCCGAGATGACTTTGAGTCCGGCCGAGATGGAATTTAACAGGAAACTCTACAACGAGGGAGTGCCGTGCCAACGTTGCAAAAAGTCAATGTTCGCTGGCGAGGTTGCCGTGAAAGCAGAACGAGCCGGACAAGAGGCTATCTGGCATCCACAATGCTTCACTTGCAGTAAATGCGGCGAGCTGCTGGCGGATCTCGTATACTTCTTCTACAAAGATGAGATTTACTGCGCCAGGGACTTGGCTAACGTGTTGGAAATTCCTCGCTGCGCCGGTTGCGACGAGCTGATATTCACGCGGCCATACACCGCCGCAGAGGGTCGCGCATTTCACGTCCAACACTTCTGTTGCTACCACTGCGACGCGCCGCTCGGCGGGAAGAAGTATGTGCCGGACGATAAGACCGGGCTACCCATTTGTCTGTCGTGCTACGACCAGTTCTACGCGGAGCGCTGCCGCGCGTGCGGGGGCGTCATCGGGCCGGAGCAGCAGGGCGTGTCGTGGAGCAACATGCACTGGCACGCCGACTGCTTCATATGCTCGGGAAGGATGTGCGGAAAGAGCCTCTTGAGTGGGCGATTCGTCGTCAAACAGGAGATGCCGTTCTGCAGTGTTCCTTGTGTTCAGTCTAGGGTTAAATAGAGTTTTATACTAAATACTAGAACTTTGTAAGCCAATGGATAGTTGTAATATTTTCATACTTTTTACATGACATTTATATGTAGTGAATTACTTAAGATGTTGATCTTGTGTGATTAAAATAACTGGGTCCAATTATAAAATATAAGGTATAGCATTATATATTTTTTACAAACGGTTTTTACTATTGAAGTATTATTAAAAAATACTACATGTATTAGGGCTGGGAGTTGTACTCTAATGAGGTACATAATATACATATTTAAGCTATACAAATTTTACAGACTTCGATAATGGGGGTAGTTGAGTAAGTCATAGTAAATGTTTGCATATAAACATGTTGCGTAATTACAGTAATATATTTTTGTACTACATTTTTAGGTATTTGACTGCCTATTAAAGACTATATGATTAGACAAGTACTCAAAAGCCATGGCAATTCGTATGTGATAGATGGTGATATGATGGAGAGGAGCTTCAAATCATTATTTTTAAAGTGCCATTATGGGGTATTTATGAAGGTTTTGAGAAGTGCAGTAAATAAAAAAAATATACTCATTTTGTATTTTATTATTATCCCCTAATCATCGATGATGCAATGACTGCCGTGAACAGGTATAAGTGTTCTACTGGCTTTCACCCAGTGCATGTAAATGTTTATATATTTCGAGAACTTCACTCTGAACCTTGAATGCCACTGGAGTTCATAGAAGCACCTGTCACATTCTACACCTGGCAAAAGCTTTCAGAGAAATAGCATGCAGTGAAGACATTAATAAGCTTGCTAGGCTGCTGATGACAATTCAATGTTAAACAACACAATCGAAAGTGAAAAACCTAATGATCTTCAAACAGTTGAATCAATGATTTTAAAACATGGCTAAGAATTCGCTCAAGGTTCCTTTCAGACGAAAATAAACTAAATTGAAATTGTTCATCTGTTTACGATACAGGCTTGGAGCTACAGTGCCACAGATAGGACACATCAAAAACATAGTAACCTGGTGAACCATAGCTAAAAACACTTAAGTTACTACCTTTTAAACACGAACAATTACATTAAAAATTCATCCATTTACTTTTTGTTTTACAAATATCATGATAATAATCACAATTTTTGCAATTTATTAGTGGATCACTAACGGCGCTAACGGCTAAAGAGTCGGATGCACCATACAGAGATCCATAAGCAAGAACAGATGACAAAATTCGTCGACTACTGGTGTGGACGATTAGCTCAGATGGTAGAGTGTACTGCCCCGGTCTGGCTCAAGGCACTGGTTCAAGTCCAGTATCGTCGAAAAATTTTTTCATTTGTTTCTGATCTTTGTTTATAATAATTCATCCATTTGTTTAAGAGCTAAGATGTCTCAGACATATTAAACTTAAAATACCCCTCTTTTTCGGGTTTTCTCGTCTTCTTCTGTCGGGTTTATAATAGAAATGACTTAAAATTCACTCTTAAGAAAAACTCAAGACAGTTGTTTTATTAAGATTGTGTGGGACATTTCTTTTGCATATGATCATGAGCTGCCAACTACTTTAGCAAACTAATGAACATCCTATAGGTAGGGTTGCTGGAAGAGATCAGCTTGCACAAGATCCTTAAATGTTGTACAAATATCATAAGTAATCTTCAGGCTTCGCATTTATCATTCATGTGACGGTAAAGGGCAATGCAGCAAATAACTCTTAGGCCCTGGCGCCACGGTCACCGGATGTTAGAGCCAGTCCTGTGTAATTTTGAACACTTGAAAGTGCTTATCAGAGCTAACAAATGTTCATATCCAAGTATGAGTATATCTTTGAGCTGCATATTTGTATTGTTGTGTAGTAATATTTGTCATTAGATTACCAGAAAATCTAAAATGGCACTTGGAATTGGAAAACTTTTTAGTACCATCATTAATAGAAGCTGTTACATTCATCTAAGTTACAGTCATTCTCTTTCTATGAGTATATTAATCAATCTGTTATACTATGGTCTCATTTTTGCTGTAATTCTGCTGGAAGTGTATAAACCTTTTAGGTTTTTTTAACTTTTAGGTAGAAGTTGCTGCCTTTTAGAAAATAACCAAACATTGTACCTAGCCAAGATTCAACAACAATTAACTATGGAGGTCACTTAAATGCCCTAATTCCCTAAACATGTAAAAATTTAACTCAAAGAAGTAAATTAAAACTTCATTACATAGCAGTTGTTAATATTAAGCATATATTTCAATATAAAATACAAATTACAGTGCAAGTATTATTAGACGATAACATTGGCAACAGTACTTATAGGTTGCTTCCTCATGCTTTCACTTTCAGTTTCCCGAGATCGTTTCTCAATTTATTGACGTTCTCTTGCAGTGCTTCCTGTTTGTTTTCTAGCGCTGAAATGTGACCGTCAGACCGCTTGATTTCCTTTGTGATGAACTCCATACGTTTTGCAACGTTCTGTTTCGCTTCTTCCAAGTCCTGCTTGACTAGCACTGGCCCGATTAACTTATACACTTCGGAGTCCTTCTTAAGCAACATCAATTCTTCCTTTACTGCCTTATTTTCATTTAACTGGCTATCTAATTGTTGTTTCTGGGCAACTGCCTTATGATATTCTTTTTGAACGCTGGTGATAATTTCCACCTCTTTCTGAAGTTTTTTTTGTATTTCTTCAGTCATTGTGGCTAAAAGTTTGTTTTCTGGTTGTTAATGCTTGATAATTAATTTTAAAACGAAAGTTAATAGCGTATTACTATTATATACTCAGGTTTTAAAGGTTAAGGTTATATCTAAGATGACAGTGACAGTTGGGCCGTTGTGCTTTTTTACACTACTTGAGTTGTGTTTAAGCGCGCATGTTATTTGGGATTTTATGTACATATATAATTTATTTCGTTTCAATCTTATCATCTAATATTCTACGAATCTATACTATTAAAGCCTGACCTGACCAGAAATGTGTTCCGCCATGTTGCGGAATTTTATCTGAACTAATTTCTTACACTGGCAATAATTTTAATGATAAGTTGTCAGGTCACTGTGGCGGTTTATTCAAATAAGAGTGATCTTCTGTTTTTACTGGAGAATGTTTAGGTATCCTGAAATGCTTAGAGTATATTTTAGTGGCTCGTCTTAACCGGTCCATTATTTTTTCAGACTCCCGTAGCGCTCTGGAATCTCTTCTGGCTAACCCATTTTCTTCCAAACTTCATAATGCTTTGGTATTTATGACCAAAAATGTTATTTCGGGTTGTTATTCTAGAGGATATGAAGTAGTTTTTGCCTGGATCCCTAGTCACTCTGGTATCACTGGAAATGAAATTGCTGACCGTATTGCTAAAGAAGCAGTATCCTGTGGCGACAAGGTCCCTTTTAAAAACTGCTGTTTTGATATTCTTTCCCTTCCAAAATCTTTCCTGACGACATCTTGGGATTCTCGGTGGCATATCTCTAGTAAAAGGAAAGGTGCAAATTTTGCAATCTTACAACCGGATATCCCCAAAAAAACTTGGTGTTCCAAAATATCTCTAAATAAATTAGCAACTTCTTCTATCATTCGCATGAGACTAGGTCACTGTTCCTCACCTTAACAGATTGAGAATTCGGGACTCTTCGCTGTGTGAATGCGGACTGGATGAGGGTAATTTAAATCACCTGTTCTTGGGGTGCCCTCGTCTATACAACTCACGACTATACTCGGGATTAATTTACCAAAAGCTTCCACTCCCTACTTGTATGACCTCTCTTCTATTTCCTGACCCTGTAGTATTCCGATTTATTTCTATTTTTTTGGCCACGAATAAACTTAAATTATGATATCTATTATATATTTATATTAATCTATTTCTGATTTTCCCCTATTATATGTTTATAATATTTATGCTCTAGTATGTTCTAGATGGTAACTCTAATCTTATCTTCCGAGTTTGTTTGGTCTCTAACTTATTCGTTCTCTTTTACTTTTTATTAGTTTCATACTGTCGTGATGCCTTACTTGACTCTGGCAGAAATGTCATTTAGACGATTGCCATAAAAAAAAGAGTGAAGTGTTATATTAATTGATAAATGACTAAAACTTTTAAACAAAAATAAAAACCGACTCCAAAAAAACTAAAAAGTAAAAAATAACGCCATAATGCAGTCTATTCAAATTACTTACAAGTAACCGTTTATATACTCAATCTATACAGTATATACAATTAATCTTATTTTGGCGTCGGTGCCATATAAAGAATGTGTAAAATATTGAAAATTGCCGATTTTAGTAAGTTGTGACACGATGGCTCCGACTCCAAAATAACATTAATTTATTTTTTTGTTTAAAAGTTTATTTATTTTACACTTTTTAGTTAATCGTTACTTAAAAGTGTATCTCGTGACGATTCGAACAAGCCCAAACACGGCTAGGATTTATTTTATTACATAGATCTGGTGCCTACCTTCCGTGGTACCATTCTCATCAGGAACATTTAAATTTGTGACTATGAAGTTGCTTAGCTAAATTAATCAAGATATTTTGTCGCCAACCGTAAATCATTTATCATTGAGGAGTTCCGATGGCATTCTGTGGTCTTCTGCATCAGTTCGACTTAACCAATTTACACTTTCTGAATGCAAATGCTTATTATGTTTCTTATAATAATCCAAATCGCTATATAAATGCCTACAATATTTGAGGAGTTCCTTCAATTCCTCATGGATTCTACCATCAGATCTTCACCAAAATAAAATTAAATGGGACCAACTTAAAAGTACCTTCTATAAAACCAAAAGAAAAATTTTGGAATCGGTCAAAAAGTCTGCGAGTAATCGGTGAACATCCATAAAAAAAAAACATTCCGTCGAATTGAGAACCTCCTCCTTTTTTTGGAAGTCGGTTAAAAAATGCCCAAAACAATTCACAGTCAAGAGCGGAACATTATTAATAATGTATATAATCAATTGCTGAAAATAAAACGTACAGGAAATGAAACTATTTCGCTGGAAAACATTTCAAAATTAACATCTGAGCTGACAGGTAAACAACTCAAGATGTCTCAGTTATAAAAAGGTGTCATTATAACTGTTGCCATGAAAATCAGAATAATATCTCTTGAGAATGGTCATATATTTCTGGTTTACCTTTAGCTATTACAAGCCCTATGGAGCGTTGAAAACCAGAGCAATGTCACATCACAGAGTTTTTAATCACTACGTTTGGTCTACATATCCAAAGTGTCCGTCAAAACGTGTTAAATTGGTGGTGACACTGTGTGTAAAATAAATGACCACACTAATTCCAAAAAAATCAACAATGATGCAAGATAAATCATTTTGAACATGATTGAATATTAACATCAGAAGAAGAACGAAGGATTCAGTAGCATTTCGATAAGAATGATTTGTTTGGTTGTTGACTTTATACTATCTTGCTATTCTAACGCCACATTCTGGACGGATTTAGAACTTTTATTTACTGCTTTCCGCAAGCTTTCTGCTGAAAACTTTTTCATTACATACCTACCCCATCGCATCTTATACTAAATGTATGGGAGTGTTGAATGTCTTGTTAAATTTTGGATACTTCTCGTCTGATTTGTAAAAAGTTATTGATGTCATTTTTTTTACTCATTAGGTAACCTACTTTCCATATCAGTTTAAAAAAATATATATCTATAATAGTTACGGAATAATCGCCCGGGCACACTTAACGATTACACCCTGTATATAGTATTTTCGAAGTGCTACCTCTAAAAATATAGTATATGGCAAAAAAAATAAAAATATGTTATGTGGTTCAAAAATGTATGCACTTACTTTATTTTTTGCTGCTCTGCGCCTTAATAATTAAATTTTTATATCTGAGAAAGTATTGACAGTGATTCGTGAATGAAGGAAAAGTGTAAGAGGGTGCGTTCCACTTGACGCAAAATATAGTTGTTTTGCCTACTATTTATCTATATATCTATACTATTATAAAGTTGTAAAAATGAAATGTCTGTACATTGAAGATATTTTCAAAAAATTGATTGTTACGGACTATTTGGAGGTCACTAAAACAAAAAAAAATATTTTTTGGATTTTATGTATATTTGTATGTATCGTCGTGGCTTCATCACGCAAAATCGGCTAAACAGATTTCCACAATTTTTGGTACACGGGTCCAACCATCTGGAGATACCCAGCTGTATCTCTAGATGGTTATATAGGATACTTTTTACCCGACTACGCTGAAGAAAAAACGACGGGTTATGACTTTTTCTCTTCCGCGAACGAAGTTGCTGGCATCTTCTAGTATATATATATATTTGAAATATGTATAGTATTTGATCCCCTAACATGGTAGGGTTGTCAGCCCTAGTCACTTCACATAGTATTTTTTTTTGCTTGTATTAGTTGTTGTCCTAGTGTGAGCCCAGAGCCCATGGGGGAGGGAGTCATGTCCCACATGACCCACCCACCCTGGATTTGCCCCTGGTCACCGAAGTATCAAAGCAACATTTTGCTGACACCCTATATTACTTCATTATCATAATCATGTTAGCAGAAAGATATCCAGTGCTGGACAAATGCCAACCTAAAGATTGAGCGTCGTATTCAGCAGCTTCACAATTCTCACAAGATAAGTAAGTCTACATTCAGAGACTGGAGATGGAGGCATGTTAAACGTGACAAACCCTGCGTCTTGTGATTAATGGTCCTCACAAGGCCCTCACTCACCACTTGAAAAACTTTCTGTTTTCTGTTCTTTCGCGCTTGTAAGTGTAAATTAAAAAATAATAATAATAAAGGATGAGGTAACTGACACCATATAACAGGTGTCATATGATATATTAAGTAGATTGTGTAGTGACCTACATCCCAAATACTGTGATGTCGTGCAAATGTCGTGATCAGTTTTACGTGTTTGTTTATCTATTACGCAACGTTTATAGTTATAGTATTATGGTTATTGTTGTGTCTTTGCCACTTAAAGGAAACAATGACATAGTGTGTTTGACCGCAAAACACCGTTATAACCATATTATACAAAGTTTTGCAGCCCCAGCCACATTGAAAAAGTTTTATTTGAATACACCTTTGGCGTTATATCAGAGAATGCTACAAATAAAAAGGCATCGTTAGCGGTTTTTTTATTAGTGTGAAGCTGCGATCAGATTAAAAATGGTTTCGTGCGTACAGCTCTCCGTGGCGCCACCTATGGTCTCACCGGAAGATCAGCGCTGGCTTTTTTAATTATGCTGAGATGAGACCATTTCGGGGTATACTTAGGTGTAGTAAGCTATAATTATGTATGCAAGAAAGAAAGAAAATACATTTATTCTAGAATAAATATATTTTCTATCTTTGTTTCTTTCTAGTGCACTCGTAATCTATTATTCATGAAGAAAGAGTCGATAATGTATTGAACTTTCATGGTGGCTGTCACGATTTTTTACGATATGGTAATTTTGGTGTTTTGTGGTTTAACACACTATGGCATTGTTTGCTTTAAGTGGAAGGGATACAACAATGACCAAAATACTAACGTCTTCGTAAAAGCCAAGTACCAAGGACTGCTCAACATGCTCGATCCATTACGAGCATAGTCACGAGACACGAATGCGAGAAGTGTAAGTAACGTCGAGGTCCAATCGTGTCTCATGACAAAGGTGCTTTAACGACATGAGTAACCAATAACCACTAATGTATTCTAAGGCTGGAAACAGTGCTGGACCGATGGTACGCGCATACGGTCAGTCGGGCGTAGCTATCGCTATAGAAAGCATAGGCGCGTTCAGACAGACTGATGCTGACCGTAAGCGCGTATGCGGCCGTACAAAACAAGCCCGACCGAACGGGCGCACATAGGGGTATTTTAACGATCTACGCGGCCAAAATTATTTTCTTAAGAAACTACTTCTAAATGATATTAATAATTAAAACAAAAGTTAAGTTGTGAAAATAAGTCATTTTTATTAATAAAACATTAATCTTCTAAGTTTGGCGTTGCAGAAATCAACATGGCGATTGTTTCTGGCGAGAAACTTTCATTTTTATTTTTTTTCATGCTCCTCATGCTGCTGCTGCTGCTTAAAAGAGGGTCCGAGCTGAGAAGTAATCTATTAAAAATATCCCTGTTGCAGGATTCTCTGGAGAATTTTCGGGCGTAATCTCGCCGATATGTTCTGAAGTGTTTATTACGGGCCTCTGCAGCTTCTTCAGATAGTTGCCCTATAGGCAATAATGCATTTTTAATTATGACTGATCCATGCACGAGGATTTTGTGCATTGTTGGTGTCATCGGGTGCCAATTATACAAATCTACATATAAGCGAGCAGTGTCTAATGCGTATTTGTCGTATTTTTCCGGGTCAACTGGATATCCACTGGATATGACCTCTAATATGATTTTCAGTCTGTATATTAAATTATAATCTATTCCAGTTATTTCAGACGCTAATTTCGGATCTTCAAAAAACCTTCTACTGGTGTTTCCATCGTTTGTGTTTCCGAAATTGGCCTTTGGCATGTCCACCCGTAGACCGTTTTTTTCGCGAAATAGTTTTTGTATTTTGAGCTTTGCTTCTCTTTCTGTATTCTTCTCAGCTTCTGTTTTTCTCGCCCTGTATTTCTTTACGTGCAATTTGTACGCCAAGTGTAAAATACTTTCAAAGATACGTTTTCTGGCGTGAAGCACAGATAGTCCAAACTCGATAGCCTCAAAACTTATATCCTTATTTAAATCGATTTTATTGAAGTCTTTTGAACTTGCACCGCATATGTAACATCGACTTGTGGATTTTGTTCCAGTGGCAGCGTTACAGACCTTACCATCAACCATTGTCATGATAAAAACATGTTTAACCATAAATTTATTGTTGTTCAATACCACCTCTGTTGTGGTTAGCAGATTAGCAGCCGTTTTAACGTGGTCTATTTCTTGTTCCGTTATATCTGTACTCTCTTTTACGAATCTAAATCGAATAAGCCTGCAAAGTCGTGGAGAAGATGGCTTAGGGTTTTCCCATACAATTTTCTTGTCATCTTTGCCACAGACTAGTCTCAAAGGAACAAAACAACTTTGAAAGATACTCGCGTCCGAGTCTGCATCACTTACAAATTTTTGTTTAAATTGTGACTGTTGAGATCCGTCACACCCCCATTTACAAATTAATTTTAGGCTCTTTCGTTCTTGCTCCTGCAATGTAATAAGGACGTCTTCTAAGTAGATTGATAGACGCCTGACTGTGAGATCAACCAAGCTTTGCAAGCTGCTTTCAGCAGAGGTGCTCGTCACTTTGCATTCATCAGGAGGTGGATAACACTCTTGTTTGGCCTTTTGCAAAAGCGTGTAACAGGGAAAGAACTTCTTATTAGTATTTCGGATTATTTTATATTGTCGACGAGTTAAGTCTGCATCTACAAACATTTGTAAAGCTTGAATAGGTGTAAGCCTATCCGCTTCTGCTTTTCTTGTTTCCTCAAATGCTTTTTTATATTTAGTTGCCCTTGTTGGAGAACTAACAATTTGTTTTAACACGGCAGACGCATCACGTTTTCCAGTTTTTTGCAACTCAGTTTGTGCAGCATGGACAATTACTTCTCCTTCTAAAGTCGATCGAACTTCTTCGGTTTTCCTTCTTTTAGATCTTTCACTTGATTCCTCAAATAATTTACAAGGTCGACCTCGTTTAGTTTGTGTCAGCATGGGAAGTTCAAAAGTGCCTTGAAGCCACAAATCATTACATTTTCGAAATAAATCTTCTTTTTTATGAGCTTTAAACCATCTTCGTTTAATTTCGGACTTAATATGAGCAAATCTTCGCTTAAAACTCGCGATTTGGTCCTCGTGGTATATGTCGCCTGATAAAATATCATCTTTTAAAAAGTTGAGCTTTTCTTCAATGTTAGCTAATTCAAAGCTGCATAAACGGTCAAACAAGTACTTGCGAGTCACAAGCCTCACACCTGACGAGCTTTGTGAACCTAAAACAAATAAATAAGCGTTTAAAAATGGGTTAGACATAAATCGTGGTTTTAGTAGTATTTTTCGCTTTAACTTCAAAAGCCTCAATAATGCTAATTCGCGATTTTCCGCGGCAAATTTTTTAAAAGTTGTCTTCCTAAAGGTTTCAAATTTATAATAAATCAAGAATCAAAACCGGATCTCACCCGATAGTACAACAAAAA
The DNA here is from genome assembly GCA_905404275.2 of Hedya salicella. Taxonomy (NCBI): domain Eukaryota; kingdom Metazoa; phylum Arthropoda; class Insecta; order Lepidoptera; family Tortricidae; genus Hedya; species Hedya salicella. The sequence continues at coordinate 32,169,106 of FR990097.1, forward strand.
CCTTAATATAAGAACAAATCATGCAAAAAAATAGTCTGTTAACTACTAACTTTCAAAACACCTGAAATTAATTTATACATAATAAGTGCGAGTCAAACGTAATTCAGAAAATTAGTTAATTACCTGCTGTATCTGGATCCATCACTATTTTTTTGCGACTCAACTTGAAACAGCTAATATTCACTGTCAAAGTTTATGTTTACACACGAACGCCGAGAACAGAGACGTACACCTCACGGGACGATCGAATTCCGACTGCTCGTACGTAGACAGCGTAAACAGAATGAAGGTTGGAGGGGATGGGTATTGTTCCCAAACTAATCCCGTTGACCCAGGTAGTCGTTTTTTTTACCTGGCATACATTTTGTAAAATTGATTTTTGGCCGCGTAGATTGTTTAAATACCCGTATGTGGGGCGTACCACCGATCGAGCACTGTTTTATGTCCGAGTCTCTCAGCGTTCGAGCGCCTGGCTGGATTTTTATGGCAAATTGACGTCCCGGTTAGACTAACGTTTCAATCTAGTTATTTTGTAGACGTGTGTGGTATACACAAATAATAATATTAATACGTATATATAACTAACACGAATTTATTTTTATTAAATCAGTATTTTGTTTGTGTTCTTAACGCTAGTGACTACTGTAACAAAAATAAAACTTATACCTAAGTACTTTTAAATCCACGTGTATACGGTATACATACTTTGGTTGCAAATACCTAATATAGCTTAACTTATTTATATCCATGATTAATTTATACATTTTCACCATATTCTAGAGTCCACATGTACCCAGCCTTTGGGTCTCCACTCTTTTCAGCCTGTCTTTGAGTAGCCTCAGACCTTTTGAGAATTTGCTGGATTGTTTCACTTAATTTTGGGTTTGATGGTCTAAACACTTCGTTCCTGAGTTCTTCGGATCTCTTCTCAAACGAGCCACGTTTTCCAAATCTTTCCCGTACGAATTTTTCATACAAATCGACGTGCTCATCGTCATCATCTTCATTATCATGTTTTGATTTCTTTTTATAATCTTGTTTTTGCTCATTAGGTTCGTCATATCTATAATAACCTCTGTCATTATCATATTCTGGTATTGGTATTTCTTTTATGGGATTTTCATCGCTATGTTCATCGCTGTAATGATAAAATCTTTGCTTGTTAGGTTTGTTCTTATTTTTCTTTTTGGGATAAGGGCTTTCATAATTGTAGGCTAAAACGTCATCAGGTAGTTTTATTTCAGGTAATTTTACTGTCACATCGTCAAATTTAAAGTTTAGTTTATCATCGTAACGCCTATCCTTTGGCAATAATGTATCTAATGTGCCATCCTTATCGTTTTCTTGATAAGTTGTTGGTGGCTCACTTTTTTCTTCACCCTCTGCATTTTTCTTGTCATGCTTATAATTTAATGGAATGCGCTCAAATTGTTCTTTCACATTGCCATCTGGTTGATCAATATTTTGAACAACTTTTTTTTCATTTTTCTCATCGCTGTCATTTTCCTTTGTACCTAGAAGTGTCTCTAGGCTTTTATCTTCCCTGTTTATTTCAGCTTTTTGTGGTTCTACTGTTTCTATATTTTCGTCACTATACTCGTTACTATTACTTTCAGTATTTATTTCTACAACAGGTTTGATTTCTCCATTATTTACTTTCTCAATATATTCTGAGCGAGGGCTTTCTTTTTCTCTAGTTGTTTTGTTATTAACTGGCGCCTCTTCCCGTGAATCATTATCATCCTTATCATATGTGTCATTATCTAATTCAACTTTACCGTCTTTATTGACTTGTATTCTTTCATAACTAAAATCACCCAAATCAACATCTTGAATGACTTTTGGAGCGGCTCTATCCGAATCATCAAAAGTAAGTTGCTTGAGTTCTTCCTTCGGTTTATCAGTTTCTTCTTCGGATTCATTACTATTGTTTTCAGAAGGATCTTTTGCTTTTTCCTCGTTTTCGTCCCGATCATTTGTAAAGTATTGTTTTCGTGGAGACGATTCACGATCGTTTGAAGAAACCTCATCTTCATCACTATCGATACTTCTACCATGTGGCACATCACGATTTAAGTTTTCGTATTTTTCCTCGCCACTTTGTTCACTTTCTTGGCTTTCTTTACTATCAGAGTTCTTTGCAACCGATTTCAAATCTTCACTCTCGAGACTGTCATTGCCATCCGCAGGCAAACGTTTGTGCGAGTTATGTAATCTTTCTTCGCTTTCATCAATGCCTCTTTCAATAGACTCATCACTTGACTCATTTGTATCAGGTTTTCGTCTATCATCTGGATTATCATCCTTTTCTTTACTTTCGTCGCTATCTTCTCTAAGCAGAGGGGGTTTTTTAGACAATCGGTTATTGTCCCCATCTTCTTTATTATTGCTATCGAGCTGACGCACAGGGTCGTGTAGTGTCTCAATATTAAAATCAGCTAAATTAGAATTTTTGATTAGATTTCCAGTTCGTTGAAGTACGGGTAAAACTAATTCTCTGTCTCTGTGATCATGTCTTGTTTCGTAGTTTATTATTTCAGGGGCACTGTTACTCCTTATATTATCCAATTGAATGTTTAAAGATCGTTTTCTTCTCATGAAGCTATTTCTTATATGTCCACTACTTTTTGCTGGCAGAATGTCGTCATTTTTGCCACTTACATATTTCATAACTATATCTGTATCTTTGATTTCATTTAACAGTGAAATAGATTCAGAACAGTTTTTGCACTCGATAATTGTCTTGTTCTCAACGGCTCTAGTTGCAGTTGAATTCAGGGCTAATGATGCGACTTTCGTCTCGCTGTTCTTTGCTTCTTTAGGTAATTCTAGAGAGGCGCCTTCAGATTTGTCGTCTATTGTGTTGTTACCGCTTGATGTGTTATTATGTTGCGGGGTAGTGATGGCCTCTGTTACATCCTGCGAATATTAGATTTTTCATAAATGTTATGGTTTATTAGTACGTAGGTATATTCATTTTCATGCAGTGCCTTACCTGATGCTGGGTATAATACAAAAGGATCAGTAAAACAACATATGTAACGTTTAAATTTCCTTTATATTTATACTTTTATTTACACAATACTACACTTTATTGCATGCTTTGTTTACAAATACTCAAATACTATGACTAATAAATAAGAAATAACAAACTAGGTGGAAAACTAAATTCTACTAAATGTGCTGGTGCATGAGATTCTATTTTTTTACGTGGTCTGTTATATCCAAAATATATCCTTTAGACCCAACAAAAAATGTTTCAAATATTTCATGAGCAGGCAAGAGTTCTACAAATACTTAACTTAATGCTACTTAATTTATAACTAAATACAACTAAACGTTTAGAGGTGATACATATTCTTCATAACTAATCACAGAAAACGATTTGACTTAGGTAAAGAAATATGTATACATGTACAAATTATAAAACAGATCTGGTCTGTAGCAATCATATGTATCGACCTCTTAGATGCAGACGCGGTATCTACATCAAATACTATATTAAGAGTAGTATAAAATGTAGGTACATAATATGCGGAAATAACTATTAATTTATATTGATTTCAATTTGAATTTGCGTTAGTCATAATTATTATCATAATAATTATACCTTTACGCACTTGAACACATATTTTATATTTTCGTTATGATATAATAAAATCTACAATTTATGCATTGATATATCTGCATTGTGACAACTGCTATATATCTCATTAGAGTATATTGTTTCATCTATAAAAATATGGCAATCAAGCGTTTGGCTTCACGCCCCTAAATTAATTTTGTACATATTAACTACTCTATATATAAATAAGTCGTCTGAAAATCCAGAATTGGTATGCGCGAGTTACTAAACTATGGGTATGAAAAATAAACCATCGTTTAATAACTTGCAAATTTGGAATCGTCGCCTACACTTACACTGAACAATATGATATGTACGTGAATCTACTTAATTACAGACTGGTGTTGTGATGACTATTTGAAGCAGGCCATTCAATTCATTCTAGTAAGATTTCGATATGTCAAATTGAGTGAATAGGTATTATCGCACGAATGAATTAAAGGGCCAAAATACTCTAAGTAATACTTGGTGCTTGACTACTTCTTGCCAAAGAACGGATTGTGTGAGAAGCTACTCACGAACTGCTTCGCTGCGCCTGCACCATGGAAGGGCGCGGGCTCCGCCCATTTCGTGAAGTCCATTGAAGGCATGATGCCGCTTCGGCATGGCACTCGGGGGTTCCTGAGAAGAGATTTACATTAGTTTCTAGAACCTAGGCATTTTATTGAATATTATAGCTACATATCATACAATGAATAACAAAAAGCAAAGATGGACATCATTTCGTATAAGAACATCAGACATGGCTATGGAAAGATAACTAGACACTACATGGAACAGCGTATTCTGATTAGTCCTAGAAAAGTAATGCGACCTGCCCCCGTATTGCCTAACGCGTTTGACGCTCGCAATCGCAATCAAGTGTCATGATTTTGTATGGGCTATGACAGTTGATTCGGATACAAAGTGTCATAATTTCGTTAGGCAGTACCCCCGCGGGTACATTAAGTTCTATTGAAATTAAAAAAATAACGGATTATATTGCGTATAGTATCTCATTTGAGTTCCCGACGTTTTGGAAGCTTTTTAGCTTTCCACGGTCACGGGTTAACTGAGAAAAGATATATTTTCCCCTGTCAGTTACAACTTGTGCAAACTACCTACTTTGAAAAAACAAAACAAAACAAGAATTTGTTTTATTTAAATGAGTAATAATCGCGGAAACAGAAGAAAATAATAAATTAAGTTCTAGTTTGAAACATTAACTTACAGTTCGTGGTCTGGCAAGACCATAGGGTAGAGCTGAACAGTGTCAATAATATCCGTATTGTCGCAGATGACACGGGCAAGTCTCGATTTTCTTATCTCCGTTAGCTGTTCTGGGGTGAACGACGACGGTTGATTTGGTAACTCGAACCTATAAAAACGAATAATGTTATTCTTCCTCCCACAATTATCTATTCCAGAATGACCTGCAAATGTTAGATTCAATTATTGAACTCACCAGAATCTATCTCCTCTCCGTGAGTATGAGAATTGAGTTGCAATAATACAAGCGAAAGTGGGTCCCAGCATTGAACCAGGCAACGGTCTTTCTGAGACTCCTCCTGACCACAGATCGACATCTACAGGGTGCTCAAAGATAGATTCGTATTTGCGCACAGTTTCATTGGGCATGGATCCGAAGAGATCTTGGAAAGTCTCAGCTCCGCTGAGTCCGCAGAATTTTCTGAACTCCATGTATCCGGGAATGCCAAATTCACGGCCTCTTTGCATATTAAATGATACCAAGTCCATTCCGAATCGAGCTCCCACCTTCTTGAAGAGATGGTTGGTGACCTCTTGCGTGATAGAGTCATCCATAGCCTGTGCTACTTGATTCATCAGTCCCATGACATACTCATCTAAAACACCAGCTCTGTATAAGTCGTAAGGTCTTCGGATTAGATCCGACAGTCTCTTTGAAGCTGTAAAGAATAAATGATACGTTAATTTTGCAAAAGTATTCAAATTAGTTTAATAAGTAAGTGGTGACCCTTGCGATATATAATTACGCAGTCAACTTAATGGTCGATATTTGCTTACCAATGAACTTGTGAGCCTTGGACCATCTCTCTACAGCCGTGGGCAGGAGTGAATGTCCGAACCGATACGCGGCCGAGGCGAAGGAATCGATGACGTCAGGATTTACCGTGTTGTCGTACCCATCCCAGTAATTCTACAAAATTGCTTTTATTAGAGACATAACACAAAAATTCAATACAATAAATAATTCTTTGAGGCAGAAGAGGATGAAATCAAAAGGCATGACAAAGTCATGTTTGATAAAGTAAAAAGTGAGATTTGAAATAAGGTAGATACAACCAATATGGTGATCAGACAAAAATGTAAAGCTTTTTTTACTTCTTTCTCCAGGACTAATCCGAATTTTTCCATGACATCTTTTCCAAGGAGTATAGGCAGGAATTCGTTGTAAGTAATGTGCTGGATCTCGGCTATGTTGATGCGACGGGCCTCTTGGAACAGGGTTTCGTCGTCCCAGTGAGGGTTCACCTCGGCCAGCGCCTTGGCCACGCGGTTGTGTTCGCGAGCCATTAGAGTATGCATCACAGTCAGGACCAGTTGCTCGTTCACTCGAATTTCACCTATTGACAATATATTTCCATAAATAAAACTACCAGTTAAGGCAAATTTTCCAGTGCCCGACATTGTCCCATTAGTTGACACATTTTAATTTGTTAGAATTAATGTAGCATTCTGATGTTTATCTTAGTCACAGATAAATATTAGTACATATTTTACTTCAGCTTAATGTGATCTGTGACATGGAAAATTGCAAGACATTTTATAAATAAACGAGTATGAGTATCCACACAAATTGTAGTTGTAGGTGAGCTACTTAGGGTTGTCAAGTTGTCAAAACCAGATTTAATGAGCGTTTCTCACCTGCGAAGCAGGTTATGTTCTTGTTGGGTTTGGTGCAGCCCTCGTCAGGGATGTCTAGCTTCCGCGGCAGCATGTCCTTCAAGCCGTTCTCCATAAACACAGGGTTCATGCGTAGCAGCCAGCCATACCAAGTACCGTGCTATGTTTTACTAGGGTTATCAAGTAACTTACCAACTTCTGTAGGTAGTACATATTTTGGTCTGGTGCAGCCCTCGTTGGGGATGTCCAGCCTCGACGGCAACAGATCCTATAGAACGGACTCCGTAAGGGCGAGGTTCATGCGTGCCCTCGCTAGGAATATCCAGCTTCAGCAGCAGCATATCCTTCAAACCGTACTCCACGAACACGGGGTTCATGCGTAGCAGCCATCTGTACCCAGTACGGAGTTCTGGATTTTACTAAGCTTATCAAGTCATTTACCAGCGTCAAAGTAGTGTCTATTATTTTTCTGTCTGGTGCGGCCTTTGTCGGGGATGTCTATAGCTTCGACATTAACAGATACTTTAGAGCGAACTCCGTAAAGGCCCTCGCTCGAAGTTCGTTTCATGCGAAGCAGCCAACTTTACCCATATTATATATTACGGTAGTCAAGTTATTAAGTGACTTACCAGCTTCGAGCCATTATCATGTTCTTGTTGGGTCAGACGCAGCCCTCGTCGGGGATGTCTAGATTAAGCGGCAGCAGGTCTTGTAAGCCGAACTCCGTGAAGACTGGATTCATGCGTAACATCCAATTTTCATTCGGAGTTCCATGTTTTATTAGGGTTGTCAAGTAATCAACCAACTTACCAGCTTCGAAGCAGTACATGTTCTTGTTGGGTCTGGTGCAGCCTTCGTCGGGGATGTCCAGCTTCAGCGGCAGTAGGTCCTTTAGACCGTACTCCGTGAACACGGGGTTCATGCGTAGCAACCCACCGTATCCGGTACGCAGTTTCCTGTTTTACAAGCATTATTATTTGTATATGACTCTAAAATGAGATGTATTCGTCAATTACTATTCTTTAGTTAAGGATGTATTGTATACTCTACTTCAGGGAAATATACATGAAGATTGAATAGGTACTTTGTATTTCAAGTACAAACTACATGTTTCTTATATCAAGGGACAGGAATTGTGTTTGATGCAGCTGTTATATTTTACTTATTTTAACGAGTATGTCGTTTATGGTGATTAAGATTGATATCGATGAAATTGTCCTTTAGGAAGATTACGCCTTAATTTATCGATATTTAATAGTCTTAATTTGTTCGTTTGTTTACGCACCTTGCGAATTTTTCAGTGACACCGTAAACCGTGTTGCCATCGATAGCGCCCGTCAAAGTGTTGAACGGAACTCGAGAACCTGAAAAAAAGAATTAGGTACCACAATCGATCTCAATCGTTCATTTAACATATGTAAGTTGTAATTTTTTACACTGCAAAAATAAGTTATTTATGCACATACTCGACTGCCTATAAATAAAATTATACGTAGATTATTCCTTTGACTCATTTTAATTATGATTGCCCTAGTTTAGTCATAGTCCTTTGCATATCTTGACTGCCTTTTATTTTTACGACACTGTCATGTTAGTTAAATTGCTATTAAATAAATTAAGGGTCCCGTTTCGTATAAAATCCTAGCCACCTATGGCCGTAATTACCCTGCATATATCTAGTAAATTGCTTTAGTAAGTTTAACGGTAGTCCTAAAAACATATTCTACGATTACTGCGCCGTTACTTGCAGGCTACGCGTTACAAATTATTTCTTAATGCTCCGTGTATTTAAGTGACATGAAAACGTATTGCTGTTATCGCAGCCAATTTATCTTGAACAACGATAATCATTTGATATTATTAATTCATACGAAACGTATTTCTTAGTGTAGATCGGAACAGGAGCAGTTAATATAGTTTCTCTTTATAATATTCTACGCACGACTCTCGTGGCCTATGAAATTCTAAAGTTGATTAATTGTACCATGACTCTTTGTATGAAAAAATAGAATAGACGGTCCAAGAATGGGCTAATGTTGTTTATATGATAAGACCTCCCAGACACATAGTAATGTGGTAGAAAGTTGGGTCGCTCTACGATATCTTAGAGTATTGAACCAGTGGAGATAACAAACGTGTTACAAAACAACAAATTTTTCATGCATTTTTATAGGGGGGCGAGGTTCAAACACACCCACAAATAAAAAAAACATCCACTCACTGACAATTTATTGTACGTAAATACTGACCCGCGAGTTAGCGGGTACTTTGGCAGAGGGGAATGTTTCGTTGAATGTGTCCGTATGGCATTTCCAGTGTTTAAACGCTCTAAGTACGATATGTATCAAATGATATAATAACTCTTTATTGATGCAGGTAACGTTCAAAATGTGTAACCTATGTAAGTACTCTGTCATACTCGTTGATGTTGTAAACATGTTATACAATATACACGGGACTAAATTGCTTTCACAAACTCATCTCCACTATAAATTACATTGTTGGCTTTTACTTAACGATTGAAATATAAGATAAGAGTTGGGTTGTCATTTAAGAAGCTAGTTTCACGTATCAATAGTTCGCTTCGGTATAAAATGTCGCAAATAACCGCGGAGTGACCGAGTTGGGTTGCTTAATCCCCAACACAAATTGAGTTTATTTCGATTGTTAAAGCGATTGGCAGTTTTTATACAACTACGTTTAAGAATCCCTCGTCACTCTTTATAATCTTTACTATTATCAAGTTGCAAAAATGAAATGTCTGTATTTGGAGATCACTGAAACGAATATATATATAAATATAGTCGGTGTGGCTCCATCACGCAAAATCGGCTAAACGGGTTTCAACTATTTTTGGTACACTTGTAGCTGGGTATCTCCAATCTCCAGATGGTTATAGGATACTTTTTACCTGACTGCGCTGAACAAAAAAAGTGGGGTAATGACTTTTTCTCCTCCACGAACAAAGTTGCGGGCACCTTCTAGTTATTAAATATGCAAGTACGTTTCGAGTAGGTGTGTGATCATAATCAAATCAAAATATAACATGTGCAGTGTGCCTGTCGTGGAAATGCAGTTTCCTTCGAATCGTTCTTAGGTTACCACCTAGTGCGGCCAGAAATTTCTGTTCAATTTATTTTCCTCTTAAACAACACAAGTACAAAAATTAGCTGTGCGCCAATGTCTACTACTTGGGCCGGTGCCTGTGCCCGATTTTATCGCACTATCTGCATTCCGCTATAGGACGTCTGTTGGATTGGCGAGCGACCTCGTTATTTTGACAATATCTATACTCATTGACACATAGCGATTTTCGTCATCGTTTCTTTGTTGATGAGTAGTAGTACCTACTGGCACTGTTGAAGAACAAAACTCGCTCGGAACAGCGGTTCTGCGTTTTATATTGCCTCAGTCATTCTCATGGCTATTTTGTCAGCAAGTAGCTCGACATGTTAATTATATAGTATCAGATCTAACTACAAGTAATTAAGATATTCAGCGTAGGATGATGAATGTTGACACTACGATCATGAAATGAAAAACATAACTGACCTTTGCCGACCGGTCGAGTGAGTCTCTTAAGTAATCTGTCGAAATAGTTTTACTATTACAATGTTACGACATTTGTAATTGATGGCGGTAATTGGCCTTAAACTAGAGTATAACTACTTATAAAAATATAATTTATGGTTCAAGATTTTCGTACTGTTTATATTCGGTGCCAACTGTAATAATTATGCAGCGTAACTAATAGTTTGTTTAAGTTTATGATATTACTCGTACATCTTGAAAGTCTTAGTCTCAGTAGAACAGACCGTAATAATAACTGGAGTGATTTTCATTAAGGTTGGCAGTGGCGCCAGTAGCGATACATTCATAGAACTCGTTTCCCATCAAGTAGCCTATTTTATGATCTGCGAGCATATTTATTTTTCTTACAGCACTTTAAAAAAGGACGCCAAAGCGACTCCGGCTTTAAGTGCGTATAGCACTTTTCTTTTTGCATCCCAAGTGAGGGAAGGTAGTTACACCATCTTACTCACTGGGAGATAACGTGTCAGCCAAGTTCCAAGCCTTTTGAGATCCAATCGATTTAAAAAAAAAAAAAAAAGAAATTGCAGATTCTGGTACTAGAAAACAATAGCTAAGCGTATAATATACGATTAAGGTTTAGAACCACTTCTACTCAAATTTAACAAGTAACCTAGTTTAGTTCTTACCCAGACGGCAGCCAGGTCTCGGCGACGGGAAGCCCCTCACGAAGTCAATGCACTTGACCCCGAAGAGGCGGTAGAAGTAATCGTCGTCGGGGATGCGGATCTCGTTGCAGTACGGGTGCTTCAGGTGCTGTGGCCGCTTGCAGCACTCCTCCGGGTCGTTGCGGTTGATGGGGTCTGCAAGATTTGGTAGAATTGCTGTTAACATTGCGAAATATGAATCGTTTGGATTAAACTGTGCTTAGAAGTCTATATGACATTAAATTTTAGTCACACAATAATAATATGAGCTTATGTACACTTTATATGAGCATACTATGTAAGTCAATTACAGTTAAGTTAGGTAAAAAAATGCTGAGGGGATTAAAAGCTCTGTTTCATTAATCATAATTATTAGTCATGTAAACTTGGGATAAGTAATTAGGCAAGTGCACAATAAGTAAAACGTACTTACCTACCAACTACCAATTACCAATATTAGGTTTCTAGTGAGTGTGTATCTATACTTTTTAATATCTTAAAAGTTTTTTAAATAAGTATTTGGATAATAAGACCGTCAAACGGCTCATAAACAATATACGAAGACAATAAATATAGTTCTCATAGATGCTCTATTGTAGTCACGGGGACTTTATCACCATGTTTCATGTATAACCATGTGCGTGATTGATAGTAAAACTCACCTAGCGGCGTGCCAGTCAGAGTGTAGTCGTGATCCATGAACTGGCCCCAGGCGATGACCATGACGGTGCCCGCGTGGTCGTGGAAGCCCTCGTCAGGGTGCATGGTGCGGGAGACAACGCGAGACAGCGGGAGGTCGCGGCCCGTGTGGGAGATGCGGGGAGCGTTGATCCCGTCGGCGAACAGCGGGCCGATTAGCCTAAAGTAAAACAACCTTTTATAGAAGTGACTGAATCATTTGAAGTTGGTAACCCGCAGGTTCCTAAATGTTATTAGAGGAGGTTGGATGACGGCGGATGAAATTAACATATATATGGCACGACATCCACTACTTACAAAAAAATCCCGATGTGCTGCATACTAAATAGGTACGTTACATGAGCAGTTTATAACTAGTAAAATCATGAGACGAATAGCATTTTATTAGTAATAAACAACGTAAAGACGTAGCGCGAAGAAATAAGAGTCAGCTCCTTCTTATCTGTTTCAAAGGTTACCTTTACCGTATTGGTATCGAGTCCTCAGTTATCAGTTATCAGTTTATTTATTGCTTTCATAGGTACATTTCAAGATGGTACAGTTACATTTTCCGCTATGAAACCCTGTACTTAGGGCACTGCACTTACCTCTGGAACGGCGCGTTGATGGCTCCCCAGGTGGGGTGCTCCAGGTTGTTGCACAGCCCGTCCAGGCGGCGGTATTTGCCGGCGCGGCACTCCACGTGTGAGAACACCGGCGGGCATACTTCGCGGATCAACGTTCTCGAAGTATCGATCAGAGGCAGTCCCTTCTCTATTTCTTCGTATGTTAAGCCGTATCTAGAACAAAATTCAAAGTGTTTGGTCAAACTACTCATGTGTTGTTGGCATGTTAACCATTATTGTTATTAAAAAAAGTAGCCAGCTATTGGCCTGGTGATAAGTTACTACGGCCAACGGGTTTTTGGGTAACAACAACAACGGAAATAAAAAAATATATTATCTAAGGTAACCTTACCTTACCAAAATTTAAAGAAGCAAATATAATAGAAAAGAAGTATCTATACCTACTAAGTAGTAAAATCTACTAAACTCATTATATCCTTAAATAAATACCTACTTTGAATTTAACGATATTTTCAAATGCCAAGGTTTTGCCGTTTACTTAGATTTACAGAAATAATTCACAAGTAATGCGCTATGCGATTAATTATAAATGTAACATTGAAGTACGTGAAAGTATTTTAAAAGGAATGCATTTTTAATCAGATTTCGTTAAGATTATGTTTAACCGATCCTGAAGATTACCGCTTCCTTTAATTAAATTTTATAATTATGTATATGTTGTAATTACGTGATATTTTCAGGATTTTTTACACAAGGTCATTACTTAAGTTTTTCAGTAATCGTTTCATGAAAAATATTATTCTACATATTTACTTATAATACAACCATGACAAGGAAACTTTTAATGAGTAAGAAAGACATAAACTTATGTACTGTTAAGGTAACTTAAGATCGTCGTTAAATAAGCCTCGTACTATATTTGATGCGGCTACGGAATCAAATATTGGAGCTCATTGGTTCAATAACAGCCTATTTAATCTTATCGTACAATCTAACAAGAAACGTCGCTACCGTTCCGTTGCTCCATTTCGTTCCAGCTATCGGTAAGCATTAGAAAATGATGAATCAAATCTCTTAGTGCTAATAAATGGTACTACAAAATTGACAACATAACTTTAGATCGAAGATATTTTTAACATCTTCTTTGAGACCATTCAGTTTTGAAGTTATCTTGCAGTTAAACAGCTATACATATATTTGTATGGTAGTAAGTTTAAATTCACAACTCCCAATATAATAAATTTATCAACACGTATTAATATCGAGGTCAAAGACAAATATTTGGTATGCGTTTCGAGGTCCCGCTTACGAATCAAGATGTACCTATTTAAGCACCAGCGGTCTCTGAATTAATTAAAATTAATGCAGTATTTATCCGAAACTGGTAGTAAAAAAACATTAAAGTGTAATTAAATACATTACTTGCCGTATTTATGACACTAAACTAAGAATGTAACGTAAATTGTATAATTATTGTCTGGTATCTTCAGGATTCTGAATAACTAATAGCGACCATAATTTAATTTGGCATAATTATATTTTTTTCTAAAGACGTTTTTGGAAACTTTTCAAATTTTTGTAGGACGACTTAGCGTAACTGATTTTTTACAACGATTCGTACAAACATCAAATCATAGTTCTAGTATACGTAGTTCTAAATAACTTGAAGATAAATTAAAACTGTGATTAAGGTGATATCAGACGATTCACTTGTATGTTTGTCTCGCTTTTTTCAGACGTGTCACTTTTAGTGAAAGATGCAAAATTAAACAAGAAAATGAAAGAAAAGTGAACCATCTGATTATATCAGTATTATATCACCTTTATGACAAAACGATTATAGCACACGAGGGCGAGATCAAGCGATCTCGTTTATTGACTAGATTAATATCGGAATTACGGGATAAGCAGTGGATAAGTGACCCCATACTTGTGTTAATTGTGGCTGATAGTTATGTAAATGTGACGTCAATTAAATGACTTACGTCTTTGTAATTTAAAAGAAGAACAATCCGACCATACAGAAGTCGTGTGACAGCTTTTATCAACAATAGACCCCAGACTTGACGTGCCCTAGAAACGTCAATCAGATGGACGAATGCAAAAATGGTATTAGCAGTGACCTTCGAGATGATACGCAATTGTAATTGTGGATGTAGATACAAATAATACGAATTAGTTGTTCGCAACTATCACTCATTGTAGTGACCTTGTCCAGGCAGAGTAAATGGTCTAATCATTGCTAGAAATCATTTCTTAAAGTCTCAAGAGGAAACAAACAAATGATTTCAGAACAAATTCATGTTCCTAATTGTTAAAAGTAAAGTCCTGACTGACCGACATGAATTGATTTTCGAGTTTCTTAACCGCCTGACTTGCGTGGACGCATATCTGTCGAAATGTCTGCAAATTTTTGCGACAATTTGAGATATTGTCATTAAGAGAAATATTGATTTCAAATATGTGTACAGTTGTACACGAAATTAATATGGATTATGTGGAACAAACAGTGGAATTCTCCAATGCTCAGCCGAAACTCTTCATTCAACTGAAAAAAGTTAGTTTGTTTTATGCACTTTAACGATTGCTAAATAAGGAATGAACGTTTGTATGGAAATCCCATAACGCACTCGGTGAGTACTTCATAAAATACACTTTTCTAATAAATCTTGCTTTACAAAGAATCATACGGAAATAAAACAGGATCGGCCATTGAGAACCGGTCATAGGAAGCACACATCATCAATATATACTTACACCGACGGATCATAACATAACTATAAAGAAACGTCACGGCGTAAACTAGGATTTCCGGTGATTAAGGAATGAAATGGAATTAGAGGGTTTGCCGCATTCCTCATTTTTGAGGCTAGGCAGAGTAGGTACCTCATAGCTTTAAGGTCGAGACACGCTTGCCCTTCGGAAGAGTACATTCGAATGCCGTATACATGAAATCTAGATTACGGTTCTTTATGGGCTTTATAGCTGAGCTATAGCCATCAATCTCGACACATCGTGTAATTTAAGGCTCGTCCTTAATAATAATTTTGTAAATCGCCCATAGCGATGTGACTAGCTATTATGCGCTAAATTGATACAGCTTATGAGCTTTGGTGCGACTAACCAAACTTAGACCTTTATTGCTGGCACGATGGTACAGTACAGAGTTATAGGAGAGTGAGTGACCCCATTTGATAAAATTATGATACTAAAATTTGCGTAAATTGGCAGCATCTAATTGTTACTGCTTCTATACGCAGGCAAGTCGATATTTCTCGGGGTCTATTTCATTGTCACATGGTGCTGTTGTAAGCTTAAAATGCCCATAAGTTAAGCCGAGTCACGTTTAAATACTCAAAAAATTCGTGGTTACCTGTTATTGGTTTCGAAATTCCATAAAATGTCATTGATTTTTTATATTCCTTTATTTCAGGCAACATGGTCCGTATATAGGAGTAAATAACTTATATAGTTACTACCTTTATTATTGTTTTATGGTGGTGATCACTTTCTCCCTAATGAACCGAAGATTTCACTGGACAACATCGGGGCAAATGGAGAAAAAATCGCAAAAGCAGCTTCTTGGAGCGAACCGAACAATTTTAACCCACGTCTTTTCTCAACTTTGCGAAAGAATTCTCATTAAGAGATTACTGAAGATGTATGTTATTTACAAAATTCAGGTTACCTACTTGCCAGTTTCTAGAAAAATGCACATCGCATCCAAAATTGGTAAAGGAAATTCTCCTTGTGTGACTTTGGCCTATATATATATGTTCATGGAAGTCAAGGCGATTTGATCAATCACTCGTCACCAGCTAACAAGGGCTAAAAGCACAATTCAAGCCTAAATATACAGACCTTGCTTTTGCTGGCAGAAGTCTATAATGTCTACCGTGGCGTGTTGTCAAACTACATTACTATGACGACAGAATTGGTCTACTTTTTGTTCAACGGCAGTAGTGTATGCTTAAATGTTCTAACATGGGCAAGCCAGTGTGAATACCAAGGGTTCTATGGACGCCACGCCGCTAGTAGTGAGCTAGCTAGGTTAGTTGGTAAATAAGCTAATCTTTTACCAGGTACCCGACTAAGATTAATCGGAGCATTTTTCATAATTCCTTGAGCATTATAAAGGTTAATTACAGCTTTATTACACCTCTGAAGCCTAGCTTCCGGCTGACTCATGGAGTGGCGATCGCGATGACATTTACGAGCACTCTCCGCTCACTTCAAAGGCCAATTTGCAAACATGTTACAATGACACTTAGATTAAGAATCTACACCTACAGTCCGACATTTAAAGTCTGAATAAGTACGAGCTGTGCAGTAGTGCATTAACTCACAGTATAAATGTTATATTTACATTTAACCGAAGATTTACTGTAGGTGTCACACTCACACCTCACGTTGTACAAAGGAATAATAGATGTGTAGTTCCAAAATCACCATTTTGAGCTTTTGCATCTACTAATGCCGAAGTATTAAATCAATCAAACAAATTTGTACATTAGAAACCTAATTTAACGTTGTACATGTACAAGTGATACTAATAATACATTTACAGCCATATCGCCAATGCAAAGTGGTTAGCGTGTATAGGCAATTCGTTAGTTAAAAGCTATTTAGCTTATCTAAGTGCAAATTACAAATTATAGTACGTAACATGCTTAACATGTTGTTACCACACGTCTTCATAAAAAAATACACATTTTTACCGCACTAAAATTAAGAGTCAGTCTGAATAGACCTTAAGTCGATTGGCAAACTAATTCCGCCTCACGTCTTGCAGCTTTATCGTTCAAACTGCGCATGAGTAGGTACGTTTAAACGTATGACTTGACGTGTGGTCGGCTCCGGGTCACAATCGATCGGCGTCGGTGCTTTCAGTAGTGAACCATTAATGTTCTTTGACGTTATTCAATTGTCAATCATGACCGACAATTCAAATTACTAGTTAGTCAACAATTTTAGCGATAGTTATCGAACTTACAAGTTAATGAATAAATACATTCTTGCAGTAATACAATTCGTCATATGAATTAGAATACATTATTTGATAATGTTTCATTAGGCTTTCTGTGACAGCTGAGATTCACGCGAATGCGGGATAGTGATAGGAGGAGTTTAGTTATAGCGGCTACAGAAACGGTTCCAAGATTTTTATGAATATTATGAAAACCTAAAATTTCAAAATTATCTTTGTAGCGCAGAGCCCTGTCATGCAAAACTCCAAAAGAACCACTGTAGAATTTTTTCAATAGACAATAACCTAGATTGGTGTGTGGATTGGTATTTAGACTGCTTCTGCTTAGTTTAAATATCCTCCGTCTAGCCTTCACAAACATTTTCACAGTGGCATCCATCTTGGTTTTGGTTCGTGATCGATGTCGGCCGTGAATGGCCCGGGATAAAGAAGCGCGGAACAGAAGAGCGGCCTTGCGGGCCGGTTCTATTGATCTTTTCCAATTGAACCATATGAGAATAAAGAGAGCAATCGTTTGTTTAAGGTCGTTTGCAGTTCCGTGACCGCTGGACTATCCGTCTTCTTCATATTTGATTTAAGTTTTTATTCTAGCGGTGTTTTATTCGATTACTCTCAAAGCCACTAATAAATAGAGAAACAGCATCTATTTTACAGTATAGGTACCATTTGTTAGTTAATAAAGTTATCATAATAAACTCCGAAGGAACCTTTCATTCTGATTGCACGTAGCTCAAATAATAAGTAATTAACGATGACATTACATAAAACGGTTTACCAGTATCTGGCATGAACTTTTTTGTCATAATCATCATTTGGCATAATGTATTTTTTTCTGAATCTGTAGAATTTACAGGACTTTTTAAGGCATCATCTCGTTAAATGCATTAGGTAGGTTAGGTTTGTTTTATAACAACCCTGAGAAGTTTATGTCTTCAGAAAAAAGTTATGGTTTTATGTAATGTCATAATTAATTACTTACTTATTATTGGAGCTACGTGCAATCAGAATAAACGGTTCCTTCGGAGTTTATTATGATAGTTTTATTAACAAGCAAATGGTACCTATACTGTAAAACGAATGCTGTTTCTCTATTTATTAGTGGCCAAAACGGGCATAAATTATTTTGTAACTTACTTAATACGTGAGTAAAAATTGTTAAAAACATTAAGATACAGAATAATGCAATCAGTAAGAAGTTAACACAGGTTAAGCAAGCCATACACTTAAGAAGAGCATATCAAAATACTCCAAATCACATGACTGGGGTTAGGTAAGTCACGATGTTACGTAACGCTAGCTCTGACCTGCGTCATCATATTAACTAATACGAACCATCGCGAGACTATTGCAAGACTGTAATTACTAGCAAAAAACTGCTTGATTTTGTGCATACATGGTTTTTTAGGTCAATCATTTAATTTTTGCGCAAAACAAATATTTTCCTGCTTTCAAATAAGAATGCTGTAAGTAAGAGTAGTTAATCTAATTTTGTTAATTTAGTGCCAACATTTTCTAGACAGAATTTAAGCACTATACGAATGTAACGGATTATATCGCGTATATTATCTCATTTTAGTTCCCGTCGTTTCGGAAGCTTTCAGCTCACGCTCTCAGCTCATGGTCACGGGTGGACTGAGAAAAGATGTATTTTCCTCTGTCAAAGTTACAATTTGTGCAAACTACCCATTTTTGAAAAAACAAATAAAGGAAACGTCGGGAACTAAAATGAGATAATATACGCGATATAATCCGTTAAAATGTTTTATTTCAATGAGTAATAATCGCGGTAACAGAAGAAAATATTATATACGAATGTATTTATTAATATTTTATTTATATGAGGTGAAACTCACTATGCTTGTAATTATCAATCGTTTGACAGTTTTCGTATATAAACAAGTATAGAACGCAAATTCGAGAAACTAAAATATATAATATAACTTACGTTCGCGCCAAGCTGATGGAAATGTCAAGAATAAGTTCGCCCACACTGGCGTAGTCCTCTGGCTTCCAGTCACCTTTAGGCTGAGACACCACTACAACAAAATAAAGTTAACCTTAATAACACCTTTTACGTTCTACATAGGTACCTTCGAAATTTTAAATATGATAGATCTGCACAAGCTCCTGTCTCCTCACTGGTACTTGTACCAAACCGACAGGTTTCTGTAAGGCACTAAACGTCGTGCTAAAGGCTTAAGTAACAGAGCTTAAACGATGGGCCTCCATCGCAAATTACCTTCACACAAGCATTAATTAGGCAGGTTTCTAAGGTGTACGATAGATTATACAATGTAAGTTACGTTATATGGAAAATCTTAGAAACAAATAAGTAAGCATCAAAAAATTATAAATTAAGAGTGTGGTTATTCTTAAACTTACAAATTCTTTTCCGGGCATCCAAATAGGCTTGGTTGACAGCTTCGTACGTGATGCATGTGTGTTGTCCCTCGTACCCGCTGCAAACAAGACAATTAACAACTATTGTAGTTATGCGAACAATTTATAGGAATTTCAGTTGATTTTAAGTTAAGTACTTCACCTGTAGCAAGTTCAGTTAATTAAGTTATTACGCTGGTGTAAGTTACTCATATGCACGAACACGCATGACAGTTGATGTGAAGAAAGCGGTTGGCGGTTAAGCTTTCGTACCGCAACAATGAGCTTTTACATACAAATATACAGCCACGTACCTATACCATAATATTAAGTTACGCAGTTAAATATTGCCATTGAAGTACACATTAGGCACGTCTTCGCATAAAAATAAGACATAATACGAAATATCGTAAATATTTTAAATTTTTATATTCTATTACATTTTATATTAAAAGTTCTTTCAAGTATGCTGACTTCGCAGGTGGCGTGGCGTCAAGCAGTAGGTTAGCAAGCCAGAGAACTATATTGTCGATGTAGCCCAAAGCATCAGCAGACTGAAGTGGCAGCGGGCCAGTTACATCTGTCGCAGAACCGAAAGCCGTTGGACCAAACGTGTTATGGAGTTGAGGCCACTTAGCGTCTTGGCAAATTAGCGTAGGGTGCTCTCCAGCTAGGTGAACCGATGACATAGGAAAAGTGGCTGGCAGCATTTGGAAACAAAAAACCCAAGACCGAGTTCTATACCATAGAACTGACATATAGGGCCTATGTTCAATAGTAGACAGAGATACGCCGAGGATAATGGAGCCAGCGAAAAAATGGCATACTTTTTCTTCAATGGCAGAAAGAGAATGCCGTAAAATAGACAGCCGAGTGAAAATGGGACTTAATGGATGTAATGCCACAAGTCATCATCATTTTTCGTTCCTAGCCAAGATAACGTATGAGTCTGCAACCACCAATGATGAGTTTCAAGCAGAATTTATTGCATAATAAAATATATTTTTTAGTATCGAATTCCCATTCACCTGTTACTCGACGCAATTTCAAAGTCGTGATATCGATGACAGCTAAAATATCCTTTAAACGTCTTAACTATAATATAACCACGATTGCGCAAGATTTACTATCACAGGTGTATCTAGGTCAGCGTTACAAGTATTACTGACAGGGAAGTATCAAAAACATTGAGGTTTCAGAATATGTCAATCACACGGGCAATTTAATCTGACCCGCGGTATAGTATGACTTAGTACGGTAATTGGTCCCGTTTCTTGTATGTGTCTGTAACATATAAACTGCTTTTAACTGGGTATGTGATAGCGATCTTCTAGTCCTATTACTTAAAACGAGCTTTTTCTTATACATATATATTATACACCGTGTTTTTAGGGTTCCGTAGTGCTTCCGTACCTCAGACGCGTCGAGGTATCATGTTGAAATTAACATCAAATGCTTATGTCTGCGGTCCCTTGCTTCAATCAAGCTTCTAAGTCAACGCAATCCAAAGATACGGTCATTAATAAAGGTGTTTTCATACAAATTGCCGTCCATGGAAAACCTATAGGGTACTTCCAGTTGTTCTAGAAACTTGAGGAATCTCTAATAACACAACCCAGGAAATGAATCAGAAAATCTTAATATTTTATGTCTGTATGTCCATGTCATTAACCAACACATACCATACCATATACAATAAAATACCCTACACCGCGTATATTTTGCTTAGGAGTAGGGCTCGGCTAACACTGGATTTCATTGATATGGCCATTGTTAGCGTATATTTTGAGCGAAACCCTCAGGGCACGAGTCCGAGCCGTATTTGGCAGCTTTTTTTTATTTAATTACCTTTAATTTTAACCGGTGGTAATTACTTTTTTATTTGTTACTAACCGACTGACATTTCGAAAACGAAAAAAATTCTGCCAGTCCCCACATTTTGATTGGGTTACTACTAACACATAGCATGAATAGCAGATTTTTTTTTCGTTTCCGAAATACCTCTTCATATGAAAAGTTAGTCGGTTAGTAGGATATAAAAAAAACACGGTGTATATATGTAATTGGTTCCTCGGGAACTGCTCTAAGGCACCCATTACACGGTCAATTCAGATCGCGATCCAACGAAGGTTGTGGATTGCAGTAGATCAATGGATCTTGGTGCGGCTGGTTGCAATTAGCTGGAGTACGGCCGTTGATCTACTGCATTCCGCAACCTTGGTTGGATAGCGATCTGGATTGACCGTGTAATGGCTGCCTAACGATTTGGATGAAATTTGGTACGTAGTGTAAACATAGTTTTGTCTTTCAACTTTACCTAGATAGGTTTCAGCCACGAGCAAAGCTCGGCTGCCCAGGTTCTGATTAGTAATGTAAGGGCGGTCGCAGTCTGTTAGAGACTTCATCATCACAGACATATCATTGAAATTACCTACGTTTAATAAAAAGCGTTTCTCTCGTATAAAGACTAAAAGTCCTAAAAATATATAATTTTTTCAATTCGAACACAATTACTACGCTATATACAGATTTTTCTTGATCCACCTTCCCGAGAGATGTCGTAACCTTTGCCTTTGTGTGTTACGGAACCAGTCTGTTCCCACGCGTCTTCCGGAAGCGCGCGCGCACCTCACCGTTCAGACTTAATTCGTTTAGAATGTATTGCTTCCCCTGTACTAACCGAATGAGGTCGCTACAAATACAGGGTATATCTGGTATTTCAACTGCTGTGATTTATCCGAAGAAGGCGAAAATCGAATCAGATCAGACATTAAATAAATAAACTGTTTGTGTAGGATGTTTCATAAACTTCTAAACCTCTCGTCGTGCTGAGTCAATACTCTCATCTTACAAACTTAGAATTTGGAATATCCTACTTTAGTATTTGTTCAATTCAAACACGAAGTTATTGATATTTTCCATTAAAGATAGAGGTGTAACAATGGCCGCCAGTTCTAGTGTTTGCTGGTCACACAAGAAGGTCAGCACCCGTTAATGGACCCGTGGACCGTTACACCCATTCAAGAACAGCATCGGTCATACCACGGCAAGATAACAGTATATTGTATGTACATAAACGCTCAGATCGGTACGGAGAACACAAGTCAATACAGATACAGATCCGCAATACCGAATTACGGAGCTTTCAATATAAGACTTATGGCCTTATATAAAATTTGGTGAAAAATGGGCCCTATTTCACGAAGTTGACATCTGGGCAATAATCCGCTTCTCAAACATTTTATTGTTTAGAACGACGTGTAATTGTCTACAATTGTAATTTAATCCTCAGTCTACAATAGTATCTTAATTTAAGGACAATTATGTTGTGAACCAGGATTAAATTTTCGGCATGTTTGTGGATTTGTCGGCAATTCTTGATATGAGATGAGCTGTGTCAGGCATACGTTTCATGTTTGTGTTTCGAGGTGAACATACTCGTATTTTTAAAATGGCTCTCCATTCTGTATGAAAGTAGTCGTGATGATTGATAGTGATAGTAGTAGTTATTTTGATGACTTCGCCTATAGAAGATAATCCAGGGAAAAACATTTTTTTTTGGATCTTACGTATTTTGTGTTTAAGTAAGCAAATTTTTGTCAGTAAAATAAGTTTAATAAAAAGATTTTTTTTTTGACAATTGTCGCGCCTGTCAGTGTCATAGGGACCAGGAAAAAGTCGTTATAGTCCAGAGCCTCTGTCTTAAATGATGTTAGCAGTACGATGTAAAATGTCACTACACATTAGAATAAACTATTACTACAAATTTAATCCCGTTTCCAATAATATAAACAAAATTTGCGAGTCCTCATTTTAGTATACTCCAATTCAGCAAGCTTTATCTATAAAGTTTTGATACTACGTGTAATATTTTTATCGTGGTCACATGACGCGATTTCCGGGAAGCTGTAAACGCCAAGAAGCTTGCACAGCAAACACATCATACACTCTCGGTCACGCGTAACTAAAGGTGACCCCCATTTTCAATATGTTTCTCTGTTGCTCTTGACTCGTCAGTAGGTCCGGTATGTTGACTTATTCCCGATAAAGCTCATTCAAGAATCCCATCACTGAACCAGGGGGCAAGGGCCAATGATGGTTGCGTTTGAATAAATGACAATCAGTTTTGTAACAAGTCTGTAAGTGTGACAGTGACGGAGTTATTATCATTTATTTATTGCGTGATAAACGCGGCCATCATACGAGTAGATGTACTGGTCGTTTCGATTATCAAATCGTATTTGTGAAGTTGTAAACATTTCATTTAAAGGATTGTCGTATATGTAGAAGCACATCTCATAAGAAGAAAAACCAAATTTACAATTACAGGCAGTTGTAGTCAGTAAGAAGTAGTGTTTATATAATCTTTGCCTGAAAATATATGAACACTGCATTACTTAACCAATCCCATAATATTTTACCAGTTAAACGGCGCTTTAGCGAAAGGATTTTGAAAGTGAGCGTCAAAGTTGCCTAATATGATGCGTGAGACTGAGATGAAAGCAATTGTTGATACACTACTTGTATTACCACACTTGCGGGTCAGTAATCCGTCTGCCAGGGCACGAAGCTGGCTGCCAAGCATCAGATTAACGTGACGTAAGTAAAACCTGGCCATTGTTATCAAAGTTACGTCAGATAAAACAAAAGACTGCGGACTCAAACACTAAGATGTATATTTGAGATAGACTAATTTGAGACGAATTGAGAATTTTGCGAGTTAAAAAAAGACATTTTTCACATTTTGAGTGCATGTAATCGCTTTTGTTTCGCACAGTTACGATTTGTTATGGAAATTAAGTATGTTTGTTTTGTGTGTTTTATTTAGAAGTCGACTGATTTTTTACGGTAGCTATAATAAACTGGTTGTGTTTAGTATTTATAGGATTTAATCGTAACTATAGTAACGAAATCGATTAATCTAATACAAGAAAGATCCTTAAAACTCCACCGTTTGTAACAAATAGATTATAAATTACGGAAGATTCACAACCAGCCACATACATTTAATTACTAATGCGACAGTAATCTTCAAAATTAAAGTTCAGCCTACTAGTGGATGCCCTTTCCACTGATGCGACTTTCATGATTTTATTTCCTTCTTTCTGCAGATGGCCCCATTGAACTTGATCTGTACTTTTTCTCGATAAAAAGATATAAAAAGCGACATTATGGTCGAGAGTAAAGTAAAGCACTGGAAAGTAAACGGTGTCGGGTAAGTGTGTCAAGTGCGACGTCGCGCCGCGTGATGCAACAGCGGAGAAAGAATCCGTGCCGGCGCACGCGCAGGTGACATTGCACCCAACGGTAAGCTTTGCATAGCTAACGAGCTTGAGTATACACACGTCTAAGACGTATAAAAAACCGGCCAAGTGCAAGTCGGACTCGCGCACCGAGGGTTCTGTACAAAATATACGCAACAAAATGTCTATGAAAATCCAGTGTTAGCAGAGCCCTACTCCTAACAAAATGTACGCGGTGCTCGATCATTTTATATTGGTTACATACATAGACAGACAGTCATACATAAAATTATACTGTTTTTTGTATTTGTTGTTATAGAGGCAATAGAAATACATCATCTATGAAAATCTCAACAGTCTAGCCATCACGGTTCATGAGATACAGCCTGGTGACAGACAGACGGACGGACAGCAGGGTCTTAGTAGTAGGGTCCCGTTTTACCCTTTGGGTACGGAATCCTAAAATTATTTTACTATTCCTCATGAGTGTTGCAGGGGTTGCATGGATAAGTTGCATGGAAGGATTGGGAGGTCATCACACATATTACATTACATACATACATCCGTAGTTCAGTCGCGTTTTATTATACTGTAGCAAATATAGTAGTTCAATATATCAGTATCTTCAGTTGTTTGCGCCTAGCCTTACACTCCCTTTTTACGGTTAGGGGTTAAAATGCAATGTGTATAAAGAAATATATGTTCTTAATTTCTCAATAATTTGGCTATCGCTATTACGGTGCGAATTACTAGTATAAGCATGACAAGAAAGTTATGCTGTCTTGTTGACATTGAATGGTGGACCTACCATAACACGTTATACGTATAATTAGAACAATTTGAATTATGCTATTGTTATATTTGACAACTTATTCATTATGTTCTTGTAGAGACGGATACATATAACATGGATTCGATATTATGATACGATAAGAGATCTAAATGGAAATGAGATCAATCTTATTGACGGCTTATTCTTATCTGAATTTTCGATCCTTTGATATAGTTTTGTTTGTACAAGGCTTTAAACAAAAGAAGGTCGTGAATGTTAACCCGTGCTCTTATTTTTCGGATTACTCTTGAAATGTTTGACATTACAATACTGTTGGTGATATTTTAGTTTCGGTGATGCAATTTTCGACATTATCAAAATGCAAGGTGTTAAGGAAAACGTAGCATTTGTGTACGGTCCTATAATGTTACGTAGGTCCTATAAGATTATGTCAGATTGGGCTAACATTGTAAATTGTAACTGAACGTAACTTGTAATGAGTAGTCATTCAACCTGACCTTCTATTACGTAGAATTACAGTAAAATACAATTCCAGTAAAGTTCAATTCTAATGGAAGGCTTTTATCGATTAATTGCACTTCCTCCCATTTAATAGGTGATTATTGTAGTCTAGTCTACATATATTTCACCTGTATCTGTGTTATATATAAATGATTGCCGTCTCGTCAATCAACTGTTGTAACTTGATGAGGTCAATGAGGAGTTACATCGATAATGTTCCTATTTCCTAATTTATCGAATCTACTCATAAGCAGGCATCAGTAATCGTGTAATTTACGGTAAGCTCTATAGGAATGTTACTTGCATCTAGGAATGGTTTTACTGTTATTGTCTAACCTTATAATCTACCACAAATCCTGATACAGACGGCAAACTTTATTAGAGATATTCAATTACGTAAGTAACTAGAGTTTGCTGCGTTTTTCATGATAGTTACCGATGTCTGTCCATAAGTTGCGTGGTTGAGAGCTGGTCAGCGCAAGCGCGCCACAATGCTGATGGGGAAACCACAGTTCGCCGCATTTGACAAATATTTGTGTTGCATTTCTTTAAAACTGAAGGAACACAAAACTAATATTTGGAAGTAAGGCGAACTGTAGTGTCGCCATAACAATAAACTGTTTATTGTAAAATCAGATATGTAAAAGTCTCAAGAGCATTACTTCTATACTATTATAAAGTTGTGAAAATGAAATGTCTGTACATTAAAGATATTTTCAAAAAATTGATAGTTATATTTTTTTGTATTTTATGTATGTTTATATGTTGGTATGTGTCGTTGTGGCTTCATCACGCAAAATCGACTAAACGGATTTTGACTATTTTTGGTACACGGGTAGCTGGGTATCTCCAGATGTTTATAGGATACTTTTTATCCGACTACACTAAAGAAAAAATGAAGGGTTGTGACTTTTTCTCCTCCACGAACGAAGTTCCGGCGCCCGCCTTCTAGTGCAGAATAAAAATTTGAACATTGAATTTTTGAATAATGAACAGTGTGGGGCTGTCGACGAAGACTGTAGTACGACCGGGCCCGGAGTACTGCAGAACACAGTTGTGTCGTCCGCCGTGGTCGAGAGCGGCCCTTAGTGCTAACAACACATACCTACAAAAGGGGAATGCCACAGCAGCCACTTAGAGTTGGGGTGGGACGCAGTGCGCAATGCACATGGACTGCGGAGGTCGGTTGAACCGATTAAAAAATGTGTACTCACAAGTTGCCGCGCAGCAGGTTGAGGCTGTAGTCGAAGGCGGAGGTACGGCCGGGCCCGGAGAGGTACAGCGCGCAGTCGTTGTCGTCCGCCGCCGCCGAGAGGGGCGTCAGCGCCGATGCGCAAGCGCACCATAACGCTAACAATAGCGCCCTGGGAACAAAACAATAACGAATTATTATGAGTGAAACAATACGTGGAATACGACGATCAGTTACAATCAATATCTACTTACAGGGCTCGATTTACGAATTTACTAAGTATTTTTTTATAGTGTTGGATGGAAAGCGAGTGTGTGCATTTGGCACTGCCAGTTCGGCTCTGTGACGTCACTAGTCAGTAGAATATAATCGCCATGGGATTTCAAAGTTTGTAAGGAATTCGTCAAAAATTCATATTATTACCTCATTACGGGTATAAAATAACAAAATCATTTTTGAGAAAATAAAGATCTAATCTTTTAGGGTGCTTTGAAATCATGGATGTAGCACCAAAACCACACCCGAAATTTATTGGTACTTAATTAAATATTAAAATTATACGCGATTCAGCCTTGTTTTGTTGTGATAAAGTTCTTTTGATTTATGACTGGCAATGTTATAATTGTAGAAGTTGAGGTATATCATAAGTGGTGTATTTATGATTAAAACACTGCATAAAACGCATTAGGTAGCTACAGTTTTTGCTGCCAACAAGGTGTAGCTGTTATAATTATTTAATAATAAATACGCTTGCGACCCCATTCCATTTAAAAATTCATGCCATGTTGGTACCTATAGCCTTAACACTGCATACGACGTAGAGATTAGAGATATGTTTGGACATATATGAAGTCTTGAGTCATGTCATGAATCGTTATAATTTTGTAACTAGAAACAGATATAAGGGGAAGTAATAACTCTGATAAGGTTGAACATATAATCTACTTACTGATCACAGTTTGAAAAAACAATTTGATAGATATACATAAGACGGCCAAAGTTTGTACTTAGACACCTTAAATTCCATTCGTATGCATTGGATATGGAACTGTAAAAAACAATTACTGCACAATTTTGGTGTTGAGTTTTCTAATTCTGTTAAATTTATTGATATTATGTTAATATTATTTAACTTAATTAATAACACTTTTTTGTTTTACAAATATCATGATAATAATCACAATTTTTGCAATTTATTAGTGGATCACTCCACTAGCGTTATTATTATAAACAAAGATCAGAAACAAATGACAAAATTTTTCGACGATACTGGACTTGAACCAGTGCCTTGAGCCAGACCGGGGCAGCACGCTCTACCATCTGAGCTAATCGTCCACACCAGCAGTCGACGAATTTTGTCATCTGTTCTTGCTTATGGATCTCTGTATGGTGCATCCGACTCTTTAAATTAAATTCGTCGACTGCTGGTGTGGACGATTAGCTCAGATGGTAGAGCGTGCTGCCCCGGTCTGGCTCAAGGCACTGGTTCAAGTCCAGTATCGTCGAAAAAATTTTTCATTTGTTTCTGATCTTTGTTTATAATTAATAAATAACACTTTAATAATTATATTCAAGCTGTGGAAAGCATTTTAGTAATGAAATATTAATGAAATAATGATCTTTATTCTGTAAGCAGACCACAAAGGCACTTCTACAAAACAGTAATACATAAGTTATGTACAAAACGAAAACAAATAGCAACATCAAATCACATCGTACCTCATACATCGTATTACGTATGCGATGTATCGTGTCGTATTATACTCTGAAACAAGTGTCGTGCAGTGTACAGGTGTCCTTGTCACCCAGCATTAGCAACACGATTCGTACATTTATATTGAAGAGCTCTCGTACACCGCGTCGGTACGCAGTAATTACTGTCATTGGATTTGATGGCTCGGCGTCATTCACCAATGCGAATGATGTGTGATATATATGACATAACTAAGAGATTTTATACACTGTTTTTCTACGCGAGAGCGCTTTTCAAGATCTCCCGTAATTAAGGCCTCGTTTTGCACCTTACTGTAAAAAGGTTACATTACATGAAAAGCGTTTAACTAAATTTTTGTACCGATAGCAAAAAAACTAACGTGAATGTTCCAGAGCTCATTACCAAACCATTGGTTGGCACCATTAACGTTAATTCATAGTAAAAGAGCTAACAAAGATGGTGTTAATTATTTGAAATTAGTTAGGGTGTCACAGATTGGCTTTGACCATATTTTATTACTAAAGTTACTGTTAAATCGCGGTAAAAAAGGTGACGTATGCGAGTTACGCCTGATTGAAACTATAATAAACGAGACAGTCCAGCAACCGCAGTAACGACATTTTATTTTTTATTCGAATTAAATGCAATCAAAGCAACTCTTGTAATGTTAAACTGACACCTGGCACTGGCCGAAATGTCAAAATAAGACATTTATATTGCTAATGGCCAAGCATCAAGCGCTTACAGGTTCAAAATTACTATCAATGAGTTTAAGTTCTTGTGGCGTCGAAATAGAAGATATTATTGCTAGCTGGCTTACATATATAGATTGGTACCCGTAATGCGAGCAAGTTTTTATCCCGCGACTCAGAATCTAGACCAATTTATGTACGCACATACCTAGGTTTATAAGTATAGGTTTCAAAATCTTGCCGCAACGCGTGTGTGCTCTTAAGTAAGTGTAAGTAGAGCACCTGCCAGAGCTTGTGCTTATGCGCAAGTTTCGCAAGCTCAGAGCTTTTACCTGAGCCAGGGTACCAATCAGTATCGCTAACAGGCACATTAGGTTTAGTGACGTGGCTATTTATCTTTGTTTAATGACTTCGTAAATATATAGAGGCTTAGCTTACAAATAGGTGCATTATGTTTGGTATAACTTTGTTGTGTCTAATATTTGGTTTAATATAACATGTGGTGTTACACGTTTTCAGCTAAAACTATAAATGAGGTTTTCATAAAAAGAAACCTAAACGCATTTTTACATTATATTTCATGCTTTTCTTTCATTGAATCTGTTGATTATACAAATTCTTTTACAAAATTTACGTAGTTATCAGCAAACCATCAAGCAATGTACGACAAATCAAGATACCTGATATTTGCAAAAATATGTAGCAAAATTCTCGTCACGTAGTAACCGATCGTAACTTTTTATTCTCTAATAAAACCTTTTAAGTGTAGATACAAGTTGAAACATAAATACTAGGTTGCTGTAAAAAAAAAACATGCAACTTCAAACATAAATGTAAATTAAGTACCTAGTATTTTTTTTCTAGAAAACACTCGAAAAACGTTTCGATGTGTTTGTTCTTGTGATTATGTCACGAGGTTAAAATATGAAGGATTTTTTTTTATTAAATGGCTTTCCAAAGAAAAAATGTTTTAATATTATACGAATAATTACATATTAAATATATTATGAATTCTTGACTAAAACTGTAGCATTGCAGATATATATTATTAATTTACAATAATTATATTATAATAATAGTACCACCAGTGTGGTGTGATTGAACATTAATCATTATATTTATTATGTAAATAGCCCGTAAACTAAGTTTGTTATTAATCAACTTGTCTGCGCGCGGCCGGCTGACTAATGAAATATAGTTAGTAGCTTGCTCGATAGATAAATAGTAATCCCCACCCTGCCCTTACTCGTGTAGTATACATTATTATTTGTAGTTTAATTATTTGTTGTCATATTCGTCGCCACACTTGGTGTTATATTTTTACCAATTCGTCTGTGAGGTAAACTCGATATCCCCCTGTCAGCCGGCATTTACTAGGTGCAAAACCCATTTACCGGAATAGGATGTCAAATATTGGGATGTTTACTTTAGAACGGTAAGGGGAGGACAGATAATAAACCATCACTTGCACGCGCCGGATGGCGGTGGTTTCCGTGGCTCTTCCTGCTAGGCAACAGACGAGGCTCTGGCGATCGAGCAATGGCGGTATAACCATAAGCCTGATTGAGTAACCAGTCAGAAGAGGCTTCAGTGATCTTGTGATTTAAATCACCCCTAAAAGATCTGGTGCAACGGGAAGCCACTGCACATTTTTCCTTTGATAATTATAATGGATAGGTCTTGGTCTGACGTATATGGAAGTGAGTCATTTGATCCGTCTAACGTCCGACGCGATCTATCCGGGCTAGATAGATGGTGTGAAATCTGCTATCGGCCATACGCGTGACGCTAGCCAGGTGCGCTGTGGGAACAATTTTACTGGCGAACACCAGTCTACGACGACTTCAATCCGTAATCTACATTGCATATGAACTTTGAATGTGCACGGCCTCTCAACGATGGCAAACTCAAGATTGAGGAAAATGAGATTAGAAGAAAACACATAGAAATTCTTGGATTAAGCGAAACCCACTGAAAAGGCACAGGTCACTTTGTGTCCAACACTGGAAACGAAATCTTTTTCTCAGGGTTTGACGCGGGAAGAAGCAAAGGTGTAGCGTTTGTGATGTTCTTGAATATAAATCAGTCAATGTAAGAATCATAACAATAAAATTCAATACAACATCGTGCAAACTTATCATCATTCAAGTTTATGCTCCTACATCAAGCAATTCAACCCAAGAAGAGATTGAGCACTTCTATTATCACAGACATTATCACAGGCTATGGAAGGTATACCTAAACCGGCTATCACAATGATTATTGGAGACTAACGCAAAAGTAGGCAGCTCCAAGAATTATTATAATCTTAGGAAGCTAGTCTAAGGATTCACCTTATATATGTCGCCATTTTGTCGCTAAATAAAATGATGAGTCATCAGAATTATTCTTCAACACCCGGGGCTAATAATAGGTGGTCTTGCGCGTCGCAATTATTTTCGATTTACGTTACATAACGAAAACAGCCGCCCCACTGACCGGTTGCGCAGGCGCCGCCGGCGAGCGCCCTACGACCTACGACCGGAGTTGCGAGATATCGACCAAGACGTCTATTCGACACGCGCCAAAATTTAAGAAATTATAGAACTTTAATTGTTGTACATACATATACTCGTATGATGGTGACTATGAATTATAACCTGCTTCAAAAAGTGGAGTTTTATAAGTTTATCGTGTGTAGCGAAAATAGCTGTGACTTTGTGTATCTATGTGTTTATATTGGATACCTGGCTTCTTCGCTTTACGGTGGTTCTTAATTTGAATAAAATGGAACTAATTCGTTAATATGTGGGTTTTCTCTGTAATTTAGCTTGTTTTAACTTCTCCTCATAAATTCAATTACTCATAAGTTTTACTCATTACTTGATCCTAAAATGCATTATATTTGTTTATCTGCGACTGCAAAATAGTGTTACTATGATATAATTAGAATATCGATAATTAAATCATTTACTTACGAGATCTTAAATTAATTACATCAATAAGCATTGTTAGAAAACATTACAGTAGTAGAGAAACCAATACATATTCCGTAAAGATTATTTAAAAATGCTCCATGTACTAATCGATCCACTTTGATCATAACTTGTGCCACCACAGAATTTGTAATTGGTTATTGTACAATTATTTTAAACATTCCCACGACGTAAAGGTTACTTATATAGATCATTGCTCAAGGAATATTTATAATGATCACCTATTGACATTTAAGACATCGTGTTAATGAAAAACCCACTAATGCTTAGCCGCGGGGTAGAAAGCTCGTATAGAGTTGATGATACGCTTTAAACGATTGCAAAAATACAAGTCCAATAAACAACTCTAAAACGCCAATTATTTGGTTGTTTCTTGTCCAATTTTGTAATTTAGTACTCTAACACACATGCAGTCTTTGAACTTGTACCTGTACTTGTACTGACTATTAATATTATAACCTCATCTATGCTATCATAAAGTTATAAATTTAAATGTCTGTATCTTGAAGTTATTAAAAAAAAGTATTACGGAGTATGTGAAGGTCACTGAATTGATTGTTTTTTTCAGTTTTTTTGTATGTTTGTCTGTTTGTATGTGTCGTTGTGACTTCGTCTACGCTAAAACAGCTAAACGGATTTCAACTATTTGTATGTATGTATGTATGTATGTTTGTTCCTATCTGGCACTCTAGAGACCAAACGCGTGGAACGATTTTGATGATTCTTACGTCAATCGCTTTGTCTTAACTGTCCTAATGTCACTGAAGACATGAAAATGATGAAAACTCAAAATGGCGATAATGAGACGCCATATTGTGAAAAAGAAAAAAATGAAAATTGACGTACTATATCGAGAGGGGTTTCAGTGAACAGGGATTTAAAAATCATTATTAGGTTTTTTATCATTTTTAATTTGGAATTACCAGTTAGGAACAATAACGATTTAAAGTTGTTTAGCAAGCCGTTCTCACTAAATTTTCATTTAATTGCAAGGTAATAAATCTGTGAAAGCTTCTCAATAACCCCCACGATAAAGATTGCGAAATTATCTGACTTTTATAGTTTGAACTAAAAAGTATGAAATAAATAATAATAATTAAAAAAACAAAAAACCCGACTGCGTAAAAAACTAAAAAGAAAAAAAACAAGTCCAGTGCCCTAGAAATTTGTTAAGTTATAATGGAAAAGGGTTTTTTTACTTATCTACGATGCGCTGTGCTTTTTGTTCGACCCAATTACCAATAAATACCATGATGAAGATGGTGGGATAAGCTCTATTCCTTTCAGAAGAACTAGTGGGAAGTTGCCTAAGACCGGGGCATATGGGCAGTGGGACACATTAGGCTCCTAAATAAATAATAATAATAATAATAATACAAAAATGAAAATACCAGCCATTGGTTGGTATCTTGGTAATATATAGGAAATTTAAAGCCAACGAGACCAACGAGTAAGTCAGTATCACTGTTGTGTGTAAAATTTCCATAAACAGAGCTAGTTAAAATAAAACTTGCTGTAGGTAAAAATGCTTCCCGGCCCGGCCCGGGCTTACTGGACATTAGCAGTCTAAGCACATGTTGGTTACTTTCACTATAAATGTTATTTTTGTTGCTTCCCTTTGGAGGATCCTCGTTAACTTTCTTTCTTACGCAATATGTTGGATGTCAGAATGGCAAATTCCTCAGTACGCACCTTACATGGACCTGTCGCGATTTGTAGCGGGCAGCGTCGCTTGTGGTCACAGATCACAGTCTTACAGAAGATTTACTTTGTACAAAGTATGCGTTCATTATTAATCAATAATCAGATTACATTGGGATCGCTGGCAAAACTGTGTCACATAAAAAAAACATCCATGAAATTATATACAATATAATACGATTTTAATGGATTTTGCTGTCTATGTCTGACAAATACTGTCAACTTGCCGATTCCTTATTTCAGTGGTTGTATTTTGTTTGCAATGATATTTAAGTTTTTTGTTGTGATAATCTGGTTAATAAATTCAAAGCTGTTTAAAACAACACGGTAGAATTGCATTTAACTAGTACTTTCACGATTTTCACACGTTACGACTATTATAACGAAGTGGGACTGAATCGCAATTAAATGATTGATGATCCGTAAAACGTTAAAGTTTGTCAACTACTTACAAACGGTCGTTAAGTAAAAGGTACGATAGTTTCTTCTATTTAGTGGTTAGTGTGAAACAATTTATTTTGACTACAGTCTCAAATGTCTCAAGTACGGGTACTCGCCATTTCCACTAGTGAAATGCACCAGCTTTTTCTTGTTTATTTCAGAGTATCTTTTTTGTCCACGCTCATATGGCAGATCGTGTTATAGTTATTAGGATGCACTGTGGATGGTTAGTCTGTGACTGAAAGCTGCGCGTGATTCGGGTGGTTGCGCAAGCGGTCAACAGTCGAGATGCGCCCTCGTTGCGTCACGGCTGTCGTCGATTGTAGATGTAGTACACTTAATTCGCGTTTGGAGTCGTGCAGAATGTGACAAAATGGTGAAATAGAAAATGAAAATAGTTGATAATTGCACAAATAGGTTGGCAACTGTGTACGAATTAGTGCCGCAGTACCTGCGATTTGATTGAAATAGCTTTTTTTGTTGCAAAAGCTTAAGCGTACATTTTTATTTCTAGTACATATACTTAGTTGTAGAATTTTAAATATAATAATGCTTATGTTATCTCCAATGAGCTTACTGAAAACAGTAAAAACTTCTAAACACATATTACAATATATTATTCGGTAAACGGAGGTTATGACCAGACATCGGAATTAAGGCGGGAATTTTTTTATGACGGAGTTCTTATATCGATAAAGTTAATTATCGATGCTTTATCCATATACTAGTGTAATCCAAGTATTTTTATCACTAGTACACGGAAAAAAGCATCGATAGTTGGGTCTATGGATATATGAACTCTACCAGTTGTAAGATTTTGCCCCCTAAATACCGATGTCATAACTAATGACATTGATATAGCATTCGTATATCAAATAGTCAATCGTACTATTTAAAAAAACTTCCGTTCGAAAAAGAGTTGACAGTAAATAATAACTAACGACAGTGTTTAATCCGTTAAAAATAAAATAAATAAATATCAGGGACAATCTTACACAAATCGACCTAGTCCCAAACTAAGCTAAGCTTGTACTATGGGTACTAGACGACGATATACATAATATATAGATCAATTATAATACTTAAATACATAGAAAACATCCAAGACCCAGGAACAAACATTCGTGCTCATCACACAAACACTTGCCCTGGCCGGGATTCGAACCCGGGACCGCCAGCTTCGTAGGTCGTTGTACAACCCACTGAGCCACACGTGTCGTCAAATATAACAGCTATAAGTGAGTAAGTAAAGAGTAGTAAATACCTATGAATTACGAAAAAATAACGTAGGTAACGTTATTTTTTCGTAATTCATAGGTATTTACTTTCTAGAACGTTCGCGGACGGTCTACTTCTTATTTAAACATTCAAAATATGCATTTCGTAATTAACCTTAAACTGGTAACCTTGAGTTTGGTAACTCGTGGTAGAATACATATTACGATTCCTTAAAAGTATGCTTATTGGATATAAACAATTTCCCAACCGTTTTCTAGATGCAGCGACTTTATATTGTTTTTTTCGCAAGGATTGGGACATGGCCATTACGTGGCCAGACTGCAAATATTTTTTTATACTTAATTAGGTACAAACAGAAGAGACACATAGATCACAGGGCTGACTCGTCATTATCAATACACAACACCCGCTCGTCTAAAGGGAACCTGCTCACTGGATGACTTGGTCTGACTTAGGCGATTTTTTTTAATTTTTATTAATTGTTAATAATGTCTTCGAAAATTTGATGTTCTTAAGTATAATTATACATATACGTTTTCCATTGTGTACTCTAATCCATACTAATATTATAAATGCGAAAGTGTGTCTGTCTGTCTGTCTGTCTGTCTGTCTGTTACCTCTTCACGCTTAAACCGCTGAACCGATTTGGATGAAATTTGGTATGATAGTTTGAGTCCCGGGGAAGGACATAGGCTACTTTTTTTCCCGGAAAAATGCCCTTATCCGCGATAAACGAATTCAAGGCGGACAAAGTCGCGGGCAGAAGCTAGTTAAATATATGTGTAAGAAGTAAGCAGAGTTTATTTAATCATGTTAACAAAAAAACCTTTAAAGTGTCTATGACTATGATTATAATTGACGGGTGCGATGACCGACGACTTATTAAAGTATACGTCCCAATATTTGTTACCCTAATTCTACTGGTTAACCTTGTTGTGTACCCCTAATACTATTACTAATGCGACAGGGTTGAGTCCATAGTAGTTATCAAAACGCATTTCGAAATAGTCTGTGTTTCACAAATCTTTCGGTTTTTCTATCAACACTAAAATTTCGTAAATTGTGCTGTTGCCTTTGTAATTATATTTAAACTGAAATGGTGCAATTTGAAATCATTTGTACACATCGAAAATCGTTAACAAAACTACTGTGGTTTCGACCAGACCAGACCTTAATAAGGTCAGGGTACTTTGACCCTAAGAGGTTATTCATTCCATAAAATAGTTTTTAAGGGTGGTTACAGTAACCTCGTAGAGTCAAAGTACCCCGAACATATTTTTTTTCACAATTTCACAAAAATATATATTAAATACACAAATTACACAACATTTGGTACGGTTTATCATCACAGCGTTAAACATAATTTGGCGCGACGT
Source organism: Hedya salicella (assembly GCA_905404275.2). NCBI lineage: Eukaryota > Metazoa > Arthropoda > Insecta > Lepidoptera > Tortricidae > Hedya > Hedya salicella. Next base: position 32,206,332 of record FR990097.1, read on the forward strand.
AATCGGTCAAATGTGACGGATGTAATCAATCATAATGATTGTCATGCTCTCGCTTTCGGCGAAGAATGAGACACTATTCACTGCAGCTGTTGCTTGCGCTATGGTGTAGACAGTTCCTGTATTTCATCATACGTTCAAACGTCACATTTGTCTGTGACGTTTGAACGTCCCCTACGTTCAAACGTCACAGTCAAAAGTGATGTATTTATTGATATAAATTTGCATGACACGTATTGATGAATAACACACTTTTTTTTTATAATTTGAAAAACAAAAACTACGAGCTTAATAGAATATTGAATTTCGTACCACGGCATCAGACAGAATAAAAGAAAAGAAAACTATTTTAAAGCCCATGGAATTGGGCTGTTTAGTTCATCCTTTAATAAGTAACAGAACGTACTGAAATAAATATTCCTAAAAAATTTTGTTAAAAATGCTTAGCAACTTTAGGCCTTTCACAACACGAATTTTGAACGACTTAATTTCGAGAATTAAATTCAGCTTAAGCAATTCATTATTGCATCCTACGACCGTTGCACACAGCTTGCAATGTTTCAATTGGATTTATGAAGTGAATGTTATATCACATGATAATGTAACATCAGAGTAATTATTATTACACACTATATTGTGTGCATTCGCCCTCAAACTTACTGCATTCGAAAAGTGGTATTTAAAAAGTGTGCGCTCTAATATTGTAGAGTAGTGTATGTATGAGAAAATTAAACCGCCCAAGTGCATGTCGAACCATGCTCAGTGCAAGGTTCCGCAGCCGTTCATACGAAAAAATACATGCTACAAATATAAATAATTCTATATGAAAAAGTGCATTAGCAAAAGAGCGTATCTCCGCTGCATTTACGTCCTTTTGTTGAGAAGCGCCATTTTTCGGCAATTACTTTACAATTAATTTACAAAAACGGTATATCCATATTAAAAATAATTTTCGTTAAAAGTATTTCTTAACCTTCATCTGTGTATTTTTTTTATATCGACATAAGGTTTAGAAAATAGAGGGTGGCGGGATACTATATATGTATGCCAGATTTTCCGGTTGCGTTTTTGCCATTCTGGCTACGGAACTCTAAAAATCCAGCTCCAAAAGCTCCAGATCTTAAAGTGCATGGCTAATACAGCAAGTCAAAGAGCACCCCAACTTTTGTGGGTTTTATAAAATCAAGACTTTTTTCTGAAGCTATTACACCAACACTACAAATTTATTAATTTAACAGTTAGTTATGGTTATATTTAGCCATTTTTTTGTACTCGTAAGTTTACTGAACAAGTACAGTAGAACTGTGCAAGTATTTTTGAAGGTTTTCGAGATAGAAGCAAATAACTGAAAGAGTCAAATTTAAACCAAAATCCTGACGTCAGCACAGCCCCCACACCCGAGGACTTTTAGGAGGTTGATCAGGATACCTCAAATTATTTCCGCTGATTGGTTTAATTGATGCTAATTTTCTTGAGCTATAAGTTTTTTTTTTATGCTTTTCCACCAATACAATTAGTAATTGGGGCTAAGTAGGTGAATTTGCTTCAGATTTAATTATTTACAATTAAGTGCTAGGTAACGAATGGGCATTTTAATGGAAATTCTAATTGTGACAGGTACTGTTTTTGTGTCATTTAGCAAGTTTGTTGTTTACCCGAAAGGTCTAATTGAATACGAGCGAGTACAGTTGCTGAACAAAGTTCGTCTACACGACGATTCTGACAAAGCAAGTTTTATGACCTAGTTTAAAGACAAACATTTTAATCGAGCAATAATTAGGGAATTTGGAAAGTTTTTTTTAATCGTCATTACATTATCGTGAATAAAATTTCTAAAAATAAAATATCATATAAAGTACAGCAATGATTAAAACTTAAGATCATTTTGTCTTTGCCTTGTTTATTTTAGTTATTATTTCAATTTATTAATTTTTCATCTGGGCAGATTTCCACAACCACCGATTATAAAAATGCAAATAAAAAATATAAACACATTATACAAAAGCTAACCTAGGGTGCCCCCAGCCGTGGGGCAGGACTCAAGCTATCATATGTGGTCATATCATAGGTGGTCAGGGTTGCACAGAGAGAAACCTCCTAACGATGCGCGCCGTGTCCAGGATTTCTGCCTTCTGTATCTGGCCCTTGAATTAGCCCTCTAGGGAGAGTCTCTTGCTTGAGACGTTGGTCGACACTCTTTGCTATAAGACCGTTTACTGAAAAGGACTATCGGGACAATAATCGTCGAATCAACATTAATATTTCGTTCAAAAGTTGTACCGGGTTCTTTGAATAGATGCTGTTGTGAACGTGGCGTAACATTGGTTAATATTATGTGCACCGATTGGTATAATCTTTCAATTCTGTAGAAAAAAATACTAACTACCTATTCATCAACTATAACATCATATAATTAATTATGTACGTTTTTCATACATTATCAGTTATTTACAACAACGGCCACGAAGCTGGCCGTGTGCTGGCTGTTTGTGTGATGACCACGAATGTTTGTTATTGGGTCTTGTGTTTATTTGTATTTAAGTATTTATTACAATTTATCTATATATTATGTATAACTTCGCCTTATGCACATAGGCACAATCTTTGCTTAGTTTGGGAATAGGTCGATTTGTGTAAGATTGTCGGCGATATAGTTAGTATTTTTGGTGCCTCGTGTGGGCCGTATTGTCGCGTAGGCTTCATAACGGTTACAAAATGACCATAATGTCTAAACTATGCGCAACAAAACAATCACATTACCATACAACGGAATCTAAATGGATAATTCTTCACGCGTTGTAACTTTTTATTAAAAAAATATAATTAATTTTTTGTGTTATTACACATTAGTGTTTATATTTTTTTAAATACGGGTATCTGTGCAATAATAATTCATCGTGAGAGTAACTTAATTATACGAAGGTACCTACTTATTTGAATAAAACTGCTGGAGTTTTAATATATCTAATTAAATTGTAATTAAGGCAGGTAATGAGCAGATTTAATGAGAATTTGTGAAGCAAATTGCATGTAAATAAGTAGGAGAAGCTACGCGCTACGGGCCGTAGCAGTGGGCGTAGCCTCTACGCGAGCCACTTTGCTCTACATACGAGAGGGTGAGTTTTTTTATTTTTTAATTCTATGACTTTTATTGTTGTGAAATCCTATTTATTTGTTTTAATTTATTATTATGAAGAGAAAGGAATGCTTAGTGGATCAACTTCCTCATTAACTTTTTGTTATTATAAATCAATATTTAAAATGGAAACAAATAAATAATAACTAAAATACACATTTAACTGAAATAAAAAATAAATACAACAAATTATACCTCGATATCATTTTCGTATCCCACACTTGCCACATTATCATGAGCACAACACTGTCTGCATAGATCACTCTAGTTCACTAAACTTTTATTTGAAGTATATTTTGTTTTACTGTTATTTATTCGCGTTCGTGCTTCGTGCGGTGCGCCGGCGAGAGCACTGAGCGAGGCGGCGCGGCGGCGCGCGTGGAAGCCTCGTGAAAGTCGCGACCCCAGCGCAGTGCCCCAACCCTCGCTCGCTTCCGCTGGCGGCTGATACTTAGAAGCTTCGGAGCGACCTTCACAAATCAAACGTAGATTGGTGAGGTGTGTCGTTTCTTTTTACCAACAATCAATTTATTCTCACGTACGTTGCAATCACGTGAAAGGATTGTGAAAATCGGGACTCCCAGGCCAGAGTCCTAATGCTCGCTCTAAATATCAAGTCGCTGCCGCTTACAGCGGATATTTAGAGGCTTCGTAGCGACCTTCACTTATTAAACGTAAGTTGGTAAGAAATGGGTCGCATATTTTTTACCGACAATACATAGATACATTACAATAACGTATACCTCGTACTCGTAGATGCAAGAGTGTATGTTGTGTCACTCAGGTCCAGAGTGTCCCAACCCAATAAAATAACCCTCGCTGACACTTCACTAAGTTTCGGATTATTTATTTGCCAATAATTGATGTGTACCCTTGATTATTATCGAATAAGTATCCTCAGATATAGTGCAGCTTTAATCAAATTACAATTACAGCAGCTCACGGCTTGCGTCAAAAAAAGACATAATGCAGCGTTCAAGAATCGCCAAGTCCAAAAATCCCTAGCTAACGTCTAGACCAAATCACTGAATTATCACATTTATGTAATTTTAGTCACAAAAGGCCATGCCAAACGTTTCCACGGATCACCACTATTATCCGAGGATTGTGCGGGAAGCGACTGAAATCAAAAAGAGCCCTTGCAATTTCAATTAGGAAGATTGTTTTCATTTATCGCCAACTTGTAGACTGGTTATTCAGAACGCTACGTGTCGACAGGTCATATACAGTTACAACATTTGTCGATAGAAAACACAGCGATACGTAAATTAAAATGCATTTTCTCAAAAATGCTACGTATCATCGTTATGAAGAATAAAGTAAATGGAACATATCGGAGCCTTATTATAAGTGTCCACTAAAGAACGCGATTTCAAATTGGGAATCAATGTTTGTCCAGTAAACATGTGTGAAATTTTTAGTACGTTTCATATTATTTGAATTTCGAAGCATGTCACTGACCTGTACACCACCTACGACGTAAGAGCGATGAGGTCGTATATGAATTTAAAAAGTTAATTAATCATAGTGTGTAAATATTTTTTTAATGGTAATTTTGTGTAAATATGTAAAATAGATAAAAAATAGTACAATAAGAGTAAAATTAAAAAAGGTATGCTTCAGTGCTCTCGCCTACGGCTCGGTCCGCCTACCTCAAACTCGGGCAGTGTGTTTTTTTACTGGTCTCTGGTTTTTACTTGGCTTAATATACTTATGGCCGAGAATGCATGTATGTGTAGGAATGTTTCACTATACATTTTTCTAACATCTCACAAATATGCCAGAGCGGAAGACTCATAGCAAAATTTTACAGGTCAAAAGTGATTGAATTTGTTTTCTATCGACTTTTCTAAGTATCGTTCTTACGTGTTGATGGGTGTTTGGTACCTTAAAATGAAAACTTTTGATGACGTAGCTATGCATGGTTCATATTTTCATGAAATTTCTGTCACCTATTATATTCTTGCAAAAAACTTAATTTATGTGTAGAGATTTAAGGTGTAAACGGTTAATTCAAATCGAAAACAAAAAACAAACGATTTAAGCAGTATGAATTCTAATGAAATGTGAATTCATTTTCCATAGGTACCTATATTATAATAGGTATACAGTCTATTTCAAACAACTTTAAATACTTTTCTATAGTAAATAGTAATAGTAGTAGAAACAAATAAGTCTCTTTTTTTCTAACATATTTGTCGATATTATGATCCTGAACCAACTGACTCTAAGTTAATATTTTCTTCTGTTTTCGCGATTATTACTCATTGAAATAAAACAATTTAACGGATTACATCGCGTATATTATCTCATTTCATTTATATTATTTCAGCTGATAAGTAAGCACTCTGAAAATCTTAATCAGGATGTGAAAAGTTTAGTACCCTCTAGCCCGGTGCCACCAAAGTTGTACGGGTTACCAAAGATACATTAACCTGGTGCTCCATTACGCCCTATAGTGAGTCAAATCGATGCTCCTACCTATCGATTAGCTCGGCACTTAGCAGGTGTGCTTTCTTTACTGCGAGGGAAGACGGAAGCATACACAAGGGACTCATACCATTTTGTCAGTGAGATTAAGGATTTGAGACTAACTGATGGTGAAGTTATGGTCAGTTTTGATGTCCAGTCTCTCTTCATATGCCTACCAGTTCAAGAATGTATTGAAATTGTGAAAAAAAGATTGAGTAAAAAAGATGGCAATAGAATATGCTGAGTTATTACAACACTGCCTTAATCTGGCTATATGCTATGGAATGGTGAATTCTACGGGCAAGTTGATGGTGTGGCAATGGGGTCTCCGGTGTCTCCTGTTGTCGCCGATATTTTCATGGAAGACTTCGAGGAGAGAGCGCTTTCATTGGCACCTGTCAAGCCGAGGATCTTTAAAAGATACGTAGATGATACCTTTACTATTTTACCTAGATCTAGTGTTTCAGCTTGCTTAGACCATCTGAACTCCATGCATAGCAAAATTAAATTCACTATGGAGTTGGAAAATCAAAATTCACTTGCATTCTTAGATGTGCTAGTAATTAGAGGACCTAACAATGACATAGGTCTATATAGGAAACCTACGCATAGGTGTATAGAAAACCTACGCATGCAGATAGGTATTTGAATGGCAAATCCCTGTCAACTTGCTACAGTGGGTAAAACTTTGTTTCAGAGAGCCAGGGGTATCTGCGACGATCAACATCTGACTGCTGAGTTGCAGAATGTCAAACGTGCGCTTCGAGCCAACGAGCTCCAGATACAACGTTCCAAGCAGAATCCCAGTATGAAGAAACCAACAGTCGAGCGTAAACCTGCCGTATTACCATATGTGGAAGGGGTCACAGACAAGATCGGAAACATCTTGAAGCGTGCTTCTATAAAAACATATTTCAAGCCGTTGAAGAAGGTGTCTCAATACCTTAGACCCGTGAAGAGTAGCACCCCTTTGCAGAGTGCAGGCATTTATAAGCTGGACTGCGAATGTGGTCTTTCATACATTGGTCAAACGAAACGCAGTGTATCAACCCGGGTTGGTAAGGGGCACATAGCAGATGTCAAGCACCGTCGGTGTAATAGGTCTGCAGTCTATGAACATGTCATTGACAAACCAAACCACTCAATTAAGTTTGATAAACCTTCTATCCTTGCCAAAGAAAAAATATATTTTCCCAGAATGCTACGCGAGGCTGTTGAGATTAAAAAGCATCCTAATTTCAATAGAGAAGATGGATTGTCACTACCACCAGCTTGGGATCCTGAAATACATCTCATCAAGGAACAAGCGACACACAGGACTGCAAAACCTTAATTTCCGAACGGTGTAAAATATCTTATCTGTTTAAAAAGTAGTTAATAGTCACTGTTTTAAAAAAAATATAATTAGTAATGAGGTAGCCTGGGAGTTTTTCTTTGCAGCGTTTCTTTTCTCCTCAGTACGCCTCATTTGTGAAATGCTGCTTGGTAGTGTAGTAGACCGTAGAATTCTGCTATGAATTTTCCGCTCTTAATTAATCTACTTAATAAACTGGGATGTATGTAATGTAGCAAAGCGACATAAAACATCATTATCCTCCACAAAGCCACCTTTTCTTTGCATGGATCTTTTGAGAATCAGATTTTTATTTAAAGTAAGTAAATTTAGAAAGTTGCATGTGGTTTGTTGATAAGGTGTTTTTTTCTGTGATACACGAACATGTTCATGTATCAAAGTTTTTTTGTGATTTTTTTAATACTCGTATGTTAGGTTTGGCAGGTTTCACATATTTATTTGTAGCACAATAAATATGTCAAACCTGTCAAACCTGGCACTGATTTCCCAAATTAACAGTTGACCTTATAGGTAATTGACAACCTTAGGCGAAAGCAAAAAGGATCGATGATGGTCAATTAGCCGGTACCGTTGCGCAAGCGCCGATGCAACGGCCGCTGACGCAACGGATGCAGCGAGGGGCATTTATTATTCGACTACTTTAATGTGGGGTGCAACGCTTCGCTGAGATGGATTGCTTGTGTGTGATGCACATAGTTGCTCAATGTAAATACACTTACGAGAGATGGGCAAAATGCAGCGGCGTACACAGAGATTTTTGCTAAGGTAGGCAGTTAAAATATTTTTATCTCATAGGTAACGTGTGTTCGACTAAGATCGGACACCGGGTAAGAACGTATGGCTTAAATTTATGGCGCTCTTTTATGCTGCTGCTAAAATGCGCATCACGTCATATCACCAGCTTTAAAAAATAAACACAATAAGCGTAAATTTAACCCAAACGTTCTTACCCAGTGTCCGATCTTAGTCAAACTCATCTTATAGGGTTACCAGACGTCAGGTAATTTCTTGACATGTCAGTATTTTTGGCCAATTGTCAGGAATGCGGCCGGAGAACGACAATGTCAGGAATTTAAATAAATAAATATTGTTTTTTTTAAATATACCTTTTTTGTTACAATTAATATAAAACTTCTGGAAATTATAAACTGTATTTTTATATCTGGGAAATGATAATAATTCAAATTTACAACTGAATAGTAACAACATAAACGACAAAGTTCTTCCTCTATCCCAAGCGTCAGGATTCATTAAAAAAAAACACAATTTTTATGTGGTTGTGAAGTAGATACGTCTAGATTTTTTTAGGTTCATAGCTTTTAGATAATTTTCCAAGTATATACATAACTGTCAAATCAGCAATATGTGTATTTAAATTGATTTTATTCAATATATTTATCAATTTTTTCTAATAAATACACTTAATATACTTTATTAAATATCACAATTACATTTCAAAATAAATTGATAGAAAAAGAAAACGGAATACTTTGTATACGAATTCAGAACATATCAATACAAATTGCTGGTTTTTGACAGGAAGTACTTAACATTTGCAAAATGTTGATATTCCAACTAAGTAATAAATACTAGGCCAATGTATGAACTAAGATCACATAAAAAACATTATGTAAGTCTTTAGTCCATCTTATGAAAAAAAACATGATGATATAAATCAAAACAAAGAACAATCAAAACTTGAAAAAAGACGTGACTAAATTACAAAAAAACATAAAAAATTCGTTAGTCAAAATCTGTCATAACAGGATGTTGATACTCGTACTCAGCACAAATAATCCTCATTGTAAGAGGTACTTACAAAAGAAACCAGAGTACTTTTAATGTAATGGCCAATTCACTATGGAAAGCCGATTATAGCGTTTATTTGTGATAAAATTATTCGTGAATAATTCTGTGACGAATGAATATTTATTCGAATCATTTGTTAACTTAAAAAATATATTCGTATAATGCCCATCTCTGCTTACGAGTAACGAATACGAGCAGAGTATACTTCGCAACCGCATGGATTATTAAAAAAAAACACAATTTTTCATTATAATGATAACTATCATTATAATGAAAAATAGAGTATTTTTAATTGAGAAATTCAGATTTTATATCGTTCAACTTGGCATGACTAGTTAAAAATATGTTTTTTAAAGACATTGCACTTTACCAAAAAGTAATGCTAAAATTGACTATATGTACACTCATAAAAATATCTCAGACTGTACCTTATTATATTAGTTAATGCAGCCAGTATTCTTGAGAAATTAGCCATTAAGTTGTTACTGATGAAAATAACGTATAAAATAGTAGGAATCTTCCTATTTTCGATATATATATTCCTTATTCCTCGTACATTGTCATCCGAAATCAATTCTAACCGATCAAAGTCACAACCTGCTAATTAAATCAATCGTCATTTCTTTATCATCAATCTCATTTCGCGAGCTAAGACTCGCAACTGTATATTTTAGCACGTTACGTAATCTAAAGAGCTTGAGAAGATCTCGACAAATTGCAAATTGCAAAGCAATAAACAACATCTTTATCGTCATTTTTAAGATCTCGTTTTAAACTTTCTCTGAAATTGCAGTTACTAATGCAAAAACTCGTTACTATCACATTGTAGAATAATTTATGAAAGGGTATCTTGTTCTTGTAACGATTAAAGTTAAGGTCTAAAACAGGGATCAGTAAATATTCCTATTTTACTATCCATATTAGTTAATATGCTGTTCTTACGGTACATTTTTTTCGAGAGAGGATTACACCTCCTAAAAAAACCTTTTTTTATTGATTTCATTTTGCTGCCTTGAGTTCGCCAACTGTGTTTAGGATCTTCACTAGATCTTCCAGTTCCCTGTCCTTCCTCTGCCTCCGAGACCAGTCTTCATTCCCGTGATGGTCCCAGAATCTTTCGCCAGATTTTCCTATCTGCTACTAAGTGCTTGCTCTCTTCTTTCAGGGTTAGTGTCCAGGCTTCACACCCATACATCGAAATTGGCCTAGTGACGGTTCTGTAGACACGAATCTTCGTAGGCCTGCTGATCAGCTTCGACACTAGGTTCCTAGTCCTAGTGCCCAAACTGATCCTATACAGTCCTATATATATAATCCTAGACCTAGTCTAGGACTCCACGTCAATTGGTATGGTTGGCGCAGAAAAGGGAAGAGTGGCGTTCTTTTGCGTCAGAGGCCAAAATCCTCTTTGGGTCACCGAGCCAGCGTAGTAAGTAAGTTTTGAATTCAGTTTTGTTACTTGATTAAAAACATTATCTTCGCTGCTTGACCTACTTCGCAGTTATTATACGTATTAGTCGTAGTAGGACAGCAAGTCACGTCACAAATGTCCGTCACCCGTGTTGTGAACAGAAAGTTGTCTTCATTACTTCGTATCGTTGAAACAACCATTATGAATGAACGTATGAATAATTTAATGGTTGTAAATTCGGACAAGTTCATCTAGTCGCAGTGTCATGATTGAAGGTCGTTTCGTCACGGAGGTGGGAGTGGAATCCAAAATGTGATGTAAGGCAGCCCCCGGCAAGAGCTTTGCGTGTGTGCGACAAACGTGTATACAAACAATTAGCTGGTATGAGTTAAATAAATATCCTTCAAATGCTCTTGAGGTCATACATATAATGAGGGTTTCTATTCGATTTGATTGTAAGAAGGTAATAAGCAGTACGGTAAGATGGGACTCTTTAAGTAATTGGGATAAACCAAAAATACTCGGCTTTTTTAAACCTTAAAAACTAGGTTCATTTAAGGTAATACTGACGCTGATCTTCCGTGGAACCAATACAGGACATATAAAAGGATGGACCGATTTCGATTTGGTTAATTTGTTTCAAAGTAGATTTAATACATACCTAGTACTCGTCAAATTGATCCAAGCTCATATTGTTGGTTTTCGTTTATGTCTTTTGTACAGCAAGTCGGCAAGATTCAATAAAGTAAAACAAAATGAAGAGGAATGACTGTTAAAGCCATTTCCGTGTGAGAAAGGAATGATGAGGTCAATCAGTCAGTTTTTAAGTAAAAATGGGACAGTCACAGTCATTATGTAATTTAATTTAAATAAAATAAGACTTAGTATAAAGAGGAAAACGATAAAATGATATTAGGTATAATCATAAAATTGAAAAACAACAATAATTAATGATATCAATATAACAGTGATGTGATTGGCCCACGTGGCTGGTTTGGTTTCATGGTTGTAGGAGGGTCAAGTGGAACTCTAGATCAATAAGCGATTAAGCTGAATCGTGACGAAATGTATCAAACAAGTAACTTAAATACGTGATACATTTTGGGCGAGGCGATCCGATGCGATGTTGTAACTTCTAATCATGGAAATTATTTAACTACTTTTTTAGTTACCATGATTTTTTTGGTTTAACATATATTAAATAACAATACTAAATCTATCTACTACAAAAAAACAATAAGGAAACAAGAAAAAATATCGTATAGGTATATCTAAACGATGTTGTGTACCTATACGATATTGTGTATACACAATAGCCATTAAAAAAATACACCCTCTAACAAATGTGAATGTTTGGGTAAGTTATTTATCTATAAACAATTACATACATAAAACCACTTAAAAAACGACTTAAAATTAATTCCTTATAATAAAATTATGTATTTTTTATGGTAATTTAATGGGATTATATTGCGTTTTCACGGGTAGAGAGAGAATATTAACTAAAACTAAAAAGTGGCATCGTACCAAAGACGATGTCAATGGCAGCATTTCCTGGAGTCTTCTACGGTGCTTTCGTATTTATTATGAAATAATAAATAAGTGATTTTTTCAGGTCTCCTTCGGAATCCCTAATGCCGTTTGTCCTAATGTATCGTTTGCCAAATGTATCATTTGTCATAACGCATTTTTTTCAGAAACAGTAAATTTTTCAGGATTTTTTAAAAGATTGTCGTATGGATTACGTTAGGTTAGGTTAGGTTTGTTTTATAACAATCCGGAAAATTTTAGGGTTCTGAAAAAAATGCGTTATGGCAAATGATACATTAGGACAAATGACGTTAGGGATTCCGATATAGATCCGATTTTTCCGTAGTCAAAGATTACGGGCCGGAAAATGACCCGGTTTACTCTAGTAGAAAATAACATTAAGTAACCACTTATAGAAAATCAATTTAATTTAATGGATTAATTATTAAAAATGATGTTACAAAACTAAATATATAGCATTTGTTTAATGGTTTGTCTTCATTTTATAAACGTAATAAAATAGATCTTTTGGAAGTTTACTATAAGCTTAAAATAATCCGGGTTTTACTGTACCTGATTAATTATCCCAGAAAAATCAGTGTGCCAATAGGATAAGCAAAAAACGTTTGCAATAGAAAGTACTATGAGTACTAAACCAGCTAGTAATGATAGTAGTAGTAATTGTTTTTTGTACTGGTAAGAACCGCATACGTTTAAACTTTTTAAATTGAAACTAAATAATACCTGTTATATCTTATATTGCCCATCTGCTGCCAATTATACAACCGGTCGTTAGCTGTTGACAATTTTATTCGCATATCTGCCATAACGCTTGTCTTAATAACACGCAAAATTATCAATACAACATTATCTTAAAGTTCACAGCATTTTATGAATGTTTAAGTTTCATGTAAGTTACCGAATTAAAAATTGACATGTGACCAACAATTACTTAAATAATCATTACCGCACATATTATTTTAAATTCAGAATGGCGTCTTCAGTGTTGCAAGAGATACTAAGAAGAGCGGTTAAGATTTTAACTTATATTTTATTGCTGCCGTGATAGTCCCGTTCAAGTAACGTTTACATGTTACATAACGAGATGTTTACGTAAGTTGAGGTGAATCTCGCCATGTTACTTTAAGGGTATTGCCTGACCTAGCAATCATCAATCTTAAGCGAGGTCATTCCGTAAGTACTTACTACGCTGCTTTGGGAAAACACGTTCAGCGGGACTCTCGAATTCTCGAGTGAATGAATAGTTAATAAAATTTTCAACGTCAAAATTGTTTTTTAGGTATATAGTAATAATTAAATTAAACTTTTCTACTTTGCTTCAGTCACTTTATTTGTACAGTAGCATAGTACAGTTTTAAGCTATAGCACATTTTAGGAGAAAACGTGGGAAATCACCAGTTACTGAACGCAAAGTTCTAGTGAATGAACAAATGAAACTAATGAATACACCTTAAGTACTAAGTTTTATTATACTACACAATATACGAAAGTGTACTTTTGTAGGCAAAATGAAGTTTGATTTATTGTTGCAGCCATTTAGAGTTTGTTGAGGCCCACTGGGATACGCATTGCGATCTCTTCTGATCCCTGGTAGAACCTGGAAGTTGTGTCTTGTTTCACCCCCATTTGAAATAATTGCTTATTTAGTTAGTTTCCGTAAGTACTTACTACGCTGCTTTGGGAAAACACGTTCAGCGGGACTCTCGAATTCTCGAGTGAATGAATAGTTAATAAAATTTTCAACGTCAAAATTGTTTTTTAGGTATATAGTAATAATTAAATTAAACTTTTCTACTTTGCTTCAGTCACTTTATTTGTACAGTAGCATAGTACAGTTTTAAGCTATAGCACATTTTAGGAGAAAACGTGGGAAATCACCAGTTACTGAACGCAAAGTTCTAGTGAATGAACAAATGAAACTAATGAATACACCTTAAGTACTAAGTTTTATTATACTACACAATATACGAAAGTGTACTTTTGTAGGCAAAATGAAGTTTGATTTATTGTTGCAGCCATTTAGAGTTTGTTGAGGCCCACTGGGATACGCATTGCGATCTCTTCTGATCCCTGGTAGAACCTGGAAGTTGTGTCTTGTTTCACCCCCATTTGAAATAATTGCTTATTTAGTTTGCAGTGGCCGGATAGGGATCCGGTCACAGCCATTGAGCTATTATTACTACGTAGTAATAATAACTCAATGGTCACAGCACAGGTTCCCGATCTTTTGTGTTGCAATATCTGTCTAGAAAGTCTTTATTTAATCCCCCCATTAAAAGATTTTCTCCATTTAAGGACATCCACAGCTCATTTGCCTTACATTTCAGTTTATCGTTTTGCAAGAAATACGCAATCTGTGATGCCACAAAATGGTTCCGGATTGAACACGTCTTCCAAAAACTTGCACCGCACCGGGGAGACAAGGGGCTAACCGTCGAAGAGAGAGAGGATTAACCAATCTCCGTTTCGCCGACAACATCATCTTGTTTTCCTTAAGCTGCGTGAAGTGCTAGATGAGCTTTGTAACGCAAGCTTTGAGGTTGGACTGAAGATAAATACATCGAAGACCAAACCCATGACTAACAGGACGCAACGTAGCGTAGAGATAAATGGAGAAGTCATTGCATATACCCGTGAATACATTTACTTGGGCCAATCAGTCTCTTTTCAGGCGCGATAAGAGAAAGAGATTTAAAAAATTTCTGAAAATGCCTGGAAAAGAGCTATTGGTCCAAGAAAAACTTAATAACCTGGTCATGTGCATACTTTATGTTCTAACATTCAGTGCTCAGATTTGTCAAAGCTCAGCAATCAAGACTCAGGGTTTGTCAGCGAGAAATATAACGCAGCGTATTAGGTGTAAAGCTAATGGATCGGATCGAAAACACCATGTTATGCTCACAAACTAAGATAGTCGATGTAGCTCGGAAGACTTCAAAGTTGAAGTGGGACTGGGTTAGGGTTATTGCCGAAGAACTTGTGAGCCAAGAAAGCCACAGTGTGGAAAGCCTAACGTTGGTGAGATGACTTGGGCTTCTTAAGAAGAGTGGGAGGCCTTTACCCGGTACTGGGATATAAAAGGCTTGTAATAATAATATTGTTGCGGAATTTGCTTCATCCTGTGTAAACGGTATTGAAAACATCATTTGAGTGCATGGGAAATCGGAGTTTGTCTTTTATCGATTATTTATATAAGATAGCATTTTTGGTCAACTACGGCGTAGGTGCTACTTTGACGTGACCATAGTACTTCAGATATTGTTTCTTTGTCATTTCCATGTTCTCAAATACAAAAATAAGTATTATTGTTCATTCACTGGTTCTTAGTGTCCAATAAATGAACGAACTATTATTTTTAGTAGTTCATTTACTGGAAAACTCAAACTCAAACCTATATTTTCAAATTTCTTTTATCTCGTTTATCTTAAATTTTTTCGTTCGAATACTAGCCTTTTGATACATAAACCATTTTTATTAATGTCACTGAAAATGAAATCTTATTATTACTACAAGAAATATTTGATCACACCATTCCATTGAATGAACCCCCGCTCATTAATTGGATTTAGGCCATTTTGAATTCTAGTTATAAAACACTGGATTAAAACCACTATATGGAAAAAAATACATCAAACTATATATTAACAACACGAGCGTAATATGCTATACCATGAAAGACAAATGCTGGGGGCACATACAGTCAGTAACACATTAGATGCGAGGTAGCGTATCTTTCTCCTTATTACTGCGGGATACAAAAAAATTACAACCGCACGTCCACTTAAAGGTGCGTCCACACTTGTATCATTTGCTCGTATCCGATCACCGTGCCGTAGCATGACTGCGTATCGCGCTGCTTGGACGCTTACTGTCGGCGCGCCGATCATACCGTACTCGTCCTATATAACGGTGTGATACGCGTAGCAAAATGGATTTCGAGCGATCCGATCGGCGCAACGTCCAAACGCGTGATCGTGACACGCGATCATGCCACGCGACGATGATCTGATACCGGCAAATGATACAAATGTGGACGCACCTTAACATCGCTGCCATTTTAAAAGATAGTTGCGTAAGAGTCGAGGCAAATTCTACTAGAATCTAACAATTAATAAAATACAATACAATACAACAATTCTTTATTGCACATCTACAACAGAAAACAGTACAATAAAGCCTTGAATTAATGTTCATAAATGAAAAAAAAGTACAAAGGGAAATGTACAAAACTCTTATTACATTAAAAAATATATATTCGCAATATTGAATATCCGAAGACTGGTGATCAACGCTGCCGCTGTAGCTTTCTAAACTAACCTATCCGAGTCGCTTCTGCCCCCAGCCCATCTTGCTCGCTTGGAAAGTAAAGTTATGAAGTCGTTGTTATTAAAATTACGGTTATGCTTAATAATTAATTCATTTCTGTAAGTGACAAGATGTTTAGTCTTAATCTGTAAATATAAATTCTCCAGCTCAACTAAAATTGTTGTCTTTTAAACACTCCGCTACCCAAAGGTTGTTTGGAAGAGATCGCTATTTAGCGATAAGACCACCTGTTGTTTACTTCTGCTAATTCGAATGTTACTGTCATGTTCTGTATTTTTGTTTATCTGAGGTGTGCAATAAAGAGTTTTTGTATTGAATCGTATTGTATAAATTATAACATATGTGCAAGGATGCTTATTGTTGAAGGTCCAAATAAATAAATAATGTTATGCCGATTTCAATTATGTATATTGCATTGTAATCTATACTATTATAAAGTTTAAAAAATTAAATGTTTGTACATTGAAGATATTTTCAAAAAAATGATTTTAACGGACTGAATAGTGAGGTAAAAAATGATTTTAACGGACTGAATTTTTTGTTGATGATGATTGATGTGTCGTTGTAGCTTTTATTTTTGGTCCACGGGTAGCTAGGTCCCAGATGGTTATAGGATACTTTTTATCCGACTACGATGACGAAAAAAGATAGTTATGTTTTTTTTTCTCCTCCGCGGACGAAGTTTGTGGGTACCTTCTAGTATTGAATAAGTATAATAATGAATCTATATACAGTTTTATGCATACTAATATTATGCCAAGTCGGTTAAGCGGATCGTGATATGATGATTAATGATATGCTACATAAGGGACTCCCAAAGTCGCTGCAAGTTTATGTTAGTCCGGCCGGCAGTTGTATTTCTAAGTTATCAGCCTATCACTTATGAAAACTGGTACATATTTCGGTGAAGAGACTTGTCATTTCAACCTACACAACTTCGTTTAGGCTCAAAAATATGATTGCGGCACTACGGTGGCTGAATGAAATTCTTATCGCCGACTAAACACTAAAATACGGATTGGTATTGTGAAATGAAACGATTGAATGACTTGAAAAGACTTTTTTGTGTAAAACTGCGCCTATTTTGTCAATAGTTGCTTCACATTTCCAATGTCGCTGTAAGAATAATTTGTTATAGTACTTAAAAGGGGCCAACTACTTAATTTAAAAGAAAATCGTAGATTAGTAATCAATGTATTTAAACTATATATATGTAGTTTTCAAATGTAAAGGCCATTGATTTTGGAAGACACATGTGTCTATAAAATGATCCCATCAAAAAACAACTTCGCACTTTATCACGGAGTAATCCGTCGTTAGATGTATCAAAATTTGTATAAGATATTCAATAAATGATTTGCAATTTCTAAATAGCCCAAACTCGGTTACATGTAAGAAAATTGCAAGTTTCAAAACCTTTTCTACCGCAAAAAGTTTTGAGATAACATAAAACCAAGTTGATTGTTGAGATACATGGATAGGTATCCATGGGAGCATCTGTCCAACAACTTTGTCGTATTTTTTTATAGTGTAGTAGCGACGAGTCCGTCAGCGGTGCGCTCACCGCTCATGCACACTTTGTGAATGCAATAGCTGATCAATGTCCATACATTTTGAAGCATACGTGCGTCGCGCTGTAAGTACCTACTTAGCCTCGTGCCGCCCAGAGTGATTATTGCATTTTTGAATTTCGAACCTTCTTGAATTTTATGAGAGTTCATAACTCGATTTTAATTTGTACATTTAATTGTACACGGGGCGGCACGAGGATAAATAGAAAATGTTGAATTCATAATCCTGCTGAATTTTATTATATCCTAGAAGGCGTCCGCAACTTCGTTCGCGGAAGAGAAAAGTCATAACCCCTTTTTTTCTTTAGCGTAGTCGGGTAAAAAGTATCCTATAACCATCTGAACATCCCAGCTACCTGTGTTACGAAAAATAGTTGAAATCCGTTTTGCCGATTTTGCGTGATGAAGCCACAACGACACATATCTAGAAATATACACAAAAAAAACTAAAAAATGTTTCGATTCAGTGATCTCCAAATAGCCCCTTACAATATATTTTTTTAATATATTCAATGTACAAACTTTCAGTTTTACTACTTTATAATATAACTTTATAAAACACACTTTGCTTTAAGTACTAACATAAACATGTGTACCTATAACATATTTATATTAGTACTTAAATCAAAGTGTGTTGTATTGTATCCTTTTCGTTTGACATAGAAAATAAAAGAAATGCAACATAAATACTTAGCAAATAGGGCACAGTGTGGTGCCGCTGTCAGACGTCATCGCTTCGTCGCGATTCCGAAACGCCTGTGGCTAATCGCTCCCGATCGAGATGAAACAATGCTTTGCGCAAGCGCAAGTAACTGATGAAACCGTCCCATAGTTCGGTTCTACGTAATAATCCTAAGTCTCGATTTTGATTTAGACGGACGGTTACTTTATTTCCTTGATGCTTGTTTAAAAAGGTCTAATAAATATTTTGTTAATTACCTGATAAAGTTTCGTTTTCATAAATGAATGATTTGAAAGGTAGGCATATAATAACCTTTGTGGTGAAAGTAACAATGCATATGAACACAGATCTCTTATTCTTAGTGAAACGGTCCACTAACATCGGATTAGTCAAAGTTGATTAGAGAGTTGATCAGATGCGACTTTCAGGCTTTCAAGAAAAGAGCCTATGCCACCGGAAAGGCTGCCAACGGACTTTTGACCCTGTTGCAGGTGTCTATGGGCGACGGTGATTGCTGACCATCAGGTGACCCTTCCCTGAGTGACGCTAAGCTGCAGAGCCTTGAGCATCCTCGTAGGGTCGCACGTCTGTCGGTTTTTTACAGGTTACATTTCGGAGAATGTGCGGGGGAATTATATTATGTAATTCCAACAGCCCCTTTTCATCCTTGAGACCCACGACGCGTAACGTTCGTTTCATCCACACCACATGTGCTCGACATTCGGCGTATCCGCACGCAGTGCCTTGGTGCCACTTTTATCATGAGTACCGCAAAGGAGTGGAACTCTTTGCCTGTGAGTTGTTTCCCGATAATTTAAATTGGGGCGAGTTCAAGTTAAGAGTGAAAAGGCTGTTTCTAGACGGGCATGATCCCAACCCGTTCGCATCGTCGCTTAACAACAGCGGGCCTATGATGGTCGCGTTTGTCACACGATAAATGATATGATAACGCGCCTGCAACTCTCGCACTCACATACGTGTCAGAAGGTGACGGCCGCTATGTCATTTATTTATCGCGTGACAAACGCAACCATCATAGGCCCGCTGGTGAGATAGCGGTCAAATGACCGTCTATAAAGAAAATCGACTACCTACTAAAGATGGCCATTTGAAATTGACATTTCAAACCAATGAACTGAACACAATTGAACTTCTCTCCCGGTAATCATGCAAGTAGCCTAAGTCATATGCAGTCACTGTTCTATAATATAATTATCTCATATCTTTGTAAAATATCACATTGACCCGTTGTACAATGGTTGCGTGGAAGAATGACAAACCAATAAAATCCTAAACATACTAAATTTGTACTCGTTTGTCAATGAAGTCGTTTCTGGCTTAATTCATCCGGCGTTACTCATTCATATCTATTTAAAATTATTACGTTGCCGGTATTTCTCTCCAAACTGCGAACAATGACACTTTTTGTGCACGTTATTATGTGCATTATGCACTACGGACGTATTTTGTAACAGTGTTTTATCGAGATAACAATTGTCAGTCTCACGCCGCCGTAACGTTCGATTCAATCATTAGAGAATAGATTATCTCACATAATAAGATTTCATTTCGTATAATCTATGCTTGATGAATGATGATAAAGATAGGCGTGCTCAGTAAAGCAATATGAAAGTCTTTCAATATGAATGACTTCATCGAAAATACCAGTTTTCTGATATAAAAAACTAACATTTATTTTTTGATATTGTTATGTTTGTCAATGAAGTTAAAAAGCTCAGCTCAGCTCAAGCTCAGTCTAAAATCTTATGTAAGGTATATTTTTAGCAAATTATGAGAAGCACTATTGCTTTTATTGCTAGCATTTTTTATACTAAGTAGACGAATATTTAAGCAAGCGGGCTGCCTGCTCGAATGTAATTGAGGAGATAACACATCAACGTCTAATGCACAAAAATACAGATGTGTTGCCAGAAACTAAGGCATAAATACCTTATGTGCCTCCAATCATCGTAATCGTAAACGTAACTACATACATTTTCCGATCGGAACACAACACAACAATGCAATACATTTGTGCTTTACGGCAGATATAATCAAGAGAATGGCAAAAAAGATTTAGAGCATTAATTAGAAGGAAGATTAGCATTACATTTTCGCCTATTTAATATTTTCTTCTGTTTCCGCGATTATTACTCATTGAAATAAAACAATTTAACGGATTATATCGCGTATATTATCCGTTAAATTGTTTTATTTCAATTTTCGCCTATTGTTAAAAATGGTTGTGCCTGCCGCGACTTTTAACCGCTACATTCTGATCTTCCCTATTGGGGAGGCCTATATCCAGCAGTTGATGTTTTCTAGCTGGTGGTGATGACGATGATTCCGATCTCCCGGAGTTTCAATGCTAATGTGGCCACGGAAGTCAGATTGGTTGAAACGTTTGTAAAAATGGCCGTAACGTATACGGCGTAGGTATATATTATTTACCTACGCTCTACCGAGAATTACTTTTACCTGTAACGATTAGTTTCAAAGTTTTAGTTGTAATCGCCATTCATTATACGCAAGATAATTGTAAATAGCGATTGAACCTATAAGGCGGGCCGGGGTTGGCCGCTAATGATTATGTATATGACCTGTCACCAGGCGGCGTGTAGAGTTACTTGTTGTCTAATTTGACAGTAGATTGGTGTTATTATATGCGTGAGGGACAGTGTAGTAATTGGGAAGGTAATAATCAAAACATTGAAATTAAAATTTGATAAAAAACATGTTTAAAATTCTGACCAAAATAGCGCAAAAGAAGAAGCATTTTAATCGGTTCTCTGTGGCCACATCGTTTTGTAAATGGTTGAAAATCCTATTTCATTAAAAGAAAAACCATAAGTACGTGTTTATTATTGTCGCCGAATTTTAGCCGAATTGTTTTGTAGCATTCTGTATTTCTTGCACGCAAATTCCTACTTTACGTATATATTGTATAAATTTTATGATAATGACCAATGTATGTATAATACGCGATTAAGCCCCATTTTATTGTGTTGTGATAATGAGTGAAGACCGTATAAGTTTAAATCAATGACCAATGTTCTATATATTCAACGTTTGATTTCGCGCGAATTACAATCACGACCCGCGAATTACTCTAAACATTCATCGTTGCTCAAACAATGCTCAGTCCAAGCACTCCTGCGCTTTAAGCTGCCTTAATTCGAAGCCTGCATGTGTAATTTTAATTCAAATAGCTCACACACGACCCGCCCAATGTAGTACGAGGTCGATCTCGTATTAGACTGTTAAACGTCGATTTGTCTTATCAGCCCGTACTCTCAAAACTATAACAGATTTAGTCCAAAACAAAATCTGCACCAATGTCGCACTTATCACGTCTCCATTGTGCCTATAATGATGAAGTTGCGATGGGATTTGTCAGCCTTTTGTCTCTTTGTCGAATTATGTCGCAAGCTCGGGACAGTTTGCTCCCTAACATTAATCAAGTAAGTCGATAAGGCTGCCAAAAATGCTAATCAATCTACGTTGCTTGTGTGAGCTTAAGGAAAATAATTAATAAGCACAATGAGGGCATATCGGGTCGCGTTGCGTCAGTCGCATTATTACTTGTTGATAACGGAAGCTTCAGGTGTTTGTTTCTAAATTGTTGTAGCTCCCGAGTAATGATTAAGGCGTTCCTTCATCGGGAACGATCACATGTAATACTACAATAAATACCTTAAAGTAAACCGTTACATTTCACATGAATACTCTCGGTGAAGAAACATCCTAAACCATTCCGGTCAAAGAAATTAATATCTTCTATTCTATACATATTAAATAAACAGTTGACTGGCAGAACGGTTAATAGAAAATGCACAGCCTAAACTGCTGAAGATAAGATCAAGAAATTTGGAGCACATATTTCCTAAAAATCTACTTCTGATACTATGAAACTAGAAATTAGTGTGAAAAAGCTCAAAACCCGCATAATGCGCGTGGCGAAGTCTAGTTTGTGCAAATCAAATGGAGCATTATTTCTGCAAGTCATTAACTTTGTAGACTCAGTATTGTTGAGACTCTGTTTACAAGGCATTCTAAACGGCACCGATTTCTACCAAATAACCGTCATGTAAATCCCTTTTAAAAAGGTATTTAAGTAAACTACAGTGGGTAATTTATGCATCTGTAAATGAATCAATACGGCTGAAAAGTTTATTTAAGGAATTATTCACCGTAGAATTGACTGTATAAATGTTATTTATGTATGTATATCACTTCCATATAATTATTTTCGTCCTTTATTGTATTTGTTGCATGTATTAATATAGTCGTACTAATCGTTTGAGCTTCCAATTATCGCTTGACTTCGTGAATTGTAAGCAGATATTTTATAATATAAATACTGTATCAGTATATCACGCCACACATCGGTTCACGTGCACAATCCAAGGCAACATTGCATTAAGGAGTGTTCTGTAGCGTACATCTATTAGCTCCTACTCCGGGAGGAGTATAAACTGCAGCATTAGGGTACTTTCCTGGGTAAAAAAATATTATTGTAACTAGCGGCCGCCCGCGACTTCGTCCGCGTAGATTTTAGGTAAAAACAGAGATATGAACGAGGAATACTTTTTTCTGTCAGTTGTCCGATGCTGTTCATGTTTGTAAAAAAATACTCAGAAGATATTCAGCGACCAACGGATTTAGATTGAGAAAATGGGGATATTGAACATTATTCCATAAGAAGGCAATACTGGCACTTTTAATTTTAACGCCTGCAAGACTATGAAAAGAAGAGACTGGCGAACTTCCCGACACTGGCCAAAATGAAATGTCCTAGAAGGTACCTCGGCGTTTCAAAAGGATAGTATTTTAAGGCGTAGCAAAAAATGGTTGTCTGTAAAGTCGGTTTACGATCGATAATTTTACGTGTTAACGTCACAAGAAAACCGACGTCATAATTTTACTACGACACCTATTTTTTGTCTCCTCCCTCCGTCGCTCTCTCTCTCTCTCTCTTTCTCTCCCTCTATCCTTCCCTCCCTCCCTCCCTCCCTCCCTCCCTCTCTCTCTCCCTCCAACCCCCCTCTCTCTCCCTCCAACCCCCCTCTATCTCGCTCCTTCCCTCCCTCCCTCCCTCCCTCTCTCCCTCTTCTCACTCGCTCTCTCTCTCTCTCTCTATCTCTCTCTCTCTCTCTCTCTCTCTCTCTCTCTCCATAATTCATAATTCATTAATTAACACATAACCCACAATCTCTTTGCAATTTCAAGTTCCTAAGTCAAAAGATTTTACGTTGCACATACAAATTTGCATCCCTCGTTTTACCTCCTTAAGGGATGAATTTCGAAAACTTAAGAATATAAATTTCTTCATTTTAAACACACAATCTTTTTGCGAAATTTCAATTTTCTAAGTCCAATAATTTTACGTTTCACATATACAAAGCACACATACAAAGTTCCATCCCTTGTTTTACCCACTTAGGGGATGAATTTCGAAAAATCAAGAATGTAAGTTTCTCGATTTTAAACACACAATCTTTTTGCGAACTTTCAAGTTTCTAGGTCCAACGATTTAACGTTTCACATACAAAGTTCCATCCCTTGTTTTACCCCCTTAGGGGATGAATTTCGAAAAATCAAGAATATAAGTTTGTTGATTTTAAATACACAATCTTTTCACGAAATTTCAAGTTTTAAGTCCAAACATTTCACGTTTCATACACAGAGTTCCATCCCTTGTTTTACCCCCTTAGGGGATAACCTTTCGAAAAATCAAGAATATAAGTTTCTTGATTTTAAACACACAATCTTTTCACGAAATTTCAAGTTTCTCAGACCAAAGATTTTACGCGTCCCATACAAACTTTCATCCCTTGTTTAACCCACTTAAGGGATGAATTTCGAAAAATCAAGAATACAAGTTTCTTGATTTAAACACACAATCTTTTTGCAAACTCAATTTTCTAAGTACAATGATTTTACGTTTCACATACAAAGTTCCATCCCTTGTTTTACCCCCTTAAGGGATGAATTTCGAAAAATCAAGAATACAAGTTTCTTGATTTTTAGCACACAATCTTTTCACGAAATTTCAATTTTCTGAAACCAAGGATTTCACATTTCATATACAAAGTTCCATCCCTTGTTTTACCCCCTTAGGGGATGAATTTCGAAAAATCAAGAATATAAGTTTCTGGATTTTAAACACACAACCTTTTCACGAAATTTCAAGTTTCTCAGTCCAAAGATTTTACGTTCCAATACAAACTTTCATCCCTTGTTTCACTTAAATAAAGGGATGAATTTCGCAAAATCAAGAATATTAGTTTCTTGATTTTAAACACACAATCTGTTCACGAAATTTCATGTTTTTAAGTCCAAAGACTTTACGTTTCCCATACAAACTTTCATCCCTTGTTTAACCCACTTAGGGGATGAATTTCGAAAAATGCTTTCTTACCCGTAGCCTACGTTATAAATGTAACAGACTGTGAAATAATCAATTTTCTAGCGTTAGTAGTTTCGGCTGTGTGTTGATGAGTCAGTCAGTCAGTCAGTCAGGACTTCTTCTTTCATATGTATAGAAGATAGATTAGTCCGTCAGTTAGACTATCAAACAATATTGGACGGTGTTTTTTCTTTTGTAAATCAAACAAAAAAAGACAAAAATAAGGCGCGTCAAAGTTTGGGAGTGGAGGTGCATGGTGATAAAAACGGTCGCACGACGTGAAGTCACGGGAAATTTTAATGGGCTATATACCTAGTCATATTTTTTTGTTTAATTGACCAAAGAAAATTTACGGGTCCAATATTTTATGATATTCTAACTGACGGACTTATCTAATTTTTTAGGACATAAGCCTATTGTAGCCATACAGAACACGAATTGTGAAAAATGTGACAATAGAATAGACGCGTTGTCATCTCAGGCACCAAGATGTGACATGTTCCAAGGAGACCGACTAACTACGCTGAAAATGAGCGCCGCAGCTCTTCATGGCAAAGAGCTAATCCATTCCAGATCCGTTTTAGCGTTATTTCTGATGATTTTTTTTTAAGTGCAAATTTTTGAAATAAATAAAATAAATAACACAGGGACAATCTTACACAAATCAGTGTAGCCCCAAACTAAGCAAAGCTTGTACTATGGGTACTAGGCGACGATATACATAATATATCAATTAATGATAATACTTAAATACATAGAAAACATCCAAGACCCAAGAACAAACATTCGTGCTCATCACACAAACACTTGCCCTGGCCGGGATTCGAACTAGGGACCGGCAGCTTCGTAGGCAACCCACTGAGCCAAACGTGTCGTCAAATGTGCTTTAATTTGTCGTCACTTATTAATTTTTCTTTCATACAGTGCGCTTCTTGACCTGCGCACATATAAAGTACTGGTTATAATGTTCTACTGCCGGAATCGCTTCAGGCATGGCCACTCTAGTTTTTACGCGTTCCACACGTCGTCGATTCCATCAGCTGACTACCTGACCTTGACCTTGAAGCTATCAAGCCAATCAACGCACCCTCTTGAGTGGCCTTGAATTATGTCGAGCGTTTCCACGTTCCGAAATGATGTTCAATCTGGTCAGATTGGCCATAGGTAATATCAGACCGTCTGGAAGTTCTTCTTGAAACACAACACGCCCGGGGGCGTGAACCGGCGACCCACTCACATTGACACTATTCCAAATCGATTACCCACAACAAATTACCGGGTAATTTTTAATGCAAACATGGTTTATAGTTATAATTAGCGATCAAAAACGTACCGACATTTTCGACATTCGTTTTGCATAATTCTCGTCTGACAGTGATACAATGCAGATTTTTTAGCAAAGTCGTAAGGTTTTAGTAATACTCTTGTTTGCGTTTATACCTGAGATAAACAGAATAAATGTTTTTGTAACGTGTCATTTATTTCAAACCTATTGTGGGTTGAAATAAGAAAGATACTAATGAAAGGAATCACTCTACATGTTGGCAATGTAGCTGTGTAAGGTATTTTAATGGTCATCATTATAGGTACTCGTAAGTTGTAATAACGCTGGAATGCTGAATAGCACCACCGCTTAATTAATTTAACATGGAATTACGTACGTAAAATATTCAGCATAATATTTAGAATTTTTTTAATACATTAGAGAGGTGAAATAAGTTTCATGTGTGTATCTGTCTGCTTGTCTTTGGCATGCGAAATGAATTGAATTGACTTTGAAAAAGTTTTTTGGTTTATTAGGTGACTTGACCGAAATTCCTATGATTCAAGACAATAATTATGCATCCGTTCGAAATCATCAGCTTTTTTATCTAAGTGTGGCAGTGATTTTTAGGGTTCCGTACCTCAAAAGGAAAAAACGGTACCCTTATAGAATCACTTTGTTGTCCATCCATCTGTCCGTCCATCTGTCCGTCAGTCTACCTGTCTGTCAAGACCCTTTATATCGGCAACGCATGGAAGTATCGAGTTGAACTCAAAACCATTTACTCAGGTCTACGGTCCCTTAAAGCTGTGAAAAAATCAAACATCTAAGTTTACTACGTAAAAATAGATACGGGCATTTATGCCGCAAAAAACGTACATTTCGACACTTTTTGAAAGTGATAGGGTGCTTCCAGCTGTTCTAGAAACTTAAAATTTGGTATGAAGGAAGCTCTTATAGCACAAAGAACAAAATAAATCTGAAAACCTATTTTTTTATGCCTGTCTGTCTATATCAATATTATCAATTACTAATATAAAATGATCGAGCACCGCGTACATTTTGCTTAGGAGTAGGGCTCTGCTAACACTGGATTTTCATAGATACGGCCATTTGTAGCGTATATTTTATACGTAACCCTCGGAGCGGGAGTCCGACTCGCACTTGGCCGGTTTTTATTGTTTCATCGATGAAGTACGTGTTAGACGTAATATAATATATATGTATGTATATACATGCCACGCTTGGCTCATACATCCAACATACAACACACGGGATGTTTTCTATGTATCTAAGTATTATAATTTACCAATAAGTATATAATGTAGGTATATCGTCACCTTACCAGGAAGCCATAGTACAAGCATTGCTTAGTGTAAGTTTGTCCCTGATATTAATTTATTATACACTCGTATGTGGGTGATTTGTAGAAAAAGAAGATAGTTATTTTTAGTTTTATTGAGTATATGTTTTTTTGGGCTTATCTTACTCATAAAACATTATAAATTCGAACCTCATACAAGAAAAATATGTTCCACATATTCCACTTTAGTTCTTCATATGTACGGGTAGAAGCAAATGCAACAGCAATATTGAACTATGTAAAATTTGATTTGTATTTATTTATTCGGTAGGTAGCCAACACTTAAAATCGGTTCAACGAAGTTAATTATTGTTAAGCTGACGAGAAATCCTCAAGCTCATTAATCAAATGAAAAATTCTCTATAGACTCTTTCGGTTAGCAAAATACAAAGGAAATTTCATATTCCCGGCTCTTATAAAGAAACGTTTAGAATGAAACTTGTTCCGTAACACGACTCGACAGCGCAGCGGTTTATCGTGGAAGAAACTTCATCTTATCCTTATCTTATCACACTTTTCGACTAGTTTAGTTATAGCAAGGATTGATGTTCTCGCTTTAGGTTTACTTTATTGAGTTTCGAGTGTAGATAACACTAGTAAACAGGCCTTTGTAATAAGCGTTTTAATTGCTCTGGCCAACCGTTGTTGCATGTTACCGAAGTCGTGAGGGTAATGATCACAACACAACAAAACGGGGCTTAATCGCGTATAAATATGATTTATTTAATTACCTTTCTTCGACGTTTCGGACGTCGCGTTACGTCCATGGAACTAAAGGACACTGGAGTGGCGAAATCAACGTCTTCTAGCCGCGCGAGTTTTTCGATCTACCCGCGCTTGATGTTTATTTTTAGGTTGAACACTAAGGTCGTCACTTGTCCGATACACTACACTCACGACGTCAGGCGATTTATCAAATGTTATATGATGTTGCTTACATTTACTAATTACTGGATTCCACGAAGATGAAAGCTTGAAACCATCTTCCCGGTTGAAATTTCGGTGTTAACGAAAGGTAATTAAATAAATCATATTTATACGCGATTAAGCCCCGTTTTGATGTGTTGTGATAATGAGTGAAGATCGTGTAAGTTTAAATCAATGTCGTGAAGGTAAGTAAGTTCTTCAACATAAGTTGTTGTCAGTAGATGTCTAATATCTACTGCTTGCCTCACATCTAATACGGTAGTTTCGTGAGTAAAAAAAGATTATATTAATTAGTCCGTCGGTTAGATTATCAAAAAATTTTGGACACGTATTTTGTTTTTTTGTCAATCCAACAAAAAAGACAAAGATAAAGCACGTCAAAGTTTGGGCGCATGACGTCACGGGGAACTTTCAGAAGAAACTTACTTTGACGGGCTACATCTTTATATTTTTAACCAACTTCAAAAAAAGGAGGAGGTTATCAATTCGGTTGTATGTTTTCTTTTTATTTTCTTTTTTTATGGTTGTTACCGCAGAACTCCTTCATTTACACGACGATTTGGAAAATTATTTTTCTGTTCATGAGTAGGTATATCCAAATTGGTCCCATAAAATTTTGGTGAAGATCTGATGCCGGGATCCATGAGGATTCGAAGGAATTCCTCGATTTTTATGAGCACATCTATAGCGATTTCGATGTTTATTAAAGAAGAACAAGCATTTACACTCGAAAGTCATCATTTGGTGAAGAGAAACTGATGATGAAGACACAAGCCACCAGTCACTAATAAGGGCTCAACTAGTGTTATTTTATTCACTAGTCTCAATATAATTCTTTATCATATTTTGCTTAGAGGCAGAAGTTAGTTAAGATCAGGGTAGCAAAGTGGAGCTGATAGTGGAGAACCAGAGAACTCCTTAACGGTTAAGAGTTACAGATAATTCTTAAAAAATACATGTATTATAGGTACGTACGTTAAGACTGTTAGTCATATTATTATAGTGTGTCTCTGAGGTGGACTCCTCATCACCAAGTCAGGATCTGATGATTCCCAGGGAAATTGAGAAAAACCCTCAAATATTATAGGCAATAACAATGTTTTGTATATATTTTTCTAAAGTTATTCAGTTATTTTCGTCTGCTTTTCATCATTTAATGATGCTGAGCTGATGATGGAAGGTACAAGTCCTTATTAATGGTCAATAGTTGCGAGATAATTCTTTAAATATTATGGGTAAGTTGAGACTGTTAGTCGTATTCTTTTTTAACCAGCAAGCTACTGGACTTAACCATTTTGACCAAGCCAATTCTTATAATTTCGATTTTTATTTACAATCAAATCCTCCTCGTTCTGCTCATTCTGGGCTCTAAAAATTTATTTTATATCACTAAAATCCATCACTAAAAGGCAAAAAATAAAAATTTTAAAATAAAAAAAGAACTGACTTCAAAATAAACTAAAAAGCCAACAATAATCTTTTATGTACGGTACGTACGGATCACATTTGTATCACCTTTTGAAGTCGGTGCCAAACCTGAAGTAAAGTTCTGTAGTCAACAAAAATACGAATTACTATAACTAAATATATCGGTAGGTAATAACTAAAGGCTCGCAGCCGCGGTTCTTGCGTGCCATCTCTGTTAATAGTAATAAATGAATGGCACCAACTTCAAAAGTGATTCAATGTGATCCGTACCGTACATAAAAGATTATTGTTGGCTTTTTAGTTTATTTTGAAGTTGGTTCTTTTTTTATTTAAAAAAATATATTTGTGTAATTGACAAAAGATGAAATACGTGTCCAATATTTTCCGATAATCTAACTGACGCACTAATTATATTCTTTTAGGACACAAGCCTATTTTGATCTGCTGAAATTCAATTGATTGAGATTTCTCATAACTCCTTAAAATATGTTTTAATTTGGTTTAATTTATTAACTTGTATAACCAACAAACTTTTTGAAAAATGCGCTTAAAGTTTTAGTTCTATTCTGCTTATGAAATGAAAAGCCACTAATCCAAACCTATTATCATGTTTTTCTTCAGAATTGAGATACATGTTTTCGCATGCGAAGAATCCGACTAAAAACTTTTTTGCGTTCAGAATCACTGTTATATATATAACCATTTCGTTTAGACCCTATTATTAGCGTAAGTGGGATCAAACGAGTAGACCTATTCGATATTCATATTCTGGATTATTTTGATGACCTGATTGGCTCAGCGGGAGTAATGTTGCCTGCAAAGCTGAATGGCAAATATTTGTTTCTGAGTCTTGGATGTTTTCTATGTATATAATTAAATATATCTATTAAATATATCGTCGTCTAGTACCCATAACACAAGCCTTACTGAGCTTACCATGGGACTAGTTCGATTTGTGGAGAATTGTCCTGTAATATGTTTTTATTTATTTATAACTACAAGTAATGTGGTGTTGGTTTGTGCGATTGGATTCTAATACATATGCCTTGTATTCGAGTGCTCCGTTTGTATGTATGCATTGTGTGAATGATTTTTTATTTGTATAAACGTAACCCACCCGAGATTTTCATTTTCTATAAGTACAAAATTTTGTAACACTTCTACAAGCTATTTTAATTTGCCGTGTTAGTATGTATGTTAGTATGTGTGGGTCAAATCTTGCAATTTGAATTTGACCCATTTCTCGGTTTCCGATTGAGCTAAAATTTGACATTATGTAAGTTAGGTGACCAATTACAATATTATGACACTATCAAGCTGATCTAATGATGGAGCCGGATGGTGGTCATAGGAACTTCCTAATAAAATAACGCAATCCTACCAAGTTTCTCTAAAATCGTCTCGATGAGCGTGTTAAAAGAAAAAGTACAGTCGGCAATAAAAGCGTGTCACAAAAATGCTATTTTTGTGACACGAGAAACTTATTTTATGTCCCAAATTTTCTATTTCATTTTGGTTACATTTTAGTATGGACGTTTTTTATTCTAAGAACGTAACGCACGTAAGACATATTTTTCCTTACAAAATTTTGGAACACTTTTTTAAGGTATGTTCTGCAAATCATCCAAATATAATGTACCATTTTCGGAGCGACAAACGAAGGCTACCGAAGCATGTTTGGTTAAATTTTTCTTGAAGAGCAGCAGAATAAGGTGCTAAAATATTTTAAAAACAGGTGGGATCCGGCTTTTATGGCACTAAGCAACTGATATATACCACAGATAAGCACTAGACACGCACATAAATTCTATTACAATTAACGAAAATATTCGTTTCTGTAATTGAAACGACTAAATACGTGTGCTCTGTAATATAGTTTGTCTAATTTATAGACACAAGATCGCCATGACCGGTGATTTAGTGTTATCCTGTACAGTCAGAACGAATAAATTAATACTGGAGTATTTAAATATCCAAATAAGTTATTAAGTGTATCCCGATTGTAAATGGGTAGTTCACAGTTGGAACTTACCTTTGTATTTACTTAAAACAAGGCGTGGCAAAGGAAAATTGCAGTAAGTATGAGTTATTAGTATTTATATGTTTAAAGGCCTAGCCACACCGGTTGCGTGTGCGTGGCGTGCACGTAGACGTGCGCGTGGCTTGCGCGTTATAAATTACGAATATCCATAAGGGATGACACACCGCTGCGCACGTGAATGCCCGCAAGTGGTGTGCCATCTACTATGACATTTCATACGATACAACGCGCACGCCACGCACACGCGCAAGTGCTGCGCACGCATCCGGTGTGTTTCGGCCTTAAAGGTAACATTTCAATCATCTTACACCTAACGAAAAATATTGGTAACTACAGAGTAATAACTTGAAGCTGTGTGTACACAACAGTCCATGTCCTCCTAAAACTAGTACTCGTATCATTAATCCACTTCGACAGTAATAAAACAAATACTAGTATATAATTGATTTGTAGTTTAAGTTAGTCAGCATCATACGCCAGTTTCGCAATCATCTACATGTTTTAATTAGGCTTATCGCTTGAGCCAATTAAAATGTCTGAGGTTGGCAAATCGTCGCTTAAATCGAGCCAAAGGTTGATTAGGCACATTCGAATGTAATGCCTAGTGAGTCGAGTTAAGGTACTGCACTCTAATTCTATATTTTTACGGAGTATAATGATTAGCTTTGATTAAAATGTCACACATTCATACAGTTGCACCGCCACTATTGCTGTTTTTCTTACCTATATGTTCCCAAATATTTTCTTCTGTTTCCGCGATTATTAATTACTCATTGAAATAAAACAATTTAACGGATTATATCGCGTATATTATCTCATTTTAATTCCCGACGTTTCGGAAGCTTTTCAACTTTCCATGGTCACGGGTGGACCGACGGGTGGAACTAAAATGATATAATATACGCGATATAATCCGTTAAATTGTTTTATTTCAATATATGTTCCCAGTTTAGTAGTATACTCGTACCAAACTGAAGTCTCCATTAATCTAATACGTGCATATAATACTACCTTCAATTTTATTTGGGATCATAAATTGTTTGGAAACATTAAAAACATAAACTTATTTATTGAAATAAAACAATTTAACGGATTATATCGCGTATATTATCTCATTTTAGTTCCTGACGTTTCGGAAGCTTTTCAGCTTTCCATGGTCAAGGGTGGCTGGGTCAGTCCACCCGTGACCATGGAAATGGTCTAAAATGAGATAATATACGCGATATAATCCGTTAAATTGTTTTATTTCAATGAGTAATAATCGCGGAAACAGAAGAAAATATTATAAACTTATTTATCATCCCTTAGTGGCCAGTGTTATTATATTACTCGAGCAATATCTGTCGAATCATGAAGCTACACTACCAATTATTAAGTTCTAAAAATGAAAAGTCTTCTGCATAATAAAAACCGGCCCAGGGTTCCGATTTTTCCTTTTTGAGGTACGGAACCCTAAAAATTACTAAATAGACTGTTTGAAGGTCTCTGAAATGTAATATCAGTACATATATGACAGATCTCACATAACCGTAAAAGAGAAGTAACAGTCGAATACTTTTACCTTTTTTGAAGTCTGAACAAAATATGTCACGGTCTATGCATCTCGTATAAATAGAAAGGAAGGAACGAAACGCTAATAAAATTAGCCCAATTTGAATGTAATCACGGATGAATTTTCCGCTGTTTTATTTTGTTTTGTTCACTTATTTTCCGCTACAGTTTCGGTGAGATCATATCGGGTTGCGCAAGAGTAAGCCAAACTGATGCTGACATTATGCAAGATGATCCAAGCGGGCAGTGAAGCGTGTCCTCTTTGTCTGCCCACTAATGTAAGTACGTGTGGATTTTCGCGAAATGTCAGAACCTTCGTAATAACTAATTTTATCGATAATTTACGATTAAAGTAAGTAATTTTATTATCAATATAAGATTAGCAGTCTTTTATCTCTAAAAGCACAGGTGCATTGAATTAACTACAGATTATTCGTCGCAATTAAGCCTCGACGACCGCAAGTTGTTGTAATTTCATTATTATTGTCCTACAACAACTTTCCCCACTCCTATCTTTTTTTCCTCGACTCCCCAGTCACGTATCAGTCTATGACCCTTTTCTATTCAGCCATCATCAAGTTTAGTATTTAAACGCCGGTATCTGTTGCGCTCGCTAAAGATTTTTTCAACCACACCTAAGTAGGTAATTTACATTTCGGTTTTGGCTGATTAAATATTTATTAGATCAAAAATTACTTCACGCTTTTAACACCTTTGCAAGCACTGTAACAACTAATTGCTGTGAAAATAACTTGCGCAATGCAAACTGTATGTATTTACCAATTTAAACCCCAAACAGTAGTTTGACCCCCAGAATCTAGTTCACGTGTTGACATTAACATCCGCTGTGCATCCATAAATTGACTTTTAAAGTGACAGCCTTCGGGGACATTCAGTAAATACCTACTGATGCATTAGAGTAAAATGTGGTTTTCCAGCGGATATTGAGCAAAGGTCAATTTGGCCACGTTTATTCGTTCTGAATTCGAATGTCTAATTGAAAGGAATTTAAATTAATCAATTTAATTAATTAAATCTATACTATTATAAACTTGTAAAAATGAAATGTCTGTAAATTGAAGATATTTTCAAAAGAATGATCGTAACGGACTATTTGGAGGTCACTGATACGAAAAATATTTATTTTTTATTTTTTGTATGTTCGTATGTGTCGGTGTGGCTTCATAACGCAAAATTGGCTAAACAGATACAACTATTTTTTGTATACGAGTTGCTATAGGTATCCACAGATGGTTATGGGATACTTTTTTACCCGACTACGCTATCGAAAAAAAGGGGGTTATAAGTTTATCCTCCGCGAACGAAGTTGCGGGACTTGCGGGCGGCGCCTAGTTTACCTTTAAATTTGTATGGTGGAGAAAATAAATTTAGGCAAAAAAAACATATTCGATACATTTTAAGAATTAGAAGAAAGCATATTTTACTATATTTATTTATTACTTAATTAAAATGTGCCAAAATTACATGGCAGATGATTTGAATATACTTTGTTGAAAAGTACAATTTGGAAGAATAAAGTCGATTCGATAATTTTAAAAGATTAAGCTCAATTGAAACCAATAGAAAAATCAACTACATATATAGACAGGTACATTGATATCATTACTACTATATCCAATAGATACTCGTACTTACATAAGTATCAACATTGGTAAACAATGTTTAAATAAGGTAAACAATAAATTTAATGATTTTAATTCATACATCTGACAAATCAGCATAACGAACAACATTCACATGGCAATATTTTTTAACCTACTTATAAAACTATTAAGATTCTATTTATTTTGGATTTATTTACGTCTCCGCCGATGAATGACGTGATTAGTCCTGACGACGGTGTTGCAATGCACATTTACACTGAATAGATCTCCGTCAAACTCTGAATTCCTAACATTTAGTGCCCGAAAATAAGGTAAACAATAAATTTAATGATTTTAATTCATACATCTGACAAATCAGCATAACGAACAACATTCACATGGCAATATTTTTTAACCTACTTATAAAACTATTAAGATTCTATTTATTTTGGATTTATTTACGTCTCCGCCGATGAATGACGTGATTAGTCCTGACGACGGTGTTGCAATGCACATTTACACTGAATAGATCTCCGTCAAACTCTGAATTCCTAACATTTAGTGCCCGAGTTTGCACCCAATAGCATACTTCAGGCGAATTACCACTAAACTTGCGTCATCGTCGAACTATATGTAGCTATATCTATCTACCTTATTCACCAGGCTAAGTAAAATATAGTGTATTTCTTATAATTATCCGGTTTTAAGCATAGTAATTGATATCATTCGAAGGCAAAAAATTATACGCATGCCCGCGCGTGCCTGCTGCAGTCCTTATAGATATTTTGTTTTAATTTTATGTCAATTCGTTTAAATAAGTAAAGAATAAGTCACGGATTTGTTTTCGAAGTAGTTAATTGCACATTATGCCTTATTGGCTCAGATTAATGGTTAATTTCGATGAATACAAAAAACGCTCCCAGTTCTAATAGTAGATAGGTATGTAGGCTGTGATGACACTTTGCTCGTGTGTGTGTCGCGACTAGGGATTGCAATCCGGTCAGGCGGATCCGGTAATCCGACCGGATTCGGTTCTTTTTGGCGGCTACCGGATCCGGTAAAAATTTATGATGTCTTTCTTCATTATTCTCTGAGATTAATTGTGTTTAATGGTTAATTATGTTTGTTTGGCCAAATTAGAAAAACAGTTTTTTTTTCAATTGACGTTATTACAATTATAACATGTCTCTTACCTAAATATTCTTATTTAAAGTGCAATGTGATGTGATATGTGAATTATTGATTAGATTTCTTTATGTATGTTTAATTTTACGGGTGTTACGGGAGTATAGTATTTTATTATTGCTGATGTTACCTCTTATAGTATTAATAAAGCTGATTAAATATTACATAGTAGAAAAGAAAAGTGGGGTCAAAGTTAAACGAACGATCATGTATCATGATCCAATAGACAAATTAGTGGTAAATTCTTAGATTTGGCAATGAAAACTATAAAAAGTCCCTTTAATTAAAGTATTTGTTTTATTTTTTATAAAAAAGATTTAATTATTATATATTTACTATGAGACAAGGTTACCATCTCTTCATGTGTGGCTGTAAATAAGTTGATATTGTTATTTTTAACTTAAGGCTTAATATTATAGAAGCAGATGCTTAAATTTTCATATTACTGTGAAATTAGTGGCTAGTGATACTGATTTTTGACTTAATAAGGGTGATTTTTAGCGCTAAACCATTGTTACATTAGTTAATTTGCAAAAACTGCTCTAAGTGTCTGTCTACTTTAGGGCCAATAAACTGGACAAAAAGCATAATTTTGGATAGACGCAATAGCATAACTTGAATCCGGCTGGATCCGGCCGGATTGGGCTTAATCCGGCCGGATCTGGCCGGATTGAGACTTGGACCGGATTGCAATCCCTAGTCGCGACACAACCAGAAACTCTGGATTTTAGTACCGTTACAAAATGATGTTGGTTTATGGGTTACGGAAGATGCAGGTAACGGTGCCTATGGGTTTTATGTCAAATATTAAAGTTCCATCGATACCATTTCTTAGCTTCGCTTTTAAACATTCAAATTATCTTGAATATATTAGTGCAAATTAATATTGATGTTGTATCTGTCGGTAATCTTTACTACTATTATAAATGCGAAACGGTGTTTGTTGGTTTGATTGTTTGTTCTTCTTTAACGTGATAACGTATTGACGTGATTCTTGTCTGTATGGATAGTATAGAGGCTGGACACTCTCCAGCCTAGCATATGTCGCTGCATAGGCTAATTTATATACCGGAAAATAGCACGGTTCTCGAGGGATGAACAAAATAGTATGCCACGTGAGCGAAACAGCGGGAATATCCTAGTCCGTAAATAAATAAAATATCTATATTAAAAACTTAAATGAACTTTGCAAATTGTGTTCTTATATGGTAAGCCTAATAATACTTAAGGTTTGCTGAAACTGCCTAATTGAGGTATAAAGTTGCGTCGCTTAAAACCGATGAAGTGATTGAATTAACTTTAATAACCTCGTGGATAACTTTATAGGTAGTGTACATGTAACTAGGTACTATATGTAAAGATATTTTGAAATCCAATATGAGCCAAGTGGAATTAATAACAGTGTCACGCAAAATGTATGCGACCCAATTTAGAATTTATAGCCATCATACAAGTTAGTGTGGCAAACGCCTATACTTTAACTTTGCTCTGGTATTATAGAAGGCGAGGACATAAGTGACATTCTGACTTATTTTATTAGATGAAATGGACCTGTTTTTATGAGGTAAGATTTGAGAAAACCTACATTACATATATATTATTTGGACTTCAAATTACGACGTAGGTACTTGTGGTTTTTCAGTCAAGGTCAATTGACGAGTGGGTTTAAATATTCCTACCCCATTCGGTATATAAGTAACTGGGGGTCCGGTAGTGCTCCCGCCAAGACGAGCCAAGCGAAGCACCAGGGGACTACCTTCCTTTCCTCGAAGCGCTTCGTCGTTTTTTTTGAACGCTCGAAGTTAAATCCCTATAGGTCTTATACTCTAGATTTTATTGATATTCAAAAACCCCGATTTCATCACTGACTCTTTCACTCACTATCACCGATGAACATCAAAATTCTTAGTCAAAACCATTCTTAGAGTATTTCCTGAAGTCCCACAAAGCTGAAATTTCGTTTTTCCCTTAAAAACTTAATTACACTCTAGAGATCTGGTATTATAGAGGTACACGTACACAGACTTCTTATTATATTACAAATAAAAAATAAGTGTTTCAGGTTAAAATAAAAAAATATATTGTCATAAGCAACTTTCAAAAAGAAGTGAAATCCCACCAAAAATATTAATTTTCATGTAAAATGTTGCCAAGTCGAGACCACTGTCAAAAAGTAACCGATCTCATGTAGAGATAATCTTCTAACTCTACACGCCCTAACTCTACAAGCTCTAACTTCGCAACGTTTGGCTACCGTTAGATGGTCGTAAGGTGAAAATGTTATTCACTGTTCATTAAGTACTACACAGTAGTTTTTGTAGTAGCGAATCAGCCAAGCCAAATATTTTGACTAAGTTGCATAGTTTGTGTAGTTAGGGCTTGTAGAGTTAGAACCTTGGCTCTACATGAGATCTGATAACTTTTTGACAGTGGTCTCGAGTTGGCAACATTTTACATGAAAATGTTTTTGGTGGGATCTGCTTTACTTTAGGTAGCCTACTTGAGATAGGAACCTAAAAAAATAATACAAATACAAAAATGTATAGATATATGCAGAAAAGGACAAACTACTTTGTAGTAGCTATGTGTCTTGGCTTACAAATTATCTATTCCTAGCTACCTTACCTTAACAGGTAAATTAAATGGAAAGTGGAGCATACGTGCTCACAAATACCTAGACGTATTGAATGGGCAATAATTTAAACCTGTCCTGCTGGGCGACACAATGTGACTAGATAACGGCAGAGACGTGGACAGGGCACTTAGTTTTGATATGTTATGTGCAACATCTAGATTGGCTTGATTATTGGTTATGACGTGTCCACATCCGAGCGTAAATATGTTTACAAGATTTAGATAAATATCTTGTCTATCGGCAAAGATCGGAAGTTGCTAAATTGTTACGGCATGCAATGGCGGTTAAACGCTGTTTAAAATAAATTTGTGAGCTGAAAGCGGACTGCTGAAGCATCACAATTGATCAGGTTTAATGAGTTTGCCTTTAACTCTTTCCTCACTGACGGTGGATGTACCTAGTATAATTGACTTCGCAATACCTCAGGTTTGGTCGTAGCTACGTCATCGATGACAGTTGGACAGTTTACGTTCAATAACAGTCGGGGAATGAAGAATCGGGTGATGGAACAATAAGGTACTTGACTGACAAATAACAGATCAAATCAGCCCCTTTTTATGAAATGTCAATATTCTCAGTGTATGAAGTTGCAAAGTGAAATAGTTTTATGACGTCCATCATCATCATTTTTTGTTTTTGATCATTTAGAAATAACCAAAAACATAATATAAGATAATATTTTCTTCTGTTTCCGCGATTATTACTCATTGAAATAAAACAATTTAACGGATTATAAAATTCAATTATAAACATAATATAATGATGACTATAGGAAAGTACCTACCTAGTTGATGAGTCCTTCTGAAGGCCAAGAGTCTTCACTATTCAGTAGTTAGGTATTAGTTAAGTAACATGAAGTGACTATGGTACTGTATTATATTGAAAGTAAATCATCGTTACTTTCACGCGGACAATATAGAACAAACATGGAACAGGAAATATCACTTCAAAGGTAAAAGTTAAGTACAATCCGTTATTTCTCAAAATCACATTCGGATTTTAGAAAAATACTTCAGGTATCGGCGGTAACACGCGAAGGTGGTTTGACTATTTTCATAATTTTAATAAAGTAGATACAGAATTTGAAATTCTTCCGAAGGTAATTTGAGAATAGAATGAAGAAAGTCACACCGTCATTTACTCTTTCTAGCAGAAATTATACGTATAGGGCTGTTATACCAGTTACATATCTCAATTCATAATATGAAATTATATAACCGTAAAATAGTTTTATTATTGTAATTTGTAAACTATAGTGTGACTGTAAGCTTATTCAACATCACATCAGAATCATTTGTACGGTCACTATACAATCGTCTATTTTATTTTTAACCGACTTTCAAAAAAGGAGCAGGTTATATGTTCACTAGTTTGTATATATATATATTTTTTATGTATGTTAACCGATTACTCCGCCAATAATGGACCTATTTTAATTTTATTTTTTTAATTGTGTTGGATTCGAGGTGGTTCCATTGCCACCAAGTTGGGATCTGATGATGGGATCCCAGGGAAATTGAGGGCAATCCTCAAATTTTATAGGCACTTCTAACGTTTTTCATATATTTTCCTAAGCTATTTAAGTATTTGCATATGGTAGTCATCATCTCATCATGCTGAGCTGATGACGGAAGGTACAACTCCTTAATAGTTAAGAGTTAGAGGATAATTCTTAAAAAAATTATCTATTATAGGTAGATACATCAAGACTGTTAGTCATATTCTTTATAGTGTGTCCCTGAAGTAGTCTCCTTATCACCAAGTCAGGATCAGATGATGGAATACCAGGGAAATCAAGAGAAACTCTCAAATATGGCACTAACAAAGTTTTGTATATATGTTTCTAAAGTTATCAGTTGTTTTCCTCTATTTGTCATCATTTCATGCTAAGCTGATGCTGGAAGGTACAATGAACTAACCAACTTTTACATTTCTTACTTGTAAAGACTCGACATGCGTGCAAAGTGCCTCCTCAATCGTCCCATTCTGGGCTCTACAAAATACTTTATATCAATACTAAAATCTATCACTAAAAAGCAAAAAATTTTTTTTTTTAAATAAAAAAAGAACCGACTTCGAAATAAACTAAAAAGCCAAAAATAATCTTTTATGTACGGTACGGATCACATTTGAATCACCTTTTGAAGTCGGCGCCAGCCATGTTATAAAAACCGCAGTCGTACAGTCAAGACTGCTACTGGAAACAAGAGTGTCATCTCGTAGAAGTCTTCTGTAACATTGGTATCGTAGGAATGCAAAAATAACATGAAAAAGGCATCCTTGTTCAATTATTAATGAAAATATTTTTATAACTCACGCGCTTTAATATCAAATTTCGGTTTTAATTGTTTTTGATAATAGTCGAAGATTTCGTCAAGGTCATGCCGCCGACGCCGCCGCCGCTGAGCGATTTTGACCGGCTCGCCGCCGCCGCCGCCGGCAATTCGGCTATCAGCGCTCATTTGTACTGTAGACCCATTACAATCCTTTTATAAATCGAGTTGTAAATATTTAAATTTTACGAAACACTGTAATCCTATTGTATTGTAGCAATAGCTTACATCACTAACGGCTTTTGAACAGAAAGAAACGGATATCTAAATGTGGTTCGTTGAGGTAACAAAGAGCCAGGACGTTTTATATTACATTAAGATAATTTAGAAATTGCTCCAGCGGTTTCACCTAATGGTCCGTTTCATCGTGACCGACCGCAAAAACTCTTCGGTTTTCATTTTAATCTCTCAAATTCAAATTTAGCTTTGCACAAGGTTTGAAACATGAACGTCATTTTAAACGGTATAAAGTTGCATTTAGAATCTCGCATTCAGTAAGCTGAGAGGTTGACAAAGTTAACTACTAATTTACCGCCAAGCTAGATCCGTTTGGCAATGGCAAAAAAGTAGTCAATATTCATCGGAATTCCTTCCTCTGTCTTTGGATATCTAGACCAATTACGCTCTGCTTGATTTTATTTATAAATCTGTTCAAACACGCTTATGTGAGGCAATTGGGATAAATAATGTAATTTTATATTAAAATACTTGTTGTTGACAGGTGGCAGGTCAAATGATGCATAGTTGATTTGATACACTTAGTAGATTGCCATGGACTTGATAATCCGGAGGCGGCCTGAGGTTGATATCTTTCAGCCCATGCAATGGTTAAAAGTTCAAACACAACTGTAGATCATTGCATAAAATAATTGTAAATGCTGAGGCAAGAGCATACTACTTTAACTATCTTCTTCTACTGTTTATTTTTATAACAATCATAAGTAAATGAAAATTTCATATCCATATGGATGTAGATATCTATGTGTGTAATCCATACTAATATTATAAATGTGAAAGTCTGTCTGTCTGTCTGTCTGTTACCTCTTCGCGCTTAAACCGCTGAACCGATTGGAATTTTTGTTATGAAGATAGTTTGAGTCCAGGGGAAGGACGCCTCTATGTCCTTCTCCTGGACTACTTTTCATCCCAGAAAAATACCCTTATTCGCGATATATAGACGAATTTAAGGCGGACGAAGTCGCGGCCAGAAGCTAGTATTAAATATGTAGCGCAATTGCAAAAATGTTCATTAAATTTATATACATAATATTTTCTTCTGTTTCCGCGATTATTACTCATTGAAATAAAACAAACGGGAGGACTCCCGTGACCATGGAAAGCTGGAAAGCTTCCGAAACGTCGGGAACTAAAATGAGATAATATACGCGATATAATCCGTTAAATTGTTTTATTTCAATTTATATACATTTTTTAATGTAAAAAAAATCATAATGGCGGTATCGCCTTGTTACTCGTATGTGACGTTTCTTTCATCTTTGCTACCGTAGCGATAATAAGTGCGACAGAAACGGCCGGTTCATGCTGTTTCTGCGATCGCGTGCAAAACGTGTTGGCTGGTCCGCTTCACAGCCATAGTGTTTTTTATGTCTGCGCATTACAGAAAAGCGCTCACCAGACGTCCCTCTCCTCTA
Organism: Hedya salicella; assembly: GCA_905404275.2. Lineage (NCBI taxonomy): Eukaryota > Metazoa > Arthropoda > Insecta > Lepidoptera > Tortricidae > Hedya > Hedya salicella. Next base: position 32,249,033 of record FR990097.1, read on the forward strand.
ACGCGACCTTCGGAGTCACATGACTGGAGCATCGCGCCAGTGGATACAATACAGTAGGCTGATGTGTAAGGGTCACTGCTCCGTTGAGATTAGGTCCATAAATTATCCTGACGTTAGGCGACTAAAAAGGTCACCTGCGTTGCCAAAGTGTTTCTTGGTGACCGAGCGAGCAAAGGTCTCCGTTCAGCTTGGACAAAAATGCTTTCGTATGTCCGGCGGATGTTCGGCTGACTTTACTCCTCTTCAGGTCGTATTTCACTATCGATTGTAATGAAATATTGTGAGGAGGTTCAATAGTTATACGGTTTTTCTACCAATTCTGTTTTTTTTTTTAAATGAAAGGCTCGTGAGGTCTACAGCTCACAGAGCCACTAGTAATATGGTGTCAGCACTCGGTTAGTGACTCATTGGAATGTGGAGCATCGCCGCTGGACTATGCCGTATTCAAGGTCTTGTTATTATTAAACCCGTATTAATAGATTTCACTCAAGCGAGATACCACTCTAGAGTCAGGATTTTAGTAATAATTAAATATCTACTTGAGTGCAACTTCGTCTTGATGGCGATTCATTAATACGGGCCTTAGAGTCTTCCGTTCAACCAATACTCAAGCAGAAAAGAAAATCTTCTGTACCATCTATAAACTGGCAGTTGACCAAACGCAACACTAATCAGTCATGCTCAGTTCCATTTTCGCAGTTGCAGGTGGTATTTTTGTCTTCATAACCACTCGCTTGCTTTCAATTTTACCAAAAGGTAGCTTAAATTGCCTAATAAACTGAGTTATTTGTTATATGCAGTAGCAGAATAAATTAATTTGAGAATGTAGCTTTGGTTTCCTAAAGCGGAAATTAAAATGTAACACTATTTAGCAACAGCATAGGGAGTGTATAATGGAGCAGGGCTCATATCACTTACCATTAACTTATCAACGTGGCTCACACAAGAAGAATGTCAGTATACTTCCAGCTTGGATCAACCGCACCTTGCCTTGCCTACTGTATTTTCTCCGCTACGCTCACAAAGTGATCCACTTCTCACCGCACATCCCGTCGGCGCACACGCAACGAACTGCGAAATGCCCTTCAAGTGCTTATCTCAGTAATACCGCAATCAACTTGGCATCTTACGACTGATTTTTGACATTTAAAAATTTACCTTCTTTAAGGTTTTGTTAAGTCGATTTTTGCACGTATTTATTATGGAGTATTGCCCGTATGTTGTTGAAGATACTGTTAACTTTCGTACCATTTAATGAACCGAATTGATTACCTTTTTTCAAATTTATGTTTGTTGTGACATCAGGCTTAATGTAGAGGAATGCTAAACTTTTATTAGGCTAAATTTTTAATGGATAGCTACATTATTTACCCTCGATTTCACCCACGTTACCCGGGATTAAGTAGTCTGTATCCATTACCTGATCTTATCTGTGTGCCAAGTATCATCTATATAGGCCTGACGACAGGGTACGAAAATCAAAATTCTAATTAGTCCCTATTGTGTATAATAAAAAAATATTCGCAACGATTTTTTTGTTTTTTCAAATTAATCAAATAGGTACTGAGGTAAATCGCATCAAAGTTTAGTTTAGGAGTAGGGGCTCGTGACTTCACTACTAGGTATAATCTGTACCATACGGTGACGTCACGCGACATTTTGACGCAATGTATCACCGTTATTTTTAAATTACGTAAAATTAAAAATTAAATTACGTGTCGACAATTTTTTAATTATCTACAATATGGACTAATTATTAAAATTTAGTCGACATCCCTATTCGTTCGACGGGTTATTGAGTAACAAACATTTTCACAAACTATATTTATAATATTATTAGAATTTCAGAATCCTTAATAAACAACTTATTTACTGAAATCGGTCTTGGTAAACGATCGTGACAAGTTTGCACAGCCCATTTTCCATGGCCGGCATGTTGCGGCATGACAACAATAACCATAAAACGTCTGTAATTTCTGCCCCAATTACATCATGCAATTAACTTCACAATCTTCGACTATTTGTACAGCCTAATAAAGGAGTCGAGTTTTTAATTTCGAGAAAACAAAGGTGTCCTTCGAGTCCGGCACAACATGTGCTGTGAAGAGTACGGATAGTTGGGTATATGAAAATACAAATGGCTTTTCCGTGTGGAAAATGTATTGATTACCCTCAGGCTCTTGTATATTTTTGAGATAAAAAGTCTTCGGCCAGAGAACAAAAAATGATAAACCGATAAATTGACAAACACGCATGCTAAATGCAAAGGTATATTTATTTATTGCGAGTTACATGTAACTATAAGAAGGCAATACAACACCGATAACCATCAAAATGAGAGCATCTTTATTTATTACAAAATAAAATAGAAACTGTAGGATCCAGATGCAATCATTTCTAATGAGAGCCAATCTCTCACTTTATTCGATTTATTTTGACGCAATCGATCGACCGATGCGTCAGATGAAGTCAGATGGTATTAGTCTTTACGCAATTGAATCATTATTTTAATAAAAATATAGCGAATAACATGAGATAGCCTTGTACCAGTTGATGAGGCAAACAGCCATGGTCGTGTAACGATCAGTACGCATATGATGGCACAATCATGTTTCCGTATTGAGCGATAGCTGAGCAAAAGGGCGATTTATAAACTGGTTCATAATTTGATACTCTTTACTCTCTTATATCACGAGCAATTCTGCAATAATAATCATCTCATAATTTTGTTAACCGTGGCTGGCTGCCACACAGCAACCTATAACCTCCAAGGGACGGCCGGAAGTTTGAACGGGAGTCCCTTTAAATGAAACACAGTATATTATCTGATGTTGTTATTATGTGTTTATAGTCATCAAATTTTTAGGATTGCGTAGCCAAAATGGCATAAACGGAACCCTTATGGTTTCATACGTCCGTCCGTATGTCTCAGCATTTTACTCCAAAACTACAAGATGTAATGTGGAAATCACGTTGGATTGTGTATGTAAGGCCCTTAATTGACATATTGAAATTTTCTATTCATGTTTTCGTTGTGCAACGAACAATTAACCATATATAACTAACCGACGGAACGGAACATTTTACTTTCTTCATTCGTTTTTTGTATAGTTAACAACGGCTAACGATGGTCCAACTTTTTGGGCCTCACACATGTAAACACTTTATTGTACATAATAACCAGTTATATACAAGTACAATCAACGTAAAATATATAAGTACAAGGCGAACGTATGTATCTCTTCCTATTAGGGATCTCTTCCAGTTAACCTTTAAGTAAGTGAGCGACGTTAAAAAGAAGATATACAAACTAACACCAATGTACAAATAGTTAAATAAAACACTAAACTGACCACTTTTGAAAAAAAAACATCTATGTTATGCACTAGAAGATGCCCGCAACTTCGTTCGCGGAGGAGAAAAAGTCATAACCCGTCGTTTTTTCTTCAGCGTAGTCGGGTAAAAAGTATCCTATAACCATTTGGTGATACCCAACTACCCGTGTACCAAAAATTGTGTAAATCTGTTAAGCCGATTTTACGTGATGAGGCCACAACGACACATACAAACATACATAAAATCAAAATAAAATATCTTCAACGTACAGACATTTCATTTTTACAACTTTATAATAGATAATATATAACTAAATAATATATAATAAATATAAACAGTATTCAACCACTTCACAGATCATTGGAAAGCCACAACTTATTCAATTTAGGTACTCTTGAGTGATGCTATAGACTGCAACTGTCTGAAAGATGACGGCAGCTCGTTGACGTGATATTATTTATTTGACAAAAATATAAACAGCAACAATACGAACTACACATTTTCAAAATCAGTGTATGTGTGAAAATATGAAAATTTGTACAAAAGTTCTTTAAGCAATATCGGTGACTAGATGAAATAGTTTAAGACTGTAAATCAAACTCGCCATTATATCATTACCAGACACAATCCTTAATGATTCAGCATGTCGCATAAAAGGACATTCGGGCCTAATTCAAATACAGCTGTTTGAAACATGCATTGTTTGTATATCAGATATGTCTGGCCACATATGTTGCCCACGCGCAGGTCGGGCGAGGTGGGCGGATCTGGCGCATTGCGCAACTCGTGCACGACTCGCCGCCTAGGGACACCGTTGCAAGCCAAATTGGCAGACAATTTCGCGAACACGGTGGATGAAACTGAGATCATGCCTGTCAACGTAAAACACGATTATGAACATGATTGAAGCGTGCCGCTTTGGAATTTGTCTTTGCAAAATTACGTTCACGAATTGTAAGAAATAGCAGCGAGAAATTGTGGACATTTTATCGGAATTCCTAGCATGGTAACCCTGATCTCTCAGGTAGTGTACAAGGCCGTCAGACAACACCGACTAATTGGCTAATGTAGCTGCTCATATTAATGATCCCGCCGCACAGTAAGCTATTGAAAGTGTTCGCGCTACCAACATTCTTTGAATAGGACTAATTTGTCGAGAATAATTAATTGAGTTATTATTCATGTCTGGCAAAACAAATGAATTTGAGAGAATAAGTCTCAATAGGGCACTTAATCGGTGGTAGATTGCACCTGACATTGGATTTGTTTTGTGAAGTAAATTAAATGTAAGTAAATGAATTTGGGAGTAATATTATTTATAATGTTTTTTATTGCACGATTAAATTTAATTATTTAATAAAAAGATTAACATTTTTGTGGCGGTATAAAACTCTAAATTCCGAATGAACTACATAATTAATTACCAAATTTAATTAAATGTACTATGTCAAAATCTTCTCAATAGGTTTTATGGTAGTACCTACTTGTAGTAGGTAAATAATCTAATTATGGTGTCGGGGCAAATTAAATGCATAAAGAATGGACCGCTTAAATTGATGCTTATTATTATTAAGCATACGTAGTATCAATACATTTAATGTTTATTGCGTGCGTAGGTAATGAGACCATAATACGAGCCAGTTGCAAAGTAACATGATTTTCGCCTAAAGTGTTCTTATCGTAACCGATCTGAAGAACGGATAAATCAAAACTATATTGCTTTGGAGGCTGCTTTTAATTGAATGTCTGCGTTTTATAGTAGTAAAATACAGCCTTACATTGTGCTCATCTCACCTAATGCAATATCCGAAATATAATTTCGGGTTATTAAAATGATTCACAATACTTAGAGTTACGAAATGCAAAACAAGCGTACTAATAAAGATATCTATCTATCTCTAACCTGCAGTGTTGGGCAATTCGACGTATAAGTCATACACGATCGACACATGTTCGATCGTCGGGGCGTTAATCATTCTTCTAATTAGGCTTTATTTCAATAACTGCTTAAGAAGCTGATACGATCTGCACACGAGTTGCTCTAGAGCTGTCAGAACGGCGTGGCCGCCACGGCCGAGCGTGTTGATGCCGCCGATAAGCTCTCCTTCTAGATCACCATTAACTTTGGGAACTAACCTTGCCAAATCTTTAGCTTAGGGCCTATAACCCATATCTACATTTAATGCTTTTCAATTACTAATGATCGTAGCTTAGCTGACATATATACAATACAATACAATAACTCTTTACGAGTATTGCACACCACACAAAATAAAGTACAGAAAACAATACATTCAAGGAGAGGTAAACAACTGGCGGTCTTATCGCTAAATATATACCTATTCCTATTCTGGTGATATCCTGCCGTTTCTCCTGCGAAAGGGACCTTTTATTTAACCAGTTTCCTACTAAATTGATGTGCTGATATGCTGAAAGGTGCCATTCTCTTGAGACAAAGACTTCTTAAGAACTTTATGTCCACACCTTATTCTTCCACCACCCGATCAATGTCAGTAAGACGCCGACCAAATGTTTACGGCCATTTTTGCATAGCATGCATGCATTAGTATAGAATATTTTGAACGGACCAATGTTCTCAAATTATAGCTATAAATCATACTTAAAAGGTATTGACAATTGCCGCGACTTCTGTCACCATACATCACGCCCTGTCCGTTGTCTAGACGTCTTGCGAAATCAAGAACATGGGTCATATAGCGCTTAACGACCTTTTTACAACTCTGTTATTTTTAAGACACCATTTAACAATTAAAGTGTCCTACTTAATAATTAGTATAACATTAAAACTTTTCCCTTCTCCTATAGGGACGGAATTTCATCTTCGAAGAATGGGAGTTTTGTTGAGTACAATATTACAACTCTGATGGTAATATTGTACTCAACAAAAAAATTATAATATTTCTCGACTAGTCCACACTTGATGAAAACATACAAAAAAAACCGGCCAAGTGCGAGTTGGCCTCGCGCACCGAGGGTTCCGTACAAATTTTTACTTACCCTAAATTTATTACCCGGTACCTGATAACTATAGCATTACATACAAATCAGGTGCAAACTTAACGCAGCACATTGTGAAAATTTCATAATTTTCGATCGGTAAACTTCGGAGATAAAAGGGGAGGAATGGTGTTTTTTTTTTTACATTTTCCTTAATAAAACAAAAATTAATCACAATAAAAATATTAAAAAAATGATCAAAAATGTGCAGTTTAAGCTCTTTCATATGATATTTCCCATTTGACCCAGTAGCTAAACTTTTGATTTTTACCCCCTCTCATATTCGTCGTGTTTTTAGATAATAAAAATATATTTTTGATTATTTCCTGTGCAATACACGTGGGCTGACCATGTTTATAAATATTCCAAATTTGCATAGTTTTTGAGATATGGCGCATTAATAGTCGGACAGATAGACAGACAGACAGACAGAGTCGCACCATAAGGGTTCCTTTTTTACCTTTTTGGTACGGAACCCTAAAAAGCATTTGACTTGAGAAATTCCTCTTTCGAAGTCGTTTTAAGAATGTAATGCTATAATCTTTTATCTTTTTCGTTACATAAGTAAACATTTTATGCAAGTCGTGGCTAATTGATGATCTATTGATTACCTAATTAAATTACGGCTTTATGAACGAAGATCAGAAATCTAATCAGTCCACGTATGTGATGCAACCAGGTCAATCTTGACATCATCAATCTCTGTTTCAGGACCATTACATTTCGTATGGTAAGCTATGTATGTTAAAACTACGGGAATTACCATTAGGTACAATGGGCCAAATAATGTGATGATCATTGTATTATAATGTAATTTCCTCTTTGACATCACAAATATTTACGATTTCAACAAGTTATAACCAACAGTATACCTGAAATATTTCTAAATAAAGTCAGTGTATTTTAATGGGCCTCGACATAAATTGTACTTGCAATAACTGACCACACTGTTTTCCTGCTCGTAATATAGCCCATTGGATTTCCTGTGCAGCTAAATCTCCATACATGCCATCAATCATTGGACCGGTTGTAAAATAGAAATGTGTTTTATGACATCCTCGTGTTCTGGCTGTGGGAACTGGCTCTGTTTTATCATAGCTATGTAATGACAGGCATAGATCAAAAACTTTACTTACCTATGTACTTAAGTTAGACCTCTGGCATATACGTAAATGTATTTGGAGAGCAAGTTCTTAATAACTAAAATGTGTAATAAAACTCATTACAGACAGCAATGAATAAATGCGGAAAAAAGTCAGGAAAATTCATGAGTTCATCTGCACACCATGGATCTGCAGTGGGAGCATATAAAAAGAGAAATCGTGACTTGACTGATGCCTCATCACTCCTTTCGATTGAGAAAGATAAATTTTTAAAAGGAAAAATCATGCGAAATTCTTGGAAAAATATTAGTTTGACAAGAGATGAGTATAAATAAGTCTGTTTATTAAAAAAATAACGCAAAGCAGTCGCTAAAGGCTATCTTGGACATATACAAGGAACGGAACATATTGTTTCAGTATTTATGGAGAGGTACGGTAAGAAAGATGTCTCCTATATAATATATAGTGGAACATGAAATTAAAACTTATATTAAAAAGTTTACTTAAATATGCCCACAACTTAATGTTAATTGTCCAAAACTCCTTGAAGAGATCCTGCATCACGTAATTCGGATTTTTCTATACATTATGACCCTGACCTATAATTTTATAACAGTGTAACTGTAGATATAATCTTATTTTCCAGCACATACTGATTTTACTAAAGCGTAGTCAACCGCGATCGTATGTGAGATAAGCTGAGAATTGAATTGCGTGTAGGGCTGCTTAGTTCACTATCGTAACTCCAGATGGCTCCATTAGATAAGTGGGGCGTTGAAAACTTCGCGCTTTGAGATTTCAATGCACCATTCCACGAATTATTTAAGTATTTAAGCAATGTAGTAGAACGTAGGATGGTCTTAGATGCAAACAATAGTTATTGTTAACGATTAGAAGCTAAACGTGCTGATAGTAAACAAAGAACATTTTTTTCCATAATCTGAGCCCAGTTCATTGGATATCATTAAAGAGTTGAGTTACTGGTCGCGGCTGTGGACCAATAATAGTCGGCCTTAAACATGGAAAGACATCAAATATTTCAAAAATATGGTTATACTTAACAGCAAATAAAATATCCTTCTACAGATAATCGTTTCTAGGAATAATAACCATAGCGCATATAACCAGACCAACACTTGTCGTCGGCAATAATACTCCTTTTAAAGATTTTTCTTTGGCTAATTAAATCAATCTAAAAACGTTTTCACGCCAATCGAGACCCATGATTTTATTTTATCAGTCACTTATATATTTAATAGGTGTCCAATATCGGTCTGTGATACATTATCCAATTAAGTACGGTCACATGAGCTGCTATCATTATTTTAGAACTAGTTTAGTCCTGCAAATCCATATGTATGTAACAGAATAAAACGCAATCAAAAAACAAAAAATAATAATAAAAATACATTTAAATAAAACTATTTAAAAGATTATTATATCGCGTATATTCTCTCATTTGTTTTATTTAAATGAGTAATCATCGCGGAAACAGAAGAAAATAAAAATACAATTTTAAAACGAATATTAGGGGTTTGATGTAAAAATGGCGTTCGTGAAGTCACCGTCTAGGTCTAAGTTTAGATAATAAACTAGGTAGGGAGAAATTAGTTTTAAGTTACAGGCCACCACCGAAAATCAGCGTCACGGCTTGCCGTGGCTAAAAGCTGAGTGGTGACCCCTTTCAGCGTCGTCAATTGTTTTTGTTATTTGTATTTTTTGTTTATGCTGGCGTTCAATAAATATGTTTTCTTTCTTTCAATCCAAGTGGCTAAAAGCCACGCCCCTTGTAAGTAATACAATCTACTATAGTGTACAACTACTGTCAGAGCATGACGTAAATCGGATGATGTTTTTATTGATGAGTCGTGCTCAAAATTATGGTTCTTAATTGTAGGCCGCAAACAAGGAAAGTACAATCTCTTCAACGTACAGACATACCTGTGCTCCACTATTTAGTATAAATAGTATCGATCACATGCTGTGCGCTAGGTGCGGCCCTGCACACCTGAACCCACAGCCCCTGCGCCGGCATTACAAATTCTTAATTGGACCATGTGACGTTTTATGAGCACAGACTTGAACATTGATTTGCCGTAACTAATAAACTAATAATATTAGCGGCACATGAGATAATTTAAAGACAGCTCTGGCAGGTTACATGCAAATGTCATAACACAACGACTAAGTAGGTAATCGGATTTATAAATAGAGTATTATAAAAAATATGACGTATAAAAATAAACATTAAACACCAACATGTGCAAATAGTAATCACACAAGCTCACGCAAACAAAACCATGGCTATTACATAGCTTGCTCTTTACATAGCCTTACTGCTTCACTAGAATCTTTATAAGGATCAGTCTATTTTTTTTTTGGTTTGAGAATACCTTATAATCACCTTAAAGACATAGCGTTGCTCCACTATTTAGTATACATCTATTTATGTAGTACGATCACATGATAGGCGCTAGGTGCGGCCTGAACCCACACCACAACCCATATCCAGGCATTACACACTCTTAATCAGATCCGACTGGTCTTCCAGAACATTGATATTGCCATAAGCCAGAACACATAACGTTAGCAGCGCAAGAGATAATTTAGAGACAGCTCTGGCAGGTAACATGCATATTAAATATTCTTGAATTTCCAGAATTAGTCATAAGGTTTCGGCGTTGGAGCATAACATAATATTTTTCACCTCAGCAGCTCAAACATGGAGGTTTTGCTGCGAGCTAACAGTGTGCAAAATGTGATTTTGCTGCGAGCGTGAGACAAAGTAACTTTTTAGTTATTTTTCATTATAATGGCGCGAGTTGTCATTTTTAGTGCTGGGTCTATGACCGAATTGGAAATATTTGAGCATCGAAGCACTTTGTCCGTTGTCCGTTTCATGTCCAAATAGAGAAAGCGAGTGACAAAAACATTCAAATTCCGAGATTCCAGGGAATATAGAACTAAGGAGTTTATAATCTCTACATATCCAAAGAGTCCGTCAAAAGGCGTTAAATTGGCCACTGTCACAAGTGCGTAAGATAAATTAGTATACTAATGCCAAAAAAACCCACAACAAGGAATGGATGCAAGGAAAATCATTTCAAACACGATTTAATATTTACATCAGAAGTAGAATGAAGGATTGAGTAGCATTTCGATAAAAATGTTTTGTATATGGTTGTTGACTTCATACTATCTTGCTACTTTAGCGCCATTGAGGACGGATTTGAAACTATTATTTACTTCTTTAGAATTTTAACAAATCTTGAAGATTTAATGGCGATAATTATTTTTTCACTTCTCCTGCTTAAAAAAGTAAGTCATATTAGCTTCGCAAAGCGAGACTAAAACAGTACATTTGGCGCAAGGAGTTTAAAAGAAAGCCATATAATCCCATACAAATTTCTATGAAACAAAAAAAAACTTGCGGCCAGCTACATACTACTTACGAATAATTAAAAATAAACACACTAACCTGATCAGATTGGCCAAAATTTCTTATAGTATTGCAGCCCTTTAAGATAAAATATACAATTTTAATGTTAAGTATTTTTTTATTTTCTCGCAGTCGAAGTGAAAAGCAGAATGTTTAACACATAGCTATAAAAGCCATTATGACACTCGTCCAAATAATCACTTCGTGTCATAATGGCTTATTTTGCCCCTTGTCAACTATTTTATGATTGTAGTACAATTTTTTTAACATAAAATTTAGTTATTTTATATATGTACTTATTGTGAAAATACGATGTTTATCTTTAATTTGTTAATTTTATATTGATTTTTTAATTTGATTAAAAGTAAGTATTTCATCGTGGGTGCAGTTAATAAACGCACTTCTTAAAAGTGTTGTATTATAGGAATCAAATTCTTGTTAATTATCTTCCGCTAAACTAGGGAAAAATTGATTGTTTTGTACATTTAAAACATAAAAGATTAGGTATAAAAATTACAAGAAAAAATGTGCATGTAATGTATCTTGTAAACAATAATTAATGATTGAAACTAATTTGCTTATGTTTAGTTACTGTATGCACCTTTTAAACATAGAGTGACTCAAATTGTAAATAGATTACTTCATCTGTTACACTATAAATATTTTTTTGTATGACGTGTGACAATAGTAGTGTGTATAATATTTTCTCACTGCTGAGGTGAAAAGTTGTATGTGCCACATGAGACCAAAACTATTTGCGTCTCGTACCGTTTGAATCACTCGCTACGCACGTATCTACTCGGGATTTTAACCTAGAATTACTCGCTACGCTCGCTCGTGATTCAATAATAGAATCCTTCGCTTACTCGGGATTCAACCATCGGCACTTGCAGCAAAAAGCAACTTTGCTCTCTTGATGAACAAATAACTAATGCGTGCCTCTCGCAAAAAAATGCTCCTGCAATTCAAAAACGCAACGCAGCCATCGCAATGTGGGCCATACCGCATGAAGATTTTTAGAGCCATTATATTTTGAAAAAAAAAAAACAGGTATCTGATAATGGCCACAGGATATTTTGTTTACCGCAATATGGTTAACGCTTTTTTCACGTCTACCCGAAGTTGCGTATATGGTCATGTCATGACCGTACAAGCAAAACTACTAGTATGGCCTAATGCGTATAGAGAAAGTAACACCAATATAAGCACATTGCAAATGCAATACATCAGTAAAATCGGGTTTCATTTGATCATTTGACATGTCAAGTGCACAGAGCCGTCGGCGACCATTTGTCAATCCCACGGGCTTCTTATCGCGATGGAGTAACAAGCAAGTCGTCGAATTAAACCACACTAAACGGGTCTTCGAACCGATCCATATCTGCCTATCGACAATAAAGCATCGACCAACCTTTTTACGCTCCTATAAGTAGCAAGTTGCCATTGAAAAATAAATTTGCTCTGTCCGAAATAGAATCCTAATTTGAAGCGATGATAATGATGATATGTGATATCTTGAGAGTAAGGAGTCTAATTGCTATGACTCGATTGGTAAGTCTGGTTTAAGTATTTGGTAAAAAGGTGTGTCAACGTTCTAAATTGAGATTTTGATTACTTGAAACAATCAGACCACATGCTGACAGCGATTTCGTTCTATATCGGTTTCAGATATATTTTTTTGCAGTTAGTGTTCTTACCGTGCCTAAAAATTGTTGTCCAGTATCGTCTTTATGTTTAAGCCACAATAAGTTTTGCAGGTGCGACTGAAATTATGTAATTTTACAAGCTTTTATTTACCTGTACCAATGTAGGTATCTGAGGACGTTAACCAAAACTTGAAAATACATTTCGCTAACTTCCTGGTGTTTGATTTAGCTAAGATTCCGCATAAATGTAAAATAAAATCATAAAGCAGCTGGTTTGATGATTGAGCGAGAGGATGGTCAAAGAAACTCTGTAACGAAACTTTGGAATTTAGCAAGGAGTTTAGACAAAGTAGGCGTTCTTATATTTTTATTTTAAAAATCAAGTTTCTAACAAAAAAAATGCTTCCATAACGACAGTTTAATGTTTCAATTAAATTAAATGGCCCAAAATTTCCAAACAATTAAATCAAAGCAGATTAGTTTGCGTGATCCGCATCACTCATTTCCTCTTGTTAAATATTCAGCAACAATTACATTATTGTGGTTACAAACTAAAGATGTCTGCAACCTTAGCGTTACATCGTCCAAAAAGTAAGTGCAAAAAGTTAGGTAAGACCTCATCAACAGTTAACCTACTAAACCTCATATCTGTGTTTCATGTTCTTTTCAAACATGAATCTTATGTCGTTAAAAAAAAGGCAGCTTTTGTGATTACTGTATCGAGAAAGATACGAGTTTGGCAAGGTTAATTGTAATGAAGCTTGCCTATTCATTACAATACCCGAGCGAATGCAAATTTTCCGCAGAGATAAGGCTACGAAATAATACCAAATCATTCGCGCTTCATATTTTTTGTTCCCACAGTTTATCTAATATTACAATTTATTAAAGGCTTAATTATTTATTACATCAGTTTATTTATTTTTACAAGCTTTTATTAACTTGTACTGTTCGTATGTAGGTAGGTATAGTCAGCTGGAAAAAGGTATACACGACTAATCATGTATATCGTTTTGCAGCTGACTGCTACTACCTATTTATCTAAGTTGTCCACTTCAAAATTTGCAAGTGAAATTGGACCCACTCTCCGGTTTACTATTATGCTGAAATTTGGCGTACTTAGGTATGTTAGTTGGGTATCAATTAGTATTTTATGCAACTGTTGTATAATAGGGGTCAAAAAGGCGAGTGGCGTGGGTTGCGATGCGAGCCGTGGCGAGCATCGCAAGTAAAGACGCCACGAGTGTTTTTGACACAATTATACAACGTTGCATACAATAGTTTTTCTACGACTAAGGGGCCGTTCACTAATTACGTAAGGATAATAGCGAGTATCGCAGAGAAAGACGCCACGAGCGTTTTAGACCGAATTATACAACGTTGCAAACAACAGTTTATCTACGACTAAAGGGCCATTCTTTAATTACGTAAGGACAATCGCAAGTATCTCAAATAAAGACGCCACGAGCGTTTTTTGACCGAATTATACAACGTTGTATATAGTCTTTGGTTTTTAAACTGTGCGAAACGGCCATTGTATTCTTTAAGCCGATTAGCTCAGTTTAAAACAAAAATCTATGTACAATAGTTTTTCTACAACTAAGGGACCATTCATTAATTACGACAGATTTTTCGAACCCCTACCCCCCAGGGTTCCATACGTAATTAATGAATGACCCCTAAGCACTTTTTAATAAATCACAAAAAGTCTAAATAAAAATATTTGCGCCGAGATTTTTCTAGCAGTAAATTTTTTGATACTTCTTGCGCCACGACACAAATTTCTTCACAATTTTTTCACACGTTCAACAGCTTATAACAAGACAACAACTAACAACTTCATGATGAATAAAATTTAGCGCCACGAAGAAAATTAAAAAGCGAACTGTCAATATCTATGGCTTTCTTATTTTTTAAATTCGCGTATACTTGCCAGTAATGAAAACATGTTATCATTCGAAAAAAAATATGCGATAAAATATGTGTACGTAAATTGTAATTTTTTTTTTTTTTAAGTTGGCAGCAATGCATGTACGTACATTTTTATTTTTTAATTTAAAACTGTTTGAATTCGGCGGTTTGTTAAGTTGGTTATATCAATTATTTCAAATAAAATTAGTTTAAGACTCACTGAATATAAATTATTAGATTGAAATTTTGTACTCTGTGGCACCAAGGAATACGTTAATAGAGACACAACACGCTTAGCAGTGCTTTTTTGGGAAATAGACTATAGAGTTTTACAAGTCTTAAGTAATGTATAAAAAAAAATATATATATACAAGAAAATAGAAAATTCAAATATAGAATGCCTGTAAACAAACAATACTACTACATATGCAATTCCACGCTCTCGATGATTCAACTATATGTCTTTATATTAGAGTTGATAACCATTTTAATGACAGAAAGAAGTACAGGAGTAGAAAAATAATATTATGATACTATTGAGGAGATCTCGTGATGGAGCTTGACGGTGGTCATAAGAACTCTGTAATAAAATAACGCACTCCTACCGAATTTGGGTCTATTACTATTCTTTAGGAGCGTCTCGGTAAGTAGTTGATGGATGTTACAAGAAAAGTACAGTGGGCAATAAAATCTTGTCAAAAAAAGTAAATGGGAAACTCAAAATATGTCACTTGTGGCCGTTAACTTCGTTTGTAATAATTATTAATAAATACGCGCAAATTATAGAGAAAAATGTAATTTTAATATATATTTATCACGATAGCATGAGTAACCACTTATGTAATTTGAATATAACTAAAGATATATTATATTCCTAATCCCAAACAAATCCGCTCAGTTTAAACTTTCTCATAAAAACGGAATCGAATATCTTCTTCCCTTTTTTCGACCCCGCCGCCCCCATATTTACAATCAGCGGCATCAAATGGTCTGCTTCACCTTCAAGGTGCGCTTCCTTCGCTCCGGCCACCTCCTCCCAAGCTAGAATCCTCTTCAAGTCATCGCCAGTGCATACCTTTGTCAGATAGTCATTGAATTCCTCGTTGACTATAACGCCATCATTCTCAAAAGTCCCAGCCGATCTCTTCAATCCAGCCTTTATAAACTCCGCCATGTTGTGATAGGACATTCCAGAGCCGAGTATCGCAATGCCCTGCTCACGAAAGGGAAGTAAAACTCTTCCTAGCTCGAAGTGTTGTGAAGCGTTCTGATTCTTTAATACAGAGACCTGGAGAATTGGGATCCGCGCTGTAGGGTCGGCGAGCATCATTGGGATGAACACTCCGTGGTCCCATCCTCGTACTGGATCCAAAGTGGCATTGATACCAGCACGCGTAAACGCCGCGTGTACGCTGCGGGCCAGTTCTGGTGCCCCTGGCGCCTCGTGCTTCCATGTATAACTCTCCGCTGGAAAGTCGTTGTAATCGTACAGCATTCCATGGCGTGCGGCGGATGATATTGTCACCACCTCTTCTTCCCTGTGCGCTGTCACTACAATCACTGCTCGCACGCGATCAAAATCTACGTATTTAGCCAAGCCTCTAAACGATTCCGCTATTTCTTTGTTGTAATCTTCCCCTAGGACTGGCAGCGGCCCAGCCCCGTGATTCAAAAACAAAGAAGGTGCGCGGTATTTACAAATAGATTCTGTAGAAGACGCCATTACTATGAATAACAGAAATATTAATGACTCCATTTAGCGTTTTTAACGGTCGATTATCAAATACACACTGACATCTTTATTACTTAATCACATAACTTGATAGATATCGTCAATATTAGAATAAGTCGTATGCAAAACGATAGTGTGATTACAAAAAGCACTTTCCTCCTTTTAGTTTAAGTGTATGTTTTAAGAGACCCTAAAAACGCGCTATCATTGTTTTATGTCATTTATTATCATAAGTATAATGACATGTGATAGGAGTGCGTATATTTTATTAGTGCTCAACAATTGTAATTGGGTACGTAATCTTCAGTAGAGTCCACGCAAGCAAGGTCGATGGCAGAACCTGAATTTGATTGTCCTAGAATGGCGTAAACTATGGAGATATCATGCAGTAAACATAAACAGACTGAATACCCAGGCCCTAACCATTGTTCCTTTTAATTTAGTATCAGAATTGAAATGCAGTTCAGTTCACGAGTGGCGCAACTGAAGCGGACAGATATGTCGATATTTAGACAACCACGCCGACACATAACCATATAAGGGCTGATATAAGTGGATAGTCATTCGAATGATCCGTTCAAATGAACACAATTACATCGCCATCGAGTTCAACGGAAAATGTATAGCCCTAAAAGAATGCGAGCTATTAACATGTATCAATCAATCCCCTTTTAGCAAAATGGTGCGATATAGTCAGTATATGTCAGAATTAAATGTCATAAAGTTATCCAAGTGCAGAAATTAGTTAAGAATCACTTATTTTTATTGGTGTATTGAGATATGTTGGAGTTGGACCATAATCATCAACATTAGCATATTTATTTACAAAACTACATGTATAGGAGTGACCTATGGCAGATGACCAAACACAGAGATGAAATTTGTAGCCTTTTAGAAGGCAACTCCGTTAGCGGAGGAAAAAAACATAACCCGCTTTTTTCTATAGCGTAATCGAATAAAAACTGTCCTATAATTATCTGGGGATGCCCAGCTACCCGTGTACCAGAAATAGTTGAAATATGTTTGGCGGTTTTGGCACGATGAAGCTACATCGACACATACATACAAACATACAAAAAATAAAATTGAATTAGTGACCTTCAAATACTCCATATCACTTATTTTTAGATTTTCTATATTATAGTAGTCTATTATCTATATATGTTTAATGTACATAGACAATTCATTTGACACCTTAATATATCTATCTTCTGTATTCTTTCTATCTATCTATACATATAATAAAGCTGAAGACGGTCAAAAGTCTGTACATGGAAGATATTCGAAAAAAATTGGCCGGGGATACTTAGAATCGATAACAGAACACGTTTCAACAGATGTAGAATTTTTGTCTGTTTGTCTGTTTATTTGTACGCGCATCACGTGAAAACGGCTGAGCAGATTTTGATGCAAACTTTACTAATCTGTTGAGAAAATTCCCGGCCAGGTTAAAGGCTATAAAAATGCAACCCTTAAAAGGGGGAATAGCCACTACACTTGATTGAATTAAGTTTGCTCCTGAATCTTATGGCGCTACTTAGGAAGAAGGTGCAAACTTTTCTCAAATATGTGCTACACGAGCCTACGACTACTATTGAGTACCTTGCTAAACTAACAGGTGGCGCTAAAATTAATACCTTGGAGTTTTGCCAAATTAACTCTAAGTTTAGAAAAGAGGGTACGGATGTCAACAAATTTAATTGCATAAGTGATTTAATAATTGAACAAAATACGAGATAAGTGGCTCAGTAGTATCAACAAGGAGGAGTCTCACATGTGCAAGAATTTGCCCAGGTACTGCTTCAGGTTGTAGAAGGACTTCTGGAGGAAACCAACGGCCTGATTCGATTACCAGAGACGTTATGCAAGATCGTTCTGTCCGTTGAACACCACATTCGCAGCGTATACGGAGACCTGAGCCAGGTGACTCGACGTGAGATCTCTTCGGTTTGTGAGAGATCCGTTAATGCGCGGATATTGGCGGAAATGGAAGGTGAACAGGGAGTACATAATTCCACTAACACTGTCTTGGATGAACGCTTCGTCACAACATACTTGATGGAGTTCCTAAACTACTTGAGCTCTTCAGGACTCCCAGCACACATTAACATTAACGCTGAAAGTTGGAGTTCCGATTATGCTTCTTCGAAATTTGTCACCATCAAAGTTATGCAACGGAACTAGGCTAAAAGTAGTGCAGCTGCAGCGAAACTTCATCGAGGCGCAAATCCCGATGGGGTGCGGCGCCGGAGAAGCCGTGTTCATCCCCTGTACCCCCCTCATTCCGAGCAACTTCCCGCTCCGATTCAAGCGCCGACAGTTCCCCGTGAGCGTCTGCTTCGCCATGGCCATCAACAAGTCGCAAGGGCAGACGCTGCGCGCCGCTGGCGTGGACCTGCGCACGGGCTGCTTCTCCCACGGGTAGCTCTACGTGGCGCGCTCGCGAGTCACCAGCTGCACGGAGCTGTTCGTGCTGATACCCATCGGGAAGACTCACAATGTGGTGTACAAAACATATTGTAATATGACAATGTTATGTAAATATACTTTACATACCTACTTTTGGAGTATGGAACTGTAGATATAATTATATGTACCTACATATTTAGTTGTGCATACATAAACATAACTGTAAATGAAATGTAAATACTTGGCCTCAATATCAATATTCACCTTTCCTCTAATCTTACTTCTAAATAATATTAGACCTAAATTCGAAAGGTTGTTAGGAAGTATGGATTTCTATGTGTATATTTCTTACCTTTTCATGCTTAAATTGATTTGACTGGTGGACC
Organism: Hedya salicella; assembly: GCA_905404275.2. Lineage (NCBI taxonomy): Eukaryota > Metazoa > Arthropoda > Insecta > Lepidoptera > Tortricidae > Hedya > Hedya salicella. Next base: position 32,268,013 of record FR990097.1, read on the forward strand.
GATTTGGGTGATATTGGCCATGGACTTGATTTAGATAGTACTACAGTCAAGGACGTAAAAATAGAAAAGCGGTACTGTATCGTCCGATATACAGCTCTAAGTATATACTCTATGCCTTTTAAATCACGTCAAAAATTTAAATAAGTGTGAAAAACGATTGATTTTGGAGTGTAGTTTTATTTAGTGGTATTTGTTTAACATTTTATCTGGACTTTACTTCAAGTTTCGGCTCCAGGGGAGAGGGGTAAATTAGCCGCTTACTGACGCAGACCGAATTCCACGCGGGCGGAGCCGCGGGCACAGCTAGTAAAAACTATATAAATCGAAATTAACTGTCATGATAACTATTAACTCAAGTGAGTAAATCCCATGTCGTGTTTGCAAACAGCTATAGTGTCACGGGATCACGACATGTGATTAATCGAATACTATGTTCGTACACAAAAAATAATATATACTCGTTCGTGTATAGTGGCGGAATCAATTGATACAGAGTTATTAGCTACTTAGATCTATCATGTTTTAAAATCTGGGTGATCGAGCTTTTGCTCGGTGGGTGCACGATTATTTTCGTTTTTCGTGGATAAATCCTATCTACCTATATATATTTATATGTAATACTAGCTTCTGCCCGCGACTTCGTCCGCCTTAAATTCGTTTATCGCGGATAAGGGTATTTTTTCGGGATAAAAAGTAGCCTATGTCCTTACCCGGGACTCAAACTATCTCCATACCATATTTCATCCAAATCGGTTCAGCGGTTTAAGCGTGAAGAGGTAACAGACAGACAGACAGACACACTTTCGCATTTATAATATTAGTAAGGAAGTATGGATTTTTACAATAATGCTAGTTTAAAATAATAACATTTTAGCCTAGTTTAATAACGCGACAAATTAGGCACTATCACTACCCAATTCGGCCCCATACATACTAACAAAAGAGCGTATCTCCCCGGCACTTACGTCCTTTTGCTGAGAATCGAAGTTTTTTGGCCATAACTTAAAAACGGTATGTTCGATCATGTTGAAAACATATATTTTTTATTTAACTATCAAACTAAGTAGCGGCTTACACAAGATACCTATGTTCCAAATTTCATCAATATACATCTTATAGTTTTTGAGTAAAATGCCTGTGACATACGGACGGACGGCCGGACGGACGGACGGAAGGACGGACATGACGAAACTACAGAAAATGCTTGACAAAAACACAACTTTGAGAAGTGAGCTGGTGGAAAATGACATTCAATTGTCAGATGCCACGGGTGAGTTACTGCGACTACAAAACCTTGTGGACTCTTTCAACCAATGTGCCTCAACACATGAGGTTGCATTAAATCGCATCACGCACCTTGAAGAAGAACTCTGTGCAGCAAATTCTGAACTAAATCACTTTAGAAAAGAATGTGACAATTATAATAGATGCATGACTCAGAACCTGTACCAAGAGCTTGTAGGCAGTGAAAATAGTAAGGACAATAAAAAGTACATATTTTTTAATAGTAGTACTAAGTTGAAAAAATATGTTAAGATAAATAGATATATTAGGCGCACTCAAAAGCTCATTAAAAGCCAATCTGTCAATAAAAACTATTTTCAAATAAAATCAGAATTGTCAGTGATGAAAGAACGGGTAAAACAATGTAATATTGAGCTAGATAATTATGATGTGTATACTCATACATTGAATGCTGAAATAAGTACATTGAAGCATAAGCTTGAAGCTACTTCTTCAAGGTACTTATCCACTCAAAAAGAAGCCAGGGAGCATGTCCTGGCTTTCTCACGGCTATTGGAGGAAAGTAAATACAATGAGGAGCGTTTCAACTCATTGATTAACAATATTTTTTGTTTCTGTGGACATGTCCCACAAGTACCTCCGACAGCCAATGTTCAACCGGAGATGCCCTCTGGTACTTCAAAGTCTACTCCTCCTGTGCAGATGCAGTCGCCAAGTTGTATAAATAAAACAATTGTATACTCTGACCAGATTGGTTCAGGAATGGGTTCCATATTAGGTAAAAAACTGGATCAAAATATAACAAACTTCTGTTATCCAAACATAAATATGAGTCAATTGTGTGATTTACTTACAAAAGGAAGTTATGATAACAGAACTACCTTAGTGATTATGGTAGGAAATACTTATAATGTAAATAAGTCTTGTGTAGACAAATTGATGTCAACAATAAATGATATTGAAAAATCTGGCATAGGTAAAATCATACTGTGTGCACTACCATATTCACAGAATATGCCATATTACTATAACAATAGAATAGCACACCTAAATTCAATGATGTACAATGCCATATGTTTCAACAAAAAGACACATTTCTTTGACTTAAATAAATTTGTCAAGCGCTTCACGCTAATGTCAGAAAGAAATATCTTGCCAAATAAATATATTTTGATCATAGCAGATCTTTTAGCATTTAACATAGAACCGAATAAATATAATACCACATTAGCTAGTTCCCAGTATGCCCATAGTGGTAATAGATCCATGCCACATTTAAACTAAATTGTAAGACAGCGGAAACACCTTTGAATATTAACATTATTCACCAGAATATTCAGGGTTTTTCCAGCAAGGAATTAGAAATAGGTTTATTTTTAGATAATAATAATATTGAAGTTATGTGTATTACTGAACACTGGCTAAAACAGGAACAATTACTTTTTGATTTCATTAACTTTAAGTTAGTAAGTGTCTTTGCTAGAAAATTAGCCATTCATGGGGGTTCTCTTATAATTGTTAAAAGTTCCATGAAATCCAAAGAGCGAGAAGATATTGTTAGATTATCAATAGAACGGATTATAGAGATTGCTTGTGTAGAATTAGAGACCTATTTAATTATATGTATTTACAGACCACCTTCTGCTGATTTCCATACATTTGAATGCACTATGGAAAATGTCTTAAAAATAGCTTGTAAAGGCAAAAAGCATGTTATAGTATGTGGAGACTTCAACGTTAATTTACTTGAATCGAATAGTAACACTGTGAAGTTGTTAAGTTTGTTTAAATCTTTTAACTTGGTCAATTTGTTTTTTGAGCCAACCCGCGTGGGAATTAGTAGTGAAACCTGTCTAGATAATATTTTTTGTGATTGTAAATGCTTGGATAAGGCAATATTTAAGTCCTTTAGTTCAGATCATAGAGGTCAGAGAGCATCTTTCCCAAACACTTTCCGAGAAATACCACAAACTATAACATACAGACCCATAACTAGTTATCGTTTAGAACTATTCAAAAATGAAGTTCATAATGATCTATGTATGTTATCCATTTTACATGATGACCTAAATTGTTTTTACAAAAAAATATTTGGCATAATTATAAATAATTTTAATACTCATTTCAAAATGAAAACTATTTCTGGGTCAAAAACGAAGTTTAGTGAATGGGCTACTGTCGGCATTCATAGAAGTAGAAATAGGCTTTATGAATTATATGGAGAGAAAGAGGTAAACAAGAATACTGCTTTCCTGGACTATGTCAAGAATTATTCAAAAATGTTTAAGAAGGTGTGCATAGCCGCTAAGGCAAATTATATTAGTTCTAAACTCAAAATGTCTGACAATAAAGTGAAAACTGTTTGGAATATTATTAATAGAGAAACTGGTAAAACAAAAACTCGCAATAGTCAAGTCAACATTATGACAGGAAATGGTCAGAACGATGTTGCCTCGGCATTCGAGGATTATTTTTCCAACATTGCAATTAATACTACAAGATATCTTTAATCATCTGCGACCGAAGCCCATTTGTTACTTAATGTTAATTTTAACAAATGCAATGTAAGCTTTGAATTTAGTCAAGTAAATTCAATAGACGTTATTAAAACATTTAAGTCACTGAATTTAAAGAAAACAGAGGATTTATGGGGAACTTCAGTAAAAATTGTTCATCATATCATAGACTCAATTGCACCCTATCTAGCCTTGATTTATAATAATTGCATATCAGAGGGCGTGTTTCCAGATCTTATGAAACTTAGTAAAGCCATACCTCTTTTTAAATCAGGTGACTTGAGTGACTTGACTAATTTCCGTCCGATATCTATACTACCTGTATTAAGTAAAGTTTTCGAAAAGTTAATGTTGATGGATCTGCTGGGACACTTCAATAGAAATAAACTACTTAGTAGTAAACAGTTCTGTTTCACAAGGGGACGTTCCACGGCTGATGCAGCATCTGTACTCATTAAATATATTTACAACATCTGGGAGAAATCTTGTGATGCAATTGGAGTTTTTTGTGACCTTTCTAAGGCATTTGATTGCGTTGATCATGGAACACTCATTTTGAAATTAGAACATTATGGCCTGTCTATAAATGCCTTAAGCCTTATGTCCTCATGTCTCAGCAATAGAACACAAACAGTTGTTGTAAATGGAACCCAATCCAGTGGAGCTGCAGTTAAGCTAGGAGTGCCACAGGGCTCTATCTTAGGGCCATTTCTATTTTTAGTTTATATAAATGACTTACCATGTATAGTAGAAAATCTTTCTGATATAGTACTATTTGCTGATGATACATCATTAATTTTCAAAGTTGACCGGAAAGCAACAGACTATTCCGAAATTAATAGTGTACTAGTTAAAGTACTTGACTGGTTTAATATTAATAATCTGGTATTGAATGCTAAGAAAACGAAATGTGTTAGATTTGCTTTACCGAATGTTAGAGCAGTGGATTCTGCTATATCGCTCAATGGTGAATGTTTAGAAATGGTGGATAGGGCATTATTCTTAGGTATAACACTGGACAAGAACTTGCAATGGAGTCCCCATTTAGCAGTACTTGCAGGTAAATTAAGTTCAGCAGCTTACGCTATTAGAAAAATTAGACAATTGAGCAATGTTGATACTGCTCGCTTAGTATATCATAGTTATTTTCATAGTATCATGTCATACGGTATTCTGGTTTGTGGCAAAGCAGCTGACATACAGACTATATTTGTGTTACAAAAAAGAGCGATTCGTTCTATATATAACTTGAACTCCCGTGACTCCTTAAGAGAACTTTTTAAAGACATCAACATATTAACTGTAGCGTCCCAATATATTTATGAGAATATTATTTATGTTATTAAGAACCTAGAGTCTTTTACTAGGAATTCAGATATCCACAATTTTAATACTAGAAATAAAAACAAAATCGCTATTTGAAAGTTCCGCGTTCGTAAAGTAGCCAAATCATTCGTAGGCCAATGTATACATTTTTATAATAAGCTACCAGATGATGCTTTGAAATTATCGTTTCCAGCTCTCAAAAAGTACTTAAAAGAGTCCCTAATGGGTAAGGCTTATTATAGGGTAGAGGACTATTTAACAGACAAAAATGCATGGCCCAAAACAGAAACCAAATAATTTACTTTCTACCGGGACACGGTTCTTATAAGGTGGCATATCAAACGTATGTAAGTTGTTTTAAATAAAAATCACTATTTTGCTTTTTTTATATTCTAGATTTTTATTTTTTACTTTTATAACTTTTGATATGTTTCCTTGAAGAACTACGCATTGAGTTTATACTCAAAACATATATTTAGGTTAGGCTAAGCACGAATATTGTAATAGATATAAGAGTTATTTCGAAAAAATGACTGACTGTTGAGTTTGTTTCGGCTTTCTTCTCTTCAGTGGTCTCCTCTTGGGAAACGCCGTAGAGTCAGACTTGTAAAAGTGCCCTTGTGGCCTACTTACAGAATAAAGATCATTATTTCATTATAAGGGTTCCGTTTTTGCCATTTTGGCTACGGAACCCTAAAAAAGAGATTGTATAATCAACCATAATGTAGATCAGTTTGTTTAGAAAATAAAGCGCCAAATACACCGGTAATTCCCTAACTTTTTTACTCCACGCCATTGGGTGTTAAACATATAGAACGGATTGTATTAATGTCAGTGTATATTCAATAACCGACGGTTAAAGACCCTTCATAAATGATGTTATTAATATTAATGTTATTAGTTGTGTCGCTTTGTAAGGACGCCGTGTCTAAAATGTTATCACGCGCCTTCTTTGTTCGTGAATCACTGGGCACCGGCAACGGTCCAGCCGTTGCCGGTTGTAGAGCGAAAAAGTAGCAAAGTCTTTGAGAAATGTCTCTCAATATGTGGATGTCGATCGTGTGCAGGCTTTTATAGTGGTAACGGCACATAGGAAAGAAGACGTGGTAACTATATCTTCGGGCGAACGACACCATTTGTTGTACGACTACGCGGACCTACCGGCGGAGAGCTTTACGTTCAAGCAGGAGGCACACCGGCGGCGCGGTGCCTAAACTGGCCCGCAGCGTATACACGCAGCGTTTACGCGTGCTGGCTTCCCGGCCGTTCTGGACCCGGTACGGGGATGGGACCATGGAGTATTCATCCCTATGATGCTTGCCGACCCCGCTGCTCAGATCCCAATACTTCAGGTCTCTATATTGAATAACCAAAATACTACCCAACACTTCGAGCTGGGAAGAGTGTTACGTCCCTTTCGCGAGCAGGGTGTTGCGATTCCCAGTTCCGGATGTCCTATCACAACCCAATGGCGCTAAAAGCTGGATTCGAAAATGATGGCGTGATACTCAACGAATAATTCAATGATTATTTGACGGAGGTGTGTACGGGTGGTGATTTGGAGCGGATCTTAGCATGGGACGAGATGAAAGAGGCGAGAGAAGCACACCCCAAAGGCGATGCAGACCATCTCATGCCGCTGATAGTGAATGTGGGAGTGGCGGATCCGAGAAGGCGAAAAGAAGGTGTTCGACTCCATATTTGCAAGCACGTTTAGGTTGAGTGGATTTGTTTGGGATAAGAAAATAAAATAATTATATTTTTTTTTAGTACACCACATTAGTAATAATATAGTAATTTAGTATAGTAATTTAAGAGCAGATCTTTTTTTTACATTATGTGGATTTGCCTGCAGCATTGTTGAACTCTATGATGAAGCCAAGATAACTGCATGTGCATTCTGAATAATCGGACACACTGCCGCTTCCAGTAGAATGTCACAAGTATCGATCTTAAACATCAGTTTTTTTTTAATCCACTGTGTATAAAACAGTTTACACATTGTTAACATTCAAATTAAACACTACAAGAAGAGATCTAGATTTTTTATTCGCATACACAGGATCACGTAGTGCGATTTAGTCAGTTATAGTTAAAGGTTTGGCCATATTGATTCACTCGTTTAGCGAGCACACTATAGAAGTATTCCTATTTTGAAACGCACATAATTAAAAAAATCACCTACAAACGAAAAGACTCAATCACTGGTCAATTTATCCTATATACTGACCTGACATTTGTCACATACTAAGGCAGAGGGGAATGCGTCGGCATGCCATCCATCTCCTATGGTTTAATGCTGTAAGTTTTTTCGCACCCGGTGGAGTGACGACATATCCAAGAGATCGCAGAGATGGCTAAAACGAGATCGAAAGGTTTAACGAGGACTAGTGGAGCGTTGGCGCGTCAATTACACGTAGTGTCAATCTATTTTCCTTATAAAGGGGTCCGGTTAGACAACATTTCGAAGTTTACACTCATTAGCCAAATTAAAAAACCGGCCAAGTGCGAGTCGGACTCGCGCACCGAGGGTTCCGTACAAAATATACGCTACAAACGGCCGTATCTATGAAAATCCAGTGTTAGCAGAGCTCTCACTCCTGAGCAAAATGTTAGCTGTGTTCGATCATTTTATATTGGTTTCTGACAAAGGCAGACAGTATTTGTTGTTATAGCGGCACGAAAAATACATCATCTGTGAAGCTATCAACTGTCTAACTATCACGGTTCATGAGATATAGCCTAGTGACAGACGGACAGACAGACGGACGGACAGCGGAGTCTTAGTAATAGGGTCCCGTTTTACCCTTTGGGTACGAAACCCTAACAATAGGCTTTAAATAAAACAATTTAACGGATTATATCGCGTATATTATCTCATTTGAGTTCCCGACGTTTCGGAAGCTTTTCAAAACGTCGGGAACTCAAATGAGATAATATACGCGATATAATCCGTTAAATTGTTTTCTTTTTTAAAGAAGTAATAATCGCGGGAACAGAAGAAAATATAATGGGCTTTAAGTGAAGAAATTTGTCGGGTAACTATCTACTTCTATTCTAGCACAAAACTGTACCAAGCGACTTCGCTACCGAAGCGACAAATATTTAAGTGTTTTACTTAATTCGGTGTGACGGCCGCTTTAGCTCAGCGGGAGCAACGTAGTTGCCTGTGAAGCTGAATTTCTGTGTTCAAATCCCGGTAAGGGCAAATATTTCTGTGATGGGCATGAATATTTGTTCCTGAGTTTTGGGTGTTTTCTATGTATACAAGTAAAGGTATCTAATGAATAAATCGTCATTTAGTACTCGGAACACGAGTCTTATTGAGCTTAACATGGGATTTCGTCGTTCATTTAGCTCGATTTCTATAAAATTTGTCCCGTAATTGTTTTTGGGAAAACGTCCCATTTTGTCGATATGGAGTTATGAGTAGTTCCGAATACTACAGATCATACGCTATCTTTTGGTGAAAGATACATGTGTCTAAATGCTATAGTTATATTCGTGTCATAATGGCTTATTGTAGCCCCTTTCGTATTTTTATATGCTGTACTTTTTAATTCATTTTTTATTCACTTTTTGACATAATAACTAACTAAAGGGATCCATAGAATAATTTCAGTCTTATTTAGCATGAGAATACATCTATAAAATCAACTTTAATGATAAATCTGCGTGTCGTAGTTATAAATATAGAAAATAAACCCATATTCAGGATTGACATCTTTTCGTTCTGTTTTTATCTTCAAGCCTCCGTAACATTTAAACTACTACGGTTACATACATGATTTTGACTAATTTGAAATCCTTAAAGTATGCCAATTCATTTGATACTAACCACTCCATAACTTCAAAGTACAAGTGTATTTTTTGCGGTCCCAAAACTTTAACCAACGTTTCCTCAATTGTCGCTTTTTCACTTTTACAAGTTTGAAGAATATAAAAAAAATAACTATATCACTGAGAGACATAATTTTTTCACCGAAAGATAGCTTATGCTTTGTTATATTACAAACTACTCATAACTCCATATCGACAAAGTAGAAATTTTTCCCTAAAACAGGTATTCGACACAAATATGATATCGACGATTTTTTTTAGGTATTCGACAAAGTGGGACGCTGGGCACTAAACTTTGAGGCCTTACAAAAGTGCTTAAATTGGACATGTATGGGTCGACATCAAAATCATAGGTTTATTACAGTATGTTCTATCAGTTTTCATTGAAAGTCGATTTTCGGTAGGATAACCGGTGACTGAGTAAATGTGTATAATTGTGTGGTAATTCGATCAGTTCCGCTCGTAACGTCTTTACACAAGCCCAGACGTTCCGAACTATTTGCCGCTAGAGTCTGGTTTTGTAACACGAGATAGGTTTTTGATGCCTAATTAAGTGAAAGGAGGATATCGAAGCAAATTTTGATAGATTTATATATACAGGGTGTCCCTAAAACCAACTGCAAAATGAAGAGGGGTGATAGAACAGCTCATAAGCTACCATATAAATAAAGTCAATTTGACCTTAATTAAAAGTTCATGGTTTTCGAGATATTGGCACTTTTAAAAAAACGAAACATTAGAAATTCGATTTTAAAAGTGCCTCCTCCTCTCTCCCTCTTCATTTTGGCGTTGGTTTTAAGGACAGCCAGTATAAATCGGAGCTCGCCTCGGCTGCGTTTATGAGGCATCTTCTAATATTTTCGTCCAATATCTCGCAGTGTCTCAAGATGTAAGTCTTCGAAGAGACTGATGATCTGGTGAAGGTTACACGAGCCCGCTAGGTGTTAGTGGCGCAGAACCGGCCAATGTAAATAAATAAATAAATAATGTGGCGTTAAAACAAGCCTATGTCGAACAGAGCACGTCTTTGATAGTTGATGTTGATATAGACAAATAAGTGCATAATCGTATGCCTATACTTACTGAGGCGACACTCCTTGCCCAGTCTGTCCACCAAACCTGCTATTCTTGGATTTATTACTATCTATCTCCTCTGCGTGTACGTTGTAACACAATTGTAAAACAATTTAACGGATTATATCGCGTATATTATCTCATTTTAGTTCCCGATGTTTCGGAAGGTTTCAGCTTTCTTGGTCACGGGTGGACTGAGAAAAGATGTATTTTCCTCTGTCAAAGTTACAATTTGTGCAAACTACCCAATTTTGAAAAAACAAATAAAGGTGTACATACATGCCAGATGGAACTAAAATGAGATAATATACGCGATATAATCCGTTAAATTGTTTTACAATTGTAGTAGAGAGACAGACAGACAGAGTCGCACCATAAGGGTCCCTGTTCCTTTGAATCTTTTTGGTACAGAACCCTAAACAACATACATTATATAACGATTGCAAAAAATAAGTAGGTACTATTATATTATTGTATTGTACCATTCGTAACTAAGGTACGGATCCTACGTTAGATGTGAAGGTGTCAAGGGTACCTTGATGACGAATTGACGATGATTATGACTTGATTGATGCGTACCTGATTTAAATGCAAATGTTTTTATTGTCTTCAGTGGGTGGCGTAACCGTGGTATTAGGGTACCGAGTCGAATACCGTGAAATTAGGTTGCAGATCTTTGCCAATCGTGGACCCTACAGATAATGAGTACAAGCGATTCATTGACTGCTTTGTTGCTTAATTATGATTCCTACTAATATCAAAAATCTTGTTCCTACATTGTGGGAACAAGATTTGATATTGATAATATGGAAATTAACAGAAATCTTCTTAATCCTCTTTAGTTTGTCATTCTTTCATGCAGTAACAAGGCAACGCATAGTCGTGGCTTTTGTACAGTCGCGGTCGAAAAGTTTGTCACTTTTCAAACCTTAACGTCACATAAAGCCGAAAAGTGACGAACCTTTTAATTCCACGACTATAATATTACGTATAATACGTATATACAGGGTGCTCGCGAGGAATCCGACAGATTTTAACATATTTTAACCACCCATTACCGAGGTCACTAGGAGCAAAAATCCATACTAATATTGTAAATGCGAAAGTGTGTTTGTCTGTCTGTCTGTTACCTCTTCACGCTTAAACAACTGAACCGATTTGGATGAAATTTGGTATGGCGATAGTTTGAGTCCCGGGGAAGCAAAAGGCTACTTTTTATTCCGGAAAAACAACCTTATCCGCGATAAACGAATTTAACGCGACGAAGTCGCAGGCAGAAGCTAGTGTTATATAGTGTTTTAAAGATATTATCAATTTTGATGTAAGTAAAATATTTATTGTCATATCTGAACTGCAATAAGCTCTTTTGATCACGGAGTTGCCACTTTATGTGGCCAAGTTTCGCGTCGCTATTGACAGACAGACAATAGTGACAGCTACTACTCACTAAAGTCCTTCTATTTGAAAATAAAAATAAATAAATAAAAAAAGAACCGACTTCAAAATAAACTAAAAAGCCAAAAATAATCTTTTATGTACGGTACGGATAATAAATAAATAAATAAATATTACGGGACAATTTTACACAAATCGAACTAGTCCCATGGTAAGCTCAATAAGGCTTGTATTATGGGTACTAGACGACGAGATATTTAATAGATATATTACTTATATACATAGAAAACATCCAAGACCCAGGAACAAATATTTATGCTTATCACACAAACATTTGCCCTTACCGGGATTTGAACCCAGGACCTCAGCTTCGCAGGCAACGTCACTCCCACTGAGCCAAACCGGTCGTCAAACCGGCGGCCGGATAACATTTGAATCACCTTTTGAAGTCGGTGCCAAACCATTAATTTATTACTATTAACATGGCACGCAAGAACCGCGGCGAGCCTTTAGTTATTACCTACCTATATATTTAGTCATAGTAATTCGTATTTTTGTTGAATACAGAACTTTACTTCAAGTTTGGCACTGCAATAAATACCGAAATCGCCATATATGTGCTCATAATATTCGAGGTATTCCTTCGATTCCTCATGGATCCCGGCATCAGATCTTCACCAAAATTTTATGGGACCAATTTGGATATACCTACTCATGAACAAAAAAATAATTTTCCAAATCGTCGTGTAAATGACGGAGTTCTGAGGTAACAAACATTAAAAAAAATATTAAAAAATCATACAATCGAATTGAGAACCCCCTCCTTTTTTGAAGTCGGTTAAAAATATATTTTTTTGAATAGGGATAAATTTTATAGAGAAGCGCAAGTTATACATTCACAGGATTTTATATGTACAGTCGACTACAAAGAGATGTATCCACTTTTGGACCTTATTACAATGCATTAAGGTGAAAAAGTGGATACATATCTTTGTAGTCGACTGTACATATAAAATCCTGTGAATGTATAACTTGCGCTTCTCTATAAAATTTATCCATATTCAAAAAAATCATATTTTTAACCGACTTCAAAAAAGGAGGGGGTTCTCAATTCGATTGTATGATTTTCTTTTTTTTTTTTGCGTAATTTGACTTGGGGCTGAAGAGTGAGTACTACTTTTTAGCCTGAAAAAAAGCACGGTTTCGGAACGCTTAACAAAAGTGTAGGCCACGTGGGCAAAGCCGGGGGATAATCCTAGTAATAAATAATGGAAATGATGAAAATTTGAAAAATTACTCCGTAGTGTAGATTAATAAAAAAATATGGAGAGATAAACGTCACGCCTAGATACATTTAGTTAGGACGTCACGAGCCCCCACTCCTTAATTCTAATGCGTTTTCTCTGAGTATTTTTTATTAATTTAAATAAGCAAAAAATACGTGTCCAATATTTTTTCATTATCTAACTGACGGTCTAGGTAGAATTTAGATTTTTATACCCCGGTATCATGCCTATTGGCTATTGATTGTAATTGCACTACACCACACCCGCCGCCCGGCAGTAACCGGAAGACGCAATATAGGTGCTTTTACAAGATATACTGACGACCTTTTTAGGGTCGCCGGAAGCCATTGGTTACAAAAAGCGTGCGACCATTTATTGTAAAAGTTTTTGGGAGGGACCTGCCATTAACAATGAACGTATCCCAGTTGAAACGATGACAATGAATGATGGACTTTAGTAGCCCAAAGTTCACAATAACACCGAAATATGGATGAGCAAAGTATGTAGGTATGCTTCTTTTGCCTAGATGTTAAAGGTCAAGAGTGAACATATATAAAGGAGACTACTTAATTGTCAAAATCTCCCTTAACCTTACTAAAATAAAAAAGACATGCATACTTATTGGCATATATTCAGATTACAGTAATATTCGAATAACAGTCATGTTTGATACACATCAAACCATAAAGGCACTTCACACTTGTAATGGTTTATGTACAACTTGAATATAAGTACATTACACTATTTTTAAGCCCCGACTATAAGAGGGGTGTTCTAAGTTTGACGTGTGGTCTGTGTGTATGTGTGTGTATCTGTGTGCCATCATAGCGCTGGAACGGGTGGATTTTGTTTTTTTTTTTTTTTGTTTGAAAGGTGACATTGAGTGTACACGGTTCAAAATGTCGGTCCAGGCGCTTAAAAAATATCACCTTTTTTCAAAATCTACCGCGGATTTTTTATGGATTGTTTATTATTAAGGAAAACAGCACTTATGTTATTACAGCATTAACACTTCCACAACCTATAATATGATTAAAAGCCATTATACAGGGTGTCCCACGGCGATGAAATATTAAAGATAGAATATTTTGCAGAATGGAGACATTATTTTATTTTTAAAAGTAAGTAATGCTGCATTCAAAGAATTGCTTGCTTCGTCTGGGAATCGAACCGAACAAATCTGAAAAGAAAACAACCCGTATTTTTATAAAATCGAAAGGAGTTGCAGTTGAAAATAATTCCTCTTAAGTATTTTGAAATAAAGGAACAATATCTACCACCTTACGGTTGTCTGGAATATATCGCTTCTTGGCGATAAGAAAGCCAGTTGTTTACCATTTCTTATACTGTTTCAGATTTAGTGTCCCATGTTATTTTCTTTTGGTGTGCAATAAATTGTATTGTATTGTAATGTAGAATGATTGATTTAAATTTCAAGTAAATTATTTACTTACTGCCGGGAAGGACTTTTTAGAAAATCTTTGATGGCAGTATTTACTGTTACCGATCAGGTGTGTTCGCGGAGGCGCACGTAGGTATTGGTCAATCTACTACAGCAAAATATCCTATCTACAATATTTAAAGTACTTTCCCTTGATGTAACATAGCCGTGGGAGAACCTGTATATATGTCGTGGACGTATGAGCTGTATATCTAGCGACACATAACTGTCACGGTACGACACATAACGGACAGTCACTGTGTTAGCGCAAGGAACAAAATAGTCAGCTCAGACCCATTATAGAACTATGTCTGACATCTATGGTTATGCCAGAGGTATTTTAGTAATTGTATATTATTGTACAATGTTTACAATATATGTATTTATTTAGGTATAGTTATACCTAAATGGTATATTACATATTTAAATTGAAGTGGATGTTTTACGTCATCAAAATGCTACAACTGTAACAAAATTGATTTTTTACAGTAAAATATTTGCGTGAAACAGAGTTATAATAAATTTCGCTAGATAAGTTAATTTTTTACTAAATACTAAGTACCATCACAGACGTTTTCCCACTTAATTAAAAAGGGTGATATTTTACTAGAAGTCGTGAAATTATTATCGGTGAGAACTCCAATAATAATTTTGTTCTTATGAGTAGGTACAGGTTTATTTTAAGCGTTTTAATTCTAAACAAGAACTGGCGAAGCGTTCATAGAACGCGATTGGCACCACTTTATATATACGAGAAGACATTACGGCCTTAAGACATGAGCGGGGGTAAAAAGTTATGAATTTATTGTATACTCGTATTATAAATAAGAACTCCGAGGACTCGACATTAGGCACCAATTTCATTTTTTCTACACACGATAGGTATGGAAAGAACCTGTACGTCAGCGTCCCTTAGCTACTTATTACATACCAATTCATTCAAAAAGGTGATATTGCTAATCGAACAATATTCAAGGTATTGTTGCATTGAAAACCAACTTATTATAGTATCACGCACGCATTGAGCGCAATCATCATATCATTTTAGTATGTATATCTACACAACAGTGATAAATCAAACGTAGAATTGTTCTTAGTTCAAACAAATGTTTGGCGCCTGACAGCCATGTACGGAGCAAGTGCAGGCCTCAGCATAATCATTAAACGCGGACGAGAGAAGACGAAATGGGACGGGCGCGAGTGTGAGTGGTCGGCTGGTCACAAGAACACGGCGAGTCGCATCGCTCCGAGTCGCCGACGTCACGAAGCGTTTGCCCGGAGTTAGCGAAGCTGTTTAAACGTTGCATATCGCCTGATAGACCTCGAGATGACTCCCAGGGTCGGGTGTGAGCGTAAGCTGGCGGCTGGCCTTCAGGAACACGACGAGGCCGGGCCGCGCACGTAGAGGCTCCGTGTCGCATGCTGAGCCCGTGCCCGAAGTTATGATTAATAAGCTTGGGGTTCCTCGGAGTTTGGTGTTGTAACTGTCCCCGTTTTCAACCTGGAAATCACAAGGAATATCAATGGTTGCACAACATTATACACATTGTTATTGACACCTTAAACTTGAGAGCCCTATCACGAAATACGCTGGCGCGGTACTGAGGACTTCAACTACGCGTACAGCCAAATATTTATAGAAATTTAGAATAATTGAATAATTTTCTTTTGTTCAATAGGTTTTAATTTATTTACTAAAGTATATTGCTACATATATTTGTACTTTAATTAGGTGTATCATGCATAATATTAATAATTCAACGACATTGAGAAAATCCTTGTTTTCAGTGAGATTTTGTTGTAAAATATGGTACAAATAAGGAACGATTTACATATCTATATGTACGAAATTTGAGGCCACAATATAAAGTAAGGATATGATTATTTAAACAACTAGGTTTTCATATGACATCATAAAGTTTTAAGGACTCAAACGTATGACTCCGCGCGCTCGGAAAATTTAGTGGAAATATTCAGTGCTACTCAAATTTGAGCCCGCTATATAAAAAATAAGAAACTGATTTATACAAACAACTAAACAGAATTTTGAATATTTTTTCTGTTTCTTAGAAATACAACGTCAAAAATCCGTTTTCGAGGCTTTTTTTACCAAAATTACGACAGGGCTCTTAACAACAACGATGTCCGGCACCGTTTAAAGGCCACTTTCACAAACATTTATGTTTGAATCCTTCAGCAGCTGGTCCCGAGTGTAGCTCCTGTAGTCCAGCGTCTGCACTGTTACCAAATTCTCCTCGTACTCCACTCACCCGGATCTTAAACATAGCAAAGTCTGGCACCGGCGGCCTCCAGACGCAATTGATGGAGTCCTCCAGGTGCAGGGGTGTAACTGCTGCAGTCCAGCATCTGGACTGTTACCAAAATCGCCTCATACTCCACTCACCCTGATCTTAACCACAGCAAAGTCCGGCACCGGCGGCCTCCAAACGCAGCTGTTGGAGTCCTCCAGCTGCGGGCAGAACAGCAGCTGGTCCGGGGTGTAGCTGCTGTAGTCCAGCATCTGGACCAGGGTCGATACGTCGATGTGCTTGGGCGTGAGGCCCGCGCGGACCACGTTGTCGGAACACGCCATGCATTCGACACAATCTGAAATTATAGACAGATAATTGAATTCACGTCTATACTATAATAAAGTTGTAAAAATTGAATGTCTATACATTGAAGATATTTAAAATAAAAAATATATATTGTAAATTTGTAACGGACTATTTGGACATCACTCACACACTAAATTTATATTTTTATATTTTTTGCACCTACGCCACCGGCGTAACAGTATCTTTGTGTTAAAGTTACCTCCACTTAGGTATGCGTGCGGCAAGTTAGCGTTGAGGAATATGGCCTGTCCGGGCCTCAGCTCCAGGTAGTTCATGAAGTAGGGCGCGAAGCACCCCACGTCGCCCGGGAACTCGGAGTGCAGGCGGCGGAGCAGCGGGTACAGGAGAGATGATTGGGCCGATTCTGTCAATGATACAATACAGTATAACTATTATTATTATTATTACATACAAATAATACATACACGTGATGTCGACTAAAAAGATAAAAGGACTAGGATTATAAAAATTGGTATGGTACTTTATTTATGTTTCTGAATAGAAATAATCTCAAAAGAGCAGATGCATTATTTAATTCTTATTTATAAGAAATATGTATATAATATGTATGTATATAATATGTATATGATATCAAGGACCATTAAAACAAGAGGACTGTCAATTGTCATACTTTGGATCGTGCCCCAACCTACTTAACATTTAACGATCGTTGTTATAATTAAACAAAGAACAAGATGTTATAATTAAACAGAGTTCGGTAACAATTAGTTCATAAATTGTTAATAATACATAAATCGTAACATTTAAACATTATGACACGCTTGCAAAGTTGAATAATTTAAATAATAATCCTATAGATAGATGGCGTTGTAAATATCGGGAACCGGATTTTTGTATGGTGATTGTCAGTCCTCTTGTTTTAATGGTCCTTGATGATACACATTAGAAATTAACGCTAGAAACGTTAAAATCGAAATTCAAAGTCAGGGCTCAGGCATAATGGCTGCATAAATTCATTCCATCTTCAATATCTACACTTCTAACAATAATCTTGAACCCATGTTCTGTATTGTAGGGGTTACTCCTGTTTGTCACCGCCTATTCTTACTAACAAATGGGACCCGTTGATACAACCTAGCGGTGACACCTACTTTGTCATAGGTATGTCAAAGTACTTAAATCCTCAAGAATTTTACTTTACAGGGACACTTCGTCAGTACAACCCGTAAGTTAAAATATTTGTGAAACTTAGCATGACCACACTTATTTTATTTATTTATTTAATAAGGTTCACCAACAGTTCATACATCACAACATTCGAAAACTTAAATTATAAGGTACTAAGATGAATACACAACTACTTACAGGCAAACACAGCATGCACAGTTATTAACCTAGGTATTTACGCCTGAACGGAGCAATCAAGTTTAACAGCAGTTTTCAAGCACGGAACTAAGGATACCTAACACTACTCAATCAAGAAGTTAGAATACTGAAAATTATAAAAAAGTGAGCAGTACAATACTAATATTTAGTTGACTTCCACTGAGGTATACAATTTTATACACTATTTATTATTTCTGTTGCAAAGGGCGTTTATCGTCCGACGAAATTTAGGTAGTGAGTCAGCGTGTATGACCACTGACCCACTACAAGCATTGACTAGCTTACAAAGACGTGATATAGGCGAGTTAGAGCCGAGTACAATGCAACGAAGCGGCGGACATAAAGGTGTAATCTTACGCGGATTTCTACCAGGTGCTCGAAAATTTTTGAAACTTAGAAGGAGTGGGCAGTCTATGTGATGTCTAATTAGTTTGTATAAGAAAATTTAATCTAGAGTCTCTGCGTGCGCTGAGAGAACACCTTTAAAATGGTTTAATTGACTGGTATAACAGGATCTGCTTTTGGCCTTTTATGAAGCCATGCCAGCAGTAGATCAGATAGAATACCTTCTTTCTCCAACCTGTTTAGAAGACTCTGTAGACAGGCGGCCACCACAGCCTTATCACAGGTCATCAAGGAGTGGAACACTTGCTTCAGAGGAATCCCACTTTCGCCATGTTCTTTGTGAGCTAGCAGAGCCTTTACACTGTCCTCTGATAATATCTTCGTAAGTTCAGGCAAGTCTGAAAATATGAATACACAAATTCATTATTGAACCCTGTATATTATTATAACAATAAACTAATTACGATTAATTATGATAAATGTATAACTTAATGTTTTACATATTTTTTTAATAACATGAAAAGGTAACGATAATTTTGAAAAATTTGCAGCCGTACTATCAACGAGCGATTTGTAGGGACGAATTTTACTCAGTTTCGGAATTAGTAAACGTTCTTAGGATTGTGGAGCGCACAAAAGTGAATTGTGACCTTTTTGAGGAACCCAGAACTCTTAAATCGACCTTAGAGCCTAACCTAGCCTATAAGGGTACCCAGCAGATTGTTAGTGGCGAAGTATGTGAAGCGGCAGAGATCGGCGTTATCAGAGCTTTAAATAGTAGGCGATGCTGGAACTGTCGCGAAAGCGGACATGTTTTTAGGGACTGTTCGGTGCCAAAACAGCGGCTGTTCTGCTTCCGGTGCGGAAGGTTTGGCAAGACTTCACAGGAGTGCGGTTGCAAGGGAAACGCTCAAGGGGGAAATCCGAGTTCTGCCAACTAGATTTCTCCCTTGACCAGAAAAGCAAAGAATGGCAGGCGTGGTTACGGACAGTAAGGGAATTTTTTGCACGAAGAGATGGCGATCTATGCCCTTTAATAATAGAGAAAATTAACGATAATAGGCCGTATGTATTATTAGACATTTTAGGATATAAGTGTATCGGTTTGTTGGACTCTGGGGCCAACCGTACAGTCGTTGGTACGGAATTTGCTGACACCCTGCACAGACTCGGCCTTAGGGCTACTAGTACGAAACCATTAGGGATTACCACAGCGGATGGGGTATCGCACAATATTACGGAAATTATTGACGTGCCTATTAATTTCGACAATCAATTTAAAATAGTGCCAGTTATGGTTATGCCTGCTCTGTCACAGCATATGATCTTAGGCAAAGATTTTTTTAATGAGTTTGGTATAGAACTGCAATTTAAAGGAGACAAAACTAGTGTGGATGCGGAAATTAATGCTCTAGAGGCAAACAGTCCAGCCTTAATCGCCAGAGAGGATCTGACGCTAAGCCAGCAGAAAACATTGGAAAGTTTAATCGACGAGATGAAACACACAATTGGGTCTGGTCTTGGGAGAACTGAAATTTTGAAGCACAGTATAGACACTGCAAGCAATAAGCCCATTCACCAGAGACAGTACAATTTCTCTCCTCCAGTAAAAAAGGCTATTGAAAAAGAGCTGGACGAAATGTTAGCCAAGGATGTAGTTGAGCCCTCATACAGTTCCTGGTGTTCGCCGGTGTTGATAGTCAAAAAACCAAATGGGGACAATAGGCTATGTTTAGATAGTAGGCAACTTAACCGGGTCACCAAACGAGATACATACCCATTGCCGAGGGTAGCTAATATAATTGATAATTTACGTAACGCGAGGTTTTTAAGTACTATCGATCTGAAATCAGCGTTTTGGCAAATTCAACTGGAAGACAGCAGCAAAGAGAAAACAGCATTTGCTGTGCCAGGGAGGGGTCTTTTCCAGTTTAAAGTGATGCCATTTGGTCTGGTAAATGCGTCACAAACGCAACAGAGATTAATGGACATTTTGTTCCACGCTGAGGACGATAAAATTTGGGCATATCTGGACGATATTGTTATATGTTCAGCTGATTTCGACGAGCACGTTATGTTATTGCAAAAGGTTATGACGATCTTAAGAAATGCTAATCTAACAATTAACGTGGACAAATGTAAATTTGCGAGACCCCGTTTGCGCTACCTAGGATATATTGTTGATAAGGACGGGCTCAGGACAGATCCAGATAAGGTAGAGGCAATTATTAACTTCCCGAGACCAACGACATTTACTGAGTTAAAACGGTTCATAGGTCTTGCCAGTTGGTATAGACGCTTTGTTCAGGACTTTTCGAATGTAGCAGCCCCGTTACATGAACTAACTAAAGGTAAGAAGACAAAGAAGTTGGCTTGGACAAAGGAGGCAGAGACGGCATTTTTAAAGCTGAAGACATTGTTGACTTCAACACCGGTAGTGACATGTCCAGATTACTCAAAGCCATTCATTATCCAGTGTGACGCTTCAAGTTCGGGAATAGGGGCAGTACTTTGCCAAAGAAATAACGACATTGAACAGCCTGTCGCATATTTGAGTCGGAAGCTAAATGAGCGGGAAACAAAGTATTCAGCCTCAGAAAGAGAACTATTAAGTGTGGTCTACGCAGTGGAGAAATTTAGACCATACATTGATGGTGCCCACTTTACGGTGGTTACGGATCACAGCGCACTACTTTGGCTACATAAAATGAAAGATCCTCATGGCAGACTAGCACGATGGGCCATGAAGTTGCAGCAATTTAATTTTGAAATCATCCATAGACCGGGGAAATCACATACAGTGCCAGATGCTTTGTCCAGAGGAGTATCAGAGACAAATTATGCAGTGGACGCAATTGAAATATTAGAGCAGCATAAGGATGCTTGGTACAAAAATAAGGTTGAGAAGATTACTGCTGAAGATCAAGGTGAGTCCGATTGGAGAGTCTCCGAAGGACGGCTTTTTAAGAAAGTCTTTATGAAAAAGTATCCGAATAAAGAAGACCTATGGAAATTGTATGTGCCTGAATCCTTACGCAGTAAAGTTCTTCAGGAATGCCATGATAGTCCCACGTCAGGGCATCTAGGGATTAGAAAAACTTGTTTCAAGGTAAAACAAAGATTCTATTGGCATAGCATATTGAGAGACGTCAAACAGTACGTAAATTCATGCGAATGTTGTGCTAGTCGTAAAGTGTCACAGAAGTTGCCACTAGGAAAAATGGGGCAGCATAGAGAGGTCACGGATCCTTGGCAGGCAGTCGCATTAGATTTTATGGGTCCTTTTCCTAAAAGCAAGAAATGTAACACCATGTTGTTAGTCATGACGTGTTTATTTAGTAAATTTACCCTGTTATTTCCACTTCGAACAGGTAAAGCGGACAAAATGTGTGAAATATTGGAAAAACAGTTCTTGTTGTATAAAGTAAGGCTTTAATAAATATCCAAAATAACTTTACTCCCACAGCTGCATTCAGACCATAAAATGTCTGTAATGGATTTCTAAAGAGAGTTTCATAAACTATTTTCGTTTTAAAACGCTGATTTACATCGTAAACTTGTTGTGACTGCTCCATAGACTGCGGACGAGTCAAGTGCCTTTCAGCAATCTCCGAAAAGTCATATGAAAATAAATTGATTTGTCTAATTGTGACGTCTGTGGTACTATAGAGGATGCCCAACACATGTTGATGCGGGTGCAGGGGGAACCGCGGCCAGAGAGGCTAATCAATACCCACATTATATGGGGCTTTTATTTATGCATATTCTTACAAATCCAACTTCAGACGATGTACATATGGTGTATAGGTTAGCTGATGTTATTGATTTTTTTTACTAGCTTTAATATTTAGTATTGTGTTGATTTCATCTGTTTAACATATTGTTGTTTTTTTTTTATATTTATACAAATTTACATATTGGCGTTTGTATAAAGGTCTTTGTAACAATAAAGTCAAATAATAATAATGAATACATTCTTGGACTACAACATACTTTTCAAGTAATCCTGTATCTGCTCCAATGGCCGGAACCCGCACAGAGCCTCAAATGGTGTCAGTGCTATGGCCAGTTCAGGTTTGTGGTTCGGATCCTTGTACAAGTCTGGGAAATCTCTGTGGAGTACCTCAGCATGCTCCTATAAAAGAATGCAGTAGGAATAAGACATACACTATTTGAAGAAATTTCAATTGATATTCCTTAAGACTAGACTTTGCCCAAGACTGAAAGCTGTAAAGAATAAATAATAGTTCATGCAAGTATAGGCTGACTATTTCACTGAATCTATAGACTTTAAAGTTTTATTGGATTTGTTGTCTGAAATTAATTATTTAACCTCTTTTTATCTGTTTGTTTTAATATTATGCACTAGCATTTATAACGAACTATAACACAATAATCATAACACAAAGGTAATGCAATTAACATCCTTCTAAAGTTATATTTATATCGTTTTTTTGTCTTTATTATTCCATGAATTGTCATGTACCCAATCAGATTAATAATACATTCTTTTGTTATCGGCAAATCTAGCGCAAATTAACTATCTTAATTGCTTCATGATTTTTTTTAAACTCAATTAGGAAGATCACCGAGTATCTCATCCATTCTTTCTGTTAATTGATTCACCCTTTTTGTAACTTAGCTTTTGTGGCTTTACTATATTATTTTCATTTGTTTGTGGTCAAGTAGTGAGCAAAAAACCGTATTTATAGAAATGATACCTTATTTGGGTGGGCCTGAACAGAGAGTGCTTTGCGAATTGACAAGATCTTGAACAGAAATGGCACAGCTACTCCAAACCTCCTCTTGACGGCTGGTCCAATGGCATCCAAGTTGTCTTTAATATATTCAGACAAAAATACATTCCTTTCTAAGATAAGTGAAGGCCCATTAGGATGTGTTCCCATCCACAACTCAGCATATGGCTTCTCTGGATCTATTGTTACATTTGGGTCTGCACTAGACAACAGTTTAGCCACTGTACTGTCTTTGCCCAGTTTACCCCAATCATAGTTCTGTACTTTATATTGCAGCTCCATTTTGCCCTAAAATAATAAAATTATTTTTAAATTCTCAATTTGAGTTGCATCACAAACATGACTTTAAGATGTTATAATGCAAGCTTTCAAATATCATCTTTTTAAAAATAATTACTTACTTTGTTTTAATAAACACCGATAGTTAGGAATTATATCACGAAACTAGTGTGATAACACCTAAACTTTTTGATAACCAGCAAACCCTCTCGTCTTGAGTGGACAGAAGCTATTGAGTAGACTTGGTTTGGTTGTTTTCATAAATTGGTTTGATTGGTCAGCAATTGATTCAATGATGTTTCTATTTCTGTTTGTTACACTTGTTATCTCGGCTAGACTTTCTTGTACCTATGTATGCCAGACTGTCTGTGTACTCAGGAATCTAATCTGAATACGTTTTACGTTCTATTATTACCCTTGTTTGTAATACTTTTACAAAAAAAATATTTTTTTGAAATTTTGAATATAACAAATGTATATTGAGTAACTTTAATGTTTCTGTTGTTTCAACCCAGATGCCGTTTTAAAAAATCTTGACAATAATTATTGCTTTACTATGATTAATCCAAACACGCAATCATTGGTATTTATTTTACAAGCTTTTATTCTTGTGGTATTCGAACGTACTATAAACTTTTGTGACGTTGACAACTTTGGCAGATGACAGCCTCATTGTGACAGACAGATTTATAGAGAGTAGAAAACTATAACTGCTCTGGGATATAGATTTAAGAACACAAAAGATGGAAGAAAAGTACTTTTGGAACGCAAAGATATTGTTTGTGCAAGAATGGATTTTTTAAGGAAAATGGATCACCTGCGGGCCTCTGAAGACACCCGGCCACGTTTTTATTTGGATGAAACTTGGGTGAACCAAAATCACTCCCGCAAGCGAATGTGGGTCGATAATGAAGATAATGGAGGACTTAATGCACCGATTGGAAAAGGGGCAAGACTTATAATATGTCATGGTGGATCATCAAAAACAGGCTTCATCCCCGAGGCAAAATTAGTGTTCAGAGCTGTCAAATCGGCGAATTCCGACTATCATTCAGAAATGAATTCGGAGGTATATATGGAGTGGTTCAAAAAGTTTTTAATGTTATTAGAAGAACCATCGATCATCATATTAGACAACGCCAGTTATCACACAAAGGTATTACATCCAATACCTAATTCTCGATGGCTCAAAAAAGACATTCAAGCCTGGCTGGATAAAAATAATATAAAATACTCGCCGTTGGAAATAATTGAGGAACTTATACGAAAAGTACAACAAAGCCAACCAAAAAAATATACGCAGTGGATCACCTCGCCAACCAATACGGCCACGAAGTTATCCGCTTACCGCCATACCACTGCCATTACAACCCAATAGAATTAATATGGGCTCAGATTAAAGGTGAAGTAGCGGCGAAAAATAAAACTTTTAAAATGGTTGATGTTGAAAAGTTATTAGATGAAGCCATCATGAATGTAACTACTGAAAATTGGATTAAATATGTTCGTCATGCCGAAAACCTTCAAAACGAAGACTCAGAAAAAGCATATTTAAAAGATGCTCATCCTCTTATAATCAATCTTCAAGAGGATAGTGACAGTGATGAAGAATATTTTTAATTTTAATACTATTAATATAATATTTATTTATTTATTTAGTCTTACTATGTTTTAGTTCTAAAGTACCTAATTGTAGTTTTAAAAGTATTTATTTCATAATATAAAATATTGTATGCATTACTTTGTTTTCATTTTTTGAGTATAGTATAGGGAGAACAATTTCTGTATATCCAAATAGTCTGTCAATCAAAAGGCATTACATTGGTGGCGCCATAGTAGCAAGCTCATGAAATAAATAACCGTAATAATGCCAAAAAAATCCGGAACGATTCAAGAAAAATAATTTTGAACACGATTGAACTATTTGTTAGTAGAACTGCAAACTCTTAGCTTCTCTGCTGAGCTTGTTTCGTCTGAATTTATTTATATATATAGGTATATGTTATGTATCTAAGTATTTACCTTCCTAAATTATGTCTGTAAATTAGTTGCACCGCCCACACTTTATCTGCTTTGCCTTAAGGCTGACTGGTACAGAATGCCCTAATAGCATTAAGTCCGCCTTTTTACGATAAGTTTGTCTTTTGTGCAATAAAGATTAAATAAGTAAATAAATACTTAGGTGCATCAGAAGAAGAACGAAGGATTGAGTAGCATTTCGATAATAATGTTTTGTAACTGGTTGTGGACTTCATTCTATCTTGCTACTCTAGCGCCATTCTGGACAGATTTGGAACTTACAAAGACTTACAATGAAACGGCTTTTTGTATGTATATAAAAGGCATAAAAATTGTCTTTGATAATGATTGGCCTCAGTTTTTCACACTCCATAGGCAGATGAGGACATTTTTTATTCATCTTTCTAATAATAGCAGACTACGATCCAACACCATTAGGGTACACCGGGGGCAATAGAACTAGTTTCGAAATAATGACCTATAACTCAGAACCTAATGCCACCACGTAAAAATCACTTAGGATTTAACATTCTAGTCTAATTGGCTGTAAGAATCTAGAAAATAATTTACATTTGATCGCATCAGAATGGTGAAAATTTAGTTTTTGTTCATGAAGTCCTTGTGTTACATTTGACCCCTAGTACGAGTCAATTGTACCAGAAAAACAAAGGTAAATAAAACCCAAAATAATGTACTAATCAATTAGTATTCATTGTTAATTTCTTAAAACAAATCAGTATGTTACGTTACATCAGTCTTAATTAAATAGACTCGTATTTAGACTATAGACAAAGCTAGCATTTCATTTGAACTAAACGTATGTATGTTCTCCAAGTTTTTGATACTTATTGTGTCGACTTATTATAAAAAACACTTAAGGGTGCTCATAGCACACCTTTCAAGTAATAACAACATCTTCATATAACAAAATATATCCAATTATTTAACAATTACTAATCCCATACAGTTACAATCGACCCCTGGTACAATCAACCCCATCGTTTACAACAAATTATTCTTAAATAATATAGTAGTATTCAGTAGAAAAAAATAACATTGCGGGTAATATAATTTATATACAAAAGTATCAAAATGAATTAAAGGTATAAATTAGCTTTTACTTCAACTCACATACATGTACACGTACATGAAAACTTTAAAAAAATTACACTCCGTTTTTTTACAGTCGTGTAAAAACTCTGGGTCAATTGTAACGTTACAATTGACCCCGAGTGTTATGGTACAATTGTCCTTTTTTACTCGCACTCACTAAACTTCACAAATCTCGATTTCTATATCTAACTGACCCCCACACTGTAACACATTACAAACTTTAATAACTAGAGAATCACTCTTCAGTAAAACTTTCACACTACGACTATTTAATTATAAACCCTAGTACGAAATTTAAATCGTAAATACTTACGTCGGTCAGTCAAAAACACAAATTGTCGTCTAGCAGGAGCGTCTCGCGCGGCAGCGAGTGGCCGACTGGTGAGCAGGTTGAGACACGCTCAAGGCACACTGGTGTATAGCCACAATTGCATATTTCGATGTAGTTGCAGAATTAAAGGCGATGATACTTTTGACCCGTGGTACTATTGACCCCGGTCTACCCTATGCCTTATTATTAGTAAAAAACTTTCCTTATATAGATATGCTCATTAACTACAAAAATGAGGTTTAAAACTGCTAATTTCTAACTGCAGTCATAGCACTACACATTGGCAGGAGTCGAACGAGCCCGAAGTAGATTTATGTTATTCTCAGTGTTGCTATCCTTCTCGCAATGTACAAAACGACCATATAAGTATTTCGCCTTAGCTCCGATCCGGTATTGAACTTAAAAAGCGATAATTTAACTTGGTGGCGTCACCGTCAACGAAATTTTAGTTTCCATCGATCGATCTATCGATGCCGCATGAGCCGATTAATGTTGATTTTACGATACATTTATGTTTAGGTAGGTTATGTAATTCCGGAAAGCTGTATACTCAAAGATTATTATAATACATAAATACCTACATTCGAAACGGTCCCAATTTTTTACTTGTACCTACAATCATTTCATGCACCTATTAGCTCGAGGAATTAAAAAAAAACACCACTTCAACCGTCAAAAGCTGGAAAAACATAAGAAGCAGGAAATGAAGATGGAGCAAGCACGGCTTTTGAGTACAAAAAAGTTTTATTGTTCAACATGCCGCATATACGCAAACTCCGGAAGACAGCTTGAGCAACACCTTAACAGTGAGCGGCATCGATTCCGTCGCATAAAGTTAACTTTCCATGTGAACGAAATTTGTTTACATGATATTGACGATTACAAACCAAAATTTTACTTTCCAATATTTTTCGTAGTATTAATAACTGTATTTGTGTTTTGTTACATAATTGTAAATCTTTGTAACCGATACGGCATTAATAAATTGTCTGCTTAGTTAAGTAAGCGTATTAATACGCGTTCTTCATAGTTTTTCTAAGCATGATTGCAGTTTTAATGCAACTATATAGTTAAGAGTTATATCATTATCATTAAGTAGCGTTACAAATTAACTAAGTAATAATAATTGTATATAGGTACATACGTAATTAGAATATTTAGAATTAAGTAGATACATGGCTGATTAAGTATTATACGTGGCAAGTTAAGTTTAATAAAACAATCAACAACTATGTAAACGTTGTCAGTGTTTCATTAGACGTTCCGAGGTGTCAACATCGTAACCCTCTGTCATCTAGTAACTAGCTCGGAAAGACAAAATGGCAGTGACGAGGCGTCCAGTCTCCAGTCCAAGCCGTCCACGTGACCCTATTCCTAACAGCTTCCCTAGTAGTAAACAAGTAATTTGACCACACCCACAATTTTATTTGGAATGCTCTTGAATTTCTAAGATACGAGTATATTTTAGGGTGGCTTTGGTCCAAGGATACGCTTGATCCGACATGATATTAATAACTATCTTGTTGTACCTATTGCAGATTGCATCCTAATTCCTAAGTTAGTGGCAGGCAGGGCAGACTGGGTAAAGTTGTCCTATGCGTTGGTTGTCTTAAGACGGCCATAACAGAAAACTGAACGAACGAATCATATCATCGACCGGTAGCGATAAATCGCAAGAGCTTTTTCTAGGAGGGAGACATAGCTCTCGCGACTTTACGAAACTGGTTCATAGCACTTTATGGCCGCTGTGACAGTCTTACCCGGTCTCCCCTACACTTTTACGGCAGTTTTTGATTTCAGCCTAAAAATAAGAATTCGTAAATGTGTGTATTTATACATTAGTCATCATATCCTAAAAACTAAAACTACCTTCGATTTAGAAAAACACTGTCTTCTTTTTGTAAAATATTACTTGAAATGTAATAAGGAACTGGTTGTGCCTTTAAATAGTTACTACTATTATAGAACCACGCCTTCAAAATAGCGTGATAGAGAGAGCAACTGTTAGTAGGCTGTGATCAACGCACTGGAAAATTATACGGTAGTACCTTCTATTTCTCAAAATAATATTATACACCGCGTTTTTTTCATGTTCCTTATTTTTAACAGATATGGTAGTACCCGTCAATACGAACAACTTTTCATATGGAAAAACATTTTGGAAACAAAAAACAAAGAAAAAAATAAACACGGCGTATTACAAAATATTACATCAATAAAAAAATTAAACACGTTTAACTTATTCTGAGCATTTAATCAAAAATAAAGACCTATATTTCTCTATCCATATCGGTTTCCGTAAAATATGTTTGATCTTCCAAAATTCACTATTACGATTGTGCATAACTTATCGTCCGCTCTCCAGGTCATAGTGCTTCATACCCTCAACAATGGGCGGGATGTGCGCTGGATAAGGAATACCGAAGCCGGATATACCTCTGCTGAATATCTCCACGCGTGGGCCATCGTCCGTCAGCTGGCAGTTACCACCCTCGGCTAGGTCAGCGTCACGGGCATACTTAGCGTTCTGAAATATTAACACACATGATGTAGCACGAAATCATGACGACTTCAAGTAAATAATACGTGATAATACTAAACAGCATCGCCAGCATGTGTATTGTATGTTACAGTCACTATAAAGAGAGGTATCTACTTTTGGACCTTACAATACAATAAGGGGAAAAAGTTGATACAGATACATCGCAAGTAAATAAGTAATGAAATGATTACAAAACACATATTATAATGTACAGTGTACAGAGGCAAACTTATCCCTTCCATTACTTAACCTATGAGCAAATAAGAAAGTTAATGTAATAAATTGCTACCTATACTTATCAGAAAAGACAACCAAATCAAATGTGCACAAAAATTTAATGATATTTTGAAAAAAAAAAACTATTGTGTAAGTATATACCTATGTAGGTAGTAGTATGTAGTATCCAGTGTATGCTAGAAATAAGTGTGATATATTTTGCTCAGTAAATAAAGACTAACGCCCAATATCCTATACAAGAAAGGACGTCTCTATTTATTTCTTTTTATCAAAACAAAATAACTACCAAAAAACTAATTGGGATGGTAAAATGCGTTTATCAATGTCACCGAATATTCAAGAGTAACATCACTTGTAAAAGTTGTATACGCTAGAGAAAGAGAATTCTATGTGACACCCTACTTATAATATTAGAAATATTAGAAAATAAGAAAGCGAATATTAGAAAGTTAGTTTTCACCTCCAGCAACTCAAACATGCAGCTTTTGCTGCGAGAGTCAGGCAAAGTAGTAGTAACATTTAAATGTTTTGAATTTAGAATACCGCGCGTCGTAATTTTCAGTGCCAAAGTCTAAAACAAAATTCTAAATATTTGAACTTCGAAGCGCTTTGTCTCTTTCCCGTCCTCTACTAGTAACGAGGTAGTCTGCATTATATTGTCTGTCTCTACTTTATCCTTTTAATGTATAGTGTGAAAAAAAGGGTGATGCTACGAGCGATAGTGAAGTCGCTGCAGATTGAGCTAGCCCGGCTGCACCTTCCTTATTGAAAATATCAGCAATACTTATAATAGAAATTTGATGATGTGTGATGTGCTTCTACTTTTGTTTTTACACAATGTGCCTACTATAAGCTCTTTAGCACTTTTTAAGATCGATCACATCGCTGCTTAAATACGCTGACGCAATACGTGAATCTTGGAGTATTTAGTAAATGGAGACGCCTTCATGCATGTCATTTCCCCTCTGCCAAAGACGTTGGTACAATGTTCCAACCGTTTTATAAAAAACTACTTCATTCATCGATTATTGGCAGTCTTGTAATCGTTATTTACGCGTGACAAGCTCCTTCAAAATGCCTGCATATGCTGTGTTATGGGTGCAAAAAGCGTTCAAATACATCAAGCATAAAAGGAAGGAATATCATTTCACATTTTTGCTTTTATCATATCATATTACAACATATTAATACAAAAACGTTTTCAAGAAAATCAGATATCTTGAAATCGATTACAAAATCAGTTTGAAAAATATCGCATACAATTCGTATTTCATTTTGACAGATTCGAGCAAGTTTGACGTAATATAACTCCACGTATTTAAGGTTAATAAGGTCTACTAGCCTTTCAATTTTGTATGAAATTACAAGCATATCAGTTTTAGTGAATTAAGTATGGGAGAAGGATCTACCTTTGTCAATAATTAATCTTATTAGTAAGTGCTGCAGTGTGCGCTAAACTAAACTAATGATGTGAATGTTATTCTTTACGATAAAATATCGATGTTAAATGAAATATTATTTGAGATATTTATTCCTATTACGAATGCCTATATAAACATTTAATTTATAAACATTTTACAGCGTTCGTGGTCAACCAGTAACAGGGAAAAAAATTACCTTTTTAAAAAAAAAATTTTTATTTGTTTTATTTTATGAGTGTGAATTCGCGATAACCGAAGACATGTACATGTGAATAGGTAAAATATTTTGTCTCCTCTTTTCGAGGAACCATCATAATATAAAATTATTTAGAGATATTCTATGTAAAATGAAATTCTCTAATTCTCATTGAAATAAAACAATTTAACGGATTATATCGCGTATATTATCTCATTTTAGTTCCCGACGTTTCGGAAGCTTTCCAGCTTTCCATGGTCACGGGAGGACTGAGAAAAGATGTATTTTCCTCTGTCAAAGTTACAATTTTGTGCAAACTACCCATTTTTTGAAAAAACACAAATAAAGGTGTACATACATGCCAGATGGGCCTAAGCTGTAAAGACAGTTACACATGTGCCAGAAGGGCTTAATTATTTTATTCTAATAATTTACCAAGCAGCATTTCACAAATGAGGCGTACTGAGGAGAAAAGAAACGCTGCAAAGAAAAACTCCCAGGCTACCTCATTACTAATTATAATATTTAAAAACAGAGACTATTAAACTACTTTAAACAGATAAGATATTTTACACCGTTCGGAAATTAAGGTTTTGCAGTCCTGTGTCTCGCTTGTTCCTTGATGAGATGTATTACAGGATCCCAAGCAGGTGGTAGTGACAATCCATCTTCTCTATTGAAATTAGGATGCTTTTTAATCTCAATAGCCTCGCGTAGCATCCTGGGAAAATATCTTTTTTCTTTGGCAAGGATAGAAGGTTTATCAAACTTAATTGAGTGGTTTGGTTTGTCAATGACATGTTCACAGACTGCAGACCTATTACACCGACGGTGCTTGACATCTGCTATGTGCTCCTTCACCCGGGTTGATACACTGCGTTTCGTTTGACCAATGTATGAAAGACCACACTCGCAGTCTAGCTTATAAATGCCTGCACTCTGCAAAGGGGTGCTACTCTTCACGTGTCTAAGTCTACGGGTATAATCGCGGAAACAGAAGAAAATATTATGTACACCAGTACGGACTGGATGTTGCTAACCAAATCAGGCGGTATGAAGACCTCAGGACGGGACTCGCACGAGCTCGAAGTTCATTGAATTTCCTTAAAGAATGCCGTGATGAAGATCTCATTCCTACATGCGTGAAAATAGCACCGAAGAAGGACATTTTCGGTAGTGAACGCATTCTCCGCCAAGCTAGTGTAAAGTTACTGTGCAAACTTATCCACAATACCCGTTATTCAGCTCACAAGTTTGAACAACAGATTAAAGAAAAGAGTGACGAATTGCAGTTGATATTGACAGATGATGACTTCAAAAGTATTGTTGAACAAGGCGACAGACGTTACGCATCAAAATTTAAAAGCTGTACATGTAAGAAAAATGCTAAGTTTGACAAGTTGAAATCAAAACGCACTAGGAATGAAACGCTCCGTGGAGGTAATCAAACGTCAACGTCAAATGCCGTTGCACCTGTAGTGAATATTAGCTCGAAGGATCTGTCGGACTCGCAAACCTTGCTTCTTAAAAAAGGGCTTAATTATGTTGTTACTCCACGGAATATCCCTTTTGAACAGATTATAGTCGGTGTGGAAGATTGTTTGGTCCAAAATCATATGCGTAAGGAGGATTTGGAGGCCGTACGCCAGGATGTGTCTTCAATTTTAAGACGAGCGAAGTCTCCTAAAGTTAACTTACGCAGAACTGAATTCAACGCTTTGAAGAGCTTGCGTGAAGACCCAGACATCACCATTCTTCGAGCTGACAAGGGAAATGCGACGGTTGTTATGGATACTAGTGATTACAACCAGAAAGTGGAAGTACTTTTGTCAGACACTACAACATACAAGCTTGTTAAGCGAGATCCAACGGCGAAAGTAATAAAAACGACAGCCGAGCTGATAAGTAAGCACTCTGAAAATCTTAATCTGGATGTGAAAAGTTTAGTGCCTTCTTGCCCGGTGCCACCAAAGTTGTACGGGTTACCAAAGATACATAAACCTGGTGCTCCGTTACGCCCTATAGTGAGTCAAATCGATGCTCCTACCTATCGATTAGCTCGGCACTTAGCAGGTGTGCTTTCTTTACTGCGAGGGAAGACGGAAGCATACACAAGGGATTCATACCATTTTGTCAGTGAGATTAAGGATTTGAGACTAACTGATGATGAAGTTATGGTCAGTTTTGATGTCCAGTCTCTCTTCACATGCCTACCAGTTCAAGAATGTATCGAAATTGTGAAAAGAAGATTGGGTGAACAACAGATGGCAATAGAATATGCTGAGTTATTACAACACTGCCTTACATCTGGCTATATGCTATGGAATGGTGAATTCTACGGGCAAGTTGATGGTGTGGCAATGGGGTCTCCGGTGTCTCCTGTTGTCGCCGATATTTTCATGGAAGACTTCGAGGAGAGAGCGCTTTCATTGGCACCTGTCAAGCCGAGGATCTTTAAAAGATACGTAGATGATACCTTTACTATTTTACCTAGATCTAGTGTTTCAGCTTTCTTAGACCATCTGAACTCCATGCATAGTAAAATTAAATTCACTATGGAGTTGGAAAATCAAAATTCACTTGCATTCTTAGATGTGCTAGTAATTAGAGGTCCTAACAATGACATAGGTCATACTGTATATAGGAAACCTACGCATACAGATAGGTATTTGAATGGCAAATCTCACCACCATCCCTGTCAACTTGCTACAGTGGGTAAATCTTTGTTTCAGAGAGCCAGGGGTATCTGCGACGGTCAACATCTGACTGCTGAGTTGCAGAATGTCAAACGTGCGCTTCGAGCCAACGAGCTCCAGATACCACGTTCCAAGCAGAATCCCAGTATGAAGAAACCAACAGTCGAGCGTAAACCTGCCGTATTACCATATGTGAAAGGGGTCACAGACAAGATCGGAAACATCTTGAAGCGTGCTTCTATAAAAACATATTTCAAGCCGTTGAAGAAGGTGTCTCAATACCTTAGACCCGTGAAGAGTAGCACCCCTTTGCAGAGTGCAGGCATTTATAAGCTAGACTGCGAGTGTGGTCTTTCATACATTGGTCAAACGAAACGCAGTGTATCAACCCGGGTGAAGGAGCACATAGCAGATGTCAAGCACCGTCGGTGTAATAGGTCTGCAGTCTGTGAACATGTCATTGACAAACCAAACCACTCAATTAAGTTTGATAAACCTTCTATCCTTGCCAAAGAAAAAAGATATTTTCCCAGGATGCTACGCGAGGCTATTGAGATTAAAAAGCATCCTAATTTCAATAGAGAAGATGGATTGTCACTACCACCTGCTTGGGATCCTGTAATACATCTCATCAAGGAACAAGCGAGACACAGGACTGCAAAACCTTAATTTCCGAACGGTGTAAAATATCTTATCTGTTTAAAGTAGTTTAATAGTCTCTGTTTTTAAATATTATAATTAGTAATGAGGTAGCCTGGGAGTTTTTCTTTGCAGCGTTTCTTTTCTCCTCAGTACGCCTCATTTGTGAAATGCTGCTTGGTAAATTATTAGAATAAAATAATTAAGCCCTTCTGGCACATGTGTAACTGTCTTTACAGCTTAGGCCCATCTGGCATGTATGTACACCTTTATTTGTGTTTTTTCAAAAAATGGGTAGTTTGCACAAAATTGTAACTTTGACAGAGGAAAATACATCTTTTCTCAGTCCTCCCGTGACCATGGAAAGCTGGAAAGCTTCCGAAACGTCGGGAACTAAAATGAGATAATATACGCGATATAATCCGTTAAATTGTTTTATTCTCTAATTCTGTCTAAACTTAACTATGCCGATACAGTGTATGGGAACTGTTTACTGGCTCGCACTAAAAAAGTCATACAAAATGCTTGTGCAAGGTTTTGTTTCCCTGTGCCTCCTCGATCGCATGTAACTCCGCATCTCATAAACAATAAACTGTTAACTATGAACGCCCGACGTAACCTCCACTTTGCTACTCTTCTTTTTGGTGTTTACCGAAGTAATAAGCCGAAGTACTTATTTAATAAGTTAAAATTTTCACAGCGACAGATTAGACATAGTTGTAGACTAATATGTCCAAGGTACAGTACTGCAGCATTTCGTGGCAGTTTTCGGTATGCTGCCACGAAGTGCTGGAATAATCTCCCACCACCTATAAAGGAGTGTAACTCAGTTGGTTGCTTCAAACTAAAACTTAAAAAAATATCTTATAGACACTCAATGTACTGTTACCTTAAAATAAAACAAAGTAATAGGTTATCTAAAATGTACCGTCACAGATCAGCCGCCTACCGACGTTGTAATTATTCGTCTATAATACTTTTTACCTTTATATTATACTTATAAAATTTACTCCATATATATGTATACATATAAGATATATATTTTCACTTGAGCTCCCATTAACAAGTCGCACAGTATGCTATCCTGCACAACCGACCCGCTGGCTCCATAGAAAACCAGCGTCGTTGGCTGTGGTATACCTAACCGAGCCGACGGCATTGCTGAGTGGAGACCATTTTAGGTTCACATCTCTCGTTTACATTGTATTGTCTATTTTGTCATGTGAAATTTGTTATGATGTGTTATCCTGAATAAAGCTTTATTCTATTCTATTCTAAATGCTCTCTATATACGCGTAGTAGCAACAGTAACGTTATTTATAGTTTAATAATTTACTTGAATTTGTAATCCTGTAGGATATTTGATATATTTGTGAAAGTATTCCACGAGTACCAAGTTGCACTATCCATGACGACTATAAAAATATATCGATACGATATTCTCCAGACACTTGAAAGCCCTATTAATCGGTTCGATTACGCCTACACCGATAGTTTGAAATTGTGTCCGCATGTAGTTTTTACTGCATTAGTCTGTGTATTGTTTTAGTGGGGGTGCGTAGTAACGAGAGGAAAAAATGCATTTGTAAATAGATTGTTTATATGTGCGCTACCTCGCCCCCCTCGAAAAACGGCAGAATTTTTTGTTAGGAAATTTGTAGCGATGCGTCCTTCATTACTAAATACTCCAAGACGGTGTCATTACACGCAGGCAAAACGAGCGACAAGGTCTTAATTAAAATCGTGGGCTTTTTATACGCCAATGATTTTTTATTATTATTATTTTTTTGATTGCATTCACTACTCTAATATAATTACGGAATTAGTCAAAAACAGCAAATTTGAATTATACACAATGTAATATTAATAAATACACGTCGACGCTATAGTTAAATACGTTAAAATAACTTGCTTATACTATTTTTAATTTAAGTAAAAGATTGTATGCAACAAAATTAAAAAATAGTTTCGGAATGAAACCTTTGTTGGACAAACGAAAAAAAACGAAACCTTCGTTTATGTTATCTATGGAATGAGATTCTGACAAATGACACTTTATGACACAATGTTGCGACTTGTGACATTTGAATATAACAAGCTTTTTCTGACTTAATAATTTATTAGTTTCCTCACAAGTGTGATGAAAAACATTGTGTGTTACTCGGGCGGTACCGGAATTACAAACTCTAGTCATTGAAGCCCTCAGCCTGTGGCTTCGGCCTTTAATGTACTCTCGTTTGTAATTTCTTCTCTACCGCCCACGGTGCACAATGTACTATTGTCGCTCGATTTGTATAGGGTTTTAACGCTCAGCCGTTATGATTGACTTTGAGTCTCTATTTTAACGGTTCTACTGTTTAATTATCAATGGGTATCATACTCTACCCGTATATACATCCCGTAGTATTTTGAAACCGAATCGATTGGTATCATTGAAAAAATTCATCTTCCTTATTGAAACGTGACACCTCACTGCGTTTACGACAGGGACTGCATACCGGTATTGTACCCATACAATATAACCGATATTAATTGATACGATTTACGTAAATAAAATTTTAAATATATCTCACAAACTAGATAAGATATTGCAATTTAAATTAATACCGGTAACATTCCCGGTTACGGTGTGGCAGTGTATGTATTTTAAGCAGCTGTGTAATTGCTCCCTTTCCGCTTTCCCAATACCTTAGCAGACGGATGGTACTTAAGTTCAAACTCTTTCAAGTCCAAGTATGGATATTTCTTCATGATAACCAGTTGCTCGTACCGCCGTAGGTCTTCTCCACTTAGCTTAAGTTTATCAACGTTCGGATAGTTGCTGGTATATGAAGACCCTTTAAATTCGATAGCCTGTTTGGCAATGCGTGTCAATTTCTTTGCACTGGCACATTGTTCAGAGCCTGAAGTTATACATATTAAGATGTTAAATTAGTAGTAATACATTGCAATATATTTGCTCTTAATAGATAATGCATTTACAAAACACAATTGGAGGTCGATAACAGACAGTCTTATCGCTAACTAGAGCGATCTGTTCCACCTGTACAATACCTCCCTGTTAATGCTTTTATTAAATGTTGAGAACGAAATGCGCGAAAAACCAGTAAATTTTGTAAATATTTGAAGTGACATTCGATGACTTTTTGACTAACGGCCTGGCCACGACATCGAGCGGCGGCGGCAGCGGCAGCGGTTTTTCTAATTCATTGCGAGTGATCCCAACTAGCCACAGTGCGTTGCGCGTCTCGACCGCGCAATGAACAGATAACGCTTCCCGCGCCGCAATGTCGACCAGGCCGTAAGCGTTCCTGTATAGCCACGAGCGTAATAGCACTAACCACACCTGAATCGTCGAGATAATTAAATAAGTCGTAATAAAGCCCATTAGGCTATGAGGTAATGAGTAAGCGAGGGTTGGCCAGTTCAATTACTTAGGCCACATGATTACAAGCGACTTAATAGACGATTGTGATATAGAGAGGGAACGCAGAGCGTTGGCAGTTCGTGGGAATATGCTGGCCCGCAGGTTCGCTCATAGTTAGGGAGAAGTGAAGAGAACATTGTTGAAATCCTTCTGTCAATCGTTTTACACAGGCGGCCCGTGGGTTAGTTACACTCAGAGGACGTCACTCAACGCTCTGCGTGTCCTCTACAATAACATGTTTAGGGTGCTGATGGGACTACCTATAGATTCTGTAGTGCGTCAGGTATGTTTGCCGATGCCCGCGTAGATGGTTTTCATGCCATATTGCGCAACAAAATTCCATCCATCAGAGGCAGAATACAGAGTAGTTCCAACAGCATTCTAAGATTATTAGCTGACAGAGCCGACAGTCCCTTGCAGGTACTGGATAACTGCATTAATAAACCCTCATTCTGAGCAGGTTTATTATGTTACTTAGTACATGTGGTCACTAAAATTAGTATGATAATTGTGATTAACCTAGCTCTTAATAATTTACCTACTAACAAAATGATGGCCCCGTGTTGTCTTAAATTAACAATTTTGAATTTAAATTTGAATAATTAGAAGCAAGGCTTGTGACAATCCGTCAGTTTTGGTAAAATGTGACTCAACGGTGCTAAGCGAAAACTCTTACTAACTCACCATTCGAAAGCGCAGTCAATTTCAAGCGATGTCTATGAAGAGGAAACGTTAAATTTAAAGACAGACATAACAAAACACACACCACTATAAAAGCCGGGGTAATATGTTGCATTATGTTCACTACGACGCGCTTTAACATTTGTTTAAAATTGTTGTCGCATGTGGCTTTCCAATATGGCATTTTACCGCAAAAATGACATTTAGAACTCTTTTCAATAAAGACTTTTCCATAGACCAGAATAAAAAAACTTGAGTGCCCATCCTCCTTAAAGGGCGGGGCATGTGAAACTCTGTCTGGTTGGGCCGTCTCACCCCTTTTGCGTGTTTCCCTGCAATTCAGAGCGAGATGGGGTAAAGTGGGCGTGACTTGTTCCCTATGGAT
Source organism: Hedya salicella (assembly GCA_905404275.2). Taxonomy (NCBI): domain Eukaryota; kingdom Metazoa; phylum Arthropoda; class Insecta; order Lepidoptera; family Tortricidae; genus Hedya; species Hedya salicella. Next base: position 32,307,169 of record FR990097.1, read on the forward strand.
GGCTGGACTTGGCACCTGACGCGGGATATCCTCGGTCAATCCACGTGACCGATGTGTCCGAATATCACGTGTCGAGTGCAGTATTCAACCTTTTCGGATCGGTCGCTTTTAGTAATGATAACAATATTAATTGTAAAAGATTGTAAAATAAAAACTAAGTTACTAAAATAATTAACTATTAAATTAAAACTAATAACGAATAGCCCAAGTAATGGACCTATAATAATATTATTTAATTAAGCTGTTTAAGCAAACTTCAGTTTATAGTTTCATGATGTAGGTAAATTTATTAAATTATAAATTAACTACATAAAAGTAACTTACAAAAGAGTGTGTAAAAAGTGAATAAAATAAAATGTCAAACGACAACGACCCGCCTAAAGACCCCGAGACTACAATTCGGACCCCACGGCCGTCGTCACCGCGTGAATTTTTCGCGCGTATTTACGGACATCTTGAAGAGCCGAAGGCTGTGGAGGCTAACAGCCGGGCAGGCAGCGAGTCGGGCTCGGACGTGGAGGTTGGCAGCGATGGGGCTGTCAGCCCGATGTGGTCGTCTCCCTTGCCGCTCTGCCCGCGGCCGCTGCTGCTGCCTCATCAGCAGCTCGCTTTCGGCGCTGGATTAGCTGCTTTCTGTGAGTAGGAACCTCTTAGACAGTTTTATTTCTTTTTTTAAGCCACTAGAGAGAAACGAGAAGATATTGCCTGTGTGGCTGCACTAAAAGCGCATATCGCCTATAAACGAGGGCTGTTGGAAAAAGTCCGAAACAAACCACAGAATTAAAAAAAATATTTTTTTTTTTTTTTTTACCAGAAGCGTCATCTGCTGTATGTATGTCCAGTATTATTTATTTATTATTATTTATTATAGTTCTTAATTCAAAGAATATTCAGGTTTGAAGTGAGGCAGTTTTTCATTTTTATAAAAATATATTTTTATGTTTTAAAAGGGAAAGCCTCCACTAAAATTAAAACTAAGTTGGATCTTGCTTTAGGGGATTCTTCACCTTCGTTTAGCACTGTTCACTTGAGTTTTAAATGAGGACGACAGAGCTGCAATGACGCACCTCGTAGCGGAAGACCAAATGAGGTGACTACCCTAGAAATGGTCGCTAAAATAAAAAATATTGTACTAGAAGATCGTTGCTTAAAGCTTAGGGAGATAGCAGAAATTGCAAATATGTCTTCAATGTATGTTTTTAACATACTGCACGAGCTTTTCTTTGTGAAAAAACTTTGTGCCAGATGGGTGCCACGGCTTTTGAAGCACGAGCAAAAGAAACAAAGAATTAGACGGAATTCAGTCTAATTCTTTGTTTCTTTTTGCCAATGAATTTCTTCGTCAATTCATAGCAGTTTATGAAGCTTGATCTATCATTACACACCGAAAACTAAAGAACAGTCCAAGCAATGGACAAAAAGCAGCGAACCCGAACCAAAGAAGCCAAAGAGGACGTTGTCCGCTGGCAAAGTAATGAAAACCGTATTTTGGGATTTTAAAGGTGTAATTTATGTGGATTACCTTGAAAGGGAAAGAGCAATAACTGGTACATATTATACAAAAGCGGAGCGATGTTCTCAAACAAGAAAGACCCCATTTGGCTAGTAAAAAAATACTGTTTGACCACGCGATAACGCGCCGTTTCACACGGCAAAGGTTGCGATAACAAAAATTCAAGAATTACGTTTCGAATTACTGCCCCACCCACCTATTCGAATGATTTGGCACTCTGCGATTTTCATCTGGTCCTGATTTGAAAAGCTGAGGAGCCAGCGAGTGGGGTTCGGACGTGGCGGTTGGCAGTGATGGAGCAACCAATCCAAAGCCACCTTCTAAGTCGTTCTGCCCGCAGACGCAGCTGGTATAGTTACTTCATTTTAATGGTGCCATAGCCTCCATAGTAGGCCCGGCTAAGAATAGGTCTAAGATTTGACTTGCCAGTCGTGATAGGTTACTTAAAGATGTTATGGGGGTCGACGAACGCGGTCCGGGCGCGACGGGCATATCGCGAGGAGAACTACTAAGTACTGCATTTTGAGGTCCTGGAGTCCCTCTCGTAATAGCAGCGCAGAAGGCGGACTTCGTGGATTTTTATTGGATAAAAATATCACAACACCCCAGTTTTCTTCCGGCTGGATTCCTATTTGATTCGCAGGTTTTTACGTCGAAAAACAAAAAGAATACCATACCCGAACGGAATTTAAAAAGCCCTGTTCCTAAGCCTATACAATGTGTTCCAGGTTTAAATGTAGGTTATATTACATATGACGATCGGTTTGGCTCAGTGGGAGTAACGTTGCCTGCGAAGCTGAGGTCCTGGGTTCAAATCCCGGTAATGGCAAATATTTGTGTAATGAGCATAAATATTTGTTCCTGAGTCTTGGATGTTTTTTATGTATATATGTAATATATCTATTAAATATATCGTCGTCTAGTACCCATAACACAAGCCTTATTGAGCTTACCATGGGACTAGAGCGATTTGTGTAAATTGTCCCGTAATATTTATTTATTTATCATTTATTTATTACAATTTACATTTAGTTTTCCAGAGATGTGCATATAGTATTTTTAGAGTACGGAATCGTTATAGTATTACTTTGTTATCTGTCTGTTAAGAACCCTTTTCTCAGAAATGAACTTAATATAAAATACTCAAATCCGTATCCCTTGAAACTATGAAATAAATAACTTTCTAAGTTAACGCAACAAAAAAATACAGTCATTCATTATTTAAGTAAGATGTTTCCATCTAAATTGCCGTGGCCTGCCGTGCCTATAGGGTACCTCCAGTTATCCTAAAAACATTAAATTTGGTATGAAGGTAGCTATTATACAAGTAGCACAACCAACCCCCTGACTGCCAAGACTGCCAAGATAAATTTTGCTTAGGTAGAAGCAGGGCTCTGCTAACACTGATTTTCATAGATACTGCCGTCTAGCGTATATGTCACATCGGGGTTTTAAAAATATATGTCTATAAAACTATATATAATAATGGACTATTTGTAGATTAGATTCTGTGTCCACGTAACGTATACTATCTCGAAAAAATATTAAATATATAGCCTCTGGGAAACTTAACACTTTCACTTCCGCGGAACCCACCAGGTGGGCGGTGTGCTCGAAGTAAGTTATCCCGATCATCATCGACTACACGCGTGGCGCTACGAAAATGTTGGTTGTGAATGTGGTTCTCAATTATTAGGAAATTCAAACGACGGAAGCGAGTTCCATTCCTTAGAAAGCATTAGAAATTGTGAAGCAAATTGTACACAAATGAACATAACAATAAAATTTGGAGTTCCCAGCTTCAATATTGGCTGAGATCCGGTCACTTGTTCTACTAAAAGCTGAATATCTTGGAGACGAGTGCTCCGATTTTCATCAAACAAAGCTAAGAACACTCGGGATAAAATTATCCCATCAAAAATATTTCATGTAAAATTGGCAGCCAAGACTCACAAGCTCATTACGCTTTCGCTGTAAAAAAGATATCAGATCTCAGGAACAGCCAAGCCCTCAAGCTCTGACTTTACTGACCCTACACCTTATCTTAAAAAGTATGGCTTCAACTGGCTTGAAGCCCCTAAGCCCTGATTTTACTAACCCTACAACTTAGTTTCAAAAGTATAGCCTGTCCGTTTAGTAAGATAGGTACGCTCTTTTTTGCTAGTGCACTTTATCATATCGTGTTCTTTCATCTGTAGTGCGTTTTTTGTATAAAAGGCTGTGGAACCCTTCCCTGAGCACGGTCCGTCATGCTCATGGCCGGTTTTTACAGTCTGGGATTGTTGCAGCTACGAACGCTCGTAGATAAACGTCGCGGTCCTGTAGGAACCATCCTGTATTTATGTCCTGTGGAGATTGATCGAGGTCAAGTTCTTCCGAGCTCAGCATTACTGCAGGCATTAAAAAAGCATACTCTTGCGCTAGATTTTGCAGTTGTTGGAATTGATCACGAATTTATCCAGTTACTCTGTTGTTTAAGTTTTAATAGTTTTTCTACAACTAAGGGGTCATTCATTAATTACGACAGATTTTTCGACCTTCTCCCCCCCCCAGAGATCCCAACGTAATTAATGAATCACCCCTAAGCACTTTTTAATAAAACCCAAAAGTCTTTTCTTACTTTTTAAAAATATTTATTATATTTGCGCCAAGATTTTTTTGCCAACAAATTATTTGATACCTCTTGCGCCGCGACACAAATTTCTTCGGGAGTACAATTAGGCTCGTCTTCCTGCATTTTCCCCACTTTCAACAACTTATAACAAAACAACAACCAACAACTTCAAGATGAATAAAATTTTGCGCCACGAACAAAATTAAAAAGCGAGCTATCAATACGAGGGGTGGCTGAAAAGTAATCTCCTTTGTCTATATACAATTAGAAAATCATACTGGCCACTATGGTTTCAAAATCTCTGTTTATTCTTTTTTTTTTATTGCCGCCATTCATTTGTTTATTACATTTCGCTTTGAATTGTCAGCTCTAAGTGATGAACATGTCGGAAGAAAAGATTAAAATGGTTAAAATTGAGCAACGCGCGGTTATTAAATTCCTGATAGAAGAGGGTAATACTCCATCGCAGATCCGACAACGCATGTATGCGGTGTATGATGACTCTTGTCCTTCGATTGCACGAGATATTGGCATTAGTAAAGAACGGGTGCGCCAAATTATTCATGAGTATTTGGGAATTTCCAAGGTCAGTGCTTGTTGGGTGCCAGAATGCTGACTCCGTTTGATAAGGAACGACGTGTCCAGTGTTGCTAGGCGTTTTTAGAAATGAGCAAAGGTATGGAGGAAGAAATTGTTTTTAAAATAGTGACTTGTGACAAAACATGGATTTTCCAATGGGATCCTGAAAGTAAACAGGAGTCCATGCAATGGATATTTAAGGGAGAGAAGCCTCCTCGCAAGTTTAAAGTCCGTCCGTCAGCAGGCAAACTCATGGTCACAATTTTTTGGGATGCCGAGGAAATTTTATTAATAGATTACCTACCCAAAAATACTACAGTGAATGCTAAGTATTATGCAAACCTATTAATTCAGCTCCGAGAAAAAATAAAACAGACACGACGAGGCAAACTGGGCAAAGGAGTTCTGATATTGCACGACAACGCCCCGGTGCACACCGCTCAAGTAGTGAAGGCAGCTATGAATACAAATTGGCTTCGAGCAGCAGGATCACCCACCTTATCGTCCAGATTTAGCCCCCTGCGACTACTTTTTATTAAGGCTTTTAAAAAATATCTAAGAGGGCGGCGATTTTCGATCGACGAAGACATGAAGTTTATTATTAGAAGAATATTATTTTAACGGTCTAATGTCACTTTAAGACAAATGCATTTTTCTTACAGCAGACTGTATAGAAAAATAAAAAAAAGCTGGCCATGACAGTATTTTACTTCATACTTAGGTAGATTTCTTTTCAGTCACCACTCGTATGTATGGCTTTCTTATTTTTTAAATTCGCGTATACTTGCCAGTAATGAAAAAATGTGATGATTTGAAAAAAAAAAATAGGCGATACAATATGTGTACGCAAATTATAAGAAAATATCTTTTTTTAAGTTGACAGCAATGCATTTACGTTCATTATTATTTTTTAATTTGAAACTGTATGAATTCGGTGGTTTGTGAAGTTGGTAATATAATATATTTCTAATAACATTACTTTGAGACTCACTGAATAAAAATTATAAGATTGAAATTTTGTACTCTGTTGCCTCAAGGAATACTTTAATAGCGACATTGTAACACGTTTAGCAGTGCTTTTATGGGAAATATACTATAGAGTTTTACTAGTCTTAAGTAATGTATGTCTTTATATTAGAGTTGGTAACCATTTAAACGACAGAAAAAAGTACAGGAGTAGAAAAAATTCTAATGTATTACGGGTATCCGAACGAGTTTAGATTTAGTTCTTGGAGAATAGAACTAAGGAGAACAATCTCTGTATATCCAAAGTGTCCGTCACAAGGAGGTAATTTAGTGGCGCCACTGTAGCAAGTGCGTGTAATAAATTACCAAAATAATGCCAAAAAAATCCCCTTCGATGCAAGAACAATAATTTTGAACACGATTGAATATTTACATCAGAAAAAGAACGAAGGGAATTATTGTTTACTGTTTTCCGCTGGACACTTTTTCATCTCTTTTCCTTTATGTGATTGTTCTCCTATCCTCCATACTCTATGGTTTAGTTATTTTTTCGGGGTCTACTTAATTCGGAAATCGAAATTCGAATTGGCCTGTTTTTGTCACTCGCTTCCTTTAAAAGGATATGAAAGAGACATAAAGTCTGTTTTGTATCTTCGAGCTGCTGAGGTAACTAATAATTTAATTTCAACTTTGTTGGGTATCCCAAGTCCGATCTCGGCTAAGCCCTGACCTGACAAGCACTGCATTATATACCTGCTGATTGAAAGCGGTAGGTGTACTAGCGATACCGTGTTTTTTTCACCGGGCAGCTGGACACAAGTCAATCTTCTCTCGCTGTGGAATTGCTTGTATTATTGGCTTATTTCTATAATAAAAATAATCCAAAACAAATTCCACGGCTGATTCGTAATGTTTAGTTATTTACAATCAAACATTTATAAATGAATAAGATTAATAATTAATTTATCGATCAGCGGAATAAGGTTTTCCCAAGCAGCTTTATAATTATTTCAGTCCCATTTTCTATAAATATCTCCACGAAATAAATCACGTCGGTTGCTCCGTTAGTGCGTTGAAGCAGGACAGGACATGAAATATATTATCAAATGTATATACCTACTACTCGCAGACAAAGGGTTCCGTACCCAAAAAAACCACCGAGATAAACCACATTACTTGCATAATATTTTATTTTTTAGGTTACGCTTACGCAGCCAAAATGGCATAAACGGAACCCTTATCGGAGTTTCGTCCTGTCCGTCCGTCCCAGGCATTTTACTCAAAAACTACAAGACGTATATTATATTGTTCAAATTTGGAGTATAGGTGTCTTGTATAAGTCCGCTACTTAGTTTAGTAGTTAAAATAAAAAAAAAAATATTTCTAGGTGGGGCACTCCATACATGTAACAGAAGCTGATTTTTTTTTCTGCAAACATCAATGTGTGGCACATACGACAGTTCTCCTAAAGACACTTTAATATTTTTATACTTTTTAGGGTTCCGTCGCCAAAGGGTAAAACGGGAAACTATTATTACTCCGCTGTGCGTCCGTCCGTCTGTCTGTCCGTCAGTCACCAGGCTACGTCTCATGAGCCGTGATAGCTAAGACAGTTGAAATTTTCACAGGTGATGTATTTCTGTTGCCGCTATAACAACACACCCGTGCATACGCTTCGCGCTCGCTCGGGCAACTGCCATTTTAAAAACATCCAAAAAGTGAATTGACAAATATCCATATATTTATCAAACCTTCTCACAAAATTTCTCGACAGTCGGTTGATAAATGCGACCTGTAGGTAGAGGACAAAAGCCGGACATTCGTCGGACAGACATACGAAAACATCTTTTCCCAAGCTAATAGGGAGACGCTTTACTCGCGCTTCACGCTCGCTCGGTTAATTAGACACAAATAAATGCTACATTGTTGAGTAAAATAAACTAGTGGCCCTGTGAGCTGTAGACCTCGTGAGCCTTTTAAACGCTCATATCTCCGCTATTTTGAAAAAACATAAAACACAGAATCGACAAAAAAAAACAATAATTATCGAACCTGCTCACAAAATTTCACTAGAGCGTCTACAGGTCGCATTTCTCAGCTGATTTTAGAATCGGTAGAGGAACAGAGGGGCTACTTTGAAATCCGAAAAACTGAACGAAACTGATACAGTATAACATGAGAGCGAGAGGGACAGCACGTTACGAACTTAGATTTTTGAGTTTCGGAGTAACTCCTCAGGACATCCACCGGACAGAGGAGTTACTCCGAATCTCGAAATTCGAACTTCATAACGTGTCATTCCTCTAGCTCTCATGTAAAACTGTATTTGAATGAGCGAAATGGCGTGATAAGAACTTCGAATATCGAATTTCAGAGTTAAGCCCCTCAGGCTAGACATACGAATGCATTTTTGGCCAAGCTGAAACGGAGATGCAACGCTGGCTAATACGCTCGCTCTGTCAATCAATTATTTCAATGTAGTGTTTATCCACGGATTATTTATTCACAAAATCTTCGTTGTTTTTTGTACATAAATACTGTTTGCTGACATTGAAAAAAAAACTGCAATGAAAAAGCCGACCGTAATGTCAATAAATATAAATAAATTACGAGAAAATGTCAACTCATACTCTCCGCAGAGGAACCAAGCTAAACCGACATAGCTCGCAGACTTGCATGGTTGAAGCAAAGAGAATATAACCACTACGTTTTAAGCGGCGGGACTCACATACTAGCCTATAGAATCAATTTGCATGGCACACTGATACCAACATGTATGTCAAAGAACCGTCAAATAGCAGGAGTACCAATGTAACAGACTAAAATAGTGTACTAGGCTTGCGATTTTTATCGATACCGATAAAAATTGACTGGGTTGGAATATAGGCTCATGTCAAAAAATTTTGTAATCGAAATTTGGTTTAGGATTGAGTCCACGTTTAAGTCCTATGCTGTACAGTGGATATTTATTTAAATGTGCTACAAGGTTGGACTTAAATGTGAACCCGAAATAAAAAAACAACTTTTTTTTTAATGTAATTATTTATTGTTTTACTAGCGTTATTAGATCTTCTTTTGAGACTTGGCCCAGAGCGAAGTGTGGGACGGCCCCCGACTAGATGGACCGATGACCTCGTGAGGGCCACGGGGAGTCGGTGGATGCGGTCTGCTCAAGACACTGTGGCGCGCTATAGAGGAGGCCTATGTTCAGCAGTGCACGCGTCCGTGGCTGATAGATAGATACGAGTAGATACCTAGTAAACGAAGCCTGACCCAAGATACCACAGGGTCTAAGACACGTTTACTTACCGTTACACTGTATAATCTCCACAATCTTACACATTTTATTCCAATTTTTAAGATTCTTATTTGTAAGCATAATACCTTTACAGATCCGTGTTATTCAAAGACCGTGTCTCACTGAAACATCAAAGGCACCCCTTTATATCGCCCGGACCATCTTAGCCGTAAAAATAAAATATTCACTAGAAAAATATTGCGAATATAATAGAGAACTGTGGAGATAAATCTTTGAAATATAATCCTCGTGGACGGACATCCCAGTCGTCCCAGAAACCTCACAAGTCTTTGCTGGACTCTTTTAAAAACGTTCAATAGAAACGGCATTAAAATACCTGTTACGCTTTTATAAATATTTTTATACAGATCTACAGCGTGATAACTGAATTTTATATTCCGTGTAAGGATAAGTCAGTTTCAGTGCTTAATTAAAATGCGATTTCTTTAGTATTTTCTTTGAGGCAATGGGATCCTTAATCTGAGTGATGGAGGGTTATACAATCTATAATTCGGTATCTTACTTTTCATAGACTGAGACTAATCTTTATCTTATAAAACCACTTTTTCCAGAGGCGGCGTGATTTTGCGATTATACTTAAATACATAAATTACACTTTAACCTATATTTTTTACGAGTACGTTAGTCTCACGATCTGTCGAAGAATAGGGCTCCGTTTTCGCAGTTACTTCAGCATTGTTTTTTTGCCCTTCGAACCTGCCGAACTGACTGTAGACTAAAATGCCGTAGCCTTACCTAACTTTGAGTAGTCTACTACCTATACCGCCATGTTGATCGTATCTCGTACTCGTACTTGACACTAACTTGAAAAGCTAAAATATCTAGTGTGAAAACCCCAATAAAAGTCCGTTCGTCTGATAAAAATCAATCGTCCATTACTCGTATTCCTTCATTGTACAATTGAAACTTCGGGAACGTGCCGCGATTTATGATTTACCCGACGACAATACCTCAGTAAACAATATTCAGTTAAGCAGCTTATTTGAATGAAAATCGTTTCCTTCAACAGCGATTCTTATTGCTATGAAAATAGTATCATAATGGTTTGTCGCGTGGTTGAAAAACTGTTGTTTGCGGAGTGGTTGGAGTCGAGTGGAGTGAGGGAGAGGGAGGAACAGCTCGCTTGGCGCCGCGCTGATGCGATTATCACGCCACGACTCGATGCGCGGCTATAAATGCGCCGAGACCCATTCGAACCCGCTCTCTCGTGAAAATTGTCGGCACTGTTCTGCTACTTCGCTACAAAATCTGCCCATTGTTCGACTCTAATAACTATTACGAAACAACAATCCGTGAAACTGAATAGCGACGTCGTTATCAAATGAAAATTAGGGAGTTCTCTGTTATATTAAATTCGTAGGTAATTGTAATTTGTGCTGAATTGTGGTTTTGAGGGGAGACTTGGTTTTCTGTCGGGTAAATTTAACCTAGGCCGCGGCAAAACATGTAATCGAAAATTCGTGCCAGTGACGCCAATGTCAGCAATTGTCGTTCAAACGTCATTGATCGAAGAATCTGAATATGTTATCAATATCATGTTTTACCATCTTTTATTGCTGTGGTGTCAGATGACGTCCCATAACTTCTCTGCTTTGCGCTTATAAGGTTAAGCTTCAGGGTTTGCAATTAGGCAACTCATGTTTAGATAGTTATATATTAAAACTACTAGGGCGAGCTTACTAAGCATTGAGAGAAGAGAAGTTGATTTAATAATTGATGTAAAACTGAGCCGGCTCGCCTAAGTATACTTATTGAAAAAAAAAACAGGTATTTTATTCAGTCCTTTGGGCTTTACTTTGTCCCATACGTCGTCATGTCATGCACAATACGGACGTTTTCTGTGTGGTGTGCCATAGAGCAACACACTTAAATTTCTCTGCCCATTTGATTAAAGAAATTGCACGACTTTAACTTGCTTGCTAGGACATTATGGTACGAGTGTGGTCCAAAAAATATCTTACCTGGCTTATAGAGATAGCAATACTGGCTGGAAATAAAAAAAAATATCGACGGTTTGAATCTTACGGCACGTTAAGTTGAAAAAAGAAGATGCTGTGTTCTTTTGTTTTTGTTTCACAGCCATTAATAGAGATTGCTCAGAGCTAGGGCTCAGAGTGATTTTGCAAACATTGACAAAATTGGTCTTCGATATGTGATACAATACTTCCATTTGAAAGGTGTAAGTCTAACTGATATTAACGTCGAGCTGGATTCTACTTTGGGAGAGTCTGCTCCTTCATTTACCACTGTGAAAAATTGGGTTGCTGAGGTTCCGTACAAAATATACGCTACTAATGGTGGTATTTATGAAAATCCAGTGTTAGTAGAGCCCTACTCCTAAGCAAAATGTACGCGGTGCTCGATCATTTTATATTGGCTACTGATATACTTAATTTACAAAGAGACATGGATGATTTACACCTGTTTCAAAAACAGTACCCACTAATTAATTTTAAAGAAGTTATAACTAAAAAAAGGCGAGAAATACAAAAGTCACTGGAAAACATGAAAAGAGCATATACCGAGGAACGTATTATGAACTCTAGGAAACCGAAAAAAGAAATATGGAAAGTATTAAAAGAAGAAACAAGTGGTAATGTACCAGAGTATAACTGGAACCTTAAGGATACAAGTACTAAAGAGACCATCGATTATAGTGATATACCAGATTACATTAACAACTTCCTCATAAAAATAGGGCAAGACCTTGCCCTTAATAACTGCCCAGATATAAAACAAGCCTTAACACAACTCAATCTTAACTGCTGTGAAACAAAAAAAGAACTACTTAACAAGATTAGCCCGGAATACCTTTTCAAGCTTGCAAGAAACAAAATATCTGGATCTCTAACCAAAGATGTATACGAAATTTCTGGAAAGTTTTTGTTTGAATTGATGGTTGTTTTGGCAGACCACCTGACATATCTCATTAATAATACCGTCTATAAAGGAAAGGGTGATAAGACAGACGTGGGAAATTACAGACCTATTACTATAGTCCCTACAATATCGAAACTAATTGAGTCTATAATGTCAAGTGATCTGCTAAGGCACATTGAACAAAATAACGCCCCGTCGAATGCACAGTATGCCTATAGGCCAGGTCGTTCCACCACAGCAGCAACACAGATATTCATGGAAAGTGTTATATCGTGCTTGGAAAATAAACAGAAGGTTGTAGGCATTTTCTTAGACCTCTCAAAGGCCTTTGATACAGTAAATCATTCGCTAATTTTGGCTAAACTGCGAACATATGGTGTAAGAGATCAGAGTGCGGCACTACTTAAATCCTTTTTGACAGACAGACAACAAACAGTTGAGATAAAAGTAAACGGAAAACACTACAGATCACAGCCACAGGTAATTGAAGTCGGGGTACCACAGGGCTCATCGTTGGGAAATACATTATTTTCTATATTTTTAAATGACATAGCAGAACAGTAGACATAGATGGTAAAATAATTGTATATGCAGATGACACAACAATAATTGTAAGTGATGAATCAAATCAAATTCTAATAAACAAAATCAATGACACGCTATTGAAATTAGTGAATTGGTTTAGAATCAACGGACTAAAATAAAATCCTGAAAAGACATCTATTATGCAATTCAGTCCACGGAGTAGGGATTCTGATAAAATGCAAATAATTCTGCCAAATGGCACGTTAGTTCAAAGTACACCTCATGTTAAATTACTGGGATTTGAATTAGATCCCATGTTTTCATGGAAACTGCATATAGATACGGTGTGCAAGAAACTAGCAAAAGGTGTGTTTGTGCTTAAACAACTAAGACCATTAATATCTAGCAATCATCTAAACGAAGCTTACTATGCATACATACACTCAATATTGTGTTACGGAATAATTTTGTGGGGAAATTCGAGCGATTATGAACGTGTTCTAAAAATGCAAAAGCGTGCTGTTCGAATCCTAGTTAATGCAAATTACTGTGATAGTTGTAGGGAACACTTTGAAAAACTGCAGATATTAACATCAGTGTCAACATATACTAGAAGTAATATTATATGTAAAGAAAAACCTAACCGACTTTAAACGTGTAGGTGACGATAAGACACGACCAACAAGATATGCTGAAGACTTAAGACCCACTAGGTGTAGGCTTAATATGGCCAAGAAATTTCCGAAAATCGTGGGCCAAAAATTATACAATCATTTGCCCAAAGCCATTAAAGCTCAAACTGACATGAACACTTTCAGTCGCCAGTTAGAAAAACTGCTCCTTAGTAGAACAATATATAGCATCAAGGAATACCTGAACAATGAATATAAGTAACATTTAATTTATATTGTAGGTATAAGAAATAATTAGTAGTGTAGTAATGTTGGGGAAGAAATTGATTATGTATTATTACTATATTTTATTACGTTTATTAATAATATGAACCCTCAGTGTTTACTAAATAATTATCTTATAACTCTTAAAATATGTACATACATGACGATCTCAATATGTGAACATATTTTGTTTATTTCAAAACTACTATGTAAAAACTATTGAGAAATAAAGAAATCTAATCTAATCTAATCTAGACAGACAGACATCAAAAAAATAGGTTTTCAGATTTATTTTGTTGATTCATACCTTCAAGATTTTAGAACAACTGGAAGTACCCTATCAGTCGAAATATACGTTTTATGCGGCATAAATGGCCGTAGATCTGAGTATATAGTTACAATTTCAACTCGATACCTCTATACGCGTTACCGAGATAAAGGGTCTTGACACACAGACAGACAGACGCACAGACGGACGGACAACAAAGTGATCCTATAAGGGTTCCGTTTTTCCTTTTGAGGTGCGGAATCCTAAAAAAGCAGCCAAGTGCGAGTCGGACTCGCCCATGAAGGGTTCCGCAGCCGTTTATAAAAAAAATGCACTACAGATGAAAAAAAATACGATATGATAAAAAAACACTAACAAAAGAGCATATCTCCCCGGCACTTACATCCTTTTGCTGAGAAGCGCAGTTTTTTGGCAATAACTTAAAAACGGTATGTCCGATCATGTTGAAAATAATTTTCGTTGGAAGTATTTATTAAGTTTTATATTTATATTTTTTTATATGGTTTGAACATACCGTTTAGAAAATAGAGGGGGGGGGGACACACAATTTTTGCTACTTTCGGAGCGAATATTTTAGAAAAGTAAATAAAAAAAAATCTTAGAAACCTTAAGTGTTTTTAGAAGAACTGTCGAAATATTTATTCTTGAATTATTTTAGATTATTGTTGAAGTTTTTTTTTTTCAGTTTCGGTTACATACGTATAGAGTGCGCCCCCTATAAATATATATATATATATTCTTTATTTAACTATCAAACTAAGTAGCGGTTTACACAAGACACTTTATGCTCCAAATTTCATCAATATACATCTTATAGTTTTTGAATAAAATGCCTATGACGGACAGACAGACAGACAGACAGACATGACGATTCTATAAGGGCTCCGTTTTTGCCATTTTGGCTGCGGAACCCTAAAAAAGGCCGCATTTAGCGAAAAAGAAACTGTTTCATCAGGACAATACCCACGGCCACTATTGCAATGGCTAAAATTAATGAGTTGAAGCTCGAATTGCTTCCTCATGCACCTTATTCGCCAGATCTAGCTGAAATGAAGAGGTTAGAGTCTGCTGTTGATGGCAATCTTAAGGAGCTTGACGCTGATCACTATAAACAGGGTATCGCAGCTATTGGACTTCGCTGAAAAAAGTGTATTGCATTAAAAGGAGACTATATTGAGAAATAAATTAGTTTTTGTCAATTATTTTGTGTTATATTTGTTAAGCCGGCTACTTTTGGGATCACCCTCGTATGTTCTGCCAAGTCTGTTATGCGGATTCATGATATGACAATTTATGTTATAGCTGTGTACTATGGGCTGCATAAGTGGATGGTCATTGTTAAACGCGACTGCCTTGAAGCAAGTAGAGACGCTTACGCTACGTGCTATACTTCATTAGTTTCATGAGATTCCAATAGATGGCGCTGATAACAGCCATTAAAGTAAAATATTTTATTCCGTTGGTAAGCGGAGTCAGTTTGTTTATTTTCGGTGTTGCCCAAATCCAGAAATTATAGAGTGTATCTTCGATTATTTATTAAATGTTTCTAAGGACATCCTAAATTCGATTCATATTAATCTACTACCGATGATGATTTACGCAAAATCCAAAAACACTATCTTTCCTATAACTGTTGCCAGGATTCGAAGTTGGGCCCCTTAGACGTTTTAAACAGCTGCTTGTTGAAAGCTAATGAAATTTATTACTATAATTATTCAGAATGAAGTAAATTTACAAGAAATTCAAGTAATTCGTTTACTATGAATATGTTTTAATTGATTATTTTTTTAGGTTTATCAAAAAGTAATTGTAATTTTACACGAATATTAATAACAAATAGTAAATTCACTTGGTATTCGTTGTTGAAAAGTGCAACAATTACTTATTGGTTATCACTCAAACTTAGAGGGTAGACTTAAAACATAAATATACCGTTCTAGTTTTTATTGCAAAGAAACAGCTCGTCCGCTAGCAAAAGCTATTCTCGTCGGTTCGATTGTCTTGTTTGATTGCTTTTTATTACTTATCAAGTTTTAAAATGAATTCTCATTACAACATCGATTTAGTAAATAGGTCACAGATAATGCCTTGCATGATGAAGGCAAAAATATGGCAGAAATTGCCAGAGAAACCGGTGTAAATGTAAGTATTGCTTTATATATAATACAAATATAATGAATATATTTAAACGATATCTGTATTATACCATATTTCTAAATATTGTTGCAGAGAAAAACGGTTGCTTTATGGGTGCAACGATTCGGAGAAGAAGGGTCATTATTGCACCGCCAAAGAACTATTGACCACGGCTGATTGACGCTCAGCAGCGTCGTTAGTCCGGGAGTATGAAGTAAATGGTTTTCAAACAACTAACCATTACCTACGCCCGTTTATATGACACAAAAGTGGACACTATTCGCCGTGTCCTTCATAGTGAACGATTGCAGCATCGTAGGTATGCGGTCAAACTTTTACTAACCACACCACAAAGAAGAAATATTTTAGTTCGCCCGGGAACACTTAAATGACGATTGGAGCAATGTCATGTTTACAGATGAAAAAAACATATGTGGAGTCCGGTCGTATTACTGTAAACATGTAGGGTTGGATGAGTGCTGATCCGGGAGAACTGGTCCGAGTGCCGAGTCGGGCAAAGAGTGTTGACTATTACAATGTGCTGGAAGAAACCGTGTTACCAACTAATAGGAATGTCTATCCAGAGGAAGAATTATCAGTAACTACGTTTGTTAAGATAACTGTTCGGTCCCATACATCGTTCGCAAAATGTGCGTGAGTGATTTTACCAGCACAATAATAAAAATGTCATATCGTGGCCTACTAGATCACCTGACTTAAATTCCATAGAAAGGTATGGGGTGTTATCGTTGAACGTTGTCATCATCAGAATATTCAATAATGACATGTTTTAAGTGTAATAATGAAATTATCTAAGATTAAAGTATTTTTGAATTTGAATTTGATGAGCAAAACGCAAAAATATTGGAGAAACACTGTGCTATTTGTGGTTCGGGTCTGTGTCAAAATTTCTTAGAATTTATGCGTTCCCGCGCTTGCAAGCAGTTATAGATAAAAATGTGATAATTAGCTATATATTAGTTACATTACTAACTTTTTTAACTATTGTACAATACTACATTTGATAAAAGATAAGCAAAAGTGAATCAAACAGCATAGTCAACTATATATAACCAGGTCTCAGTTTTATTTTATATTCAATTGTATTCAGTAATAAAATAAGACAAGGATTTTTTTTGTTAAGGTGAAGCTTCAAATCTCATTCTGATTTCTGAATAATTAAGCTCTAGCTTCAACAAAGTATTTAAATTGTTTTGTTTTTGTTTTTGTCTTGAATTATATTTTAAAAATAAGTACTGTGTGAGTAATAAAGTTTGTTGATTTTTTTTTTGTTTTATTATTGTATATCTATTAGTCCTTTAGGTTAATTTTACGCACATACCCATTTATCTAACTTCAGAGTAATAATAATAAAAAAAACACTCCTTATTCAGTGGGGTTTTCTACAAATAAACCCTTACTTTTTTCTACTAATTTATATAGACCAAAATATAATGTATAAAGCCGAGACAACTGCACAAATGTCATATCAGGTTAAAAATATATGTTTATCAAAAAAACAACACAACTTAAAAATAAAGTGTTTGTTCATTCTGAGTCCAAATAACGTGCACTATCTACAATATGAACTCTACACAGTGAAATATAGATCTATCCTATAATATAGCTATGAATTCAGTCACGTTTCAAATTGTTAATTGTAAATTTCTGAATGTTTTAACATTAAATATTTTCATACGAATATATGTCTAAAATTTGAATTATCATTATGAAAAAATGTAACATAATATTTTTAAAGCAACCCTTTGTTTTGATTGATAGCCCATTGCCATAACATAGAACCATACATAATTTGTTAAAAACAAGGGTATACCACTTGTTAAATATAGATGTCGTTGTAATTTCGGTGTAAGTTTTTTTCAATTTGATGAATAATAGTGATCATATTATATCGAACATACATTTTAGTAACTACAAGACTATAAAATTTAATGAAGTCATTAAAATCGTCAGTTTTGGTCACAACGACGCCATCTAGTTAATCTTTGCAAAGTTAGCCTGTAACTGGCCAAGCCCGCAAGGTGACCATCCAATTTTGCTGTCGATAGTACAAAAGGAACACCCGAAAATGGTGAATAGCAAAATTGGAGTGGTCATATATTTAAAATTGTGACAGGTAATCGTTATGATATGAGTATGTGGCGTATTAAAATTATGCGGATTTAGAATTATGCGTAAAATCGTTGTGCGATATTAAAATAGGGTAGTTTATTTTATGCATCCTAATATAGATCCTATATTTTCCCACACAAAAATGGGAGAAGAGCTGTTAGGTACCTAATTGCACTGTTATCAATATAAAAATAAGTTTCTGTCAAAAATATTTTTTTTTGTGAAAATCCTTTTTTGCCGACTGTACTTTTCTTAGCATAACTCGGTAGGATTGCGTTATTTTACTATAGGCATCGTCTCTATCATCATATCAGCTTGATAGTATAAGTGGCGTGCGGTCCACATAGGCAAAAAGGCCCTTCCTATGCCTAATACCCTTAACGACCACATGGTCTCTGGCCACCCTGAATCCCTGGACGACAATGGCTCCATATAGGCACAGAAAAACTGCCCACCATGGCTAAAATCGCTGTACACGCCACTGGACGGTATCATTATATTGGATTGTCACAGAACTAACATAAGTTAATATACCAAATTTTAGTTTAATCGGAAACCGGGAACTGACACACTGACATACATAATATAAATTCATACTAACTAACAAAGCTGGTAATATTTGACTATCGAAAAAAAGTAGGTACCTACTCCGCTGCGCTGAACCCGTGAGACCGCGCATATGGCTCACGCGTCCACGTAGAAGCTAACATTTCTATTCATAACCACAATACTATATAATCAACCTTACCCATATTAGAAATTCGAAAACCGTATTTGTTGGCTTTGCAATTTCTTTTTTCCACGCAATATTAGCTATATACATAGATACATATAAGTATACATATGGGCAGCAGAGTAAGCTATACGTATATACTTTTTATTCCGAACGGCTTTATTCCCGAAAGAGTACATATTGAAATTAAAATCAGCAATGGAATTCGATAATGGATCTCAAAACTCAATGGAAGCATGCTACTTTTTAATTTCATTATCATCGTCATCATCATATCACCATCACCCCAAGGACGCCTACAGCTGGACGGTCACCAGATCATCAGTCCATCATTCCCACGTTGTGTCATCCTGTAAGCAGTCGCCACTCGAGAACCACTCTTTTTTTTCAAATTTACGAGATTGTTATTTCTTTTTAATTTTGGCGTCCTTTAGAAAATTGTGTGTCGCTAGCACAAAATGTAACTCGTGTAAATTTTCACTCAATCTTTTTCACGATTTTCACCGAGAGTTGGCAATTGGTGATGAAGGTCCTTGTCGCGGCTCTGTGTATTTTCATTTAGAAAATTTAGACATGGACGTGATCAGCTCCAAGACTAATCGATGTAAGTGGAGGTCGGCCGACGACTGCAGTTACCGAATCCAATATTGATACCGTATCCACAAAAGGGCCCGCTTCGCTAGTTCAGTTGGCGTAGAACTGAACTAGATAGTTCAGTTGTAGTTCAGTTCTACGCCACGCTTGACTCTGACAATAAAATAATTTGTCATCTAATTCTTCTACTGTACTAGCTTCTGCCTTCGACTTCGTCCGCCTTAAATTCGTTTATCGCGGATAAGGGTATTTTTCCGGGATAAAAAGTAGCCTATGTCCTTCCCCGGGACTTAATCTATCTCCATACCAAATTTCATCCAAATCGGTTCAGTGGTTTAAGCGTGAAGAGGTAACAGACAGACAGACGGACGGACGGACGGACGGACGACCGACAGACAGACAGACAGACAGACACACTTTCGCATTTATAATATTAGTATGGATTAGGTATTGGATTTTTTATTTATTTATTTGACACACCAACAAAACATAGACTTATACGAGTAATAACAAATATTAATATACAGGAAGCACGTCTAGCCTGTACCTCAATTACAAGTGTGCAACAGCACTCACAATAATAGCCGGTTAGATATCAATTTAGAGAATTAAAAAAAGAAAAGAAAAACAAACTATCCATACAAAATGGAAATGGCGTGTTATTTCTCACTTTAGCACTAGCATTTTACCCTTCCAACTGGGGAGACTATTCGAGTATATACTCCGAGGGACTCAGCCAAGTCCAAGTCTCTGTAGGTTCGGAAGTTTTGCACTCGATGGATACCATATTAACGACTGCGTGTAGAGTGGTGCCGTAAAACGATAAAAAAGTTCAATGGGTCATTTATAATAGCATGACAGGTGAGGAAACATGGGTGTATCTACTGCTTTGAACCGGAAAGAAAAAGCCAATGGGCAGATAATAAGTTTAGAAGACTTGTCGACGAAAGTTCAGAAAACCCGAGGTACCGTAACTCGATGTAAGAATATGATTGCTTCTTTTTTCGGCAAATCAGGGTATTAGGGGAGAGTGGGGTAAAGTGGGTGTGGATGTACATGTTTTGGGCGATACGGCACCCCTCATCCCCCGCGATCGCTTTTAGGGAAATGTCCTTGCCACTGCCACAAGGCTGTGAACCTGTTTCAAGCGACACTTAGTTTTCGAGAGGTTTTTGTAATTTTAACATATTTTTAACTACCTAGGTAGTTAGTTAGTGTCAGCTAATTTCGTTCGCCTGGTTTTCGGACGGACGGACTTGAAATCGTTATATCGTCACTATTTTGAAAAAGCGGCTAAGTACGAGCCGGACTCTCCCATGAAGGGTTCCGCAGCCGTTTATACAACAAAATGCACACAAAAGCAACACTAACAAAAGAGCGTATGTCCCCGGCACTTACGTCCTTTTGCTGAGAAGCGCAGTTTTTTGGCAATAACTTAAAAACAGTATGTCCGATCATGTTGAAAATAATTTTCGTTGGAAGTATTTATTAAGTTTTATATTTGTACATTTTTTCATGTTTTTTGAACATACCTTTTAGAAAATAGAGGGGGGGGGACACCATTTTTGCTACTTTCGGAGCGAATATTTCGGAAAATATACACTAAATCAAAATTTTTTTTAGAAACCTTTAATTGTTTGTAGAAGAACTGTTGAAATAATGCCACACATTGATATTGGCTGAATTTTTTTTTTTCAGTTTCGGTTACATGTATGGAGTGCCCACACACACATAACACACAAATACACGGGCACCCTTCTTCTAATATTTGAGAATGTCACATGTATTTTTGTTCTCTCATAGTGCACTTATACTCGCTTTTATGTAGCTTGTGCCACTATATAAATTGTACTCTTGTGGACGTCTGTTATTGGCTTTTGTTGTAGTGTTTTTTGAATTATGTTTCATGTTTTGTATTGCTGTTAATGCCCCAAATAAATAAATAAATAAATACAAATATATATATCTTTTATTTAACTATCAAACTAAGTAGCGGTTTACACACGACACCTATGCTCCAAATTTCATCAATGTACATCTTATAGTTTTTGAGTAAAATGCCTGTGACATACGGAAGGACAGACAGACAGACAGACATGACGCATCTATAAGGGTTCCAATTTTGCCATTTTGGCTACGGAACCCTAAAAATCTGTACCTCAGTTGCTGTAAGTAAAAACGCATTAAGTGTGTATACATTATATGTGGATCTAGTGTAAACTTGCGTCATTTATCCTGATGTTGTTTAGAGATACATTTTTTTTTTCATCGTAGTGACGATTGGACGATATACGTATACGTTATATAAATATCATCCTAGTCAGGGAGTGTTCTTAAGTAGATGTTATCGCTATTAACCGCAAGGGGGCACTCTCGCATGATTAACCCATATCAAAGCTGTTATCCGTATTTATCTCACGGGTAATGCAGGGTAATTGCGGTTAGACAGGGTTTTGTATTTATGAAAAAATAAATGTATTTGTTGGTTAGTTAAGTACTAATAAACGAAAACCAAAGTTTAATTTTAGAGAAATTAATTTTTAGAATTACTTTTGGATTTAATTAATGATAAACCTTAACCATCCGCAATTCTCTAACTCTCCCACTACAGTATCGCTTGAAAACCAGAAGACAGTGACTGCAGATTGGTACGTAAATACTTGCTTGCCCAGAGTGTTAGTAAAAGTTCGCGAAAAGCGCCCTCGCAGCAAGGTCGTCCTTCACTAGATAACGTGCGTACGCAACGCAATACCTCTAAGTTAACGAATGCGCATTTAGGCCTCAAATGTCAAACTGATTATTCATCCTCCATACAATCCGGACCTCGCACCCTAAGACTTTTTTATTTCGAAATATAAAAGTTAAGCAAGGTTTAAGCAAGGATTAATTAAATTATTGAAGGAGAAATGCTATTATAATGTGAATGAATTCTTAAATGACATGGCTATTTAAATCTGATATGTATTGTAATCAAAATATTTATAAACTTTATAATTTAAGTTACAATTTGTAAGCCGAAAGGCAAAACATGACTGTTCTATTCTATTGTACCTAACATCTTTATAATACTCGTACTATGTATACTCATGTTTATGCAAATAAAAAATCTCTCTCTCTCTCTAAGCTTAGAGGTTTACAATTTACACGCCCGGAAGCGGTAGTGAATGCGTTCCACGAAGCCATTGAAGAGGTCCCTATTGAAGACTGGGATTCACTGCTACACACAGTGATTCCAACGAATGCGAAAATAGTGCCGACATATACTTCGAAAAACAATAATTGCATCATAATTAGGTATAGTATCAGGAGCCCGTTTCTCAAAAGCTTGTAACTTGTATCACAAGTGGAAATCTATTTTTAATACATATTGTTGGAAAGAGATTTCCGCTTGTAATTGGGCCATACATTTTTGCAAATAGCAACACTGATTATTCGGAAACTATCAGAGTAAGCGGCGGGAAATTATATGTCACATCCTGCAATTTTTTTTTATATTGGAGCGTTTCACGGGAAAATAACGGGCTTTTTGTGTTAAACAGTTTTAGGAAAAGATGATGAGATAGCCGCGATCCCTTGCAGCATGTGTCTGCGAGGTTTCCAAGGTTTACGTAGTCGATTGCAGTGCCAAGCCAACGACGAGACGGAGGACATCTGGATGTTTTTTTTTTAATTAATTGCATTTATCTGTCACTAGGCTAAATAAATCCAATACAGAAAAACATGTAAGGTTTAATTTTTATCGATGTTTCAAAACTGCAAAAAATTTTTGCCCACCCAAGTTACAATAAGCGTTTATGAAACGGGCCCCTGATCTTATTTATCAAAATCCAGAAACTTTCAGTGTGACCTAAGTCTAGAAATCAATGTAACACACGAAATGTAACTCATGGCGGGGTATACGAGAGACTGTGGAACTGATGGTCGAATGGTCTGACGAGTTCTTGAATAGCGACCCTTATCAAAAGGCCCACCATAAGCGGGTCTGCTCGATCTGGTGAAGGTCGCGAATATCCGCTAGATGCTGTACTGGCCAAGGTGGCTAGTGGCGCTTAGGCAAAGCCTATGTCTGGACATGGGTCTCTTCAAAGGGCCCTATAGATTTCTTTCGGCCGATGATGATGAAGAATCAAATGTTTTTGCGAAATAAGCGAAGTTACTATTTCCCATTTGATAGTGTTGTTTTCGCCGTCATAACAATTTTTTGCCAGGTCAGTAAGATTGCATCCTTATCCATACTATATTATAAACGTAAAAGTATGTAATGTACGTTCCACTATTGCGCAAAAAGTACACAACAGATTTGCGTAAAACTCTTCAGTAATATAGCTTAGATATCAGAATAGGACATAGGCTACAATTTTCGAGGATATTCATTCATAAAATCGGTTTTTTAACAATAAATGGAAAAGCCTTAGAAAACCAATGTGACACGTTAGTATCTATTTGTGTAAATTGTGATATTTTCTTTTCTAAATAATGAATAAGCAATTGGTAACCTAGCAACAGTAATACTACCTACACAATTAAGCAAAGAACACACCTTCCGTATATGACGTATCATACAAATACGAGTATATCTTAATTTAGCCGGATAATACATACTGTTGTACATTTTGGACTTGCGTTCATCACAAAATGATATTACGGTTTATCACATTATGTTACAAAAGTATGGTTTATAAATACGATAAATACATAAAACGGTTATTTTTAACAATAAATGGAAAATCATCACTTTTTGTTAACTGTGAATTTTTTATTCCGAAGAATTATAAAGAAATAATTGCTTTGAAACCAATATGACACGTTAGTACCTGTTTGCGTAACTGGATGGCGTTAGTTGTAAACGCTTTTTCGTTCTTTATTTTTAATAATTTGCGTAATTTTTGCATCATAATAAAAATCATCATCATTGATGATGAAATGAATTCAAGAAATACCATTTTTTTTTAAATGTCATCTAAATTTATACAGTATCGCGACCGCAAAGAAATAATGAATACAGATGGTCATCGCTAGATGGAGTAACGTACCTACAGGTTTGTCTGTAAGTTTATTGTTATTTGATTGCATCAAACGATCTTACTATATACTCATTACAATAATTAAATACAAGTTTTAATAGAACGACTTAAATGCATAACCATTTAAGCCGATCCGTTTATTCTTTTTTTTCAAATTACAGACATATAAAAAAGTAACGTGACATAACACTATTGACAGACAATGCATAGCTTAAACCAGTTTAACGCAACTAGGAACAAAAAAACTTTTATATGGACTTTGCATGGCAAACCGTTGCCATGACACTGGACCAGTGCGTCAGTATAGTTTATCTGTCATGTCATACATTGTCAGCCATATTGCTTTGCTTGTCGTTGCGGCTCGCGTGTTTTGTATGTTTGTTTTTAGATTTCTTATTAAATTACTCTTAATTGTTATTTAAAGTAGTGAAATGTGATTGAACACTATTTAGTGAATACATTTTGTGAAAGTGTCACCGAAAAGACGGTTTATCACATGTGAAATTAGTAGAAATCGAGCTAGTCATGAAAATTGCGATAAAGGATGTTTATGGCGAAATTTCTCTGGGATGAAGGCCGGTAAGTATTGCCTTAGATTCTTATAGCCATATTTAAGTGCAGCGTGCTAAATAAATAAACAAAATTAGATATTTTACATCTATTTTCATTGTGTACTAGGGATTTACTGTAACTATCAATAACTACAGGCTTATTTGTTTATCAGTGGAAATAATTATACAAAATAATTCGAATTGCTTGAGAACTTGCATGAAATATGATCATAAAAATACTTCGTACCTACGTTTCAACTGAAAAGTTTACTGCCATCCATACCAGAACATATGAAGATTCTTACATTTATTTGTTGAGTAGTAATTATTTCATATTTTGACCTTAGATATAAGAAAATATATCTGTTGTAATTATAAAATATTTTCAGATGCAGAGAGTGGGCCAAGTCTCAAAAGAAGATCTAATAATGCTTGTAAAGCAATAAATAATTACATAAAAACAAAAAGCTTGTTATATTATTTCGGGTTCACATTTAAGTCCAACCTTGTATTAGCACATTTAAATAAATACCTATCCACTGTACAACATAGGACTTAAACGTGGACTCAATTCTAAACCAAATTTCGATTACAAAAATTGTTGACATGAGCCTATATTCCAACCCAGTCCAATTTTATCGATATCGATAAAAATCGCAAGCGTATAGCCTACTACACTATTTTTACTCTGTTAGATTGGTACTACTGCTGTTTGACGGTTCTTTGACGTACATGTTGGTACGAGTGTGCCATGCAAATTGATTCCATTGGCTAGTATGAGAGTTCCGCCTATTAAAACGTAGTGGTTATATTCTCTTTGGCCTAAACTGCGGACGATAGGAATACAAGAATAGAAACACATATTCCGTTAGAGATGTACATATGATGATATTCGATGACCGATTTGGCTCAGTGGGAGTAACATTGCCTGCGAAGCTGAGGTCCTGGGTTCAAATCCTGGTAAGGGCAAATATTTGTGTGATGAGCATAAATATTTGTTCCTGAAACTTGGATGTTTTCTATGTATATAAGTAATATATCTATTAAATATATCGTCGTCTAGTACCCATAACACAAGCCTTATTGAGGTTACCATGGGGCTAGTTCGATTTGTGTAAAATTGTCCCGTAATATTTATTTATTATATTTATATGTAGAGGCGCACTAAAGGATTTTTTGAAATTCGAGCTATACGCGGACGAAGTCGTAGGCAAAAGCTAGTAATCTATATATATATAAGTCTTGCGGTACTGACCTATTGACAGACAACGCACAGCCTAAAGATATAAGCATGACATTTGGAACGTATATTCTTTATAGTACGTGGACGTGTACTAAGAAAGGATTTTTCGAAATTCAACCCTTAAGGGTGAGAAATAGGGGTTGAACCGTTGTATGTAAATCGTTCATTATGACAGTTATAGACTTGAATCTTTGTATTAAGGTTTCTTACTAAAAAACAAAACAAATGATTAAGCGTTGCTATAAAAAATCATCCCCCTAAGATGGTTAAAAAAGAGTTGAAAGATTGTATGGGAAACATGTCGTTTTTAAAGTTAGACGCTAAAACTTCGGTCACAGCCTCCTAACGTACAGTAAAAACACCAAGAACGGCATTTTTGAAAATTCATCCCGTAACGGGGTTAAATTGCGGTTGAAAGTTTGTATCGAAAACCTGGAATCAATTGATTAACTTTTATAATATTTTGCGTATAGACTTCATTTATAACTAAGAAAACTTATTTCAGCTTTTTTTACTTTCACCCCCTAACTGGCTTAAATTGGGGTTGAAAGTTTTGTATGGAATACCTGTAATTAATTAAGTAACTGTTATAATATTTTGCGTATAGACTTTTCATTTAAAACTAAGAAGTGAACACGGATGAAGCCATAAACTATCGCGTAGAGTTTTTAAATGCACTTAACCCACCCGGCCTGCCTTCTCACATACTTATCTTAAAAGTGGGTGCTCGAGTAATGTTGCTGCAAAATCTCAATCAGCCGAAGATGTATGTAGAGGCGCACTTAGGAGAGGGGCGCACTTTTGAAATTCGAGTTAATAAGATATTCACCCGCGCTAACACCGTGTGGGTTTGGTAACTGGGTCATTCTCAAATAGGTAGTGTGACTTGTCATAACCATGTGCAAAGTTAACGCTGCTAATACTGTATTTTTCTTTTTTTATATACAAACCGAAAGCTTGACAACACAGCTAATAAATAAAAATTAGAATATGTAACTTTCTGGAAACCCTTAACTTTTGCACCTGGTCGTGAGTTCATGACAAATCACATTAAATGGGTTAATATCACGGGGTCTAAAGCAACCCTTCTTAGTTGCGTATCGTCTATGTCGCATTTCGTCTAAATAGCTGCTCGTCCAAAAAGCAACTGGTATTTTTTTTAAGTAGCAAATCGTCTAAGTGGAAATTCGTCTATTTAGCAACTAGTACATATAAGTAGTAACTCGATTCAATAGCAGCTCGACTAATTTACCATCTAATCTAGTTAACAGTGAAGACTAAATTCAAATATGTTTGTGATAAAAATCGTAGGAATAAAATTGCATTCTTAAAAGAAAAATGTTACTGATTAAAAATATTTCTTAGAGCAAACAAAAACGTTCCAATTCCGCTAATTTATATATTGACCCCGTGATACTTACCCAACCCAATTAACTAATAGGGAAAAGCTCAATAAGCGCAATCGCCAGAATTAGCATTAAATAACAATCACTAACGATGAAGAACCCCAGCAAATTAAGCTGTAATTAACAAACAGACTTTCTCCACAAATCGGAAAGCATTTAAAATAGAAAGGAACGGAATAATCGTGATTCCTATCGCAAGATTTCAATAGAAGCCCGACGGAGCGTTTCGCAATATCAATATCGGCACAGATTAAAAATACAAATATAAAATGTAAGCAAGTCAGGTGTGGTCTTCTCAATCTCACATCAGGGGCAGATCGACTAACCTATCTGTATATTTCTTAGTTCTTAACGCACGAACAGAAGGTCTTTTTTCCTAGACCCACGCCGCAGATAAGTTTGTGAGGCTGTTTGGTCGAATACACTCGTAATTAGGGGTGGTAATGAAAATTAAGGGCTCGTAGCAACCCTAATTCGTCCGCTATTGTTAACATTACGTATTGTTCATTAATCACAGTTTTTTATCCCGAACAAAACAAACATTCAGGGGATGATGATCTAATCAAGTGATTAGTGATGGGGTAGATTTAAGTAGTTATACCTATTTTGCTCATAGCTTTTTGAAATATTCTTTTGTTCATTTGAGTAGGTACTACAAAAAAATAATAATCAAATTTGATAAAATCCAGCTTGCGGAAACTGTCTCTAAGGAAATCTCGTTATCGTTGTCATTATTCGATCAGTACTTTTAGTTTATTCATTATTAAAGAACCCAAAAGCATTTTTTATAGCAACTAGTTTTAAAATTCTTTCAGAAAATGTGAAGGAAGCGTAGGATCCTCTAAATAGGATATGTGTCAGTAACAGCGCACAAGAACAGCAGAACAATTTATATACTAAATCCGTCTTAATCTAGTCATCATTTAGTCATTGTGCTGGCTGTCGTATGATTTTCTACGCTGTCACTGATACCTAGGTCATAGTGGATCTATATCGAAATCCCTAACGTCATTTGTCCTAATGTATCGTTTGTCATAACGCATTTTAACGAAATTGTAAACTTTTCAGGATAGTTATTAAACAAAATAACCTAACCCAATCTATACGACGATCTTTTAAAAAAATCTGAAAATTTATGGTTTCTTTATGGCGTTATGACAAACGATGCATAAGGACAAACGACATTAGGGATTCCGAAGGAGACCCAGGTTATAGTATCAGCTGTTTTAGAATGAGGGACTTCTAACATTTTTTTTTAAACCACGGAATATTTTTGAAAATTATAAAAATGTTATATTTCATTTTAAATTCCTGGTAAAAAAATTAAATGATGTCAAATTTTTAAATTATTCCTCGTTATTATAACTACTATAATCACATTAAATCGGTGCACGTGTTGAGCACGTCATTTATCATTTCAAATGCTGTCGAGATTGACGCTCCACTTACTAGTTTATTGAGCGAATGACAATCAAATGTGACAACATCGGGATTATGTCCGCATTGTAGGCCAATGATTATAAAGGGGTTGGCCACAGCTGACGAGTCCCACAACACAACACAACCACGACATACATCCTTTGTGACACAATTGAAAAAACGGTTAAGTGCGAGTCGGATTCTCGCACCGAGGCTTGGCCATTTGGTGCTTCCACATTTTTTTTTCATTCGTCTGTGTTGATTAATGGTACCCACAGACTAATAAGAGATACTACGTATCAGACTGCCAACTCAGAAATAAATATTATTTGCACTAGGCAACTATATTTAATCTGTACTATTAGTGTTGACTGACGATATTTTTTTTTCTATTCGAGATTGCAATATGGCAAGGGATCGTAACGTATTCAGCCAAAGTGGTCTAGGTTCATTGAATGAGGTCTAATATTTAGAATGAATAGTTCCCGGCACGTAAATTTGAACACGTAACTTTAGTAATTGTATTTACGTGATCAAATTATATGCTGAGAAATTTACCTCAGTGGCAAAAAAATAAAACACACATTATTTGTTAAAAGATTTATTTTTCAATTTCTTTTTAAATTTGTCGTAAGCTTTCTTCTGTACTGCAAGTAATACGTCTGTCCCCTTTAATATTTTGTAACCAACAAAATATTAAAGGGGACAGACGTGTTGCACCAATTCATAATTGTAAATCGGACAGTCAGAGCAATGAAAAGACTGAGAATAGTTTTGTGCTCGGCGCAGTCAGATAATAAATATGAATTCTTGGACATAATGTTCTGCAGGCGATAATTTTGCAAGATCATCACGATTTTAAACACTTCAACCACTAAGTATTTTCGCAGAGCACGGGAAATGGTGTAAAAGAGTCGTTCCTTCTTCGTCCTTTCTCAAAGTTCTACAAACACAGCACTCTTAAATCATTTTGCAAAAAGCAAGACAGGATAAACACAAGGACATCGCTCGATAACACATACATTACTGTGACATAATGTATAGATGACAAGATGAGTATATTGACAAAGCAACAGCTAATCACAGCGGAGAAAAACGTCAATCAACATTAAAAACAACATGGCGCTAACGTACGCGCTTTGTTATACGAAGATTACCAGCTGTGATGGTACCTAAGTACCTAATCCATATTTAAGTAAGGTAAGTAACTAATATCTATTAGCCATGGACAATTATTTTTTTGTGATTACTCTATGATTACAAAAAGGCTAAGTTATTGTTTCAGTGATTTTAGTAAACTATTGAACACTGAGGAAGGAACACTTTTACCCTGTCAAAAAAGAGGGGTGATGTAAGTGTATCTGTGTGTCTTTGTGTGGCATTGTAGCTCTTGAAAGGATGGACCCCTTTTGATTTAGTTTTTGCGTTTGAAAGACGATTTCGTTGAGAACTTTCGTAGAAAATTGGTTATGCAGTTTGAAAATAATCAGTTTTTTCCAGATATGTCGGGGTTATTTAATCGGTTCACATGTAAATATTGTAAAAAAATCACAAACACAGTGACAGGAAGGGAGCACGAGACTGAAGCACAACCGGCAACATATGGCACTGGTGTGTGTTACTCTTGCCGTCAATTATACCCGAGAGTCGCTTCCCGAACCTGAGCTTTTTTTTATAGTGTATTATTCCGCTTGTTTTTTTAGGGTTCTCATTATTTATTTAAAAGTGATCAAGGTTTAACTTAAGCATGTGATGAGTGGATAGTACTCGTAAGTAAAGCTATGTACCTGAGATTATGAGAAGGCAGGTACCGATTCTACTCGCTGTAACAGCCTATTCACAATTTAGATAGGCGGCGAAAGACGGCATTGAATGGTGCACAGCACAGACCCGTCAGTCTTGCTGTTGGCCGAAACACGAGTGTGAGATCGCTCGGTGGCAAGAATTATTGTAATAATAATAAGTATCCAGTAGAGATGTGATTTCTAACTTTGACAGTTTTTTAACCGACTTCCAAAAAAAGGAGGAGGTTCTCAATTCGACGGAAAGTTTTTTTTTTTTTTTTATGGATGTTCACCGATTACTCAGAGAATATTTGACCGATTTCAAAATTTGTGTTTTGGTTTTATAGAAGGTACTTTCTAGTTGGTCCCATTTAATTTTGGTGAAGATCTGATGATGGAATCCATGAGGAATTGAAGGAACTCCTCAAATATTGTAGGCATACGTATAGCGATTTTGGTATTATAAGAAACATAATAAGCATTTGCATTCAGAAAGTGTAAATTGGTGAAGTAGAACTGATGCAGCAGACCACAGAATGCCATCGGAACTCCTCAATGATAAATGATTTACGGTTGGCGACAAAATATCTTAATTAATTTAGCTAAGCAACTTCATAGTCACAAATTTAAATGTTCCTGATGAGAATGGTACCATCGAATTGATTTGATGATGGAGCCGTAAGGTAGGCACCAGATCTATGTAATAAAATAATGTATCCTAGCCGTGTTTAGGCTTGTTCGAATCGTCACGAGATACACTTTTAAGTAACGATTAACTAAAAAGTGTAAAATAAATAAAATTGTAAACAAAAAAATAAAACCGACTCCAAAAAAAACTAAAAAGTAAAAAATAACGCCATAATTCAGTTTTTTCAAATTACTTACAAGTAACCGTTTGTATACTCAATCTATACAGTATATACAATTAATGTTATTTTGGAGTCGGTGCCATCGTGTCACAACTTACAAAAATCGTCAATTTTCAATATTTTACACATTCTTTATATGGCACCGACGCCAAAATAAGATTAATTGTATATACTGTATAGATTGAGTATACAAACGGTTACTTGTAAGTAATTTGAAGAAACTGAATTATGGCGTTATTTTTACTTTTTAGTTTTTTTTGGAGTCGGTTTTATTTTTTTGTTTAAAATTTTAGATGGCTAGCCCAAGTATATTCTCAAACATTTTATTTTATCTGTGGTAAAATGTTGATCTAAAATTACAGGAAATTATAGTCATATATCTATCTAGCTTTTGTTAAACACTTAACCGGGAAATTAGCTTGGGTCAAGTGATAGTTTGTAAGGGACCTTCGGTGCGCGAGACTGGCTCGCACTTGGTCAGTTTTTTCATAAATGATATTACTACTTTACTTGTTTATGAAGTGTTATGTAGGACTTTTCAAAGGGAGCGAAACGGGAAAGGTTTTGTGAAAACGTTTCAAATGCACTCTTAGTGGATGGATACAGAAAAGAAGTAATTCGTATCAACATTTGAAAGCGGACCTCTAATTTCGCCCACGTTGTAGAACTCGAGCAAAAGATAGTTTATTGTATTGTTATGAAAAGAAAGCCGTATTGTACTGATAGGTCGTTAGCGGTTGCGTGAGATTGCTCTCGTTTCGTGCTCGTTATTCTCTAGTGGGCTAATGAAATGAATCATTTGATACAACGGTAAAGTAAATCAGTAATTTGACTAATTTCCTGAACTAAAATATAACCATGCTGGCACTAACGATAATGTAATGAAATGTTGGATAATGTAACGGGAACTAAGTTATTCTCTTAAACGGTTTGCCTCTTTATATTCAGCTCGATAATTTTATCGATCTGAATATAAAGAGGCAAACCGTTTTCTTATGTCAGTAAGAGGTAAGTGGGTGGGGCGAAGTGCAGTGCTGCAATGTTTCACAAAATGAGGCTTACTGAGGAGAAAGAAACGCTGCAAAGAAATCTCCATATATTTTTAAAACATAGACTTCTTTGCAGCGTTTATTTTTGTGAAACGCTGCTGTAAGTTTATTATTAAAATAAAATAATTAAGCCCTTCTGGCACATGTGTAACACATAAGGCTCATGTATGTACACTTTTATTTGCTTTCTCAAAGTGGGTAGTTTTCACAAATTGTAACTTTGACAGAGGAAAATATATCTTTTCTCAGTCGATCCCGTGAACACGAAAGCTGACGATAAGCTTCCGAAACGTCGGGAACTCAAAATGAGATAAGATACGCGGTATAATCCGTTTAAATAATTTTATTTAAATGAGTGATAATCGCGGATCTTTATACCCAGGTCTTAATTTTCACATCTTCACATCCCCAGATTTAATTGTTTATCAATTAGTAAATGACGATCCCTTCGGGTGAATTACGATATCTTTGACCGTTTAGTATTTACACTTTAATGTTGATATATTATTTTACATTGTTTCATTAATCTGCTTTCTCTTGTATTTGACATTGAACCAGTTATTTTAATTTCATATTTTTAGATGAAGATCATGTTGTAAATACTTACAATTTTGACTAAAGATTTATACTGTTATTGTAACATGAAATAAATGAATATGAATATTTGCAATATCAGTAACGCCAGCAAACAGCTTGTTTAAAAAGAAAGTAGCTGTGGCGCTAGTAATCCGAGGATAGTCTGTAGTTGGCTTACTCTATTTAGACAAGCCAGTGATAATCGTACTCTATGAAAGCCTATCTATTGAGATACGAGTAAGTTATATGTACACAGATAAAAGAGCATGACTAGGATGGCCCAGGTAATGGAACAGTTACCGAAACGAAACGAATGTTAAGTCCACAATTACATCTAAACGGGGTTAACAACGATGAATAAGCCCTACCCCAACCCGATGACGAGCCTCCGGACTTCGGAATCATATTCACATTACGGCAAGAAATTGGATCGCACAGATTAAAATTATCGTGATTAACCCCCGGGGTTTCATCGCTTCCGCAATATGGTGGAGCTCTTACAAGCTCAGTTCTCATGCGCAGAGACAGGAACTATGAGGAATCCTTACTCGTTCGCCTAAAATATAAGGGTATCAAGTTTGCCAATGAACTAAATTTATTTTAGACTTAATACATCATATATTATGGTTGATATTGGTATGTTATTGATAGTTCGAGTTGGAACTTTTGTTTAATTTTTTTGTTGGAAGTCGTTAACTCTTTTTAAATATGGTCGTGTGATATGTGGTATTCGCGGCGTTGAGGTTTATTCGCACAGTTTCGCAATTTGTCTGGAAGGTCCTACTGGGTTTAAATCGTGATAAGGGCAAATATTTGTGTGATGAGCATAAATATTTGTTCCTGAGTCTTGCATGTTTTCTATGTCTTTAAGAGTCCCCCGCAAGATCGGCAATTTCACCTTCGCATACAAACGGAGTTTCGTTCTTATTTTAAAACTACGCGTTGGATGTAACGTAACTTTTGTATTGTAACGCTTCAGTTTATAAAACAAACGAAATACGGCAAAAACACTGTATTTTTTTACTATGGTATCTGAAGCTATACAAACTAATTCCAATTACAGGCCTGCATATACCTACCTTAAGTTATTCTAAGTAAAAAGTTTCAGAGCAAACTGGCAAATCGTTTTAAAATGAGAGCGTAACTACGTATGTATGGAGAACTGAGCTTGCTGGGGACTCTTAAGCATATTTATCTATTAAATTATATCGTCGTCTAGTACTCATAACAAAAGCCTTATTGAGCTTACTGTGGGACTAGTTCGATTTGTGTATAATATTATATATTATTAATATTATATTTAAGCAACTTCATCAGCGGAGGAGAAAAAAATTATAAGCCTATTTTACTTCAGCGTAGTGGGATAAAAAAATCCTATAACTATCTGTGGATGCCCTGCTACCCTCGAACCAACACTAGTTGAAATTCGTTTAGCTGTTTTTACATGATGAAGCCACAACAACACAGACGATAAGAGTACAAAAATCCAAAAAAAAAAAAAAATATTTTTTTATTTTTATACTTTTAAATAGTCAGTTTCACCTATCTCTTTGAAATTGCACATACATTTCAATTTTACAACTTTATGATAAATAATAAGCTTCATTCGATTTATAACATTTTTCTCGATCAGATAAGAGGTTACCTACCTATATACCTACGATTTGAAACCCAGATATAAATTACAGTAACATGAAACTTTGACCTAATAAAAATACATTTGCTGCAGTGGCACGAAGACGTAGAAAGGAAAGCCGGCCGCGGCGGCAGCGGACCACCTTCTCCGCGCACCAGACCCTACGACTTGAGCTGGAGTATGCACGGGGTGAATACGTCGCGAGAGCTCGAAGGTACAGTACCTTATCTTGTACCTACTACAGTTGCATCGACCCGTATAAGTAGTTGAGACGGAAGCCGACTACAGATCACTCTCGGAGGATCAGACCCCTTTGGCTCGAGCCCGAGCATGCACGGGGTGAATACGTCGCGAGAACTCGAGGGTACGTTACCTGTTCTTATACCTATAACTTTTGCATCGTAGCATATTTTGCTTTGTAGTAAAACTCGCGACTGCAAAAATCAAACAATAACGTGTCTGCATCCAACGGCCGGACGGATGCCACTGGCGTTGCCACAGGTTGGTACAGGATACTAAGCGGCCTTCTACAAACATTTTGAGCACGAATGTGTCTGTGGTTTCTGAGAAAACCAGGTGTGTCATTTTAGCCGCCTATGTCATTTTGTACGCCTTTCCCCTACGTTACCTTTTCTTGTACCTATAACTTTCGCATCGACCCGTAAGTAGTTGAGACGGAAGCCGACTACAGATCACTCTCAGAGGATCAGACCCTGCGGCTCGAGCCCGAGCATGCACGGGGTGAATACTTACTTCGCGAGAACTTGAAGGTACGTTAACCTTATCTTGTATCTACAACTGTTGCATCGATCCCTCCCGTGGCGTTTTTTGGCGATAGTCCCCCAATGTCTCGTGAGATAAAAAAAGTGTCTTTTTAGTGTAAATGCGTGGGTTTATTTTAAAATAACATAATTTACTTAATATTTTTATTTAAAACTTCGCAAAACCACGATACTTATACTGTGCAAGATTTGGCCATATTTTAGTGATGAAACATGTTATAAGTATTCAATTTTATAAACTGCTTCTTGCAGAATAAAGGGTGATATTTTATGTTAAGCATTTTATTACCATTATGGTTGTGTTACACTTACCGTCTGTATATTTCAGATGTGAACTGGCAACGGCATTGTCATTAAGCGAGACACAGGTCAAAATCTGGTTCCAGAATAGAAGAGCAAAAGACAAAAGAATCGAAAAAGCTCACCTTGATCAACAGTACAGGTACTAATTATTAAATTGTAAATCGACTTTCTGTGCTGAGATAATAATTCCCAGAAAATCCTTAAGGGTCGTAGGATTTCCATAACAAGTGAACTGCCCCATAAGATATCAAATAAGCGTATTAGATAAAAAACCATTTATTAAAAACCAGAAAATGCCCGCAACTTCGTTCGTTAACCCTCTGTTTTGCTTTAGCGTAGTTGGTTAAAAAGT
The DNA here is from genome assembly GCA_905404275.2 of Hedya salicella. Lineage (NCBI taxonomy): Eukaryota > Metazoa > Arthropoda > Insecta > Lepidoptera > Tortricidae > Hedya > Hedya salicella. The sequence goes on from FR990097.1 coordinate 32,343,340, forward strand.
ATTCTATATCTGTGGATGGCCCGCTACCCATGTACCAAAATTGTTTTAAACCGTTTGTTTAGCCGTTTTGGCGAAATTGAGCCACAAAGACACATATACAACGTGCTCGTCAGGAACCCAAATAATTTTACCAGCGTATATCTGAGGTCATTAGGACCAAAACATGTTAATGAACCCCAGTCAAATTCAGCATTTTTTTAAATATCTTGTTGATATTTGTACGAGAAACTTAAATAACTTTCGCTTCTCTATGAAAATTATCCCTTTTAATAAAATGGTAACAATTATTTCTCCAAAAACGGATGACTTTAATGAGTGGTAGCTGTCAATTTGAAGTCTGTCAATAGCGATGCGACACTTGGAAACATACGTGGCAACGTCGCAACCAAAAGAGAGCTTAATCCATTTTAGTAATCACATTAAATCGTGTACATGAAAATTGATGATATCTTTAAAACTAAGCTTTGATTTATATCATACTAGCTTCTGCCCGCGACTTCGTCCGCCTTAAATTCGTTTATCGCGGATAAGGGTATTTTTCCGGGATAAAAAGTAGCCTATGTCCTTTCCCGGGACTCAAACTATCTCCATACCAAATTTCACCCAAATCGGTTCAGTCGTTTAAGCGTGAAGAGGTAACAGACAGACAGACACACTTTCGCATTCATAATATTAGTATGGATATAAATAATAATAAAGATAAAACTAAGATTTGCCTGGAGTTCGTGTAACATTTTTTGGTCCTAATGATCTCAGGTATACACTGGTGAAATTAATTGGGTTCCTCACGAGCACGTTGTATAAACATACAAAAAATCCATACTAATCCATACTAATATTATAAATGCGAAAGTGTGTCTGTCTGTCTGTTACCTCTTCACGCTTAAACCGCTGAACCGATTTGAATGAAATTTGGTATGGATATAGTTTGAGTCCTGGGGAAGGACATAGGCTACTTTTTATCCCGGAAAAATGCCCTTATCCGCGATAAACGAATTTAAGGCAGACGAAGTCGCGGGCAGAAGTTAGTATTATAAATGCGAAAGTGTGTCTGTCTGTCTGTTACCTCTTCACGCTTAAACCGCTGAACCGATTTGAATGAAATTTGGTATGGATATAGTTTGAGTCCTGGGGAAGGACATAGGCTACTTTTTATCCCGGAAAAATGCCCTTATCCGCGATAAACGAATTTAAGGCAGACGAAGTCGCGGGCAGAAGTTAGTATTATAAATGCGAAAGTGTGTCTGTCTGTCTGTTACCTCTTCACGCTTAAACCGCTGAACCGATTTGGATGAAATTTGGTATAGAGATAGTTTGAGTCCTGGGGAAGGACATAGACTTTTTATCCCGGAAAATACCCTTATCCGCGATAAACGAATTTAAGGCGGACGAAGTCGCGGGCAGAAGCTAGTAATAAATAATGTTCAATTCGGTGACCTCCACATAGACCGTTTTACTTTTTTTTTATTAATGTACATACACTTAATTTTTACAACTTTATAATAGTACTAGCGGCCGCCCGCGACTTCGTCCGTCTTAGATTCGTTTATCGCCTATAAAAGGTATTTTTCCGGGATAAAAAGTAGCTTGTGTCTTTCCCCAAAACACGATATTTTACTAATTTAAATGTGAAGCATATTACCAAGATTTTCATTTCCTACGGTAAAAAAATATTTACTGTCCATACAAATTTTCATCCCCTTTTTCGTCCCTAAAAGGGATGAAATTTGACAAACATTATAGCCTATGTCCTATTCTGATATATAAGGTACATAACTGGAAAGTTTCATCAAAAATTGTCCAGTAGTTTTTGAGATTAAGTGGAACGTACATACATACTTTCACGTTTATACTATCGTAAGGAAGTAAGGATACTTACTTCAAGTCATTTGCCCAACCGATCCGTAGTCACATCAATTTGCTACACTGGTGTGACTATGGTTCATTTTATTTATCCGTAGTCACACCACTATAGCCCAACGCACCCTTGACGATTAAGAACAAAAGATAATCAAAGTTTAAACATTTTATTTAATTTTATCGTACACTTTCCAAAAACTGACCAATAGTAATATCATTGGGAATTAACTCCGTCTGTTTTTATAATATAATTATCTTTTTCTATTTGCAACATGCGTCTTTTATTTGGATTTGTGTCTTTTTCAATATATATACTTTTAATTAAGTTTGTTGTGACCTCTTCTTCCAGTGCACTAAGTAATTTAACGAAGGTCACGTAGTTTTTGTTGACTCTTTTATTCAACTGGGAATGCCAATTTTCTAAGACGTTATTAGTGCGGTGACGTTCGTTATATACACACCATTCATTTATAAAGCTATCGCTTTTTAACCATGTGTTCAATTCCCTTGATTATCAGTGCAGTTATTTTCATTTCTTTGATTGTGTGTTGCAGACAACTAGCAGCTGCTTCAGGCATGTACCCGACTGTTTTACCTCCGTACTGCCCGCCTTGCCCCTGCCTGCCGCCTCCACACTCCGCGCAACCACTTCAGAAGTAGTTTGACACTTTACCGTTAGCATAGCGCCAATTTCTCAAAACGGATATTTTTCACTAAATGCGATGTTATCTAACTGCAATATCAAAGAGCACCTATTTTTGTAAAAGGGCAGCCTCGGATAACTTGATGCTCTATAAGACGAAGGCTTTTTACACTTAGGTATTCCACATTGTTGTTGCCCTTTTGAGGAAATGTTATTTGGATTTGTAACAAGAGAAATCCCGTTGCGACCGTCAGTAGCCATACCACGGCACCAGATTGATTACCAAATGAATCAGAACACTATGTATGGGCATCCTGCTCAGAAATGGGTACTAAATCGGACATAAATCATGGCTACTGACTATCGCATCCCGGACTACGCGAACTGAAAATCTGGTACTCGATTTTTATGAACCTATGTATCTATATAAATTAAACGACTAAATTATTAACATTGTACCGTAAAATGCTGCAACTTTGCCCGTGGGACAAAATAAACCATATTTATACGCGATTAAGTCCCATTAAAGGTTTTCACACTGTGTCACGACAAACCGGAACCTAATCGCGTGTAATTATGGTTTATTACGTGCCACAGGCAAATTTGCAGCATTTACGGTACCAATTACGCATTGAATGCATAAGATCTCCACTGTATAAAATTGTTAGTGAAGTAAGTATTTGAATATTGGCTATTGGTTTTAGTCAGGAATAATAGAAATGTATTAATACTTACTGTCCATGCCTTGCATGTAATGTACTGGTGAGCTAGCTCGGCACGTCCACGTCTACATGTAAATCACTAACCAATCATAATGTGTGGACGTGCTGAGCCAGGTCATTGATGGAAGCGAGGGACAGATTAAGTGTCAATGTTAAATTTTTGCATCAAATACTAACTACGTAGGTAAGTGTTTAGGACGGATAACCATCATAGGTACAGTACATCGGTTACTGCGTAGTCAAGGTTATGCTCAAGAAGTTTGCCGACAACTATTGTATTATTCACAGCAGACTAGGCGTGCCCAATGAGGGTTTTCAAAAATGGAAATATCACCAGTTGGCGCCACAGTGACGTAAGGTCCATTTGACAAGTGTCAACATCCTATGCTGTGAATGGTGGGTTTTGACACTTGTCAAATTGACCTTACGTCACGGTGGCGCCAACTGGTCATAATTTAGAAATCCCTCATTTACATACATTCGTAATCTAGATTTTGCCACGGTTTACGCAATAGTTACCGGTATTTTCCGGTAACCTCTATCAGAAAAACCTCCAGCATCGGAGAGCCTACCAATTTACTATACTAGAAGGTGCCACGTTGAGGAAAGATTTCTTTTAGACTTATACCATCTAATATATGGAGTGCAGGAAGTAAGGAGTCTCTCCTACGCTGGAAAGAGTTGCAAGTGTCCCTGGCGCTAGAGTAGCAATAGGGTATGAAATTAATTTAGCCGTTGTTTGTCAGTACAGGTCACATCAACAACCAATTTCTAAACATTTTTTTTCGAAATGCTACTCAATCCATCGTTCCTCCTCTTATGTAAATATTTAATCGTGTTTAAAATGATTTTTCTGGCATCGATGTGATTTTTTTTTTGTAGTAAGTAAAGTTTTTTTTATAATTAATACTTTCAAAGTAGTAACGATAGTATGAACTGGCAGTTTTTTTTCCGTTTACTAAATGTTACACCTCAGGAAAATTTGTTTGTATTGACCGGTGACGAAAAACTGGGGTGTCATCATTTCTTGCCCTTATCCCTTGTATACATTATTATGGTAATTTATTTCACATTCGCGAAATATTCAGTCTTATTTCTCTTTATTTACATCAGTGACCTTCAATGACTTTCAGCGTCTGTTGTAAGACATCCTTGCCAGAAAAATAAATTAACCCATTTGCTACTGTGGCGTCTATGGGCGGATCTGCTTAAGGGATATTTGGGCTGCAGCCCAGTACTCCATGGATCCAAAGGATCTCAAGCCCTCATTGAAAACTAGACGATTTTAAAAACTAAATAAAAACTTGATTAAAAAAATAATAAATGAAGTCTATTAACACGTTGGCTGCCATGAGCATCACCGGTGGGATCACGTAAACCTCTCTGTGTTGCCATGAGCATCACCAGTGGGATCAAAAGCTTATTTTTCAGGGTATTGTTTTGGGGTTTATTTTGTGCACCAGAGTCAAACTGTGAATGCTATTTTGTAGAGGATAAATATGGAATAGGATGTAGAAAATCATCCTATTATTACGTGAACGAGTGATGCTCATACCAACTCAGTAACAGGGCGATGCTGTGAGCATCACCGGTGGGATCACTAAATTTGTATGGGGCGTGGCAGCAATACTTTAGGTGAAGTATGATGGGCAGCCAACATGTTAAGTGGCCTATTTCCTAAGCAGTATACTGCTTAGGAAATAGGCCAGTGTCCAGGGCCCTAAAAATCCACGATCCGCCCCTGGGCGCGAACAATTTAACGCCTTTTGATAGACACTTTGAATAGACAGAGATTGCGCTCCTTACCTTCAACCTTCCATAAATGAATAGAAATAAAAGAGGGTCGTTATTACGTTAAAATATTTATTCGGGGAAATTCAACTTACCATGGCCTTTTCCACGTTGGAAAGCTCGTCCGCGTGTAGAAGAGTCCATGGAAAATAGTTTTAATTTAATATATTGCACACAGAAATATGTAAGAGAAAAATCTACATAACATTGTAGTGAAACTTTAGAAAAACAAAAACAAAACAGGTATATAATACTCTGTAAAACTTAACTACTAAATCGGAGTTAGACGCGCCAATAACAACTATGATTTTTTTTGTTTGACTAGCATGTCGAAATTTGTGAACAATCCTTTTTAGAAATAAAAGAGTTATTTAATATTTTCTGGAATTTATAACTTACACTATAAATAACGCCATACAATCGATAACATTTGAAATGTCAATTTAACATCACTAACTTGAAAAAGTTCGAGTTATGTTATTGATATAACAATATTATATTGTCAATAAAATATAATTTTCAAGTCACAATAAAATAGAATTTGCAAGCCAATACCTATTTTATATTCCTTTGGAATGTGAATTGTGAACTAGCGCAGCTTTCTGGACGTTAAATTCAAAATATGTAATATAATCAACAAGTTTATATTAAAACACTGATTAAGTGCAAGAAGTTTTTTCTCACTTATGAACTAAGAACGCAACAACGCTTCAAGCCACAGCTTTTACATAAATGAAGGTTTTAACAAATCATTATCTCACCAACTGGCGTCATTGCTGTGACATTTTTTTTGATAGTAACAGTAAAAATTAACAATTGTCAATAAATTTTGACACTTGTTATCAAAAAACCTCTCGCACAATGGCACCGGCTAATAACAAAACGATTTACTGAAAAACCTCAACATACTTGGAATTGCATGTTTTCGTTAAACTTATCACCGCGTACAACTGGTGCGATACCTGACTAAAGATCTGTGCAGATTACAAAATTGTGACACGTCAAATGTAAAAACTGTGAATTCGGACCTTCACTCTGTAAATACTGGACTTGCAATTTACCAGGTTCTCATAACATCAAGTTCCTGATACACCAGATTTTCAAAATACACACTATACTTGAAAAATTTAGCTTTTCGTAATTAATTAACTTTTTTTTTATCTACCATGATGTTGTGAATGCTTTGGAATGAATCGTATTTTCCTTCTAATTGACAACTTTAAGAAACTATTTATCATTGAATCTTTAGAATATCGTTAGAGAATCGGACATATTAGAAACCTTGAACATAAGTGGATCTAGCATGTTACAATTCCAGTATTTAAGGAAAGAAGGACTCGAATGCTAAACGACTATGATATATCTTAAAATAAGAAAAATGTAACCTACAGTACCTTATTGTGAACCAACCTTACTTGGAGAGGAAAAAATGTAAAATGACTATGTTATGTAGTTGCTTCGCTAAGTCCGGTTGTCCCTCACTAGCTAGCTGTCGCCGGGCCTACCTCCTCTACTCGTAATATACCGTCTGCCTGCCTAGCTTCAACTATGCGCAACTTGAGACCTACACATTAAAAATATAATTATGAGAAAAGCTCATAGCACTCTATATCAACTCCACAACAATCAAGTTTAAAATAAAATATTGAAATTTTCAATTTATTACACATTTCCCAACTAAAAAGTTCCAAGAAGTCAAAAGCGTTTATTATATCGACAAACTAAAATTACTAAGGTATCGGTTTTAGCGTTGAACAAGACTGTAATTGTTAAAAGAAACCTACACTTGTTTCATTTTTCGTTCGGGTCGTACGATCAATTTTGACTTCCCCTTAATGTTTTTTGTCCTTTAAACGATTTTGACGGCAATATATTTTCACTTTTTCCAAGGTATACGTAAGTTGAAATTTCAATTTTTACTTTAAACTGAGTCAGTGTAGAAGTGATATAGTGTGCGATGGCTTTGGGTCGGACAAAAACACCTGAAACTATGCACGGCCTATATGAAAATGGAATAAGTTAAAACATTGATTTCTAGTGTGCCTGAGTTTCGTGTATGTATATGGGTCACTTTTATTTAAACTATTCATGTAATAACGATTGCTAATTGTACAACCAATGTTAGCTAATGAGATCAAAAAAAAACATAACTCATATTATTACTTATGTGTAAAATCAAAGAATCAGTCTTAATGACCAGACATACTGGGAGTCAAGCTTTGCCTCAATCTAAAAGTACTCGACGAAACTGTTTCGTCACTGAAGATCGCCGACTTAATACGGCAATGTTTATCCAAATACATATTTACAACTTTTCAGACTAAACAACTAAAAGTAAGACAAAAGTTAAAAAACAAATGTTAAGAAGCAAAAGTGCCAAGAAGCTAATGGGCGTGCTGACCCAGGGTCTAGAAATTTAATTTCGTTCGGAAGTACAATCCCAATTAAGGTAAATAAGCACAGATACAAACCATTTTTGGCATTGGCACCCATCCAATACAATAACATCCAATTATACACAGTGTTTTTTTTATTTCCTTTAATTTAACAGGTGGCTAGTACCCGTCAATACGAACAACTTCTTCTACAGGGAAACATTTCGGAAACGAAATTATAAATTGACATTCCCTACATTTTGGTCGAGTTACTACTAACATATAAATATGAAATGGGAGATTTTTTTGTTGTAATGGTTGGTGGAACCCTTTTAAAAATTAAAGGAACTAAAAGAAACCGGCCAAGCGCGAGTCAGGCTCGCGCACCGAGGATTCCGTACAAAATATACGCTTTAAACGGTCGTATCTATGAAAATCGAGTGTAAGTAGAGCCCTACTCTTAAGCAAAATGTGGTCATCGGCATAAAGAATTTAGATTTTCAGAATTATTTCGTGGATTGTGCTATAAGAGCTACTTTCATACCAAATTTCTAGGACAACTGGAAGTACCCTATAGGTTTTCCATGGACAGCAAGCTTGATTTTTTGACACCTTCAAGTGTATGTGGTCCACACATAATTTGAAGTTAATTTTAACTTGATACTTCCATGCATTCCTGAGAAAAAGGGTCTTGATAGACGGACGGACAGACAACAAAGTCATCCTATAAGGGTGTTGTTTTTTCCTTTTGAGGTATGGAACCCTAAAAACACGGTGTATAGTGCGACTGTTTTGTTCAGATGGAGATAGACAAAGCTTGGCTGTCAGTATGTGGGCAGTATGGATGGTACTTACAAGAGGACTAGAAGCGTCGCTGGTTGCCTCCACCAGTCGCGTTGGTGGCGTTGTTATAGCCGCCCGTAGCGTAGCCGCCACCTGCCAGCAAGCGTATGAAATGAGAGTTTATACTGTTGTCACCAGCTGGTACCTTTTTTGTAAACGAATGGTACTGTAACTTTAGCAAAACATCTATACAATTATAAAGTTGTAAAAATGAAATGTCTGTACATTGGAGATATTTTCAAAATAAATGATTGTTATGGATTATTTGGAGGTCATTAAAACGATAAATATGTTTGTTGGATTTTATGTATGTTTGTATGTGTCGTTGTGGCTTCATCACGCAAAATCGGCTAAACGGATTTCAACTATTTTTTGGTACACGGTATCTCCAGATGGTTATAGGATACTTTTTACCCGACTACGCTGAAGAAAATATTAAGGGTTTTGACTTTTTCTCCTCCGCGAACGAAGTTGCGGGCGCCTTCTAGTTACTTATAAATTATGCAAGGCTTTGCAGCCTTACATATTCTTTCCCCTTTTTTCCATAAAACATATGGGACCTACACGAAAAGCAGAGTAGTAGTATGTAGTTCTATGGAAAAAATAGGAAGGAGATGTGTAATTTTTTTCGTTGACGTCATGTTCCATAGATCAAATGGGAACTACCCCTGCAAAGTTCTTATTTGGCGCGAATGCTCGAATTGAAAGCAAAGAAAAGAATTTTATAATTGAACCACTAGCGGAGTGATTAGTTCACATATAGATTCCTGAGCCTAAGCTTTCCAGGCACGAGAAGCCAAATAATTTTGCAGCCGTGCAAAAAATAAATGTGTGATGTAAGAAAGATTATAAAATTATTATGAACCAGATCATTGTTTGGTATAAATCTAATGGAATGAACCTACAAAACACACTCATAACTTAACAAAAACACATTAAAAATTACAAATTCATATTTCAAATGCCTTTTCTACGCTAGCGGATAAAATGGTTTCCACGGAGGTTTGACGCTATAAAAGGAATTTTTCCGAGCTAGTGAGGTGAAAAATAATCTGTACAAAAACGATGGATCACATATTAGAAAAAATCATAAATTCTAGACTATTCATAAATATCTTGAAGAACAAAATCTCCTATCCAAAAATCAGTTTGGTTTTAGGTCCGGACTATCAACTGCCGACGCTGTACATGAACTAACTAATTACCTAGTCCAAGAACTTGATAAGGGAAATCAGACAATAGGAATCTTCCTGGACCTCGCAAAAGCTTTTGACACGGTCCCTATTCCCATTCTCCTCCATAAGCTTGAAGCATTAGGTATTAGAGCTTGAACTTCTAGCAAATTATCTAGAGGAACGCACTCAGTGCGTGAAGATAGTTTAGTTTAGTTATGCGTAAGCCTACTGTAGACATAACCTACCGCAACCTCTATGCCCACAACTGTAATGACATAACATCAGACAAATGCCCGGACATAACGCGTACCAACTAAATTAAATATCTCGGAATTATAATCGACGAAACCCTCTCGTTTAAATTCCATGTCGAAGCACTCTGTAATAAGAGTCTGTAAGTTAATTTTTAACCGACTTCCAAAAAAAGGAGGAGGTTGTCAGTTCGACGGAAGTTTTTTTTTTTTTTTTTATGGATGTTCACCGATTACTCAAAGACTATATGACCGATTTCAAAATTTTTTTTTTGGTTTTATAGAAGGTACTTTCTAGTTGGTCCCATTTAATTTTGGTGAAGATCTGATGATGGAATCCATGAGGAATTGATGGAACTCCTCAAATATTGTAGGCTTACATATAGCGATTTTGGAATTATAAGAAACATAATAAGCATTTGCATTCAGAAAGTGTAAATTGGTGAAGTGGAACTGATGCAGAAGACCACAGAATGCCATCGGAACTCCTCAATGATAAATGATTTACGGGTGGCGACAAAATATCTTGATTAATTTAGCTAAGCAACTTCATAGTCACAAATTTAAATGTTCCTGATGAGAATGGTACCATCGAATTGATTTGATTGTGGAGCCGGGAGGTAGGCACCAGATCTATGTAACAAAATAATCTATCCTAGCCGTGTTTGGGCTCGTTCGAATCGTCACGAGATACACTTTTATGTAACGATTAACTAAAAAGTGTAAAATAAATAAACTTTTAAACAAAAAAATAAAACCGACTCCAAAAAACACTAAAAAGTAAAAAATAACGCCATAATTCAGTTTCTTCAAATTACTTACACATTTTTGTTTTTTTGTTTTTAAAAAAGTGCGTTCTATTGCGGATGTGCAACTAGTCAAGACAGTCTATTTTGCTCTCTGCCAATCACTAATAACATACTGCATAACCTCATGGGGAGGTTTGGCTAAAAATACATCATTAAAATTAGAAAGAGCCCAAAGAGCAATCCTGATCTATAACTATCGTCCTTTCCTCTACCCTACTAACCTCATATACAGTGAATGTAAAGTACTAACAGCTGGGCAATTATTTATTTTCGGCAGTTTTAAGACAGTATTGCGCAACTACTTACAGCTCGGAATATAAAAACAAAAGGCGTAAAGATATTGTTTGCTCTTATAACATGCAAACAAAACACGCATTCTCTTCAAGATTTTTTTTGTGTAAATTTTAGTATTTAAGTTACCATACGTTCTATTGTAATATAGATGATTATTTATTTTATATAAAATAATGTAATATTAGGCTTTCCTTTTGCCTGAAACACAGGGGAAACCCTAGTTCAGGATATATAAAAATCTGTATTTAATTGTGTATTATAGAATTTAGCCGTAACTCTCTGTATATTATGTTGGTTCAATAAATGTATTTGTATACTTTCTCCCTTTCCTTCCTTTTCAATTAAAGGTAAGGTACTAAAAATTACCTTGATTATAAGGTTGAGGGCGGGAATTATTGTAATTAGCCCGCATAGGCCCTCCAGAGTAGTTCTGCTGGTATCCCGCGCCAAAGTTCTCTGCAGGCTGGCCCCAGCCAGTCTGATCTCCATAGCCCTGGTTGCCCCAACCACCAGTTTGATTGTTGGTCTCCCACGGGTTCTGGTTGCCACCCCAACCTCCACCCTGTCCATACCCACCTGAAAAAAACACATTTTATATTGATATTACTGTCTAGTAAAAGTAAATCGGTAGAATGTACATGCACTCAGACATTAACTCAATTGGAATGGAAAGTAGAAGGGACATAATATAATATGTATATGATCCAATTATGAAAGGGGTAACTTTTTTATCGTCGCCGAAAGTAGCCTGTTGGGTAGTTGCAGCTTGGTCTAGTAGCTTATGCAAGAGTTACCCTGACTTCCCCAATCCTGGTTGTCGTTGGAGCGGTTCCACGCGCCGCCGCCGCCGCGCCCGCCCCCGCCTCCGCGCCTAGCGCCGCCGCCGCCGCCACCGCCGCCGCCGCCTCCGGCCATCTCCGTCTTCGACAACGCCTTCTTCACATCTAGATGTCGGCCTTTCACTTTGTGGTTCTGTTGCACTAATAAACAGATAAATTTAATTAAAATTATAAAATAAGCTCAAGTGCGAGTCGGACTCGCGCCTACAAATTTGTAGGTGTATAAATAGTTCCTAAGCAAAATTTATGCAGTGTGGGGTCATTTTATATCAATTGGTTACTGACATAGACAAATAATAAGAAATATCCTATGTTACTTTAATAACCATAGACTTCTTTATAGGTTTTCACATGAAGGAAAGAACTGGTTTGTTTTTTTTTCTATTTAGATCCTGTAATTTCGGAGATAAAAGGGTTGGTAAATTTTCGCCTATTATCTTAAATAACTCTTAAGATATGTATGTACATTTTTATATACATTTACATTCTCACAAGCCCTTTCATTTGATATATTACACAATATAGTTCACAAAACCTCCAAAAATTGATCCTCACATTTAAAATTCATTTATTTCTGTTACACATCTGTTTGTGGATCACTTAGACATGAGTGCTAAATTTCAACTCAAATCTTCAAATTGCCTGTGTGTGATAGACAAAGAGAAACACATGCAAACAGACACAAGTGATCCTATAAGGGTTCTGTTTTTTCCTTTTGAGGTATGGAACACTAGTCACTAACACACTCACATCCCTTACCTCTCATATGCATTGTGAAAAATGTTCCAATCAATTGCTAAGTTAATTAACCATTCTATTGAAAGTGACAAGGTTTGTAAATCTATGTTGTATTGGTTGCCATGACTAGACATTTTGTAAAACAAAACTTGCAAGTTTTGGACACCTATATGATGTCAAAATTTAGAAATCAAATTGAAACTAAATGAGATGTTGTCTCAGTTTAAGTGTTTTTCATGGATCCATGTCAGGGAGTTAAAAGCAGACAGTGCATGTAACAATGAACACATGCAATTTTAAAATATGTAGTATGTGTATGAAACAAACAACACACCGCTAGGGATTCAATATTTTTAAATAAATGTTCTTATTCCTTTATATACACTGAACATTATTATTGTCTTTTTTATTCATCAGTAAATTAGATAATACTTACAACATATCCTGTCAACAGGATCATAGTCATCAAACTCTATGAAAGCAAAACCCCTTTTCTTGCCAGTTTCTTTCTCTGTGACCACGCTCACAGAAACTATGGCACCATATGAGCTAAAGTAATCCTTTAAGTCCTCTTCTTCAATATCCTGCTTTAGGCCACCAACAAATAGCTTCTTAACAGTAGCACTAGCATCTGGCCTCTTAATTTCTTCTCTTGGTACTGCCCGTTTGGGCTCCACAACCCTATGAAAAATTAGATATGGTGATTTTGCTTTTGACACAAACAGGCCCAGCACACCTTTGAAGGCAAGATTTTGAACAAAAACGATTTTTCTTCTAAAATATCAAAATGAATTATCTACAAATCCTAACTCTATTGCGCCATGCCTTTACCCTTTCATGATCAGCAACCTGCCTACCTAGCAGTGCTCACCTTGAAGCAACTTACACATTTTCCTGTTATTGGCTACTTGTGTAGCACTACAACATTGGTTGTGAAAAGTATCAAGGATATGCTGCCTAACTGATGCATATTCGATGCAGTCTTTTTCTACAGCGGACTGTATCTGGCTACAAAAAGGGAATCTTACCTTCCGTCAATTTTATGGGGTCGATTAGTTTGTGCCTCATCAACCATTTGAGCTTGGGAATAAGTGATGAATCCGAAGCCTCTCGAGCGTTTTGTTTGGGGATCTTTCATCACTACCACGTCCACAATTTCGCCCCATTGCTCGTAGAATTCTTTCAGAGATGTATCAGTCGTTCGATAATCTAAGCCGCCAATAAAAAGCTTACGCATATGTTCTGGTTCTTCCTGTTTCAATAGAAAAAATATATAATGAAATTTTGAGCATTCTAGACTTTTTTTTCAAACAAATTGAATGAATTTGCAAGGAAAAAAAATGACTCACGAACTCATCTCCACCACCTCCGCTCGGCTTCATGTTCATATAACTCGTTTGTACAAAAAAATCTAAGAATTAGCAAGAAACTAGAAGTACCGCCGGATCTTTACAACTTTATGCTGAAGCAATAATAATCGACTAAATTACAGGAAAAATGCAATGCAGGAAAACTGATAAGCGATGCGATGGATGACAACAAACTGTAACGTCATTCGTTTCTTTTTTCATTTAGTTTTTTTTTTGGTTTGTGGTAAATTTTGTTTGAATGCTGCCATATACATAATGGGTCTCAATTTAACATTGTAAGAAACAACTACACTTTAGTGAAATTTATATTATTGATTGAACTGTAAAATAAACAAATAAAATTTAACATTTTAATGGATATGGATAATGATATCTTCGGTTAAAACTAGGGTAAAGAAGGTTTTCGGTTGTCAACATTGACATTGTTGCAAGACAATAGAACCCAAAACAAAGATATATGTGTGGGAATAAAAAAATATATAACCAGAAATAAAATTTAAATTTCGTGATAAATAATTAAAAAATATTTGATCAGGAATATCAAAGATAAATAGTATTTAAGATTTTTTTGGGGTAACGTCTACTGCTATGATGGCAACATCTAGCCACGCAGGCAGTGCCTGCGTCGCTACCTATTGATTGAATGTTTCACAAGCGACAACCACCATTTGCTTTTCTTTTTGGCGTGGCGTCGGTTCGGACTGGTCGTGTTGTGAAAGCCGAAAAGTTACCTATTGTGATTAATTTAATTTGGAACTAGATTTTTAAAATAAGTTTTCGAATCGATATTATTGCATAATCATTGAAAATGAGGCCCCAACAAAACGGAGATGATGGTTTTGTAAGTACATGTTCTATTTTTATTCTCAACGTGACTAATTCTTTAATTTGCATTATTTATTGGAAACCAACTTTATATTTATTTACTCGATTTCATTGATTGTTGTATATATACCATGCTAAATTCTGTAATTTGACTATAATTCGAATCCTCGCCCGGTTCGATAACCCACCACGCCATGTCCGCCATTTTGTTGATTGCGCGTCCTACTTTCAGGATGAGCCAGAAGTACACCGCAAAATCTTTATCGGTGGTTTGAATTACCGCACTTCGGATGAATCCCTGAAGAGTCATTTTGAAAAATGGGGGGAAATCGTCGATGTTGTTGTCATGAAAGATCCTAAAACAAAGAGGTCCCGTGGATTCGGGTTCATCACCTACTCTAAAGCTCATATGGTAGATGACGCGCAAAACAATCGGCCCCACCGCATTGATGGAAGGTTTGTACCGATTATTGTTTGTTTTTATTTCGTAGTGCAGTCCAGCTATATAAAAGATATTTTGTAGCTTTTATATCGTTTTATACTGCATAAAACACAAGACTCCGCTTGGTGAATGTCTCATGATTATTGTACACGTGGCATTTTCTGTGGGGTCAACAAATTTAATCTTAATTGGCTATTGTATGTATTCGCATATCGAAACTCAGTTATTGAACCGTATTAACCTGGATATATGTATAACTAATTGGTTATTATCTACAGGGTGGTTGAAACTAAACGCGCGGTTGCTCGTCAAGATATTAAAAATCCGGAAGCTGGTGCTACAGTCAAGAAACTGTTCATTGGTGGCATCAAGGATGATCACGACGAGGAACAGCTCCGAGAGTATTTCTCGAGCTATGGCAACGTTCAGAACGTCAGCATCGTTACTGACAAAGCTACGGGAAAGAAGCGTGGCTTTGGATTTGTGGAATTCGACGACTACGATCCAGTGGATAAAGTGTGTTGTAAGTGTTTTTTGCTATTTTTTACCCACAGGCATAATGATCTGGTAGTTATACCATACCCACAACCTTGCCCCAGGATGGATTTTATGTCTAGGTCTGGCTTCTCTAGTTGTGGAGATTAACTATTGATTATAAGCTATACCTGGCTGTCATCAAAATGACATGTCTGGTACGCAAGTCAATGTACATAAAAATATATTTTTCTTTCGTTCAATTTTATATAATTTCATGACTGAATTATTATATATTATGTGTTTTCTATCTTACAGTAAATGTACCTCACAAAATCAATGGAAAACAATTGGATGTTAAGAAAGCTTTGCCAAAGGATGGTTCTGAACAAAGAGGAGGTGGTGGTGGCAGACAAGGCCAAGGCAGGAATGACAACTGGGGTAATGGAGGTGTGTATTCTTATATTTCGAATTTAAATATACTTATGTGCTAACAAATTGTAAATGTAATTCTAAATGTTGGTGTTTTTTTTCTTTTCAGGAGGCTATGGAAACAACCAAGGTGGTAGCTGGAATAACTCTAACCCCTGGGATAACAACCAAGGAGGATGGGGTGGAAATCAAGGGGGGGGTGGTTACGGAGGTGGTGGAAACCAACGTGGAGGGGGTGGTAGCTGGGGGGGCAATCAAGACTTTGGCAGTTATGGCCAGCAAAGCTATAGTGGAGGTCCTACAAGAAACCAGCAATACAGTAACAACCGTGCTGCACCATACAACATGAACCAGGGTGGTGGTGGCGGCGGCGGCGGTGGCTACAGCGGTGGGAGCTATGGTGGCGGACAGGGAAGAGGAGGGCGCTTTTAAACCTTGGTATGTATTCTCTTTCATCACACTTCCTCACTATCATTAACCATTCAAGTACTAGTTTAAAATTGTCCCAACATTTTGAATAGGAATATAGTTTTTCAGGAATGTAAATGGGTAATAATATTTTGACTGTGAGCCCTACATAGCATTAACATGACGCTTAGGAATAGATAGCAACTCTGTCTCTTTCGGCAAATTATAGTTCCAATGATAATGCTATGCTGGTAGCCCTTAATGTTAGTGTGTTTTCTTATGACTCATTAAAGATTTTTTCAATCTCTAGGTTTCGTGCTAATTACACTAGTATAGCAGTGTTAACCGTGCTAGTGTAGGCAGTACGCTCCGGAGCACTAGTTACACACCTCATGGTCCACACGCGAGACCACCTAGGAGAAGGCGTCAGGAAAACCTTAGAAATTAGCTGGAGTTCTTGTCTCATTCATAGAAATATGAATTAGTATATTTTAAATGTGTACTGATCTTTGTAAGTTGGTCTTCTATTTATTGTAGTACTTAGGTACTTACCGTGACATACTTTTAAGGATATAGCTATGTAAAATGAAAATTAGAAATACATTTTTTACAGTAATAAAGTACAATCTAGGATAATGTAAGAACTCCTTTTTTCGTAGATGCTAGGTGTATGAGATCAATTAATTTTATTTGACATAGAATATGAAGTATCATGATTCAGACTTTCCTGACTTTTACTCAGTATTAAGTTCTCAATTAGCTGTTAAATGAAAATTTATATAGGCATATAATTAAAATTGTAGGCTAATTTAATGTAAAATAAAATTTAATACAAACTGTAGGGTTGTTTCTTTAGATCTGAAAATTTTCCTTTTTTATTTTTTGTTTAGAAGTCTTAGATGAGAACCTTACAATAAACTCAGAAAAAATATGGGTATTGCAGTTCTCTCTTGACGGATTCTTTGGTCTAGGATAAAAGGTAAACGGCAAATGCAAAAGTACATCTATCTCAGGATCTGGAACAGCTCGTGTAGGTAGGTAGGTAGGTATATACAGCTTGATTTGGCCATAAAAATATATGTATTGTCAATGTGGCCATAACGTGGATCGTCTGCCTATGTAGATGCAGTGATAAAGTTGGACAGGTGAAATCCGACGTGTGCTGATCTGCAGCGGCGCCACCATAATGAAAATCAATGAATTATATGGTGAAATTATGTACGTTGAAGGTACACCATGATATGAGATTTATCGCTGTACCTATACCGGAGAATGAAATAATGGACATTGATTGCGCCACGTAGAATTCATAGATAGGAATCATATAGCTATTTTTCTGTTACGGAAATTGATGTACCAATGCTGTTTATAGTGTACCATTGAAAATAATTATTATTTCTTAGTGATTTTATATATTTTAATTCATTTCACGTTCCGCCTGAACGCTATGAGCTGTTATGTAAGAGAGAGGCGCGCGAGTGAGCGAGAGGGAGATATGAAACCTGCCCGCGCTCGCTCCAGCGAACAAACTGAAATGAATTAAAATATAGGTATAAAATCATTACGAAATAATAATTATTTTCAATGGTACATAATAAACAGCATTGGTACGTCAATTTCCATAAGAAAAAATAACTTAATGTCATTTCTATGTACGAATCCTACGTGGCTCCGCTGCAGAGCATGCTCTGCAGCGGCGCCACAATCAAAGCTCATTATTTCGTCCACCGGTATAGGTACAGCGATAAAGCTCATGTACATGCTGTACCTTTAACGTACATCATTTCACCATATAATTTATTGATTTTTATTACGGTGGCGCCGCCGCAGAGCAGCACACAATCAGACATCTGTTTTGACCGGGGATACATGTTAAGCGGTTTGGATCCAGGTAGGAGGGAGAGGTACAACCTTATTGATATTACGAAATGATTTCTCCTGGATTTCAAAATCCTGATCTCTGTAGGTAAGATATAATACATAACAAAAAATAAAAATGTATATACATACCATCCAAATTGAGAACCTTTTTTGAGACTGTTAAAAGTAACAAAAAGAAGATTTATTTCCAGTGCAAACAGATGGAAACAACTATAGCACTTATTGCTAAGGTTGTAAACTACAGGGAATTCGTTATTCCCAACCATTCTAGTGAACAACTGGGAAAAAAGATTTCCAGTTCCCACTTATTCGACAAAACTTAACATTTGAATGTAGATTTATTAGTAACATAAATTCCCTTTGTTCCTCACAGACAACCAAGTTAGATAACCAGTAGCCAAGAAAGAAAAAAAAAATCTTCCCAGATAACTGGCTTTTTAACAGGAAGGATTTCTTCCTCTTAGCAAACCATCAAATATTCGGTAGTCTACGAGGAATAAATATTTCTTCCCAGATTACTGGTTTTTTAACAGGAAGGATTTCTTCCTCTTAGCAAACGTGATTTTTTTACAGTTTCTATAGATAATGGTACGGAACCCTTCGTGCGCGAGTCAGACTTGCAGTTGGCCGGTTTTTTTCTTATCATTTTATTTTTGTTATCTATAGGTTTTCGGAATATTCTTAGTTATTTCTTTATTATCGTTCTTCTGGGACGGTCCAATACGGAACCAATATTACTCAATGATGTTGACGAACTAGGGATTTTAATAGAAAACCCTCTGAGCCTGTCTGTTTTCTCTAATTCGTTGGCGTTTGCCTTCTACATAAATAAAATATGTATTAATCCCAAGTATTTAAGTAAAAAGTGAACCAATATTGAACAAGAACTTATATCAAACGTTACACATCCAAGATTCATCAAACATATTTTTAGGGTTCCGTACCCAACTTGAATTCGGTACACATATGTAAATCGGTGACCCAAAGGATTTATTCCTCGTAGACTACCGAATATCTGATGGTTTGCTAGCAGGAAGAGATCCTTCCTGTTAAAAAACCAGTAATCTGGGAAGAAATATTTATTCCTCGTAGACTACCGAATATCGTATGGTTTGCTAGCAGGAAGAAATCCTTCCTGTTAAAAAACCAGTAATCTGGGAAGATTTTTTTTTCATTCTTGGCTACTGGTTATCTAACTTGGTTGTCTGTGAGGAACAAAGGATAAATTCAGGGGCTTATGATTCGCTGGGTGCGAAGTACTAGGTGGGGGTAATATAATCGATCGCAGCGCTTCATAGTGGCCAATAGTAAAACTAAAGTGGGCGCTGTTATGTCATATCTCAAAGTAAACTGTTTAGACTGTTACCTAATTTGAATAAACCCGGTCCTTAAAATAATACTCATTTCGATCTGAAAACGATATTTAATTTATTACTAGTGATAGAGGAACAATTATATATGTTTATTATTATTAAATAAAACCATTTAAGAGCGTTTATACCTGCTTCACTGGCAACGTCGCAATTTTTTTCATTCTGCTTCATTATTTTGTGGTTCTTAAATGAAACTTAAAGGTATGTTCAATTCATACCCTACATCGTTAGGAATCATGTTGTGTTTAATTCACCTATCCACCCGCTTTTGCCTTTATTTAATTACAAAACAAGATATAGACATGAATACATTTATAGAGCCTTAGTTGTGCCAATTAATATAAAATTTTGAATTGTGCCAGCTTAACTACCGAAAACCTAATGAATGTATTGAAAACACGTTCAACTTACATTCATATTTCTCAAAATAATCAAGGAAAACAAAAAAATATGCGACGTTGCCAGTTAAGCGGGTAAAAACCCTCTTAAAGTAGCTTTGGCTTCTTGTTTTACAGTAAAACTACAACTAAAAATTAAGTAAACATACCCTGACTTAATCTTTTCTTCTGTTTCCGCGATTATTACTCATTGAAATAAAACAATTTAACGGATTATATCGCGTATATTATCTCATTTTAGTTACCGACGTTTCGGAAGCTTTCCAGCTTTCCATGGTCACGGGAGGACTGAGAAAAGATGTATTTTCCTCTGTCAAAGTTACAATTTTGTGCAAACTACCCATTTTTTGAAAAAACACAAATAAAGGTGTACATACATGCCAGATGGGCCTAAGCTGTAAAGACAGTTACACATGTGCCAGAAGGGCTTAATTATTTTATTCTAATAATTTATAATCCGATATAATCCGTTAAATTGTTTTATTTCAATACCCTGACTTATTCAAAATAAAACACTTTTTGAATCAATTTTACTTACCCCATTTGATTTGAATGACAAAAAATGATTTCACAACCCTTTCTCCACCCAATTTTGTCCCGTTTCCTAAACACGGAAAGTTTTTACGGTATATGCCAGGCCACTGTGACGAGAACCGTGCGTCATGCCAATAACTTCTAATATATATGATGCTATCTTTATTAAATTAATTCATTACGTGATAGAGCAAATATTTTATTTTCAAGTTTTCAAAAATAAGATATTTAATTTACATGTAGTTAATCGAATTTAATTTTTCGATAGGCCTGTTTAGCTTAAAAAGTACGTAATTATTTTTATAAACAAAATTATCACGAAAATGGTTGTTATAATTCATTCAATAAGTATTAATTCTTCGAATTACGTTTAATTTATACTACCAAAAACAGTTCTTGTCGTTACACTAAACTTTTTATTTTATCTCAATGAGAACAAAAAAAAAACTGACTATTTAATTAATCGATTAATAACCTAGACAAAAACAAAAGCCTACCTCGAGAATAAAATATTTTTTAGTAACTAATAATATTTATACACGTTACGAAAATTCTTAGTGGCCCCTATATTGTTTTGAGCAGTATACATTTATTTGCGACGCGTATCCTAGTCTCTGGCCTGCCGGAAGCGTTCAGCCATGACTCATACGTGTCGTCACTGGTCTGGAATGGGTTAAAGTATCACAGTAATTTTGGAAATAAATTAATAGATTATTTTGGATTATAATAATATTGTGTCACAACGTCGCGATTAATGTCAAAACGTCAGAGCCAACAAAGTTGTGAACGCTAGGTGGAGCTGAACTCGTGGACGGAGCCATATTAACGCGTCAACTAAGCGATATTCTCCATTGGTAGATCCTCAAGATTTATAGTTATAAAATATAAAAATCGTCTCGACCCTGTTTATAGAAATCGTAACGATTATCTCTATTATTATTTTTTTTTGGTGGGGAGATGGTTTATATGATATCCGCTTATAATTTGACTATGTCGAACTAACTTACCGTTACTCATGACATCAATCAAGTTCTTTGCTAATTAATGTTAACAAAATGAAGATAAGCATTTTCATCAAGAGAAAGTACGCCAATGAATTCTTAATTTATGTAGCAGCTTTTATATAGGTAAGAAAAGAGTTGTATTTTCAAGGACAACGAGTAACCAGGCCTAGCGCGTAAAAGATAACCACTTTCCTTTAGATACTGATGATGGGATAAGTGCGGAGAAGAGGTAATTGGGGTTAAAATGGGCGAGGGGATGGGATAGACGCTGGGAAGAGGTACATTTTTTTTTAAATAGCGAAGGCACAAATAAAACTGGCGGAGGGAAGAGCGACAGTTATTAACTTGAGACTTTATTTGCAGCATTCAGACTTGGAAGAATTTTCTGTACGGGGGGAGCTCAACAATTAAATATATTGACTAAAGTACATCAATTAATGCGTTTATTGCGTTGAAGTCCCATTTGCTTTTTATTTCTAATCATTTAAAATTTTATTTTCCATGACGAACTGCGGGAGGGACTGGGGTCATATCAAACGGCCAGAGTACTATCATCTCAGGTGAGTATTGTTTTTATACAGTGTTGACTTGTAAGTAATGTTACACTATCATATAACGACCTCTGTGTTCTAATAACAAACGGTACAGTATCGATAAAAATAGGGTAGCGATCGTTGAAGGCGTATGCATCTTTCAACTCTGTAACATCGATATCCGATGACCGTACATCGATCGATGGAGGTCTAAGATCATACTATGAAATTACATAGTCACGTTCACTTATACCTATATTCGTTTGTTACTTAACTGTGACTGGTCGATTTTACATGTATTATTACGTTTTTGCCTTCATTTTATTCAAATAAAGTGTTGAAAAAGATAACTGTGTTTATTTACTCCACCATCCTCGATCCATTTCTCTTACTCGTGATAGTACGGTCGGAAAGAAATTGGTCAACCACTTTTGAGTGCCACTTCGGCAATCGAAAGTTCTCGCACTGACGCCAGTCTGCATTTGCTGACTAAATTTCAAAGACCTCGTTCTGCAATCACCATTTTATTTCTGTCTAGTCGTCGCATTACTTCGCTGCTTGGCGCTCAAAAGGGTTATAATACGTATGAAATTGTTGAAAAATGGACCAATTTCTTGGCGGAGCGTATCAAGGGGATTTTTTTTTTGCTGTCACTACTATACTTTCTGGTAGTACTCTCGATCGTTACCAGTATTTACTTTAACTTGAAATATGTTACCAAACCCGATTTTTTTTTGTTATATAGTATTTATGTAATCTAATAATACTTTGAATTAAGCTCATTAGAATACGAAAAAAAAGCGGGATACCGTAAGTGAATACCGGTATTAGATCCCACTGCATTAAGGGGATATCAGACGGTTCACTTGAATTAATGTTCCCGAATGAATTCATTCGTGAGCGAATCATTTAGATAGGATTTTTGTTTCACTTCGTTCAAACGTGTCACTGAGTGAAAGATGCAAAATGAAAGAAGTGAACCGTCTGATATCACCTTTGCAATTTAACCTAAAACCCGTTCTACACCTTTTGATCCGATCCTAATTATCGGATAAAATCGGATAGTGTATTTTGCAACAGGCCCTAAAAATAGGGAATATGCATTAATTTTAATTTAGGCTTTATTAAAAGCTCATTCATGTAACAAGCAGTACACAAAAATGATTTTTCGAATAGCTATTAAAATAACCACGATATAAGCCATCAAACATTTCATTCTATCTCTTTCTTGCAAAACAGATTTTAATATGGAGTTTTTATGGCCGGAGTGCACTGTGACGTAACAGTGCATATCGGACCTCTGTCTAATTACTAGTTTAAAATGCCTATATTATGCGTATTCCTTGGCCAATTTTAATTTCACATTTTAAAATAGTTTTTACGGTTTTTTGATTTTTGGTTAAAAAAAGCGATAAAGAAAATTCATGCATGTACCCTATTGGGATCTGAGGGGCTACTCCGAAACCCGAAAAACGGTGTGAGTGTGGACTGAGGGACCACTTGGTTTTAATGGTTTTAGTAAGTGTAAAAATATAGTAGTAGTAGTGACTTACTTTGTAAAAAAATCTTAGAATTCGTATAGAATTCACTAAAAAGTTATACAGCCAATGGTCCCTCAGTTCACACACTGAACCTTCCACTTCTGGGCAAGTGTTTAATATACTGGCTTATTTTGATGTTATAGATTTAGTAAAAACGTGTTTAAACGCATTCGTAATGACCGAAACCTAATTTGGCAATGATTATACACTAAAGCAGTCTTCCTTCTTTGGTCCCTGAGACCGCATAAAATGATGAATAAATCGGTACATTTGTTAAAAAAAAATGTAATTTTCTTTGCAAACATCAGTAAAAATCGCATGGAAGATTATAAAAGTTAAACAAAAGCACAACTATTAATCAATGTCATCAAATTTATATTTGTTTGTGGTCCCTCAGTTCACACACTATGAATTACTAAAATAATTAAAATATCCTAAAATATAAACATTACGGAAAGGTTTGTCGTACTGAGGTTTAGTTAAAATGTTTGACTACATGTACATATTTTTTTAACGTGGATTGATAGCGTATAATATAAGATAATTGCTTTTTAATATTTCCTTAGCAGAGTAGGGTGTCCACACAATGAAAAGCATTTACTAATGTGAATCATTTTTAAATTTAACTTTTTAAATTTGCTTACTAACATTAAATGGACCAAGGAAAAACTGCATACAGCCAACTACATTTTAGATTCTGTAAGCAAAATTACGAAATTAAAAACAAACTAAGTATCTGGTATCAGTTTTGGTGCGGTAAAACATGTAGCTCGAATATATTTGCCCTGCGTATTATGTTGTTTAAAAAATAAAAAGGCGGTAAATTAACTCGAATTGATGTGTTTGGTTTGTTATTGCTTATTAGCTGTGTAATAGGCAAAATAGTATTGTGTTGCAATGGATTTGTTATTTATACTCCTGTTTTCCGCGTTGAATATCTGGTAAGTACCTCCTTTAAGCAGCATCTATATATATATTACGCGAGGCCGATTTTTGTTCATTCCATCAGAACTATAGGATCACGCAGAACTAGCAAACATTATGTGCAAGAATTCATTTTTTTTATTTGACTGCGCCGAGCACAAAACTATTCTCAGTCATTTCATTGCTCTGACTGTCCGATTTACAATTATGAATTGGTAAAACACGACCAACAAAATATTGAAGGGGACAGACGTATTCATTGCAATACAGAAGATAGCTTACGAAAAATTTAAAAAGAAATTGAAAAAGAAATCCTTTAACAAATAATGTGTGTTTTATTATTTGCCACTGAGGTATAAAACTCAGCATATAATTTGATCACGTAAATACAATTACTGAAGTTAGTGTTCAAATTTACGTGCCGGGAACTATTCATTCTAAATATTAGACCTCATTCAATGAACCTAGACCACTTTGGCTGAATACGTTACGATCCCTTGCCATAGAAAAAAAATGAACGTCAGTTAACACTAATCGTACAGATTAAATATAGTTGCCTAGTGCAAATAATATTCGTTTCTGAGTTGGCAGTCTGATACGTAGTATCTCTTATTAGTCTGTGCTCAGTACGACAAACCTTTCCATAATGTTTATATTTTAGGATATTTTAATTATTTTATTAATTCATAGTGTGTGAACTGAGGGACCACAAACAAATATAAATTTGATGAAATTGATTAATAGTTGTGCTTTTGTTTAACTTTTATAATCTTCCTTGCGATTTTTACTAATTTTTGCAAAGAAAAATGCATTTTTTTTGTACAAATGTACCGATTTATTAGTTAAGACTGCTTTAGTGTATAATCATTGCCAAATTACGTTTCGGTCATTACGAATGCGTTTAAACACGTTTTTACTAAATCTGTAACATCAAAATAAGCCAGTATATTAAACACTTGCCCAGAAGTGAAAGGTTCAGTGTGTGAACTGAGGGACCACACCTTTGGCTGTATAACTTTTTAGTGAATTCTTTACGAATTCCAAGATTTTTTTATAGTCATTCTCGACTACTACTATATTTTTACACTTACTAAAACCATTAAAAACCAAGTGGTCCCTCAGTCCACATTCACACGAAAAACGAATTTCGTATAGCGCCATCCCGCTCACGCAAATTCAGCTTAACATGAGAGCGAGAGGATCGGCAGGTTACGAACTTCGAGTTTCGGAGTAATGCGGCTGTTGCACAATACATTATCCAATAATTAGGATCGGAAGGTCTAGAACGCGTTTTAGTATTATAAACTTATTCTAGGTAGGTTACGGGTACGAAATTAATCCGCTTTGTTTTACCAGGGCAAAGATTATATAATACTTTAACGGGTAAGAAAAACGATCCATCATCCTCCATAGCACAGAGGAGCTACACTGAAATTCGAAGTTCGTATCGCGCCATCTCGCTCACTCAAATGCAGTTTAAAATGAGAGCGAGAGGAACAGCACGATACAAACTTCGAATTTCAGAGTTACCTCATCAGGAGGTTACCTACTCTGAAATTCAAAAATCGAAGTTCGTAATGTATTGTCCCTCTCGCTCTCATATTATGCTGTATTTGAGCTAGCGGGAGGGCGCTATATGAACTTAGTTTTTTGGGATTTCGGATTAAACCTGTTCTACACCTACCGATCCGATCCTAATTATGGGATAAAATCGGATAGTGTATTGTGCTACAGGACAGGCCCTAAAAATTGGGATCTGTTGCACAATACATTTTCCAATAATTAGGATAGGATCGGAAGGTCTAGAACCCGTTGTAGCCCTTCAGAACAGTTGTATAAACAGTTGCACGCAGCGCCTAAGTAATACATGAAAGACTCCACAGCAATAGAAAGACACTTAAAAAATAGTGATTGCAGGAGAGATCGATACTCGGAGTCAAAGAGGGGCTACTACGGTTTCGAAATTCAAAGTTCGTATCGTCGCGTCCCTTTCGGTCTCGTATAAAATTTTATTTACGTTAGTGGGACGACGCATTACAAACATCGCAGTAGCCCTTCTGATCAATGAAGTTTGGATGACAAAATACTACAAAGCTGGCGTCAGTTGCACGAATGTTGTATGTGAATTGATTGGCTGGCTCTTGCGCCAAAAAGGTTCATTGCTGTGGCTTCTGAATTACTTCGCTGCTTGGCGCTTAAATGGTAATAGTATAATAAGATTCAAAGAGGACATCTCTATTATTCCACTCGATAGTCTGTCCAAACTGCTAATTTTATGTCCGAATTTGAAGCGCCTGTGGCCAGCGAGTGTCTAAGAAGATGCAATTATAATATTCATGAACATTTTGTTATTTAAATGTTAAAAAACATACAAAGACCAATTTTTATTTTAGTTAATTGAGGATTTTAAGAATATTTTTAAATTAAAGTAATGTGAAAAGGAACATATTTGAATACACCAATCAGCGTCTAGAGTCTGGCAAATGAAAGATGAGAATGAAATCAACCGTGAAATTTAAAAATTTAGCTGCAGTGTACCTGTATGGGCTCGATATAAACACATTTGAATGCTTTACTCATCAACTAATAACTTAATAATGAATGGCAAAAGCAATGAATTTGTTTAACTCTAGCTCATACAGGCGCACCGCAGCTACATTTTTAAATTTTGCGGTTGATTTCATTCTCATCTTTCATTTGCCAGACTCTAGTGACGTCACTCCTGTTATGACAACTTATAGTCGACAAGGTTAAATGTAATGTTACCTACATCACAGTCCTACATGTTCCGTATAAGTACTTACAAACTTGAATTTTTGGATCAGAAGGTCGAGTTAAAGAAAATCATATTTGATAACTTTGTTGAAGTAGATAGACACATGTACAGTGCGGCATAAAATAGTAGAAAATAATGAGGGCGCCACTTTCTACGTAACCAATATTTTTGACGCAAAATGTTTAAGCATGGCAACAATTTAGTAGAGATTTTTTTTAGTTCCATTTTATTTAACTTCTACTCTTTTATGTCGCTCTGTATCGACCAACACGGCTTTTTTATTTTCACGGAGTTAGTGGCAGTGGCACTGTCATGATTATTTCCATCAAGTAGAAGATGGGGACTGCACACTTGACGACTGCACCGTTGACGGATTGTCCATTTAAAACAGTTTACAGAGTACCTTTTGTTACAAGAAAAAATCTTGAAAATCGTAAATAATGCAAAACTATAAAAGATAGCGACAACTATGTCAAATGTTAGACAGGTGAGACGTCATCAGAACGGTAGGTTTGTTTTTACGCGAAAATTATAACTTTTCTTAAAAATAGAAGCAAAAATGAAAATATTGCATCTCGTCTATTAATTTTGACGTAAACAATTCCAAGGAGGTCCATATAAATAATTTCGATATCGATATTCAAATCACTAACTTCCAATTGAAATATGTAAATATTCATGTAGGTATATTAAATTTATTTTATCTACGCACATACCATTAGTGACCATACCAAACCGTAGGAACTGACCATCATTATTACATGCAACCAATTTTACTATGAAAATCTTTCTTGTCTGTGGTAGTAGGTAAAATCTGTACTTTAAATCCGTTCTACACCTTCCGAT
This sequence comes from Hedya salicella, assembly GCA_905404275.2. Classification (NCBI taxonomy): domain Eukaryota; kingdom Metazoa; phylum Arthropoda; class Insecta; order Lepidoptera; family Tortricidae; genus Hedya; species Hedya salicella. The sequence goes on from FR990097.1 coordinate 32,371,441, forward strand.
TCGATCCTAATTATCGGATAAAATCAGATAGTGTATTGTGCTACAGAGGGATTACTCCGAATCTCGATTTTCGAAGTTCATAACGTATGATCCCTCTCGCTCTCATGTTAAACTATATTTAAGTGAGCGAGATGGCACTATACGAACTTCGAATTTCGAGTTTCCGAGTAACCCCCCAGGCCCTAAAAGTTGGGAACTGTTGCACGATAAATTATCGATAGTTAGGATCGGATCGGATAGGATCGGAAGGTCTAGGACCCGAAAGTTATTTCAGTATAGATTTTTCTATGACATTATATTTAAATTTGGAACAGCTGTTAAAACTCAAGTGGATCTCTATTCTAGATAGTATCCGTAGATATTAAAACAGTTCTCGATACGAAACGTTAATGCAGTATGTTTTTTTTTTTTTATACAGGGTGACTGGAAATTCGCCGTATTCCTTCAAAGGGGTTATTCTATGGTTCATTTGCAATGATTTAAGTCCAGTCAACTAGGGGTCAAAACTCATTGGTTTTCAAGTTATTGGAGTTTTTAGATTTTTTTGGAAAATACCCGCCTATCGACCTACAAGTGGTATTTTTATACAAACTACTTCAATTTGGATTAAAAAAAAAACATTTTCTTTTAGCCAATGAGTTGCTAATTACGATAAATAACAAAAACATGCAAAAAATGCAAAATTTTACAGAAAAAAAAGAATTTGAAGTCACCAGTACTTGATTTTATTTCCAAATTTTGTAACATTTTAACACATAACTTTAAAAAAAGGTAGGACACTTGACGTACAAATTACAGAAATAAGTTTCTAAGTTCATAAGCTTTCTAAAAAGGTACAATGGTTGACATTTTTAGCTCAATTCTTAAAATTATTATTAATAATAGCAGAGCCGGTCTTGACTTAGCGTACTTGGCCCTTAATCGGTTCGGCGACACAAACAAACTAATTAAGGGTCATCAGGTTAATTCGTTTGTTAATCACTTTAAATTTGTTTCTGCGTGGGCTTTATTTGCCTTATCTTATCAATTTTTTATGGGCTGGCGGTAATTTCTATGGGGTGGGGTTAGGACTAACCGAGGTTTAAATAATCTTCATGTGTAAGTAATCAGTTATTCCAATCCGGACGACTGATAATTAAGTTTCTTTCTCAAATGGCTGCTTACCAATTTGCGGAATACGCAGATATCTTTTATTGTTACGGGCTCTGTGACGGTGATGCCGCTGCAGCTAGAAGAGAGTACCAACGTCGTTTCCCTAACCGCCGTTTACCACACGTAAGCGTGTTTGGTACAACGTACCGTCTTATTCGGGAAAATGGAACTGTTAAACGCCGCCAAGCCGATGCCGGAAGACCTCGACATTACGATCCTGCTGAAGAAGAACAAATCCTCCAGATTTTCCGGGCAGACGGCACTACCTCGACGAGAATCGTAGCTAACCAGCTCGGTCTGTCTCAGTGGAAGGTATGGTTTACCCTCCACTCAGCTCGGCAGTATCCATATCATTACACTCCAGTACACGCAATTGAAGAGGGAGACCCTGCAAGAAGGATGGATTTCTGCAGATTTGTAATCAATGCTGATATCGAAGATCCCGAGTACCTGAGAAGAATCTTGTGGACAGATGAATCCAATTTCGACCGCGATGGGATAACAAACTACCACAATCTGCATTTTTGGGCTCCTAAAGGTCAAAACCCAAGGAAATCAAGCGAAGGAGCTCATCAACAAAGATTTTCTTTAAACGTGTGGATGGGCATTGTGCACAATCATTTGATCGGACCCTTCTTTCTGCCCGCGAGATTAACCGGCATCGCGTATGAAAATTTTTTGAGAGATGAAGTACCCATGCTACTGGAAGATGTGCCACTTGCGACGAGACAGAATATGGTTTACCAACACGATGGCTGCCCTGCTCATTATTACGGGGGTGTGCGACAGTGGCTGGATCGAAACTACCCAAGAAGATGGATTGGTCGAGGAGGACCAATCCCTTGGCCAGCCAGGAGTCCAGATTTAACTCCGTGTGATTTCTACATCTGGGGTCACATGAAGGCGTTGGTCTACGACCGACCGATACGTAACGTAGAAGAGTTACGTCAAAAAATTTTGGCAGCTGCACAAAAAATTAAAGAAGAGCTTTCAACGCGAGTTACAATCACTGAAGTACGAAAAAGGCTTCGTGCTTGCATACGAAACCAAGGCAGGCAGTTCGAGCAAAATTTGTAATTACAAACTGGTTTTCCTTTTTAAAATTAAATTATTATTATTATTTTTATTTTTGTTCTTTCCCCAGTTTCTCCTTATCTTACCTTACTCATCAAGTCAAGTCCTCAGCCTGCTCTGCTATTATCATTAATAATTTTAAGAATTGAGCTAAAAATGTCAACTATTTTACCTTTTTAGAAAGCTTATGAACTTAGAAACTTATTTCTGTAATTTGTACGTCAAGTGTCCTACTTTTTTTTAAAGTTATGTGTCAAAATGTTACAAAATTTGGAAATAAAATCAAGTACTGGTGACTTCAAATTCTTTTTTTCCTGTAAAATTTTGCATATTTTGCATGTTTTTGTTATTTATCGTAATTAGCAACTCATTGGCTAAAAGAAAATGTTTTTTTTTTTAATCCAAATTGAAGTAGTTTGTATAAAAATACCACTTGTAGGTCGATAGGCGGGTATTTTCCAAAAAAATCTAAAAACTCCAATAACTTGAAAACCAATGAGTTTTGACCCCTAGTTGACTGGACTTAAATCATTGCAAATGAACCATAGAATAACCCCTTTGAAGGAATACGGCGAATTTCCAGTCACCCTGTATAAACCGCACGTCATTTTATTTCGAGTAATATGAGAATAAAAACATTCGTTTGTCTATGTTTTTTTTAAACATTCGTTTCGACAGGGGGTCGAATTGCCGCCATTAATGTTGTCATTTGTATATAGTTTTTTTTCTGTTATGTAAGTACAATTGTGAAAAGATGTGTGTAATTTACATTTACGTTGAAAATATGAGTAGTAGTGACTCCGAGTACTATATGAACACTCAGCCGGATATCATAAATGCAGTAGTTGTAGCAAATAACTTGTTGTCAGAAAAATCGAGAGCTAAATATGAGAAGGCGTACAAAGATTTTATAGATTGGAGAGTGAACAAACGCACGACTTAGATGTGAATAAAAAAAATGTTTTTGTTTTTGTTCAAACTTTATTTTTTATTGTCATATTTTAATATCTATAGTCTAGATATTTTACAAATAGCACTAGTAACAATTCAGGTCATTTCCCTACAGCTTCTGAACCCATCTTAACTTATGATGTGAGTGTAGATAAAGTAGTATATGCATCTGTACATAATGAGGCCTTAAAATACTCGTGTGATCCTATTATGAATCTTGCTGACGCTCGTTTTAAGATCTCTCATTATGTATCAGTTGCATAAACTACTATTGTTATTTAGGTTATATTAGACATTCAAACCATTTCAAACAGTGTTATTTAAAATGCAGTATTCTTTTTCGATTCTTGATCTATACAACCCTTAAATGCGTGGTGTAAGATGCATCTTACATAACCAAAATATAGTTAGTGCTAGATCTAGCTTATAGACCTTATAGTATGCACTCCCAGCACTTTTACAATACTATGAGCGGTATCGAAATTATTCTTGCTAAATAATTTAATTCGTACATGATTATGATGTTATTAGTAGGTTATTTTATTATGTATATCTTATTAATTAGATAAACAACTAAATGAAGGAATTGTGAGGAATATATTTATTTCATCTGCACAAAAGAAAACTTATCGTACAAAAGGTGAACTAATGCCATAAGGCATCTTAGGGCAAAGTAGAAAAAATTTGGTTGGTGCTGAGACTTATCTTCGATTTATTATTATTTGAGATTCCATAAATTCTTAACCTTTCTTGAAATATTTTTTTCGTGGCTATAGTATTCGTTCACATGGACTTTGTGGAAAGTATACTTCATACAGGTGAATTAAATATCTCCTCGCATGTAGAGTCTGTCAAGCGAGTCGTGTTCACGACCATTTCGCTGATTATTTGTAATGGCAACGGGTCTATATCGATTGGCATACAATTATTAGTCCTATCGTTGTGTCGCATAACGTCTTCTGTCCTAATAACGTATGGCATACACTTTGTTCCGCATATTTTTGAATGACCGAAGTTGTTGCTCCTATTATCGTTTGTCCTAAATATTATTTATCCTATCGTTTGATGTGGCTAAGATTCTAATTTCGAATGATTGGTGTGCATAATTGTAGTGTTCCTAATATTTAATGTGCTAAAATTGTTTTTACTACATGTGATTAAGCATAAATCTCGATGATTTTTTGCAAGCAGAGTTCTTAAACGTTAAAAGTTAACGCCTAGGAAAATCGCAATAGCAAATGCAGTAATGGCACGATTCGCACTATATTTGCCTGTCGCAATAATAACGCAGCAAAACCGGCGTCTCGCTCGCTCGCTTCGCTCGCTCGTTAGGGTCACAGATCTACCTAACACTCCTCCTCGCTTCGCTCGTCGTCGTACCTAACCTAACCAAAGTCTGACCTGCCTTAAAGTAGAATACGTAACGCTTCTGACTTCACGCTTACCATAGTTTAGTTTAGGTGCTGTAAGTGTAGCCAATTTGATAATAGGCAAAATAATTCTTAGGACAATTCATGTTAGGAATAGTATGCTTTAGACAATTCGATTTTAGAGTTATCAATATTAGGACAAACTTGCTTTAGGACTTTAAATGAGTATGCGCAAAAATTATTAGGGCAAACGAGTAGTATGCCATTCAACAGTATGCCAAACATTCTCGGCCAAACATTTTTGGAACAAAAAACGTTATGCGAAACGACAGGCACCCAATGGCAACATTATTATATGTCAAACGAATTGTCACAACTATCTATTCTAACCTCGTAGTATCACGTTATTTGTTGGATTATTTGATTTTATAATGGCGAAATTAATAAAAAACAGGAGTATGTTGTTTACTATGTTTAATAAATATAATCATGTAAAGATTGAATCAGACAACGTGATACAGGAAAAACTACGACTTTTGGATGAACTCGTTGCAATATCAGGGAGGTAGATTGAAAATTCTTGATACTCTACTTTTAGATCAATCAATTTATCATATTTTATTTGTTTCATAATTGGTGCAATTAAGCAAGGTGAGTGGAACACACCGGAAAAAAGCGTCCACGACAGCCAACTGTATCCCAACTCGAGGATTTCGATTTATCAGTAATGAAATACGCAATATAATCAATGAATTTTCCTGCGTAAAAAAGCAAGTTCCAATTCTGCGAAATTGACTAGCAGATTTAAAAGAATCTATTGGATTTACTGGCTGTTATGCAACGTTGAGACAAATATTGCTCAATGATGGATTAAAATTCAAGAAGAATAAAAATGAAAGTTTAATTCTTGTTAAAAAGTTTGAACTATCAGCATCGCGACTTAGATAGTTTCTCAGACGTATTGATTAAAAGCGAATGGTTACGAGAAAAATCTAGACTAGCTACTATGTAAAGCAAATAAATAAACCACCAACTATGAATAATTTGAAGACTGATATTCAAAAATGGCTAGTAAAAGAACACCAGTTCATTATGAAAATACTTCACAAAGGCCGAAGTTATGTGCCTTGTCAATGAGCATAACACAACTCCAATTTTTCAAGCTGAAGAATTATTGGAAGAATATGGCCATGAGGTTTTGAAACTTCCACCATATCATTGTGACTTAAACGTATTTGAACTCACATGGTGTTTGGCTAAAAAAAATGCAAGTAAAAACTTAGGAATCCCAGGTAAAGTAATGGAGAGAACCTTATCAAGCAATGTTTTAATAGTGTCACAGCTGATGATTGGAAAAAATGCAGATCACACTATTCATACAGAAAAATTAGGGATAGGATAACGAAACAGAATTTGAACCTTTTATCATTTCTCTACGTAATGATGATACTGACATTGACAGTGATTTATCTTATGAAGGTATTGAATTTTTAGATTCTGATTCTGACTAATAAAGATCTAAATTGAAATGTCCTTTTTTATTTATTCACTATGATTTATTTTTTTATTTTTAGTGGCGTACCACCACTACAAATAACACAATTTTTATTTTATAAATATTGATACAAAGAATAATTCCAAAGGAGAAAAATAAATGTAATCTACTACAGCTGGAGTGGGTCTCGTCTCTTACCCACGACCTCTTCTTTTCTCCGCTCATTGACTTTAGCCAAGTGTTAGGCTCAAAGAAAAGTGGAGAGGAGGAGGAGGTAGGACATTTAATTTTTCCTTTGCAATTAATCTTTGTACCTATATATATCTATACCATATATATCTATATCCTAACCCACGTGTGCAACCTGGCACTTTCTACTGGAGTTTTTCCTGGTATATTTAAAAAAGCTCAAATAACCCCGATACACAAGGATGGTGACAGAGGCTGTGTCAACAATTATAGACCAATTTCCATCCTTCCCGCCATGTCAAAAATCTTAGAACGCGTTATAAACTCACGCCTAGTTAAGTACCTAGAAAAGAACAACCTTCTGTCCGCCTCACAATTCGGTTTTCGTAGAGGAAAATCAACCGCAGACGCGGTGCACGAACTAACTCATGATGTTGTTAACAAGCTAGATAGTAGACAAAAGACAGTAGCTTTATTTCTTGACCTTGCGAAAGCATTTGACACGGTCTCTGTACCCATCCTTGTATCCAAACTGGAAAAACTAGGCATCCGTGGGCTTCAATTGAAACTCTTTGAGAGTTATCTTACAGGTCGTACACAATATGTCAAAATAGGAAATGACACGAGTGACGAGGTAAATATCACGTATGGCGTCCCACAGGGCAGTATCCTTGGCCCCACGCTTTTCTTGACCTATATTAACGATTTGTGCCAATTGCAACTGGAGTGTGGTAAGATCATTACGTATGCTGATGATACTGCCCTGATATTCCATGGCAACACGTTGAACGACGCCTTTCGGTATGCGCAGAAGGGTCTGAACGTAGTAACGAAATGGCTGTCTAACAATGTCCTAACTCTGAATGTCCTTAAAACTAAATACATCACCTTCTCCCCTAAAACCGTTAATCACAAAGACCACGCCCCGTGTCCCATACTAGCCCACACGTGTCTTAACCCAGACCTCCACAACTGTCACTGTCTTGCACTGGAAAGAGTTACACATTTAAAATATTTAGGAGTAGTACTTGACCAGAATCTTAACTTTAAGCTGCATATTGACCTCCTTACTGCAAGAACACGTAAACTCATATTTATATTCAAAAACCTGCGTCACATAGCTGACACAAATATAATAAAAATGGTTTACCTTGCACTGGTGCAATCTAATCTCTCATATTGTATCTCCTCCTGGAGAGGAGCACATAAAACCCACCTGCTGAAATTAGAAAGGGCTCAGCGAGCAGTACTAAAAGTTAGTGCGTTCCTACCGTTCCTGTACCCCACAAGTGACCTGTACAAAATATGCAGTGCTAACAGTGCGGCAGTTATTTTTCCTAGACATCATCCAAAAAAAGCACTCGACGTTAATCTACGAACCTCTTAAGATCGCAAATAAAAGACGTAATAATCAGATCTGTCCTATAAAATAATTTAATACTCGGCTTGCACAGAGGTTCTACTGTTTTCTCGGTAGTTTCTTATATAATAAAGCTAACAATGAACTATCTATTTATACCCAAACAAGATCATACTCTAAAAAGTCTGTAACAGAATGGCTCCTAAATTTGGATTGTAATAGTACCGAAAAGCTGATGATCCCAATCTCATAACCTCTAAACACACATGTAGCACACACAAACAAACACACACACACACACGCACACACACACACACACACACACACACACACAGATATGCTAATAAGAAATCATGTTTGTAATACTCTTTGGATATTTAACCATATACTCGTAACTATACTTTGAAATTGTTTACTTCTCATATAGTGAAGTTTATATAACTAATACTCATCCCCAAAGTCTGTTCTTATAGATACCTGAGAGATGGAGACCTGGTGACCTGACATACAGGTTCCCCCTAGTTCGGGCACCAGTCTCCACCGCACTAGTTGTATACCTATTCATAAGAAAAATACCATAACTTACTGTATATAAACTGTATACTATGTGGTGGAGAAAATAAATACTTTTTTACTTTTTTTTACTTTTACTATATCCACTATGAGCTAATTCTTATGAATTCAATGTTTTCTAAGGAACTGAGATATAACCGCCATGCAGACGATGTCACGGGCTAAAAGCAAGCCTTGCAGTCTGTATATATATATATCGCTATTTTCTATACAATACAAGATACTGAAACATCATAAACCATACAATAATATTCAAGTATCAAACACATGTGATCGGTGTACTATCAGTGTTAACATCTACAAGATTTTTTAATTTGCCGCCTTTTAAAAGGGACACGACTCGCTTGACAGACTCTATCAAACGTTCCTAAACTAGAGAGTTGACAAAAACCAAAAAATGTTTTGTAATTTTTCAGTTTTTGACTTATATTTCTTAAACCAAGCAATATTTTAAGTGAAAACAACACAATTAACAGTAATAATGGTAACCACACAAATGCAATTTTTACATTTTAAGAAACTTTGTCTAACTTTTGATTGGCTGTATCCCAGTTAATAATGGGTCTCGAAAAAGAGAACAGAAAAGATTTAAAAAAAATATTTCTCTTTAACTTCCCATGCAATGTGATACCCAGATGTGCTTAAATTTTTTATACTATATAAAGCTGCATTACCACTCATTTCTAACCGGAGAGTAGTGTGGCCCAACTGGAGCTACTTGGAGTATAGGTCTCTATATGGTTGTATAGAGCTCGGCCCCTGGACCCCAGGAAAAATACGAGATCGAGTCTACCGTCACAGACTCAAAATTTGGTCAACGGTTTGGAAAAACGGTAAGAGATGGAGGGGGGGTCTTTGACCAAATGTCATAGAGGACCCTTGGCAGTTTCTCGAGCCACCATTTTTTTTTCAAAATGGCGACCTCAAAATGGCGGAAAATTTTCAAAATGGTCCTAGCGGCGTGAAATTTAGTATTTGGGGGTTTTTGGGGTCCAGGAATTTAATTTTGGAAAAATTTTTTTTTTTCGTCTACTTTTTTTTTTGTATGGAAAATTTTTTGAATCGCCGCGACGGCCAAACGGTGCGAGATGGGTGGGGGATGCTCAACCAAATGTCATAGTGGTCGGGCGTGGCTATCGATTAGACTTGATTTTTTTTCAAGATGGCGACTTCAAAATGGCGGCCGATTTTTAAATTGGGCTGAGGGGGTTGAAATTTAGTATATAGGGTGCAATGGTGCCTACAATTCCGAATCTGCAATCAGATTTTGAAAATTCGGACAAGTTCGGACAAAATCGAAAAATTAAAAGTGGCCCAGATACAGCTCGACCGAGGGCCGCAGGCCCGAGGTTGAGCGTCGAAACAGGCGAGGCCGAAGGCCGAGCTTCCGCGGAGCACCAAAGGTGCGGAGCGTTACGTCGTGACGCGAGCCCGAGGGCCCGGAGGGCCCGTAGGGCGAGCCCACCCAAAAACTTACTATATCCCAAGTAATTTTAGCTCGACGGAGGGCCGCAGGCCCGACGGCGAGCGTCAGCGACCGCGAGGCCGCAGGCCGAGCTTCCGCGTAGCACCGAAGGTGCGGAGCGTCACGACCGGCTCCCACCTACGCGAGCCCAAGGGCCCGAAGGGCCCGCAGGGCGAGCCCACCCAGACACTTACTATACCCCAAGTAATTTTAGCTCGACGGAGGGCCGCAGGCCCGACGGCGAGCGTCAGCGACCGCGAGGCCGCAGGCCGAGCTTCCGCGTAGCACCGAAGGTGCGGAGCGTCACGACCGGCTCCCACCTACGCGAGCCCAAGGGCCCGAAGGGCCCGCAGGGCGAGCCCACCCAGACACTTACTATACCCCAAGTAATTTTAGCTCGACGGAGGGCCGCAGGCCCGACAGCGAGCGTCAGCGACCGCGAGGCCGCAGGCCGAGCTTCCGCGTAGCACCGAAGGTGCGGAGCGTCACGATCGTTATACACCTAAGTGAGCCCGAGGGCCCGCAGGGCCCGCAGGGCGAGCCTTACCGGATTATTACTCGACTGTGGGCCGCAGGCCCGAAGGAGAGCGTAAGCCGAGGCGAGGCCGAAGGCCGAGCATCCGCGGAGCACCGAAGGTGCGGAGCGTCACGACCCCCTCCCAACGACGCGAGCTCGAGGGCCCGCAGGGCCCGCAGGGCGAGCCCACCCGGATTTAAATCGACTGAGGGCCGCAGGCCCGAAGGCGAGCGTCAGCCGATGCGAGGTCAAAGGCCGAGCATCCGCGAAGCGCCAAAGGTACGGAGCGTCACGACCGGCACCCACCGATGCGAAATCGAGGGCCCGCAGGGCCCGCAGGGCGAGCTAACTCGGATTATAAGTCGACTGAGGGCCGCAGGCCCGAAGGAGAGCGTCAGCCGAGGCGAGGCCAAAGGCCGAGCATCTGCGAAGCACCGAAGGTGCGGAGCGTCACGACCGGCTCCCACCGATGCGAGCTCGAGGGCCCGCAGGGCCCGCAGGGCGAGCTTACCCGGATTTTAACTCGACTGAGGGCCGCAGGCCCGAAGGCGAGCGTCAGCCGATGCGAGGCCAAAGGCCGAGCATCCGCGAAGCACCAAAGGTGCGGAGCGTCACGACCGGCTCCCACCGATGCGAGCTCGAGGGCCCGCAGGGCCCGCAGGGCGAGCCCACCCGGATTTAAATCGACTGAGGGCCGCAGGCCCGAAGGCGAGCGTCAGCCGATGCGAGGTCAAAGGCCGAGCATCCGCGAAGCGCCAAAGGTACGGAGCGTCACGACCGGCACCCACCGATGCGAAATCGAGGGCCCGCAGGGCCCGCAGGGCGAGCTAACTCGGATTATAAGTCGACTGAGGGCCGCAGGCCCGAAGGAGAGCGTCAGCCGAGGCGAGGCCAAAGGCCGAGCATCTGCGAAGCACCGAAGGTGCGGAGCGTCACGACCGGCTCCCACCGATGCGAGCTCGAGGGCCCGCAGGGCCCGCAGGGCGAGCTTACCCGGATTTTAACTCGACTGAGGGCCGCAGGCCCGAAGGCGAGCGTCAGCCGATGCGAGGCCAAAGGCCGAGCATCCGCGAAGCACCAAAGGTGCGGAGCGTCACGACCGGCTCCCACCGATGCGAGCTCGAGGGCCCGCAGGGCCCGCAGGGCGAGCTCACCCGGTCTTTAACTCGACTGAGGGCCGCAGGCCCGAAGGCGACCGTCAACCAACGCGACGCAAACACACCCGCGTGCAGACCCCTTCTCCTTTTCACTCTCCTTCCACCTTCCCACAGCAAATTTTTAACTCGAAACTCCTTCCTCTCCGTCTACAATTAGAACGAGTCCGACTCCTGCGCATATAAACACACAGACCACTGGGGCCTCGCGGGGCGCTTGCGCCCCGCGCACCATGCAAATACTAGTTTATATTATATAAAGCTGCATTACCACTGATTTCTAACCGGAGAGTAGTGTGGCCCAACTGGAGCTACTTGGAGTATAGCTCTCTATATGGTTGTATAGAGCTCGGCCCCTGGACCCCAGGAAAAATACGAGATCGAGTCTACCGTCACAGACTCAAAATTTGCTCAACGGTTTGGAAAAACGGTAAGAGATGGAGGGGGGGTGTTTGACCAAATGTCATAGAGGACCCTTGGCAGTTTCTCGAGCCACCATTTTTTTTTCAAAATGGCGACCTCAAAATGGCGGAAAATTTTCAAAATGGTCCTAGCGGCGTGAAATTTGGTATTTGGGGGTTTTTGGGGTCCAGGAATTTAATTTTGGAAAAATTTTTTTTTTTCGTCCACTTTTTTTTTTGTATGGAAAAATTTTTGAATCGCCGCCAGGGCCAAACGGTTCGAGATGGGTGGGGGGTGCTCGACCAAATGTCATAGGGGTCGGGCCTGGCTATCGATTGGACTTGATTTTTTTTCAAGATGGCGACTTCAAAATGGCGGCCGATTTTCAAATTGGACGGAGGGGGTTGAAATTTAGTATCTGGGGTGCAATGGTGCCTACAATTCCGAATCTGCAATCAGATTTTGAAAATTCGGACAAGTTCGGACAAAATCGAAAAATTAAAATTGGCCCAGTTACAGCTCGACCGAGGGCCGCAGGCCCGAGGGCGAGCGTCGAAACAGGCGAGGCCGAAGGCCGAGCTTCCGCGGAGCACCGAAGGTGCGGAGCGTGACGTCGTGACGCGAGCCCGAGGGCCCGGAGGGCCCGTAGGGCGAGCCCACCCAAAAACTTACTATATCCCAAGTAATTTTAGCTCGACGGAGGGCCGCAGGCCCGACGGCGAGCGTCAGCGACCGCGAGGCCGCAGGCCGAGCTTCCGCGTAGCACCGAAGGTGCGGAGCGTCACGACCGGCTCCCACCTACGCGAGCCCAAGGGCCCGAAGGGCCCGCAGGGCGAGCCCACCCAGACACTTACTATACCCCAAGTAATTTTAGCTCGACGGAGGGCCGCAGGCCCGACGGCGAGCGTCAGCGACCGCGAGGCCGCAGGCCGAGCTTCCGCGTAGCACCGAAGGTGCGGAGCGTCACGACCGGCTCCCACCTACGCGAGCCCAAGGGCCCGAAGGGCCCGCAGGGCGAGCCCACCCAGACACTTACTATATCCCAAGTAATTTTAGCTCGACGGAGGGCCGCAGGCCCGACGGCGAGCGTCAGCGACCGCGAGGCCGCAGGCCGAGCTTCCGCGTAGCACCGAAGGTGCGGAGCGTCACGATCGTTATCCACCTAAGTGAGCCCGAGGGCCCGCAGGGCCCGCAGGGCGAGCCTTACCGGATTATTACTCGACTGTGGGCCGCAGGCCCGAAGGAGAGCGTAAGCCGAGGCGAGGCCGAAGGCCGAGCATCCGCGGAGCACCGAAGGTGCGGAGCGTCACGACCCCCTCCCAACGACGCGAGCTCGAGGGCCCGCAGGGCCCGCAGGGCGTGCTATCTCGGATTATAAGTCGACTGAGGGCCGTAGGCCCGAAGGCGAGCGTTAGCCGATGCGAGGCCAAAGGCCGAGCATCCGCGAAGCACCAAAGGTGCGGAGCGTCACGACCGGCTCCCACCGATGCGAGCTCGAGGGCCCGCAGGGCCCGCAGGGCGAGCCCACCCGGATTTAAATCGACTGAGGGCCGTAGGCCCGAAGGCGAGCGTCAGCCGATGCGAGGCCAAAGGCCGAGCATCCGCGAAGCACCAAAGGTGCGGAGCGTCACGACCGGCTCCCACCGATGCGAGCTCGAGGGCCCGCAGGGCCCGCAGGGCGAGCCCACCCGGATTTAAATCGACTGAGGGCCGCAGGCCCGAAGGCGAGCGTCAGCCGATGCGAGGTCGAAGGCCGAGCATCCGCGATGCACCAAAGGTGCGGAGCGTCACGACCGGCACCCACCGATGCGAGATCGAGGGCCCGCAGGGCCCGCAGGGCGAGCCCACCCGGATTTAAATCGACTGAGGGCCGCAGGCCCGAAGGCGAGCGTCAGCCGATGCGAGGTCAAAGGCCGAGCATCCGCGAAGCACCAAAGGTGCGGAGCGTCACGATTGGTACCCACCGATGCGAGATCGAGGGCCCGCAGGGCCCGCAGGGCGAGCTAACTCGGATTATAAGTCGACTGAGGGCCGCAGGCCCGATGGCGAGCGTCAGCCGATGCGAGGCCAAAGGCCGAGCATCCGCGAAGCACCGAAGGTGCGGAGCGTCACGACCGGCTCCCACCGATGCGAGCTCGAGGGCCCGCAGGGCCCGCAGGGCGAGCTTACCCGGATTTTAACTCGACTGAGGGCCGCAGGCCCGAAGGCGAGCGTCAGCCGATGCGAGGCCAAAGGCCGAGCATCCGCGAAGCACCAAAGGTGCGGAGCGTCACGACCGGCTCCCACCGATGCGAGCTCGAGGGCCCGCAGGGCCCGCAGGGCGAGCTCACCCGGTCTTTAACTCGACTGAGGGCCGCAGGCCCGAAGGCGACCGTCAGCCAACGCGACGCAAACACACCCGCGTGCAGACCCCTTCTCCTTTTCACTCTCCTTTCACCTTCCCACAGCAAATTTTCTAACTCGAACATCCTCTCCGTCTACAATTAGAACGAGTCCGACTCCTGCGCATAAAAAAAAATGAGCACTGGGGCCTCGCGGGGCGCTTGCGCCCCGCGCACCATGCAAATACTAGTTTATATTATATAAAGCTGCATTACCACTCATTTCTTAAGTATAGGGTTGTTCTCCGGGAAGGAGGTTTGGAGGGGGGGTATTGCCTACATATTCGTATAGAGGGCGGCTCCTGGACCCCCAGAAAAATCCGACTTTTGAAGATTTGGCTCAGAGTCAAAACCTGGTGCACGGTTCTCGGAAACGGTGCCAGATGGAGGGGGGGTGTTCGACCAAATGTCATAGAGGACCCTGGGCAGTTTCTCGAGCCACCATTTTTTTTTCAAAATGGCGACCTCAAAATGGCGGAAAATTTTCAAAATGGTCCTAGCGGCGTGAAATTTAGTATTTGGGGGTTTTTGGGGTCCAGGAATTTAATTTTGGAAAAATTTTTTTTTTTCGTCCACTTTTTTTTTTGTATGGAAAAATTTTTGAATCGCCGCCAGGGCCAAACGGTTCGAGATGGGTGGGGGGTGCTCGACCAAATGTCATAGGGGTCGGGCATGGCTATCGATTGGACTTGATTTTTTTTCAAGATGGCGACTTCAAAATGGCGGCCGATTTTCAAATTGGGCGGAGGGGGTTGAAATTTAGTATCTGGGGTGCAATGGGGCCTACAATTCTGAATCTGCAATCAGATTTTAAAAATTCGGACAAGTTCGGACAAAATCGAAAAATTAAAATTGGCCCAGATACAGCTCGACCGAGGGCCGCAGGCCCGAGGGTGAGTGTCGAAAAAGGCGAGGCCGAAGGCCGAGCTTCCGCGGAGCACCAAAGGTGCGGAGCGTGACGTCGTGACGCGAGCCCGAGGGCCCGGAGGGCCCGTAGGGCGAGCCAATCCAAAGTGTTACTCTACCCCAAGTAATTTTAGCTCGACGGAGGGCCGCAGGCCCGACGGCGAGCGTCAGCGACCGCGAGGCCGCAGGCCGAGCTTCCGCGTAGCACCGAAGGTGCGGAGCGTCACGACCGGCTCCCACCTACGCGAGCCCGAGGGCCCGAAGGGCCCGCAGGGCGAGCCCACCCAGACACTTACTATACCCCAAGTAATTTTAGCTCGACGGAGGGCCGCAGGCCCGACGGCGAGCGTCAGCGACCGCGAGGCCGCAGGCCGAGCTTCCGCGTAGCACCGAAGGTGCGGAGCGTCACGACCGGTTCCCACCTACGCGAGCCCAAGGGCCCGAAGGGCCCGCAGGGCGAGCCCACCCAGACACTTACTATACCCCAAGTAATTTTAGCTCGACGGAGGGCCGCAGGCCCGACGGCGAGCGTCAGCGACCGCGAGGCCGCAGGCCGAGCTTCCGCGTAGCACCGAAGGTGCGGAGCGTCACGATCGTTATCCACCTAAGTGAGCCCGAGGGCCCGCAGGGCCCGCAGGGCAAGCCTTACCGGATTATTACTCGACTGTGGGCCGCAGGCCCGAAGGAGAGCGTAAGCCGAGGCGAGGCCGAAGGCCGAGCATCCGCGGAGCACCGAAGGTGCGGAGCGTCACGACCCCCTCCCAACGACGCGAGCTCGAGGGCCCGCAGGGCCCGCAGGGCGAGCTATCTCGGATTATAAGTCGACTGAGGGCCGTAGGCCCGAAGGCGAGCGTCAGCCGATGCGAGGCCAAAGGCCGAGCATCCGCGAAGCACCAAAGGTGCGGAGCGTCACGACCGGCTCCCACCGATGCGAGCTCGAGGGCCCGCAGGGCGAGCCCACCCGGATTTAAATCGACTGAGGGCCGCAGGCCCGAAGGCGAGCGTCAGCCGATGCGAGGTCAAAGGCCGAGCATCCGCGAAGCACCAAAGGTGCGGAGCGTCACGACCGGCACCCACCGATGCGAGATCGAGGGCCCGCAGGGCCCGCAGGGCGAGCTAACTCGGATTATAAGTCGACTGAGGGCCGCAGGCCCGATGGCGAGCGTCAGCCGATGCGAGGCCAAAGGCCGAGCATCCGCGAAGCACCGAAGGTGCGGAGCGTCACGACCGGCTCCCACCGATGCGAGCTCGAGGGCCCGCAGGGCCCGCAGGGCGAGCTTACCCGGATTTTAACTCGACTGAGGGCCGCAGGCCCGAAGGCGAGCGTCAGCCGATGCGAGGCCAAAGGCCGAGCATCCGCGAAGCACCAAAGGTGCGGAGCGTCACGACCGGCTCCCACCGATGCGAGCTCGAGGGCCCGCAGGGCCCGCAGGGCGAGCTAACTCGGATTATAAGTCGACTGAGGGCCGCAGGCCCGATGGCGAGCGTCAGCCGATGCGAGGCCAAAGGCCGAGCATCCGCGAAGCACCGAAGGTGCGGAGCGTCACGACCGGCTCCCACCGATGCGAGCTCGAGGGCCCGCAGGGCCCGCAGGGCGAGCTTACCCGGATTTTAACTCGACTGAGGGCCGCAGGCCCGAAGGCGAGCGTCAGCCGATGCGAGGCCAAAGGCCGAGCATCCGCGAAGCACCAAAGGTGCGGAGCGTCACGACCGGCTCTCACCGATGCGAGCTCGAGGGCCCGCAGGGCCCGCAGGGCGAGCCCACCCAAATCGTAACTCGACTGAGGGCCGCAGGCCCGAAGGCGACCGTCAGCCAACGCGACGCAAACACACCCGCGTGCAGACCCCTTCTCCTTTTCACTCTCCTTTCACCTTCCCACAGCAAATTTTTAACTCGAAACTCTTTTTCGTCTACAATTAGACTGAGTCCGACTCCTGCGCATAAAACCCACTGCGCACAGGGGCCTCGCGGGGCGCTTGCGCCCCGCGCACCATGCAAATACTAGTTTATATTATATAAAGCTGCATTACCACTCATTTCTTAAGTATAGGGTTGTTCTCCGGGAAGGAGGGTTGGAGGGGGGGTATTGCCTACATATTCGTATAGAGGGCGGCTCCTGGACCCCCAGAAAAATCCGACTTTGGAAGATTTGGCTCAGAGTCAAAACCTGATGCACGGTTCTCGGAAACGGTGCCAGATGGAGGGGGGGTGTTCGACCAAATGTCATAGAGGACCCTGGGCAGTTTCTCGAGCCACCATTTTTTTTTCAAAATGGCGACCTCAAAATGGCGGAAAATTTTCAAAATGGTCCTAGCGGCGTGAAATTTGGTATCTGGGGGTTTTTGGGGTCCAGGAATTTAATTTTGGAAAAAATTTTTTTTTTCGTCCACTTTTTTTTTTGTATGGAAATTTTTTTGAATCGCCGCCAGGGCCAAACGGTTCGAGATGGGTGGGGGGTGCTCGACCAAATGTCATAGGGGTCAGGCATGGCTATCGATTGGACTTGATTTTTTTTCAAGATGGCGACTTCAAAATGGCGGCCGATTTTCAAATTGGGCTGAGGAGGATGAAATTTAGTATATAGGGTGCAATGGTGCCTACAATTCCGAATCTGCAATCAGATTTTAAAAATTCGGACAAGTTCGGACAAAATCGAAAAATTAAAATTGGCCCAGATACAGCTCAACCGAGGGCCGCAGGCCCGAGGGTGAGCGTCGAAAAAGGCGAGGCCGAAGGCCGAGCTTTCGCGGAGCACCAAAGGTGCGGAGCGTGACGTCGTCACGCGAGCCCGAGGGCCCGGAGGGCCCGTAGGGCGAGCCCATCCAAAATGTTACTCTACCCCAAGTAATTTTAGCTCGACGGAGGGCCGCAGGCCCGACGGCGAGCGTCAGCGACCGCGAGGCCGTAGGCCGAGCTTCCGCGTAGCACCGAAGGTGCGGAGCGTCACGACCGGCTCCCACCTACGCGAGCCCAAGGGCCCGAAGGGCCCGCAGGGCGAGCCCACCCAGACACTTACTATACCCCAAGTAATTTTAGTTCGACGGAGGGCCGCAGGCCCGACGGCGAGCGTTAGCGACCGCGAGGCCGCAGGCCGAGCTTCCGCGTAGCACCGAAGGTGCGGAGCGTCACGATCGTTATCCACCTAAGCGAGCCCGAGGGCCCGCAGGGCCCGCAGGGCGAGCCTTACCGGATTATTACTCGACTGAGGGCCGCAGGCCCGAAGGAGAGCGTTAGCCGAGGCGAGGCCGAAGGCCGACTATCCGCGAAGCACCGAAGGTGCGGAGCGTCACGACCCCCTCCGACCGATGCGAGCTCGAGGGCCCGCAGGGCCCGCAGGGCGAGCTTACCCGTATTGGTACTCGACTGAGGGCCGCAGGCCCGAAGGCGAGCGTCAGCCGATGCGAGGCCAAAGGCCGAGCATCCGCGAAGCACCAAAGGTGCGGAGTGTCACGACCGGCTCCCACCGATGCGAGCTCGAGGGCCCGCAGGGCCCGCAGGGCGAGCCCACCCAGACACTTACTATACCCCAAGTAATTTTAGCTCGACGGAGGGCCGCAGGCCCGACGGCGAGCGTCAGTGACCGCGAGGCCGCAGGCCGAGCTTCCGCGTAGCACCGAAGGTGCGGAGCGTCACGATCGTTATCCACCTAAGCGAGCCCGAGGGCCCGCAGGGCCCGCAGGGCGAGCCTTACCGGATTATTACTCGACTGAGGGCCGCAGGCCCGAAGGAGAGCGTTAGCCGAGGCGAGGCCGAAGGCCGAGCATCCGCGAAGCACCGAAGGTGCGGAGCGGCACGACTCCCTCCAACCGATGCGAGCTCGAGGGCCCGCAGGGCCCGCAGGGCGAGCTTACCCGTATTGGTACTCGACTGAGGGCCGCAGGCCCGAAGGAGAGCTTTAGCCGAGGCGAGGCCGAAGGCCGAGCATCCGCGAAGCACCGAAGGTGCGGAGCGTCACGACCCCCTCCGACCGATGCGAGCTCGAGGGCCCGCAGGGCCCGCAGGGCGAGCTTACCCGTATTGGTACTCGACTGAGGGCCGCTGGCCCGAAGGCGAGCGTCAGCCGATGCGAGGCCAAAGGCCGAGCATCCGCGAAGCACCAAAGGTGCGGAGCGTCACGACCGGCTCCCACCGATGCGAGCTCGAGGGCCCGCAGGGCCCGCAGGGCGAGCTTACCCGGATTTTAACTCGACTGAGGGCCGCAGGCCCGAAGGCGAGCGTCAGCCGATGCGAGGCCAAAGGCCGAGCATCCGCGAAGCACCAAAGGTGCGGAGCGTCACGACCGGCTCCCACCGATGCGAGCTCGAGGGCCCGCAGGGCCCGCAGGGCCCGCAGGGCGAGCTTACCCGGATTTTAACTCGACTGAGGGCCGCAGGCCCGAAGGCGAGCATCAGCCGATGCGAGGCCAAAGGCCGAGCATCCGCGAAGCACCGAAGGTGCGGAGCGTCACGACCGGCTCCCACCGATGCGAGCTCGAGGGCCCGCAGGGCCCGCAGGGCGAGCTCACCCGGTCTTTAACTCGACTGAGGGCCGCAGGCCCGAAGGCGACCGTCAGCCAACGCGACGCAAACACACCCGCGTGCAGACCCCTTCTCCTTTTCACTCTCCTTTCACCTTCCCACAGCAAATTTTTAACTCGAAACTCTTTTTCGTCTACAATTAGACTGAGTCCGACTCCTGCGCATAAAACCCACTGCGCACAGGGGCCTCGCGGGGCGCTTGCGCCCCGCGCACCATGCAAATACTAGTTTATATTATATAAAGCTGCATTACCACTGATTTCTTAAGTATAGGGTTGTTCTCCGGGAAGGAGGTTTGGAGGGGGGGTATTGCCTACATATTCGTATAGAGGGCGGCTCCTGGACCCCCAGAAAAATCCGACTTTTGAAGATTTGGCTCAGAGTCAAAACCTGGTGCACGGTTCTCGGAAACGGTGCCAGATGGAGGGGGGGTGTTCGACCAAATGTCATAGAGGACCCTGGGCAGTTTCTCGACCCACCATTTTTTTTTCAAAATGGCGACCTCAAAATGGCGGAAAATTTTCAAAATGGTCCTAGCGGCGTGAAATTTGGTATTTGGGGGTTTTTGGGGTCCAGGAATTTAATTTTGGAAAAATTTTTTTTTTTCGTCCACTTTTTTTTTTGTATGGAAATTTTTTTGAATCGCCGCCACGGCCAAACGGTGCGAGATGGGTGGGGAGTGCTCGACCAAATGTCATAGTGGTCGGGCGTGCCTATCGATTAGACTTGATTTTTTTTCAAGATGGCGACTTCAAAATGGCGGCCGATTTTCAAATTGGGCTGAGGGGGATGAAATTTAGTATATAGGGTGCAATGGTGCCTACAATTCCGAATCTGCAATCAGATTTTGAAAATTCGGACAAGTTCGGACAAAATCGAAAAATTAAAATTGGCCCAGATACAGCTCAACCGAGGGCCGCAGGCCCGAGGGTGAGCGTCGAAAAAGGCGAGGCCGAAGGCCGAGCTTTCGCGGAGCACCGAAGGTGCGGAGCGTGACGTCGTGACGCGAGCCCGAGGGCCCGGAGGGCCCGCAGGGCGAGCCCATCCAAAATGTTACTCTACCCCAAGTAATTTTAGCTCGACGGAGGGCCGCAGGCCCGACGGCGAGCGTCAGCGACCGCGAGGCCGCAGGCCGAGCTTCCGCGTAGCACCGAAGGTGCGGAGCGTCACGACCGGCTCCCACCTACGCGAGCCCAAGGGCCCGAAGGGCCCGCAGGGCGAGCCCACCCAGACACTTACTATACCCCAAGTAATTTTAGCTCGACGGAGGGCCGCAGGCCCGACGGCGAGCGTCAGCGACCGCGAGGCCGCAGGCCGAGCTTCCGCGTAGCACCGAAGGTGCGGAGCGTCACGATCGTTATCCACCTAAGCGAGCCCGAGGGCCCGCAGGTCCCGCAGGGCGAGCCTTACCGGATTATTACTCGACTGAGGGCCGCAGGCCCGAAGGAGAGCGTTAGCCGAGGCGAGGCCGAAGGCCGAGCATCCGCGAAGCACCGAAGGTGCGGAGCGTCACGACCCCCTCCGACCGATGCGAGCTCGAGGGCCCGCAGGGCCCGCAGGGCGAGCTTACCCGTATTGGTACTCGACTGAGGGCCGCAGGCCCGAAGGCGAGCGTCAGCCGATGCGAGGCCAAAGGCCGAGCATCCGCGAAGCACCGAAGGTGCGCAGCGTCACGACCCCCTCCGACCGATGCGAGCTCGAGGGCCCGCAGGGCCCGCAGGGCGAGCTTACCCGTATTGGTACTCGACTGAGGGCCGCAGGCCCGAAGGCGAGCGTCAGCCGATGCGAGGCCAAAGGCCGAGCATCCGCGAAGCACCGAAGGTGTGGAGCGTCACGACCGGCTCCCACCGACGCGAGCTCGAGGGCCCGCAGGGCCCGCAGGGCGAGCTTACCCGTATTGGTACTCGACTGAGGGCCGCAGGCCCGAAGGCGAGCGTCAGCCGATGCGAGGCCAAAGGCCGAGCATCCGCGAAGCACCGAAGGTGCGCAGCGTCACGACCCCCTCCGACCGATGCGAGCTCGAGGGCCCGCAGGGCCCGCAGGGCGAGCTTACCCGTATTGGTACTCGACTGAGGGCCGCAGGCCCGAAGGCGAGCGTCAGCCGATGCGAGGCCAAAGGCCGAGCATCCGCGAAGCACCGAAGGTGCGGAGCGTCACGACCGGCTCCCACCGACGCGAGCTCGAGGGCCCGCAGGGCCCGCAGGGCGAGCTCACCCGGTCTTTAACTCGACTGAGGGCCGCAGGCCCGAAGGCGACCGTCAGCCAACGCGACGCAAACACACCCGCGTGCAGACCCCTTCTCCTTTTCACTCTCCTTTCACCTTCCCACAGCAAATTTATCAACTCGAGCTACTCCTACGTCTACAATTATATGAGTCCAAGTTCTGCCCATAAAAAAAACTGACCACTGGGGCCTCGCGGGGCGCTTGCGCCCCGCGCACCATGCAAATACTAGTTTATACTATATAAAGCTGCATTACCACTCATTTCTAACCGGAGAGTAGTGTGGCCCAACTGGAGCGACTTGGGGTATAGCTCTCTATATGGTTGTATAGAGCTCGGCCCCTGGACCCCAGGAAAAATATAAGATCGAGTCTACCTTTACAGATTCAAAATTTGGTCAACGGTTTGGAAAAACGGTAAGAGATGGAGGGGGGGTGTTTGACCAAATGTCATAGAGGACCCTTGGCAGTTTCTCGAGCCACCATTTTTTTTTCAAAATGGCGACCTCAAAATGGCGGAAAATTTTCAAAATGGTCCTAGCGGCGTGAAATTTGGTATTTAGGGGTTTTTGGGGTCCAGGAATTTAATTTTGGAAAAATTTTTTTTTTTCGTCCACTTTTTTTTTTGTATGGAAAAAATTTTGAATCGCCGCCACGGCCAAACGGTGCGAGATGGGTAGGGGGTGCTCGACCAAATGTCATAGGGGTCGGGCGTGGCTATCGATTGGACTTGATTTTTTTTCAAGATGGCGACTTCAAAATGGCGGCCGATTTTCAAATTGGGCGGAGGGGGTTGAAATTTAGTATCTGGGGTGCAATGGTGCCTACAATTCCGAATCTGCAATCAGATTTTGAAAATTCGGACAAGTTCGGACAAAATCGAAAAATTTAAATTGGCCCAGTTACAGCTCGACCGAGGGCCGCAGGCCCGAGGGCGAGCGTCGAAACAGGCGAGGCCGAAGGCCGAGCTTCCGCGGAGCACCGAAGGTGCGGAGCGTGACGTCGTGACGCGAGCCCGAGGGCCCGGAGGGCCCGTAGGGCGAGCCCACCCAAATACTTACTATATCCCAAGTAATTTTAGCTCGACGGAGGGCCGCAGGCCCGACGGCGAGCGTCAGCGACCGCGAGGCCGCAGGCCGAGCTTCCGCGTAGCACCGAAGGTGCGGAGCGTCACGACCGGCTCCCACCTACGCGAGCCCAAGGGCCCGAAGGGCCCGCAGGGCGAGCCCACCCAGACATTTACTATACCCCAAGTAATTTTAGCTCGACGGAGGGCCGCAGGCCCGACGGCGAGCGTCAGCGACCGCGAGGCCGCAGGCCGAGCTTCCGCGTAGCACCGAAGGTGCGGAGCGTCACGATCGTTATCCACCTAAGCGAGCCCGAGGGCCCGCAGGGCCCGCAGGGCGAGCCTTACCGGATTATTACTCGACTGAGGGCCGCAGGCCCGAAGGAGAGCGTTAGCCGAGGCGAGGCCGAAGGCCGAGCATCCGCGAAGCACCGAAGGTGCGGAGCGTCACGACACCCTCCGACCGATGCGAGCTCGAGGGCCCGCAGGGCCCGCAGGGCGAGCTTACCCGTATTGGTACTCGACTGAGGGCCGCAGGCCCGAAGGAGAGCGTTAGCCGAGGCGAGGCCGAAGTCCGAGCATCCGCGAAGCACCGAAGGTGCGGAGCGTCACGACCCCCTCCGACCGATGCGAGCTCGAGGGCCCGCAGGGCCCGCAGGGCGAGCTTACCCGTATTGGTACTCGACTGAGGGCCGCAGGCCCGAAGGCGAGCGTCAGCCGATGCGAGGCCAAAGGCCGAGCATCCGCGAAGCACCGAAGGTGCGGAGCGTCACGACCGGCTCCCACCGACGCGAGCTCGAGGGCCCGCAGGGCCCGCAGGGCGAGCTTACCCGGTTTGTAACTCGACTGAGGGCCGCAGGCCCGAAGGCGAGCGTCAGCCGATGCGAGGCCAAAGGCCGAGCATCCGCGAAGCACCGAAGGTGCGGAGCGTCACGACCGGCTCCCACCGACGCGAGCTCGAGGGCCCGCAGGGCGAGCTTACACGGTTTGTAACTCGACTGAGGGCCGCAGGCCCGAAGGCGAGCGTCAGCCGATGCGAGGCCTAAGGCCGAGCATCCGCGAAGCACCAAAGGTGCGGAGCGTCACGACCGGCTCCCACCGATGCGAGCTCGAGGGCCCGCAGGGCCCGCAGGGCGAGCTTACCCGTATTGGTACTCGACTGAGGGCCGCAGGCCCGAAGGCGAGCGTCAGCCGATGCGAGGCCAAAGGCCGAGCATCCGCGAAGCACCGAAGGTGCGGAGCGTCACGACCGGCTCCCACCGACGCGAGCTCGAGGGCCCGCAGGGCCCGCAGGGCGAGCTTACACGGTTTGTAACTCGACTGAGGGCCGCAGGCCCGAAGGCGAGCGTCAGCCGATGCGAGGCCAAAGGCCGAGCATCCGCGAAGCACCAAAGGTGCGGAGCGTCACGACCGGCTCCCACCGATGCGAGCTCGAGGGCCCGCAGGGCCCGCAGGGCGAGCCCACCCAAATCGTAACTCGACTGAGGGCCGCAGGCCCGAAGGCGACCGTCAGCCAACGCGACGCAAACACACCCGCGTGCAGACCCCTTCTCCTTTTCACTCTCCTTTCACCTTCCCACAGCAAATTTATCAACTCGAGCTACTCCTACGTCTACAATTATATGAGTCCAAGTTCTGCCCATAAAAAAAAACTGACCACTGGGGCCTCGCGGGGCGCTTGCGCCCCGCGCACCATGCAAATACTAGTTTATATTATATAAAGCTGCATTACGACTGATTTCTTAAGTATAGGGTTGTTCTCCGGGAAGAAGGTTTGGAGGGGGAGTATTGCCTACATATTCGTATAGAGGGCGGCTCCTGGACCCCCAGAAAAATCCGACTTTTGAAGATTTGGCTCAGAGTCAAAACCTGGTGCACGGTTCTCGGAAACGGTGCCAGATGGAGGGGGGGTGTTCGACCAAATGTCATAGAGGACCCTGGGCAGTTTCTCGAGCCACCATTTTTTTTTCAAAATGGCGACCTCAAAATGGCGGAAAATTTTCAAAATGGTCCTAGCGGCGTGAAATTTGGTATTTGGGGGTTTTTGGGGTCCAGGAATTTAATTTTGGAAAAATTGTTTTTTTTCGTCCACTTTTTTTTTTGTATGGAAAAAATTTTGAATCGCCGCCACGGCCAAACGGTGCGAGATGGGTGGGGGGTGCTCGACCAAATGTCATAGTGGTCGGGCGTGGCAATCGATTAGACTTGATTTTTTTTCAAGATGGCGACTTCAAAATGGCGGCCGATTTTCAAATTGGGCTGAGGGGGTTGAAATTTAGTATATAGGGTGCAATGGTGCCTACAATTCCGAATCTGCAATCAGATTTTGAAAATTCGGACAAGTTCGGACAAAATCGAAAAATTAAAAGTGGCCCAGATACAGCTCGACCGAGGGCCGCAGGCCCGAGGTTGAGCGTCGAAACAGGCGAGGCCGAAGGCCGAGCTTCCGCGGAGCACCAAAGGTGCGGAGCGTGACGTCGTGACGCGAGCCCGAGGGCCCGGAGGGCCCGCAGGGCGAGCCCATCCAAAATGTTACTCTACCCCAAGTAATTTTAGCTCGACGGAGGGCCGCAGGCCCGACGGCGAGCGTCAGCGACCGCGAGGCCGCAGGCCGAGCTTCCGCGTAGCACCGAAGGTGCGGAGCGTCACGACCGGCTCCCACCTACGCGAGCCCAAGGGCCCGAAGGGCCCGCAGGGCGAGCCCACCCAGACACTTACTATACCCAAGTAATTTTAGCTCGACGGAGGGCCGCAGGCCCGACGGCGAGCGTCAGCGACCGCGAGGCCGCAGGCCGAGCTTCCGCGTAGCACCGAAGGTGCGGAGCGTCACGATCGTTATCCACCTAAGCGAGCCCGAGGGCCCGCAGGGCCCGCAGGGCGAGCCTTACCGGATTATTACTCGACTGTGGGCCGCAGGCCCGAAGGAGAGCGTAAGCCGAGGCGAGGCCGAAGGCCGAGCATCCGCGGAGCACCGAAGGTGCGGAGCGTCACGACCCCCTCCCAACGACGCGAGCTCGAGGGCCCGCAGGGCCCGCAGGGCGAGCTATCTCGGATTATAAGTCGACTGAGGGCCGTAGGCCCGAAGGCGAGCGTCAGCCGATGCGAGGCCAAAGGCCGAGCATCCGCGAAGCACCAAAGGTGCGGAGCGTCACGACCGGCTCCCACCGATGCGAGCTCGAGGGCCCGCAGGGCCCGCAGGGCGAGCCCACCCGGATTTAAATCGACTGAGGGCCGCAGGCCCGAAGGCGAGCGTCAGCCGATGCGAGCCCAAAGGCCGAGCATCCGCGAAGCACCAAAGGTGCGGAGCGTCACGACCGGCTCCCACCGATGCGAGCTCGAGGGCCCGCAGGGCCCGCAGGGCGAGCTTACCCGGATTATAACTCGACTGAGGGCCGCAGGCCCGAAGGCGAGCGTCAGCCGATGCGAGGCCAAAGGCCGAGCATCCGCGAAGCACCAAAGGTGCGGAGCGTCACGACCGGCTCCCACCGACGCGAGCTCGAGGGCCCGCAGGGCCCGCAGGGCGAGCTTACCCGGTTTGTAACTCGACTGAGGGCCGCAGGCCCGAAGGCGAGCGTCAGCCGATGCGAGGCCAAAGGCCGAGCATCCGCGAAGCACCGAAGGTGCGGAGCGTCACGACCGGCTCCCACCGATGCGAGCTCGAGGGCCCGCAGGGCCCGCAGGGCGAGCTCACCCGGTCTATTACTCGACTGAGGGCCGCAGGCCCGAAGGCGACCGTCAGCCAACGCGACGCAAACACACCCGCGTGCAGACCCCTTCTCCTTTTCACTCTCCTTTCACCTTCCCACAGCAAATTTATCAACTCGAGCTACTCCTACGTCTACAATTAGAACGAGTCCGACTCCTGCGCATAAAACCCACTGCGCACAGGGGCCTCGCGGGGCGCTTGCGCCCCGCGCACCATGCAAATACTAGTTTATATTATATAAAGCTGCATTACGACTGATTTCTTAAGTATAGGGTTGTTCTCCGGGAAGGAGGTTTGGAGGGGGGGTATTGCCTACATATTCGTATAGAGGGCGGCTCCTGGACCCCCAGAAAAATCCGACTTTTGAAGATTTGGCTCAGAGTCAAAACCTGGTGCACGGTTCTCGGAAACGGTGCCAGATGGAGGGGGGGTGTTCGACCAAATGTCATAGAGCACCCTTGGCAGTTTCTCGAGCCACCATTTTTTTTTCAAAATGGCGTCCTCAAAATGGCGGAATATTTTCAAAATGGTCCTAGCGGCGTGAAATTTGGTATCTGGGGGTTTTTGGGGTCCAGGAATTAAATTTTGGAAAAAATTTTTTTTTTCGTCCACTTTTTTTTTTGTATGGAAATTTTTTTGAATCGCCGCCAGGGCCAAACGGTGCGAGATGGGTGGGGGGTGCTCGACCAAATGTCATAGGGGTCGGGCATGGCTATCGATTGGACTTGATTTTTTTTCAAGATGGCGACTTCAAAATGGCGGCCGATTTTCAAATTAGGCGGAGGGGGTTGAAATTTAGTATCTGGTGTGCAATGGTGCCTACAATTCCGAATCTGCAATCAAATTTTGAAAATTCGGACAAGTTCGGACAAAATCGTAAAATTAAAATTGGCCCATTGGTGAGCGTCGAAACAGGCGAGGCCGAAGGCCGAGCTTCCGCGGAGCACCGAAGGTGCGGAGCGTGACGTTGTGACGTGAGCCCGAGGGCCCGGAGGGCCCGTAGGGCGAGCCCACCCAAAAACTTACTATATCCCAAGTAATTTTAGCTCGACGGAGGGCCGCAGGCCCGACGGCGAGCGTCAGCGACCGCGAGGCCGCAGGCCGAGCTTCCGCGTAGCACCGAAGGTGCGGAGCGTCACGACCGGCTCCCACCTACGCGAGCCCAAGGGCCCGAAGGGCCCGCAGGGCGAGCCCACCCAGACACTTACTATACCCCAAGTAATTTTAGCTCGACGGAGGGCCGCAGGCCCGACGGCGAGCGTCAGCGACCGCGAGGCCGCAGGCCGAGCTTCCGCGTAGCACCGAAGGTGCGGAGCGTCACGATCGTTATCCACCTAAGTGAGCCCGAGGGCCCGCAGGGCCCGCAGGGCGAGCCTTACCGGATTATTACTCGACTGAGGGCCGCAGGCCCGAAGGAGAGCGTTAGCCGAGGCGAGGCCAAAGGCCGAGCATCCGCGAAGCAGCGAAGATGCGGAGCGTCACGACCCCCTCCGACCGATGCGAGCTCGAGGGCCCGCAGGGCCCGCAGGGCAAGCTTACCCGTATTGGTACTCGACTGAGGGCCGCAGGCCCGAAGGAGAGCGTTAGCCGAGGCGAGGCCGAAGGCCGAGCATCCGCGAAGCACCGAAGGTGCGGAGCGTCACGACCCCCTCCGACCGATGCGAGCTCGAGGGCCCGCAGGGCCCGCAGGGCGAGCTTACCCATATTGGAACTCGACTGAGGGCCGCTGGCCCGAAGGCGAGCGTCAGCCGATGCGAGGCCAAAGGCCGAGCATCCGCGAAGCACCAAAGGTGCGGAGCGTCACGACCGGCTCCCACCGACGCGAGCTCGAGGGCCCGCAGGGCCCGCAGGGCGAGCTTACCCGGTTTGTAACTCGACTGAGGGCCGCAGGCCCGAAGGCGAGCGTCAGCCGATGCGAGGCCACAGGCCGAGCATCCGCGAAGCACCGAAGGTGCGGAGCGTCACGACCGGCTCCCACCGACGCGAGCTCGAGGGCCCGCAGGGCCCGCAGGGCGAGGTTACCCGGATTTTAACTCGACTGAGGGCCGCAGGCCCGAAGGCGAGCGTCAGCCGATGCGAGGCCAAAGGCCGAGCATCCACGAAGCACCGAAGGTGCGGAGCGTCACGACCGGCTCCCACCGACGCGAGCTCGAGGGCCCGCAGGGCCCGCAGGGCGAGCTCACCCGGTCTTTAACTCGACTGAGGGCCGCAGGCCCGAAGGCGACCGTCAGCCAACGCGACGCAAACACACCCGCGTGCAGACCCCTTCTCCTTTTCACTCTCCTTTCACCTTCCCACAGCAAATTTTTAACTCGAAACTCGTTTTCGTCTACAATTAGAACGAGTCCGACTCCTGCGCATAAAAACACAGACCACTGGGGCCTCGCGGGGCGCTTGCGCCCCGCGCACCATGCAAATACTAGTTTATATTATATAAAGCTGCATTACCACTCATTTCTTAAGTATAGGGTTGTTCTCCGGGAAGGAGGTTTGGAGGGGGGGTATTGCCTACATATTCGTATAGAGGGCGGCTCCTGGACCCCCAGAAAAATCCGACTTTGGAAGATTTGGCTCAGAGTCAAAACCTGGTGCACGGTTCTCGGAAACGGTGCCAGATGGAGGGGGGGTGTTCGACCAAATGTCATAGAGGACCCTGGGCAGTTTCTCGAGCCACCATTTTTTTTTCAAAATGGCGACCTCAAAATGGCGGAAAATTTTCAAAATGGTCCTAGCGACGTGAAATTTGGTATTTGGGGGTTTTTGGGGTCCAGGAATTTAATTTTGGAAAAATTTTTTTTTTTCGTCCACTTTTTTTTTTGTATGGAAATTTTTTTGAATCGCCGCCACGGCCAAACGGTGCGAGATGGGTGGGGGGTTCTCGACCAAATGTCATAGTGGTCGGGCGTGCCTATCGATTAGACTTGATTTTTTTTCAAGATGGCGACTTCAAAATGGCGGCCGATTTTCAAATTGGGCGGAGGGGGTTGAAATTTAGTATCTGGGGTGCAATGGTGCCTACAATTCTGAATCTGCAATCAGATTTTGAAAATTCGGACAAGTTCGGACAAAATCGAAAAATTAAAATTGGCCCAGATACAGCTCAACCGAGGGCCGCAGGCCCGAGGGTGAGCGTCGAAAAAGGCGAGGCCGAAGGCCGAGCTTTCGCGGAGCACCAAAGGTGCGGAGCGTGACGTCGTGACGCGAGCCCGAGGGCCCGGAGGGCCCGTAGGGCGAGCCCATCCAAAATGTTACTCTACCCCAAGTAATTTTAGCTCGACGGAGGGCCGCAGGCCCGACGGCGAGCGTCAGCGACCGCGAGGCCGCAGGCCGAGCTTCCGCGTAGCACCGAAGGTGCGGAGCGTCACGACCGGCTCCCACCTACGCGAGCCCAAGGGCCCGAAGGGCCCGCAGGGCGAGCCCACCCAGACACTTACTATACCCCAAGTAATTTTAGTTCGACGGAGGGCCGCAGGCCCGACGGCGAGCGTTAGCGACCGCGAGGCCGCAGGCCGAGCTTCCGCGTAGCACCGAAGGTGCGGAGCGTCACGATCGTTATCCACCTAAGCGAGCCCGAGGGCCCGCAGGGCCCGCAGGGCGAGCCTTACCGGATTATTACTCGACTGAGGGCCGCAGGCCCGAAGGAGAGCGTTAGCCGAGGCGAGGCCGAAGGCCGAGCATCCGCGAAGCACCGAAGGTGCGGAGCGTCACGACCCCCTCCGACCGATGCGAGCCCGAGGGCCCGCAGGGCCCGCAGGGCGAGCTTACCCGTATTGGTACTCGACTGAGTGCCGCTGGCCCGAAGGCGAGCGTCAGCCGATGCGAGGCCAAAGGCCGAGCATCCGCGAAGCACCGAAGGTGCGGAGGGTCACGACCGGCTCCCACCGACGCGAGCTCGAGGGCCCGCAGGGCCCGCAGGGCGAGCTTACCCGGTTTGTAACTCGACTGAGGGCCGCAGGCCCGAAGGCGAGCGTCAGCCGATGCGAGGCCAAAGGCCGAGCATCCGCGAAGCACCAAAGGTGCGGAGCGTCACGACCGGCTCCCACCGATGCGAGCTCGAGGGCCCGCAGGGCCCGCAGGGCGAGCTTACCCGGATTATAACTCGACTAAGGGCCGCAGGCCCGAAGGCGAGCGTCAGCCGATGCGAGGCCAAAGGCCGAGCATCCGCGAAGCACCAAAGGTGCGGAGCGTCACGACCGGCTCCCACCGATGCGAGCTCGAGGGCCCGCAGGGCCCGCAGGGCGAGCTCACCCGGTCTTTAACTCGACTGAGGGCCGCAGGCCCGAAGGCGACCGTCAGCCAACGCGACGCAAACACACCCGCGTGCAGACCCCTTCTCCTTTTCACTCTCCTTTCACCTTCCCACAGCAAATTTGCTAACTCGAACGTCCTCTCCGTCTACAATTAGAACGAGTCCGACTCCTGCGCATAAAAACACAGACCACTGGGGCCTCGCGGGGCGCTTGCGCCCCGCGCACCATGCAAATACTAGTTTATATTATATAAAGCTGCATTACCACTCATTTCTTAAGTATAGGGTTGTTCTCCGGGAAGGAGGTTTGGAGGGGGGGTATTGCCTACATATTCGTATAGAGGGCGGCTCCTGGACCCCCAGAAAAATCCGACTTTTGAAGATTTGGCTCAGAGTCAAAACCTGGTGCACGGTTCTCGAAAACGGTGCCAGATGGAGGGGGGGTGTTCGACCAAATGTCATAGAGGACCCTGGGCAGTTTCTCGACCCACCATTTTTTTTTCAAAATGGCGACCTCAAAATGGCGGAAAATTTTCAAAATGGTCCTAGCGGCGTGAAATTTGGTATTTAGGGGTTTTTGGGGTCTACGAATTTAATTTTGGAAAAATTTTTTTTTTTGGTCCACTTTTTTTTTTGTATGGGATAATTTTTGAATCGCCGCCACGGCCAAACGGTGCGAGATGGGTGGGAGGTGCTCGACCAAATGTCATAGCGGTCGGGCGTGGCTATCGATTAGACTTGATTTTTTTTCAAGATGGCGACTTCAAAATGGCGGCCGATTTTCAAATTGGGCTGAGGGGGTTGAAATTTAGTATATAGGGTGCAATGGTGCCTACAATTCGGAATCTGCAATCAGATTTTGAAAATTCGGACAAGTTCGGACAAAATCGAAAAATTAAAAGTGGCCCAGATACAGCTCGACCGAGGGCCGCAGGCCCGAGGTTGAGCGTCGAAACAGGCGAGGCCGAAGGCCGAGCTTCCGCGGAGCACCAAAGGTGCGGAGCGTGACGTCGTGACGCGAGCCCGAGGGCCCGGAGGGCCCGTAGGGCGAGCCCACCCAAAAACTTACTATATCCCAAGTAATTTTAGCTCGACGGAGGGCCGCAGGCCCGACGGCGAGCGTCAGCGACCGCGAGGCCGCAGGCCGAGCTTCCGCGTAGCACTGAAGGTGCGGAGCGTCACGACCGGCTCCCACCTACGCGAGCCCAAGGGCCCGAAGGGCCCGCAGGGCGAGCCCACCCAGACACTTACTATACCCCAAGTAATTTTAGCTCGACGGAGGGCCGCAGGCCCGACGGCGAGCGTCAGCGACCGCGAGGCCGCAGGCCGAGCTTCCGCGTAGCACCGAAGGTGCGGAGCGTCACGACCGGCTCCCACCTACGCGAGCCCAAGGGCCCGAAGGGCCCGCAGGGCGAGCCCACCCAGACACTTACTATACCCCAAGTAATTTTAGCTCGACAGAGGGCCGCAGGCCCGACGGCGAGCGTCAGCGACCGCGAGGCCGCAGGCCGAGCTTCCGCGTAGCACCGAAGGTGCGGAGCGTCACGATCGTTATCCACCTAAGTGAGCCCGAGGGCCCGCAGGGCCCGCAGGGCGAGCCTTACCGGATTATTACTCGACTGTGGGCCGCAGGCCCGAAGGAGAGCGTAAGCCGAGGCGAGGCCGAAGGCCGAGCATCCGCGGAGCACCGAAGGTGCGGAGCGTCACGACCCCCTCCCAACGACGCGAGCTCGAGGGCCCGCAGGGCCCGCAGGGCGAGCTATCTCGGATTATAAGTCGACTGAGGGCCGTAGGCCCGAAGGCGAGCGTCAGCCGATGCGAGGCCAAAGGCCGAGCATCCGCGAAGCACCAAAGGTGCGGAGCGTCACGACCGGCTCCCACCGATGCGAGCTCGAGGGCCCGCAGGGCCCGCAGGGCGAGCCCACCCGGATTTAAATCGACTGAGGGCCGCAGGCCCGAAGGCGAGCGTCAGCCGATGCGAGGTCAAAGGCCGAGCATCCGCGAAGCACCAAAGGTGCGGAGCGTCACGACCGGCACCCACCGATGCGAGATCGAGGGCCCGCAGGGCCCGCAGGGCGAGCTAACTCGGATTATAAGTCGACTGAGGGCCGCAGGCCCGATGGCGAGCGTCAGCCGATGCGAGGCCAAAGGCCGAGCATCCGCGAAGCACCGAAGGTGCGGAGCGTCACGACCGGCTCCCACCGATGCGAGCTCGAGGGCCCGCAGGGCCCGCAGGGCGAGCTTACCCGGATTTTAACTCGACTGAGGGCCGCAGGCCCGAAGGCGAGCGTCAGCCGATGCGAGGCCAAAGGCCGAGCATCCGCGAAGCACCAAAGGTGCGGAGCGTCACGACCGGCTCCCACCGATGCGAGCTCGAGGGCCCGCAGGGCCCGCAGGGCGAGCTCACCCGGTCTTTAACTCGACTGAGGGCCGCAGGCCCGAAGGCGACCGTCAGCCAACGCGACGCAAACGCACCCGCGTGCAGACCCCTTCTCCTTTTCACTCTCCTTTCACCTTCCCACAGCAAATTTGCTAACTCGAACGTCCTCTCCGTCTACAATTAGACTGAGTCCGACTCCTGCGCATAAAACCCACTGCGCACAGGGGCCTCGCGGGGCGCTTGCGCCCCGCGCACCATGCAAATACTAGTTTATATTATATAAAGCTGCATTACGACTGATTTCTCATGTATAGAATTGATCTCCGGGAAGGAGGTTTGGAGGGGGGGTTTGGCCTACATATTCGTATAGAGGGCGGCTCCTGGACCCCCAGAAAAATCTGACATTTGAAGATTTGGCTCGGAGTCAAAACCTGGTGCACGGTTCTCGGAAACGGTGCCAGATGGAGGGGGGGTGTTCGACCAAATGTCGTAGAGGACCCTGGGCAGTTTCTCGAGCCACCATTTTTTTTTCAAAATGGCGACCTCAAAATGGCGGAAAATTTTCAAAATGGTCCTAGCGGCGTGAAATTTGGTATTTGGGGGTTCTTGGGGTCCAGGAATTTAATTTTGGAAAAATTTTTTTTTTTCGTCCACTTTTTTTTTTTGTATGAAATTTTTTTTGAATCGCCGCCACGGCCAAACGGTGCGAGATGGGTAGGGGGTGCTCGACCAAATGTCATAGGGGTCGGGCATGGCTATCGATTGGACTTGATTTTTTTTCAAGATGGCGACTTCAAAATGGCGGCCGATTTTCAAATTGGGCGGAGGGGGTTGAAATTTAGTATCTGGGGTGTAATGGTGCCTACAATTCCGAATCTGCAATCAGATTTTGAAAATTCGGACAAGTTCGGACAAAATCGAAAAATTAAAATTGGCCCAGATACAGCTCAACCGAGGGCCGCAGGCCCGAGGGTGAGCGTCGAAACAGGCGAGGCCGAAGGCCGAGCTTCCGCGGAGCACCAAAGGTGCGGAGCGTGACGTCGTGACGCGAGCCCGAGGGCCCGGAGGGCCCGTAGGGCGAGCCCATCCAAAATGTTACTCTACCCCAAGTAATTTTAGCTCGACGGAGGGCCGCAGGCCCGACGGCGAGCGTCAGCGACCGCGAGGCCGCAGGCCGAGCTTCCGCGTAGCACCGAAGGTGCGGAGCGTCACGACCGGCTCCTACTTACGCGAGCCCAAGGGCCCGAAGGGCCCGCAGGGCGAGCCCACCCAGACACTTACTTTACCCCAAGTAATCTTAGCTCGACGGAGGGCCGCAGGCCCGACGGCGAGCGTTAGCGACCGCGAGGCCGCAGGCCGAGCTTCCGCGTAGCACCGAAGGTGCAGAGCGTCACGACCGGCTCCCACCTACGCGAGCCTAAGGGCCCGAAGGGCCCGCAGGGCGAGCCCACCCAGACACTTACTATAACCTAAGTAATTTTAGCTCGACGGAGGGCCGCAGGCCCGACGGCGAGCGTCAGCGACCGCGAGGCCGCAGGCCGAGCTTCCGCGTAGCACCGAAGGTGCGGAGCGTCACGATCGTTATCCACCTAAGCGAGCCCGAGGGCCCGCAGGGCCCGCAGGGCGAGCCTTACCGGATTATTACTCGACTGAGGGCCGCAGGCCCGAAGGAAAGCGTTAGCCGAGGCGAGGCCGAAGGCCGAGCATCCGCGAAGCACCGAAGGTGCGGAGCGTCACGACCGGCTCCCACCGACGCGAGCTCGAGGGCCCGCAGGGCCCGCAGGGCGAGCTTACCCGGTTTGTAACTCGACTGAGGGCCGCAGGCCCGAAGGCGAGCGTCAGCCGATGCGAGGCCAAAGGCCGAGCATCCGCGAAGCACCAAAGGTGCGGAGCGTCACGACCGGCTCCCACCGATGCGAGCTCGAGGGCCCGCAGGGCGAGCTTACCCGGTTTGTAACTCGACTGAGGGCCGCAGGCCCGAAGGCGAGCGTCAGCCGATGCGAGGCCAAAGGCCGAGCATCCGCGAAGCACCAAAGGTGCGGAGCGTCACGACCGGCTCCCACCGATGCGAGCTCGAGGGCCCGCAGGGCCCGCAGGGCGAGCTTACCCGGATTATAACTCGACTGAGGGCCGCAGGCCCGAAGGCGAGCGTCAGCCGATGCGAGGCCAAAGGCCGAGCATCCGCGAAGCACCAAAGGTGCGGAGCGTCACGACCGGCTCCCACCGATGCGAGCTCGAGGGCCCGCAGGGCCCGCAGGGCGAGCTTACCCGGTTTGTAACTCGACTGAGGGCCGCAGGCCCGAAGGCGAGCGTCAGCCGATGCGAGGCCAAAGGCCGAGCATCCGCGAAGCACCAAAGGTGCGGAGCGTCACGACCGGCTCCCACCGATGCGAGCTCGAGGGCCCGCAGGGCCCGCAGGGCGAGCTTACCCGGATTATAACTCGACTGAGGGCCGCAGGCCCGAAGGCGAGCGTCAGCCGATGCGAGGCCAAAGGCCGAGCATCCGCGAAGCACCAAAGGTGCGGAGCGTCACGACCGGCTCCCACCGATGCGAGCTCGAGGGCCCGCAGGGCCCGCAGGGCGAGCTGAACCGGTCTTTAACTCGACTGAGGGCCGCAGGCCCGAAGGCGACCGTCAGCCAACGCGACGCAAACACACCCGCGTGCAGACCCCTTCTCCTTTTCACTCTCCTTTCACCTTCCCACAGCAAATTTTTAACTCGAAACTCGTTTTCGTCTACAATTAGAACGAGTCCGACTCCTGCGCATAAAACCCACTGCGCACAGGGGCCTCGCGGGGCGCTTGCGCCCCGCGCACCATGCAAATACTAGTTTATATTATATAAAGCTGCATTACCACTGATTTCTAACCGGAGAGTAGTGTGGCCCATCTGGAGCGACTTGGGGTATAGCTCTCTATATGGTTGTATAGAGCTCGGCCCCTGGACCACAGGAAAAATACGAGATCGAGTCTACCGTCACAGACTCAAAATTTGCTCAACGGTTTGGAAAAACAGTAAGAGATGGAGGGGGGGTGTTTGACCAAATGTCATAGAGGACCCTTGGCAGTTTCTCGAGCCACCATTTTTTTTTCAAAATGGCGACCTCAAAATGGCGGAAAATTTTCAAAATGGTCCTAGCGGCGTGAAATTTGGTATTTGGGGGTTTTTGGGGTCCAGGAATTTTATTTTGGAAAAATTTTTTTTTTTCGTCCACTTTTTTCTTTGTATGGAAAATTTTTTGAATCGCCGCCAGGGCCAAACGGTTCGAGATGGGTGGGGGGTGCTCGACCAAATGTCATAGGGGTCGGGCCTGGCTATCGATTGGACTTGATTTTTTTTCAAGATGGCGACTTCAAAATGGCGGCCGATTTTCAAATTGGGCGGAGGGGGTTGAAATTTAGTATCTGGGGTGCAATGGTGCCTACAATTCTGAATCTGCAATCAGATTTTGAAAATTCGGACAAGTTCGGACAAAATCGAAAAATTAAAATTGGCCCAGTTACAGCTCGACCGAGGGCCGCAGGCCCGAGGGCGAGCGTCGAAACAGGCGAGGCCGAAGGCCGAGCTTCCGCGGAGCACCGAAGGTGCGGAGCGTGACGTCGTGACGCGAGCCCGAGGGCCCGGAGGGCCCGTAGGGCGAGCCAACCCAAAAACTTACTATATCCCAAGTAATTTTAGCTCGACGGAGGGCCGCAGGCCCGACGGCGAGCGTCAGCGACCGCGAGGCCGCAGGCCGAGCTTCCGCGTAGCACCGAAGGTGCGGAGCGTCACGACCGGCTCCCACCTACGCGAGCCCAAGGGCCCGAAGGGCCCGCAGGGCGAGCCCACCCAGACACTTACTATACCCCAAGTAATTTTAGCTCGACGGAGGGCCGCAGGCCCGACGGCGAGCGTCAGCGACCGCGAGGCCGCAGGCCGAGCTTCCGCGTAGCACCGAAGGTGCGGAGCGTCACGACCGGCTCCCACCTACGCGAGCCCAAGGGCCCGAAGGGCCCGCAGGGCGAGCCCACCCAGACACTTACTATATCCCAAGTAATTTTAGCTCGACGGAGGGCCGCAGGCCCGACGGCGAGCGTCAGCGACCGCGAGGCCGCAGGCCGAGCTTCCGCGTAGCACCGAAGGTGCGGAGCGTCACGATCGTTATCCACCTAAGTTAGCCCGAGGGCCCGCAGGGCCCGCAGGGCGAGCCTTACCGGATTATTACTCGACTGTGGGCCGCAGGCCCGAAGGAGAGCGTAAGCCGAGGCGAGGCCGAAGGCCAAGCATCCGCGGAGCACCGAAGGTGCGGAGCGTCACGACCCCCTCCCAACGACGCGAGCTCGAGGGCCCGCAGGGCCCGCAGGGCGAGCTATCTCGGATTATAAGTCGACTGAGGGCCGTAGGCCCGAAGGCGAGCGTCAGCCGATGCGAGGCCAAAGGCCGAGCATCCGCGAAGCACCAAAGGTGCGGAGTGTCACGACCGGCTCCCACCGATGCGAGCTCGAGGGCCCGCAGGGCCCGCAGGGCGAGCCCACCCGGATTGAAATCGACTGAGGGCCGTAGGCCCGAAGGCGAGCGTCAGCCGATGCGAGGCCAAAGGCCGAGCATCCGCGAAGCACCAAAGGTGCGGAGCGTCACGACCGGCTCCCACCGATGCGAGCTCGAGGGCCCGCAGGGCCCGCAGGGCGAGCCCACCCGGATTTAAATCGACTGAGGGCCGCAGGCCCGAAGGCGAGCGTCAGCCGATGCGAGGTCAAAGGCCGAGCATCCGCGATGCACCAAAGGTGCGGAGCGTCACGACCGGCACCCACCGATGCGAGATCGAGGGCCCGCAGGGCCCGCAGGGCGAGCTAACTCGGATTATAAGTCGACTGAGGGCCGCAGGCCCGATGGCGAGCGTCAGCCGATGCGAGGCCAAAGGCCGAGCATCCGCGAAGCACCGAAGGTGCGGAGCGTCACGACCGGCTCCCACCGATGCGAGCTCGAGGGCCCGCAGGGCCCGCAGGGCGAGCTTACTCGGATTTTAACTCGACTGAGGGCCGCATGCCCGAAGGCGAGCGTCAGCCGATGCGAGGCCAAAGGCCGAGCATCCGCGAAGCACCAAAGGTGCGGAGCGTCACGACCGGCTCCCACCGATGCGAGCTCGAGGGCCCGCAGGGCCCGCAGGGCGAGCTCACCCGGTCTTTAACTCGACTGAGGGCCGCAGGCCCGAAGGCGACCGTCAGCCAACGCGACGCAAACACACCCGCGTGCAGACCCCTTCTCCTTTTCACTCTCCTTTCACCTTCCCACAGCAAATTTATCAACTCGAGCTACTCCTACGTCTACAATTAGAACGAGTCCGACTCCTGCGCATAAAACCCACTGCGCACAGGGGCCTCGCGGGGCGCTTGCGCCCCGCGCACCATGCAAATACTAGTTTATATTATATAAAGCTGCATTACCACTGATTTCTAACCGGAGAGTAGTGTGGCCCAACTGGAGCTACTTGGAGTATAGCTCTCTATATGGTTTTTTTTTCGTCCACTTTTTTTTTTGTATGGAAAAATTTTTGAATCGCCGCCAGGGCCAAACGGTTCGAGATGGGTGGGGGGTGCTCGACCAAATGTCATAGGGGTCGGGCCTGGCTATCGATTGGACTTGATTTTTTTTCAAGATGGCGACTTCAAAATGGCGGCCGATTTTCAAATTGGGCGGAGGGGGTTGAAATTTAGTATCTGGGGTGCAATGGTGCCTACAATTCCGAATCTGCAATCAGATTTTGAAAATTCGGACAAGTTCGGACAAAATCGAAAAATTTAAATTGGCCCAGTTACAGCTCGACCGAGGGCCGCAGGCCCGAGGGTGAGCGTCGAAACAGGCGAGGCCGAAGGCCGAGCTTCCGCGGAGCACCAAAGGTGCGGAGCGTGACGTCGTGACGCGAGCCCGAGGGCCCGGAGGGCCCGTAGGGCAAGCCCATCCAAAATGATACTCTACTCCAAGTAATTTTACCTCGACGGAGGGCCGCAGGCCCGACGGCGAGCGTCAGCGAACGCGAGGCCGCAGGCCGAGCTTCCGCGTAGCACCGAAGGTGCGGAGCGTCACGACCGGCTCCCACCTACGCGAGCCCGAGGGCCCGAAGGGCCCGCAGGGCGAGCCCACCCAGACACATACTATACCCCAAGTAATTTTAGCTCGACGGAGGGCCGCAGGCCCGACGGCGAGCGTCAGCGACCGCGAGGCCGCAGGCCGAGCTTCCGCGTAGCACCGAAGGTGCGGAGCGTCACGACCGGCTCCCACCTACGCGAGCCCAAGGGCCCGAAGGGCCCGCAGGGCGAGCCCACCCAGACACTTACTATACCCCAAGTAATTTTAGCTCGACGGAGGGCCGCAGGCCCGACGGCGAGTGTCAGCGACTGCGAGGCCGCAGGCCGAGCTTCCGCGTAGCACCGAAGGTGCGGAGCGTCACGACCGGCTCCTACCTACGCGAGCCCAAGGGCCCGAAGGGCCCGCAGGGCGAGCCTACCCAGACACTTACTATACCCCAAGTAATTTTAGCTCGACGGACGGCCGCAGGCCCGACGGCGATTGTCAGCGACCGCGAGGCCGCAGGCCGAGCTTCCGCGTAGCACCGAAGGTGCGGAGCGTCACGATCGTTATCCACCTGCGCGAGCCCGAGGGCCCGCAGGGCCCGCAGGGCGAGCCTAACCGGATTATTACTCGACTGAGGGCCGCAGGCCCGAAGGAGAGCATCAGCTGAGGCGAGGCCGCAGGCCGAGCTTCCGCGTAGCACCGAAGGTGCGGAGCGTCACGACCGACTCCCAACGACGCGAGCTCGAGGGCCCGCAGGGCCCGCAGGGCGAGCTAACTCGGATTATAAATCGACTGAGGGCCGCAGGCCCGAAGGCGAGCGTCAGCCGATGCGAGGCCAAAGGCCGAGCATCCGCGAAGCACCGAAGGTGAGGAGCGTCACGACCGGCTCCCACCGATGCGAGCTCGAGGGCCCGCAGGGCCCGCAGGGCGAGCTTACCCGGATTTTAACTCGACTGAGGGCCGCAGGCCCGAAGGCGAGCGTCAGCCGATGCGAGGCCAAAGGCCGAGCATCCGCGAAGCACCAAAGGTGCGGAGCGTCACGACCGGCTCCCACCGATGCGAGCTCGAGGGCCCGCAGGGCCCGCAGGGCGAGCGTACCCGTATTTTAACTCGACTGAGGGCCGCAGGCCCGAAGGCGAGCGTCAGCCGATGCGAGGCCAAAGGCCGAGCATCCGCGAAGCACCAAAGGTGCGGAGCGTCACGACCGGCTCCCACCGATGCGAGCTCGAGGGCCCGCAGGGCCCGCAGGGCGAGCTCACCCGGTCTTTAACTCGACTGAGGGCCGCAGGCCCGAAGGCGACCGTCAACCAACGCGACGCAAACACACCCGCGTGCAGACCCCTTCTCCTTTTCACTCTCCTTTCACCTTCCCACAGCAAATTTATCAACTCGAGCTACTCCTACGTCTACAATTAGAACGAGTCCGACTCCTGCGCATAAAAACACAGACCACTGGGGCCTCGCGGGGCGCTTGCGCCCCGCGCACCATGCAAATACTAGTTTATATTATATAAAGCTGCATTACCACTGATTTCTAACCGGAGAGTAGTGTGGCCCAACTGGAGCTACTTGGAGTATAGCTCTCTATATGGTTGTATAGAGCTCGGCCCCTGGACCCCAGGAAAAATACGAGATCGAGTCTACCGTCACAGACTCAAAATTTGCTCAACGGTTTGGAAAAACGGTAAGAGATGGAGGGGGGGTGTTTGACCAAATGTCATAGAGGACCCTTGGCAGTTTCTCGAGCCACCATTTTTTTTTCAAAATGGCGACCTCAAAATGGCGGAAAATTTTCAAAATGGTCCTAGCGGCGTGAAATTTGGTATTTGGGGGTTTTTGGGGTCCAAGAATTTAATTTTGGAAAAATTTTTTTTTTTCGTCCACTTTTTTTTTTGTATGGAAAAATTTTTGAATCGCCGCCACGGCCAAACCGTGCAAGATGGGTGGGGGGTGCTCGACCAAATGTCATAGTGGTCGGGCGTGGCTATCGATTAGACTTGATTTTTTTTCAAGATGGCGACTTCAAAATGGCGGCCGATTTTCAAATTGGGCTGAAGGGGTTGAAATTTAGTATATAGGGTGCAATGGTGCCTACAATTCCGAATCTGCAATCAGATTTTGAAAATTCGGACAAGTTCGGACAAAATCGAAAAATTTAAAGTGGCCCAGATACAGCTCGACCGAGGGCCGCAGGCCCGAGGTTGAGCGTCGAAACAGGCGAGGCCGAAGGCCGAGCTTCCGCGGAGCACCAACGGTGCGGAGCGTGACGTCGTGACGCGAGCCCGAGGGCCCGGAGGGCCCGTAGGGCGAGCCCACCCAAAAACTTACTATATCCCAAGTAATTTTAGCTCGACGGAGGGCCGCAGGCCCGACGGCGAGCGTCAGCGACCGCGAGGCCGCAGGCCGAGCTTCCGCGTAGCACCGAAGGTGCGGAGCGTCACGACCGGCTCCCACCTACGCGAGCCCAAGGGCCCGAAGGGCCCGCAGGGCGAGCCCACCCAGACACTTACTATACCCCAAGTAATTTTAGCTCGACGGAGGGCCGCAGGCCCGACGGCGAGCGTCAGCGACCGCGAGGCCGCAGGCCGAGCTTCCGCGTAGCACCGAAGGTGCGGAGCGTCACGATCGTTATCCACCTAAGTGAGCCCGAGGGCCCGCAGGGCCCGCAGGGCGAGCCTTACCGGATTATTACTCGACTGAGGGCCGCAGGCCCGAAGGAGAGCGTTAGCCGAGGCGAGGCCAAAGGCCGAGCATCCGCGAAGCAGCGAAGATGCGGAGCGTCACGACCCCCTCCGACCGATGCGAGCTCGAGGGCCCGCAGGGCCCGCAGGGCGAGCTTACCCGTATTGGTACTCGACTGAGGGCCGCAGGCCCGAAGGAGAGCGTTAGCCGAGGCGAGGCCGAAGGCCGAGCATCCGCGAAGCACCGAAGGTGCGGAGCGTCACGACCCCCTCCGACCGATGCGAGCTCGAGGGCCCGCAGGGCCCGCAGGGCGAGCTTACCCATATTGGAACTCGACTGAGGGCCGCTGGCCCGAAGGCGAGCGTCAGCCGATGCGAGGCCAAAGGCCGAGCATCCGCGAAGCACCAAAGGTGCGGAGCGTCACGACCGGCTCCCACCGACGCGAGCTCGAGGGCCCGCAGGGCCCGCAGGGCGAGCTTACCCGGTTTGTAACTCGACTGAGGGCCGCAGGCCCGAAGGCGAGCGTCAGCCGATGCGAGGCCACAGGCCGAGCATCCGCGAAGCACCGAAGGTGCGGAGCGTCACGACCGGCTCCCACCGACGCGAGCTCGAGGGCCCGCAGGGCCCGCAGGGCGAGGTTACCCGGATTTTAACTCGACTGAGGGCCGCAGGCCCGAAGGCGAGCGTCAGCCGATGCGAGGCCAAAGGCCGAGCATCCACGAAGCACCG
This sequence comes from Hedya salicella, assembly GCA_905404275.2. Taxonomy (NCBI): domain Eukaryota; kingdom Metazoa; phylum Arthropoda; class Insecta; order Lepidoptera; family Tortricidae; genus Hedya; species Hedya salicella. The sequence goes on from FR990097.1 coordinate 32,414,034, forward strand.
AAGGTGCGGAGCGTCACGACCGGCTCCCACCGACGCGAGCTCGAGGGCCCGCAGGGCCCGCAGGGCGAGCTCACCCGGTCTTTAACTCGACTGAGGGCCGCAGGCCCGAAGGCGACCGTCAGCCAACGCGACGCAAACACACCCGCGTGCAGACCCCTTCTCCTTTTCACTCTCCTTTCACCTTCCCACAGCAAATTTTTAACTCGAAACTCGTTTTCGTCTACAATTAGAACGAGTCCGACTCCTGCGCATAAAAACACAGACCACTGGGGCCTCGCGGGGCGCTTGCGCCCCGCGCACCATGCAAATACTAGTTTATACTATATAAAGCTGCATTACCACTCATTTCTAACCGGAGAGTAGTGTGGCCCAACTGGAGCTACTTGGAGTATAGGTCTCTATATGGTTGTATAGAGCTCGGCTCCTGGACTCCAGGAAAAATACGAGATCGAGTCTACCGTTACAGACTCAAAATTTGGTCGACGGTTTGGAAAAACGGTAAGAGATGGAGGGGGGGTGTTCGACCAAATGTCATAGAGGACCCTGGGCAGTTTTTCGAGCCCTCATTTTTTTTTCAAAATGGCGACCTCAAAATGGCGGAAAATTTTCAAAATGGTCCTAGCGGCGTGAAATTTGGTATTTGGGAGTTTTTGGGGTCCAGGAATTTAATTTTGGAAAAATTTTTTTTTTTCGTCCACTTTTTTTTTTGTATGGAAAAATTTTTGAATCGCCGCCACGGCCAAACCGTGCAAGATGGGTGGGGGGTGCTCGACCAAATGTCATAGTGGTCGGGCGTGGCTATCGATTAGACATAATTTTTTTTCAAGATGGCGACTTCAAAATGGCGGCCGATTTTCAAATTGGGCTGAAGGGGTTGAAATTTAGTATATAGGGTGCAATGGTGCCTACAATTCCGAATCTGCAATCAGATTTTGAAAATTCGGACAAGTTCGGACAAAATCGAAAAATTTAAAGTGGCCCAGATACAGCTCGACCGAGGGCCGCAGGCCCGAGGTTGAGCGTCGAAACAGGCGAGGCCGAAGGCCGAGCTTCCGCGGAGCACCAACGGTGCGGAGCGTGACGTCGTGACGCGAGCCCGAGGGCCCGGAGGGCCCGTAGGGCGAGCCCACCCAAAAACTTACTATATCCCAAGTAATTTTAGCTCGACGGAGGGCCGCAGGCCCGACGGCGAGCGTCAGCGACCGCGAGGCCGCAGGCCGAGCTTCCGCGTAGCACCGAAGGTGCGGAGCGTCACGACCGGCTCCCACCTACGCGAGCCCAAGGGCCCGAAGGGCCCGCAGGGCGAGCCCACCCAGACACTTACTATACCCCAAGTAATTTTAGCTCGACGGAGGGCCGCAGGCCCGACGGCGAGCGTCAGCGACCGCGAGGCCGCAGGCCGAGCTTCCGCGTAGCACCGAAGGTGCGGAGCGTCACGATCGTTATCCACCTAAGTGAGCCCGAGGGCCCGCAGGGCCCGCAGGGCGAGCCTTACCGGATTATTACTCGACTGAGGGCCGCAGGCCCGAAGGAGAGCGTTAGCCGAGGCGAGGCCAAAGGCCGAGCATCCGCGAAGCAGCGAAGATGCGGAGCGTCACGACCCCCTCCGACCGATGCGAGCTCGAGGGCCCGCAGGGCCCGCAGGGCGAGCTTACCCGTATTGGTACTCGACTGAGGGCCGCAGGCCCGAAGGAGAGCGTTAGCCGAGGCGAGGCCGAAGGCCGAGCATCCGCGAAGCACCGAAGGTGCGGAGCGTCACGACCCCCTCCGACCGATGCGAGCTCGAGGGCCCGCAGGGCCCGCAGGGCGAGCTTACCCATATTGGAACTCGACTGAGGGCCGCTGGCCCGAAGGCGAGCGTCAGCCGATGCGAGGCCAAAGGCCGAGCATCCGCGAAGCACCAAAGGTGCGGAGCGTCACGACCGGCTCCCACCGACGCGAGCTCGAGGGCCCGCAGGGCCCGCAGGGCGAGCTTACCCGGTTTGTAACTCGACTGAGGGCCGCAGGCCCGAAGGCGAGCGTCAGCCGATGCGAGGCCACAGGCCGAGCATCCGCGAAGCACCGAAGGTGCGGAGCGTCACGACCGGCTCCCACCGACGCGAGCTCGAGGGCCCGCATGGCCCGCAGGGCGAGGTTACCCGGATTTTAACTCGACTGAGGGCCGCAGGCCCGAAGGCGAGCGTCAGCCGATGCGAGGCCAAAGGCCGAGCATCCGCGAAGCACCGAAGGTGCGGAGCGTCACGACCGGCTCCCACCGACGCGAGCTCGAGGGCCCGCAGGGCCCGCAGGGCGAGCTCACCCGGTCTTTAACTCGACTGAGGGCCGCAGGCCCGAAGGCGACCGTCAGCCAACGCGACGCAAACACACCCGCGTGCAGACCCCTTCTCCTTTTCACTCTCCTTTCACCTTCCCACAGCAAATTTTTAACTCGAAACTCGTTTTCGTCTACAATTAGAACGAGTCCGACTCCTGCGCATAAAAACACAGACCACTGGGGCCTCGCGGGGCGCTTGCGCCCCGCGCACCATGCAAATACTAGTTTATATTATATAAAGCTGCATTACCACTGATTTCTTAAGTATAGGGTTGTTCTCCGGGAAGGAGGTTTGGAGGGGGGGTATTGCCTACATATTCGTATAGAAGGCGGCTCCTGGACCCCCAGAAAAATCCGACTTTTCAAGATTTGGCTCAGAGTCAAAACCTGGTGCACGGTTCTCGGAAACGGTGCCAGATGGAGGGGGGGTGTTCGACCAAATGTCATAGAGGACCCTGGGCAGTTTCTCGAGCCACCATTTTTTTTTCAAAATGGCGACCTCAAAATGGCGGAAAATTTTCAAAATGGTCCTAGCGGCGTGAAATTTGGTATTTGGGAGTTTTTGGGGTCCAGGAATTTAATTTTGGAAAAAATTTTTTTTTTCGTCCACTTTTTTTTTTGTATGAAAAATTTTTTGAGTCGCCGCCACGGCCAAACGGTGCGAGATGGGTGGGGGGTGCTCGACCAAATGTCATAGGGGTCGGGCATGGCTATCGATTGGACTTGATTTTTTTTCAAGATGGCGACTTCAAAATGGCGGCCGATTTTCAAATTGGGCGGAGGGGGTTGAAATTTAGTATATAGGGTGCAATGGTGCCTACAATTCTGAATCTGCAATCAGATTTTGAAAATTCGGACAAGTTCGGACAAAATCGAAAAATTAAAAGTGGCCCAGATACAGCTCGACCGAGGGCCGCAGGCCCGAGGTTGAGCGTCGAAACAGGCGAGGCCGAAGGCCGAGCTTCCGCGGAGCACCAAAGGTGCGGAGCGTGACGTCGTGACGCGAGCCCGAGGGCCCGGAGGGCCCGTAGGGCGAGCCCACCCAAAAACTTACTATATCCCAAGTAATTTTAGCTCGACGGAGGGCCGCAGGCCCGACGGCGAGCGTCAGCGACCGCGAGGCCGCAGGCCGAGCTTCCGCGTAGCACCGAAGGTGCGGAGCGTCACGACCGGCTTCCACCTACGCGAGCCCAAGGGCCCGAAGGGCCCGCAGGGCGAGCCCACCCAGACACTTACTATACCCCAAGTAATTTTAGCTCGACGGAGGGCCGCAGGCCCGACGGCGAGCGTCAGCGACCGCGAGGCCGCAGGCCGAGCTTCCGCGTAGCACCGAAGGTGCGGAGCGTCACGATCGTTATCCACTTAAGAGCCCGAGGGCCCGCAGGGCCCGCAGGGCGAGCCTAACTGGATTATTACTCGACTGAGGGCCGCAGGCCCGAAGGAGAGCGTCAGCCGAGGCGAGGCCGAAGGCCGAGCTTCCGCGTAGCACCGAAGGTGCGGAGCGTCACGACCGACTCCCAACGACGCGAGCTCGAGGGCCCGCAGGGCCCGCAGGGCGAGCTTACCCGTATTGGTACTCGACTGAGGGCCGCAGGCCCGACGGCGAGCGTCAGCGACCGCGAGGCCGCAGGCCGAGCTTCCGCGTAGCACCGAAGGTGCGGAGCGTCACGACCGGCTCCCACCTACGCGAGCCCAAGGGCCCGAAGGGCCCGCAGGGCGAGCCCACCCAGACACTTACTATACCCCAAGTAATTTTAGCTCGACGGAGGGCCGCAGGCCCGACGGCGAGCGTCAGCGACCGCGAGGCCGCAGGCCGAGCTTTTGCGTAGCACCGAAGGTGCGGAGCGTTACGACCGTTATCCACCTGCGCGAGCCCGAGGGCCCGCAGTGCCCGCAGGGCGAGCCTAACCGGATTATTACTCGACTGAGGGCCGCAGGCCCGAAGGAGAGCGTCAGCCGAGGCGAGGCCGAAGGCCGAGCTTGCGCGTAGCACCGAAGGTGCGGAGCGTCACGACCGACTCCCAATGACGCGAGCTCGAGGGCCCTGCGGGCCCGCAGGGCGAGCCTATCCGGATCATTACTCGACTGAGGGCCGCAGGCCCGAAGGAGAGCGTCAGCCGAGGCGAGGCCGAAGGCCGAGCTTCCGCGTAGCACCGAAGGTGCGGAGCGTCACGACCGGCTCCCACCGACTCGAGCTCGAGGGCCCGCAGGGCCCGCAGGGCGAGCTAACCGGATTATAAGTCGACTGAGGGCCGCAGGCCCGAAGGCGAGCGTCAGCCGATGCGAGGCCAAAGGCCGAGCATCCGCGAAGCACCGAAGGTGCGGAGCGTCACGACCGGCTCCCACCGACGCGAGCTCGAGGGCCCGCAGGGCCCGCAGGGCGAGCTTACCCGGATTTTAACTCGACTGAGGGCCGCAGGGCCGAAGGCGAGCGTCAGCCGATGCGAGGCCAAAGGCCGAGCATCTGCGAAGCACCAAAGGTGCGGAGCGTCACGACCGGCTCCCGCCGATGCGAGCTCGAGGGCCCGCAGGGCCCGCAGGGCGAGCTCACCTGGTCTTTAACTCGACTGAGGGCCGCAGGCCCGAAGGCGACCGTCCGCCAACGCGACGCAAACACACCCGCGTGCAGACCCCTTCTCCTTTTCACTCTCCTTCCACCTTCCCACAGCAAATTTTTAACTCGAAACTCCTTCCTCTGCGTCTACAATTAGAACGAGTCCGACTCCTGCGCATAAAAACACACAGACCACTGGGGCCTCGCGGGGCGCTTGCGCCCCGCGCACCATGCAAATACTAGTTTATATTATATAAAGCTGCATTACCACTCATTTCTTAAGTATAGGGTTGTTCTCCGGGAAGGAGGTTTGGAGGGGGGGTATTGCCTACATATTCGTATAGAGGGCGGCTCCTGGACCCCCAGAAAAATCCGACTTTTGAAGATTTGGCTCAGAGTCAAAACCTGGTGCACGGTTCTCGGAAACAGTGCCAGATGGAGGGGGGGTGTTCGACCAAATGTCATAGAGGACCCTGGGCAGTTTCTCGAGCCACCATTTTTTTTTCAAAATGGCGACCTCAAAATGGCGGAAAATTTTCAAAATGGTCCTAGCGGCGTGAAATTTGGTATTTGGGGGTTTTTGGGGTCCAGGAATTTAATTTTGGAAAAATTTTTTTTTTTCGTCCACTTTTTTTTTTGTATGGAAAAAATTTTGAATCGCCGCCACGGCAAAACGGTGCGAGATGGGTGGGGGGTGCTCGACCAAATGTCATAGTGGTCGGGCGTGGCAATCGATTAGACTTGATTTTTTTTCAAGATGGCGACTTCAAAATGGCGGCCGATTTTCAAATTGGGCTGAGGGGGTTGAAATTTAGTATATAGGGTGCAATGGTGCCTACAATTCCGAATCTGCAATCAGATTTTGAAAATTCGGACAAGTTCGGACAAAATCGAAAAATTAAAAGTGGCCCAGATACAGCTCGACCGAGGGCCGCAGGCCCGAGGTTGAGCGTCGAAACAGGCGAGGCCGAAGGCCGAGCTTCCGCGGAGCACCAAAGGTGCGGAGCGTGACGTCGTGACGCGAGCCCGAGGGCCCGGAGGGCCCGCAGGGCGAGCCCATCCAAAATGTTACTCTACCCCAAGTAATTTTAGCTCGACGGAGGGCCGCAGGCCCGACGGCGAGCGTCAGCGACCGCGAGGCCGCAGGCCGAGCTTCCGCGTAGCACCGAAGGTGCGGAGCGTCACGACCGGCTCCCACCTACGCGAGCCCAAGGGCCCGAAGGGCCCGCAGGGCGAGCCCACCCAGACACTTACTATACCCAAGTAATTTTAGCTCGACGGAGGGCCGCAGGCCCGACGGCGAGCGTCAGCGACCGCGAGGCCGCAGGCCGAGCTTCCGCGTAGCACCGAAGGTGCGGAGCGTCACGATCGTTATCCACCTAAGCGAGCCCGAGGGCCCGCAGGGCCCGCAGGGCGAGCCTTACCGGATTATTACTCGACTGTGGGCCGCAGGCCCGAAGGAGAGCGTAAGCCGAGGCGAGGCCGAAGGCCGAGCATCCGCGGAGCACCGAAGGTGCGGAGCGTCACGACCCCCTCCCAACGACGCGAGCTCGAGGGCCCGCAGGGCCCGCAGGGCGAGCTATCTCGGATTATAAGTCGACTGAGGGCCGTAGGCCCGAAGGCGAGCGTCAGCCGATGCGAGGCCAAAGGCCGAGCATCCGCGAAGCACCAAAGGTGCGGAGCGTCACGACCGGGTCCCACCGATGCGAGCTCGAGGGCCCGCAGGGCCCGCAGGGCGAGCCCACCCGGATTTAAATCGACTGAGGGCCGCAGGCCCGAAGGCGAGCGTCAGCCGATGCGAGCCCAAAGGCCGAGCATCCGCGAAGCACCAAAGGTGCGGAGCGTCACGACCGGCTCCCACCGATGCGAGCTCGAGGGCCCGCAGGGCCCGCAGGGCGAGCTTACCCGGATTATAACTCGACTGAGGGCCGCAGGCCCGAAGGCGAGCGTCAGCCGATGCGAGGCCAAAGGCCGAGCATCCGCGAAGCACCAAAGGTGCGGAGGGTTACGATCGGCTCCCACCGATGCGAGCTCGAGGGCCCGCAGGGCCCGCAGGGCGAGCTTACCCGGATTTTAACTCGACTGAGGGCCGCAGGCCCGAAGGCGAGCGTCAGCCGATGCGAGGCCAAAGGCCGAGCATCCGCGAAGCACCAAAGGTGCGGAGCGTCACGACCGGCTCCCACCGATGCGAGCTCGAGGGCCCGCAGGGCCCGCAGGGCGAGCTCATCCGGTCTTTAACTCGACTGAGGGCCGCAGGCCCGAAGGCGACCGTCAGCCAACGCGACGCACACACCCGCGTGCAGACCCCTTCTCCTTTTCACTCTCCTTTCACCTTCCCACAGCAAATTTATCAACTCGAGCTACTCCTACGTCTACAATTAGAACGAGTCAGACTCCTGCGCATAAAAACACAGACCACTGGGGCCTCGCGGGGCGCTTGCGCCCCGCGCACCATGCAAATACTAGTTTATATTATATAAAGCTGCATTACGACTGATTTCTCATGTATAGAATTGATCTCCGGGAAGGAGGTTTGGAGGGGGGGTTTGGCCTACATATTCGTATAGAGGGCGGCTCCTGGACCCCCAGAAAAATCTGACTTTTGAAGATTTGGCTCGGAGTCAAAACCTGGTGCACGGTTCTCGGAAATGGTGCCAGATGGAGGGGGGGTGTTCGACCAAATGTCATAGAGGACCCTGGGCAGTTTCTCGAGCCACCATTTTTTTTTCAAAATGGCGACCTCAAAATGGCGGAAAATTTTCAAAATGGTCCTAGCGGCGTGAAATTTGGTATTTGGGGGTTTTTGGGGTCCAGGAATTTAATTTTGGAAAAAATTTTTTTTTTCGTTCACTTTTTTTTTTGTATGAAAAATTTTTTGAGTCGCCGCCACGGCCAAACGGTGCAAGATGGGTGGGGGGTGCTCGACCAAATGTCATAGGGGTCGGGCATGGCTATCGATTGGACTTGATTTTTTTTCAAGATGGCGACTTTAAAATGGCGGCCGATTTTCAAATTGGGCGGAGGGGGTTGAAATTTAGTATCTGGGGTGTAATGGTGCCTACAATTCCGAATCTGCAATCAGATTTTGAAAATTCGGACAAGTTCGGACAAAATCGAAAAATTAAAAGTGGCCTAGATACAGCTCGACCGAGGGCCGCAGGCCCGAGGTTGAGCGTCGAAACAGGCGAGGCCGAAGGCCGAGCTTCCGCGGAGCACCAAAGGTGCGGAGCGTGACGTCGTGACGCGAGCCCGAGGGCCCGGAGGGCCCGTAGGGCGAGCCCACCCAAAAACTTACTATATCCCAAGTAATTTTAGCTCGACGGAGGGCCGCAGGCCCGACGGCGAGCGTCAGCGACCGCGAGGCCGCAGGCCGAGCTTCCGCGTAGCACCGAAGGTGCGGAGCGTCACGACCGGCTCCCACCTACGCGAGCCCAAGGGCCCAAAGGGCCCGCAGGGCGAGCCCACCCAGACACTTAATATACCCCAAGTAATTTTAGCTCGACGGAGGGCCGCAGGCCCGACGGCGAGCGTCAGCGACCGCGAGGCCGCAGGCCGAGCTTCCGCGTAGCACCGAAGGTGCGGAGCGTCACGACCGGCTCCCACCTACGCGAGCCCAAGGGCCCGAAGGGCCCGCAGGGCGAGCCCACCCAGACACTTACTATACCCCAAGTAATTTTAGCTCGACGGAGGGCCGCAGGCCCGACGGCGAGCGTCAGCGACCGCGAGGCCGCAGGCCGAGCTTCCGCGTAGCACCGAAGGTGCGGAGCGTCACGACCGGCTCCCACCTACGCGAGCCCGAGGGCCCGAAGGGCCCGCAGGGCGAGCCCACCCAGACACTTACTATACCCCAAGTAATTTTAGCTCGACGGAGGGCCGCAGGCCCGACGGCGAGCGTCAGCGACCGCAAGGCCGCAGGCCGAGCTTCCGCGTAGCACCGAAGGTGCGAAGCGTCACGATCGTTATCCACCTAAGCGAGCCCGAGGGCCCGCAGGGCCCGCAGGGCGAGCCTTACCGGATTATTACTTGACTGAGGGCCGCAGGGCCGAAGGAGAGCGTTAGCCGAGGCGAGGCCGAAGGCCGAGCATCTGCGACGCACCGAAGGTGCGGAGCGTCACGATCGTTATCCACCTAAGCGAGCCCGAGGGCCCGCAGGGCCCGCAGGGCGAGCCTTACCGGATTATTACTCGACTGAGGGCCGCAGGCCCGAAGGAGAGCGTCAGCCGATGCGAGGCCGAAGGCCGAGCATCTGCGAAGCACCGAAGGTGCGGAGCGTCACGACCCCTTCCGACCGATGCGAGCTCGAGGGCCCGCAGGGCCCGCAGGGCGAGCTTACCCGTATTGGTACTCGACTGAGGGCCGCAGGCCCGAAGGAGAGCGTTAGCCGAGGCGAGGCCGAAGGCCGAGCATCCGCGAAGCACCGAAGGTGCGGAGCGTCACGACCCCCTCCGACCGATGCGAGCTCGAGGGTCCGCAGGGCCCGCAGGGCGAGCTTACCCGTATTGGTACTCGACTGAGGGCCGCAGGCCCGAAGGCGAGCGTTAGCCGATGCGAGGCCAAAGGCCGAGCATCCGCGAAGCACCGAAGGTGCGGAGCGTCACGACTGGCTCCCACCGACGCGAGCTCGAGGGCCCGCAGGGCCCGCAGGGCGAGCTTACCCAGTTTGTAACTCGACTGAGGGCCGCAGGCCCGAAGGCGAGCGTCAGCCGATGCGAGGCCAAAGGCCGAGCATCCGCGAAGCACCAAAGGTGCGGAGCGTCACGACCGGCTCCCACCGATGCGAGCTCGAGGGCCCGCAGGGCCCGCAGGGCGAGCTCACCCGGTCTTTAACTCGACTGAGGGCCGCAGGCCCGAAGGCGACCGTCAGCCAACGCGACGCAAACACACCCGCGTGCAGACCCCTTCTCCTTTTCACTCTCCTTTCACCTTCCCACAGCAAATTTTTAACTCGAAACTCGTTTTCGTCTACAATTAGAACGAGTCCGACTCCTGCGCATAAAACCCACTGCGCACAGGGGCCTCGCGGGGCGCTTGCGCCCCGCGCACCATGCAAATACTAGTTTATATTATATAAAGCTGCATTACGACTGATTTCTTAAGTATAGGGTTGTTCTCCGGGAAGGAGGGTTGGAGGGGGGGTATTGCCTACATATTCGTATAGAGGGCGGCTCCTGGACCCCCAGAAAAATCCGACTTTGGAAGATTTGGCTCAGAGTCAAAACCTGATGCACGGTTCTCGGAAACGGTGCCAGATGGAGGGGGGGTGTTCGACCAAATGTCATAGAGGACCCTGGGCAGTTTCTCGAGCCACCATTTTTTTTTCAAAATGGCGACCTCAAAATGGCGGAAAATTTTCAAAATGGTCCTAGCGGCGTGAAATTTAGTATTTGGGGGTTTTTGGGGTCCAGGAATTTAATTTTGGAAAAATTTTTTTTTTGGTCCACTTTTTTTTTTGTATGGGATAATATTTGAATCGCCGCCACGGCCAAACGGTGCGAGATGGGTGGGGGGTGCTCGACCAAATGTCATAGGGGTCGGGCATGGCTATCGATTGGACTTGATTTTTTTTCAAGATGGCGACTTCAAAATGGCGGCCGATTTTCAAATTGGGCGGAGGGGGTCGAAAATTAGTATCTGGGGTGTAATGGTGCCTACAATTCCGAATCTGCAATCAGATTTTGAAAATTCGGACAAGTTCGGACAAAATGGAAAAATTAAAATTGGCCCAGATACAGCTCAACCGAGGGCCGCAGGCCCGAGGGTGAGCGTCGAAAAAGGCGAGGCCGAAGGCCGAGCTTTCGCGGAGCACCAAAGGTGCGGAGCGTGACGTCGTGACGCGAGCCCGAGGGCCCGGAGGGCCCGTAGGGCGAGCCCATCCAAAATGTTACTCTACCCCAAGTAATTTTAGCTCGACGGAGGGCCGCAGGCCCGACGGCGAGCGTCAGCGACCGCGAGGCCGCAGGCCGAGCTTCCGCGTAGCACCGAAGGTGCGGAGCGTCACGACCGGCTCCCACCTACGCGAGCCCAAGGGCCCGAAGGGCCCGCAGGGCGAGCCCACCCAGACACTTACTATACCCCAAGTAATTTTAGCTCGACGGAGGGCCGCAGGCCCGACGGCGAGCGTCAGCGACCGCGAGGCCGCAGGCCGAGCTTCCGCGTAGCACCGAAGGTGCGGAGCGTCACGATCGTTATCCACCTAAGCGAGCCCGAGGGCCCGCAGGGCCCGCAGGGCGAGCCTTACCGGATTATTACTCGACTGAGGGCCGCAGGCCCGAAGGAGAGCGTTAACCGAGGCGAGGCCGAAGGCCGAGCATCCGCGAAGCACCGAAGGTGCGGAGCGTCACGACCGGCTCCCACCGACGCGAGCTCGAGGGCCCGCAGGGCCCGCAGGGCGAGCTTACCCGGTTTGTAACTCGACTGAGGGCCGCAGGCCCGAAGGCGAGCGTCAGCCGATGCGAGGCCAAAGGCCGAGCATCCGCGAAGCACCAAAGGTGCGGAGCGTCACGACCGGCTCCCACCGATGCGAGCTCGAGGGCCCGCAGGGCCCGCAGGGCGAGATTACCCGGATTATAACTCGACTGAGGGCCGCAGGCCCGAAGGCGAGCGTCAGCCGATGCGAGGCCAAAGGCCGAGCATCCGCGAAGCACCAAAGGTGCGGAGCGTCACGACCGGCTCTCACCGATGCGAGCTCGAGGGCCCGCAGGGCCCGCAGGGCGAGCTCACCCGGTCTTTTACTCGACTGAGGGCCGCAGGCCCGAAGGCGACCGTCAGCCAACGCGACGCAAACACACCCGCGTGCAGACCCCTTCTCCTTTTCACTCTCCTTTCACCTTCCCACAGCAAATTTTTAACTCGAAACTCGTTTTCGTCTACAATTAGAACGAGTCCGACTCCTGCGCATAAAAACACAGACCACTGGGGCCTCGCGGGGCGCTTGCGCCCCGCGCACCATGCAAATACTAGTTTATATTATATAAAGCTGCATTACCACTGATTTCTTAAGTATAGGGTTGTTCTCCGGGAAGGAGGTTTGGAGGGGGGATATTGCCTACATATTCGTATAGAGGGCGGCTCCTGGACCCCCAGAAAAATCCGACTTTTGAAGATTTGGCTCAGAGTCAAAACCTGGTGCACGGTTCTCGGAAACGGTGCCAGATGGAGGGGGGGGTGTTCGACCAAATGTCATAGAGGACCCTGGGCAGTTTCTCGAGCCACCATTTTTTTTTCAAAATGGCGACCTCAAAATGGCGGAAAATTTTCAAAATGGTCCTAGCGGCGTGAAATTTAGTATTTGGGGGTTTTTGGGGTCCACGAATTTAATTTTGGAAAAATTTTTATTTTTCGTCCACTTTTTTTTTTGTATGGAAAAATTTTTGAATCGCCGCCAGGGCCATTCGGTTCAAGATAGGTGGGGGGTGCTCGACCAAATGTCATAGGGGTCAGGCATGGCTATCGATTGGACTTGATTTTTTTTCAAGATGGCGACTTCAAAATGGCGGCCGATTTTCAAATTGGGCGGAGGGGGTTGAAATTTAGTATCTGGGGTGCAATGGTGCCTACAATTCTGAATCTGCAATCAGATTTTGAAAATTCGGACAAGTTCGGACAAAATCGAAAAATTAAAATTGGCCCAGATACAGCTCGACCGAGGGCCGCAGGCCCGAGGGTGAGTGTCGAAAACGGCGAGGCCGAAGGCCGAGCTTCCGCGGAGCACCAAAGGTGCGGAGCGTGACGTCGTGACGCGAGCCCGAGGGCCCGGAGGGCCCGTAGGGCGAGCCAATCCAAAGTGTTACTCTACCCCAAGTAATTTTAGCTCGACGGAGGGCCGCAGGCCCGACGGCGAGCGTCAGCGACCGCGAGGCCGCAGGCCGAGCTTCCGCGTAGTACCGAAGGTGCGGAGCGTCACGACCGGCTCCCACCTACGCGAGCCCGAGGGCCCGAAGGGCCCGCAGGGCGAGCCCACCCAGACACTTACTATACCCCAAGTAATTTTAGCTCGACGGAGGGCCGCAGGCCCGACGGCGAGCGTCTGCGACCGCGAGGCCGCAGGCCGAGCTTCCGCGTAGCACCGAAGGTGCGGAGCGTCACGACCTTTATCCACCTACGCGAGCCCGAGGGCCCGCAGGGCCCGCAGGGCGAGCCTAACCGGATTATTACTCGACTGAGGGCCGCAGGCCCGAAGGAGAGCGTCAGCCGAAGCGAGGCCGTAGGCCGAGCTTCCGCGTAGCACCTAAGGTGCGGAGCGTCACGACCGACTCCCAACGACGCGAGCTCGAGGGCCCGCAGGGCCCGCAGGGCGAGCTAACTCGGATTATAAGTCGACTGAGGGCCGCAGGCCCGAAGGCGAGCGTCAGCCGATGCGAGGCCAAAGGCCGAGCATCCGCGAAGCACCGATGGTGCGGAGCGTCACGACCGGCTCCCACTCACGCGAGCTCGAGGGCCCGCAGGGCCCGCAGGGCGAGGTTACCCGGTTTGTAACTCGACTGAGGGCCGCAGGCCCGAAGGCGAGCGTCAGCCGATGCGAGGCCAAAGGCCGAGCATCCGCGAAGCACCAAAGGTGCGGAGCGTCACGACCGGCTCCCACCGATGCGAGCTCGAGGGCCCGCAGGGCCCGCAGGGCGAGCTTACCCGGATTTTAACTCGACTGAGGGCCGCAGGCCCGAAGGCGAGCGTCAGCCGATGCGAGGCCAAAGGCCGAGCATCCGCTAAGCACCAAAGGTGCGGAGCGTCACGACCGGCTCCCACCGATGCGAGCTCGAGGGCCCGCAGGGCCCGCAGGGCGAGCTCACCCGGTCTTTAACTCGACTGAGGGCCGCAGGCCCGAAGGCGACCGTCAGCCAACGCGACGCAAACACACCCGCGTGCAGACCCCTTCTCCTTTTCACTCTCCTTTCACCTTACCACAGCAAATTTTCTAACTCGAACCTCCTCTCCGTCTACAATTATGTGAGGCCAAGTTCTGCCCATAAAAAAAAACTGACCACTGGGGCCTCGCGGGGCGCTTGCGCCCCGCGCACCATGCAAACAAATACTAGTTTATATTATATAAAGCTGCATTACCACTGATTTCTTAAGTATAGGGTTGTTCTCCGGGAAGGAGGTTTGGAGGGGGGGTATTGCCTACATATTCGTATAGAGGGCGGCTCCTGGACCCCCAGAAAAATCCGACTTTTGAAGATTTGGCTCAGAGTAAAAACCTGGTGCACGGTTCTCAAAAACGGTGCCAGATGGAGGGGGGGTGTTCGACCAAATGTCATAGAGGACCCTGGGCAGTTTCTCGAGCCACCATTTTTTTTTCAAAATGGCGACCTCAAAATGGCGGAAAATTTTCAAAATGGTCGTAGCGGCGTGAAATTTGGTATTTGGGGGTTTTTGGGGTCCAGGAATTTAATTTTGGAAAAATTTTTTTTTTTCGTCCACTTTTTTTTTTGTATGGAAAAATTTTTGAATCGCCGCCAGGGCCAAACGGTTCGAGATGGGTGGGGGGTGCTCGACCAAATGTCATAGGGGTCGGGCATGGCTATCGATTGGACTTGATTTTTTTTCAAGATGGCGACTTCAAAATGGCGGCCGATTTTCAAATTGGGCGGAGGGGGTTGAAATTTAGTATCTGGGGTGCAATGGTGCCTACAATTCTGAATCTGCAATCAGATTTTGAAAATTCGGACAAGTTCGGACAAAATCGAAAAATTTAAATTGGCCCAGTTACAGCTCGACCGAGGGCCGCAGGCCCGAGGGTGAGCGTCGAAACAGGCGAGGCCGAAGGCCGAGCTTCCGCGGAGCACCAAAGGTGCGGAGCGTGACGTCGTGACGCGAGCCCGAGGGCCCGGAGGGCCCGTAGGGCGAGCCCATCCAAAATGTTACTCTACCCCAAGTAATTTTAGCTCGACGGAGGGCCGCAGGCCCGACGGCGAGCGTCAGCGACAGCGAGGCCGCAGGCCGAGCTTCCGCGTAGCACCGAAGGTGCGGAGCGTCACGACCGGCTCCCACCTACGCGAGCCCGAGGGCCCGAAGGGCCCGCAGGGCGAGCCCACCCAGACACTTACTATACCCCAAGTAATTTTAGCTCGACGGAGGGCCGCAGGCCCGACGGCGAGCGTCAGCGACCGCGAGGCCGCAGGCCGAGCTTTCGCGTAGCACCGAAGGTGCGGAGCGTCACGATCGTTATCCACCTGCGCGAGCCCGAGGGCCCGCAGGGCCCGCAGGGCGAGCCTAACCGGATTATTACTCGACTGAGGGCCGCAGGCCCGAAGGAGAGCATCAGCTGAGGCGAGGCCGCAGGCCGAGCTTCCGCGTAGCACCGAAGGTGCGGAGCGTCACGACCGACTCCCAACGACGCGAGCTCGAGGGCCCGCAGGGCCCGCAGGGCGAGCTAACTCGGATTATAAATCGACTGAGGGCCGCAGGCCCGAAGGCGAGCGTCAGCCGATGCGAGGCCAAAGGCCGAGCATCCGCGAAGCACCAAAGGTGCGGAGCGTCACGACCGGCTCCCACCGATGCGAGCTCGAGGGCCCGCAGGGCCCGCAGGGCGAGCTTACCCGTATTGGTACTCGACTGAGGGCCGCAGGCCCGAAGGCGACCGTCAGCCAACGCGACGCAAACACACCCGCGTGCAGACCCCTTCTCCTTTTCACTCTCCTTTCACCTTCCCACAGCAAATTTTTAACTCGAAACTCGTTTTCGTCTACAATTAGAACGAGTCCGACTCCTGCGCATAAAAACACAGACCACTGGGGCCTCGCGGGGCGCTTGCGCCCCGCGCACCATGCAAATACTAGTTATATTATATAAAGCTGCATTACGACTGATTTCTTAAGTATAGGGTTGTTCTCCGGGAAGGAGGTTTGGAGGGGGGGTATTGCCTACATATTCGTATAGAGGGCGGCTCCTGGACCCCCAGAAAAATCCGACTTTTGAAGATTTGGCTCAGAGTCAAAACCTGGTGCACGGTTCTCGGAAACGGTGCCAGATGGAAGGGGGGTGTTCGACCAAATGTCATAGAGCACCCATGGCAGTTTCTCGAGCCACCATTCTTTTTTCAAAATGGCGTCCTCAAAATGGCGGAAAATTTTCAAAATGGTCCTAGCGGCGTGAAATTTGGTATCTGGGGGTTTTTGGGGTCCAGGAATTAAATTTTGGAAAAAATTTTTTTTTTCGTCCACTTTTTTTTTTGTATGGAAATTTTTTTGAATCGCCGCCAGGGCCAAACGGTTCGAGATGGGTGGGGGGTGCTCGACCAAATGTCATAGGGGTCGGGCGTGGCTATCGATTGGACTTGATTTTTTTTCAAGATGGCGACTTCAAAATGGCGGCCGATTTTCAAATTGGGCGGAGGGGGTTGAAATTTAGTATCTGGGGTGTAATGGTGCCTACAATTCCGAATCTGCAATCAGATTTTGAAAATTCGGACAAGTTCGGACAAAATCGAAAACTTAAAATTGGCTCAGATACAGCTCAACCGAGGGCCGCAGGCCCGAGGGTGAGCGTCGAAAAAGGCGAGGCCGAAGGCCGAGCTTTCGCGGAGCACCAAAGGTGCGGAGCGTGACGTCGTGACGCGAGCCCGAGGGCCCGGAGGGCCCGTAGGGCGAGCCCATCCAAAATGTTACTCTACCCCAAGTAATTTTAGCTCGACGGAGGGCCGCAGGCCCGACGGCGAGCGTCAGCGACCGCGAGGCCGCAGGCCGAGCTTCCGCGTAGCACCGAAGGTGCGGAGCGTCACGACCGGCTCCCACCTACGCGAGCCCAAGGGCCCGAAGGGCCCGCAGGGCGAGCCCACCCAGACACTTACTATACCCCAAGTAATTTTAGCTCGACGGAGGGCCGCAGGCCCGACGGCGAGCGTCAGCGACCGCGAGGCCGCAGGCCGAGCTTTCGCGTAGCACCGAAGGTGCGGAGCGTCACGATCGTTATCCACCTACGCGAGCCCGAGGGCCCGCAGGGCCCGCAGGGCGAGCCTAACCGGATTATTACTCGACTGAGGGCCGCAGGCCCGAAGGAGAGCGTCAGCCGAGGCGAGGCCGAAGGCCGAGCTTCCGCGTAGCACCGAAGGTGCGGAGCGTCACGACCGACTCCCAACGACGCGAGCTCGAGGGCCCGCAGGGCCCGCAGGGCGAGCTAACTCGGATTATAAGTCGACTAAGGGCCGCAGGCCCGAAGGCGAGCGTCAGCCGATGCGAGGCCAAAGGCCGAGCATCCGCGAAGCACCAAAGGTGCGGAGCGTCACGACCGGCTCCCACCGACGCGAGCTCGAGGGCCCGCAGGGCCCGCAGGGCGAGCTTACCCGGATTTTAACTCGACTGAGGGCCGCAGGCCCGAAGGCGAGCGTCAGCCGATGCGAGGCCAAAGGCCGAGCATCCGCGAAGCACCAAAGGTGCGGAGCGTCACGACCGGCTCCCGCCGATGCGAGCTCGAGGGCCCGCAGGGCCCGCAGGGCGAGCTCACCCGGTCTTTAACTTGACTGAGGGCCGCAGGCCCGAAGGCGACCGTCAGCCAACGCGACGCAAACACACCCGCGTGCAGACCCCTTCTCCTTTTCACTCTCCTTTCACCTTCCCACAGCAAATTTGCTAACTCGAACGTCCTCTCCGTCTACAATTAGACTGAGTCCGACTCCTGCGCATAAAACCCACTGCGCACAGGGGCCTCGCGGGGCGCTTGCGCCCCGCGCACCATGCAAATACTAGTTAAGAAATATAAAACTAGTATAGCCTCAAACAACTTGTTAAAGTTCAATTGAATTCGGAATACTTTCCAGGTAAAATAACATAACTGCTGGACTTCTGCTCAAACATAACTGCTCGTTTCTGGTGGATAGTGTCGTCCCTCTCGCTCTCATGTTAAGTTCTATTTGCGTGAGTGGAATGGCGCCATACGAACTTCGCTTTTCGGGTTTCGGAGTAGCCCCTCAGTTTCTCATTGGTACGATTAGGGCATACCAGACGGTCAGAAATATTGGCGATCTGATCAGGTCAACATGGGCTATTATTTCTAACCGCGTGGACGCTTGACAAAATCCAAGGTCATTCGATAGTTGGATCGGATGGTTTAAGGTTAAGTAGTCGGCCGATGGAATCGGTCACTTGTGGAAGGCGACTTACGGATCGAGCTAGGGGTCACGCCATCTATATTCTGTAGTCCGAAACATTGTTGGTGTGAATAGCAGAAAGCAGTAAATAAAAGTTCAAATCCGCCCACAATGGTGCTAGAGTCGCAAAATACGAAGAAGTCAACAAAATAACCAACTACAATACATTTTTATCGAAATACTACTCAATCCTTCCTGTTTTACCGACTGCGCAACGCAAAGGAGTGGTAATGTTTTTATCAGTCTATGTATGTATGTATGTATGTATGTATGTATGTATGTATGTATGTATGTTTGTTCCTATCTGGCACTCTAGAGACCAAACGCGTGGACCGATTTTGATGATTCTTACGTCAATCGATTTGTCTTAACTGTCCGAATGTCACTGAAGACATGAAAATGATGAAAACTCAAAATGGCGATAATGAGACACCATATTGTGAAAAACAGAAAAATGAAAATCGATGTACTATATCGAGTGTTGTATCAATGAATAGGGATTTTATCGGGAAGTTTCTTTTATCATTTTTAATTTAGAATTACCAGTTAGGAACTATAACGATTTAAAGTTTGTTAGCAAGCCGTTCTCACTAAATTTTCATTTAATGGTATTGTAATAAATCTGTCCAAGCTTCTCAATAACCCCCACGATGAAGATTGCGAAATTAACTGACTTTTATAATTTTAACTAAAAAGTGTATTATAAAAAAAAAATTAAAAAAACAAAAAACCTGACTTCGTAAAAAACTAAAAAGAAAAAACAAGTCCAGTACCCTAGAAATTTGTTAAGTTATAATGGAAATCTTTCATGAATCATGATCGATACTCACAATAAAACAAATAATAAATTATAATATGGAACATAGCGATTTTAAACAGTCGGGACCCATTGTTGGGAAGATTTGGGTCGATCTAGATTTTTATGGGTCCCGACTGTTTAAAATCGCTATGTTCCATATTATAATTTATTATTTGTTATATTGTGAGTATCGATCATGAATCATGAAAGATTTCCATTATAACTTAACAAATTTCTAGGGTACTGGACTTGTTTTTTTCTTTTTAGTTTTTTACGCAATCGGGATTTTTGTTTTTTTCTGATACCTATAAAAATTCAATTGTATTCTAAATATTTACATAATTGCTAAAAAAAATTAATTGTTTTTTGAACTAAATAACCATATTTTTCTATATTTTCAGGGTGACAATTCAAGTGGCCAGTACTTTCCTAATTAACAAAACATATACTTACTGATATATTACAAAAACTGCATATATTTTTATACATAAATAATACTCAAAATTTAATAAAAGTCTCATCCATCTTATGCTTTCATCATATTGCATCCATCGGCGTCCCTTTAATTATTATGGTACTAATTTATATACCTAGAGATTTTGCTTGCACGAACGTCAGTTGACTAGTGCTTGACATAAAAATAACATTGATAATCCTGTTATCGATTAACTTATTTATTAACTTATAAAATAATATATTAATTAACTTCAACATCCTAGAGCAGGGGTCTTCAAACTTTTTGACTCAAGGGCCACACTGCACTTAATATTAGTTCGTGCGGGCCAAGACTTTAGTTTCATGGCTGGTCATGGGGTAATACATTAATCTTCAGGGGGTACCTAGATAACGCATAAGGAACGCACTTGGTTCATGAGTGGCTATGATTATGACCAATTACCGTCAGCATCTAAAAAATGAATACAGTAAAAAAAAAATATTCCATGGGCCGGACCGTGGGCTATCCCGATTTCTTTCCGCGGGCCGGATTAAAAGGGTTTGTGGCAGGGTCGTGTTTTAAAATTTGGCGCCCTGGGCCAATAATACGTTTTCGCTGCCCCAGAAGTTAAGGAAAAACACGGCCAAGTGCGTGTTGGACTCGCACACCGAGGGTTGCTAGGCCGCCCCTGGCTGTTTGCCGCTCCGGGCCATGACCCCCTTGGCCCTAGGGTAAATACGCCCCTGGTTCGCGGGCTGGACTTGGCCCGCGGGCCGTAGTTTGGTGACCCCTGTCTTAGAGGAATACATAGTAAGTATTAGTTATTAAGAAAACATTCACTGTCCTGTGCTACTCATCGAAGTGAAAATATATAGTAATAAGATTTTATTACTTACTATCATGGTAGTTTTCTTACTTGATTCTCGAAGTAAGCTATCGATTTTTTTTTCGGTTTTACGTGATGTGCAATGTGGGAGAATGAGACATTGACATGACACAGTCTTCTTGAATGAATAAGGATAATTAATGTAAAAAGTTTTGATTACTAACTTAACATTGGTATTAAGTAAAAGGGTGCCGATTTTGCCACTTACATATTACTTCCATGAGTTGCATTGTGAATATTTTCTAATACTTACGACGTACTATGTTTTCCTCAAAGACGTTGTAGTTGTACTTATCGATAGCAGGATTGACGATGTTATTTTTATGTCAAGCAATAGTCACCTGACGTTTGTGCTAGAAAATTCTCTAGGCATATTTATTTTAATCATTTGCTATACTGGCGCCACCAATTTAACGCCTTTTGTCGGACACTGGACATATAAAAATTGTTCTCCTTACCTCTATACTCCATTTAAAAACGGCTTTAGTAGCTGTTTTTTTTTATTGTCTCTCGTTGGTCTCTTCTGGTCAATTCTGGCCATTTTAGAGGTACTGAATTAGGCACCGCGCTCCGAAGGAGCGAATGGTATTTTTTCCACATTTTCATTAATAAAACGAAATTTTAAAAAAAAAAACAATAAAAAAATTTAAAACAAATTGTCAGAAAATGTACAGATCAAGCCCTTTCAAATGATACCCTACTCGACCTAGTGACTAGACTTTTACGTTTTGCCCCCCTCAGATGGGTTGTTTATTTAGAAAATAAAAATATATTTTATAATGTTTCTTTTGCAATACATGTGGGCTGACCATGTTTATACATATTTCAAATTTTAAATAGATAGCATAAGTCGTTTTAGAGATATGGTGCTCTAATAGTCGGGCAGATAGACAGACAGGCAGAGTTGCACCAATAAGGGTTCCTTTTTTACCTTTTTGGTACGGAACCCTAAAAAACGGTAACCATTTTAAGAATTGGGTTTAAGCTTCAACCGCTGTCAGATTTCTGTCGAATACTCGTATATTAAAGAATTGAGCCACAATACTCGTAACATTTTTATAAATCACTAGAAGGTGCCCGCAACTTCGTTCGCGGAGGTGAAAAAGTCATAACCCTTAAATTTTTCTTCAGCGTAGTCGGGTAAAAAGTATCCCATAACCATCTGTAGATACCCAGCTACCCGTGTACCAAAAATAGTTGAAATCCTTTTAGCCGATTTTGCGTGATGAAGCCACAACGACACATACAAACATACATAAAAGCCAAAAAAAATCTTTTCGTTTTAATGACCTCCGAATAGTCCATAACATTTTTTTTTACATATCTTCAATGTACAGACATTGGATACTTAAAATCGATAACAGAACACGTTCCCACAGTTTTTAGAATTTTTATCTGTTTATCTGTTTGTCTGTTTATTTGTGCGCGCATCACGTGAAAACGGCTGAACCGATTTTGATGCAAACTTTACTAATCGGTCGAAAAAATCCGCGGCCAGGTTATAGGCTATAAAAATTCAACCACTGGGGGGTAGCCACTACATTTGATTGAGTTAAGTTTGCACCTGAATCTTATCGCGCTACTTAGGAAGGAGGTGCCAACTTCTCTCAAACATGTGATACGAGCCCACGAGTATCGAGTACCTTGCTAAACTAACAGGTGGCGCTAAAAGTAATACTTTTTTGCCAAATCCATATTCATATTATAAATGCGAAAGTGTGTCTGTCTGTCTGTCTGTTACCTCTTCATGCTTAAACTTGGTATGGAGATAGTTTGAGTCCCGGGTTTGAGGCTACTTTTTATCCCGGAAAAGTACCCTTATCCGCGATAAACGAATTTAAGGCGCACGAAGTCGCGGGCATAAGCTTGTAGATAATATACCAAATCTTTACATCTCATTGTGTCTGATTAATCCACAATATGCAACAGGAAACTGATGGCGGTTGAAAAGCCTGTAGCACTACCCAATTATAGGAAATTCTCAGTACCTAAATTGACAAGAGATTCCTGGATAGTTGACATAATTAATTATAACCCATAAGTTTAATTTAAAAGCATTGAGTGTAGAATTAATGCTTCTGATCTAAAATTAATGAAATTTTATTCGATTAAAACATAATATACCTAAACAAAGTCACCGGAGTGAACATTTCTAAATACATTTAGCAGAATAATCGCCTTTACAATAAAGTAAAAAATTACTACCTCTTTAATTATTGCTGTGCTGCTGTACGTAATATTTATATTTAAGAAAAATCTTTACGGAACAGGCGGAGATTTCTAATTTTCATGCCAAGAACTTCTTAAAAGAAAGAAACCCAAGGTTTGGGTTAAAATAATAATCACAACGTGCTTATTCTTCATATTATTAGTTTTTTTTTTCAGGGAAACTTTAAAATGCATATTAGAAAGTAATGTGTTATCAGATTCCAAAGACTGATATAGGAGTAGTATTTAATGCGACCTAGTATGATTTCCTTCCACGAACCAGGTTGAAGCTCGCGCAAAGCCAGCCAGTTGAAGCCAGCCTCAACAGCGTCTAGCGGTATCTAGGGCGGCCGACCGGGCGTCTTGCTGTCGGTTTACCCTGGTAGGCTCTTTTGACGCCGTGGTCGTCATCGTCACCCATTCGTTCCAGATGAGATAACCGAGCCAACGAAGTCGATGCGCTTTCGTTACTCCGATGTTAATAGTTTCCGCGACATGATCTTCAATTTCGGCGTTTTTGCGAATTCTTCAAGTGTCGTACTGAGCCGAGGACTTTACAGAGGCTTTTGCTTTGAGCCATTAACAGTTTACTCTCCTCCTTTAGTGTCAGTATCCAGGCCTCACATCCGTTATCCTCACATATGTTAAAATTAGACGTATTACGGTCTTGTGGTTGCGGATCTTACTGTTTCAACTGAGAAGCTTCGTCACTAGCACTTTGTGCAGGCCGGCGCCGCATCTTAAGACGTTTTGTATGCGGGCATCTATTTCTTTGCCCTGATTATTAGCATCAGTGACAGTAAAGTCGAATGTTTGAATTTGGAAGCCTTTAAGCGTGATATCTCCCCCATGTAGATCTGCCGGTCTTCCACGATTAGTATTATAATATAGCGCCTCATGTGGAGATTCGGTCTTATCGTGGTTTGTGCTTAGGCCTAATTTCTTCGCTTCGGTCTCAAGGGCCTTAGTTGCTATTTGTACATCGGAGCTAGTCTTGCCTAATAGAGCCACATCATCCGCTTACCTAACCTCTATATGCTTATCATTTAGTTCTAGCCCCACGTCTAGAGCTAAGACTCTTCTTATGACAAATTCTAACACTAAATTAAAAAGCATTAGTGATATGGCATCACCCTGTTTCAACCCCTTGGCGATATTAAAGGCTCACGTCCCACCCGTACTTTCATACTGCTGTTCCTTGTGGCAGGATTATTCTGACCAGCTGACATGGAATATCGAAGTTCCTTAATATAGTGTACAAGACGTCGCTATCTATACTATCGTACTCGTAAGCTATAGCGAAAGTCCACAAACAACACGTGGTGGTAAATACTGCTTTGCGAGTATTTTCATCGTTTTTCCATTATATGCCTTTGCAGAACGTTTTAGTCAGTACTGATAATTTCAGCTGCTTGAGCAGTACATATGATAAATTCTTAAACTCTGTTGGTAGCAATGCTAGTCCACGGTGGTTCGAACACTTCTTCTTGCACCCTTTTTTATGCACGGGGCAGATGACCCCTGTGTTCTTTTGCGGCTGCCTTTCTGATTCAAATCGCATAAGTAAAACCCAATGCAGATTTCTTAAAAAAAAAACATTGAACTTAAAGCGCTATACGCTCTGCTTGCTGGAGTAGCCGCCAACTGCACTCTGTTTTCTGCCAGAGATTGACTTCTTGGTACGACCTGACATTCATTTCTTCTTTATACCTGTGCAAAAAAGGTGCGCCTAGCTCTTCCTTTCCTCTCTTTCCTTCTACTTTCCCCTCAATGATGTTTCAAAGAACCCGTCATATCGTATCAAGTGGCCTATCATCTTTCCTTTCCATTACTTCTTCATTAGATTTTATCTCTGCCCAGTTGATCCTTACCATTCTCCTCCAGGACCACATCTCGATTGCTTCAAAGTCTTCCAACCTTTCTCTATCTTTTTGTATTAAAGTCCACGTTCCACTGCCATATATCCAATGCAATACTCCAGATGTACACTTTTATTAGCCGTTTTCGAACCTTTCTTGCAATTTTGGCATTTAAAAGATGCTTATTAATAAAGAAAATAAATTTCGAAAAATATTATAGGCAATGAATCAAATAGTTTTCAAAACGTCCGGTAAAAATATCAAAGTTAAATTGGCTTATATGGTTTTGAAATTATATCAAAATACTAAGAGTCGTAACGCATGTCCACGTTTGTAGCACGCCCATAGTGTAGTGTATATTGTGAAGTTTATAAGAAAAAAAACTGACGCCACGGCTTTAACGCGATCACACTACTCCCTTTTATTTGGTTATAGCTAGTTTTAACAATATTCAAATGGGCAGAAAGTAACTGTGACTGGATTGTATTGTGAATATTTCGAATATTATTTGCTGGTGTCGATTCATTTATATTGACTGAGGAGCTGGAGGACCTGTCTTCAGGAAACTACTCCATTGTGCTAACGAAGGTAGTTAGCACAATGGAAAGGCCAAAAACAAGTTGATCTATTGAATTACTTATCTTTTCTGCACCCATGGTCCAATACTCTGAAGTTCTTCATTCGGGAGTTCGTATCGTACCGTTCAGCTTACTGCGCATAGTGTAACAGTAGAGTAAGAGGGACGACATGATACGGAGCTCGAATTTCGAACTTGGAAGTAGATCCCCTGCGCTCGTGGCGGTTTGCTCGTGTGTCGTGTTGCGGAAATGCATTGCTGCGGATTTCACTTTCATTTAAGTACCTATCAGCTTGCTGGAAAATCCCACGGCTTGATCCGATCAGAAGCCGCTTAGGTGATGTTTTTTTAACAGGTTTAAAAAGGACGAGATTTTCAAGTTAGGGTAAGTTTCTTTTATTTATTATTATAAGTTAATTACGGACGAGTTATGGTCATTACGCGTTATCTTCGTCAGTAAAATTGTGGACCGGATCTTGTAAATATTTCTTTGTTAAACAGTATCTTATATATAAGCCGATCGTTTAGTTTAGTTGTCACTCGCGGCCGCCAAAGAGTGGCAGTCGTCTTACCCCTTTTGTGGGATGAAGACTCAATAAAACGGATAAGGGATAAAAATAGGAAACGAAATTGTTGATTGATTTTAATTTTGTGAGGTGAGTTCTTAAAAGTATTATATCTAATTTAGTAGTTATTAGCCATATCCCCGACCTTCGCCAACTTTTCGTCCAATAGGACCCCGAGCTGGCACTGGTGGGGGCCGGGATTTTGGCGCGTAGTGAAAGTGCGGTGGTGTGGCCGAAGACCCCGCACTGCGGCTGCGCCGCCGCGGCGTCAGTACGCGAATAATGCCAAACAGTCGCCTTCACCGACATCGCCACTGATCCTTGAGATGCCGCGCAAATAAATGGTTGCGCAGTTAGTTCTCCACCGTTTCCAACCCCGGATCCGCGACAATGTGCCCATGGACGACAGTGGCTCTTGTTTCTGTGTTTGTTTGTAACGCCGTTGCGAGGGAGATAAGCTCGCCGGACGTCGCTGCGCTTGATAACCATGTGAGTAACTGCGCAAAATTCGATACGCACTAGACTCGGTATCGCAAATTTTATATGCAGGCTACTGCTTGCTTTTTTTTGGAAGCAACCCCTTAAAATTTCACTAAATTTTCCTCAAACAGACACCGCAATATTATGACAACTACCCCGCAATTTATATTAAGCAGAACCTAGAATCTGGTTATTAGGTACTTAATAATAAGATGATGTTATTGTTTTGGGAGTAAACAGCTAGTCGTATTGTTTAACTAAGAATATTATACCAAAGTACCTCGGTATCGGTATCAAAAGGCTGGACTTTATGTACTATCCGAAAAAAATTGGGAAAGTGTAATATTATTTTCAGTTTTCGCGATTATTACTTATTTTAAATGTGTTTAAATTTAAACAGATTATTTTACATGAACGGATGACAAAGGGATCGAATCAAATACCAACTTTTCTTTCACACCGAGTCAGCCATACCTATCCCTTATTGATCTTATCTAGCCTAAGTCAGTAGGCATTTGAACAATCGCCCGACCTCTGGTTTCTGGGATCTGGGATACGAGATTATCCAAAGTCTGGACGTTATCACGGTCGGTCGGCGGCGCGTGCGTTGACCGTGCGTACACTTTTACTTTCCGCCAGCTGAGCGATTGCTCATTCATTATCAAGAGGACGAGGCAAGTGCGTATGAGCAAGGCACAGGTCGATTAACTTCTAGTACAAAGTTGATTAACTTGCACGAGCTTTATATTGATTACTCCTAAGGATTATGAAATACAAATTCCTATTAAAAACTTTACTAAGTGAAAAACAAAAAAGGTAGTCTGTATTTTTCTTTTCAATTATTGCAGGTCCTAAATCCTAGTGCATTATGAAATTGTAGGTACCAACCGACACACTGACGTAAGAATGAAGTTCAGTACAGTAATTTCTACAAAATTAAATATAGGATTTAGAAGTTACCGTTTATTTTTAATTATTAGGTTACAAAAACGCAGAATAATTGTAAAATTAGCAGTAGTTCCATCGAGAGCTTAATAGATTGAGTACGATTTCATACAAGGAATTTAAGCGTACCTACCAAAGTTAACACGTTAAAGGTTTTTGATAAAAGTAGACAAGACCTACTTGGACTTGGTTTATAAACTCAGACTCACTTCTGGCAGGTTGTGATTGTACGATGTCTGGGGCGTGTGTAAAACTTAAGTAATCTTTTCAGTATTCCGTCTGCAGTTTTCGTTTGTAGTTCGATTATTTCCGTTCGACAGCAAACTACTACATGAAAACATAAACCTATTTCCTTACATTGGATCAGCATCGAACTGACACTGCATCGACTTTAGATGCAGTAGAATATGTTAGAAATTAGTGTCATGCCTAATGGAATAGAAATAGAATTGACGTAATAACCGTAATAATTAGGTCCGATAGAAGCGGATGTGCACCACTTTCGCTGTTACGCTGCTTCAGTTATTATATAACAACACGTGGTAAGAATCGTTTCCGAGTCACGGGATAGTGACCGACTAGCCTAGCATTAGCATCGATTTTAGAGCAAGACTACGCCCACCTACACTTAAGAGCACAATCAAATATATTATGAAGAAAGCGACTAACGTTCTGCTTAGTTAGGAGCATAATACAATATCGTTACGCAGAAAAACATTTACGTTGCATTCCTGATTCTCGGGGGATTTTTGATTATTATTCCAGAATTGGCGGATCAGGTTAGATGTTGGCCTTAAAGCCACTGCCATTAGACCTCCGTAAACTGCGTTTTAGGGGATATAATAAAGGGAGGTAATATCAATAATTCCTTACCATCTTTATCGTAAGACCCTTCAACAGCTCTGCTATATTTCGATATTCGCGTTAAAGTATTGTGATTATTTCGATGTACTGGTTGTCGCGGAGTGATATTCTGATGTGTTATAAAAATAAGCGCAAATATGCAATAGCGACTATACAAAAGTCGGCATTGCATTTGGTGTCATAGTACAGTTTAAGATTCGTAGTAAAATAATTGATATGCGCACTAGAATTTCCGTTTAACGCTAATGAACATTTTAAGCAAATTCATGAATACCATTGTTTATTACCTACTTACTAGTCTATTACTGCATTACCTTGTTATAAAGATGATTAGTTCCTGTCTTTCCGGAGTGCTGGGTCACTAAACAACTTGTTATGTAAGTTGAATGTGTGGAGTTTGCGTGTTTCCGTACTTGCGCTGGTATGCGTAATGCACCTCGAATTAGATAACTGGGCGTTGTTTTATTGAACAACTTATCAATGTTATACGTATGGCATGATATTTTTTTCTTAAACGATATAGGTTTTAAAAAACGTATCTTTTATAAATGCACGCTCCCAAAACATCAAAAGTTTACATCATTATTAAGAATTTATTTCAGGAGAACCACTATAATAGCATTTATGTTCCTGAATAATCATGAAAACTTACAATTATACGTACTTCCTAAATTAAAATGCCTCAACGGCCTTAGATATACCTTCAACGCTACAGTATCGATAAGTGCTACGTTGCACGTTTCTGGAACGCCAGGAAAAGTGACATGGGTTACATATATCCATTATGCTGGTGGTGCGATCTAACAGGATGAGAATGTCGTTAATCTGCGACAAATAGACATAGGATATCTATACCTACTTTATATGTGCTGCTGAAAAATTAACATTCACTGGACAAAGTACTTAGATAAGTATCTAAAAAAAATATTTTTCATTGGTCATAAAAGTATCAAACGTTTGGCTCAGTGGGTTTCACAGCGGCCTACGAAGCTGGCGGTCCCGGGTTCGAATCCCGGCCAGGGCAAGTGTTTGTGTGATGAGCACGAATGTTTGTTCCTGGGTTTTGGATGTTTTCTATGTATTTAAGTAATATATCGTCGCCTAGTACCCATAGTACAAGCTTTGCTTAGTTTGGGACTACGTTAATTTGTGTTATATAGGCCCTGTGAAAAAAAACGTGGAAATTTGTTGTAACATTAACGTTTAAGATATGGTACGATGTTCACATGTTTGACTGTTAGCAGGCTTTGTACTTAAATAGTTAACCTTGAAATTTTGTATAGATGTTCCCATTATGAGTTGATCAAAGATGTCTTAACTGCAACAGGAGTGAAAGCGCGGACTAAACCTAGTTTGAAATGAATTATGTTTCTGTTAAAAAAACCATTTTGTGACAAGCTTTTATAGCCGACTGTACTTTTCTTTGAACATCCATCAACTACTCACCGAGACGATTATAAAGAGCCCCAATTCAGGAGGATAGCGTTATTTTATTGCCTACAGATTTCCGGCTGCATCATCAGATCAGCTCGCTGGTACCATAATATTGCATTGTCATCGAACTTACATAAGTATGCCAAATAGCTCGATCGAATACTGGGAAGTGGGTCAAATTTAACTTGCAAGATTTGATTACAGACACCAGGGCAGGTGAAACTAAACAAAAAATTATAAAAATATTGATGGAGAACATACAATATGAAGGCAGTGGCGTAGCTACCGAAGGGCTAGACAAGGCCGTGCCCCGGGGCCCGCAAGCTGAGTTGGCCCTCGGACCCTGACCAGTAATGCAGCTATCGAATAGTTAGCACTATGTTTTCGGGTCCTTGGTCCCTGACTAACAGAACCTCAACCTGACTTGGGGCTCCAATGTTTTATGTTACCCCGGGGGCCTTGGTTACATAGCTACGCCACTGTATGACGGGTAGGTAATATCGGAAAACGTCGGTAACAAGTTGCGTGTTACGCAACTGACGCTACCGAAACTTTCTTGCATTATTTTGATCGCAAAAACGAGAGCAAATTACCTCGTGAAAGGCAGACCAATCATATTCGGGAAAGTACTATAGACTGACCTTTTACGCATTCGAAAATATATAAAAAAATCTTACACAACGAATGTAGAGAAAATAGGTGCAATCGTGCGTTACCACAGAAATTACAGTTTGTATTTCGCGAATTACCTACCAAGTAATTTATTAAAGTTTTAAAGTGATATTAATATATATTACTGATTGGGATACCTAGCACCGTAGGAAGAGTATTAAATTTAAAAAAAACGGCCATTTGCGACTCGGCCTCACGCACCGAGGCTTCCGTATAATATATACGCAAATGGCCGTATCTATGAAAATCTTCTGTTAGCAGAGCCTTACTAAGTAAAATGTACGCGGTGTTCAATCATTTTATATTGGCTACTGACATAGACAGGCAGACATAAAATTATACAGTTTTTAGTATTTGTTGTTATAGCGGCAACAGAAATACATCATCTGTGAAAATTTCAACTGTCTTGCTATCACAGTCCATGAGATACAGCCTGGTAACAGACAGACGGAAAACGGAGTCTTAGTAATAGGGTCCCGTTTTACCCATCGGGTACGGAACCCTAATAGACAACGGATGTGGAGAAAAAAAATGCAATCGTACGTTGTACCACAGAAATTACACTGTTTGTATTTCACGAATTACCTACTATTTAAAAAAATTAAGTGATAGTGATGTATATTACGGATTGGAATACCAAGCACCGTAGGAAGAGTATTAACGTTTTAAAAAGGTTTACGATAATAATTCTGTACGATCAAATTGCGTCCTCAAGTTTAATTCTTGCTCATATTAAAAAAGCGAATAGTGCAACAAGTAAGTGGTCATAGATATCTTCTGCATATTTTCAAATTAGTGTAAGCGTCGCATAATTTATCTTGACTACAGGGAACTATCCATTTATACTCAATTACCACCAGACACTTAGCGCAGAAAATCAGCATTTCTATATATTCAGCGTGCAGCACCCTGCGCCCGGGAAGGACAAGGGGTACTGTTTCATTTATAGTTTCTATTGTAAATATTAAAATGATGACTATTTATCTACTACCCATGAGATCCTTGCTAATATTATAAATGCGAAAGTTTGTTGGTTTGTCTATCTTTGACGCAAAAACTGGACATCGGATTGTGTGATTTGCATGTAAAATAGAGCTAGAGTAGTAGAGCCCAGAGGCGTGGAGTCAGGAAAGCCGACGCGTATTCATTTACTCATATTTAAAGAAAAAGGTGGTTATAAACCGTTGGCCAACCCGGTGGGAATCGGTTTATATGCACGCCACGCCACTGGTAGAGCCTGAAAAATTCACTTAATGAGGAATAAACAACAGTTGGCTACGAAGCCTCGGTAATGACTACTTAATAAATAAACCACATTATTACCATATTATTATTCACACACCTATAACGTAATCGTACCTACCTAGGTATCGTAGGTAGCCAGAAACAAACTTTGCCTGCCACAGTAGTTAGTTAAGTTATGGATCATTGTATGCAGAGTACGTGAGGAAAACGCATTGTTTCTATCCGATACATTGTTAACAAACGATTTTCAATCGGCCCTGACACGGAGACATTGAACTTCAGACGATCAACGATCTACTACTGCATTCAGTCGCGGCCGTGTCGAAACCATTTGGGGTCACGGGTTTTAGTCTAGATGAGTAATTCTCAGAAGAATGAGATTGCCTTGGGATCAGACATTGACCTGTTTAATGATAATTGAAAAATCATTTGAAACGCTTCTGGTTTAGGTGCTTACAAATTGTCTTTATTGCATGCCAAAATTTCAAAAATAACTCATGTGAAGTCAAATATGTTGAATCCTCCATTTACATAGAATGTTAGCATACTGAGTTGACAACATTGACAAGTGTTGCTGTAATTATCTACTTAAAACGATAAACATTAGACTTATTTTTGTTATTGCGGCTATATTAATACACGTTCTGTGATAATTTCAAGTGTCTGCCCTGCCTATTATTATGGTTCAAGAGTCAGCGCCCTGTGACACACAGCGGAGACTTAGCAGTAAGGTTCCGTTGGTATACGTTGGTTACGGAACCCTAAAAAGTATAAAACCATTTAGGTGAGGCAGGTATCTGAAATTCTGGCCGTAATGGTTATCTTCATAGGTAGTACAAACCACTAGGCCAACCGCGTCGTTTTACCAGTACCTTACAAAACTTTGTTTTATAAAACATGCTATAGCATGCCTTCATTTGAAACCTAGGTTTTATTTACATAAAACACCGGCGGCACCGTCATCCAAAATCGTAAACCAATATTATTGTTTACATATTTATCACACGTAACAGTTTATTCATGATAGAGTTTCAACCTTAGCCTCATTATTGTTGCCATAACGAGTTACGTAATGGAAAGACGAGTTATACGTGTCGTTTCGTCACTGCAGTTACGTGAGGACTCATATTGGGGAAAGCGAATGTGTGTTGCACGTTGGTCAGCACGCGAATGCGGTCGACGCTGCGACGGTTTTGTCTGATGCGTATTTCCAGATTCCTGATTACTACGACATGCAATCTTATTCATATAATATCAAACGCCGGCGATGATTGTCCACTGGGAACATAGCGAGCAAAAGCTTTGAAAAAATATATGCGGCAAAACAACAATAGTATATTTATAATCTTAGGCGTGCAATGCCATTAGCCGGCTTTTTGGCGATCAAACTCCAATCTGTTTATTTTCATTTAAGTTTTCAATCTGCATACACATTATTCCATAAATGTATCTTTCTAGTCATGCCGTTTTTCGCCACCTTCCTGACTGATCTCGTCGTCAAATGATCAAGGTCGTGTTCCAATCTTACCTAAGTCACAAAATAGATAATAGTACACTAAGTCAGGAGTAGCCAATTGGGAAGATGGGTCTGAGGAAGAGTCATTTATTCAACTGCCATATTTCCACGCCTGAGCCTGTTCCTATATCGATTCAAAATAGGCAATACTGGGATCAATTTGCTGGCTACTGGAAAATAATCTACTTGATATGCTTAACTTTATTGGGGGTATTATAAAACGATCGAATAAAAAAAACTTACCGACTGATGATGAGATACTGTTTTAATAACTTGAGCGGTATGAATTTGAATAATCTAAAAATTAACTAAAGTAACGACGAATAATAAAATCCAGAACGCAAAAAGTGGGTTGGGACCAATCCATTTCAGATATTAAAATTCTAGCCGTACGACTAAATTACTAAGTAAGAAATACACAGAGGGCAACTTAGAGACGATTTTTAACAGACTTCCAAAAAAAGGTTCTCAATTAGTCGGAATGTTTTTTTTTTGGATGCTCACCGATTACTCGAAGACTATTTGACCGATTTCAATTTATTTTTTTTGGTTTTATACGAGATAGTTTTTCCAATTGAGGTTTTACTCAACGAAATACTAAAAAGTTCACTTTAAGCAACGTTTTGTAAGCTGCTTTATCAAACTGTGGGTTAGGTTAGGTTTGTATTGTGACCTTGTATAGCAGAGCGAGCGAAGCGAATCGACAAAATGGGTCAAAAACCGAAAACTGCAGGTTAGGTTAAGTTTCTATTGTGACCATGTATCAGTATAAAAAATAAATCATTAGCCAAATACTGAAGAAAATGCTAATGTTACGTAACACTCAAACAAATATTATGTCGCTCAAATATTATGAAGCCTCTCATTTTAATTAACTCAAATTAAGGCTTGGAAGTTGCAGTTCTGTTGTTGCTCACATAGTACAACGTAAATTAATTATTTTTGACACTTAAAACTTTAATTTACAGTCACTCGTTTAAATACTACCCATTTTATTGTTGTTACACAGTCCCTGACAACGTTCGCGACTACGTGCCATTATCTAAGCGTCTTTGTTGCAACCGCTACTGTTGAATCATCGCACAGATGAGAATGAAAGTGTAACAGAAACTACACAAAAAACAAAATAATAGCATACCGGATCACCGGAACACGGTTTTTTAAGATTGTGAAAGCAACATTGACATTACTGGCCAATTATCTTACAATTGCGCAAGCGCGAAAGTGAAGCCGCTGTGAACTTTAAATAAACAATGCTTATGTAAGTGCATTTCCGTTAGCACAGCATCTTTGTCTCGACACGTTTATCTATGTTTTTGGTTTTATAACTTGTGTCGCGTTGTGACAGTCACGTAAATTTTGGATAGTTATGTAATCAATCAACCTTAAAATATGTATTATTTAATCTAAATACGTAGGTACATGCTAACCTGTTAAGGTTTTTGAGATAGTACATCTTTTGTAACAACACATAGGCACTCCAGTGGTTACAATATTTTCCACCTTCCTATACGAAGTACTCCAACTCTTCGGGGGTGGAACATTTAGTATATAGGTAACATTGGCGTGGCGTCCGTAGAACTAGATTCCCACCGAGTTAACGCATTTACAGACAGCTGACTACAGTATTTGAAGAAAAAGCGGCCAAGTGCGAGTCGGACTCGCCCATAAAGGGTTCCGCAGCCGTTTATACAAAAAAATGCACTACAGATGAAAAAAATACGCTATAAAATAAAACACTAACAAAAGAGCGTATCTCCCCGGCACTTACGTCCTTTTGCTGAGAAGCGCAGTTTTTTGGCAATAACTTAAAAACGGTATGTCCGATCATGTTGAAAACAATTTTCGTTGGAAGTATTTATTAAGCTTTATATTTGTAAAATTTTCCACATTTTTGAACATACGAACGCGGTGAAGCCGGAATGAGGTTGGCAGCCCGTCCGTTCAGTTCGATGCCGCAATAGCAAGTGATCCCGCTTGACAATGACAGCTGTCAGGTGTTCTTCGTTTACCGCGCAAACTCAACTGACAGTTCATACAGTGCTGCCAACCTTCACTTCCAGATACACCCAAATCTGGTAGGATTTGACGTTCCGTTTCTTGCACTCCGACATATATATATCTTTTATTTAAGTATCAAACTAAGTAGCGGTTTACGCACGACACCTATGCTACAAATTTCATCAATGTACATCTTATAGTTTTTGAGTAAAATGCCTGTGGCATACGGACGGACAGACAGACATGACGAATCTATAAGGGTTCCGTTTTTGCCATTTTGGCTACGGAACCCTAAAACGAGCCAAATTAGCTCCGGCTTGTCTATGGATTATGTTTGATATGTATCGTGTATTAAGAAACAGTCCACGTGCTAATTTTTAATGGATTTAAGCATTTTCTACGCCATAAAATTTCACCAATGTACCTACAAGTAAGTGTAGGTAAACATTATCACGAGACAAGAATATTGAGTGGAGAGATTTAGATTTTTGTGGAAGGATACCATAGGTACCAAACCTAAAGCGAACCGTCAAGTATAGGCCCTTGTCTTCACTTGTCTTGTCAGTCACCTAATTTGTCAAAACGACGCATTGTGAGCATATTGGAGATGGCAATTGGCAAGCCGTATCATTTCCGAACAAACTATTTATGTAAATACTCTCAGCGGGAGCAGAAGTAAACACGTATGGAAAAAATCCTATTTCTACAACCGCACACAATAAAAAAAAACCTCCTGTAAATGAAGAAACATCGCACTGACCATTTATCGTATAAACTGACCTCAGATTTATCATATACTTTGGCAGAGAAGGATGCATTTGTCATCTACAATGTTTTAATTCTCTAATATTGCAACAGACCATATTTTTTAGCGCTGACGAGGCCGCTATGTATATCTGTCCTTATCTTTTCATCAAATAGAATTCTTCTATATATCCCATACACAAATTTCCAGGTGTCATCAGGCAACAGAAGTCAGCGGTTTCTCTTCGACGCCATTTTTGGGTTGGAGGTGCCACTTCTCGAAGAGCAGAGCGTCGAGGAGGAAGACGATGACTCCCAGGTCAAGAACTGCTCATGTGGCAAGTATTCACTATTCACTGACTTCACCGTACCGCATGCATGGTACATTTCTTAGAGACATGAACCAAAAAAGTAGATGCGCGAGTTGAATGATGTCGTAAAGGATGTGATATATCTGAAAGCTTGCCCGACTAATGGATCGTATGCCGTTACTTGCCAGTTTACTATTAGACTCGTACATAACTCGCATTCTAAACAAAATGTAGCGTTACACAAGTTCTCCTGCAACCTCATAGTGTTTGTAGTATGTTAAAGCATGCGCTAAGGCTGTGATGTTATTGGTCATTTTACACCAGCATCGGATTTATACTTCTCTTACGTATAGTCCACGAACCCAGCACTAAATTACACTAACTGCGCGAATGCGACTGCATTCTATTCACGCGTCTACTGCTGGATAGGTTTATATCTAAATGTCTGTATTGGCGCAGCTGGAAACTAAGAAAATCTTTAAAAAAATACTTACGAGTTGTTCATAGTTGTCGACGTGTTAATTTTCGGAAATCAAACTTGTATGCTTAAGCAATTCTTGTAGCACTTGCAAGTAAGTTATAAGTCCGGAAACTTAAACTAAAGATTAGCAAACTCTTACCACTTTGTAGCTGATGACTGCTTATTTGTTAAGTTTTCTGCAATTCTAATTGTACCTTCGAATTCACGTTTTAGAGTGCGGCAGAGCAAATCTTCTTCCTAGAAAGATAGGTAAGTTGTGTCACGCACAGCACTGTAGTATCTATTCTATGTAGCACAAAACTTATACCTAGTAGTTTTAGTGGAGTAAAATTTAATAATAGTGTATAATATGTATGTATACATGTATTATGCTTCAGTTGTGATTTAATGTAGTACTTATGGCTTGATTAATTACACTTATACGTACGAAATTAATATCCCACAATAACATTCTTTAATCACCTTTGGTCGAAATCATATCATACTATAGTTTTACCCTTATTTACGTTTATGGCTGAACTCGGGATGCATAAAATGTATCCCTCAACCTTAACCTAAACGAACCTAACGTTATCTACAAAATTTTACTTCATTTGCTTGGCTAGCTTAACCGGTTATATTATACTTTATAACATCAAATTCAATCGAAGCTTTGAAAGTATATAGGTGAAAAATATCACCCAATCCTCCAGATTATTGAAACAAGTAGGCAATGCGATCCTGCGTGTGTCCAACCTTAGCTTAGGCTTAGAGCATTTAACTACTGGAAATGAGAAGCCGTGTGATTACTGAACAATTTTTTCTTGCACTTTTAGCGGGGTGTGAGGTAAACACGTACAGTACACTACGGAGATATTCCTCCTCAAAGTAGAACTATTATCGTGGTTTCGTAATTATTTAGCAAATAATAATTTATATAATAGGAATGAAACGTAGCGGTTGATTGAAAGAGAAAAAAAAATCCATTGCAATTGATAACCTTTCAAATTTCCAAGTAGCAAGCACGTAGTATTCAATCTAAACACGTTTTGTTAATTAATTATGAAGGAACCCAAAAACATTTTTTTATACCAAATAGTGTAGAAGATATTCGGAAAAATGTGAAGGAAGCTTGCTCTAAATGCGTCAGTAGGAAAGTGGCAGTCACTACGCTTGAGAAAAACAGCTGTTCGAGTACAATTTCTATAGTAAATTTGCCGTAGTAACTTAGTCCTTCTGTATGATATTCTACAATGTGGCCAGTTATTTGTCACCTACTACGTTCCTTTAGAATTAAAAATTATAACAGTATTAGATTCGAATGTTACATTGCATTTTTTAATCCACTATTTTGATTCCATCTCAAAGAAACCTGATTTAAAATTTAGTCAATTGCTTACAGATGGCATTATCTTCTTATAATGTCGCCGTCTCTTTCGTCTAATACATAAGTTACACACTTATGTATAAAGACTCGATAAGTCAAAGTTTTCCTCTCTTTTCTTCTGCCGATTGAGACTCGGCCGGAATAAAGTGCAAACCAAAGGTGCTTTAATGTAATTGTTTAGCCCTATCACAAGTTTTCCTTAGGTGATTGTGTAACTAACAAGAACGTAACATTTTCATTTTGTTTAATATTTATGGTCATTAAAAATAAGCAGTTTTTAGCAAAAAAATATCATCATGCGAAACGGTGATAACACGATTGCTAATACGTTACGCATCCGCCTTTCTCGTATTTCTGTTCATTAGTAAACATTT
Organism: Hedya salicella; assembly: GCA_905404275.2. Lineage (NCBI taxonomy): Eukaryota > Metazoa > Arthropoda > Insecta > Lepidoptera > Tortricidae > Hedya > Hedya salicella. Next base: position 32,451,747 of record FR990097.1, read on the forward strand.
TAACTAATACTTCCGCGCGCTGAGACGAAATAAGGTTAGGTACGTACTACTGATTGTACTGATGTTAATTAAGAATAGGTACGTATTCATGTAGAGTTTCAGTATCTCATACATAATGTATCCTCGAGAGTTTCAATATTTCATATTGATAGACGAGTCTGCCGCGTGCCGATGCCGTTCCTATACCTATACGATATTCCCAACTGTATAATAGTAATTATCATGTAAATTTATGGAAAATATGTACATAATAGTGTTAAATATATGTACTTACATTTAACGAAAATGTATAATTTGAATCGCAGTGTGTATTGTTAATGTTGCAATCCATACTATCCATACTAATCCATACTAATATTGTAAATGCGAAAGTGTGTCTGTCTGTCTGTCTGTCTGTCTGTCTGTTACCTCTTCACGCTTAAACCATTGAACCAATTTGGATAAAATTTAGTATGGAGATAGTTTGAGTCCCGGAGAAAGACATATGCTACTTTTATCCCGAAAAAAAAACCCTTATCCGCGATAAACGAATTTAAGGCGGACGAAGTCGCGGGCAGAAACTAGTTAACCATAATTTAAACGAAGTTTTATTTAGTTGACCAAATTAATGATCTTTTATATAATGATGTAAGTATACGATGTATGTTTTCTTTTCGTTACCCTATTTTTATGTTGCCTTGTTTATCTCAGTTATTTGTTATTGTTACTGTGTTTACATCGTCATTCTTTTTGTTTATGTTGGCTAACCTTTTTGTACATTTAATTGTTATATTAACAGTCACACGTACTATTAATTACTGAGTATATAGGTACTTATACGTATGTATTGTATTTTGAATAACAATGGATGTTTGTGATAGCGATCTGTAGCAAATTACTAACAAAAACTAACAACCAGGTAGTCATTGCGAAAGCTCTGTTTTGTCACAGTGGCATCTTTAAGTAAGAAACAAGTTGTAAACAGTCATTAACGAGAACAGTAGAACGACCCCATGTGCATTGAACTGCAGCCATTGAAGGTGAAAGTGAAGCTATGGTGGCCACAAAACATTGAACCGCTGAACGGTTAAATGACACAGGAAAACGATCATGGGACACGTAGCTACTATATTTAGCATCTAGTTGACCGTCCACCGAGCTACTTAGTCTCAATCTTTACTGTAAGTTTGATTTTAACGGAACAGCTATTTATATGAGAAACGTAAAAGCAATCGAGGCGTTTTGTTGCTTTTGGCAACTTGCACCCGAGAGTTATACGTCGATGGATTGAACCGTATTATTCCCTTTATCCGCCGGTGGTTATAAGAACGTAGTGTACTTATACTGTATTTGCATTTTCATTGACATAGTGGGCTTATTGTGGAAGTAATTGGTATTGTGCATTTTATTTTGGAACAGTCAAATTGTGTAATGGGTGAATTGCAGAAAATATGTACCTTTGTCCCAAAATTATGAAAGGAAAAAACATCAGGTGCGTTACGTTCATAGAGAAAAAAAAAAACATTCATACTAAAACGTACCGAAATTGAAATGGAAATTTGGGACACGTTTATGTACCAACATTTTGTGTAGAAAATATTTATTGCCAGGTGCGTTACGTTACGTTCATAAAAATTAAATGAAAAAACATTCATAACAAATGTAACGAAACTGAGATGCAAATTGGGACATATTTTTTTTTGTTTTAAGTTCGAATGTAAGTATAAACGATTCTGTCTGAGTAAGATAAACCCACAAAATCATTATTCTGAAATCACTAAATAAAAATTAATCCATTTAATTTGGTTACTTACTGAGTGAACTTGGAATATGTATGTTCAGTATTTATGACTATATACTTAAGCAGGAAAAATGCATCAATTTAACCCATGTGCGCAGAGATTCCATCGATGTATTGACTAGTAACTAATAATGCGCACACCCACATTTCATCGATCATTGCCTCGCGTGTTTGGTTTGATAATAAATGAGTTCATTTGATATGCGAAGTGCTAATAGAAGGTAATGCTTCATATTCACTTTTTCAGTAAATTGCGTAAGTCTATATTAGACATATTCTGCTCAAAGTGACGTAAATGTATCAATATCTGTTTGTCCTGCCGTTATTATAGTCCCTCGTCACGAAAGGTACAGTCCTTACGCTTCGCTTGGCTCATTTTGGCATGGGCACTCCCGTTCCCCCAGATTATTGATGAGGTAATTTTAAGTAGTTATTTTAATGTGACATGAAATACTTTGATATTCATTAAACACCTCGAAGTTAAACAATTGAATCTTCAACTAGTAAAGATGACCTTTGTTACTACAATTGCAGCTTGGATAAATGTACAGGTACAATTTTTGTTTATATACACTATAAAACAATCGCTGAATTAAACTCATTTATTAACACAATACCGTATCGGCTATTCGCAACTGCGACCAAATAAAGCAATTTCCCGATCCAAAGCGGCCAAGCCAGTTTATCAAGGGCCCCGTCTAGAGATCGACAATGTTTTAGGGTTCAACAAACTGCGTTCGCTTTCACAGAGTGCGGCGGTCCCAACCAGGAGAACCGCATCGTGGGCGGTGTTCCGGCCGGGGCGAACAGATACCCGTGGATGGCCCGGATTGTTTATGATGGACAGTTCCACTGCGGTGCGTCGCTGCTCACCAAGGAGTATGTGCTGACGGCTGCGCATTGCGTAAGGAAGTAAGTAAAATAAAAAACACCACTTAACGTACAGAATTTTTTGAACTTTTGCGCAACCTCCTGCCCGTGGTAATTAGGCTAGCTGTTTTTATGACGAGGAGTACACGAAAGAGCACGCTGGCAACTGGACGTGATTGGCAATGTTCCGACCGGAGCCTACAGATCCCCGCGGATGAAAAGGTCGTAGTGCGTTACTGGTGCTAATTGGTCACCAAGGAGTATGCGCTGACGGCCGCACATTGCGTTCCATTGCGGAACACATCAATAAGTTTATGTAGGCAAGCTAAACGCATCGTGGGCGGTGTTCCGGCCGGGGCCAACAGATACCCGAGAAAGGCAAGGGTTGTCTATAATGGACAGTTGCATTGTATGGAGAAAGCATTGCGTAAGAAAGCAAGTCAAACGTACACCATTTGAGTATATACGAGTACCTTTGCGCAGCTTCGTCAGCATGGTAGAGATATTTTGCCTATCCAAGAAACTGCAATGTCTCTAATAAACACGAGCACAAGTATGTTGCAGTATTGTAACTATATCATATTATTTTCCATATTTCGCTGCTTTGCGAACAATGTAAACTGATAACAAATCAACCGAAATTTGGAAATGCTATTCGTATAGCTAATACAATATTCTAAGGAGTAAAAATTGTATTATATTCTTCTTGTCAAAAAAACCGTGTAACAGGGAGCAGGGAGGCTTCTTTTCCCTGCCTTTGACTGAACTGAACAAAGATGAAAGCGCAAAACTACGATGAGTAATATGATATAGTATAGTGGATCTATATAAGTAAATATTAAATTTAGTTCTATTTAAAATACAGTGGTTTTATCATATCATTAATAGATAATATCGAGTAGTTCTAAACATTTACATTTTCATTGATAAGTGGACAGTTTGCATGTGTTAATGATCTGCAACATACATGAAGTATATAATATCTACATCTGCATAGGAAATAGTAATCGCGGTAGCTGACAAATGGGTTCTCAGGCCGTAGTGAGAGTGAAATAATGATACACGCTCGCCTCGCGACAGGATTTCCTTATTTCTATTTCTCAAGCGTACAGTTAGATTTTTATTTACAGTTAACGAAGGAATGAAAGTATTTTATGCAATCTTTATATAATGTATGCTTTTTCAGTCGAGTACAGCCAACCTTTGCCACGAAGCTTGCTGAGTGGCCTAACTAAGGTACAATCCTTAAAAAACGAATTGTATAACTATTGTATGCAATACTTTTTCTACGAGTAACCAATTAACATAAATAATAAATAAATAAAACATAGCTAAAGTAATAAATGTAAATGAAACATAGCTAAAAATATATTTGCAAAAACACTGCGTTATTTTTTTAAATTCGTTATAGTCCTGTGCGTAGTTGTATAATGTAGGTATTATTGTTCAGTGACATATAATAAAAACCCTAGAGTATAGAGTGATGGTGCAATCTAAAAAGTATGCCTTTTTAGTATGATTTGCGGAGTTCTTATTCACAGATTATATGAAGTTTACGAGTAGAAAAAATATCTTGTAGGTACATTATTAATTAGCTGCCGGTGAACTGGTCACAAACGAATTGCTCTAAAGTTTTGGAGTAGATCGTTTGTGAGATATAAAAAAAAGATTGTAAAATCAAACTATGAAGGTTTACAATGCTGTACTTAAAAGTAATTTAATTAAATAATAACTTTTACCGTCATAGCTAAGCCGAGCCCTAATCTAGATATTCCTAATACTACACGTAACATACCTACAATTATATTACACAAGAACCATCGCAACTTCGGTCGCAAACTGGTGTTAGCATGTGTTACAGAACTTGTGAATCATCCGTATATTAGCATTTGTATCATCCGTGCATTACCGGTAATAATGTACTTTAGGAAAAAAACTCAGATTTACTTACATTAGACCTTAATTCTAGGTGATCAGATACAGGTATTTATTCTGAAAAGACGGCATGCGATGAGTTTTGTGTTCGCGTGTTACGAGTAACTAACTAGCGATGATTTATTTTGGATCTTGTTACCACTTTATATGTTTGGTTGATAAATGCGGTAGTTCACCGTTTCAATTTTTATTTGTTGGTAAACACTTTTGAACTATTTATTGTAGTCAAAGCGCATTTGTTATTAATTTGGCTTCGGGGTGAAACTAAATCGTTGTGTTAGAATTGTCTCTGAGAAATTAATAGTTTCGATTAAAATTGTTTAGTATTTATGGCTATTTGAACTGGTAATTGTAATACAGAAACTATGAGCTGATAGAACAATCTCCTCGTTGTTCCGTGTCCTATGATTGAACTAGATCGCCGCCGTCTCGGGAAGGGAAACAACAAAAGGCACGTTACGAGGGCGTTCAATATATTCTCGGTACCTATATATCGGTATAAAAAAGTGAATTTATTCGTAGCATTTTTTATTCTTCTAATAAATAAGCTCTTTTGTATTTTGTACGCGTAAAAAATATATTAACATATTTAAATTTATATTTACAAAAAAAAACTTATTATGGGCAAAATTTTAAGGTATGCATCGATTTTGTTAGGGATTTCTCAGTTTCAGAAAATAGGGAATATTAGTCAAAGACTTAGCCTATGTTGCACGTAAGTTGATATTGATTAGAAGATGTGGTCCCGAGTAGCAGTCATTATAACTTTTATTTTTTTCTTTGACCATCTCTTTTAGCTGTACTCGTATTATCTCGTATCACTCTACCTTAATCATGTATATCCGTATATATATATATATATATAAATTATATTTTGATGGTTGGAAAGAACCACTTCGAATTTTGACAAGTGACCCTTTCTTTGCAAATGAAATTGCATGATTCTTACAATTTTCTTGATTACTGTACCAGGATTTTGCTCACTTCTCCCTAAACAATAATCAAAACATGTTACTATTTCACAGACGTCGTTAACATTTTGTACTTACGTCTTTGTTTCTCACTGAAAAAAATGATAAATGAATTATATACTTTTTTTATTTGTTTAATTTATTAATGAATTGTGACATAATATGCCCCTGATCAAATGTTATGTTATAATAATTTAATAAACTGCATTATACCCATACCGCGAATACATATATTGATTACCTTTCTTATATTACGTAGAAATTGCATGACCCTTCACAACATGCAACATAGCGAATCTGGATCTTTATAGTACAAATTATTTTTAATTCTTGTTACATTTTGTTCCGGTAAATAGTTTAGCTGCGCAATAGGAAGGTAAAATCTATAAATTGTGGCTTGTATAAAGTCGTTATTAACAACGGAACTAAATTATACAATTGGAGATAATACTTACGTTCCATATAATTATATGTTGTATCTCGTACTACAATTGTCTAACTGCTAATAGCGTACATGATTTATGTTTCTCGTAACCATATGCTCTAAACTTAAGTTGTAGACAAAGGTGTCTACAGCTTAAGCTTGAAGTCTAAACGCAATATGATGGCTTGTCCCCGCCTTTCTAATACTACTAAATCAAAGATCGATAATAATGGTAACGGAGTTCCCAGTTTAAAATTATCTCTTACTAATGCTAGTTTCATTGAACAGATATGGGAATATGATCTTAATGCTGTATTAACATTTATCCTCAGACTGAAACGATCGAAAATCCGCGTGATCCTCGGTGACCATGACCAGACCATCACGACGGAGAGCGCCGCCATCATGCGGGCCGTGACTTCCATCGTGCGTCACCGAAGTTTCGATGCCGACTCCTACAACAATGACATAGCCCTGCTCAAGCTGCGTAAACCTGTCGCGTTCTCCAAGATCATCAAACCCATCTGTTTACCACCAGCCAGTAAGCAACCGTCATACACGCCATCTTGTGCCATCGCAGCTTTGATGTCAACTTCTGCAACAACGACATATCCCTGCTCAAGCTGAGTAAACCTGTCGCGTTCTAAGCAACCTTCATACGCACCATCTTGTGCCACCGTAGCTTTGATGCCAACTCCTACAACAACGACATAGACCAGTGGCCCTCTAATGGTCGTGTAAACACCATTACCAATCACGGGATAGATAAATGATAAAACATTCGCCGCTCTCGCTCTCATATGCGTGTCAGAAAGTGACGGATGTTTTAGCTTGTCTGTCATATCTCAAGCTACGCAAACCCACCTCCCCCATCACCTTCCCCAAGCTTATCAACCCCATCGTTTTACCACCAGTCAGTTAGTAGATAACAGCTATCATATGCGTCATCGTGTGCCACCCCGCAGCATCAATGTCGACTTCTACAACAACGATTCATCATTAGACCCACCTGCTTATCACTAGCTATCTTCATATCTACTAATGCAACTAGAAGAATCTCCTCCTTTTTGGAAGTCGGTTAAAAAGCAAACATCTCCCAATAGTTTGGCCTGCCTCTCACCTGTAAGTATTAAAGATCAAAGCAAATTAATAATGTATGATACACAATTCGTTATCTTCAAAATGCCAAAGAACCACCTGTTGTCACGACACACCAAAACGGGGCTTAATCGCGTATAAATATGATTTAACCGTTTTGTTGTGTTGGTATAATGAGTGAAGATCGTTTAAGTTTAAATCAACCACCTGTTGTACTTGTAGCTGAGTACCGAGCGATTCGCAGAGCCCTTTACTACTCCGCGCGATCCATTTCTCCGTCGTAGAATTCGCAGTAACCTTTTATGTGAAATCAAATAGACATTATATTGAGGTATTTGACAATTTTTTTTTCTGTTGTAGGTATGTTGTAAAACGATTTCTTTATAATAGAAATATTGGAGAAAACACTAGTTAACTCCTCGAGATATAACAATGTGAAAAGCACATTTTTTGACTTCCCTAAAAAACGCTTCACACTAAAGCCTAATACGTTGTGACGTCACACTGTAATTACCTTTTGTATGGGGAAATCAAGAACTTTGTTCTGCAGCTATGTTAAAACTTACGTTTATCAAAACGGTTTCATAACAAAAGTTACCTTACGTTGTATGGGGTTATTCAATAATATTATTAGTTTTTAATATTTTCATACTTTAAAAACCGGCCAAGAGCATGTCGGACCATGCTCAATGTAGGGTTCCGCAGCCGCTTATACAAAAAATGCACTACAGATGAAAAAAATACGATATGAAAAAAAAAACACAAATAAAAGAGCGTATTTCCCTGGCACTTACGTCCTTTTACTGCGAAGCGCAGTTTTTTGGCAATAATTTTAAAACGGTATGTCCGATCATGTTGACAATTTTCGTTGGAAGTATTTATGAAGTTTTATATTTGTAATTTTTTTCATATTTTTTGAACATACCGTTTATAAAATTAAGGGGAGGGGGGGCACAATTTTTGCTACTTTCGGAGCGAATATTTCCGAAAATATTCACTAAATCAAAATTCTTTTAACACACTTTGAGGTTTCTAGAAAACTTTAGAAACCTCAAAGTGTTTTTAAAAGATCTGTCGAATGATGTGCCACACGTTGATTTTAGCTGATTTTTAGGTTTTAGTTTTAGTCGGTTACATGTATGGAGTGCCCCCCCTAGAAATATATATATTTTTTATCTAACTATCAATCTAAGTAGCGGCTCACACAAGACATCTATGATCCAAATTTCATCAATATACATTTTATAGTTTTTGAGTAAATTGCCTGTGACATACGGACGGACGGACGGACGGGCGGACGGACGGCCATGACGAAACTATAAGGGTTTCGTTTTTGCCATTTTGGCTATGGAACCCTAAAAATGGGCTTTCCTACCCTACTTTAAATGCTTATAAAACGAGCTACACGTAAGGTATCGAACTCAAAATATTGACTTAGTTCCTTATTTCGTTTGTTTTATTGGGATCTTACTCGTATATCATATTGTCAAATTTTGAGATTAGTGAACAACCCTAGGTTGATCGCAAACATATGTTTCCAGGTATAGATCCCTCCGGTAAAGAAGGCATCGTGGTCGGCTGGGGTCGTACGTCGGAGGGCGGGCAGCTGCCGGCCGTGGTGCAAGAGGTGCGCGTGCCGATCCTCTCGCTCACGCAGTGCCGCGGCATGAAGTACCGCGCCTCCAGGATCACCAACAACATGGTACCATTTTCATCACACACATTTAAGGACAACCCCGAAAGAGTTAGCTACCTAATTTAAAAACTATATTCGATTGTCCTAGCTTAAGAATCCCCGGCAAGCGCGGTTCTCCATACAAACGTATGTTTATGTAGCTTCGGATACCATGGTAAAAAAATACAGCGAATTTAAGTTTTTCATACAAAACTTGTTTTTGCTGTATTTTGTTTGTTTTGTAAACTGGAGCCATATAAACTAATTAAATACAGACCTATATATAACTCATGTGATCGTATATGCAAAGTTTCGTTACAATACAACACGTAGTTTTGAAATGAGAACGAAACTCCATTTGTCTGGGAAGGTGAAATTCGGCCGAGCTTGCGGGGGACTCTTAACTCTATACCTCTTGAGGATGAGGGTGATAAGAAATCTGAGAAAAGTGGCGGACCCTACAATTTTATTTGTGTTCTACAACTAACAGACTGATTATTCTACCTAGTTATAACTACTTATCATAAACGTCGTGATTTTTCCAGCTATGCGCGGGTCGAGCGTCAACGGATTCCTGCCAAGGCGACAGCGGCGGCCCGCTTCTTATACAAAAGGGAGACAAGTTCCAGATTGTTGGTAAGCTGTATAATTTATCACGCATTGTTTTTACACAGCATCGTTCGTCAAAGAGAAAAAAGGCGTGATCTTTTGTAGCTTCTATGTAATAGGGTAAAATTATCCTCCTATCTATCAGATGTCCTCCTGTCCCTGTATCAAAAATGGTTAAAATCCACCCCGGTGGCCGTTTTAGAGTGAAATATATTTCGGTCCGAGTGATTCATAATCATTCTCCTACCCTTAGCCCATTCATTTGGGGTCGGTGCACCATTTTATTTATTTTTTTCTGTCTATAATTTCCTATCGACCGTCACCTCTTCGCTTATTTATTCATGTCATCTTTCACACAGTCACATTTTTTTTGGTCTTCCTACATTAGTTCTCGAAGCTGACTGATTCCGACATACATTGTCCAAGACATGGCGTTATAGTTTTTAATGGCGCCCGTAAATTTATAAATGCCAGTTAATTTAATGCCCGTTAATTTAGCAATTAAGATTTTTCTTGGAATCATGACCTCGGTAAAAGCCAATTGAATTTTATAATTTTGCTAGAAGATGCCCGCAACTTCGTTCGCGGAGGGGAATAAGTCATAACCTCTTGTTTTTTCTTTAGCGTAGTCAGGTAAAAAGTATCCTATAACCATCTGGAGATACCCAGCTACCCGTGTATCAAAAATTGTTGAAATCTGTTTAGCCAATTTTGCGTGATGACGAACGACACATACAAACATACAAAAATTTAAAAAATAAATTTTTTCGTTTTAGTGACCTCCAAATAGTCCGTAACAATCATTTTTTTGAAAATATCTTCACTACCCAGACATTTCATTTTTACAACATTATAATAGTATGCTCATGAAGCATACTAATGCAATTCATTCAAATCAATCAAATCAAATCAAATCATTATAAGCTACAATCGCATCATAAGAGCTTTAAACTATAAGTTTCCATGACTTTTTTCCACAACGGAACGAGGGATAGGTCTACTTATAGAGATTAGGTCTAGTCCTTGCGTAGGATGGCAGATACCTTATGGTATGTGCCTAACCAAAGACTTCACCAGGACATGGAAATTCCAACCATGCATGGTTTTCTCGAGATGGTGTCTAGACGTTTTTTCGACAATGCTCCCCACTATAGGAACCCTCTAGATAGGAAGGTAGTCGACTACTTTCCGATGATCCCTGATTCCTCTGAGGATCCATTCCCCAAAAACCTCTTCCAAAGAGGTCGTTATATATACCCGGCGTCCTAGGAACGTGCTCTCTGATCCGGACGACTAGATCACAGCAACCATCAAGAGGATGGCGACTACTGACTCTTAGGACAATGTCTTAGCGTCGAGTCCGACGATGTCTATGTCCGATCTTTTCTCTTTTGCTCCCACGGCCCAAGTCTGGTTGAACCATTTCAACCTACCTCCCTAGTCCTTGTGCCGTGCCTATTGCGTTCTACCCCAACTCTAAGTGGCCGCAGTGGCATTCCCATTTGTGGATTTGCATCCCCCTCCCCACTAAATCTGATTACTGGTAATCTAGCCTAGGCAGACTCGCCCAGTTCAAAGTCAGGGTCTAAAAAGAAACCAAGCAGAGTCATGTTACTATAATCGCTTATGCCCAAAACATAAATCGGCATACAAGCAGGAAGGAAATCTATGGAGACGGTTTAAAAAACTTTGAGAAGTCGTAAGAATCCCACAGGGCCGAAGTGTAAGGACACCTAAAAACAAGATAGGATTAACGATATGTAATATTTGGCCGCGTAAAAAATACAGGCGCTGAAACCTGACTTTCCAACCGCAAAATGTCTCGAGTACGCAAATGTACTGCACCTTATGGTAGCGTGTACAAAAAGTCAACTCTTGTGCGGTTACATAAGCCCTTTCTTACAAAAGGTGTACTTAAGAAGATGGGACTCACTTGCCGTTATTGCGCATTTTGAGTGTATCATTGCTTTTAAATGGCCGATAAATAAAAAGCTGGTCTAATGGTTAACAGTTACCTACACGCGTAGGCTTCAATAATTATTAATACAGCAGTGCTAATCCCGGTAGCTTGTCTTTAGTAGTCACGAAATAAGCCATCCTTATATATTTTTAGGTGTATCATCTTCGTTATTTTTATTTACCCCATTTAACCCAGTTTCTACGTTACAAACAATAAAGTTGAAGATTGTTAAAAGTTTTTTTTTTTTAATTCTCAGGAATAGTATCATGGGGAGTCGGTTGTGGGCGGCCGGGGTATCCCGGCGTGTACACGAGGGTCACTCGGTTCCTTCCCTGGCTGCGCGCTAATCTGAGGGACTCCTGTCTCTGTGGTAACTGAACAAGAAGATTTCCCTTTGAAGAGGAAGAACTCACTCTGCTGAACTCCGAACGCGATGGTGTTTTTTGGCAACGTATGCTTACAATTGCTTTGAACGGCCAAACAAGACGACATAAACGAGCATTCTTGTATATATATTATGTGTATAAGTAGATAAATATGTATGGACTTGTCTTCGCGGAAACAGCTCAAACAATTAGGATGAAATTTGGTGCGGAGAATCAGTTTTATTTTGTAAGTTTATCTAGAGTAGGTTCTATCCTCGAAAAATAATAAACGTCGTGCACCCACCGAGTAATAATCGATCATCTAGGTTCTGAGAAAACAAGGAGGACAATAATAATGCTGTATCAGATAAGGACAAAGTTTCTCTCGTCTTATTTCGTCGTGCTTTACTTGTTAGTATGAGACAAATGCTTCTATGTTGGCGGTGAACACAAGCGCGTCTTATTCTTTAGCGCGCCTCACATATAATGGAGTAATCATTGAGTATCCTAATACGTTCACAGAGGAGAATAAAGGCAAGTCCCTCCTCAGTAATTAATTTTCTTTACTTTAATGAAATTATACTAACATTCAAACGCGTTACTAGAAATCATGTATATTTTACTACGTCATCTAATCAATTTGTATGACAAGTTTCATCTAAATTCATATAATAATTAACTGGTCATTGAGTAACAAACATACATCTAAAGGTCTTCACAAACTATCACATTTATAATATTTAACTAGTAGGATGGATGGCGTCATTGTTATCTTTATTTATTTTGAAATAAGTCAACGTATCTCGCAAAATATGGATCAATTCGGTATTTGGTCAACATATGTTCAACACCTAATCTATAAAGTAATCCAAAATAAAAAGTTAACGATTTCAAGCTAAGTCTAATTTCCAGTGTTATGAGATCTCGATGATCCCGAATAGCGGATCTCCAACAATTAGGTAATTAATAAATAGGCTAAGAAAATATCACGAGTACGAAAATAGGTATGTTACTCTAAGATAGAGTGCCGAAAAGGGTTAGACATTATCCGGAGTCATTAAATTCGCGAAGACTTCAAAATGTTGTTTTTAATCAAACATATTTTATTTAAAGGACGTTATGATTCTGTAACTAATCAATTAATCAGCGTACAACAGGAAATTCGTTTCTATATAATTATTTTATTTGGAATTCAACTCGGGTAAAAGCTACAAATGGGTTTTCTACCGTTTTGCATACCTAAGTACATCAACTTAGGCATCTCGGAGTGTCGATAGCCTAAGATTTTCTTTAGTGCAAAAAACCTCTTGGTTTTCATTAAACTTCCTGACGCTTTAGCCCTGTCAGTTGTGATGTCCCTGGTTGACCAAATTATACTAATTTATCGTTATTTATGTTACCTATAATAATACGAGTATATACGAGTTTGTTACTTATATTAATTAATAAACTTTGTTACAGTCATCGTAAAATTTGACTTTTCTAATAGGTTGTTCTTTTGATCACACAATAAGTTCAGTTAACGAAACCATTTATTCGTGTTAGGTTAATTGTATGTAAGTATACATGTGTGCGTCCTGTGTTTTGTATTGAGACGCAAATAGTTCGTAGAAATGTTTATAATTAAATTAATGATATCGTATTTGATACAAAAACTGTTGTGTACATATACTCATTCAATAACGTATAGGACTAACATTACATGTATGTAGAAAAACTAAATTATTTCCCACGAAAGCAATTAATTTTGGTCATTTTCACTTTCTTAAGCATTTTCATAAATACTTACCATTATAGCCCAGGTACTTAACAAAATAATGTTTGTAAATAAGAAAATTGCCTATTTACATTTTGTACATACATCACCCATCATTTAATTATTAATTCGAAACATCCTCACCTTACTCACTTAAGACGTCAATTTAATTGATACACATAATTTCATTTAATTTTAATTATTTGCTAACCCTTTTTAGACGTAAGTAATTATCACATATACTGTTATTCATAAATATGTGCATAACCAACATAAACAAATATTTATTCAAAAAATACCAGAATTATACTTGAATAAAAAATAAAACACGGATTGGGATTATAAATCTATGTTCGTAAAGTTATTTAACACACATGTTTATATTGGTGATACTCAATAGTTTAACTGAAATACCTACGTGTTATGAATAAAGTGATATGTGTATATTTACTAACATTTCCTAGACTTAATAAGATTAATTACGACAGGCCGGTGGTGCAGATTACCATAGGGATAAGAGAACTACTACCCAAGTGTTCATTCCATTACGTGTACATTACATATTAATCGGATTGTAATTGTTAATTCTTTATTTATTTTAATTTATTGCATTAGTTAAAAGAGCTAATTTATTCGTTAGGCGTAATTTAAGCGATAAATTTATAATGGATGTATATTTACAGTAGAACTACCCCAAAATATAAACTAAAACGAAATAAGGCTCAACTAAATCTATACATGGCCCGTGCGACGTGCTGCCATTGGTATTGGCAATGTGCCGAAAATGCTGGAGGCTTTTCCTCGCTGAATCACCCATCTGGGTCTTTGAGCGTGGTAATTCCGATGATGGAAGTGAAACTTCAACATCGCTGGATCATAAAATTGGTGACACACTCGTGTTCTATAAAGTAAAAAATATAATTGTAACAAAATATTCGGAACCATACTCATCGCCTGCCAGATGATGATGCCGGTGACAAGCCAAACTATTAATCGGGCACTTTTGCTCACATTTTAATTATCAACATTTAGTTTGGTCCGGTTATTCACATTTAACATTACTTACTTTTGATGGTCAAAGTACTCTAATAAATTTCAAGTCAATGTAGTCTAATGATCTGTTGGCATTGGCAAATGCCAACCTCGGTACTTTAGACAGCATTGTTACCATTTTGAAATGACCGTATAAGCGGAGGGCTTTTACCTGTATATTATACAGACTTATTTTTAGACCTGTATATTATACAGATAATAAGTAATTAAAGACAATCTTGGGTGTACTTTTGCATAGCGTTTAACCTACATATTGATTACCAGGGCGCAAACATTGAGTACGGATGATGTCAAACGATACAGGTTGATTTAAAATAGTCTTTTCGTAAACAATTACCACTTATCAACCTCTTTAATTAAACGATATCGCCACTTGAAAAGAGCAGTACATAACGTCTTTGACCGAAATTGTCATTCAGATTAACAATAAATAAATTGACGTTGTGATTGTTGTTGTATTTTTACAGATATATGTACGATTTATTAGTGAAATAATATATACATATAAATAATAACATAAAATAGTTTTCTTTGAATGAATGATTATATATAATATATCTATTTTTATTATAAATAATCGTAGGTACCTTACGGTACTTAACAAGTTTTGTAAAACTTATTTTACTTAGTTACCACATCATTCTGTGTGCAAAATTACGTCATTTTTAAGTCATCCGCACCAAATGTTCGAGCCCTGTTGATTACCTACTAGGAAGAGTGTGTGTTCTACTGCAGCTACGAATATAATTTTACAAATAAACGTAGTTAGACATAGAGTTAGGAACAAAAATGCTCTTTAGGCTGTACCTGTGATCCTTATCACAATAAAATTTTGTTTTATTGTATAACTTATTGTTGTTTGCATAATTTTATTGTTTTACAAGCTAGTATAAGAATATATTTCATTTTATTTCAGGTTAAATAACTTAATGTACTATTATTTTGTTTAAATAGTTTAAGTAATAGTCCAATCAACGGAAGTGAAATTTTACGAATAAATAAAATTGTGAAAAGGTAAATCTTATTACATTAAAATTAAATGTTCAGGTATTTTACTATACTAGAAAACAACACCATTTTATTTTATCTATTATATGTTGATTACCAATCACACTTATGCGGTAGCAAAAAAATATTCATAATACTTTATTAAAAAATGTTTCTTCGAAAGGGTATTTCATTTTGTCGACACTCGACATATCATTTCATAGAAAGCATTTTTCTCTGAAATCGTTAATAATCTGGTTTTATCATAAAACAAACCTAACCTGACGGCTTCTACGTGATGATCTTTTCAAAAATTAGGAAAATTTTGCGATTTCAGGGGAAAAGTTTTGGATGAAATGAAAATTTATGAAATAAATCATTCTAGGAAACTTTTGTCGATGAAATGGAAGGACATATAAGCAGGGTACCAACTGATTTTAATTTCAAATGCTCTGTTGATTGGAGTATACTGTTTGTTAATGCATTAATAAATGTAAATGTACCCAGAAGTTGCGCGCGTACCTTGTAAAATAGGGTAAAACATTGTTATTGTTGATACCTTAGTATGTTTATATTTGTTGTATAACCTAATTTTATTATTGATAAATGTTGTATGTCGGTGCTATTTGTAATTAAGTTGCTGGATAAATAATTGTTTTTTTGTTCTATGGCCAAATGTTTTAAATAAAATATGACGATAAAAAAGTGATATTCTATTTTTACACTTAAGTACCCATTTCAATAGTTAATTATTTGAACAGAAAAGGACCGGCCAAGAGTATGTCGAACTATGCTCAGTAGGGTTCCGCAGCCGTTTATACAAAAACATGCACTACAAATGAAAAAAATACGATATGACAAAAAGGAAACACTAACAAAGGAGCGTATCTCCCCGGCACTTAAGTCCTTTTGCTGAGAAGCGCAGTTTTTTGGCAATAACTTAAAAACGGTATGTCCGATCATGTTGAAAACAATTTTCATTGAGAAAATAGGGGGGGGGGGGGGGGGGGGACACAATTTTGCTACTTTCGGAGCGAATATTACTGAAAATATTCACTTAATCAAAGATTTTTGTAGAAACCTCAAAGTGTTTTTAGATGATCGGTTACATGTATGGAATGTATGTTTATAATTATTAATAAGGTGGTACCTATAAAAGAGACTTGAATAAAAATTACACCAAATATTTAAGTATTTACACTATTTATAAAGTTGTAAAACTGAAATGTCTCTACAATGAAGATTAGATAGGTCTATTTGAAGGTCACTGATCGAGAATTTTTTTTTTCTCCAACTTGCTCGGAAATGTTCCCATTAATGTAGTAAAAACACACCGCGAAGTACATCGCTATATACGTTGATACGATAATCAATTTTAAAAAAAGTGGCATTACTTCCCGGACAGGCCTAGGATGTGTACATTATTGTGCAGGTTTTTACTTTTAATTTCATCCAAGACTTTGAAAATTCACCATACAGCCAATAGTAACGTACAAAAACCGAGATTAAAAAAAACTTTAATTGTTTTCTGCGTTTAGTTAATACATGGTTAATGCCAATAATAATAGAAAATAAAACAATAATTATAGTGTCCAAATCATACTATAGTTTTTTAGTCTTAATGATCTTCTGGGACTGATAAATATTTTATAGCAAAGGTATGTTTTTTAAAATGTTGTGCGTTTAGGAATTGCCGATTCAACTAAAAGTAATAATGCATATATTTATTATATGCATTATATTAACTATTGCTATGGGTTTAATTTTTATTTATTATCATTACTATATTGTATGTGGAGCCAAATATACAATTCGGACCCAAAACTTTGAACTTTAATATCCTTAAAAAAAAATAAGGCGGGAACGTGAATTTCATTTTGTCAAAGATTGGCTGCCGTATTATTTTTACGAAATTAAGTTACATAAACATGTGTCAAGTTTCCTCGCATATTTGGAGAAAAGCAGTATACATGCCTCGGCAGGAATGTCATTTCGTAGATTCGTATCTATTGAAGGACTCGGCTACGCCTCGTCCTTATCCACGAAAACCGTACTCATCCACGAAATGGTTTTTCCCGGCCTCTGCAGTAATATACTATTTTTGTATGTTTGTATGCGTGGTTGTGGCTTAATCACGCCAAAGCAGCTAAACAGATTTCATAAATTTTTGGTACACGGCTAGCTGGGTATTTACAGATGGTTATAGGATCCCAAAGAGCCCAAGTTCCCTAGGTATAGGACTTTCCGGCTCCATCGTCAGATCAGCTCGATGGTGTCATAATGTTGTATTGTCACCTGACTTACATAATATGCCAAATTTCAGCTCAATTGGAAACCGGGAAGCACGTCAAATTTAACTTGCAATATTTGTTTACATAGTTACTGAAATAGTTACAGGTGCACTTAATATAAAACGTTCAAAAATAAGAAACTGACTTATGCAAATAGCTAATAATAATTTTGAATGTTTGTTTCTTAGAAATACAACATCAATAAACCGTTTCTGATATGAGACGTCAAATTATCTATATGAACAAGTTACTTCTAATATTTTCTTGTGTTTCCGCGATTATTACTCATTGAAATAAAGCAATTTAACGGATTATATCGCGTATATTATCTCATTTGAGTTCCCGACGTTTCGGAAGCTTTTCAGCTTTCCATGGTCACGGGTGGAATATGGAAAGGTGGATATAATCCGTTAAATTGCTTTATTTAAATGAGTAATAATCTCGGAAACAGAAGAAAATATTGAAGATATTTACCTACAAAAAAAATTGTAATGGACTATTTGGAGGTCACTGAATCCTAATTTTTTTGGATATTTTACCCACTCCCAAAAAGGAGGTGATTCTCAATTCGGTTATTTTTTATGTTTGTTACCTCAAAACATCGTTATTTTTATAGGATACTTTTTACCCGACTACGCTGAAGAAAACAATAGGGGCAATAAATGGTTCTCGTCCGCGAACAAGACACTTGGGCACCTTCTAGTTTATAATATTGGGTGACCGATTATAGAAATAATTTTAATAATGAATTCCTATTTGGTTTATCCGGTAACATGTAATCAACACGCTTGTTAACACTTGTGTTAAGCCTATAGTCTAATTACTATTCTCCCAGCTCTCGGCCATGTGAGTGACAAAAATGCAGAAATTGCATAGATTACGCGCCTCGCGTTGGAAAGTGCCACTTTCCACTTGTAACCGGTCGCCCAAAGGACGCGACTTGTCTTGTCTGCCGTTGTCAATGGAGGATGTATTGTGCCATACATATTTCTAATAGAAGGCGCTACTTCGATCACGTGGAGAGGAAATTCGTTTTGCTTTAGTGTATTTAGGTAAAAGTTATCTTATAACCCTATGGATACCCAGCTACCGGTGGTACAAAAATAGATACAAACACAAATTGGTAAAAAAAAAAAAAATTGATATAAACATATTTGTAGTAAAATATTTTCAATTGACTTTTTACTACATATCTATATTATGATATAATATTGTAAAAATTAAAGTGTGTAAATTAAAGATACCTACATATTTTCCAAAACTAAGTGAAATTGAAAGATCACTGCAAATGGGAAAAAATATATTTTTACGTTGTGGCTTCATCACGTCTAAACGGCTGAATGGATTTCAACCATTTTTAGGGTTCGGTACCAAAAAGGGAAAAAAGGAACCCTTATGGTGCGACCCTGTCTGTCTGTCCGACTATTAAAGCGCCGTATCTCTAAATTTATATACATGGTTAGCCCACATGTATATGTAACATAAGGGTTCCTATTTTACCATTTTTGGTACGAAACCCTAAAAAATCGAATCGAGAACCGCTTTCTTTTCAGAGGCCTGGCCTATTGATTACAAATTTTGATGCTGAATATCATTTAAGGTATATGTAATATAAAATAATCAATTCGTCATCATTAAATGCCCGTATCAGTTTCGTTCTTAATAACCGAAATAAATTATGATTACCCACTTTATTTTCCTCGTAAGAAAAAATTAGTGGGGCTGTTTAAACTGCTGTACCCAAATCACGTCGGGTGCGACGCTCAGTGTCCGACGGCGGGCGATCGCGCCAACTTCAAGCACAGAAAGCGCCCGCGGAGCGCGAATATTTTATCCCAAATTTGAATTTTTGTTTTTTTCTCAGTTTTTTGTTTTAAGTGCCAGCATGTGGAAGTATATTTTTCTTTTAGTGAGTGCGGCCGCTTTCACTTATTCCGAGGTAATGATTTTGAATTTATGGTATTTTTTCTTAAATACTCTGTAAGTGTGTTAGCCTGTTTATACCAGGCTCTACATATTATTATTTTCAGTATTAGTATTTGAATTTATTTTCTTACTATAAGCAATTAAGTAAAATATTTTTTTATAAGACTTGCGATTTTAACACACGTTAAAATATTTATGTAACTGTTGTTTATTTTGTTATGATTATGATATGAAAATATCGTTTGTTTTGCTATTCTACAAGTAAAGAAAATGGTTTATTACAATATTGTAAAATATTTGATAATTCCGATTTTTATCAAAAATGCGTTAAGATTGTTTTACGTTTTAACGGAAATCAAGTATTTACTTTCGGTAGAATAAATTAAGATACTAAATATTTGTGATTCATTAAAGTATGAGTGCAAAATTACATTTAATCGATTGACATTTTATGTTTCATCTCTAGTATCTCTGAGCTTTGCACTCAAATAAAAAAAACGTAAACTTTTGTATGCTTGTAGATAGCAATGTTAACAAAATATTTAACACATACAGAACGAAGTATCGCGCGATGCTCGCGGAGTGTTCACAAAGAACTTCTTCGGCGGCGTGTGGGGCAACCGTCCGCCGCTACTAGAGGCCAACCAGCCGAGGGCCATCTGTACCTGCAGTAAGTCTCCATTTTCATAATTATCACTCATACTTTGTATCTACGGCTTCCTGTCCCGGGTGTTCATGGACTTCTTTTGCCGTCCGCTGCTGCTCTAGGCCAACCAGCCGAGGGCCATCTGCACCTGCAGTAAGTCTCCAATTTCATCATTATCACTCATACTTTGTACCTACGGCTTGCTGTGTCCCGTGTGTTCATGGACTTATTTCACCGTCTGCTGCTGCAAGAGGCTAACTAGCCGAAGACCATCTGCACATGCAGTAAGTTTATATTTTCTCCCATGCCCTCTTTATCATTCCTTCATAATACGGATGCGTGTGTGAAGAACTTCTTCGGCGGTGACGGGGCAACCGTCTATCGCAGCTGAAAACCATCCATATCCAAACCTTATAGCTTTTAATAAAGAAATAGAAATGCGTCTTGTTTTGTATCCCACGATGCTCGAAGGACATACTCTGACCATGTGTGCGGCAACCATCTTTCGCTCTTAAGTTTCAATCTTCAATAGGAAGTGTGTAGTGCCTTCGGTAGCATGTCAGGCAACTACTTTCCGAAGCCTAGAGGCCAATCTGCACCTAACGATAATCTTCAGTAGCGACAACTATTTTTGCATCTACCAAAGCGATGAAACAGCGATGAGCTGTTGAAACAGTTCCAGTAAAGATGTGCCAAGAAGCCAGCAGTGTGTGGATGCAGGTGACTAATAAACGATAAAGGAGGCCTTTGTTCAAATATGGACGCATCTGGATAGATTTAGTATAGAATCCCCTTGCCTTCTATGGGTTTTATAATTTTGAATATTTCTCTATTTTCCTGTTATTACTTCAGAATGCGGAGAGAGGAACGAGGCGGGCCGCATCGTAGGGGGTTCTGAGGCCGGCTCCAACGAGTTTCCCTGGATGGCCAAGCTCACCTACATCAAGCGGTTCTATTGCGGGGGGATGCTTATCAACGACCGCTACGTGTTGACCGCCGCGCATTGTGTTAAAGGGTGAGTCTTAGGCGTTTGTTTTATCGTGAATTGATGTTAAAAATTAAGATATTGATAGTAAACATTAAGTAAAGAGTAGTGTATATTTTTTTATGAAATGATTTTAGTGTTCTTAAAAGTAAAGAATGCAACATTTAAAGCTAAATCAGCTGTAAACTCATACATAAATCTCAGTGTTAAAAAAAATAGTTTACATCAGAAGGCTTAATTAAGTACGTACCTACTTCAATTATGTGATTTATGTTTATTAGATGAAAATACAATTACTAAATAAAGGTAGGCACTCTTATTAATCACTAATCAGGCATATAAATCATACCCGAGAATTAAAATAAAAAGCGTGTCGGACCATGCTCAGTGTGTAGGGTTCCGTAGCCTACAAAGAAATGCACTATAGATGAAATAAATACGATGTGAAAAAGAACACCAGCAAAAGAGCGTATCTACATGGAACTTGAATATTATTGTTGAGAAGCGCAGATTTTCGGAATAACTCAAAAATGGAAGTTCAATCAACTTAAAAATATTTTTTTGTAATTACTTTCATATTTCTTGGAGATACGGTTTTAAAGATAAGGAGAATATACTTATGTCGCTGTCGTATGTCCAAATAAAAAGAAAATAATTACAAAAGTGAAACACAATTATAATGTTACTTTCGGAGCGATTCTTTCAGAAAATATTCACTTAGTAAAAACAAAAGGGTTCGAAACTTTAAGTTGTTTTTAAAAGAACTGTCAAAATATGTCACTTTTGTTACATATATGGAGTGCTCCGCTTGTTTTTGTTGTTTAACTACCAAACTAAGTAGCAGCTCATACAAGACACCTAGACTCCAAATTTCATCAACATACATTTTGTATTTTTTGAGGAAACTGCCCGTGACATCCAGACAGATCGAAAGGTCCCATTTTTGCCATTTTGGCTACGAAACCTTAAGAAGGAAAGGATTATTTATACTTAAAAGCGTTTGCTATTTTCGACGCATAAGCATAAAAATGTCTTATACACATATGTAACAAAACTTTGAATCTTTGCCAGATCTTTGGCTAGATTGGCTCTTGTCTTCCAGATGACTGTACTGTACTTTTCTTTTAATGTACGATAGCCAATCTCAATCTCCCCTGATGGTAAGTGACGATGAAGCTGACAATGGAGCATGCTTACCTAGATAGTGTCTATTCACTCTCGTCTTGAAGAGATCCAAGTTATACTGTTCCGGGAAAAGATATGTTAAGAGAGTTCCACTCTTTAGCCGTCCTAAGAAAGACTTCGTACATCGTACATCGTTGTGCCAGTACATTATTGCACGTGTACACGTAACCGCCTATTGAATATTCAAGTGCACTTGTCAACTTGTCCCTAGGCGTGAATACATCTATAAAGTGGCATCGAGTGTTTGTCGACATTGTTGACTCGCTTGCATTGCTCGTTTACGAAATACTGACATCCAGCTAGTGTTAACTTGAAGGTACTGTTTGTTTCTTAAATGACTCACGCAACTATATTAAGTTAGCACTAACTAGTTATACTTAGTTTCCGGCAACTGATTGAAAGCACCTACTCCTTTCCTACACCCTTCATTAGGTAAATATGGCTGTTTTTTCGTACAGTTACCGTATGGTTATGATATTGTTTTAATGCAGAATTAGATAAAGTAAATGCTTAACATCGTAAAATCAATTAAAAGTCAGAAGTCAAAATTTTCTTTATTCAAGTAGGCCTAGCTGCAAGCGCTTTTAAATCGTTATTTACTAAAAGATTTTAGAGCAGTTTATTGATAAAAGTTGGACAGCATAAAAAAATACATTGGTAAGTTAAAAAATAAAAAAAATAAATTTAAAAAAATCCCGAAAAGAATCGTCAAGAAAATACAAATTGAATGGACACCTTACTAGTCAGCTTTATTGTAATGAGTTAAGGTTGAAGGTGCCATATGTTGGGACAGTGCCGAGCACTTGGAACATTTACTTTATATCGCAAAATCTTGGAATCTCTGATATTGCTGTAAGGAATCGATAAGCTAGATTACTTCACTAGAATCGCAAAGCATAATTCTTTCGGTGGTCGTCAATTTTACTACTCATAGGAATTTGCTTCTTAAAAATATGACTACCAACTGAATCTTTTGCACTACTAGTTCGTCGCCGAGAATTATCCTCTCATGTTCATATTTTATATCGTGCAGCTTAAGAGACGGGTAGACAAATTTTCAAACTGTTTATTTTCAGATTTCAAAGATATTTGTTTCTTTTTCTTACATTTGTAAAATTATGTTGTGGAACCGGGGAGGTTATTGCCTAACGAAATTTTGACAATATCCATATCAAATGTCATAGCCCATAGGCCATACAAAATCATGACACTTGATTCTGATTCCGAGCGTCAAACGCGTTAGGCAATAGGGGGGGGCCGTTTTAGGTCAGAATAAAAAATCAGTGACACTATTTATATGAGTGACACATCGAATTACGTGTTGTTATTGCACAAAAAAATATGATACGTAATTCTAGGTAAAATAAAACAGTTAATGGGACACATCATTTGGAGTTGACATTTCCATCGCAGTTAATAGCGGAATATCCTCGCAGCCGAGAAGTTTATCTGGGTTAACGATACATTAATGACTGATAATATTAAAAAACGTTAGTTTAGATGTGATCTAACATAAAATAATTATTGTTTTTATCACTTGCATTCAAACAACGTCATTGACTGTATAGATTATGAATTGGTTTGACCAAATACATATATGGTGATGGGTGGATGGGAGTAGGCGATTCTTATTGACTTTGGGATAGTAGTGCTTATGAGGTGAATAAGCTATTTTACTCACTGACACACACCAAGATCAGCTACGCTTAGTTCAGTATACATATGTAAGTATTTTTCCCTGTAAGTACCTACATTTGGATTGAATGGTTAGTAATATGTATAATGCCAATCAATTTACCGCGAACGATGGATCCTTACAGAAACTAATTTCATATGTGAAATGCCCTATTTATTCACCTTAAAACTGATATTTTTTAGATATATCACTCTTTTACATAACACATATATCTTAGTCTGACTGGTTTTCCAATTAATCGTCTTGATTGCACTGCTAATAGGAAGCATAAATAAGTTATTATTTATTTATAATATTATAATCCTGTGAATTGCGCATCATTTCCAAAGTCCGATAACCCGAGGACCAAACGAGTCCAAAATAAATTGTCAGGTCGGAATTGGTGAATTCCAATTGGTCAGCCTCGGGACATTCACCTTAAACCGGCGGGGACCAGCGGTTCAATATCCCCCAAATGTGCTTACCTACTTTGTATTGTTGACGCCAAATTTGGCAAATTTTGAGCTATCAAAGGAAATACTTAAATAAGGAAAAAAATGCTTATGAGTGAATGATACAATCTAAGTATCTCAGAAACAGTACATCTTTAAAGCCCGTCACACACGGACCTACTAGTAACTAGCAGGTGCCAGCGACTTCGTTCGCAGGAAAAAGTCTTTAGATTTTTTATATGTTTGTATGTGTCGTTGTGGCTTCATCACGCAAAAACGGCTCAACGGATTTCAACTTTGGTACATACCCGTGCTGGGCATTTCCAGATTGTTATAGGACACTTTTTACTCGTCTACGCTGAAGAAAAGAAGAGCGTTATGATTTTTTCTCTTCTACTGACGAAGTTGCAGGCACCTTCTAGTCCATACTCGTACACATAAACATACAAAAATCCAAAAAAATACCTTCGTTTCAGTTATGTTTTTGAAAATATTATCTTCAATGTAGACATTTAATTTTTACAACTTTATATACTATCATAGAATAAAACTTAAACTCCTATGTCCTTTCTAGAGTCTGAAACTATGTCCATACCAAATTTCATCTAAATTTCTAAATTGGTTTAGCGGTTTAAGCGTGAAGAGGCAACAGACAGACATCATTACTTTTGCATTTATATTATTAGTTTAGTATGTATTATCATAGCAATTTGTTACAATAATCCAGACTAATATTTTCTAGATATCTATGCTATTTTGGTACATATAATATAAATATCTATAAAATAATTTTATGATTATAGCAAGGGATCATGCGAATATTTTCCTTTTAAAAAATCTAGAAAATACACCGTACGAGTATGACACCGTGCTGAGACGCCTGTAAAGGGCTTAAGCTGAGCCGAGATAGCATGCCAAGTACCTTTAGTCTGTAAATGACTGGAAAATCTATGTAGCATGTAGTTATAATAAAACTATAGCTAGGTAGTAGGTATTAACAAAACCACGTAGGTACAATCTCTTCTCATTCAACAAATGCTTTTGTTAAAATATTTCTTACTAGTTTCTGCCCGCGACTTCGTCCTCCTTATATTCGTTTATCGCTGATAAGGGTATTTTTCCGGAATAAAAATAAGCCTATGTCTTTCCCTAGGACTGAAACTATCTCCATACCAAATTTCATCCAAATCGGTTCAGCGGTTTAAGCGTGAAGAGGTAACAGACAGACAGACACACTTTCGCATTTATGATATTAGTATGGATTTTCATTTTAGTGTCTAGTAAATGTTGGAGTTACAAACCAAACTTAAGATGCGAGTGGGTTATATTTTTGCGGTTTGCACTAACCACACTTATTGTGGTTTTTACGCAATACCTCTGAATAAAGGACGGCACCGAAATGCATGCGTCGGAACGTGTAAATACGACGACACGCACAGTAAGTGAAAGCGTAAATAAGGAGACATTAATAGTATTCATGTCCAAAATGCTGTTCACTTTCGCCAAAGAGCCGATACCTACTTGCCACGATACTTTACACCTTAGGCGGAATAAATCCTCTACTCGTAGTCCAACTCAGTTAAACAATGGCTGTAAGCAATTTGGTCTGGTGAAAACTTTTTGTTAGTAGGTAGTTATGATTCAAACAGCATGATGTTGTGACATAAAGAGACAATAATAGCTATAGACCAAAGGCGCCCGCATTTTCGTCAGCGGAGGAGAAAAAAAACATAAACCTCTTTTCTTCAGCGTAGTCGGATAAACAGTATCCTATAACCATCTGTGGATACTCAGCTACCCGTGTACCAAAAACTGTTGAAATCGGATTAGCCGATTTTACATGATGAAGCCACAAAGACACATACAAACATACAAAAAAAGGATTTAGTGTCCGTAAAATAATTCTATTATATATTTTTTGAAAATATATTTAATGTACAGACATTATTTTTCTATAACTTTATAATAGTATAGATAAGCCAACGATATATGTATGCATCCTACTCCTACAACGTATAAGGGACAACGTTTGTATGGGATAAGTTTATAAAGCTAATTTTAGACTAACTATTAAGCGTACGCTATTCTAACGACATTAAAAGTAGTTTTTTCCTAGCATCATATTGTTGGTATCTAAGTAAACAAGTCAGTCATTTTGTATGGTCGCCTTAATACGTCACAAGATCAAATTAATTCCTAAATCAAAATGAAACGTAGCCATTTTAGAATTACTTTAATTGTATCAGACTGTATTCAATTAAAATTAAAACATTTAATTCCATTTCCAGCTTCATGTGGTTCATGATAAAGGTGACGTTCGGCGAACATAACCGCTGCAACGCCACGACCCGGCCGGAGACTCGCTTCGTGCTGCGCGCCATCGTGAACAAGTTCAGCCTGACCAATTTTAACAATGACATCGCGTTGCTAAGGCTGAATGAGCGAGTGCCTATGACTGATGCCATCAAACCGATATGCTTGCCCACTAATGAGAGTAAGTATAATGTCTTTTATCATTGCAACGCTACGATTCGGCATAAGTCACTAAGAGTACCACTGCTATTGTGAACAAGTTCAGCCTGACCAACATATCGCGTTGCTAAGGCAGTATTGAGCGTTACTTACGACGGATGCCATCTCACCCATCTGCTTCCCAACTAATGAGCGTATATAAAGATGCCTTACCACTAAAGCTAAGCTAAGCAGCTAAACGATGTGCGAGGAAAAAAAACCGGTCAAGTTTGAGTCTGACTCGCGCACCGAGGGTTCCGTACAAACTTTCACTTATTCCGACTTAACTTGCCTTGAGTTAAGTTTGCCTCTGATATCTATAGCGTCACATACAAATGAGGGGCAAACTTAATCAAACCGAGTTATTCAAAAATGATTTTTGGTGATTAAAAAAAAAGTAAGACAGATAGATGTACCTACGGTTATAATTTATTAAATTACATAATTCCAGCAAATTCCAGATTTTTCGTTTGGTAAACTTCGGAGATAAAGGGGGAATGTTTTTTTTTTTCACACTTTCCTTAATAAAACGAAATTTAAGCACGATGTTATTTTTAAAATTTATGCATCAAGCGGTTTTAAAAATTAAAAGTCTAAGTGATAGCCCCCACTTGACCTAGTGACTAGACTTTTAATTTTTGCCCCCCCTCATATTGGTCGTTTTTTTTATAAAATATTAATATAATGTTTCCTTCGCAATACATGTGGGCTACTATGTTTATAAATATTCCAAATTTCAAATAGATAACATAAGTGGTTTTTGAGATATGGCGCTCTAATAGTCGAACAGACACGACAGATAGAGTCGCACCATAAGGGTTCCTTTTTTACCTTTTTGGTACGGAACCCTAAAAAACACCAATAGGATTATTTAGCATCGCTCGGCGCAGCTCGGTATTGGTGGATTTTTTCCTCGCACACCGCTAGCTGCATAGCTTAGCTCTAGTGGAAAGGCACAGGCAGTTGCTTGGAGAAGCGGTTCGGTCAGCTTGACCAATTTTGATAATGACATCGATTCTGCTAAGACTAAACGAGCGAGTGCATACGACGGATGCCGTACACTAATGAGACTAAGTATGTCCTTTGTCACTGCAACGCCCAGTCTAGTAGAAACTCGCTTCGTGCTGCACATCGGCAACAAGTTCAGCCCAACTTTTACAATAACATCTAAGGACTAACGAACGAGTCTATCAAACCGATCTGCTTCCCTACTTCCAATGGTTATTGCAACGCCATGTCTCTATTGGAGACGGGATTCCAGCTACGCATTATCGTAGAAGTAACTTGGTCACTGACATCTATCTGCTGAGGTATATGTCGAGAGCCAAATAACCAATCTGATTGCAAAATAAAAAGAATATTTTATTACTTTTTTTATGCCTAATAAATTACAATAGCCTGTGCAAGATCCCGTCTTGTGCGCAAAAACTGGAAAACTTAAACTGACCAGAAACTCCGTTTTTCATAATTGAAACTTGAAACGAAGTTCCTTGGCGCATGCCAAACTCCAGTTACTTGACGAAAGTTAGCTAGTCCGAAAAAAGTTTAAACTTCCCACGCCAACGTTCGTCTTTTGCATTAGTCCGTCTGGGTGGTTTTCTATACATAACTGGTTTTTCACTAATCCTTACTTCTTGAACAGAGGAGCTCTACGTCGGCGTGAAGGCCGTCGCCGCTGGCTGGGGTACGCTGACAGAGGAAGGCAAGGTGTCATGTACCCTACAAGAAGTGGAGGTACCCGTGCTCAGCAACGAGGACTGCCGCAAAACTAAGTACAGTGCCTCTATGATCAGCGACAACATGCTGTGTGCTGGGTACCCGGCTACTGGGCAGAAGGATTCTTGTCAGGTAAATGAAGCTCATTTGTTTAGTTATTCCACCGACTATATTATATAACTGCTTTGTCTGCTGTTCTCAATACATCTGTAACCGATCATCTTACCGTCTTCCTTGCACTGTCAATCAAAAAGTTAACAAGCACGTGCCCGAAGACAGTACAAACCATAGACTACAATCAAGCGGTCCAAAATTTGAATAGCAAAAACCTAAGCACCCTACTCTTAAGCAGCGACCCTAACTACATAATTGAATAACTTATTGGTATATTGCAACAATCTCTGAGTGATAGCACATCAATTAAAAAAGTTCCAAAAAATAAGCGATGCCTAAAACCATGGATTACTCCTGGGATACTGCGTTGCATTGAGAATAGAAATAAAATGCAATACAAATTACGCCTAGATCCATATAATGACACTCTAAAAGTAACGCACAAAAGATACAGAAATTTCTGTAACAACTTAATAAAAAAGCTGAAAAGACAGTATGAAAAGAATTGGCTCGCTAACTCAACCAAACACCCGAAAATTTTATGGAACACCATAAAAACTGTCCCACATTATAAGGCGAAAAAAACTAATAACCTTGAGCTGCTCAACTCTAAGCAGACGGAAAGTGAATCAGTTAACTTTGTCAATGATTATTTTAGTAATATTGGCAAGAATCTAGCTGAAGAAATACTTGCTAGTAACACTACCACTCCAAGCCACGTCAGTTGTCATGTAACACCCAGTAATCAGTCATTTGTTTTATTGGACACTGACACTAGAGAAGTGGATACTATTCTCATGAGCTTAAAATCAGAGAGCGCTCCTGGAAGTGATAGTGTTCCCACAAAGGTTTTAAAGTTAGCAAAGTCCATTATTGTCCCTATAATCAGTAACTTTGCAAACCTCTGTTTCTCTAAAGGGGTTTTCCCAGGTATACTCAAGCAAGCATTAGTCACACCTGTAAATAAGGGTGGTGATGCAGACGAAGTCAATAACTACAGACCCATTTCGGTATTACCGGCTATAGCAAAAATTATTGAAAAATTAATTAATTGTCGACTAATAAATTACATGGAGAAATATAAAATTCTTTCTAACTCTCAGTACGGTTTTCGAAAATATATAGAGGTCGAGAGAGGACGAAGATGCCTCCTTAAAGTTATGCACTCAAAACCTTATCGATTCCCGACTAGTGACCTATATAAAATTTTGGATTTACTCTCCATGAGGAAGCTTTACGTCCTTAACGCCATCTTAAAATTACATAAAACCCTTCCTTTTAGACCACAGTTACTATCCCGGCGCAGAAAAGGAACAGTTGCGCCTACTTATACCACAAAGTCTGTGTTTGCCAAAAGGCAGTATACAGCACAATCGGCTCACTTATACAACACCGTCAATAAAGAAATATCTATTTATCCATTACAACTATTTAAGTGTAAAAAACTGTAATGGAGTGGCTGAAATTACTTAGTTACGACAATACCGAAACACTTCTACTATAAAATAAAATAATAAAAATAATCTTTAAAAAAGACAAATTTGTACACATGCACACACGTTACATACACACTTATATATACACTAGTAAAAAACACATATCGTATACCCAGATTTGCTTACAAATGCTTTAATCAGCGGAATCTTTTGTTTTTTCCGTTATTGTTTTGATGTACCGGTATCATTATGCTGTATAATTAATTAATTAGGTAACAATAAACTACTTTCAATTAAAAAAATAAATTAGGAAATAGGTTAATTATGTACAATAGGTTAAGTTATTAAATTAACTAGTTGTTTCTGGAAGAGCGGGCCCTCCTGACACAGGTATATTTTACTTACTAGGAGGTCCCAGTCGCTACAAGGTATACCTGTTTAATTTAACCTAATAAACTTTTTCATTTTCATTTTTCATTTTCATACTACCAATTGTTCTATAACAATCACAAGTCCTATGCCTCTTTGTGGTTGTAGGTCATCTAGGTTCAACAATCGACTACCACGGATTAAAATGATGACCAAGATAGAGCAGCCTGGATTACAAATGCTTGATTTCTCGGGGCTCATCAACTCAATAATATTATGATACAAAACTCAATTCTCGAAGATTCACATGACATTTTTGTTTCTCCCATTATGTTGATAATCTGATAGGCAAGTATCAAAGTTAAATGCCAAACTGAATTGGTATGGTTACTCAAATACATAAAAAATTTAAAGGTTCTCTGAATGCTAAAAAAAGTGTCGCTCTGTCAAAACGCGTAAATCCAGTTTCCTAAAGTACACAAGCTCACTAAAGTTTTCTGTTAATTTAAAAGAAAGCTTTATTTAAGGCACTTTCTCCCATTTTTCAGGGTGACAGCGGCGGTCCACTTATAACGGAGAAGACAACCGCTACGCAAGAGAAACGCTACGAGCTTATCGGTAAGGATTTTGATGTTTTATGTAACCAGTCAGCTATCCTTTTCTAACAAGCATGTAAGTTCGTGGTTCGTGAGACAGGCATGTTATTATTTCTGGCACGAACGTCACGTGGCAGCAAAAACAACATCGAGAATCTTGTGATAATAAGTACAAGTTCAACGTCTTATAGTATGTAGAAGCTAGAGCTAGCGCTAAGAAAATATTCCCAATGTCCTGCAACTCACTGGAGTAAAAAAACAGTGGCGATATCGAGTAGGTAAAAAAACCGACTTGATGATTTTATTACTTGATTCTCGAAGTAAACAATCTTTTTTTTTGGGTATTAATATATAATGTAAAGGAATGGGACACTGATATGTCTCATTCTTCTTGAATGAATAATGATGTAAAAAAAAAAGATTACCGAGGTACTTAACGTTGGAATGAAGTAGATGATACGATTTGGCCACTTATTGCTTCGATGAGTTGTATTGTGAATATTTCCTTAATAGCTGCTACGTACTATGTTTTCTTCTAAGACGTTGAAGTTATACTTAGCGATAACTGGATTGTCGATATTATTTTTATGTCAAGCACATAGTTCGTGCTAGTGCGCTAGTGCTAATCATATATCTATGATTAAAGCAATCATTCGATCTACGCAGACATTTGGACAGTATTCAAATTTAGGACTCAACTTTAAGCCGATCGTCATCTGCTTATCACCACAAGCTTGTGTCTAGATTCCCACCCGACCGATATCGCAGCCTTTGATAATTAAAAAATATATATATTCGGACCAAATTAAGGTACAGTTAGCTGCAAAAAGATATTCACGATTACTTCGTTTAAAAACATCTTCGCTAGAGTATATTACCCGTCAATAGTTGCTGGAGTTGAGAGAAGGTTTTGAACATACTAATCGTATATCTTTTGCAGCTGACTCTATTTCAGCATCATATATCATGTCGTGAAACCTTTAACAAATTTGTCTAGACATAGCTAGTTCGTAAATCGTAAATAACCACTCACAAACGGTAGTCATCTATTATAAACAAAGATCAGAAACAAATGAAAAAATTTTTCGACGATACTGGACTTGAACCAGTGCCTTGAGCCAGACCGGGGCAGCACGCTCTACCATCTGAGCTAATCGTCCACACCAGTAGTCGACGAATTTTGTCATCTGTTCTTGCTTATGGATCTCTGTATGGTGCATCCGACTCTTTAGCCGTTAGCGCCTCCTAGTGAAGAACTATGAAGTTACTTTCACCCCGAGCAGATACCTTTACAGGTACCATTGCTCGGCGAGAGGTGGCGCTATTATCAAGACTGTAGTGTTTATAATAATAACACTAGTGGAGTGATCCACTAATAAATTGCAAAAATTGTGATTATTATCATGATATTTGTAAAACAAAAAGGTAGTCATCTATGTTCGAATCTGTACCAGTAATACATATTATCTCGAGAAAAAAGTGAAGTTCAACATCGTGACGTCAATTCGTTAAGGAAGTGGTCAATGTCACATTAAAAAACCGGCCAAGTGCGCGACTGACTCGCGGACGAGAAGAAAAGAGAAAAAATTGAAAAAATACCCGTTTGTGCGCAATTTTTTTCTTTGTTGATCAAAATTTACCCATATTATCTAGTAGCTTTGAAATTTTGGTATCCCTTATATTGGTCGTTTTTTATATTGACAGTTTATCGTATACACAGACCTAATTTTTCTCACATACTTTGGCAAGCAGAATGCGTCTGCATGGCATCTCCAGTGGTTAAATGCTCTAAGTTTCGAGACGTTTTTTCACTTGGAAAGAGGTGGACGGTGAAGTGCATTTATTCAGCAATAAATGATAAATTCAGCAATAATAGTCAACAGCTGATTGCCATACGGCTGATTGGTTCTATCAAGGCGTACTCAGTCAACAAACGGCCGTTAATAAGTAACAGAGCATGGTGAAATAAATAGGGTATTCCCCTTTTTTAAATCCAAAAAAAAATAGCGGCCAAGAGCATGTGTTCCGCAGCCGTTTATACAAAAAAATGCACTACAGATGAAAAAAATACGATATGAAAAAAATAAACACTAAAAAAAGAGCGTATGTCCCCGGTAATTACGTCCTTTTGCTGAGAAGCGAATTTTTTTGGCAATAACTTAAAAATGGTATTTCCGATCATGTTGAAAACAATTTTCGTTGAAAGTATTTATTAAGCTTTATATTTGTAAATTTTTCATATTTTTTTAACATACCGTTTAGAAAATAGAGGGGCGGGGGGGCACAATTTAATTCTGAAAATATTCACTAAATCAATTTTTTTTGAAACCTCAAAATGTTTTTAGAGGAACTCTCGAATGATGTGCCACACATTGATATTTGCTGAATTTTTTTTTTTCAGTTTCGGTTACATGTATGGAGTGCCCCCCCTGGATTTTATTTAACTATCAATCTAAGTAGCGGCTCACACAAGGCACCTATGTTCCAAATTTCATCAGTATACGGCTTATAGTTTTTGAGTAAAATGCCTGTGACATACGGTCGGACGGACGGACGGACGGACATGACGAAACTATAAGGGTTCCGTTTTTGCCATTTTGGCTACGGAACCCTAAAAACGAGTATGAGTAGGTATAGATATAACTATACTGGAAGTTTCAAGATCGATTTAACTAGGTTGTCCATATTAATAATAATGTAATTAAATTAAGTTCTGTTCTCTGACGTTTTCCAGGCGTTGTGTCATGGGGTAACGGCTGCGCGCGAGTCGGGTACCCGGGCGTGTACACCCGCGTGACCAACTATCTTGACTGGATCCGCGACAACACCCAGGACGCTTGCTACTGCTCCGACTAGCCGCACCCAACCACAACCCAAGCGTGTACACCTGCCTGAGAAACTACCTCGACTGATTCGCGACAATACCCAGAACGCCTGCTACTGCTCCGACTAGCCGCTCTCAGCCCCCACCGAGGCGTGAACCCAGGCCGTGTGCACATGCCTGGCAAACTACTTCCACTGGATGCGCGACAGCAAGCAGGACGCCTGCACCTCTAGTACAACTGTGTTACGCGATACTTTGTCGCGTGACAAATATAGTCTGTCTCTTTCCTTTCAATACAATGCCAGAAAGACAGGTGATGCTGTCGCGCGACAAGCGTAGTCGCGGAGAGTTGTGCTAGACCGGCTGCTACTGCTCCGGCTAGCCACACTCGTCCTCAACCCAGGCGTGTACCCGGGCGTGTACACCTGCGTGACCAAGTATCTCGACTGGATTCGCGAAAACTCACAGGATTTCTGCTACTACTCCGACTAGTCGCACTCATCCCCAAACTGCGTGTACAACCGTGTTACCAACTATACTTGGATTGGATCCTTGATAATCCTATACATAATACAAATTCAATCCAATAGGTCGTCGGCTACTCTTCCGTCTACCCTAAACAGATCCGACGTGGTGTCGTGGACCCAGTTGTGTACACGATTCATATTTCAAGTTTAACTATTACTCTAACAAGTTTAGTTATGAAAAGTAATTATACTCGTACCTCAGTTCAATGTGACCAACATGGAATAGGGCTTACTCCGCTAATTAATCTCAAATTTAAGTGTTATTAATCACAACATTGAGGCGCCTTTTTACAGTTTGATTGACTCTAATGTAATGTGTTTCGGTGCAAAATCATTCAAAATATCGGTACATCGGAAAATCTTTATTTACATGGTTGACTATTTCTTCCAATTGTTAAAGTCCGTGTAACGTGCACGACTTATGCAATGCAAAATTGACTTGATTTTACTTAAGCAATGCCATGGAGTGTGCCATAAAAAGCACGCCATATAGAATTAAATATAAGTAAGTAAGTATGTCAGTGTTTAAGTACAGAACAATTGTTAATTTCCTTAAACTAAGACGATGGAATAAACTTGAGAAGAAATTATTTAAGAATTGTATGTAAGTACCAAATTGTGATGGTGGTACAGGGTGGTGAATAATTTGCCATAATATTATATTATAATTATTGTAAGTCATAAGTCTGATCGTCTGTAAATATTTATTTTGTACTTGTCATGACAAATAAGGATAATTTATTTTATTAATAAAAATAATATTACAAATGGCGTTTTATTAATGAACACTTTCTTGATCAGAAATATACTTACGAGCAGGTATCATATCCAGTACAGTGCCTATGTATAATGGCAGTTCAATGGACTCGTATTATAAATACATACAATGAAGTTACTAGAAAGATGTGAAGGGTTCGAATCCCAGTAAAAAAG
Source organism: Hedya salicella (assembly GCA_905404275.2). NCBI lineage: Eukaryota > Metazoa > Arthropoda > Insecta > Lepidoptera > Tortricidae > Hedya > Hedya salicella. The sequence goes on from FR990097.1 coordinate 32,487,416, forward strand.
CGCGAGTTTTTTTATAATGCATCTTCCAGAATCTTGAGAGCTTTCTAAATTTAAAAACTAACTAAGAATTACGTCGTAGAATGAAAAGATTCGTCACTTTTCAACCTTCATAGCATCACATCGAATCGAAAAGTGACGAACCTTTTCATCATCGAGTACTTATGAACATGCCCGCAAAAGCTCAATTTAGGGTAGGTATTTTTACTTGTCGGTAAACTTAAGAGTTAGTTAAAATCAAACAGTTTTTCATTTCTTAATGAGCTTATTATTTTACGAAAGAGAAGAATTTTTCAAAATTGAGTTATCAATTATGAAATATTTTCCTCTTTCTAGGAATCTACGACTACGTAGACACTATACCATACCGAAATGAACAAAAGAAATGTCGTGCATTACAAAGTGATTAGTCACATCATACATTGAACTTATTAACGTTTCTCCGATACCTGTACCGAAATCGTAAATCCAGAAATTTACATTTACTTATTATTCTGTTCCTCAAAACTGGCCTTTATTACAGAGTGCGAGGGTTGGTATTGAGTAATGTATCGATTGCAGATTGAGAGGCTGGGAAGAGGTCGATGATCCGTGAGGTCATTGCCAAATAAACATGTCGTACAACCTCCCGGGGCACTAAAATGACGCTCACTCATTAGTAAACTTATTTCTCTTCTTTCTCATACCTTGAGAGTCGTGACCATCTGTAGTGTCCCTTCACAACCACATATGTTGTGGTGGGGAGTTGACATAGTGAAATATTCTATAAGTAGGCTGTAAGGGCACTTAGATAGACCTAAGTTATTTACTAAAGAATTAAAAAAAAATCTTATTAGTAAATGCTATTATAGTTAAAACGAGTTCTTTAGTACTAAATAAATACATTGTTGATCCTACATAGATATATAAATAGTAATAATAAGTACTTTAAGTGTAAGTGTGCAATAGAGAACGTTCCTATTAGTGTAATACTAGTGTAACATAATTTGTTCCTTTAGTTTTCAGTATTAAGGGCTAGTAAGTCCTCTCAAATTGCTATGCCCTGGCAGGGCGTCACATGCATACCTTTTTCATATTCCACCTTTTGTCTGTAATGTGATATGCAATAAAAAATTGAATTTGAATTTGAATTACATGTCCGAGCCTTTTCTCAAGGTCACTGTTGAGAAGAAAGCCGAAAAAACTCAACAGTAATTTTTACTGAATAGTTTTTAAATATTATAATGATACCACTTAGCCTGCCCTGAACTGAATATATCTTTAGAAGTTAAATACAAGTATACAATCTACGCGCAGTCCTCCAAGAAAACATATCAAAATGAATAACAGTATAATAAATGAGCATTCTCATTGTGTTTACCCAGCTTTCAGAATTAATTATTTGGTGCGTTAACCCTTCTGCTTTCAAAAGCATATTCATACCTCACAATAAATTGTATTTTTAATTTCCTCAAAACTCTAAAGATTGTGAGTACAGCATATATTGATATTGGTAATAGCTTTTCAATTGACAGATAAAAAGTAGCATTTTAATGTCCGTCAGTGTCCATACTGAGAGATCAAAGAACGACTTAGTACACTTTTAAGCCCGACCACTTGATCGCGTGGAACATAAACAATTATTTATAAAAATATTTAAACAGGAAAATGTGGTACGGTGTAATATTTATTCTAGCTATATGTCTAGGCAGAGCTTCACCTCAGGTAAGTGTGATTATTTTTTGTTGAAATATTAGCCTTAATAGTAATATTTTGCATTCGATCTGTATATGTAATGCTCTTATAGCTGCGGTTACTGCTTTTCACCAGGTTAGCTGGCCTGTTTGTCACTTAAAAATCATATATAGAAATCTTTATTAAAATGAAAAGTTTACGTAAATTAAGAGTTTAGCTCTTGCCTAATTTAATTGCTTATACCTACTTGATTAGTTGATGTGAAGTAACAATGACTTATATATAAACCTATGTAAATTAATTATAAGGTATGGAGGGTAGACCTAGAAATAAATAATAGTTACACACTGTCGCCCTAGCTATTTAAAAGTGCTTCCTGACACAAATCTTTTATAGAGCCGTAGTTAGAGTATATCGTACATTAGCTACAATCATCTACCATCAATATCAAATTACATATCAGTTTTTACTATTCATTTAGTTTAGCGTACTCTACTAATCGTTTTTATTTATTTTATTCCAGGAAGAGCATAGGACTTATGAATCGGATACAGTTACGGAATCACAGATCGTAGCGGAATCGCTATTCGTTTCGGAAGACGCATTCCTGAACACTCGGGCTGTGCCGGAACAACGATACTTGCCACCATGCAGTCACTGCAGTAAGTTACATCCCCATAAAGGTAGTATCTAGTCTAAGTCAACATCATCATTATTATCTACGACCGACTGAATCTACCCAAAGATCTCCAGGCTAGCTGGTCTTAGAACATACAGTTTATGAATCAGATACGGTCGCGGAACCATAAATCGTGCCGGAATCGCTCACTCAATCCTGAACAATCGGGGACTACCGGAACAACGATACTTGACAGTATGCATACAGTTATTGCAGTAAGTAACTTACAATTGGAGGTGGTATCTAGTCATAAGACACTTCATCACTATCTTAACCGTTCACTGCCGGCCAAATGCCTCGATGGCTGGTCTCCCATTCCCGCATTTAGTGGCTTTCCGGAACACTGAAAGAAATATCAGTCTTCTTTGTCCACGGTCCACGAAGCCTACGCATCACGCCGCTTTTTTCAAGCCTCTCTCACTACCAAATTAATTTAGGTTTTTTTTTCCACTTACACGTTACAAGATTGTCTATCGAAATTTGGTTAAATGATAGCCAATCGTTTGTCAGATGGAGGGCCGCCTTGTTAAAGATGGATACAGCTGAAGGAGGGGCAGGATCGTAGTTATATTAGAAAACGGGACTATGATGGTTGCGTTTGTCACGCGATAAAAAAATGACATAGCTCCTGTCACCTTCTGACACGTATGTGAGTGCGAGAGTGGCAGACGCGTTGTCAAATCTTTTACCGCGTGATAATACTCGTAGCGACCATCATAGGCCCGCTGATTAGATGTTTTAAAAAGGTCCCCTGACTGAAAACGTGTGCCACTCGCTACGCCATTATAGGGTGTTTGCTGTTCGTTCAAGTATAATGCGTCAATCTAAAGTACTTATTCTCTAGTTTATTCTATTTATCATAAAGACCATGATCTTTGGAAATAGTTATTTGGGTCATACTGATTATTAGTATGAGTTAGCGTTATGCGTCTTTCCTGTGGACACCCGAAAGTTAAGGGCTTTAAATACTAATTTTTCTTAGTGCCCTATAGGCGATGTACAAATTGATTAATACTCTAGATCTAAGCGATAAAAATTTCAGTTATATGTACCCAAGCCCTTAACTATTGCCTTGTCCACAGGAAAGACGGCTAAATTCTAGAACAAGTATGACCCATTTATCGTGTGATTAAATTTCCAGGTTGTGGCGAGCGAAATGAGGAGCCGCGTGTCGTCGGCGGTGCCATGGCCAGTGTGAACGCGTTCCCGTGGCTGGCCAGGCTGATCTACCACAACTCCTTTGGCTGTGGGGCCTCGTTGATCAACGACAAATACGTGGTATCGGCTGCGCATTGCTTGAAGGGGTAGGTTTAATACTTTATGTCGTCAACTCAGCAATTCTGATCTTGGCCTAAAACACTGCGTCTGTTCTAATTTGTTAGATCTGTGCAAAATATGAGTTTAAACTTCACGCAAGTTCGTTTCTACTCTATTATATGATCAGTGTAGTGTAACGTGGAACTGCTACCTATATCTACCTGCCATATAGAAACATGCCATATATAACTAGAAAATATTCGTAATTGTACAAACAATACCGTGTATTATCGATTTAAGTTTGCGCATTGTTTGTAACCGAGATAGGTACGTCAGCATCAAACAAACGTTAGTCATGATTTTAGTTTGCAGTTAGACTTATGCCAGTTGTACAATTGACAGCTATTTTGGATGCTGACTGTGCGACGTGTTAACTTAACCAATTTTGATTTTATGCATTCATTTTTCATTTAATTTCATCGTATTCTTCGACAGATTCATGTGGTTCATGTTCCGGGTAACATTTGGCGAGCACGACCGCTGTGACAAAAGCCAGAGGCCGATCACCCGCTACGTCACCAAAGTGATAGCCCACAATTTCTCCTTATCCGACCTTAGCAACGATATCGCGTTGTTGAAGATCAGTTCCCCAGTCACATACTCCCATGCAGTGCGACCAGTGTGCTTGCCTAAGTATCAAGGTAACTACTTATATATATGTAAGGTACTACATATTATGTATAGTTATAGGTATAATACTACCGTGAGACTCAGTCATATTTAGATTACATGAGCGGTTACTCACAAAACAGCTCGAAAGGGAAGCGTCGTAGTCCAAATCACAGTCGCGTTCATGACTAAGGTCCTCGGGATCAAAAGCATGTCGAGCAGTACTCAGCTTTTACGGCGTGATTAACCACTAATTTAATGTAAATATTTCAGTCTCGCGGTAGTTTTTTAACTACATATGCTTCAAGAATTTATTGTTTTCACAAAAGTGATAGCCCACAAGCCGCGTCTTGCCTTATGAGTAGTAATAAAACTGACATTGCCTTGCTTACCGTAAACTTTATAGTCTTTTGCTGAATGGCCAGTGTACTTGTTTAATATCAAGTTCAAAAACTACGATTGATTGAATGACTGGAAAAAAATCTCCATAGCGGGATTACCAACTATAAATAAAGTTTGAACCTTGATCTCTGTACAGAACGATCCTACGAGAACACTATCGCTACAGTTTCTGGGTGGGGAGCGACGGGAGAGACCAAGAATTGGTCCTGCACACTGCTAGAGGCTGAGCTGCCGGTGCTGACCAACCAGGAGTGCAAGGACACCAAGTACAACGCTTCCAAGATCCAGGAGTCCATGTTGTGTGCTGGGTTCCCGAAGACTGCTCATAAAGATGCTTGCACTGTAAGTGTTGCCATAGGGTTCCGCTGTCCGTAAATTTTTCATTAAATTAGCCTCTGTTCGTGTGATCAGATCTGAGAATGTGATCTGATCACACGACCAGACGCTAGGTACGGGTCTGGGCTGGACCTGTCGTTCGAGTCGCTTTTTAACTAGCAGGTAACTGGCATGGTACAATAACTGTAAAAAAGTAATTCTTGCAGGTGTGGATCCAGTGAGTGAGGTGGGGTAAGGGAAGCAAGGGACAAACCCTCTGACATCCTTGATTCATGACCAATTATTTATTATTTATACCAATTTCAAAGTGTTTCAGAAGTAGAGTCACATATATTGCCTTCTCTGTAACTAAAATCTTTTGTGTTTTAATAATCCGGTGTATCGAGACACACCTAAAATTCAGCCGTGCCTCTGATAAGAACATTAAAAATCTGTCGTATATGTAAATAATGAACAATAAAAATCTGTGCCATATTAACTCACAAATAGTTTTTTCCAAGCGTGACTGTTATTAGACATTTTTATCCGGTAGGAATGCGTTTATGCAATTTTTAATTTACGATCTATAAAATTCATAATTTATTACTCTACGCTCATAACGCTTATACTTCATTAGTGCTGGGTAATTTAAAATGTCCACTGGCTATTATTAGCCATGAAAGTGGAAAAATTGGTGTACAATTCCAATGTAAAATATCTAGGTTAACATGGCAAATAAGCAGGCGGCTGACATAAAATATCCCATTTTTAACCCCTGACGAAAAAAGAGGGGTTAAAAGTTTCACGTGGGTAAGTGTGTGCCTGCCTCTGCTCTTAAGCAGAAGAACAGACTTTAATTTTGACACGTGTGTGAAACGTGTTTTGTCTCTGGTGACCCGGAACGTTAAGATATGATTATTAAATTAACTTATCAATCTTTTGTAGATGCCTCGGGTTTTTTTTATCGTTATTAACGATCATTTATTAAAATTCAAATTGATTATTTCACAGGGTGATAGCGGAGGACCTCTTGTAACCGAAAACTCGAACCATGTTTATGAACTTATTGGTAAGTTTAAATTATTAAGAGTCCTTCTTAACGTTACATAAGTTTAGATTTACATATATATGTATTATATAGATTTACATGTATATGGTATGACAAAATAATATGCCTATTATTTTGTCATACCTGACATTTTCTATTCATGGTTTCCGCCGGTTTCCTGTAACCTTAATTAGGTCTTCATTCCGAATTTATAAGCGAACAATATCTCTTTTCAGCAGTAAGTATAAGTATCGCTGAAAAAGTATGCGCCTTACGCATATAACTGCCATGTGCTGCATATAAATATACGCTCTTATGTGTAAGAAATAAAAAACAATACATCTTAAATCTACAAGATACTCGAAAGATTTCTTTCAATGACTAGACAGTTAGTGCTAAATAGTTCTAGATTATTTGAAATATACTTAACTGGTCTTGGAATTGTAGCCCGGACGTAAGATGTAATAAATGTACAGTTAATTTCAAAACCAACTGACAAGACAATATCGGGCTACATTTGAGGCTGACAGTACTTTGGTAACAAAGAATGGGTTTCCTCAGGTATCGTGTCCTGGGGCTATGGCTGCGCGAGGTTGGGGTACCCTGGAGTCTACACGAGGGTCACGAAGTACTTGGACTGGATCAGAGACAATACCGACGATGCCTGTTACTGCAGGGACCAGTAGGATTTATATAAAGGAAATGATAACCTCGCTTTGTCTGATTAAGTATGTTTAAGTCAGTGTTGAAACGTCATACATTACTCGATTTTTCCGGAGTAAATATATTAAATGGATAAAAAATATATGCCTCTTCATTACCATTACAATCATTATCAGTTCAACAAATACATACTGCTAAATATAGATCTTACATAAAGACTTCTAGATCTAGATTGACCGCACGGACGCTTTTTGTATTCATCGGTTTCCCACCACCTTAGGTTACCTAGTTAGCTAGGTCGTTCATAATCTGATGTATTACTAGCTTAGGCCGATAAGGGCGTTAAGTAGAGGCAGCAGAGGTCGCTTTTGTACCGAGAATGAGCTTAGTGAATAGTTTATGAAAGTAAAAAAAATATATTAAGATAGCGATTAAGTAAACAAAGAAAATCAGAGTTTGTAAAATACTAAAACTAGTGGGTTAAGATATTTAACGAGTCAGGTATCAATCGATACTAATGAAAATTTTTACCCCTAATATCTAATTGAAGAAAGTCTATATGAACATCAGTACACTAACAATTATTTGAAACCTTAAAAGTATAATATTTAAAAACAAAATAATCTTGAAATAAAACAATTTAACGGATTATATCGCGTATATTATCTCATTTTAGTTCCCGACGTTTCGGAAGCTTTCCAGCTTTCCATGGTCACGGGAGTTTTATTTCAATGAGTAATAATCGCGGAAACAGAACAAAATAATCTTATTCGATAAACTTGTTAATTTACACAATAATAAAATAGCGCTGCCTTCAATTTACTGCCCTGCATTTCTAGTCGCTAAGCATCCTGCTTGGCTTGGCTTGCCTAGGAAAGGCTTGCATAGTGAATACTCGAGAGTAGGAAGTATTAGAGTGATACTGTCTAAAATAGATCGTGTTACTATTGGTTGTATTTGGGATGACCGACCCTGATGGACATGTCTCACCTGATGGAAAGTGAGGACAAAGTCTGTGATGGAACGCGCTTACTCAAACGATACCTGTTTATGTCTAGGCTTTAAAACATAAAAATAGTTCTAGGAAATACAGCCATCACGTCGGAAAGGACATGAATCGAGCGGTAAGTTACGGCATAGTTCGAATTTAAAGCTTCACAACGTTTAGTAGTTCAATTAGAAGAAGAAGGAGCTTCATGACCTACATAATCCCAAGTCAAAAACTCTTTACAATTCTGATAAACGGGCAATTTTTTGGGGATGCTCTAAAGTCTGAAGTTTGCTTGAGCTATCGTCACGTATGATCAAGCTAACCATGTATGCTTGCCCGTACAGGTTTTAATAAGCGAAACGTCGTCAATCAGTTCTAGATGTTTGGTATACCAAGTCTAAGGCACTCAACTGAGACTCAACATCATGGAGGACCTTTGGCTCAACTAAGTACGGTCAAGGAATTTAATTTGTTTACTCTTTCGTACCTTGTCATAGTGACATTGATATGGAATCTCTATCGGCTTTCATATTGATTTTGACTGTGACAAGGTACGAAATGGGATATAAATTAAATTCCTCGACTGTACTAGAGCCAAAAGTCCATCCATGATGGTGGCATTTATCACGTGATAAATATAATGACAAAAGCATCCATCACTTTAGCACTCACATTCTTGTAGGGTAACGGCTGCTATGTCACGCATCATACCCCAGACACCACCATACACTTTCATAGACCCTCAGAGCTGTTTCTTAGAAAGTGTCACTCTATTATTTTCATACTCTGGTAAGTACGCGAGGAGCATTGCCCTCGGCCTAGACCGCAAGCGCAGGACTCAGCCTCTAACCGGGATGCGCGAGAGTCTGACGCAACAGTTGCGAGACAATTCTTAGAAGAAAATAGCTTTTTTCTGGAAATTCAGCGTGGAACTTGTTCCGTGGAACTTTGTCTTGATTTTTCAAAAGAAAGTTATAAATGCGGAATTGTGAAAAATTAATTTACAATCGTAACAGTTTTTTTGTTAACACTCAATATTATCTCTAGCTTGGAAACTTTTACCTTGAAGAAGGTGTGAAAAGTTGTGTGAATATTATATTGATGTTCGGAGAGGACATAGGAATGTTCTAGATCTTTAGTCGTCTGACTAAATAGAGTTTAGTGAAGTTTAGATTACTGAAATTTGTAGAAAATTACTGTTATCTGATTTATTGTTGAAATGTGGAAATCTATATTTTTCGTTACTTTGTGTGCTATAGCTTTCACGGTAAGTGATTTGTTATTTTTTTTATTCCTCATGAAATTAATTCTGCGCACATATAAATGTAATTAATGACCACAGTAATAATGTATACAGTGTTTCGAATAAAACTGTAATACAAATTAGACATAGTGTTCATAAAATGTCATAAGTACTTATTACAATTTACATAATAATATTGTAAAACTTCCACTTACTCTTTTGACAATCGTGGCTTATAGGTAAATGCTGATGAGGAAGATTTGAAGAAAATTCAAGACGACGAAGATTATGAATCGATACCAAAATGTAATTGCCGTAAGTATCGAAATTCAATAACAACATTGACTAGTCATAGTCATACAAAACCATGAATTTCTTGTACCTACGCTTGAGACTCTGTAATCTTAACTAAATTATTCGTGTGCATGTTTGTTAGTTTGTGGTTTGTCTTTCTTTCACGTAACAACGGTAAGTATACTAGTCAAAGTAGCATAATATGGATAGAACATATTACACCGAGAAGCGGTGGAAGCTACTTTTTAACATGCTACTTTTATGTTATGTTATGTTATGTTTATGTTATGACTAGCGCAAAAGTCCTAAGAATATTTTAATTTCTGAGTGAATAAGTAGCTAAATGAGTGAGTCTCCCCGATGTAATACACAAGGTTAGTCGCGGCTAATTATAATTTACAACAGCATTAACTTCATCGGAAATGAAGCAAACGTGACGTTTTGTAACAATTTTTCACGTATAGATGAAATGTGAAGCAAATGCGCAAGCGCAACCGTGAAAATTAGAGTCGGTACTTATTATATGAATTACAGAGTATTTTACGATAAGAAGCCATTATTTTGAATACACGTACAACATATTTCAATATGTAATAGGAGAAAGACAAGCTATAAACTGAAATCAATTATGTATAGAAAATCTCTCCATCACTTTGGCACTCAAGAGGCTGTCTTGGTGATAGCCCAAGCCCAATCTTAGCAAAATAATATTTGTCATTGGTACTTGCAGCCAGGCACACGAAAGACGATTTAAATTCAGAAACGTTTACTTACATTCTTCTCTCCAAAGTCTTTAATGGAACAAGTTGACTAAAGTATAGCCATCGAGAGCGAGAATCTTTGTCAGTGTCTGTTTTATCATTGCTCCTTTCCTTTCTTATGCAATCGTTTACCTCGTCTCTTTGGCCATAGTTTATATGGTCTGGCCGAAAGTGTAACAATTATTGAGCAAGATTTAATCATCAAAAGTACTCCACTTACAATTATCGATAAAATCTTCCATGTCGGTGTCTCACTACAAAAAAAAATAGTGCAACATTATAGTCTTCGACAATAGCACTCTTGGACAATTTGTGCGGGGTTGCGGGCAAAAACAAGTTTTTACATCTCATCATAGCATTTTATAATCATTATCCAATACTCAACACAAACAACATCAAATAAACTGAACTTTTGAGGTCTTCAATTGATACTCGTATGAAATCTAAATCTTATACCGTCTCAACATTTGACACCCGTCTTCTTAGTACATTGTGCACCGTGGGCGGTAGAGAAGGAATTACAAACGAGAGTACATTGAAGGCCGAAGCCGCAGGCTGAGCGCTTCAATTACTCGAGTTTGTAATTCCGGTACCGCCCGAGTAACACACAATGTTTTTCATCACACTTGTGATTGTGAGGAAACTAATAAATTATTAAGTCAGAAAAAGCTTGTTACATTCAAGTGTCACAAGTCGCAACATTGTGTCATAAAGTGTCATTTGTCAGAATCGCATTCCATAGATAACATAAACGAAGGTTTCGTTTTTTTTTTCGTTCGTCCAACAAAGGTTTCGTTCCGAAACTATTTTTTAATTTTGTTGCATACAAACTTTTACTTAAATTAATAATTGTAAAATAGTATAAAAAAGCTATTTTAACGTATTTAACTATAGCCTCGACGTGTATTTATTGAAATTACATTGTAATTCAAATTTGCTGTTTTTGACTAGTTCCGTTCGGTTGCGTTCTAAACCTGGCATATTAGAGTAGTGAATGCAATAAAAAAAAAAGTCATTACGCCCATGGCGTATTAAAAAGCCCACGGTTTTAATTAAAACCTTGTCGCTCGTTTTGCCTGCGTGTAATGACACCGTTTACGAACAAGTGTGATGAAAAATAATTTACACACTGTTATTTCTCTCTGTTGTATTGAATTAAGCTTGATGCTGAAGTTGCTAACTAGTGTCGCGCACTTACTTTTATATGTGTATTTTCATCTAATTAGTTTCCAGCTATATCTAGCGCTCTAAAAATCAGGAACATTTATATTATTACCACGTAACAATATAGCTACATAATTGGTTTGTTTCAAAGGTTGCGGGGAGCGTAACGAGGCTTCCCGCATAGTAGGAGGCGTGGAGACGATGGTGAACGAATTCCCGTGGATGGCGAGACTCACGTACTTCCAGAAGTTCTACTGCGGAGGCATCCTCATTAACGATCGCTACGTGCTCACCGCAGCGCACTGCACCAAAGGGTTCTTATTGACTAACATCTTCATCTGCACCCTTTTTTCCCGACCATACTATCGGTGCACCACTGAAACTGAGACTATCTTTAGCTACTATCTTTTAATTGCCACCAGCCCTGCGAATATCATCACTCGATCTCGTCTGAAGACGTAGACTGCCGTCCTTTAACTAAAACCGTACTAACCCGCAAATTATAGTTTTGAGTTATGAGCAAAAAACGTTAAAATCTAAATTTCTAGGAAATGTGTAAATTTATTCCTGTTTCTTATTATTTAAAAATTAAAACTAAATTTATTCTTTCATTGTTATTACACTACTCCGTTAAAGAATGAATATTTTTTTTATAAATAGGTTTTTGTGTTTTAGTGTTGCAAATAATTGCTAAACTGTTTACGATATTACACTTAAAACACCGTTAAGTATACCTTAGCCGTTCTTTAGCATTGCATAATAAACAAAACATAGCTAAATAACAGTTAAGTCACTTAACGAGTTTATAGTACTTGTGTCTATGAAAAGATTATACTGAAAAACTTTAAACAAGCACGTTAATAGACTTTAAGCTTTTTGTAGCTATGCAATAACTGGAAACATTCAAGCAAGTTGTGTACGTTGCTAATCTAAAAACACTTTAAGGTGCGTCCACACTTGTATCATTTGCTCGTATCATCGTCCCGTGGCATGACTGCGTATCGCGCTGCTTGGACGCTCACTGTCGGCATTCCGTATCATTTGCGCCGCCGCGTCAAGAAACGCGTCCACACTAAGCCGTAGCGTATCACCGTATCCGATCACCGCGCCGATCATTTTGCATGCTGCAGTTTGGACGCTAGCCGTATCGTTTCACCGCTCCGATCATTTTGGCATTTCGCCGATCATCATTTTTCGCGTGATCGTTCTTCTGTAGTAGCGTTGTGTTCCGTGTAAAACTGTTGCACTCCACGAGCGCACATCAAATTGGTTAACACTCGTGCAGAAACTTGAAGATCATTATCACGACAGCTGATAAGCCGCGAGCGCCGAGCACCAGCGTGGACAGCAGCGCAAATGCGTCGGCGGCACCGCGCGCATAGCAACTAAAAATGGCAGTACTTTGGAAATTCGCCGTAACACACCTGCGCCAGCGACTCAAGCCACGCCTCTCGGCCATCTCTTTCACGCGTAGCTGCAATGGACGAGACAGAAGATGATTGGGCAAAAACCGACTCGAGATGGATCGCGGCGTATCATAACCGCGTAGCATGATCGCGTGTCATGATCGCTAGTGTAGACGTCGCACCGTCACGATCATGGCGCGCTCGTCCGATCGGAGTATTTGATACGCGTAGAAATATGGATTTCGAGCGATCTGATCGGCGCAACGTCCAAACGCGTGATCGTGACACGCGATCATGCCACGCGACGATGATCTGATACGGGCAAATGATACAAATGTGGACGCACCTTTAAATGACGAACCATCGCCTCTAACTGGGTTTTAGACGTGTAATCCTGTGGGTAAAAGTTTTAGTATTTTTGGCAAAACCACGTAAATCTCCACAATTATACGAGTCAGTTTTATAGGTTATTAAATTTATAACTTAAATAAAGAAAACATAACTGTCCGGATGTATTTATTTATTTGTTTTCAATAAAAACACAAGAAAAATGCTGAAAAATCTGTCTAAATGAGCCTTATATAATATATTTTTTACAATTGACAGTACTTTTAGTACAATTTAAAAATAGTTATTTGTTATGCAAGGTTGCGAAGTTGTTATTTGGCGCGATTTAATTAAAAGCCGAACAAGCGCAGGAAGCTAAGAGTGAATATTCAAATATAGATTCCTGAGCGTAGCAAGGCTTTCAAGGCACAAGAAGCCAAATATTTTTGCAGCCGTGCGAAACACACAACTTTTCACCTCACCAAAGCGTGGAAATGTGTGATGTAATAAAACTATGAAATATGTTAAAAAATAAACTTTTTTTCCATTTAAAACTAGTAACAATGAACCTAAGGAACGCACCAATAATAGTTATAACATGACAAACAAATAAATATATTAGTAGTAGGTACATACTCAATCTATACAGTATATACAATTAATCTTATTTTGGCGTCGGTGCCATATAAAGAATGTGTAAAATATTGAAAATTGACGATTTTAGTAAGTTGTGACACGATGGCACCGACTCCAAAATATCATTAATTGTATATACTGTATAGATTGAGTATACAAACGGTTACTTGTAAGTAATTTGAAACTGAATTATGGCGTTATTTTTTACTTTTTAGTTTTTTTTGGAGTCGGTTTTATTTTTTTGTTTAAAAGTTTATTTATTTTACACTTTTTAGTTAATCGTTACTTAAAAGTGTATCTCGTGACGATTCGAACAAGCCCAAACACGGCTAGAATACATTATTTTATTACATAGATCTGGTGCCTACCTTCCGGCTTCATCATCAAATCAATTCGATGGTACTATTCTCATCAGGAACATTTAAATTTGTGACTATGAAGTTGCTTAGCTAAATTAATCAAGATATTTTGTCGCCAGCCGTAAATCATTTATCATTGAGGAGTTCCGATGGCAATCTGTGGTCTTCTGCATCAGTTCCACTTCACCAATTTACACTTTCTGAATGCAAATGCTTATTATGTTTCTTATAATACCAAAATCGCTATATGTATGCGTACAATATTTGAGCAGTTCCTTCAATTCCTCATAGATTCCATCATCAGATCTTCACTAAAATTAAATGGAACCAACTAGAAAGTACCTTCTATAAAACCAAAAAAAAAAAATTTGAAATCGGTCAAATAGTCTTTGAGTAATCGGTGAACATCCATAAAAAAAAAATCCCTTGAATTGAGAACCTCCTCCTTTTTTTGGAAGTCGGTTAAAAAATATGATTCCAAGACCATCCGATAGAGCTTTTCTTCCTCTTTTAGCCCATTTAAACTATCGAAAACTGGTATAAAGAAGCTTTGATGAGTTTTAGTCATAGGACGGCAGTAGAACGGTGGCTACAAAGTTGGAATCTCTCTGTAAGTTATAGGGTTCTCGTATAAAGGAAGGCGTGGAGACGATGGTGAACTACGAGTTATTTTCGTGAATGGCGAGGCTCACTTACTACCAGTTCTACTGCGAAGACATCTTCTTCAGCGCACTGCATCAAAGATGCAGTGCGCTGATGAACTAACATTTTCTTACTAACTAACATTTTCTTCTCTTTCTTTCTATTCTGGTTTCTTCATCATCATCTTTTTATATCAACGAAAGCTAGTGCTCGCCACAGCGCACTCACTAAAGGGACGACGAACATTCCCATCTATGCTGTTGCTTTTCCTGGAATACTATAATATTCTTCACCTCAAGTTTGCGGAACAATTTTGTAGAATCCATCCTCATCATCAAACTGTAGCAGTCCACTGCTGATATGCTGAACATAGGTTTTTCTAACGTACGCCACTGATCTGATCTTAGCTACTCTTTTTCTGCCGTCACCAGTCACTTTGCAAATATCACCGTGTCATCTAGCGAGAAGACCTAGAAAGACGGCTACAAAGGTGGACTTTGATTTATAAATATTTTCGTCGTTTTTGTACTTCGTCACCCTAAATTTCCTTAATTATATCTATGCTGCACTCCGAGTTTGTTCTTTCACGAGCCTCCTCTCTCTCCTACACACCATGAGAATTCCCAGCACCTAAGTATGTATTATATTTCTGCGCTCAATACTTTGATCACCTTCATCATTCACCACTTTTGTCATTGACTCGTCAACTCTTCTGTTAAAATTAAAGATTTTCAGTGCCATTGTCTTAAAAATGTCTCTACTTCCAGACTGATGTGGTTCATGATAAAAGTGACGCTCGGCGAACACAACCGCTGCAATGAGACCATGCGCCCCGAGACCCGCTTCGTCACTCGTGTCGTCGCTCACAATTTCACCTACAGCACCTTTAGGCACGACATCGCTCTGCTGCGCCTCAACCAGCCTGTCAATATCACTGATACCATCAAGCCTATCTGTCTGCCACATAGCGATGGTAAAACATTTATTTCCTGATAACCTTTAATTTTTTATGTAACCTACATCTAGCATGTTCAAATATCTCCTAAAGTCAAAGAAATGTTTAGTTAGAGACGAAAAGTTGATAAATTCGTCATCATTATTATATCAACTCTAAGTTAGTCACCGTTGGACGTAGGTCAACATCAAATATCTCTATGACGATCGCGCATTACTATTTCCAACAGCTATCGGAGACTAACCTGTTATACTTTCAGTTTGCGATTCCATTAAAAACTTGTATGATTTGCCGGGCTTCATCTTCATGCTATGAATTCAGTCCATTGCGTCTTCTACTTGCTTTCTCTAAGAATGTTAAAGGCTCTACGATTAAGTACTGACTTGTGAAAACATTTTGAGAGACCTCAGACCTGAACACTTCCGGGTTAAAATGATGGTGGTGATGATGATAATGTTAATAAACTTAACTTTACAGACAACAACTACGTCGGGGTAAAGGCCATAGCAGCCGGCTGGGGCTCGGTGACTGAGCAGAAGAATCACTCCTGCGTCCTCAACGACGTGGAACTGCCAGTCCTCAGCAACGACGTCTGCAAGAAGTCCAAGTATGAGGCAGCCATGATAGCTGATGATATGCTGTGTGCCGGCTTTCCTGATAAGGGGATGAAGGATACTTGCCAGGTAAACATCACTAAATACACCGTTTGACCAACCACCGTTTACCAACAAAGAACATTTACTAACGAAGCATACAGAATATTTATACCCAGTGGGTATATCAATATAAAAATGTGTTATCTGAAATGTGATGATGTAAACACAATGAATGTTACAATTATCATTCACATTAAAATTAACTACGTAACTATTGCAATTATTTTGTTTAGGGTGACAGCGGCGGCCCATTGGCGGCTGAAAGAGGAGACAAACGCTACGAACTTTTAGGCAAGTAATTGTAGTATAATATTTGTTGTTGCTTCTTTAGTAATCTTCACAGGTACGTTATGTGTTTTGTCATTTGACCTCATCTCATTTCACTAGTTATGTCCCTTTTGGAGTCAAAACGTTCTAAATGTGCCGTCTACCTAATTAAGTTTTTGCAATATGTTGGTCTGGTTCAGTTCATTTGGTTTGATCCGTTTATGCTTCTGTACTCAACAGCTACCGACAAAACCGTATTACTAAGCTTCCGTCGTCTGTCAGTCTTACACAGGGCTCTAATGCTCGAGCTGTAATAAGTACTTCTTCACTGAAATTTCACCGAATGTGTAACTGTGTCCGCTATTATATTACTAAGTACAAATAATAATAAAAATAAAGGGGCCGCCTTCAGTACATCATTTGCTTATAATAAGAGACATGTTCAGTACAAGTGTATGTGCTATAGCGATGGCAAGTCGTGGCAATTGCCCTCACAAATCAAAGAGGTAATATGGCCAGCATAATAGGCCCTATGCCACAGGTGGGCCTTCCGGAAGGGATGTTCTTTTTATGATTCCCTATTTTTCTACTTTTAATTTACTTTATTTTTTTGATGTTTTTTTTATTTCCTTATTACAATTATTTATTAATAAAGATGCATATACTTAATATAAACGTGTTTTTTTCTGTGTATTTTCCGATTAGCTCTTAGCCGAGTTTTCATTTTAATTTTCTCGTACCGTACCTATCAGAAGAATTAAATACAATGTTTCAGGAGTGGTCTCGTGGGGCATCGGTTGCGGGCGCGCCGGCTATCCGGGGGTGTACACTCGTGTCACCAAATACCTCTACTGGATTCGGCACAACGCGCGCCAAGGATGCTTCTGTTCTGATTAAATATTGCAGAATATCTGCAGCAATAGTATATTTAATGTTCATTATTGATACATGATTTGCTTACATGATTACTCATATATTTTGTTGTGATGATAGATTAAAACTCAAGTAACCAACATAAGTCTTGAAATTAAAGAACAAACCGCGTCCCATGTTGTCTTGTTTTTTATTATATTTATGAAGTCTTAAACAGTTAGGCACAATTTTCATCTATAAACTATTTCCTAAAATTGGTGCCAATGTAAAGTAAACATCCCATGTTTGCTACTGTAATTTCAATTATTGACATCCTGATTTTCAATTCTATTGCAATGAATTATCAAGGTGCTAATTATTAGGACAGATAGTCGAGCTCTGACACAATTTTCTTATACTTTTTAAACATGACACTAAAATACTAAATTTTTATAATACTTTACATAGTACTAAATAAAAAAAGTTTCGAAGTTAAATAAATTTAGGTATACAAAATAAACCAAAAACAAATATGGTGCAACAAGCAGGAGTAACATATCAGTATGTCAAGAACTCAAAAGTTATCTACTAAATAAAAACACCCGCATATAAAATGGAAAGTTTGTTTTACGTTGACAAAATACCTAAACACCAGTTCGGCACAATTCGGGCTCATACTCGTATCAATGACTACGTCGTGTATTTACGTCGGTTTCCACTAATATTGGAAAAACTAGTCAGTGTAAACTTATAAAAATAATAGAATGTTCGTTTTTCCGTTGTTGATTAGTGCATATTTTATTCATCTAGTGGTAAGTCAAATTAAAGCTGTCTACAAATATGTACCTATCTAAGTTTTTTGGAAACTTCTAGATCGTCAAACGTTACATAATCTCTATGCTTCCAAGACAAGTTATTATTTTGTATGCAAATATACAAACGGTTTGGTTTTAGATTTCAGGTACAAGAATATAATAATTTTTTTCCAGACACCTCTTCACTTATCGGGCGGGTTGTTTGGATACGTTTTTGGGTTCCAGAGGATTTGTCTTTGTCGTAAGTTGTTAATTTACTTAATCGTAAAAATCTTTCATCAGTGCAACATCTCGACCCCGTGTTGGTAAAAAGCAAAATGTAATTATTTAATAGGATAGTTAATGACCTCCACATTGCACAACCCAAATAACTGTATTATATCATACTAGCTTCTGCCCGTGACTTCGTCCGCCTTAAATTCGTTTATCGAGGACAAGGGTATTTTTCCTCGATAAAAAGTAGCCTATGTCCTTCCCCTGAACTTAAACTATCTTCATACAAAATTTTATTCAAATCGGTTCAGCGTCAGCGGTTTAAGCATGAAGACGTAACAGACAGACAGACAGGCAGACACACTTTCGCATTTATAATATTAGTATGGATTACTGTTTTTATACAGAAGATCGAGAATTGTTTTGGTTTAGCTTTGTGTAAATTAGATGTATTTATTTCTACTTTTCTACTAATTATCATTATATACCAACACGACATGACAGTTATAATATATATTGGATTTTAGTTATATGCCCTGGAACTAGTTATATGCTCATCTGAAATATTGTCTTGCAGGATGTGGTGTTTCTCACAGGTACCTTTCAGAATATCCTAGAACAGGTCGTCTTCTTGGTGGTGAAGCTTTGACCGCCCATCAGTTTCCGTGGCTCGCTGCCGTCAACGTCGCCTCACGCAGTGTGGGCGGCTCTTTGATATCAGACAGACACATTGTTACCGCTGCGTCGCCTTTGCACGGGTAAGACTGAAATAAATACGACGAGGCTATTTTTCTTTTTTTTGGAACCTGACTTTGAACAGGGCTTGTCTATGCTTTCTTACCAGTAATCGGATTCAACGCAAACCCACTAACGGGAATGCTCTCCGCATCTACTTAAAGTAGTTGGGCACCTGGTGCGTAACGCACAAGGACAGCGGGTTGAATTGGTTTAACCCGGCTTAGGGCGTGGGAGAGAGCGAAAATAATCTGACATAGGGAAGGGTAGGAATGAGACTATGGATTAAAGCCATCTCTCATGCAGGCCCGACACAGATACATTAGTCCAGCCTAAATAATTCTGCATGAACGTTAGTTTTTAGAGTAGAGCTAAGGCATTAAACCTTTCAGAGTAATTCATACAGAGGTCGCGAGTAACATTATCTTTATCATATCCATACTTAATATTATAAATGCGAAAGTGTGTCTGTCTGTCTATCCGCGATAAACGAATTTAAGGCGGACGAAGTCGCGGGCAGAAGCTAGTAGGGTATAAGTATACGCGGGTTGGTTTTCTCGACGTCTACGATGCGCCTAATTTGTGTGATGGGTTGGTGGCACTACTCTTGCTCAACTCAACTCTACCAGGAAGCCTAGCAGGCCCTTGATGTTGCCGACGACTTTTAGGAGTGGCCTCGGAATTCCGAGGTATTGTGCCCGGTACTTGGCCACCCCTGGGCATTCGAGAATGACGCGGGCGGCTGTCTCTTCTGCTTCCATGCAGGCCCTGCAAAGAGGACTGTTAGTGACACCTAGAGTAAATATCGTTATCATACAGGTACATCAAGTATTTGTTCCGAGCCATAAGGCATCTGATGGTTTGCCGTCTGAATATCAAGACGCTGTTCCGGTAAATCAGAGTCACTAGCTCGACCCTAGTTTAGGCTGCGTGGGTGCAGGGGATCGTAATTAGTTTTTCTTTATACTCAAATCTTTGTATTACCTGATACTATTACACTAAAAAGCAGGTTAAACAAATATATCACACATTTAGAATTATAATGAAATAAGTAATCCAAAATGTTTGACCTTAAATGACAATCTTGTTCAACTTCGTTCAGTGACGTTTTCCAAAAACTTGAATTTTTCATTATTATTCTAAAGGTGCGATACACGAACACCTATTAGTCTTTTTAATTTTCACCTAATCATTGAAATATAGGATCTTAATGGATTAATATGTTGCGTCAATTAAACAATGTCATCTCGTTTTTGATCTCGATTGGTCATTTTTGGGCAAGGACCTTTAAAACAAGAGCACTGTCAATCTCTATACAAAAAACCGATATGTACAATGCCGTCCATGTATAAGAATAAATTATTTACAATTACTCATCTTTGCGAGCATGACTCAGTATTTAAATGATGTTTCGGTTTATTTATTTGACTGTTTACGAACTAATTGTTACTGTAGTACGTTTGTTTTTTCAATTATAGCATTGTTAAATGTTTAGTTTTAAAGGGCCATCTCGTTTTCGCCAAAATATCTCTGTGCGATTGGGACACGATCCAAAGAACGGCTATTGATAGTAGCTTGGTTTTGGGGTAATATTCGCGAACTTTAGCAAGGATTTTATTTCCAGGAAGGCATATAATGAAATAAGCGTGACACTAGGAGCACATGACCGCTGCGGTGACGGCAGTGACCCGGTCCTGAATACCAGTGTGGCAGCTGTTTTTATACACCCTGGGTTCTCGCCAACCACCCTGGACAATGACATTGCCTTACTAAAGCTGAGGCACGTGGTTCCTTTCAGCCGTTTCATCTCTCCTGTTTGCATGCCCTATTACGGTTAGTGCCTTTACAGATTGTGATTTTATATTAACTTCGTTCGCGGAGGAGAAAAAGTCATAACCCCTCTTTTTTCTTTAGTGTAGTCGGGTAAAAAGTATCCTATAACCATCTGGCGATAACCAGCTACCCGCGTACAAAAAATAATTGAAATCTGTTTCGCTGATTTAGCGTGATGAGGCCACAATAACACATACAAACATACGAAAAAAAATAGATTTTGTGACCTCCCAATTTTATTGAAAATATCTTAAATGTCAGACATTTCATTTTTACAACTTTATAATAGTACAGATGATCACCTTTCATTGCACTCCTATTGTAGTGTCGAATAAGTGCGGTTTGATCGTTGTATCTCTAGCACAAGATAAAGAATGTGGTATTAATTTACCCACAGTAAAAACACACAGGAGAACACATATGTTTTATAAAAAGTAGATTGAGATTATATTTAACTAAGCAACTATCACCAAGGTGGCTGTATACAACGTGTTCGCGAGGGCTCCGAAAGATTTAAACCGCGTATTCCTGACAATGTTTATAGTTAAAAGCCCGCCAAGTGCGAGTTTGACTCGTTCCCTACAAAATATACGCTAAAAATGGCCGATCCATGTAAATCCAGTGTTAGCAGAGCCGTACTCCTAATAAAATGTACGCGGTGTAGGCATAAACAGACAGGCATAAAAAAATAACAAGAATTTCAGATTTATTTCGTGAGTTGTGCTATAAGAGCAACCTTCATAACAAATTACAAGTTATTATTATTGTTGAATTGTGGGCCTTCTGTATGCCGCCTCGACCAGATTTGATCTATTGTGGCATATTAGATTAGACTTCACTACTGAGGCCCGTTGAGTCTAGGAATTTCCAAATTCTTTGGGCAGTGAAATGTTGTATCTCTTCCGGGGGCACAGCATGTTGCCCTAGGTAGATAGTTTTTTCCTCATGAGTGGTCCACAGAAGCAGAGGATATGCATTGCAGTCTCCTCTGTCTCTTGGCAGAATCTGCATACTGCTCCCGGTTTCATACCCATTTGAAAAATTACAAGTTACTAGGATAACTGGAAGTACCCTATAGGTTTTCCATGGACAGTAATTTACATGGAAACATCTTTTTTAACCGACTCCCAAAAAACAGAGGTGGTTCTGAATTCGGTTGTTTTTTTGTAAATGTTTGTTACCTCAGAAGTCCGTCATTTATAAACCGATTTCAATTTTTTTGTTTGAAAGAGGTATCTCCAAATTGATCCCATTTAATTTTAGTGAAGATCTGATGGTGGCATCCATGAGAAATTGAAGGAACTCTTCAAAAATTGTAGGCAAACATATGGCGATTTTGGTATTATAAGAAACATAGTAATCATTTGCATTCATAAAGTGTACACTAGTGAAGTAAAACTGATGAAGAAGACCGCAGAAGGTCACTGGAATTCCTCAACGATAAGTGATTTACGGTTGGCGACGCGATACATCTCGATTAAAATAGCATAGTTTCTTCATAGTCGCAAATTGAAATGGTCCTGATGAGAATGGTACCATCGAATTGATTTTGATGATGGAACCGGAAGGTAGGCACCGGATCTCTGTACTGAAATAATGTATCCTAACCGTGTTTGGGCGTGTTCGAATCGTCACGTGATACACTTTTAAGTAACGATTGACTAAAAAGTGTAAAAGAATTTAACTTTTTAACAAAAAATAAAACCGACTCCAAAAAATGAAAATAAAAAGTAAAAAAGAACTGCATGATTCAGTTTTTTTAATTTACTTACAAGTATCCGTTTGTCTACTCAATCTATACAGTATATACAATTCATGTTATTTTGGAGTCGGTGCCATCGTGTCACAACTTAAACCAGATCGTCAATTTTCAATATTTAACACATTCTTTATATGGCACCGAGGCCAATATAAGATTAATTGTATATACTATATAGATCGAGTCGACAAACGGTTACTTGTAAGTTAATTAAAGAAACTGAATTATGCAGTTATTTTTTTACTTTTGTAGTTTCATTTTTTGGATTTGGTTTTATTTTTTGTTATTATAACTGTATCTTTGAATTGCGTTCACTTAAAAACTTGATTTTTTTACAGCTTCAAGGGGCCGCAGACGCATTAAATAAGGGGCGAAAGAGTGTAAGGGATCGCGCGTGCGCTTATTTGAGTAAGACGTGTGAAAATTCGTGTATGGATTCTTTTTCTCAAGCTAAGAAAACGAATTTCAGCATATTGCAAAATTCTTCCCGTAAAGGAGTTAAATGGGAGATAAGAATTTGTTTGGGGATCGTGCGTTTCTTTCAGTAAAACGAGCGATATTTCGTGTTTAGACTTTTAACTTCAAACTAAGAAAACTAATTTTAGCATTTTGGAAAATTCATCCCGTAAACGAGTTACATAGGGGGTAAGATTTGATATGAGGATCGTGTTTTTCTTTGAGTAAGTAAGTTAGACTTTTTATTTAAAACTAAGAAAAATATTTCCACCATTTTGGAAAATTCATCACTTAAAGGGGTTTAAATTCGAGCTGAAAATGTATATGTTAAACGTGCATTCCTTCTTGTAAGAGGTGTATTATTTTGTGTATACATTTTTCATTTAACCCATTAACATCGCTTGCTGTTTGTAGGATATAACCAGAGGTCGGACAAATGGGCGTCATTGCTCGCAATAGCATGGACATGACTCAAAAGATTGATTGATTAATTTCTTACCTGTAATTTTATTTTATACGTTGTACATAAAAACACAGACTTCTTCTTGTGTAGATTTATTAAAGTAAATAAGCAGTATTTTTCCAAATTTTCCGTGGTAAGTTTATTCCTTTTTACATCCAAAATATACTTATGAGCTGAAAAACTCCGTTCGCAATCTACTGAAATTAACGGAGCAAACTTCAATACTTGAATAGGAATACTTTCATTCCATTAGGATTCAGAGTCTATTTTGCCTTCTATGTATTTGATGACACTTTCAAAATCTGGATTTCTTTTAAGTACTGCTTTCATTTTTTCTTGCAAACTGATTCCTATTTCACCTTGAATGCTTTCCAGATTATTCAATATACATCGTATTTTACTTAATGAAAATTCAATAGTACCTATTTGAATTAGATTAAGATTTCTTTAAAATTGAAAAAACAGCGGCACAAGCATGTTTCTTTGTTGCCTATATATAAGAGAAAATATAATTTAATGTTCATTCAATTTGTTTAAGATAAGCCATAATAAATAAAACATAATTTTGACGTACCATTTCCTCGTTTTGTGAGAACCGTGTGGTTTTTAAGTACGAGTATATTTAACAACTGAAGGTGCCATACGGATGCAAACCCCTATATATGTTTAGTTCCGTTTAGCAGCTAAGATGCCACAGACAAACACATAATATATGCATAGATAAACCTATCAGACCTCTTTTTACGTAGTGTATAAAATATGGGCTCGATACGGATAGCCAGATTAATTGCAAAAGGATATTTTTCCGTGACTGATATTACTGCTACCACTAACAAGTTAAACCTGGACCTCTTACACATCCAAGAATGGTCTGAAAAATTCGGCCTATTTGTAAACCCATCAAAGTGTCAGGCTATTGTCATTGGTAGCTCTCGCCAGCTAGCTAAACTCAATCTCAACTCTCTCGCGCCTGTAACTTTTAACGGCACACCTATTTCATTTACTTCTAGTGTAACTCAGGTGTTTACTTGTATAGCACGCTGAGCTCGAAGGTGCAGGTTGCCGAAATTTGCAGGAAGGTTATTGGATCGCTCCATGCTCTTAACAAATTGAAGCATTTCTTGCCCATTAAAAGTAAGGTCTTGTTGGTAAATACCCTAATCCTACCCATAATTGATTATGGTGATGTGTGTTATCCGGACTTAAACGAAGATCTTCTTGATAAGTTGGATCGGCTTCTCAATAATTGTATTCGTTTCATTTTCTGTCTCCGTAAATATGATCATATATCTGCTTTCCGCGCTCAGCTTGGTTGGTTTCCAATTCTTCAGCGACGTAACATTCGAATGCATTGCTCTCTCTTTTCAATTCTTAACTATCCACAATCTCCAGAATATCTCAAAACTTTCTTCAGTTACATTGAATCCACTCGTAACCGTCATTTTCGCTCTTCCGGCAATCTCGCCCTTTCTATCCCACTCCACCGAACTGGCTTCATATCCAATTCTTTCTCTATTCAGGTTGCCCGCCTCTGGAACGGTCTTCCTCTTAAAATCAAACAGGCCCCGAATAAGTTTGCATTCAAAAAGTCCGTGAGCAACTTCTTTGCTGGCAGAACCGACGACTCTTAGTTTATCTACGTAATTCGTTTCATCGCTATATATATATATATATACATATATATATATATATATGTTATATATTTATTAATCTTATATATATTTGTGTATGTATTATATATATTTTGTTATTCATGTATTTAAAGTATATAAATATGTGTTTTGTAATAACACAAGCCTCAGCACCGCCTACAATTTTTCTGCTTTGCCCTAAGGTTGACTGGTAGAGGATGCCATATGGCATTAAGTTCGCCTTTTCTACTATAAGTTTTCTTTTGTGCACTAAAGATTAAATAAAAAAATAAAAAGTAGCCTATGTCCTTCCCCGGGACTCGGTCGATTTGTGTAAGATTGATTGTCCCTGATATTAATTATCATTTATTATATTTGAGAGCAGACACGGTTTATTCCCATAACTACACTAGTAATTTGAATTTCATTAAATTAAATCTCTGAAGGCTGAGTTGAAATCAGCTCCTCCCATGTGAAGCAAGGCACACTGACGTTGTCGTAAGATGCACCATGGAGCACTCATCAAATCTTCTTCAGCTTCCGTATTTAGAGACCGGCCGTCTGAACTAGACAGCCCTCAATTTCTAAATATTTTTCAGTGACACATACTAATGGCAAAATATCCACAAGGATATAGGAGTCGGACCATTTTATCTCTTCCAAGCAAATGAACTGTCAAATATATAAAAACTGAATATGGCAATGTTTTGTATCTGTCACAGACAAGTCAAGTTGTTTATATGTCTTAAAAAACAATTTATCTTTACGAGCGTTGGTTTTTGAAAAAATAAAGGTTTAACTATGGGAAAACCATATAAAGTGGTCAACGAGAACTGCTTTTCAGCATGATCATTAACTTCGATGCTGTAAAGCAACAGCAAGAAGCGATTATCGCTAAAAGGTGGCAATGTTTACAATTCATTAAGTCTTTGGCTGGTAAGATTAACCAATCTTAGTACTTTTGATTAACACCAATACGATTTTTGTTATAATAATGTTCAAGTGAAGCCATTTAGCTTTAAGCAGCCTCTTAAGTGCACTGAGAATATATTATGTGGTGTTAGTGACTTATTTATTATTCCTAAGACTATTTAGTGCCCTATATTCAGTGTTGCCATATACCAAAGCACAGATAAAACAATTAAAATTGGTGGGGTAAATATATTATAGCCAGACTATAACAAAAATCATATTGAACACGATTAAATATTTATATCACAAGGAGAACAATGGATTGAGTAGTTAGTTAGTTTGTTAAAATGTTTTGAAATTAGTTGACATGACCGGAACTGAGAAGCAATGGGTAATTCATTTCTTACGCACTTGCTACTGTAGCCCCATTTTGGACGCATTTGGAACTATTATTTACTGCTTTCCGCTGAATAGTTTCTTTACTTCATGGTTGCAACGGTAAAATCAGTAAAATCAAAAGCAATGACGCACGTCATTATGAAGGTGTAATGAAGTAGGAAATTTCCAAGTGGCAAGTTATTTATCGTACCTAATTTAAGAAGTCGTCACAGAGTAGGGATCCTGATATACGTGCTACATACCGCTACACGAACGCAGACACGCCAACGTATCTTACGTTGGCGTGTCTGCGTTCGTGTCTGGATTCACGGATCTCGGCTCCGCTTGGGTATTGAATACTTGTCCAACTGACCCACCCGGGCCGGTTGGAGTTAAAACAAATAGGGACTATTATTGAATGACAATTGTTACTATACTATATGCAAAAGCAAAGAAACTGAAATTAGTAGCACGAGTCTCACGATGCATTTTTATTAGTAGATCTTCACTTAATGTCGCGGGCAGATCGAATTCGCGTGTACTTAGGATCTTCAAGTATCTTAATTACCTGAGGGCGGAATTTATCATGGCAAAAATCAGATACGTTCGTATAAAGTTTAGTATTCTTTGCTTAAATGTAGATTTGAGGTCTATTTTGGTTAATAAATAAAACTTGTTGAAATAAAACAATTTAACGGATTATATGGCGTATATTATCTCATTTTTGTCCACCCGTTACCATGGAAAGAAGAAAAGCTTCCGAAACGTCGAGAACTAAAATGAGATATAATCCGTTAAATTGTTTTATTTCAATGAGTAATAATCGCGGAAACAGAAGAAAATATTCAATAAAACTTGGTAAATATAACTTCAATAGAGTCGGAACGTTAAATTTATCGACTGTCTAATCGACATCTATTATATCTATTGAAGTTTTATTTTTGCCATGAACAATTCCGCCCTCTTATAATTACACGTAGCCTAATTATACGTGCCGAACGAGCCAAAAAACCGTTGCCGTGTAACACGGAGGCGGGGACCCGGCGGCGACGGAAACACGAAACCGGACACGACCGCGAGCCTTACTAAGGTGGACCTACAGAAATTATTTTTTTAATACTTTAAACTAAATCTTTGTTGACTAGTACTACTCTTACAAGTGGAACTCTGGGTATAAAAACATTACTCATACTTAATTGATAGATTTTTCGTAACGTATTTTGTGTAATCAATGTTTTTTTAAATTAAATGTGGTATGACTAACTTGTTCCGGTTTATTTGAAAGAAGAATCTAGACACTGATTCGAATAATCTATGCCCAAAGAAAAAACCTTTATGAAATGGTCTCTCGTACAAATCAAAAGAGATAGCAATAATAAATGTTGCCAGCTAAGGCACGTTTTAGGAGAAGCAAATATTATGCATTTATTATGTATGGAAAAAAATAAGAAGTTAAAAAGCATAATTCAACCTAGGTTCATACGACTAGGTATATAAAATGTATTCCTCCTTATCATCTCTGAAATGCGTGGTTAAAATATTTTGGATTCCTCGCATGCACCGTGTAGAACGAGACACAAGCAATATCAACGACAAAGTCATACTTAATAACGCCAGAGTGTATCAGATTTAAGCAGATCCTGCCTAACCTTTATGATGGAATTGATGGATTTCAGACTGTATTTCAAATAAGAGTATCGAGTTTCGACCTGCATCTAAAAGCATGACTGAAATGCATTGAAAAGGATTATTCTTGTAATGCACAAAGAACTCCATGTCGGAACCAATAACATATATGTATAGTTTAATTATTTACTCGATATGGGTAATATTTTTTTGCATTGAGACGATTATAACATTTATAATATTATAAAGTTGTAAAAATTAAATGTTACATACATTTCACTTTTACAACTATTAAAATAATAAAAATAGAAGATATTTTTTTTAATATGTCGCTATGGACTTTTTTGTACGTTTCTATGTGTCCTTTGGGCTTCGTCACGCCAAAACGGGTAAACAGATTAGATCGTTATAGGATATTTTTACCCGACTTAAGCTAAACAAAAAAAAAAGGTATAGGTTATGATTATCTTTCCTCCGCGAACGAAGATGTCCATCTTCTAGTATATTTTAATTTGAAACAGGAACACTGGAGTCCGGACAAGTGGCTTGGACTGCGGCGTGGACCAGGTTATCCAGTAATGCGTCCTGTACGCCAAGAGTAGCCACACTTCCTATTCTTGCTACAAGCTCATGTCTAAAAGGAACGAGAGATTCAGAGTTGGTGACTCCTGACAAAGGTTGTCTCGGTCCTTTCGGTGCAAGGAATATAATTTGCGAGGTGAGAAGAGCGATTAATAAGAATCTATAGCCCGGCGAGTTCGTTTGTGACACTCCCATGTCTTTTCCCCCGTCACCCGCAGACCATGAGAGTGTCTAAGCACCGTTGCTTAAAATATGCTGACGCACTTATATGACTTTTACGTCACGAGTTTTAAGCCTACCTCCTACAGCGATGCTCAAAAACGCTGGCGGTGCGTTTACGCGGCTGAATATATGGAGGAACCTGACGCATAAGATTGCGTATTCGGGTGACTTGTAGAAGAAAGATACCGTCACCTTTTTTTCATAATATTGTTTTTTTTTGGGGTTACCTTACTCATAATCGTTCAAACCTCATACAACAAAAGATAATGTTCTTTTCGTATCGATGTCATAACTTGGGCAATCAAATTGAAGCTAAATTAAATTTAACATAACGTTCAATTGCTCTACACGGATCCGTTTTTTATCCCTTTAACCCCTCGTATGGTCAGAAGCATACGAGGGATTAAAGGTATATTTCTTCTGCAAATCACCAAACGTAGCGTTGAGCTTCAGTATGAAATATATGCGTAAAAATCATGATGTATGTACATACAAGTAACGTCACTGCATTTACAATGTGTTTGCATATTTTGAGTAGCGGTGTGATCACTTCTTAAAGGTTTAGTAAACATATTGCAATTTACGTCACATTTTTTTAACTTGCATACTCGTATTTAAATCGATTTTGATTGACGAATATAACAATGAGATCTATGATTTCATAGGCGGACGTTGGAGCCCAAATCATGCAGCGATCCTTCGGCTCTTCGTTCAGGCTGGTGGGAGTAGTGTCATCATCATCATGTGATCGCGTCACAAGTCCTCTCTACACCAAGATCATAGACCATGCTGGTTGGATTTATCAGCATACGCATAACGATTGTCAGTGCGTTTAAGGGTGAATCAACTTTTAGACCCACACTTTTGACGTCCATGACGTTACCGAAAAGGTCTCTGGAGTTACCGAGAAATCGGGCTTCTAATAATATAATAGTTTTCTGTTTGTTAGGTTTAAGAGACGGGACATTCAACGTTTTAACATACACTATAAATTTAAACAAAGATAAACCATTTTCTAACTTTTTTCTAAACAATGTGGACAGATTTGTGTGGGTCCAAAAGTTGATTCAGGCTTGAACTATTTTCACTACGAATTATTGTTTTTTTTTTTATGATATAGTAGTTTACGTAATGGTTTAGGATTTATTTGTTGAAATGGTAAATACAGTTTTAATAATTTCACATTTCGTTTATTTCACATTTTCCATCACTATATGAATACAGCTACGAATTCCATTCCACATACTAAATACTTCTATTTATACATATATAAGTTTCATATATACTATTTTACAATACAATGCAATACACAACTTTACTCTTTATTGCGCACCAAAAGAAAATACCATTTGTCACTTAAATCTAAAATACTATGATTTATTCAAATTCAAATAATTTATTTCGGAAACATGTCCATAGTTGTTAGTAGCATACAGTAGAAAGGAAAAATTAATTCTAGTGTTAGTGTTAGTGTGTATACATTATCACATGCAAGTACACATTAAAATAAACAATGAATATTAATGACGATGCAACAGAGAGAAGCGATCTCTTCGAGACAACCTTAGGGTAGTAGTATTTTACTAATGATAGTATAATCATGTTTGATTTAACATTTATTGTTAAGCAATTTAAGCATGAGCTTAAATTGCTTAACAATAAATATCAAATCAAATATGATCTGTATACATCCATGTGTAGGTAGATATAGTACGTCTTAAATCAATGAGATCATTAAAAATAGCCTATCACGCACGAGCGCTTCTCGCTGTGAAACTATTGCCATTGGGTTGGAAGACATCCTTCTCATGGAACAATGGAAGGCCCTCATGTTTCAGCGCGCCGCTCGGCGGATCGTACGTGACGTTGTATGTGGGATTCAGAGGATGAAGAATGCCCTGTGCTGTCACAGCTGCCTTGGCTTCATCGTTGCCGAGTACATCATGTGTTCCATCTCCAGTTCTAGCTATACGCTTTGCCACCTGAAATTTGAGACGTAATGTAACTCTAACGAAATTGGTGAGTATTCTTACGAAACTACGAGAAAATATTGCCAAACGTTAATATTATGTAGATGCGAAAGTGATTTTGTTTATCCTTCCATCGCGTATGGTTAAAGAGAGGCAGCATTAAGGTTTGGCACATTTGAACAAATTGATTGTCAATTGACTCGTGGGTGCGGTTGAAAAACTTGTTTATCTTTAAAACGATTATATCGCAGTTTAGGTATACATACCATTTCTGGGGAAGCAGTTTTCAAGTCATAAGCCAGCCCGATATCTTCAAAGAACTTAATGATCCTGGCGGATTGATTGAACTTGGAGGACAGTTCAGCAGCTTTGTAGTCCCAAGGAAAGGTGTGGTGGTAGTTGTGCCAGCCTTCGCCTAAGCTAATGAAGGCTACAAACCATGATTCTACAGGTTGAAGGCCTCTGTAACATGAGATGATAAATCTATTAATCATCAATAGTTTTGCAGTCAAAAGGTTCTGTGTTTTAACTAAATTCGATTTGAAGTTCATAGGTTATATATTTATATATATATATATATATATATATATATATATATTTGTATATTTGTCTAAGACATTTTGAAGAAGTTTTAACTGTATAGATAACAGGAATAACAGGAATTAATTATGACTTACTTGTCATAAGGCCTAGTGCCCCAAAGATGGGCAGCACTATTAACCAGCCAGGTTCCATTCACTTGTAACATATAGCGGAAGAAATAGCAAACCAAGAGAGAATTTTTCCAAGACTCTCCAAAATAGTTCACGGGTACCCAAGCTGGGAAGTAAACTGCCAGCAGGAAGTATAGGAAGTAATAATATCTGAAATATAACACATAAGTTAAATTAATATTGCTTACGCATATATAATTCTACCAATTTTTTTAGCTAACTTGCGATTGTTCCCCGTATCACCTCATTGCAAGAGTCTATGTCCACAAGACTGGGGATTTACTCGTATCTACCAATTGGTTCCAGCCAGGCTACATGCCAGAATACAACTGATTTATGAGTGTTCTTATAAGTTGCGGCCAAAGCCAGAAGTAATACATAACTTCAAAACGTACCTTCCTTTTTGACTTATAAAAGTTAGGATCGCCTCTTTCATTTGATCTCATCACTAATCAGCAGATGAAATTAAAAGCCAGCTTTAAATGTTAAGTCTAGTAACGATAAACTCACTTCTTTTGGTACATGACCATCCAATCAGCTTCCAGATCGCTCATGTCGATCTTTCTCCCGAGTTCAATGACATAGGGGTGCTTCTTGCTCATGAGCCAACCGATGTGGCAGAAGAAGAATCCTCGCTTGGAGTTGTGGGGGTCGGCGTCGGTGTCCGAGTACCGGTGGTGGAGGCGGTGGTCTCGCACCCAAATGAACATCGAGTTCTGAAATCGGAAGACTGTTTTAACGTGAACTTAACAAGGCTGGCCTGGCCCTAAGACTCGAAATAAATTTCACAAAAGTGTAAAGCTACACCAGGACTTCTTATATCGTACTGGTATTTATGGTATGCGTAATACTGGCATATTGATAATACTAAAATAAACTTTTTAACAAAAAAATAAAACCGACTCCAAAAAATCTAAAAAGTAAAAAAATAACGCCATAATTCAGTTTCTTCAATTTACTTACAAGTAACCGTTTGTATACTCAATCTATACAGTATCTACAATTAATCTTATTTTGGCGTCGGTGCCATATAAAGAATGTGTAAAATATTGAAAATTGACGATTTTAGTAAGTTGTGACACGATGGCACCGACTCCAAAATAACATTAATTGTATATACTGTATAGATTGAGTATACAAACGGTTACTTGTAAGTAAATTGAAGAAACCGAATTATGGAGTTATTTTTTTACTTTTTAGTTTATTTTGTTAAAATATTTATTTAATTTCCACTTTTTTGTTACTCTTTACTTAAAAGTGTATCTCGTGACGATTCGAACAAGCCCAAACACGGCTAGGATACATTATTTTATTACATAGATCTGGTGCCTACCTTCCGGCTCCATCATCAAATCAATTCAATGGTACCATTCTCATGAGGAACATTTAAGTTTGTGACTATGAAGTTGCTTAGCTAAATTATTCAATATATCTTATCGCCACCCGTAAATCATTTATCATTGAGGAGTTCCGATGGCATTCTGTGGTCTTCTTCATCAGTTCCACTTCACCAATTTACACTTTCTGAATGAAAAATTGTAATACTTTCGCCTAAGCAATCGGAACTGTAATATATAATTAATAAAAAAAAAATTGTAAATATCTCTTATAGGTAAATAATCGAACTGTTATGTAAATATTGTAAATACACCTTTTAGGTAAGTAATAATTTAGCGTACGTACATAATATTTGATTCACGTACGACGTATTATCGATAAATAAACAAAAGTAGTCGGTAGGATAAATCTTTAGTGCAGGTACATAACATTTCGCGTATAAAACATTATTGTTAAATATTGAAACATTATATAAATATAACATAGGTGACATAGGTATTATTATTAAGGAGATGCCTTCTATAATTAACCCAGAAGCATAAATAATGATTGTAAATAAATAAAACATAATTAGGTACGTGTTAAATTGTAATACTTTCGTCTAAGCACCAGAACTGTTATGTAGATATTGTACAGTTATTATGTAATAAATATCGATTAAGAAGTCGATTTAAAAATAAGTCTTCTGTACTCAGAATGCTTGTCAGGACAATTCCAGTACCACCAAACACGACTCGGTTACGTTGTTTGGTTACCGTGTTCTGTAGGGTACTTTCCGGTTCCAGCATCAGACCAGTTTTATGGTACCGTATTCAATAGCACCATGTATATTTGTTTCCTCCTAGTAATTTAACTATCCGAATCGGCACATCTAATCGCTACCTTCGATTCACTGGCCGTTTAGAAGTAAAGTTCTAGTGGCCATCTGTGGTGTTCATCATCAGTTTCCTTACACCAAATCCTATTTACTGAATATAAATTCTTGACTTTATCAATAAATTACCGAAAGCGCCGTACATGTCCCTATAACATTTGAAGAGTTCCCTCGATTTCTCCAAGATTCCATCATCAGATCCCGACTTAGTGCCAACGGGAACAACTCGGATTTATACACTTTCGATAAAAAATAAATTGAAAATCGGTTCACGGTTCTCGGAGATATCGAGTAACATACATACAAAAAAAAAAAAAACGAATTGAGAACCTCCTCCTTTTTTGAAGTCGGTTAAAAAGTGCTTATGTTTGACTCGAATTAGGCATTCAATACAAGCAAGCAAACATTTTCTCGAGCGGAACCTTAGATATTGAGCATCTCGTGCTTATAGATACTCGTACAAGAACTGATACCCGAATCTTCTAATTATTAATTCTGAAACACTTTTCATCTATAGGTACTTAACTACGTACACTTGAACTACAAAGTAGTCATGTTTTTTTCTCCATTTTATATTACTTAGTTAAAGGTTTTAAGTATCCATTTTTTTATTAAGTACGTCATGTAACGTCTTATGCCTTTGACCATCGAGTTTATAAAGCTTCCGTCACTGTTCTTCGCTCACATGCTTGTCAGGAAGTATGAGGTGCTTTGTTTACCTATCGCATGATCACCGTGACTGTTATATATGCCCAATGAATAAATTGGTGAAGTATACCTCAGTATTTATATCAATATTATATTTGAAGTTAGGTATGTAATTTGTACCGATGTAATAGTAGATTGTTAACCAAGGGTTGGAAATGACCCAATTCACCCAAAATTTTATTCAAACGACTTTCAATAGTTCGAGAGTGACATGGGTAATATCATTCGAGTTAAACACTCTAGTTTTAATTTCAAGTGTGAGGAAAGTTAAATACTACACGCACATTTTATAAAATATACTTACTTTGTCTATAATATACTTACTTATTGTAAAATGAATTTAATATCAACCAACTGCAATAATCACTATACGTCGTTTAATATATGGCTGAGTTTAGATATATGAAAAGCTTTTATTTTAATAAGATGACGTAACTCAATAATCTTGGACTCCGTGTCAAATCGTAGCGGCCACCTACCCGTGAAAATTAAACTTTCCGAACACGAACAGGAGAGATGAAAAGGTATTATTCAGACTTACTTGACCAGCTGTCGTTTGAGCCAATATAAGCATAGCTCTCAGGAAGGGAGTGGCCTTAAAAGACTTATGTGTGAAGAGTCTATGCGCGCCTATTGTAACCCCTTCAGTGCTGATATATCCGACGAGAACCGCTGAAACAATATATAGTTAATATAACCAATTATTAGGAACTATACAGTTCCTTTGCTGTTCCGCGAAATTGTGTCTTGGTTAGATGTGACAATAAATTGTGCTCACATCTTTCATGCAGTTTTACCAAACAGTATTTTTTTGTGGAAACTGCATGAAAATATGCGCATGTGAGCACAATTTATTGTCATATCTATAACCAAGACAAAATTTCTCGGAACAGCAAAGGAACTATAATCTATTAATCTAGTGGAATTTCGTAAAGTAACGCCTGAATCTACCAATTATTATTAAACTTTTACACAGGGTTAATATAACGAATTATTACAAAACTATGAACCCTTGTCCCAGCTCGGACATTGCTGCTTCTCCATTTGTGGTAAGTTTTACTACCAGTACAGACATTTATAATAAGGATTATGAATACATTTTAATAATTAATTAAAATTAATAACGTCATGTACGTTAATAAAATATATTCGAGATTTATTTTATCTTTTTTTTAAGTAAGTAATAAAAATATGAAAGCGATATATTGAGTCAAAATCAAAATATCACGTCACGAGCCTCCAATTCTAAACTTTAATGCGATTAATCTAAGTATTTTTTTATTATTTTGAAAAAGCAAAAAATACGTGTCCCATATTTTTTTACTATTTAACAGACGGACTAATTAAAATTTTGATTTTCATATCCCATTATAGTTTGTCTTTATTATGGTCATAATCTGGGGGCACAGCAGTGCCCCCGCCAAGTCGAGC
Organism: Hedya salicella; assembly: GCA_905404275.2. Taxonomy (NCBI): domain Eukaryota; kingdom Metazoa; phylum Arthropoda; class Insecta; order Lepidoptera; family Tortricidae; genus Hedya; species Hedya salicella. Next base: position 32,523,332 of record FR990097.1, read on the forward strand.
AAAACAAAGAAAGAGGGGAAGGAAGAGGGTAAGGAAGGGAGGAAAGAGGAGGGTAAGAAGGGGGAGAGTGGAAGGAGAGGATGGTGGAAAGAAGGGGAAATGGGGAGGAGGAAGAATGGGGAAGCGGAGGGGCGGGAGGAAAGGAGGGGGAACAAACGGGGAAAGAAAGAGGAAGGAGGAGAACGGAGAAGATCATAGGATGGTAAGGGGTGAATGGAAAGGGGGGAAAGGAGAAGAGAGGGGAAGGGGGGTAGATAAAAGACAAGAAAGAAAAGACAAGATACCTAATAACAGTAATAAGATATCAGAAATAAGATATACCCGAAAAGAAAAAAAGAAGGACTGCCTACAAGAAGCGATAAGATCCCATCAAAAACATAACATGTAAAAAAATTGCCAAGTCTCGCAATCTTTTCTACCACAAAAAGTTGTGAGATATAATAACCAAGTCGATTAATTCATTCAGTAGTACCTATCCAGGGAAGGATCTATCCCTCACCTTTGTCATTCATAAATGTTCACCGAACCAACATGTTATTGTGACGGTTAATTTTTTTACATGTTATGTTTTTGATGGGATTTGTGTTTCTAGTAATTTAGTTCATCTTCCCGGCGGTTAATTATTAGAAAAAGGTAATTATTTAAATAAACAATGTAAACGATATCGCGTATAAGTATTATCTTAGTTGAGTTCCTAACGTTTCGGAAGCTTTATTTATTTATTTATTTTATTTATTTATATAAATAAATTTATAACATATTTCAGTAATGAGAAAATTAACTTTTTTTATATAAATGTATACTCACTCCATAAAAAAGTTCTGAAGCTTACTCCTCCGGTTACCAACACACAAAGACCCCACACAGCACAAATGTGCAATATCAGGAACCCGATTGCGTTCTTCCAAACTATTTGATGCTTGTATGAAAAATCCGTTCCAATGGTTTTAGGCAAATGTGTAAGTTTTTTCTCGGTTTCAATCTTCATTTTGTCCGAGTATTTGTCACACATATAGTCGATTGTTGACAAAAGGTCACTATCAGCGTCAGGTGAGGCTAGTAAATTGTCGGTTGCCGTCATTTTCAATATTCGTATTTCAATAATAGGTACAATAATGTTTTCGGTAACTTGTTATTACTTGTTGTTGATCGTTGAACGATGATCCTGATAATGCCAATTGCAGATCGAGCAGGTGTTTATATAGGTGTATGATATTGTGCAAACCCGCATTAGAACTTGAACCACGATGGCAAGGTCAATAAACCAAACAAAAGACAATTGTCTTCTGAACTTGGGAATTTTAAATAATCAATTTCTTGAACGAATTTCGATATACGTGCACTTCTAGAACTTGTACATAAAATTATTATACATTTTTTATTTATGTATTATTGATTATTTTTCATAACAACCAAGAAAATATATATCCGGTAGAATCTTAATTCATAATCCAACTTCTAGAAAGAGATCGATCGACGGATCCAACTCGGATGGGCAGCTTTTGGGAAACTGCGAAGTGTCTTCTCGTCCAGCGGGCCTATAATGGTTGCGTTTGTCACGCGATAAATAAGTGACATAGCTGCCGTTACCTTCTGACACGTATGTGAGTAAGAGTGACAGGCGCGTTATCATATCATTTATCTCGTGATAAACGCGACCATCATAGGCCCGCAGGATACCTCACCCTCAGTGCTTGAAGACGAAACTCTTCAACTAGTGCGCACTACCGGTGATGACCTACAGAGCCGAGACGTGGTCCCTAAATGGGCCTCTTAAGGAAGCTCAGAGTCACTCCGCAAGCTATGGAAAGGGCTATGCTCGGGATCTCTCTACGATCGAGATCGAATAAGAAATGAGGAGATTCGTAGACGAACCAAAGTCACCAACATAGCAAACAGGGTAAGCAAACTAAAGTGGCAATGGGCAGGGCACATAGTTCGAAGAACCGATGGCCGTTGGGGCAGAAAGGTTCTCGGACCATCAAGGTGGTCGGAGGACCTGGTTAGGGTTGCGGGGACTCAATGGACGGGTCGCTCTATCCGGCCCATGTGGAAATCTATTGAGGAATCCTGTGTCCAGCAGTGGAGGTCCTATGCCTGAAATTATGAGAATCTAAATCATGGCAAATTATCTCTTAATAAATATATAGTTGTATATATACACTGAGAGTGGTGATAGAACAGCTGAAAAGCTATCGAGTTGATCCCCATTGAAATTGTGAATATCTCGGAAACTATAAAAAATCTTAGAGTATAATATAAGGGTCGAATCGATAGCTTTTGAGCTGTTCTATCACCCCTCTTCATTTTGGCGTTGGTTTTAGGGAGACCCAATGCAGTACATATTATTTTTAGGGTTAGTAGTCAACTAGGAACCCTTATAGTTTCGCCATGTCCGTCTGTCCCTCTGTCTCCTCTGGCTTAGCTTAGCTCCGTGATATTAGAACTAGAAAGATGAAATTTGGTATGAGTACCTATGTGTATCCAAAAAATAGCTTGGAAAAATTCTTAAAAATGAGGCCTTTAGAATTGAATTGAATTGAATTGAATTGAATTGAATAAAATCGGTCAAGCCGTTTTTGAGTTACCGCAAATTTTATAATTTTCTTTAAAGTGACGTATGTGCCGCGCGGTGTACCTACTTATAAATAAATAAATAAATAAATATTACGGGTCAATTTTACACAAATCGAACTAGTCCCATGGTAAGCTCAATAAGGCTTGTGTTATGGGTACTAGAAGACGATATATTTAATAGATATATTACAAATATTTATAGCTCATCACACAAATATTTGCCCTTACCGGGATTTGAACCCAGGACCTCAGCTTCGCAGGCAACGTTACTCCCACTGAGCCAAACCGGTCGTCAAACTTATACTTCGACGATACACATATTAATTAAGTGCCTTACTGCATTAAAACATTCCGCTCAATCTGGGGCGTATAATCGATAACTTCCAGAAGGTATTAAGTAACTACAGTTACCTATTTAAAGAGCTTATCTTTCTCGTATTTTTTTTTAAGAAACCTGATAGATTGTTTTTGTTTTAAATATACCTACTTACCTAATATCATATCATCGTACCGTCCACCGTACGCGACGTCGCTCAGGTACCTACCTACAAAACCGAATTCGCATGGAAGTTAATAATATCTACCAAAATACCTACCTACGGATAATCTAGTAGGTAACGGGTTAGTATTGTTAGTAGTTGTTGGAATGTAATCTTACCGTGCCTGTGGAAAAATTAAATTATAACACCTACAAATAATAGATTGTAATAACATAAGAAATAACACTGCGTTGAAATCGCGTAGGTATAGGCTGAGTGGATAGGAATGATAAGATAGACAGAGATAGTTGTAGGTACGATTCGCAACCGCGCGTAGTTGTTTTCATAGGCGCATTCTTACTTAACTTAATATATAATACCTATTAGTATAATATAATACCTATATGAAAATAACGTTAAAAGTTAAAATTTTGTAAAGAAACGAATTCCACTTAGTTAAGCAATAAATCGTCAAGAAAAACCAGTACAAAATCTACATGTTCATACTTTGAATATAGGACAGTCAAATAAGTATATAATATACTGGGTGACATTTAAATCGAAAAACATCATGTATTGCAGGCAACTGCACTCATTCAGACGAGAAACTTTTACAATAGGTGCATCCCTAAAATCACGGAAAATAGAAATAGATATTTCATACTAAAGTTCAGAGGGTCTATTCCAAAAATCAAAATTCAAAGTATGGATACTGCTATCTCTAAAGCACTCCAGTCGTGATAAAATCGAGTGAAAAAAGATGCCATTTCTTCTGCTTCTGCTCTGCTGCTCTGTCTGTATCTGTACTGCGTCTATTAGGCACATCAACGTCCAGAAATGAAAGTCCCATCTGAAATAATGAATTAACTCATTATAGTATTGTAACGCCCCGCTCCAACTGCATGTATTATCTAGTCGTTATACGAGTAGCCCCAACGTCCACTAACGTACTTATCAGTTTTAGAATATTGCGGATTTTGCCCACATGAACAATGCTATGTAAAATTAGTTTAACATAGTTGTCTTTTCACCTACCATTCTAATTATCTAAAGTTCAACACATATTTCCATGACTTACCTGCAAATATTTGGATCCATTCGGACAGAGCCCAAGCGTGCAGGAGTTTCGATATATCCTCATCTTCTGCCATTGCGCAAGGAAGTCACTTAATAACTTTCTTGAATATTAGTTTTTTACGGTAGCTACTAGTTTGAATTACGGTAACTACTAGTTTGAATTGTTCACTGTCACGTTTCTTAACTTAAAAAAGGTACTCAGTGCGTGCTTCTACTGTGTTTCTTGTCTTGATACACACTGATCCGATTCCGACTGGCCCAACCTGGTATAACGCCGCGCGTTCAAACATTGCTTTTCGTTACACTAACTAAACATTTATTATACGATCATGTTTTTGATCAGAACTATTTGTTCATTCTATATTACGAGAACATTATTGTTATTTTTTACAAGAGCTAAGTAACGCCATCTTTATCAACTATACTGCGACAGCATTCACTACGATACAAAATGGTACTAAAGGCACTCTGACTCGTCGTTTAGTAACACAAACGAAATTCTTATTAATACAAAACTAATATTTTTAAGCAGTACTATTTCTTCAGTATACATTACGAGAACATCACTGTCATCTCTTTACAAGAGTTGCATAGTGACGCCAACTTATGTATGAAACAATCATATCAACTATGCTACGATAGCTTTCACCACGATACATATAGTAAAGCGCTCCGAGTAAGATTGTGTTACACAAACTTAACACACATATTTATACAAACTTAATAGTTTTAAACAGAACTATTATTCCGTATACATTACAAGAATATTATTGTTATTTCTTTACAAGAGCTACAAAGTAACGCCAACTTATAAAAAAATTATAGCAAGTATACTGTGATAGCATTCACTACGAAAGAAATATTATGGAGATTTTTTTGTTTTTTAAGCATTACAAGAATCTTCTTGTAAATATAATTATTGTAACTTTTAATGGTTTAGTTGTAAATAAAACTAGACTTCTCGTGTACAGTTTTTAATAGAACTGTTTAGTGTATATTAATACTTAAATAGTTTTATTGAATTAAAGATACTGTAAACGTAAAAATAGAGTCGTTTTCTTTACAAGATTATAGTATCGGTTACAATAAATTCATTTTACTAATCGTTCTGGTAGTATTGTTGGATTTTTTGCTTTCCGTGTAGTAGGTATCTCAAGAACGGCTGTACAAATCTTTACGATTGTCTACGCCAGGAATAGCAGAATAACGAAAAAAAAAACAAAATTTTATGCGTTTTTTTTATTCTAAGGCAGAACAAAGTTTGCAGGATCAGCTTATACTAATAGCTTATAATAGCTTACAACATTTTTTGACGAAAGTTAGCTAAGTTAACCTCTCTAATAAAAAAACTAACTAAAAAAAAACGTCACAATCAGTCCGTCCCCTTGAGAGACATGATGTACCAGACAGACACGCAGTTTTAAAACATAAGCCGCAATTTACGAAAATTAAGGAAGAACCATGTCATGTGACATGATATTTCAATGTTAATATTCAAATTAAGAACGGTTCGATCAACCTGTAATGATGTATAAGTAGCAATAGGTATTAAAACGTATCTTTGAACGTAAAGTTCTAATGTAAACATATCGATGGGAAAAAGCGGAAACGTTACCGCCAACTACATCCATTGGCGGTTACTACGTTTTTGCTTTTCGCCGGCGATATTTATGGCACATTGCCCAGCATTATTATTTTGTGCTTCCATTTTAGGCATTCGTTTACCTACTTATTTATTTATTTTTCACATCATCCTTATGAATATCAATTATCAGCTAAATAATCTATACTACTATCGGACTATACTACTATTATCGGAGGCTTCGATTGCGTACAAGAGCTTCGCAAAACATCCATTATCAACATCGAACTCAAAAGGCTTAACGTAGATATCGCGGCACTACAAGAAACCAGAATCGAAGACGAAAGGTCTGTCCGCGAAGCTAATTACACTTTTTTCTGGAAGGGCAAGAGTTCCGCGGAAATTTGTGAGCATGGCGTGGGATTTGCGGTTCGTAACAACGTAATTAACGCCATAGAGACACCCACGGGCGTGTCTGAACGCATAATGGTCTTGCGCCTAAACACCAAAAGCGGCTACCTTACCCTCATCTCCGCTTACGCCCCGACGCTCAATTCCACACTAGAGAAGACCAACCAATTCTACGACCTGCTCGACGAAACTGTGCGAAAGGTCAGTTCAACTGACAGACTGCACATTTTGGGCGATCCCATTCTCGTGTTGGCCAGGACTCATCAGCCTGGCCTGAATGCCTGGGCGCCCACGGCGTGGGCAAGCAAAACGAAAATGGGCAACGATTACTAAAGTTTTGCTCTAAATAGGTACTAACTGTGTGTTACCAATACCTTCTTTAAGGGCAAATTCATGCGGAAAGTCTCCTGGATGCATCTCCGGTCACAACAGCGGCATCAACTGGACCTTGCTTTCACTAGGAGAGACCTGCGGGAAACACTCCATACGCGCGCCTTTCACAGCGCCGATTGCAACACCGACCACAGTCTGGTTGCTACTAATGTTGTTAAAAGAATCCACTCGTATAACGAACTATTTGGAGGTTACTGAATGGAAATATATATTTTATTTATTTTTTGTGTGTCGTTGCAGCTTCATCACGCTAAATCGGTTAAACCGATTTCAACTATTTTTGGTACACGGGTAGCTGGGTATCTCCAGATGGTTATAGGATACTTTTTACCCGACTAGGCCGAAGAAGAAAAACAGGTAATGACTTTTTATACTCCGCGAACGAAAATGCGGGCACCTTCTAGTATTAAATAAAATCAATTTGCGCATCGGAACTATCATAAGGAAAGAACTTCCCGCAATGGTTCAAACGTAAAAAAATAATTCGGTAACTGATATCAATTTTTCTTTTGAAATTAAATTAAAATATACGTTATATTTTTATAGTATATCAATATCATAAATGTTGAAATATTCCGTTGATTGTTTTTGAGTGTGTATCAGCGGTTAAGACGTCCACTGCTGAACAAAGGCCTGACACAAGACAAGGATATCCAAAACAACCAATTGTGTGTGAGCTAGTTTGACTATATCCATCCATCCATCCATATCGGTCCATCTTGTATCACCCGGTACGTGATCGCCACACGTGCCCTGCTCATTGCCGCTTAAATCGGTCAACTCTATGAGCTACATCGACGATCGGGAGGCTACTCTGAAATTCGATATTCGAAGTTCGTATCGCACCACCTCGCTCACTCAAATACAGTTTAACATGAGAACAAGAGGAATGACACGATTCGAACTTCGATATTCGGAGTAACCCTCTGGTTTCTCTGATAGTGTCCGATCGATAGCACAGGGAAACCCCAAGCAGAGTTCTCGCTATTGCCCTTTAAGTGACTTTGCGGTTTTTTATGAGACCCATCTTGTGACCATGTCTCAGTTTTACTATGTCATGTTTAGACACTGCGTCATTTTTGTTGAAAAAACAACGTTGTAGCTTCCCAAACACTGTTCAATCAAATGAAAAAAAAATTCGACGATACTGGACTTGAACCAGTGCCTTGAGCCAGACCGGGGCAGCACGCTCTACCATCTGAGCTAATCGTCCACACCAGCACGTCGTAAGCAAGAACAGATGACAAAATTCGTCGACTGCTGGTGTGGACGATTAGCTCAGATGGTAGAGCGTGCTGCCCCGGTCTGGCTCAAGGCACTGGTTCAAGTCCAGTATCGTCGAAAAAATTTTTCATTTGTTTCTGATCTTTGTTTATAATAATAACGCTAGTGGAGTGATCCACTAATAAATTGCAAAAATTGTGATTATTATCATGATATTTGTAAAACAAAAAGTACTGTTCAATCAAATCAAAATGTGCTTTATTCAAGTAGGCCTAGGTACAAGCACTTTCGAATTGTCAGTTACATTGAGAGAAGTCTTTGCTGGGAGACATACAATATGATCCAACATATGTTGCAAGGATTAGGGAAAACCCAGAAAAACCTAATCAGAACTTAAGTGTAATATTATTGATAAAATCATCATTTAAAAAATTTAAATAATCAATAAGATAAAAATACCAAAAGGATTGTAAAAATCTAGAATGTGTATAGAATATAATTCTAAATGTCCGAGTATATAATAGTAGTTACATTATGATACGAGCGAGTGTGGTACGTTGGTAATTACACTCGAGGCTAAATATCGGCACGAGTCGTAGACGAGTGCTGTATAAAGCCGAGAGTGTAATGACCAATGCCCACGAGTTTCATACGACGTTTTTCAACACACTTGCGAGGAAAAAAGCAAAAAAACAATCGTATAGTCGTAAGTTTTACATTAATCCGTCATCAGTACCTACCTCAAATTTACGTACCTACATAATGATTATATTTTAATTATTATTGCTTAAGACTATTTACATATATTGACATTTTAAAAAAATAATCATATTTCAATATGAAATATTTGGAAATATTACATATGTCAAATCAAATCAAAATGGCGCCCAGCGACCGATGCATTTGTCTATGCGCGCGCACGAGGGTTGAGGCAAAGGCTAATAGGCCAATCAGCCAAACATTAATAATATAATAAACTGAATAATTATATCAATTTAATACAATCAAAACGTTATTTTGTTTAGAAAACATTATAATTTATTGAAATTAATTGCTTTTTACAAGTACCAGTTTCGATTTATTAAAATAACCTAATTTTTTCTCTTGTACCTAGAACCTATTTGCTGAAGTTTAAAAAAAAAACTGTAATGAAAAGGCACTAGTGCGATTATGTAATGTAAAAAGCACGCGTGTGTAATGGTCTGGATTACAGCCATAAAAACGGTGTAATAAGAGCCACTTTACGAGCAAGTGTGTTGAAAAACAATTAATATGCGTGTACCAATTAACTATTACAATATTGTCTTAATTATACTTAAAAGTGAACGTGGACATCTATTAGTGACATTTTTCTCAAGTTGTCTATGATCTACTTCACTGAATAGTTTGTCCTAAGTAAACTTATAGTACTTATTGTCGTCTACAACTTCAAACTTCGTCTTCAAGTTTCGTAAGAAACTTTATGGGTACTTTTAGTCTTTTAAGTTCGACATAATTTTCGACTTCTCCGTATTCCTTGTAAAACCCACTTATTGACAGACTTTACTGCTATCGTTGAGCGTTTTAACGCATGGCAATTTTTCTGTTATGGGGAGCAAACGAGCAGACTGATTGCCTGACGGTAAGATGGTAAGGTCACCGTCGCCTATATAAACACCTGCAACACCAGAGGAGTCACAAGTACGTTACTGCTGGTGAAGTGTGCTTCCATCAATACAATACAATCGACAAAGCAGAGGCTAGTGATGTATTCGCTGTCGATGTTGATGCCAAGTTTGTCGCAAGCCAGGAGTCTAATTCATCTTCTAAGGCAGCAGTAAAAAGTTAAAGGGATATACAAATACAATGTATGTTTGTGCCTTCGGCTGGGCGGATTTCGGCCATTTTGAATAGATACAAGGATAGCGGGTCATACGATGATGATTTAGATTTAGATTTATTTATTTCATAATATAAAATGTCAATATAATTACACTATGTAAATTTACATGCTTTTATACTATGATCGTCACAATAAATAAATTAATTATAATACATAATCTACAAACAAATTGATTACAGAACAAATAATTACAATATATGTCAAAAATTAAGCAAGTAGATAGGTAATTATCAGAATACAAGAATTAAGGAAACATTATTAAAAATAGCATTGAGATGTCAATTAATTGTAAATAAGTCAAAATTAGAAATAATGTCAAAAGCATATCTTTAAGGGTATGTCGATTTATATAATATAAGTACAAAACAAGGGTGAAATAAGAGTGTCAAATACAATTTAAATTATATAACCATATACTCATTTACTGAGTATAATGGATTATCCAATAAAAAGTTTCTCAATTGCCGTTTAAAACAGTCGTCAGATGACTCGGTTCGCAATTCAGCGGGTAGACGCTCATAGAACGTTGGACCGATGACGCATGGGTTTTTTCCTGCAAGTTTCATGCGACGCGGAACTGTTCTAAGTCTCCCCGTAGATCTAATTTGTTTGCCTGAAACCTCAACACGTGCAAACATTGGCAGATTGTTCCTCACGTACATTAGTATCTCAAACATATAAAGTGAGTAGTGCGTCATGATGCGGTACTTTACAAAGAGGTCTCTGCAAGAATATCTGGGTTCCACTCCGGCCAGTATCCGAAGAGCTCGTTTTTGCAGTATAAGGACTCGTTTGGCGTCAGTGGAATTGCCCCAAATAATTGACCCATAAGACATTATTGAGTGGAAATGCGCAAAATATACAGACTTCAATGCATTATTCGATATTAATGATAATAAGATACTTTTTACCTGACTACAGTGAAGAAGAAAAGAAGGTTATATACATTGACATTTAATATAATGGCACACAATCAGTCAGAAAAAAAAGCCACTCGTAACTACCGCTATATTGCCCATCGCGGTAGTTTTGGGATTAGTCTTGATCTTTTATCGACCATTTGCTAACAATGGCTAAATGTTCTTTAAATATTAATTCTAAAAATAATAATTCTAAAATTAGAAAATGTATGGAATATTCTTTTTTACGTTAGTTCTATTGATAAATTATCAGATGCTATATGCAGGCGTCGTATTTATTTATTTTAGATTTGAATAATTTTATTCGTTCATACAAATTGTCCATTATCACGGACTCAATATTCCTGTTTGACGTAATACATAAGTTACGCCCGTAGACACCAATTTTCTTGGTCTTATAAGCATGTACGAGTACGTATGACAATTTGAGTCTTACGAGTAAGTATAATTTCTTTTTAGGGTTCCGTACCAAAAAGGTAAAAAAGGAACCCTTATGTGCGACTCTGTCTGTCTGTCTGTCTGTCCGCTACCTACTTTTACTATCTATTTTAAATTTGGAATAGTTATAAACATGGTCAGCCCAAATGTATTGCGAAGGAAACATTTTAAAATGTATTTTTATTTTCTAAAATAACGACGAATATGAAGGGGAAGCAAAAAATGAAAGTCTAGCTACTAGATCAAGTAAAGTATCATATAAAAGGGCTTGATCTGCATATTTTTGAACTATGTTGAATTTTTTTTATGGTGATTAAATTTCGTTTTATTTAGGAAAATGTTAAAAAAAATACCATTCCCCCTTTATCTCCGAAGTTTACCAAGCGAAAAGTTTGAAATGTTCACTATTTGTATAAATAGACATAAATATATCACGAAAATTAAAACTACATCTCTACCTAGCTAATTTTTTTTTAATTTTCAAAACCCCTTTGAACAATCTGGTAGCGTTAAGTTTGCACCAAATTTGTATGCAACGCTTTAGATACCAGATGCAAACTAAACTTAACTTAACCGGAACAGGGTAATAATGTTAGGGTAAGTGAACCCTCGGTGTACGGAACCCTCGGTGCGCGAGTCCGACTCGCACTCGGTCGGGTTTTTTTAGTGTGAAGTATTTACGTTGATGCCGATGAGGAACACGTGTCAGCGTCTATTTGAAGACGGGTAACAATGTCAACCCCCCCAGAGAGATAAATCAAAATATGTGTTTAGTGTAAATCCTATGGATTTATTTAAAAAAAAAAAACATAATTTGCTTACTATTTTGATTTAAAGCTGTTGTGTAAGATTTTCTCATATTCTGGAGATGAAACATGTTTTACTTAGTTTAAGCCATTTTTTGCAATTGTATGGTTTTTTTGTGGAAAAGAATTACGTGACCCTCCCTCTCCCAAAAAAACATTACAAAAGATTCAGCTTCACCCATCCCCCTCTAAACGACTCACGTAATTAATGGACGCCCTATTACATGAGACTTGTTCTACCTACTCCGGAAAATGGGATGTGGGCGCATGCTAGTATTTAATACTAGAAGGCGCCCGCAACTTCGTTCGCGGAGGAGAAAAAGTCAACCCCTCGTTTTTCCTTCAGCGTAGTCGGGTAAAAAGTATCCTATAACCATCTGGAGATAACCAGCTACTCGTGTACAAAAATTGTTGAAATCTGTTTAGCCGATTTTGCGTGATGAAGCCACAACGACACATACAAACATACAAAAAAACAAAAATAAAATATTTACCTTTTTAGTGACCTCCAAGTAGACAGTAACAATCATTTTTTTGAAAATATCTTCAATGTCAGGCATTTAATTTTTACAACTTTATAATAGTATAGATGATTAATTGTTATCTATTTTTTGACAACATTTCGAAAATGTGTTATTATCAAAAGGTCAATATGTGCGGTTCCTCTGACATTGTATATTTCTCAGCAGGTGGCTCGAACGCTACTTACCTATTTACCAACAGACAAAAAAATCGAAATATTGATTTCTACAACTAGTAAGTGTATATTTTAGGTATATGAATCCGTTGTGAGACATGAGTTCATAAACTTAATATTTAATAATGATAACAAAAAACCCGACACTCTAATCTAACTTATAATCCAGCGCAGAAAAACGACGTACAAGTTAACAGTCGTTTGAGTTTTTAATTAAAATTTACTTCCGTTCATTTTATTGCTGTAGTATCGTTTGCGGCCATGCTGAACAGGCCGGATTGCCCTTTCAATATATACGTGGCCTCATGTATTCCTATAAAATGAAACATGTTTGGTTTATTTTCTGCTTTTCTGTAGAGTTGGTAAGTGGAAGTAAAAAACAATCATAGAAACTAAAGTTAAAATATACAGTCCGTTTTTCAATTGTATAGAGTAAATTGACGTTTCATGGACGTCTGTTTTTTACTATTTTATGAAGTTGATTAGGTACTTAATATTTGCTTGTTTCCGCGACTATTATTCATTTCAATAAAATAATTTTAACGGATTGTATCGCGGATTTATCTCATTTGAGTTTCCGACGTTTCGGAAGCTTTTCAGCTTTCCATGTTCACGGGTTGATTGAGAAAAGATATATTTTTCTCTGTCAAAGTTACAATTTGTGCAAACTACCCACTTTGAGAAAACAAATTAAGGTGTACATGTATGTCCGATGGGATGAGGTTAGGTACTCGATAAGTTTATTCTAAAGCAAAAAAAAATATTGTAAGTAATCCTACTTAGGTATATTGATAGAAACTCATATCTATCCTATACTATTATAAAGTTGTAATATTGAAATGTCTGTACATTGAACACACTTTCAAAAAAAAAGCAACAGATTTTGAATGATTGGTCACTGATTTCAAAAATATTTTCTTTCGGATTTTTTGTATGTGTCGTTATTGCGGCTTCACGCCAAATCGGCTGAACGGATTTCAACTATTGTTGGTACACGGGTAGCTGGGTATCTCCAAATAGTTATAGAATACTTCTTACCCAACTACGCTGTCAAAAAAAGAGGGGTTATGGTTATGGATTTCTCTCCTCAGCGAACGCAGGCGCCCGCCTTCTAGTTATAAAATAAATGTAAAAAATGTGCTGTTCTTCGGCAGATGGTGACGGTCTCGAAGATGCTGGCAGCATTTCTTCGCTGTATAGGTAGTAGGTAATGCTAATACGTTGTTGAAGGAAGCTGCCAGCTCTTCGGTCCTCAGTAGTGTCCGTTAACGTTAATGAAATTTAAGTCAAAGTGTATCCATTTTACTGACAACACTGCTTCGCCTGCGTTACCGATAACTGAGTAGCCTATGCTGAAATGATTGATTCCCTATACAGACTGTCATCCCCTTTTCATCTCCTTAAGGGATATTATTATTAACTTATTTCCGGGTCAAAAACTATCCTATGGGTCAGGGTTTGAAATTATCTCCATATCAATTTAATCTATTGGGTCAACGGCTTAAGCGAGAAAAGGTAACAGACAGACAGAGTTATGTTCGCATCCCAGGTAGCAACACAAGCTGTATAAGAGCTTATACGGCCATTATACAGCTAGTTTGAGCGTTATAGGGGCTGTATAAGCTCTTATACAACTTCTGTGCTACTTAGGCATTTATAATATTAATATGGATTAGTATATTTCTATACACGGTGAGAACGATTCACCCGATAGACATTAATTATCGAGTTCAGTGCCTCCTTGGAGCACATTGATAGGTATAACATTCAGTTAAAAAAAAAAAAATTTTTTTGAATTGGTATTTCTATAAATTCGCGTGTAATGAAGATGTGAAGCTGAAAGATACGCGTACTATTCGACACGAATTATCATCAATAAATAATAATTATTCGATACCAAACTTATTGTAAGACTTAATACAAGGTGGCTAAATGCAGGTACTGCATGCTTCTTTATGTAAAAGTAATAAATAAGTGGCTACACCATATCATTCAGGCGTGATAGTCGTGAGATTTATAAAGGGTATAGCCGGGTAAGCATGGCAAAACTGCCCTTAGCGAGAAAAATAATTTCCTTTTACTGGGTTATTAACCTTTACAGCCTCAAAACCTTAAGGTTTAAAAAAAACGCATAAAAAGAAATAACATTTTTATTTTATTTTAGGTAAAGTACTAATCCGATTTCTTTGTAATTTGGATGTGTTGTATATACAATTAAGGTCGCTTTCTAAAAAAATTAATGAATTATCTCTTGAAAACATATAAAAAAATTAAGTTGAAAATTAAAAAAAAAAGAAAAAAATTACATGCGAGATTGCGACAATTTCCAAATTCACATATTTTATGTAGAATTTAATTCATTCAATTCAATTTCAATAGCTAAAATCGGGATTAACGGTATGAAAAACTTGAATTTGTAACATCCCATATATTCTTTTCAAACAAAATAACTTCTGCGTAATACACTATGAAGTTATATTCCCAACGCATTTAGAATTTGGAACGCGACTTATTTTACTGAGTGCGGACCTTAAAATCCTATATGCGGCTTAGGGCTTACGGCATTCATACAATAAAAAAAACAAAAAGGCGGGAATGGTAGAATGGCACGAATTTTATACTGAGCGTTAACGATTGCAAGAGATGTCTGTTCCTTCATTGAATAAATATGAAGCTTTGAAAAAACTTTTTTAGAAAAAATACCAGGTGAAATCGTTGTATATTCTCGCTTATGATTATATTTGTCTACAACTACGAAGATCCGTGACAGAGTATTTCGAAGAAGAAAGTCGTTACTCCTTAGCGTAAAATGTAAGTTTTGTCATTACTTAATTAGTGTATTTACTTTAAACTAAGCAATCGCTTGTGATCAAGTAGCATTCGTAGCAATATATGCTGCCTTTTAACTGGTTTATAATAGTAGGTACAGTCTCTACAATACGTAATTTATTTAAGTTAGAGTTTCAACCATGTATGATAATTAATTTACTTAGTTTGATGGTACCTACTTACAGCTTGTTTTAACGCCAATGCCGCCTTAGAATGTGAACAATAGTAAAGTCTGTAGGTACACAATTGATGCTTGTAGCCTGTGGTGTTCAGTAAAAAATCGTCTTATTTTATAACAAGCTTTTATTTAAGATGCAATGTATTTTATTAAGTATGTTTGCCCGGGGGAAATCGTGCAACTGAATTTTTAAACAGTTATCTTAACCGACTAACCTGATTGTGTATACTCATACAGATATATCTTCGGTGACAATACAGTATTTAATCTTGTGCTATGGAGTTATTGTCTTAAGGTGCATCCACATTTGTATCATTTGCCCGTATTAGATCATCGTCGCGTAGCATGATCGCGTGTCACGATCACGCGTTTGGACGTTACGCCGATCCGATCACTCGAAATCCATTTGCTACGCGTATCACACACTTGTATCGGAAGAGTGCGGCATTATCGGCTCGCCGACAGTAACCGTCCAAGCAGCGCGATACGCAGTCATGCTACGGCACGGTGATCGGATACGAGCAAATGATACAAGTGTGGACGCACCTTATTGTAATGATGGAGCCTTCCGGTAGGCATTGCAACTCCTAGACAAGCCAGATAAATCTATTGAGTTATGGCTCATTTGTTATGTCACGACGAGCTCTTTGATGGTACAGTCGACGTCAAAGATATATTTACACATTTTTCACTTTTTATGCATTAAGATCCAAAAGTGTAAACATATCTTTGATATCGACTGTACATGGTGTGTGAGTAAGTAAATGTGACTATCCAATCAGATAGTGATGATGATTGAGGACTAATTTTATTTAAAGTTTGTATTATTAAAAGTTATAATTTTAATATTTACAGTGTGTATTATTTAATTCAGAAACAAGTTTTGTTGTAATAGGTATTGAGGTAATACTCGTATGTATGTACGCACTACCTTAATATAGGGGCACATACGTATGGTTACGGGTCGTGTATACATATTATTAGCACTTTTTTCGTATCGAAGTTTTCAGATGTGATTGTACGTACTAGTTATTAAAAGTTAGTGTCTTTAAGTGCTACGACGCTAGTACGACAAATATTATTTTGGTAAATGAACAAAAATTACGCCGTCTGTGATATTGCTACAATTTGAATCGCTGATACAACTGCGAAATAATACAAATACATGTGTGGAATATTAAAAAATGCGTACCCCGAAGCCGTATATGTACCCACAAAAGCAATTTACAGTGCAAAACGTCACATTCTAAATTCAAATTCGTTAAGATAGGGTTCAAAATATACTTCATTCATTTATTTTCAACTTGGTTTTGCTTGTATGAAGAGTGTTATGGGATGTTACAAATTAGATTTTTTCAAACTGTTAATCCCGATTTCAGTAATTGAAAAAATAGATGTTAAACATTATTAAATTCTACATAAAATATGTAAATTTGGAAATTGTCGCAATCTCGCACGTGCTTTTTTCATTTTTTTTTAAATTGTCAACTTATTTTTTTATATTAATTCAAGAGATAATTCAATAATATTTTTTTAGAAAGTGACCTTGATTGTATATATAACATATCCAAATTACAAAGAAAACGGATTAGTATTTCGGCTAAAATAAAATTAAAATGTTATTTTTTTTATGGGTTTTTCTTTAAACCTGAAGGATTTGAGGCTTAATTTTTGGTGAAGGCACGACATATGTAGAGTATCAAACCCACTAAAAGGATTTTTTTTTGCTAAGGGCAGTTTCGCCATGCTTACGCGGCTATACCCTTTATAAAAATAACTAGCTTCTGCCCGCGACTGCGTCCGCCTTAAATTCGTTTATCGCGGATAAGGGTATTTTTCCGGGATAAAAAGTAGCCTATGTCCTTCCCCGGGACTCAAACTATCTCCATACCAAATTTCATCCAAATCGGTTCAGCGGTTTAAGCGTGAAGAGGTAACAGACAGACAGACAGACAGCTAGACAGACAGACACACTTTCACATTTATAATATTAGTATATTAGTATAGATTAGTAGCTCTCAAACTTCGCATTTTTGGACTACGTGCTCCACCACTTTATATGCTCCAATTAGGCTCCACATTCGACGGTTAAAGTCTGCCGGGTGACTCGTTTCCACCGTGTATTATATCGTATTATTGTATTAATATATAAATTAGTATTAGTAAAGCATGACAACTGTAAATAATATATTCAAACGGAATATAGCGCGTATACTTATTATTTTATTTTAATTCCTGGCGTATCGGACGATAAATGACATAAGTAATTCTTTTATCTACATTATTTAATCAATTAAATGAGGGTTCATACCTCATTTAATTGAAGCAAAATTTTGAATTTTCAGTCCTATTTATGGATAAAATTTAAAAAAAAAATCTCGGCTAATTACATATTTTTTCTTTCAGGCTTTTGGGCAAAGAATCAACTCGTCATGTGGTGAGAACTTTTACTCATACTTTGTTCTATTGTCTCTACTACTTTAAATTATAAAGTTGTAAAAATGAAATGTCCGTCCATTCAAGATATTTTCAAAAAAGTAATGTAACGGACTACTTGGAGGCCACTGAATGGAAATATATATATATATATATTGTATATTTGTATGTGTCGTTGCGGCTTCATCACGCCAAATCGGCTAAACGTATTTCATCTGCTACCACTATTAAAGGGCACTTACTAATAATTATATGTTAATAAACTTCCATCTAAATGTATTAATGAATTATAAGCATAAGAAAGGCTCATAACCGTCAATTTTTAGCTTAAACTTCTACGTCAGTCACGAGGCACAGGCACCGTCAACTTGCTTCAGTCAAATATCCAGAGTCATGGCTACTTTGTTTTACTTAACGACATAATATACATGAATCGCGCTTGCTACCTAGTCACAGAGTTACAGCCATAAATGAGGCGAAATGTTTTCGTTGCATGTGCCAAATGACCCCTGCTTACCGACGAACCGAACTGAACGACGTTTTAAGTCGTAGTATAACAATCAACTATAATAGTAATAAATAATTAATACATCAATAAATATTACAGGACAATTTTACACAAATCAAACTAGTCCCATGGTAAGCTCAATAAGGCTTGTGTTATGGGTACTAGACGACGACATATGTAATAGATATATTTACTTACATACATAGAAAACAGCCAAGACTGAGGAACAAATATTCATGCTCATCACACAAATATTTGCCCATACCGGGATTTGAACCCAGGACCTTCAGCTTCACAGGCAACGTTACTCCCGCTGAGCCAAGCCGGTTATAATTAATGTAGATACTTTTTATATCTTGTCGTTTTAAAATAAGAATGAAACTTTTTGATAACTGCAGGTAGTAATTAGCATTGTGCTTAACGTAGGTATATGAATGACAACATACAGGGTGGTTTTTGATAAACTGTATATATTAAAATGGGTGAAATATCAGCCAATATTATCGGTAAAACCATTTTTTTTTTGTCATTCGTATTTCTTACAAATTTATCAACTGTTAAGAAAAAAAATGGGTACAACAAACCCGTCTTTCTTCACAAAATCGTAATTTTTATAGTCATTTTCTACAAACAAAAGTTCTTTTAGCAGGTTTTTTAGATAATCAATGTGTCGATTGTGAACATCCTGCAATTGTTTCTTTTTTGAACAATCAGATGTAACAGGTGTAGTGAACTAGGTACACACAATTTTACTAAAAAGTTAGTCTGTATTTTAATAACATACACGTTCATTAAAAACCACTACGTATAATAAGCGACAAACAAAAAAGGCGTAATATTGAAATTTCCCAGCCACTTATTTCCTACTTTTATTCCTCTAGTTATTGTTTTTAATATATAAGAAATCGAGAAACTTTGGATGACTGATTAATTTGGGGCGTTTCAAAAAATAGGAGCAATGCCTCATGAATGCAATTAGTTTTACCTTCATTATTGTATAAACAAATACCACTGACATCAATCGTAGGTTAACTGTAACAATGGAAGTGATGACAAGAATTAAATTTGGCCCTGAAGTTACATACAAGTATCTACATCAAATGACATTATTCAATTTGTTTTTGAACTTTGTTTTCGGTAGGTACGTTCGGGTTTTGTCTTTAATTGAGTTTCACAACGCGATAATGCAAAGATTATTACTTTAACTTACGTTTCACGGTTGACCTCAATAACATCAAAATTGGTAGGATTAGTAAGGTAAATGTAGTCCCACGTTCTCAACCTCTACTCTACTCAATGTGCTACTGATATGTCTTTGTTCGTTACCGCCGTCCATATATAAAAAAATATTGGTTGGAGAGTGACATACTTAGGCTGCTTTCTCAAAAGTAAACTGGGATAACCCGGAAAAATGCAAAGGTTCTCAAGATACTTATCTCTTGTTGCTTACAACAGTCGGTAAGAAAACATACCGGCGCGGAATGAGGGGGAAATAATCATCGTAGGTCTCAAAAGGCGTGAGCTATGCTCGGAATCACTTTTGAGTGTTCGTCTGAAATTAGGAGATCCGCAGAAGAACCACGGGGGCATATTGCTCGTAGAAACGATGGCCGCCGAGGCAAAAAGGTTCTCGAGTAGTGACCGCATAGTGGACGTCTTTAGGCTGATAAGATGATGATGACGATGTCGAAGATGATGACCTACGTCTATTACAGAATGCGGTATTGCGGGCATAAACCGACGCATCGTAGGCGGCAGCGCGGCATATCCACACCAGTACCCCTGGCTGGTGGCGCTGATGCTCGGCTCCAAACTGCATTGTGGTGGAGCCATAATTTCCGACCAGCATATCCTCACTGCTGGGCACTGCATCACGTTTGGGTAACATCGTTATACGCCACATACTGTATTGTAGCTCAGAAGCAGGTACACATGGATCAATATGGCATGGCCAGTACAAACCGACGCATCGTAGGCTGGCACAGTGTCCCTACATCAGTACCCCTGGCTGGTGGAGCTGCTGCTGGGCTCGAAGCTGTATTTGTAGGTGCCATTATTTCAGATCAGCATATTCTCACCGATGGGCACTGCATCGCGAATTGGTAACACAGGTCTTAAATAATACATCACGAAGTAGACGGTAAGTTACAGAAGAATCGAACTCCTGGTTGTGGGAGCTCATGCTGTAATCTAAATTATATTCTGGTAGCAGTGGTTTTTGCACTGACCAGAATATTTGTATCCTCTGGATCTTCATCACGCGTAGGTAAAATACTCTGTTTGGGCAGATTAAGTGTCCTAGTTTAAAATAGCCATAAATTTAAAACAAAACATCAAATTCCAATATTGGACATGTTTTTTTAAAGTATACTCTATTTTTACAAAATTTATTTATTAGCTCAATTCGCTCTCTTTCTGCCTGTATAACTTTACGCATTCTATCATAGAATGAGTTACACGCGGCCCGCACTACCTCATCTGGTATATCGTCCCATATCTTGAGTATCTTGACCAACCGATATGTACGCTCGTTATATAAATTTACAACAAACTGGCGTTTCGCGTCCATTGTTGAAAACAAAATAAAAAACAAGAGATATTAAACTGACGTCTAGAAATCATACAGACGAATAAATTCTCAATTAATAAAACATAATTTAGTGAAAAGGACTTCCGATGGCGATATAAAACTAGGACGCTTAATCTGCCAAAGCCTGTAATATTCGTATGTCACATTGTGGACGGTAGCTTGTAATGGTACATTTTCCATTTCATAGTAGGCAGAAAATAGGGTGGTGTATAATTATACAACGATACATGACGTGTTTGAATGTTTCAGGGTTCATTATCGAGACTTGAAAGTTCACGTGGGCATGCACGACCGGTTGGACAACAAATTCGAAGTCAGAAGAATAAGCAACGGCGTCAAACATCCCGATTTCACTTCGAATGCCGTGAGGGACATCAACGACCTCGCGGTCCTCACGATCGACAGGAGAATCAAGTTTGATGACAGAGTGCGGCCCATTTGCTTGCCTGATGCAGGTATTTAATTTAATTATTAAGTTAGCGATGTTACGTGTCTCGACCTTACAAGTCGGTTTAAACCGAGTTCTGACTGAAGTTCACCAAACCGGTTTCGATTCCCTCAGATGGACTTGAACTTTCGTCCAACGGTCTCTTCTGATTGACCAAAAACTTGACCGTCTTGGCAAAATCCAGAGTCAATCGGGCAGGCGCATTAATTTTTTGGCTAATGCCATCCATCCCTCTCGTGTTATTTTTTACTAGCATTTACACGCGGCTTTACTCGCGTTACCGATACTTGAATAGCCTATTTTTTAATGATTTATTCCCAATACAAACTTTCATCCCCTTTACCACCCTTTTAAGGTATGATTTCCTGGATAAAAACTATCCTATGTCTTTTCCAGGTTAGTCACAATTTTTATACCAAATTTAATGTAAATCGTTTCAGAGGTAAAAGCGCAAAAATATAACAAACGAACAGACAGAGTTTAGTACTGAGAATTTATAATATCAAGTATGGATAGGTACAGTATGGATAATATCTCTTCATTACTTCTATGTTATCCTAGACATGAATTTCGACGACGTCCCCCTGACTGTTGCCGGGTGGGGCAAAATACGACAAGGCGCCCTGACCTCTTCGAGACACCTCTTGGAGACCAAAGTTATGATGGTCTCGGAAGAAAAATGCAGGAAAACGCAAATATACAGAGACAATCTCGTTAGCAGAACTATGATGTGCGCATACGCTTATGGAAAAGATGCTTGTCAGGTAAATTATAACTTTATACCCATAAGACTACGAAAATAATCTTATTATTTGTTGACCGAGCGAGCAAAACGTCTCTGTTTCAGCTTGGGCAATGCGTTTGTATCTCCGTCTGTCGGGTCGATAATTATACAGCTTTTTTGTGGTCGATTCAGTTTTTGATTTTTTTTGGCGGATTTCAAAATGACGGAGATATGAGGGTTGAAAAACACGCGAGTTCTACAGCTCACAAAGCCACTAGTTAATTTGATTATATGAGGGCCACACTGAAAGTTTTGCACTCCTGGCCAGTCGTAAACATTTGAATTTCGAATTATGTATTTGATAAAATATGGACTATCATTTATGGAATTGAAAAACTGTTGGCGGGAAACTGATCGTCATTTGTTTTTTTTTCTGAAGTCTTGATTTGAACAATTTGCACTGAAAATGTATTTGACGCGAAAGGATTTTAGGTTAATATTATTTTACAATTTTAATAGTTATCTTTCTCCGCAAGAATGTAGTGCTCGCCTTCCAAACACTTTTAAGTTCGAAGGGCCACTTTTGAGCACTGTGAGGCGGTGGCACGCTGAATTTAATAGAGGTTGGGTTTCTCTCCATGATGATGCTCATGAAGGTCGGCTGTCTACCGCGGTCACTGAAGAATACGTGGCTGCTTTCAGGCGCTTAATAGAAGAAAACCGATGTGTCACCTATGACGAAATTAGAGGACGAATAGGAATAGGCATGAGACAAATATAAAAGATTTTACAAGAATATTTAAAAGTCAGGAATCTTTGTTGTCGATGGATTCCCCGTGAACTGACATCAATTCAGAAACAAGCCCGTGTTGATTGGTGTCAAGAAATGCTGCGGTTGCAAGAAACCTTTGGTGTTCAAATGCGGTATATAATATGGTAAAAGGAGATGAAATGTGTATATATTGCTACGATCCGAAAAAAAACCAACAGTCGAGTGAATGGGTCAACTGAAGTTGACCAAAGTCCAACAACAGTGCATCAAGCAAAAAGTGTTGGCAAACAGATCATCGTATCCCTTTTTTTCATAAAACTGGTTCTATTTGTATATACCATTAGATAACAAGAAAACTGATAATCCTGAGTGGTACACAACCATCTATCTGCCAAGTGTCTTTGAAAAAATCCGCGACCAAGTAGCCGCATTTTCTTGGATATTGCCAAGCGTCTCCTCACACCGCGAAGAAGACAAGGCTTAGGTGTTCAAATGCGGTATATTATACACCGTGACCGTTAATAACCCGAAAGATTTAAACCACATATCTTTGACGACTGTACGAGTAAATAATGTTATATCAACATGGGTCTAATTATGTGTCTTAATTAAATTACTATTTCAGTACGAATTAAATCTTATTAATTGCCCGCTTCTTTGTGAACAAGCCTTTAGGTGGGAATCTCAAGTTGAAGAACAGAGAGCGAGCATGACACTTCACGAATCGCTCCGAAATCATACGATGAAAGGCGAATGGCGTGACTTATATTCCATGAATGACAAGAAGTGTCAATTTATGTCTAGCACGATGTTTGTGTTGAAATTATTGTTATTTATTGACACCACAAAATACCACAAATACTTATGTATCCAAACTTTATTAGGTGCTACGACGTTAAAGTGCTCTTACATTATTATTGAAACTTTGTGTCTTAGGTATCTTTTTTTTGACTAACAATCACAACCATAAATTGTTAGGCAAGATAATATTCGAAGAAAATCATACTACTTATTTTTTTACATCATACTTACCTCTTACCTCATACAGGAAAGGGACTTTGTTGTAACAGCGATCATGCTAACCTGTACCTACAGTAAAATAAACAACAACATGAAACAGTTATGCATTTTTATTAGGAGTAATTTAATGAATTAGATTTTTAAAATGTGTACTGCCGTTTTCAGCACAAATATTCAATCTTGAACGGATTTCATGATTCAAGTTAACATAAGTGTTCTTGATTTCTTCTGAAACCGTTTGAATTCTTATTGACAACTCTTCTCTGGAGTTCACAGGTGTTGAGTAAACCTTATCTTTCAGAGTTCCCCATAGAAAGAAATCTAGCGGAGTTATCCGGTGACCGGGCAGACCATGCTAAAACTTCGCTCCCACGGCCGTTCCATCTCTCGGGGTATTGTTGGTTCAGCCAATTACGAACATCCAAGCCGAAGTGGGCCGGGCATCCGTCGTGCTGGAACCACATAGTTCGTCGGGTTTCCAAATCAACATCTTCTAGCAGGTCGTTTAATTCATTATTTAGAAATAATAAATCGTTGTGTGAATTCAGTCTATTTGGAAATATGACGGGACCTATTATTTTATTCACAATAATGCCAGCCCACAAGTTTACGGAAAATTTGTGCTGGTATGAATTTTCCCTTTTCGCATGGGGATTTTCTTCTAACCACACTCTCGTGAACAACGATTCATCTGTCCATAATATCTTATTTAGAAATCCAGGATCTTCCACTAATTTCTGATTCATCCTTTGGCAAAAGGAAACTTTAGCTAGCCCGTCATTGTTAATTAATCCGTGTACTTTACTGTAGTGAAAAGGATGCAGGCCGTACCTTTTCCATAGCCTTAATACGAGCTAATAGTTAACATTGACCATTCTTGCTACAGCTCTTGATGACAAAGTTGGGTCTTCTGTTATGATGTCCATTATTCTGTTCTCTGCTTGTTCATCTAGATTTATAGCCCTTTCTCTGTGAACTTTTCTAAGCCCTTTTTCGCGAAACTGTCGATGGACATCCGCAAAAGTCGAATGGTGAGGTATACGACGGTTTGGGTATCGTCTTCGGTATTCGGCGACTGCCTGGAGCGAGTTCCCATCACAAAATCCGTACACAAAGTGGATATCTGCTAAATGAGCCGAAGGATAATGCGGCATAGCGAATATTATTTATTACAGTCAATAAAATGTTCAATGTTATTTTATCTCTATTAGTTATCATTTGAAATGTGTCATTTTAGTGACAATCAATTTCAAACTAGCCAGTTATAAGAAGAACCACTCTTGCGACTTAGAACAAACCTAATTATCTCTATTCTCAGTGATAACAAAAAAGCTACTTGAGATTGAAGTGTGTAAGATAAGATATTATAATTATTCGGATTAATACACTACACTGTATTTTAGTTGCATGTTATATCCTTTTATCTCGTGATGAAAATATTTTCGGTAGTAAAAACTTTTTGTAGATAGATACCAAACTTCTTTATGAAACTGGCTAACAACCATGCAGTTAGTGCATCTACGTGTAAAAGAAGTAGGTGGCTACGTCATGCTCACGCCCTTAAGGTGTGTTACACTGGAGATTTTTTAACTTTTGATTTGTTGTAAATAATTAATATCTCCTTAATTATGAGTTTTTGGACTATATCTTACATAACTTTATATACTCTAATTAGGCTCTAGTATCGTTAGCTTAAATCTTTCGGGTTATCAACGGTCACGGTGTATAATATGGTAACATGAGATGAAATGTGGATATATTGCTACGATCCGAAAAAAACAACAGTCAAGTGAATGGGTCAACTTCAAAAACTTCTTGAAATTGAAAAAAAAAACTTCTTGAAGTTGACCAAAGGCCAACAAAAGTGCATCAAGCAGAAAACGTCGGCAAACAGATGATCGTATGCCTTTTTTTTCAAAAACAGGTCCTATTTGTACTATACGTCTAGATAACAAGAAAATTGATAATGCTGAGTGGTACACAACCATCTGTCTTCCCAGTGTCTTTGAAAAATTCCGCGACCAAGGAGCCGTATTTTCTTGGATGGAAGAAGACAAAGCTTTTTTTGCATGCTGAAAAGGTGGAGATTGTGAGTCATCCTACTTATAGCCCAAACCTTGCACCCTGCGATTTTTATCTTTTCTCTAAAATCTAAGTTTTATGAGAGGTTTGACATTTATGACCCCCGAAGAGTGACGTCGTTTAACCAACATGTTGAAAACATTGCCTCGAGTGATTGGGCCTCATGCTTCGGAAAATGGTTTGAGCGTATGAATAAATGCCTACAATGTAATGACGAATATTCTGAGAAGCAATAAACGTATAATTTTTAAATAATATATTTTGCATTTCAGACATGAATTACACTTCAAATAAAACAATTATAAATCACTGCTTAAAAAATACATGAAACTAAATATATTAAAACTAAAAGCTAAAAATAAAAATAAAACTAAACTAAATCTTAAAAGGGCCCCCGTGGCCTCGTACCAAAGATGCTGGCTGCAGGGATCGGAATCGGTATTTTTGAAATCTTCTAAAATACACGCTATTTCTGGAATGATTTAAAACTGTATTTAGGAGAAGAGAAATTAATCACAAAGCACCTGATTCCAGTTCTAGAGTTTTAACAAAATATACGGAAATCTCTTAATAGAACGGAAAAAACGAATTGTTATTTCAGATATTTTGTATGAAAAAAATACCGGTTCCGATCCCTGGCTGGCTGCATTACCTCGCAGCTTCCTCGCCCAGCGTATAAGCCTATGCTTATACGCTGGGCGAGGAAGCTGCCAATAATTATTTACGTGATTGTTTTATTTACAAGCTACGCAAAACTTTCAGTGTGGCCCTTCGGACCAAAAGAGATTATCAAGATTATTTCGCATTTTGCGATGCTGCGGACGTGTCGTACTTTCAATAAGGTTCAGAAAATTATTGTCCTATAGACTAAATAACCTACGGTTTTCTATTGTTGTACACACTAAGAACATCTGCAACGGCTAAACGGCTTAGTTAGAAACCTATTGAGATTGATATTTTCGATTCTTTTTGTCGCGTATCTGTTGGTCCATGTAGTAACGTTTTTGTTTATCTGATCACACTTGGATTGATGTTTTTATTAAAATTATATATTTAGCTTAGGGATAAAGCACAGTATACTAATGACAGATATTGACATGCATAATAATACGTTAATAATTAACATAGCACAGTATAATTAGGCTTTAGTGTGTTTTAATAGGTTAACTTAAAATTGCAGGGGGATAGCGGTGGACCACTTTTTTCTACTCACCCAAGTACTGATAACCAAAAGTGGTATCAAGTAGGTCAGTTTCTATATTACTTATTTACAATTCCTTTAATGATATTAAATTACTTGATATTACTTAGAAATTAAGTAATTACCTAATTTTACGCATTAATTTTCTTTTATTATTTAGGTGTTTAGTTCATAAATTCTGCTGATGACTTATGTAATTCAAAAACCTAAAAACAGAATACGAATTGATTGATTTTTTTATAGTTGTAATGAGGGTTTTTGCAAACTTAAAACGTTTTTTAACGACCACTAGTTGGATAAATATTTAATTCCAATTAAACATTTCTGCAATCGTATCTACGATGTAATGAGAGCATCTCCTTAAACAGTTTTCAGTGCATTCAACTCGACATTGTTTTTTTACAATATCTTTAATGTTGCCGTTTTAAGACATAAATCATAAGACATTTATTTGCACAGAAAAAAACGTTTTCATCAAAATGTTTTTTTTTTGTCAGGAATTGTATCATGGGGTATTGACTGTGCAATGCCGGATTATCCAGGTAATTAAAATATTTATTCTTATAATGCTTTTTCAGTTGCCTGTAAAAAAATGTGTGGTGCTGTAATTTTAATTCATTCTTACTGAAACCATAACATAATTTATTATTTTGTTTATGTCGAGACATTATTGGTACTCAATCGCTCACTCCTTTATTAATCTTTTCGTTGAAATAATCAATTTAACGGATTATATCGCGTATATTATCTCATTTTAGTTCCCGACGTTTCGGAAGCTTTCCAGCTCTCCATGGTCACGGGTGGACTGAGAAAAGATGTATTTTCCTCTGTCAAAGTTACAATTTGTGCAAACTACCCATTTTTGAAAAAACACAAATAAAGGTGTACATACATGCCAGATGGGCCTAAGCTGTAAAGACAGTTACACATGTGCCAGAAGGGCTTAATTATTTTATTTTAATAATTTACCAAGCAGCATTTCACAAATGAGGCGTACTGAGGAGAAAAGAAACGCTGCAAAGAAAAACTCCCAGGCTACCTCATTACTAATTATAATATTTAAAAACAGAGACTATTAAACTACTTTTAAACAGATAAGATATTTTACACCGTTCGGAAATTAAGGTTTTGCAGTCCTGTGTCTCGCTTGTTCCTTGATGAGATGTATTACAGGATCCCAAGCTGGTGGTAGTGACAATCCATCTTCTCTATTGAAATTAGGATGCTTTTTAATCTCAATAGCCTCGCGTAGCATTCTGGGAAAATATCTTTTTTCTTTGGCAAGGATAGAAGGTTTATCAAACTTAATTGAGTGGTTTGGTTTGTCAATGACGTTTTCACAGACTGCAGACCTATTACAACGACGGTGCTTGACATCTGCTATGTGCTCCTTCACCCGGGTTGATGCACTGCGTTTATTTTATGTTTTATTGTGTGTTTTTTCAAAAATGGGTAGTTTGCACAAATTGTAACTTTGACAGAGGAAAATACATCTTTTGTCAGTCCACCCGTGACCATGGAGAGCTGGAAAGCTTCCGAAACGTCGGGAACTAAAATGAGATAATATACGCGATATAATCCGTTAAATTGTTTTATTTCAATGAGCAATAATCGCGGAAACAGAAGAAAATATTAATCTTTTCGTGTTATATAATGACTAGAAGGCGCCCGCAGCTTCGTTCGCGGTGGAGAAAAAGCCATAACCCCTCTTTTTTTCTTAAGCGTAGTCGGGTAAAAAGTATCCTATAACCATCTGGAGATACGCAGCTACCCGTGTATCAAAAATTGTTAAAATCCGCTTAGCCGATTTTTCGTGATGAAGCCGCAACGACACTCCGAATACTTAAAATATTTTTCGCTTCAGTGACCTCCAAATAATCCCTTACAATAGTTTTTTTTTAATGTCTTCAATGTTTCATGTCAGCCATTTCATTTTTACAACTTCATAATACTATAGATTATGTCACTTATTTTAGCACCACAATCTATTATTCATTTCCGTGTCACTTAAATATTATTTTTCCACAGGAGTCTACACCGTCGTTTCGAAATATATTTCATGGATCAAAAATCAAAGTAAAGATGGGCAGTATTGTATATAAATTATATTATACTCACAGCATATTCTACACATACTTTATTTTGTTCAGAATAAAGGAGAAAAACGTTTTATATAATAATGTTTTGGCTACTTTGGTCAACTCTTCAAATACATTTGAATACAGATTTGTTAAGACAGAAGTCTGAAGTAAAAATGTAGTGCCTAGTTGTTTTTGTTTTTCCCTTTTTACTATTTAGTTGTATTTTTTATATTTTATTTTATGGTTGTTAGTTATTGAGATCTCAAATTTAGACCTGGCTGGCAAGTATTTGATCAAAGCTCCTTAAACACAATATAAAATTAAAAAATAAATAAAATCTAAATTTTACTGCTATACACGATTATAACGCTAGCAAGGAAATGTACCTATATGTTTCACGAAAGGAAAATTTTATTCGTTTCACGTTTTGTAATAACGACTGTGAAATACGATAAGAATAAATGAGAATATTTGTTTTTTACCAGTTCGTACTTCTGTTATCGTGTTAAATTTTCTATCAGGCCAGTCCCATATATTGTAGTAAAGCATGGTATTGCTTACATCACAGGCTTACAGTTGATATGTGAGGAACATATCCAGTAGAATTTTGAGTGAAGTTGTTACCATTAGACTTTTAGTTAAACGCGGACTGAAAAAGGCCAATATATTTAGAAGGCGTACCTCTTTGCCAAATTCTGTCAAAAATAGGTCAACCTGGACCTATGGTTATCAATGTGTGCGTCACTTTGGGTACACTAATTTGACACAATTGTTTAGTGTCCTAAATTGTTAGTGTGTTGTTTTGTTAATCAAATTTTGGAGTGAGATATGATTTTTATGCGCGATGTATAAAGTAACTGTCGGTACTGTACCAGGAAAGAAGACTATGGTCGTTCCACCCGGTACCTATGTAGGTACCAAGGTGATAGTGAATTAGTGCAAAATTAATAAATAGTCATACTGATTCTATTTTACGACTTATGGTTTGACTTTACATGAATATTATCGCGTGCATAATTCCTTCGTGGCGCATAAAGCAGTACGTAAAGATCGGTCGAAACAGTTGTGTTTGTATTTGAAACCGAGTGGTGTCCTACGCATTATGTTTCAAAGGATATTTAATGTGCTGTTACTCTGGGAGTATATTACGGTTAGTATGATTATAGATTATTTTATTTAGGTATTTACTTAAACATTCAAATAATCTACTTATATGAAGCTAGTTAGTTTTTATTTACATTTTAGGTCGTGCCGACGATTGGACAAGAATGTGGTGAGACATAAACATAACATCTTTCTTATGCCAGAAAATAATCTTACGAGTCCCCTTAAGCTCGGCCGAATTTTACAAACGGAGTTTTGTTCTCATTTTAAAACTACGTGTTGGATTATAACGAAACTTTTTATATACTAAACATGAGGTATATCTAGGCCAGAAACCTGAAAAACAAGTTTTGTATGAATTATTTTTGCTGTATATTTTTTACTATGTTTTCTGAAGCTACATAAACTAATTACAGACCTGCATATACCTTAACTTATTCTAAGTACAAAGTTTCAGAGCCAACTAGCTCGTCGCTTTAAAATGAGAGCGTAACTACGTTTGTATGGAGAACCGAGCTTACCGGGGACTCTTAATATTTTTATTTTATTTTATTTTATTTATTTTCTACACATACAATTATCTATACAGGTTAAACCCAATGCGATTAATCTTACAACTAGATATAAATCTCTTTTTTAAATATGGAAGAATAGGAAATCTTCCATATAACTATTCTTTTGAATTAACTCAGAGCACAAAAAAAAACCCTTTTTTTTGTCCTATTCCTATGGCAATATGTAACTTCGATACGGCTGCGACCGGCGCGCGCGTCAATGTTTGCCTACTACTCGGAATAGGAAGGACGTTGCGCTTTATGATTAGCAATTTGTTCTCCATTAATTTTTTCACAATTGAATCAGGTAAATGCTAACTTAAACTATGGGACATTTCAGAATGCGGCGTACCTTCAGACACTATAGTGTCTATGAGGATAGTGGGTGGGAGGCGAGCTGAGCCCTACTCGTTTCCATGGACAGTGGCCATCATCAAGAATGATCGAATGCACTGCGGGGGTGCCATCATTACAGACAGACACGTACTTAGTGCCGGGCACTGCTTCAAGTGGTAAGAGTCTCACATTTATCAACTCACTTATTGTGTAAGTCAGAATTGTTTTACTCGGTTGTTAAATTTCTACTTAAAATCCTGAGTGACAGTGATTCTAAATAGGATAAAAAAACTCAAATCATACTTAAGTTTTATGTTAATACTACTACTACTACTTAGTATTATATTCAGTATAGGGGAGACCGGGTAGGGTTTTGTCACGGGTCCGTTGTCACAGCAGCCATATTGACTAGGAACCGGTGTCGAAACAAAGATTAATACGGGCCCTCCTCGATAAAGCTTTCGCGATCATTCCCCACGGTCGATGTATTTATCATTTCGTTCACTTTTTGGTTGTGGCCGTCGTGTGATTACCAACCCGTGAGACAAACCTTACCCGGTCTCCCCTATCTTAGATAAGATAATAGTAATAAGATGAGTACTTTCATATAAATTGTAAAAGCAATGAAAACAGAATGGGGATAATTTAACATAGAATAATAGCAGGTCTAATCCTCCGGTGCGGTGTTTGGTATATTTGATATTTCTTGTGAAATTACTAAGGTATTTGATGCCGCAGCGGCGCCTGCTGGTCTGTTGCTTTTTCGATTTCAGTAAATCCTTATGCAAATTCTGTGATAAAATCTGGCCATGCCTGATCTGCTATATTTTTCTATCAACTGCTTGTTTCGAAACAGCATTTTTTTAATACCCTACAGATATAACACTATAAAATAAGAGTATATATTCCAAAATACTTACATTTTTTTGTCCAGCATCTTCTGACAGTCTTAGGTCGGTTTCTGCCTTTAAATTATTGATATATTTCGTTTTTGTATATATGTTCGACGAGCTATTTTATGCCTTACTAGCTGCCCGCCCCAGCTTCGCACGGCTGGTTTATATCGTTTGTCTCACTCACTCACTCACTTCTTATACTTACTTATAGAGATTTTCAAACCCAAAATCTTCGCTTTTCCATAAAATTTTTAGTACACAAACACAACAAAAAAGAATTAGCCAAATAAGTGTACGCGTTCTGAAATGATCCGCGAACATAAATTTCTTCAATCGAGTTTTATTTAGATATAAGATTAAAATGTCTTAACAATAAGTAACATTTTTATAATTGACTTCTGTTTAGGGCAATTTGCTTTTGTACAAACACTACTTTCGGTGCTTAAAGTAGACTACCCTCTTGCTGGCTACCCTGAGTAGAAACCAGTCGGCTAATTTTTTTTTTATTCAGATGGTACTCTACAAAGCTTAAAACACCTTGTTAAAATGACTATATAATTATTGTATTTTAGTAGAAACTGAATGAACATTTTATATTACCTATTGAATTATATCTCTGGATTTTAAAAAAAGGTGTTTCTAAATAAGCAGTCGGTAGAAAACCAAACCTGGGGGGATATTGCCAAACGAAATTTTGACAATGGGGAATGGATGAAAATTTTCAAAAATCTTTAAATTTAGTCTATAGGTAGGAATAAGCCTCCTTATTGTCAGAAAAACGGCAAGAATAACAGTACATGTACAGCCATTTTAATCGAAAATATCAATGCTGCATTTGCCGTACCGTGGCATAGGTATAGGCCCACCAACACCTTTTCGTCTTTTTATTTTTTTCTAAGCCACAGAAAAATCTGTATTTTTTTTTTGACAATAAGGAGGCTTATTCCTAAATATAAACAAAATTTCAAGACTTGAAAATTTTCATCCATTCCCTATTGGTATCAAAATCAACTGTCATAGCCCATATTTGTATGGGCTATGACAGTTGATTTTGATTCCGAGCGTCAAACGCGTTACGCAATAAACCCCCCTGTGTACAGTCTTTAGCACTTACATTGAGATACGTGTGTGCTGTGTTTGTCATTACACTCGTGGCTACGTGGTAAGTAGAAAGGAAGATGAAAGTGGAAAGACCAATGCACACGATTTTTGTACGACATTTTTAACACACTTTCAAAGAAAAATGAACTATATTCATAACTTACCTACAAATTGATAAAATTCCGCATGCGTTACAAGTACATTGGTAAACAATCCTATAGTCGGCACGTTTTGCATTAATCATGCATCGATACGTCAAACATAAACACATTCTATTTTCTCGTGATTTTTGTTGCGCGTAAATAACATTTTTAAAAAATAAATAATGAAAGACAAAATGGCGCGCGGCGGCATTATCTATGGGAGCGGAAAACGAGGAGGGTCACCAACACAACAGCCAAATATTATAATAAAGTAAAGTGGATACTTTCGTAAATAAAAATAAATTATTGGAATGTAGCGTTCATTTTAAGTATTGCGAATTATTTAAATAAAACAATTTAACGGATTATATCGCGTATATTATCTCATTTGAGTTCCTGACGTTTCGGAAGCTTTTCAGCTTTCCATGGTCACGGGTGGACTGACCACCGTCGGGAACTCAAATGAGATAATATAGTTTAATTGTTTTATTTAAATGAGTAATAATCGCGGAAACAGAAGAAAATATTATTGCAAATTATTTAAAAAAAAACCTATATTGCTTTTTGTATCTACGTATAAAAATCATTGATGTGCGATTATGTAATGCAAATAGCACGCGTGTTGAATAAGGTGAATGATTGCCACAAGAAGGGCAACTTTACAAGCAAGTGTGTTGAAAATATAATGATTACCTATTACATTCGCAGATTTGCAGTTGTTTTTATATGCCGTTAGTTAAATCCTCTTTCATTCTATTCAGGGACGACCCAAGCCTAATGGACGTGCTCATTGGTTTGGACAACTTAGACGACTTGTCAGAAGTGGAGAAGAGAAACATCTCTAACGTGGTTATACACGAGAACTTCACGTCCACCGCCGTGAGGGACGAGAACGACATCGCCATCGCCACCCTTGGATGGCCGGTGCCGTTCGGACGGACTATCATACCAATATGCTTGCCTAGACCTTGTGAGATACAATACAATACGAATAAGCTTTGTTGCAGACTAAAATTAATTTACAGAAAATTACAAACACAAAGAATTCGAACTTAATTAATTCGATAAAATCTAAAACGTTAGACAACAGCAGTCTTATCACTAAAAAAACGTGTCATTTCAATAATGAGTAGGTGTAACAAAATACGATAGGAAGATAGGAACACCTCATAAGACAAGTACTAAAAACCGACCAAGTGCGAGTCGGATTCGCGCACCGAGGGTTCTGTACAAAATATACGCTACAAATGGTCGTATCTATGAAAGTCCAGTGTTCGCAGAGCCCTACTCCCAAGCAAAATGTACGCGGTGCTCGATCATTTTATATTGGTTACTGATATGATATATATATGATAGACAGACGTAAAAAAAATGTTGTTCAGATTTATTTTGTTGATTGTGCAGTAACAGCTTCCTTCATACCAAATTTCAAGTTTCTAGAACAACTGGAAGTACCCTATTCATTTCAAAAAGTGTCTAAATACGTGTTTTATGGCATACACGGCCGTATCTTTTTTTACGTAAACTTAGAAATTTGATATTTTCACAGCTTCAAGGGACGGTAGACCTAAGTAGGTATATAGTTTTAATTTCAACTCGATACCTCCACGCGTTCCCGTGATAATGGGTCTTGATAGACAGACAGACAGACAGACAGACGGACAGACGGACGGACAACAAAGTGATCTTATAAGGGTCCCGTTTTATTCATTTGAGGTATGGAACCCTAAAAACAACAATAAGAGTTGCTTTTTTAACAAACTTTTGCTCTCCCCACGCAGTACCGGTCTTATGCTAACACTGCACTGCTCAGAATATCTACCAGTGGTTACCGAAGTTCGTATCTCGGTATATATCCTATTCCATTTAGGTATCTACATACGACCCAAGCTTAGGCAGGTATTTTTTTGACAAAGTGGTTGAACGAACCGTTATACTCGTACCGATATGTTTGCTTAGACCTTGTGAGATATACGTAGCTTATCTATAGATTTTATGGGTGACTGAGTTAGATTTAATCAAGAGAGATTAGGCAGAATCTGCCTGTCCAGCATAGCGATTACATTATAATTATAACCTGAGTTGGTTATTAGGGATTATTGGGAGATCTATTGATCAGCAGTGATCGAATTGATGATTCGGTTATATAATTCCAAGAAATAAATACAGTGCGACGTAAGAGTTTCCACAACGAATTAATAGAGCCAACTCTCTATAGGGAAGAAAATATATTCTTAATTAAATGTTAAGCGTTTTCTGTTTGCAGGGCAAGACTTTAATGGGCAAGTGGGTACTATAGTTGGATGGGGTCGTATTGGGGCTGATGCTTCAGCGTCCAAAGTCCTCTTAAAGGCAACACTCAAGATATTGACGGATGAGGATTGCGCGAACTCCAAGTTGGCGCAGCATATCAAGCCTACTATGATGTGCGCTTTCACTAGAGGGAAGGATGGTTGTCAGGTGTGTAGTAAAATGGTGAAGACTGGCGAAGTTTGGAGTAAGTGCAATTATGAGAATGAAATATTTAGGCGAATGCTCTCTACGTTCGTGCTTGTAGGATACCTAAACAAGAGCAAATATTCGAACAAATATTTGTTCGATGAATGTGTTTTTTTCCCCGAGTGTTTAGTTTTATTATCCATTCACCTTGTGGCCTTCCCTCCCCATTGAGCTTTGTTTGATCTTGGTCTTAATTATTTAATTAATTGCTAATATTCAGTCCTTAACTACATTACTTGAGTTTGTAGAGGTACCTACTGACTTGATGCTCCCAATTAAAATGCGATTTTAATTTATGTTTATTTATATTTTTAGGGGGATAGTGGAGGGCCTTTTCTAGTATTTGAACCTTCTGGAAGATACGTACAAGCAGGTAAATTATTTTGTGAAATATATTTTTTATCAAATGTTAATCACTGTCTATGATTATATTAATGACCGCATTTAGCTATACAGGTGCGTTAGGGTAAGACAGAAGTATGGGAAAGACTAAAACTTTACCGAAAATGCTCTAAAGACGTTGAAATAAAGTTCAAAATTCGACCTTCCCCCTACTTCACTTATCCCAACGCACAATTCAACTAGACATTTGTAGCCCAACAACTATATCAAGTTTCAGGGTTGTTGCTATTACTATTAGCTAGAAAATAGATAATAGATACACAAAAATTTACAATCCCCATAAAAATTAAAGGACCTTTAAAAATTGTATACTTAATGAAATAAAACAATTAAATTTACAGTTAAATTGTTTTATTTCAATGAGTAATAATCGCGGAAACAGAAGAAAATATTATTGTATACTTAACTTTAAATAGTAAAACTAAAACTGTTACTTTGGCAAACATTCAAGTAATAATTCGCCAAAATGGAGTCAATGGCATGGCGGTCGGTCGTCTAGAGGTTGTAGGCATGGAGTACGGGCGTAAGGAGAACAATCTCTATATATCCAAAGTGTCCGACAAAAGGGGTTAAATTGGTGGCGCCACTGTAGCAAGTGCGTAAAATAAATTAAGTACCATAAAATGACAATAAAATCACAACGATGCAAGAAAAAATATTTTGGACGTGCTTAAATATTTATATCAGAAGCACGAGTGATTGAGTAGCATTTCGATAAAAATGTTTTGAAATTAGTTACATGCAATTAGAAAAAAATAGATAGTTACATGGCCGGACTGAGAAGTATGAACATTAATTTCATACGCACGCGCCACACTAGCGCCTTTCTGGACGCATTTGGAACTAAGTATTATTTACTGCTGTCCGGTGGACACCTTTTCATCTGTTTTCCTATATGAGTGTGACCTCGTTACCTCTATACTCCTTGGTTGTAGGGTTACGATCCAAAAAATCGAACAATCTCCATCGAAAAACGTCCTATACATAGACAATTTATAAAAAAAAAACAATATGATCACAATAATATATCATCATCAGCCAAAAGACGTCACTGGTCTTAATATCGTCTGTTGACAACCAAATCTCACTAACTAACAAATACCTACTTGAAATAAAGCTCGTATTTCAGTACTGATGTCGCATTGAGATACGAGGTTTTGAAGAGCAGTGACAGATATTTTAGTGAGTTTTGGCTGTCACCAGACGAATATGACCCCTCCCCCTAGATCTAAGACCGCTCCAGACTGACACAACGAAGTATATTAAGTAGGTTCAACCTTCTTGGTATTAAGCAAAGAATCTAACTAGGTACCTACAGTAGATATGCCTGATTTGAAAGTAGCATTTTTATCTTTGTAACAAATCGGTGAACGTAACTTTGTTTCAGGCGTTGTGTCTTGGGGCATCGGATGTGCAGATCCACGATATCCCGGTAAATTAAATTTTGTAAAAAAAAAGTTGCAGTTTTGTTGTTGTTTTGACGTCATGTCATTATTTTTTCATGATTCGTAAGAATAAAAAAAAATCGGGGAAGTATGTACGCCCTATCTCATCGGCCGGTTTTACTTAACTTAAGTTTGCACCTGAGACCTACCTATAGAGATGGATCTAATGAGGCGTAAACTTAAAGCACAGGGTACAATGTAGATTTTAGAAAATTAAACAATTTAGATAGATACGTGGTTATAAATTTTTTGTAACATTATGTCAAATATTTATGAATGCCAATTTATATAATTCGAGAAAAAATATACGGGTAAATCAAATCAAATCAAATCAAAATATTCTTTATTCAAGTAGGCCTAGTTACAAGCACTTTCGAAATGTCAGTTACATGAGAGTGAATGTTTGCTGGGAGAAATACAATATGATCCAACATTTGCTGCTAGGATTAGGGAAACCCAGAAAAACCTAATCAGATCATTTAACTTAAGTGTAATATTATTGATAAAATCATCATTTTTAAAATTAAAATAATCAATAAGATAAATCCCAAAAGGATTGTCAATAAAAAATAAATAATCTAGAATGTGTCTAGAATTAAATTCTAAATGTCAGAGTATATAAAACAATTAAGATTAAAATAATAATAATACCTTAGGTATTCGTTAAAATAATTATTCATATACCTACATGACGCTATAATTTACATTAATCCCACGCGGCTTCATCATTCTATAATAAGCTTTAGAAAATAATTTTCGTTTCACAATATTTTTGAATAGACAACTCAGTTATGCTGCTAGGAAGTTTATTATAAAATCTCACACAGTTACCCATGAATGATCTCCTTATTTTATGGAGCCTAGTAGCAGGCACTGCGAGCTTATGCTTATTTCTAGTATTAATATTATGTATATCACAGTTCTTCTTAAAGTCGGTAATATTTTTATGTACATACATAATATTCTCATAAATGTATTGACAATGCACTGTCATTATATTAATGTCCTTAAACTTATTTCTAAGCGAGTCTCTATAGTTCATTTTATATATCGCACGAACAGCCCGCTTCTGCAGAACAAATATAGAATTAATGTCGGAAGCACTGCCCCATAGTAAGATGCCATACGACATAATACTGTGGAAATAACTGAAATACACTAATCGAGCCGTTATCACGTCTGTTAATTGACGAATCTTACTTACTGCAAAAGCTGCAGAACTCAGTCTATTAGAGAGATTAGCAATACTTCGGAGATGGTATGTTTTTAGGGTTCCATACCCAAAGGGTAAAACGGGATCCTACTACTAAGACTCCGCTGTCCGTCTGTCTTTCTATCTGTCTGTCGGTCTGTCTGTCTCTCTGTCTGTCACCAGGCTGTATCTCATGAACCGTGATAGTTAGACAGTTGAAATTTTCGCAGATGCTGTATTTCTGTTGCCGCTATAACAACAAATACTGAAAACAGATTAAAATAATAGTACATTATTGCTGAGGCCCGGAAAGTAGGGGATTGCCTGACGAGGTGGTTTGCAAGCCGAGCATCGCGAGGCTTGCAAAAGATACGAGCCAGGTAATCCCCGTTTCCGCTGAGGTATATATAATGCTTTTCTCAAATGATGCGAGGAAATAATAATTATGTTGACATTGTGTTTGATATGAACTGTATACTTCAGCATAGAATAAATAGCCCATAAAGTAGGCGGCTTCTACGTTTTGGATTGCTCACTGAAATATGCTAAAACACACTTTCAGAAACTGAATTTGCATGTTTGCTTTCTTTCCATAACATAAATTTGGTCGTACACTTACAAGTAACCGTTTGTATACTCAATCTATACAGTATATACAATTAATGTTATTTTGGAGTCGGTGCCATCGTGTCACAACTTACTAAAATCGTCAATTTTCAATATTTTACAAATTCTTTATATGGCACCGACGCCAAAATAAGATTAATTGTATATACTGTATAGATTGAGTATACAAACGGTTACTTGTAAGTAATTTGAAGAAACTGAATTATGGCGTTATTTTTTACTTTTTAGTTTTTTTTGGAGTCGGTTTTATTTTTTTGTTTAAAAGTTTTTTTCATACAAAATCGGGGGGCATTGACGTCCGGTGGGCATTTATTAATACCGTTATGATACAATACAATAACTCTTTATTGCACACCACACAAAACAGAGTACAGAAAACAATACATTCAAGAGAGGTAAACAACAGGCGGACTTATCGCTAAACAGCGATCTCTTCCAGACAACCTTTGGGTAGTGGGGGTCTCCCCAGAGAGAAAAGAAATTGTACGTATAAGTAGGTGGCGCAAAGCAGTTTATGATGTAGTTTCACGCTATAATTAATTGAGTAAGGAGTGCAATAACAATAAACAACACTTAGACATGTATTTTTCTGTAATTTCCCTTTAAAGAGTAAAAATAGTAGAAACATGGAGGACACTACAAAGTTGATTAACCCATCTCCAGTGGTGTAATTATAATAGGTATCAATTGCCACACAAGCCTTTCGTAATTAGTAACGCGAGCATAATTATCATGGATGGCACGGTAAGCGACCCCCTAGTAGGGTTACCAGATGAAAAATCCAAAAGCCCGGAGAAAAGGCCTTATTTCCATTGAATAATCCTGAGATTTTGTTGCAGTTTGAGAATTTTCTCCTTTAGAAAGATGATTTTTAGTTTCTTTAAGTTTTTATTAAAAATATCTTTAAAATGTACTGGTATGTTATTGAATATTTAAAAAATCCTGAGATTTACAAAATCCGGCCGCAATCCGAGAAGAGTCCAAAAATCCTGAAATCTCAGGACGAATCCTGAGATATGGTAACCCTACCCCCTAGTCCCTGTCTACCCTGCAGATATCTAAGTGTTTGTATAAGGCATTTGGAATTTTAAGATTGCATTACCCTGGCCTTACATTGGCCTGTCTAGGTGATCGTTATTATCTAAATTAATTAAGAAAGTTATGTCATTGTTGTTTCAGGTGTCTACACGAAAGTTAGTAATTATATCGACTGGATACGCAAACATTCGGCTGGAGGACAAACATGCAGATAAAACTAGATTATATTAATTATACCTACTTCTTTTAATTAGTGTGTTTTACTGAGTTTGGAAACTACTTATACAGAGTGTTTGGTAACAGGATGCAAAGCCGAAAGAAGATGATAGTTTAGGCCATTTAAAATATTTTAAGCTATCATGTCTTAGACAAATGTTATAGTGTATTTTTTTTATATATGAGTTCTTACATTTTTTCAGAGAAAACTCCTACTATTGTCGAAAAAAAGGAATAACATTTGTCTAAGACATGTCTGTCTTAAAATGTTATAAATGGCCTAAACTATCGCCTACTTTCAGCTTTGCATCCTGTTACCAAACACTCTGTATATATTTACGAGAAGGTGGGACCTTCTATCTAGTATAACTTCGTACTCGGAAGAGACAACGTCATACCCCTCGTTTTTACTTGTGGAAATTGTGTTGTGGAAAAATAGTGGAAATTACGGAGCATCTAGTTTTTACCGGTAGCAGCTCATTATTTTATTTGTACTCGTATTGTACAGAAGTAAGTAAGTAATACATGTACCTTACATAAGAGAAGAAAATAAATATGTACAATTCAGCTAAATCTAAAAACGTATTCTAAGCTAAATAAATCAATCCTAAAATGTACAAATCCTCCAAATCAATCAATCCTCCGTTTTTACCTAGTCTTTAAAAGTTGAATTTAACTCATACTAACAACATGGTTTTTTTATTCAGTAAGGTTTTGTAATATAAATAAATATGTTTAATTGAGAAAACAACGAAACAAAGACATTTACGATTATCGTAACTTTTTCACGCAACTACGCATCCTCTACAAATGAAGCTATTCAACTAATTTCTACTCAAATGACGTAAGGTTTGAGCTGCTTTTAAATTAACCATGTCTCCATTAGACACGGCTTTATTTTTTCAAACACTGAATCCACTCTTGAATGTTAGATATCTTTTTATAAGTGCATTAAATGCTTAAAATATCTAAAACAATGAGCATACATTTAGTTTGTGATCAATATTTCTGGGTCAAGATCATATTATGTAGGTATGATTTTACTTTAGAAGTATAAACTGCTGCAGATAATAATACTTTCTCAAGTAAAAACAAATCGTAAAAAAGCCAATGAAAAATAATACTTATATAGCATTAGATATATATAGCATTAGACACTTCAGTACCTATGGCACGTTTAAATGTATTAATTGTCTCTTGATTTTTTAATTATTTATACAAAAATAACATCAACAACACCGAAAAACTATACATTTGAATAAGTTAATCTACTAGCATGTGCGAGCGACGATGTGTTTTTGCTCAAAAATAATAAGCATAGGTTCTGTACGATTATACCCCGGTAATTATACGGTTTTGTACAGGTCTCCCCTATCTACTAGACGACGATATATTTACTTATATGAAACATCCAAGACTCATAAAACAAATATTTATGCTCATCACACAAATACTGCCCCTCACCGGGATTTGAACTAGGTACGTACTAATTAAATCCAGGACCGTCAGCCGCGCATGCAGCTCCTCCTGCTGAGCTAAACCGATCGTCAAAATGATCTAAATACCTACACCAAATCTCTAAGTAAATTAGATGGCGAACACTGATATTTCTAAAGGGACTAGCTTCTGCCCGCGACTTCGTCTGCCTTAAATTCGTTTATCGCGGATAAGGGTACTTTTTGCGCATAAAAAGTAACCTATGTCCTTCCCTGGGACTCAAACTATCACGATTACCAAATTTGATCAAAATCGATTCAGCGGTTTAAATGTGAAGAGGTAACAGACAGACAGACAGACAGACACACTTTCGCATTTATAATATTAAGTAGGTATGGATATTTAATTCTAGTGAAATATTTATATTCTGAGTGCATTTTACATTTTGAAAGGAAATGCACAGTTAATACTTAGCACGATTGTACACGTCCGTTGAGAACGAGCGAAACATGTATGATGCTTGATGTCCTTTTCTTACTTACATCGTGCGAAAGAGTACGGCAAGAATGTATGGCTTGGACTTGGCGAGTGTGTAAAGCCAGGATTAGTGTGGCGCATTGTAGCGTTCAACTTCACCGACATCTATATGCGTCTCTTTTTTACACAGGCTTTAGTTATATGGCTGTTCTGTTGTCATCGTGAGACGCCCTTCTCTTCGTGTTGTTGCCATCGGTTTCGTGTCGTATACATTTTATTTAGTTCATATATATATTTCGTATATGCTATGCGTGCAGTACAATGCGCTTTGCGCTCGACAATATAGGTAGACTGGCATAATAAATATTTTTTTACCTAAATGTAGTATAATAAGTTGTTTCTTTGTGACTTATAATTAAGCGACTTTGTTTAAGTGACATGCATTAAGTTAGCACCATCAAAATGCCCGGAATACGAAAATATCGTCGAGATACTAGCGAAGTCAGCTGTTGTTTAAAATATGTTATTTTTGGTGTAAACGTGTTGTTTTGGGTGAGTACTCTCTCACTATCCTACAGTAAGTCTATAGTAATGTTTCTAAACATTACTATAGACTTACTGTCGGATTGGGTTTATTCTGATTAAAAGTCGCGTTGTTACATTGCTTTTCTTAGTGTTAGTGTTAACGCCTAGCCTACAAGTGCAGTTCAAGGCTAGAATAAACAAAAAAGAAACAAGTTGGTAAATCTTAAGTATCTGGAACAACTGAATTTTCATATTGTCGACAATATTGGCTAGCCAGTGTGTCAGTATAGTCTTTTGTTTAGAAGTATTAAATTGGGGCCACCTCAATTATTGTAACAGTACTTGACATTACACATCCTCTTGTTGGTCGCGAATTTAAACATGAGGGCAAGGCACTAAAATGCAATGTATGATTAGAAAGATGAACACTTTGAATAAAGAAACAGCATTAACAGCAAATAGGTCATTGCCTCGCCAAAAAATTGTCCACTTAAACATTAAATTGTTATGAATTTATGACTGCCTTGAAATTGTTGTACCAATTATACCAACACACTCAGTGAACTTGATAATGGATTGTTTATGAAAGAGTACAAATTGAACATATCAGTAAAATATACCTATTTATTATCAAGATTGGGGATTTGGACATTATTGTCTCCGTTACGATTTTTTTAAAGATCAAATATATGGTACCTACTCAAAAGCAATATAAGATTCTGTTTTAAGCATCTGATACACCTAACATTTATTTATTGTTTTCCCTCATTACAATTTTTTTTAATCAATGGGTTATTGGGTATAAAAATGTGCTAGGGACTATTTTGAAGGTCACTTAATAAAATAATATTTTCTTGGATTTTTTTTGTG
Organism: Hedya salicella; assembly: GCA_905404275.2. Lineage (NCBI taxonomy): Eukaryota > Metazoa > Arthropoda > Insecta > Lepidoptera > Tortricidae > Hedya > Hedya salicella. The sequence continues at coordinate 32,567,549 of FR990097.1, forward strand.
TGTTTGTATGTGTTGTGGCTTCATCATGCCAAAGCAGCTAGACAAATATAAACTTTCTTTGTACATGGATAGCATCGCATCGACAGATGGTTATAGTATACTTTTATCAGACTACACTGAAAAAAAGAGGGAATAAAGAAATCTCTCCTGATGAAGTTGCTCTAGTATATGTATAATTATGATAAAGTAAGCATCATATAACATACTTGCTTGGCCATACAAATTTAAGAAAAGATATGTACATTATGTTGATCACTTTAATTTATCTGCTTTGCCTCAAGGTTGACTGGTAGAGAATGCCCTATGGCATTAAGTCCGCCTTTCATACAATAAGTTTTTCTTTTGTGCAATAAATTAAATAAATAAATAAATCACCAGCCCATATATTATTTCTGTGCAAAAGTCTGATTGCTCCGTTGCCGTGTTCAAAAACCAACAAACACCACACTACTTGCATGTATAATATATATGTAGGGATAGAATGTAACTTTTGAATTTCGAAAGCTTGCTACATATTTTGGAATATATCCTAATCATACTGAGATTGGGCTCATAAGAATCGTCTTGGTGAGTAGTTGAGAGATGATTAGAGAAAAGAAAGCTTGTCTAAAAATTACATTTCTGTCATAAACTTATTACTCTGAAAATTTTCTTTGCAGTTCCTGGGTCTAATAGTGCTTGCTGTGGGTGTGTGGGCATGGACAGAAAAGGACACATTCAACAACCTGTCTCAACTGACCAACATAGCGCTTGATCCGGCCTTCATATTGATGTGTGTTGGTAAGTGACCTTACAACATCTTGTAATCTGATGCAGTATTTAAAATTTTCCACATTTGGCCTGATGGGAGAGGTAGATAGCCTAGCTAGCTCTTTGGAGAAGGAAAAATAAGTTGCGGTAGAAAAACAACTTTGATGAAATGATATATTGAAAGTGATGTGTTAGGGTTTTTCCCTACATTTCAACCTTTGTCAGTCCCATGGCCCGAATATTGAAAAAACCGGCCAAGTGCGAGTCGGACTCGCGCACCAAGGGCTCCGTACAAAATATACGCTACAAACGGCCATATCTACGAAAATTCAGTGTTAACCCTACTCCTAAGCAAAGTGTATGTGATGTTCAGTCTTTTTATATTAGTTCCTGACATAGACAGATGGACATAACATTAATAAATTATGATAAAATTTCAACTGTCTCACTATCACGGTTCATGAGATACAGCCTGGTGACAGACAGACGGACAGTGGAGTCTTAGTAATAGGGTTGTGTTTTACCCTTTGGGTACGGAGCCCTAAAAAAGAGCTTCAACAGCAGAAATTCATACAATGACACACAGTACTTGCAGGTTTTTATTGTATGTAAAATTACTTTCCTGTAATGTATTTAACATCTGTGTTTCGTGACAGTAGGGAAATGGTTCAAATTTAATACTTATATGCTTCAGATGAAGTCAACATTGTGATTTGTTTGCCTTCATTGTCTACCTTCTACTATCGATAATTAACTTCAGCTATTGACAACTGGAAGGCATCTTATGCTTATAGCACAGGCTTTTACCTATTATAAGCGTAAGCGACATTTAGAAAAAACATGAGATAAATATCGTTAAAAAAATATTTCGGCGATGTAAATCTTTTTGAACAATAAATACATTATTAGTATGTTGTACATGGTGTCTATTAGCCATTTTTGTACCTAAATTGTACAAAAACTTAGTGTGGTAACTACTAATAGGTGTTCTTAAAATACAAAGATCCAAATAATGAAAAAATTTAAGACTCTAACCGGATTTGAACCAGTGCCTTGTGGCTTGCCGGGGCGCACACTGCCAATTGAGCTACAGAGCCCAGTCAGCTTTTCTTCAAATTTTGTCACTCCTTGTTACAAGGCCTTTGCATTTTTGTATTATAACCGGCTTTTCACCAAAACAATCTATTACTAATTTGAGTCAGCTTTTTTACAAAAAACTAATTTACAAAAGATATGAGATAGAAAGGGAAACGATTAACATCATTAATAATATCTTAGAACAAATAAGAAGTAAGTTTATTTTTAATACCTTTTTACCTGAAAATGGGACAATGTAGCTAAGATGATGGAACCAGTGAACCAATTGAAACGGTAGGCCACCATGGAAGTATATCAAAGTGTGACGGTATTAAATAAAATCTTAATTGTTACATATAAGATATCACTTTGACTTATTTCTATAGTGGTCTAGGGTTCCAACTAGTTGACTGTAAATATTTAATTATTATTGTTTTATTTTTTAAATATGTTCATAATGTGCAATGTCTGATCCATAGCATTATATTTTCAGGGGCTATCACGTTTATAATCGGCTTCACGGGCTGCGTAGGCGCATTGCGTGAGAACACCTGCCTGCTCGCTTGCGTGAGTACAATTACACGTCATTAACACCCATTTACAAACATTAAATCACATAATATTTTTTTAACATTTACCTACTTAACTTGATTCCTTATCAGACAGACTATAGCTCTTAGGGATTTGTTTTAAAGTCTTAAAATTATCTTTTATGAAACAAGATAATATAATAGCAATGGACAAAAACTGCGTAGTAAATACAATTAGTTGGTAGGTACTAACGATGTCAATTATACTTGTTTCAGTATGCAGTGTTTCTAGCGTTGTTGCTGCTGTCTGAGATGACCACAGGGATACTGTTCTTTGTCTTCAAAGACTGGGTAAACACATAAATCTACTTACTCCTAGTTTCAAGTCTTACAGCAACAACTACTGGACCGGTTGTTTTTTAAATAAATGGTTGTAAAAATTAACCTGGTATGTGGGGCTCTGCTGGGTTCGAATATTTTATCCCTAGCTGCCCGTGGGATGGTGTGGTTCACAACCCATCACGTCTCGGTCCCAGCGAGAGCGAAGAGTGGGCTAAGGAGAGCCGCTTTGCTACGTTTAATGTAAGGGGAGGAATGAATGATAAAATAGATGAAGTATGTCAGATGATGGATGCGAGAAATATTGATTTTCTGTGTGTGAATGAGACAAGGTTGTGACAGAACAAAATGAAGAGATTAATGAATGTTGATGAAGCGGCAGTTGTATGCATATAGGACCGTGGCAAGTGGAAGGAGGTAGAAGGAACAGGAAAAGGAGACAAAAGATAAAAGCAGTTTAGAACCATTTAGTATTCTGCTTGCTTGGATCTGGAAACTTGCTTTCTTGGAACCTGGACACGAAAAAGTTCACTTACTGGATGATAATGTATTTAAATAAAGTCTAGACACTGTGGTAATATTTACAACTAGAAGGCAACTTCGTTCGTGTAAAAAGAAAAAATCGTAAGTCTCTTTTTTGGTTCAGAGTGCAATCGCCTATTTATATAAGTACTACTATGTGCCCTTGCGCTCCTTCGTTCGTCGAGGAGAAAGTCATAACCCTTCTTTTTTCTTCACCGTAGTCGGGTAAAAAGTGTCCTATAACCATCTGTGAATGCCCACCTACCCGTGTAGCAAATATAGTTGAAATCGGTGTAGCTGTTTTGACATGATGTATCCACAACTCACATCACGTCATCACTAATTTTTTTGAGTATATATGTAATTATTATGATTATGTAACACATGATAACAATTATAATGTAATTTACAGATAAAACAGCAAGCAACAACTGGTTTCCAGACCTTCATCACACATTACAGAGAAGATCCGGACCAACAGAACTTGATTGACTGGATACAGGAAGAATGGGTAACAATATTTATTAATCCTATTACTTTAAACAAGCAATTCTCGTATACATATACTGGCTGACACATTTAGATCCGTCAGTATGGGAAAGTCTTAACACTTTCGCAACCGGGCAAAATTTCGAACAATACCCCAGAAACCGACTGAACTCGCCAGGTGGGCTAAGACGAGCAACGCAACGCCGCACGCCGCGTGCCCGCTAGGCGGGCACTAGGCGGTTGCTCAGGGCTGTGCCAAGTAAGTGATGTATACGTGAATAAAATCAAAGATTTTTTATTTTTTCAATCTCATTAGGTGAAGTAAAAACACACTGCCTGTATATTTAAAATCAACCGTACCTACTTTTCGACCACATAATAATCAGAAGTATTAAAACCTTTCTGTTAGTATCAGCCCTATGGTGGCAAAGATGCCATGTGTGCCCGTCAGGCGAGTTCTTTGGCGTGGCGTGTAGGTTTAAAGCTACTGCCCGCCTGGCGGGCTTAGCCGGCATCTGAGCAAACATTACGAGTGCCTACCAGGCGGGTTTTTGGTTGCGAAAGTGTTAAACTATAGGACATACGAAGTAGTAGTAAGAAAAACTGCATTCATAGATTAAAAAAAAAACGTGTACCTACTCAGCTCGGGAATAGAACCCCGAAGTTTTGAAAAATAAAACTAACACTATTTCTATTTAGACATCGATTGTGTAGGTCTTAAGATTAATTATTTCAGAGGGTCCTGCTATGATCAACTGTCCGTCGGTCATAGTCAGGGTACGGGTACGCGACCCCGGACTCCTCGAGCTGCCAGTACCAAAGTTTCCCTCCCTCCTTTCCAGGTCCTCCTCTCCCTATCCCTATTACCTTCCCTTTTTTCCTACTTCCCACCTTATTTTCCCGTAGAAACGATCCCGCGTGATTGTGCGCATACTAACAGCGAGGCATTGTGGAAGGTCGAGGTGATAGACTAAGATCTTATTATTATCGCCAGACACTGCATCCGAATTCTCTTCTGGTCGTAGCGGTTCACCGTTCCACTGGAAACAAGAGAGCTAGGACGAGACAGTGCACCTGCGTTTGCGCGTGCGTTTGTGCACTTTAATATCTCCTGCGCGTCTGACTGCTTCCGAACAAGGACTCCGATATGGTGTTAACTCCAGTGGCGATGGGTTGAGGTAGAGAGGTCTGGTTTGATGCAGACCAGGCTTTGTCTGATGCCTGCACATTGGCGGCTCTAGGGGTGCGGTACGCATCGTGGTCGTTTTCGCTCTGCGTAGGGGAGACAGAGCGGGCTCGGCAGCACCTAGAGCGACAAAGCAGCCCTGTTTAGGGAAGCGCTGCTTTCCCCGTTTAACCGGGGAGGGGGCTAGAAAAGGTGCCCTAAAAAAAAGCTCACTCCAACCTAAGAGGATGGTAGTAACCGCGGCTGCCTCCGCATCTTGTAATTCTCGGTCGACGTAACAATAAAACAAATGTTAAAAATGTTAAAAGACCTGCACTGACTTTTAGCGCGTGGAACGTACGAACGCTTCTAGACCGTAATGAAAACGCTTGTCCTGAGAGAAAAACTGCTGTAGTAGCTAGAGAACTTGGCCGATACAATGTGGACGTGGCTGCTATCAGCGAAACACATCTTGCCGATGAGGGAGAGCTGGTGGAAAACGGAGGAGGATACACTTTCTTTTGGAAAGGTACAGACTCTTCTCAACCGAGGCGGTCAGGTGTTGGATTTGCGGTCAAAAATTGCCTTGTAAACAGACTACGAGTGTATCCAGTCCATATTTCGGACCGTGTCACCACGCTGCGCCTTCACCTGGAAAACACCAACTACCTTAATGTCATCAGTGTTTATGCTCCAACGGTAGACAAATCTGATGACATTAAGGAGAAGTTTTACGAAGAACTAACACTTTGCCTCGATGGTATACGTCCTAGACAACAGATCCTGCTACTGGGAGATTTGAATGCCCGCGTCGGACGTTGGCCTTAAAGTTCTGGGCAGGCACGGAGTCGGTAATATGAACAGTAACGGTCATCTACTGCTTAGCTTTTGTGCACAATTCGACCTAGCTATTACTAACACAATGTTCAGACTACCTGCCAAACACAAAACAACATGGATGCACCCTAGATCGAAGCACTGGCATCTGATTGACTATGCCATCGTAAGGCAAAGTGACGTTTCGCAGGTCCAAGTCACTCGTGTCATGCGTGGTGCACACTGTTGGACAGATCACCAGCTTGTTGTCGCTAAGTTACGTCTCTGCCTTCGCCGTCCTCGAAGATCCGGGAAAACAAAGCCAGCGTGTTTAAACGTGGATAGGCTGAAAGATCTAGAGGCGAGAAAGGAATATATTGAAGCTTTGACCGGTGCACTGCAGTCCGTGAGTCATGAGAGTGACGATGTCGATACTCTGTGGAAGTCTCTGTCTTCTCACGTTCTGGACACTGCGAGAACTACCCTTGATTCAGCAGTACGAAAAAACGATGACTGGTTTGATGAGAATACCAGCGTTCTGACAGAGGCATTGCATAGGCATCGACGTCTCCTACGGGGACGCAGTGGACTACGGCAAGGTGGAAACTCTGCGGAGGTTAGACAGAGTGACCAGGAACTGAGAAAACTATCTCGGGAAACGAAATAAAGGTGGTGGCAGGATAAGGCTCGTCACATGCAGTGGCTCGCAGATACAAACCAACTTGGGGAGTTTTACGGGGAGGTAAGAAAGTTGATCGGTACAAACTACCGTGTAAATGTACCTCTCAAGTCGGTTGACGGTGCATGCCTTCTTAACAGCAGGGAGGATGTACTGCAACGGTGGGCAGATCACTAACTCACTGCTCAATGTGGATCGATCAGCCGATCTAACACATATCAGCGAGATACCTTAATCCCCTGAAGTTACTGAGTTGGATGAGCCTCTGTCTTGTGACGAAGTTTTTCGTGCCATTAAACAACAGCAAAACAAGCGCGCGGTTGGCGTCGACTTTATATCTGGTGAACTGCTGAAGTACGGCGGTGAGGAGTTGCAGTCTTCCATATGGGCACTTTTTGTTCGTATGTGGGAGGAAGAGCGTGTTCCGAGTAGTTTTAAACTCTCTCGCATTAGGGCTCTATATAAGAACAAGGGTGATCGTGCGGATTGCAACTCTTACCGTGGTTTTTCACTTCTAACGGTCCCTGGAAAAGTCTGCCAGAATACTTTTAAACGGTCTCATGGAGTTATCTGAAGAGATCTTGCCTGAAACATAGTTTGGCTTCCAACCTGACCGGGGTACCTGTGAGGCCATTTTCTCATTGCGTTAACTTCAGGAGAAAAGTAGAGAACAGGGTCAAAATCTGTACCTCTGCTTCGTTGATCTCTGAGGGTCGAATAGCTAAGCGCATCTTTTACTCGGAGCTCGAGGAGGGCAAGCGAAGGCATGGCGGACAACTCCTCCGGTATAAGGATGTGCTTAAGCGATGAAAAGTTGCGATATTGACCCCACACAATGGGAGAATCTGGCAGATAACCGCCCGAAATGGAGATCTTCAATCCAAAATGCTACACTCGAATTTGAGTCCCGTCGGCTGAGGGAACTTAACGTAAGACGGGACGAGCTGAATGCCCGACCACCCGCGGAAATCATTTACAATATCATCGACGGTGTGCTCACATGCCCGGTATGCGAGTCTTCTCGAATAAGATTGGGTACGAGAGCCACATAAGAGCACACGAACGCCACCAAACCCGGAGTTGAAGCAGTCGCCGTGGTCGAAAACGGCCGGAATAATAATCATAGGTCTTAAGCAGTAAATGTTACTATAAAACATGATGTCTAAAATGAATAAAATGCAGTCTTTTTTTAAATATATGATGCAGTTTTTCTTATGACATGGTTCCTAAGAAGAAATTTTCGTATGTCTTATAGTTTAAGACTTGCCCATACTGATCGATCTAAATGTGCCACCCTGTATATGTACCTAACTGGTTTCTTATTTGATATGTAGGCACAATTCAAGTATCCCAAAGATACTAGGGTCATCGCTGGTCAGTTTATTCATAAAAACAAAAAACAGTTTATCTAGATAGGTTTCAGCCACCGAGCAAAGCTCGGTCGCCCAGGGTCATGTACTATATTGCACAATGAAAGAAAGTGCAAATGGCGGACTTAACATGATTTTAAAAGTAACAGTGAATCATAGAAATCAGAGAATTCACACATGACAAATTCGAAAGATGGAGTTTTGCACGTGAGTTCCTTAATGCTTCTACTTAAAAGTGAACAAGAGTTCCAATTCAAAAATTCCATAATTGTGCCAAATTTCAAGTCATTCCGAAACCGGGAAGAGGCTCTTTAACTTGCAAGTTTCTAAAATAGTCATTACTGTATCTACCTTGTACACAGGTTCGAAAACACCACATCTATACTATTATAAAGTTGTAAAAATGAGATGTCTGTGCATTGAAGATATATAAAAAAATATATTGTTACGGACTATTTGAAGGTCACTAAATTGAAAAAAAAAATGTTTTTGATTTTTGTTTCTGCTTAAATATTTGTTGTGGCTTTATCACGACAAATCGGCTAAACGGATTTCTACAATTTGTGGTACACGGGTAGCTGGGTATCCGCAGATGGTTATAGGACACATTTTATCCGACTACGGTGAAGAAAAAAAATAAAGGTTATGACTTTTTCTCCTCCGCGAACGAAAGAGCACAAGGGCACTTTGTATTACTTATATAAATAGGAAACATCAAGACTCAGGAACACATATTTATGCTCATCATACAAATATTTTCCCTAATCGGGATTTGAACCCAGGATGTAGCTTCAAATGTAGATTGAATACCGTTTGTTCCAGTTACAATGCTGCGGGGTGGAAGGCCCTCGCGATTGGGACCGCAACGCGTACTTCAATTGTTCGAGCGGCGCGGTGGGGTCGCGCGAGGCGTGTGGGGTGCCCTTTAGCTGCTGCCGCAACAAACCGCAGGACATCATCCGCAATAAGCAGTGCGGGTACGACGTGCGGAAACCCACTTACGTGAGTACTTATCACTAGCCTTTGACAGCGATATTATGCCTGAGAGGACTTTGCTACAACAACCGCAATGCAGAAGAGTTCGTCCAGTACTAAACAACTATCACATCTATTTTGATATTTATTACATGCTTAGATCAAACGACTATTAAGCAATAGGAATAATAATAGTAATGTTTAATGTAGTTTATTTTCATTGTTTAATAGAAGTTGAATAAGGCTTTTATTGAAGATAAAAAGGGCTCTAAAAACAAATTGGGTTAGTCAAATTGGGGTCTCTAATTGCACTTCTTGACTCATGGGATCGAAGCAGAACTGTCAGCATATAGCTATGCCGTGTCGCTTTCCCCAGTGATTGATGGCCCTTTTTACTTTTAATCGAAACACTTAGTTGAAAAATTCTAATTATTGCTTCTGTTCCATTAATATTATCGTGCAAAATGGAACTATTATTACACTCACTAACTATCTAAAACATAATTTCTTTACAAAATGGGAGAATCTACAAAACTGCTCTGACTAGAGGAAAACTTTTGCATCGGGGTCAGCATATACCTACCAGGAACAGACTACATAATTGGAGCACTGAATATAATTAAGAGTTTAGGGGTTCCAACATTCTATCGGGTCTTTGCCTGGTTTAGAATCATTGTTTTCTGGACAGTCATCTTAAGCTCGTAAGACATTATATAAGTATTGAGATGGGAGGTGACGTTATTATATTGGCGGGCGAGGACTGTATATTGGGTAAATCTAGTGGGCGGAGAAAAAACCCCGATTTGCTTGAACTCATAATGAGTTAAATAAGTATTGAAATTGGGGGTCATGTTATCGTGGCAGCAAGGGTCCGAGCGAGTGATCCACGAGCGCGGCTGCCTGGCGGCCGGCGAGGACTGGCTGCAACGGCGGTTTGTGGTGGTCGCCGCGGCTTTCCTCGCGCCCATCGCACTTAAGGTCCCCGATAGCAACTGTAGCGCCTGGACCGTTCAAGTTTCCGTTAACATCATGTTATTAATTGAACCCATTTCTTTGAGAATGTATAACAACCGTATTAAAATAATCCTGTCCAAAGCTCAGTATTATCACAACACAAATATGATCTATCTAATTACCTTTAGTTGGTAATTTTTCGACGTTTCAGACGTCGTGTTACGTCCATAGTCTCGAAGGAACTGGAGAGGCGGATAAGAAGATGTTGATACCCGCCTCTCCCTCTCACCAGCACAGCATCGTGCAAGTTTAAATCAATGCAAAACAGCAGCCAGTAGTAGAGGCCTCATTAACAAGAACACCGCGGCATAAAAGAACCTTGATTGGGCCGAAACATGTTCAAGCACCACTGAGTGGTGATAATTCGCCGCAGGCATTATAAATAAATAAATGCCCCATAAACCTAAGTTGCTTAGGGTGAATTCTATCTCGCTGGGATCAAACCCCAATATCAACATTCATTTCGCTGTACCAAGACCGCTGAGTCAATTACTGGTTTTTGTGTGCGACAAGCCCAAATTCGCTCCATAGACACACGTTCCTGCCATTTTGAATAAAGAGAAAATGTATTTTGAATGTTGTTCACTCTACGGCTTTTGTTTACAGATAATTTAGTGACACTGTGTATTAGTACGGGCCATGATTACTTGATATCGGTTGTTAAGCATTTTTTAACATTTACGCCGCTTCATTTATGTGAAAATGATGAGCTGAAGCAACGAAAACTTGTACGAAGTCCCTATAAAGTGTGTGTCCATGCACTGTTGAGTGGAATGCTTTGTCGAACCTTTTTAAAGCGACGCATAGGAATAACTATCTTGTAGCTAGTAAAAAATGTAGTCTCACAATATTATACTCGCTTTAAAAGCTGTTATCGCATGTAGCTTAACAGTAGTATTCGTACAGTTAACTGAAAAGGAAAGACCGTTTTTAAGCGAACAATAGTAACAATATTACTTACCCAGAGGCTGTAAAAGAAACAAAACCCGAAATCGCAGGTTTTTGTGACCTGAGCCGCAGGCGAGAGATGTAAATATGCGATAGAGGGCTTTCTTTTTTACTGTCCGTGGTGAGTACACAATTTAACGTCTTCACCTGGCCATAATGCGAATTTTACCACACGCAATTATGGCCAGGTCGGACGTAAATTAGTTTAAAAATCGAATTCGAACAACGCCGCAAACGAACGTCTTTTCTTTTACAATATTTTGTTTCAGCGTAGATGAGTGTGTCATTTGCATTTGTTTTATTTTTTGTTCTCTTTCTTTCTAGAATTATGATATTGCTAAGATAATACATGAGAAAGGCTGTCTAGAAGCAGCCGAGGAGTGGTTTGACCGTAACCTCCTCGTTGTCGCTACGTCTGCCGTTTGTACTACTTTTGCACAAGTAAGTTTTTGTTTGTAGTTGCACTAATATTTGGAGTGTTTTTTTAAAAGGGTGCATATTTTTCAGATTATGAAATTAAGAATGTCGCTATTGTTGACAGAAAAAAGGATTAAGCCCTTTTAAAATACACTTCAGTTGAACTGCTTGAATTTTGGCATGAATTTGTAAATGTAGTTTTGAGTAAGCTTCAAATAATGAATTCAGTTGCAAATAATGCAATGCACTACGTATTAATAATGGAATTATTTTGATAAAATGGTTAGGCTATTGCTGGATTGAAATGGTCTTATAAACTAACTTTGTTCAATATTTAAGCCGTACAGTTTCTATGTCGCGAGAAACTTACCATCTATAGAATATATGGATATAAATACTATACAGAAAACCAACGCATAAACAAATAATTTCATAATTCACAACGACAATAACCTTTCAGTGAATCAATAGCCTTTTTTAACGTAAAGATTCATCTTTTATGTTTCTTAACAGATACTGGGAATATGCTTCGCTCAAAACCTGCGCGCGGACATTTTCGCCCAAAAAGCGAAATGGCACTGACAATCAGCCCCTCCTGCGGCCGTGTGACGTAACAGTACTCACACCCTCAACCCCTACCAAGCGCTCTACACCCTCCCCGCCCCCCCTACGATCCCCGTACTCACTTGCCACCTGGACAGGTGAGCGACATCTAGCGGGGAGAGACGACACCGAGTTGCCGATGCTTGCTAGTTTCGTGAGATTAGACTAGGTGGCGCTGTTGTTAGTCAAGATTACAAGTTAAGAACATAGATTTAGAATAAATGGATTGCGCACTTTTAAGAGGTTATTCAGCTGCAGTTATATTAATTAGTATTTTTTTCATTGTTGACATTTTTCTCGAAGTATAAAAAGTTTTTAACATGTACAGTCAACTGCAGATAATAGTTATTCCCGCCATAGGTACTCGTTTGGGTGACAGGGTATATAATTATACTGACTGTCCATACTTTTTACTACCAATGGACCACTGACGTAAGTCACCTGTTTAGCACTGACGTAAGTCACCTGTTTAGCATGTTTTTTTTATTACATTGCATTTAAAGACACCCTCTTCTATTCTTTTATCCAACATTGATATTATTCTTAATGTTGGCATTTCTACAGCAATCTATTTACGCTAAATCCGTATTCGTAAACTCTTGTTAACTTATGTAACTATCATTTCTTGAACTCTCACTTCAAAGCTTTTTCAAACATGTCCAAATCTATCACTTTCACGTCTTGTCCCGCATCAGACATTTGTTCAAGTTATCTCGATGACATAGTTTATGAATTAATGTTGATGTCGTTGTAAGAATTGTCCAGTATGTAATGTAGTGAAAGTGCAGTCAGTTTACAGTGCTGTATTACAAGGTCCATTAAAACGAGAGGACTGTTTATCGCCATATTTTTGAATCGTGCGCCGACTGCAAGGAAATAACCCAGGCAAAAGCTAGATGGCGCTTTAAAACTAAACATTTAACGATATGTTATTGTGATCAAAGAGAGTATTAAAGTAACAATAGAGATGGTGCCTGATTTCAAAATTTGTAATAATTATATAAGATCCTGATAAAACAAGCAAAATAAGGAACTACGTTAAAATGTTGAGTGCGATAACTTACGTGTAGCTTTTTTATGAGCCCTTAAGGTTGCGTGTTGCGTGGGAAAGTCCATTCCTAAAGTATGAAAATATTAATAACAAATAATACCATTAAATAACCCATAAGTTTTGTTGTTAAGCCGTTACGATAAGCAAGTTTTAACATAGCTGCAGAACAAATTTCTCGATTTCCCCATACAAGATACTAACCGTGTGACGTCACTAAGGCAATAAGCTGTGTTGTATCTCGGGGTAGGCAGTTTTTATGAGATTAAATTAGTTTTTTCACCAATATTTTTAATATTGAGAGGTCGTTCTATAACATTCATACAGAAAAAAGTTGTGAAATAGCCTGTTAGTTGGTAAACAGCTAATAATAAATAAATCATGACATTTAAATACTGTGTCACGCTTGAAAAGTTAAATAATTGTAAATCATCATCCTTATACATCGCGTTCTAAATATCAGGGAACTGCTCTTTGTATGGCGTTTGACATTCGTCTAGTTTTAACGGTCCTTGCTGTACAAATAATAAGTCTGCCGAATTACTTACTCACTGTTTATCACTAAGCACAGGTAACTAATAATCCATTCGCAGCAAACTGTAGGACTGCCCCAGAAATGTAATGCCCGGAAATTATAGACTAATGTATGCTTACATCCCTAGAATTTGCTGCGAATTAAGTACTATAATAGCTACCATATTTGGGTCGCAGAATTATTCTCAGATAGTTTGTGAGATTTATCACAACCATGTGCAAAAGTTAAGGGATTACATGAAGTTGAATATTCTAATACTTGTTTATAATTTAGTTGTGTTGTCAAGCTTTCGGTTCGTATACTAAAAAACACCATGAATTATGATGTATTAGTAGCGTTAACTTTTTCACATGTTTTTGACAAGTCAGACTAAGTATTGAAAATCACCCACCTGCCATTCAAGATAGACGCCACTAACACGTTAAAATGTGTGTAAAGAATGTGTCCATTTGTATCGTAAATACAACAAATATAAAACTGTCTGTCTGCACTCCAAAGATGTGTTCAAAAATTGGCCAACTACTCTAGCCTTATAAGCGCTGTGAAAAAATAAGTATTGAAATAATTATAGAGTGAAAGTGAGAAGTATTTGCCGATATAGCATTGTTAAAAAAATATAAACATGTTTTGCGAATCTCATTGATCATAGAAAGTCCCGTAAGACTGCAGAAACATTTATTTACAAGGAATTGCCCAATATTGTGTAAGAAACAAAATCGAATAAGAATATTTTTTTATTCGAAAAACATTTTTTTTTTATGTACAATTCAATTGACTAAAATACTTACCTTCAAGTCGGTCAGTTATTTGTGAAAATCTCTTGTTGTTATAGTGAATCAAGTTCTATTTTTAAAGAAGATACCGGGTTATTTTCGTACTACTGATTGCCTATGCACAATGCATTTTTTAAATCCAGCCATCGACGTTCGTTTGTATCGATACAAACGTGATACGCCCGCGAGTCAGTATGCTACTCTGTGGAATTGAAAACGCGCTGTCGAAGCGCGTTCCTGTCAATGCGCTGCGACGGTGCGTTTAAAAAACGCGGTGTGTATAGGCTCTAGGAATTATTGGACCTTGGGTGTCTTAGTGAGAGTTTGTAAATTCATACCCAGTTTAGTGAGTATGAGCAAAATAATAATTGCCTTGCATAATGATAATGCTTTACAAAGTGCTTTAGGTAACGTCGTCGAGCGCGAGGGGTTGTGCGTTGCGCAGCAGGAGAATAATGGCTGAACTATAGTATTATAAGTATAGGTATTATCTACTTTTATAAGATCAACTAACGAATCTTAGTATAAGGAATACTCATTGCTTTAAGTTAACAATGGATTTATATATCTGTATTTCAATTAGGTGTAATTATTTACTTTTACAATTTCTCAGATGCATAATAGTATTATATTTAATGTTGTGATTCGATCTTGATGAAATCTCAAATTTTATTTGCACAAATTAACTATTACTCAATTTACGTGTAGTTGTAGTGTTTCTCTTTAACGGTTTTGTATATTTAGAATAGAGTTTAAATGTAGGTACTTGACATGTTTCAACGACTTACATAGAAAATAATGAAATTCTCGATTATATTTTTATCATAATTTATTTTTATCGAAAATGACGCTTAGAAGCTTTTTCTGGCTATATTAAACTTTAACAAGTGTCCATTCATTTTAACTCTCATATTTTATAAATACGTACACTGAATGTTGTAGGACGAAATTGAAACGAGATTCGCAATTTGAAAATGTAACCAATCAATTACATTAATATGGAGATAATTTTATACTTATAATCGACTTGCTCGTATTATACATATTTTTATTCAAATTATTTTCACAATGTCAGTGTGCAAATAATGTATGAATAGTGATGTGCGTGCCTGACATAACGTTTAAAAGTATTATAATAACGTAATAATATTAACTACGAGTCTGATCTCCGTACATTTGCTTCCTATTTTCTTGTATTGACAATATGGTACATTAATAATAAACTGTATATTTTGATGAGGTGCACGATATAGGTACAATATTTTAAGTGTGGTTATGATTTAGCATTGATGTATTGGTACTTATAATTGTAACAGTTGTATTAGTTAATAATAAATCCAAGAAGATTATTAAGCTAGTTGATGATCAGTCAAATCATAGAGACAGAATACATTTTATGAATTATGGAAGAAAAATGTCAACACTCAATACAAATTTTAGAATATAATTATACTTTTTTCCTGAGGATAATACAATAGTCCATGGGTTGAGTACATGTAACTTATATTTTTATGGTATAGGTACACTTAAGGGATAATATGACGATTAAAATCAGTGATTTTCATACTATAAGTATTTCGATTTACAACAAACAAATATTATTAACATTTAATTTAGATTTCTATTAATATTCCTATTAACTATGATCGGACCTTTGACGATCCATGATGAAACTTTTTAAAATGTATTTAATCGATTAAAAATTGTTTTTTTTTTAAATAATTACAAAACAGAACAGTAAAAAAAACAAAGAATATTATGAAAGCAAATAACCCAAACTCTGCTTTCGATATTTGCCAGTTCAACATTTTGTAGAAAGACAATTAAACGGGGCGATTAAGTCCCAAAATTAGAATCATTTTTTTTTTCACTCTATTAGGATGTTTAATACTTTGGATGTATTTTAGATCTTTTGGGTTATGTAATATAAATAAATGGAAAATGTCAATATTAGAGGAAACAATTTTGTTTCCATACTTTAGGCGTGGGGTCTTGAGTAATAGAGAATGGGTACGTGTCTATAGGACTCTGCAAGAAAAATTGAAAACCCTAACTTTGGGATATCCACAGGAAAGAAGCGTAACGCTAACTTATACAAAAAAAAAAGAGTAGGACATAATCGATGAACCATATCCATTTTATGAATCTTTTAACCTTTCGTGAATAGTGAGTATGAAATATTTTATGTCAACTAGTTTACTATGATTCTCGCGTTTCACTGCCTTAAGTATAATACATATACAAAATACACGAATAAAATAGTTTACGATGGAGCATGAAGAAAGTTAGGAAATATTTTAAACGTATTATTTGCCACTCATAATGTTGTAATGCCCGTTGTAGGTCGCGGATTTGAAACTGTTCATTGGTGTAGCAATGCGAAGTACAATTGAATTTTTTAAATTATTATCTACTTTACTATTAATATGCATTAATAAAAAAAAATGAAAATTTACATTTAGATGTTACAACGGTATATTGCATATTAAATTTGCACTAGATGGATAGAAAAAGTGTACAGACGACCTCAGTATTAACCTTTTGAACGCCACATCTAAATGTAAAAGTTGTCAACTCAGACGCCACGCCATCTTGACGCCAACATGAACTTGAAATTTACGCGAATGCACGTAGGTCGCTATTTCACTGACACATTCGACGGGTATAGCCGACATTGGCGTCTGGGGCACGGTTTTCCGTTGTCGGCCACAGCCGACTGTGGCGTTCAAAGGGTTAGTTAAAGTGGGGTATCATTACTATTAGCTTTTGACTTAATTGATCCACCACGTGTTTACATCATAATATTGCGTTTTTTTATTACTTTATACATTTCTTGCCTTGTTGTTAGACAAGTTACATACACAGTCTCATTTTGTAATATTGTTCCTTTTATGATAAATTATGTTTTTCTAAAATGATATTGCCGATAGAGAATCAAGAGTTAACTACATATTTGATAATGTTATTGAAATAAGTGAAAACGTCCCGTTGATATTAGAGCAGCTAATAATGACGTTTCAGTATGTAAATGTAGGATTTTGTATTGCTTTCGAAAGATGTAATGTGAAATATTTTATACGCAAATATAGTGTTTATTATTACGACAAACTTATTTGTTTGATTTATTCTGTATCTGATTTTCTTATAATAAGAACAAATTACAAAGTCTTACAAGTAAATACTTGTGGTTTGGTTGAGTTTGCCGATTGCACTTCGGCAACCTATCGAAGTTCCGAAACACACTTGTGATTTTCACTTGTCCGAAAACGGTTAACGGAATTCTTATAATCCATATACTTTGTTTACCATACTTTTAAAATGTCGCCAGTTTGTATTCCTACATTAACGTTTTCCCGAAACTCGATAACCAGAAGAACGATTTCCAACTTTATTATTTGACAACTGCTTTGTTAACCACCTTTTCATAATTTAGATGCTACGTAAAATCGAAATCTCATTTTCCCTCATATCATTTTACCGTCACGATAAAAAACCCATTAATCTAGTCCTAAGGCAGGTCCGACTTGGCTTAGGTTAGTAACGACGACGAGCGAAATGAGAAGGAGTGTTAGGTTGAACTGCGATCGAGCGAAGCGAGCGAGCCGCCCAGGTCCGATTTGACTTACGATACGACTTTATGGCGGGTCCTATTTTGCTATTGAATAAGTAAGTATTGAATAGGTAGGTAAATAAAACTATAAGTTTAATACATATTTTGAATCATGTACCAAAAACAAGAAACGCTGCGTACAGCGAATATGTCGCGCGGCATAATAAAATCAATATGAAAAATGCGAAACGTTTTCGGGATTTTAATATTCGAAATTACAATTTTCGGGTTTATGATTGGTCACCAACCCCAAGGCCAATTGAGCAAAAAGCTGTGATTGTGTTACAAACTCTTTTTAAACTCATCGTCAAATTGACGGAAAACTGCCAAGTGGGCTACGACGACGTCGGTTCCCGGTATATAAGTAGAGTGCACTTGTTATATGAAATTGTTTATTTCAGGCAACATTGGTCATATATAAATATCTTATCCATGCAAATATTATAAAAGTAAAAGTAACCCTGTCTGTTACCTTTTTACGATTGAACTGTTGAAGCGATTTAAGAAGCAAGCCTTCGAGAAAAAAATGTACTCCCTCCTGAAAGACCGGTAACGCAATTGTGAGTCCTCTGGTGTTGCAGGTGTCTGGGCAACAGTGTTCGCTTACCATCACGCGATCCGTCTGCTCGTTTAGCGAAAGTGTTAAAGGGGTTTAACACTTTCGCTGCCAAGCTTTTCGTAGCGCTACGCACTTTCCTCTACATACGGAGAAACGTATGGTGTGTACGTGTCTACGAGCAAAGCACGGGTTCCTGGTAGTGTGTCAACATAAAAAATATGAAATTTGGTAGGTATAGAGAAAACTTGAGAATTTAGGCAGGGCATAAAATAGTTTCTATCACGGTAATCATCCCTTGAGGGGTGAATAGGGATGATTGAGCTTTGTATGGGAATCATTAAAACACAGGGTACTCAGTTATCGGTAACGCAGGCGAAGCCACTGGTAAATGCTAGTGGAACATATTGCATAACTCTGTTTCCCCGTCTGTTACCTTTTCAGGTTTATACCACTGAACCGAAGTATAAATGAAAATTCGTATGGAGGTACTTTACCAGTTTTATCCTGGAAATCATCCCTTAAGGTGGTGGAAGTTTGTATGGGGAGTCAATCATTAAAACATAGGGTACTCACAGAATTTAATTATTATATCACTTCTCGGTAACGTTTTTGCCGTTGTTAAATGCTAGTATTAAAAATAATAATAAACTACTAATAATAATTTGCTCCACACATCGCAGTTAAAATGTAACCTAGTTTACTAGGTCATTATAACTACGATGTGTGAGGCAAATTCGAGGTTTCAGGTAACCGACTATGGAAACGCCGGAACATGACACGTTTCGGCTAGAATTCTCCCAATTACTTGGCGTCTGGGGCACAGTTTTCCATCAACAAGCTTGACGATCTAAAGGATTATCTTCTTCTTTTCCTTCTTATCAGAACGGTCGTGGTTATCATGAGTGAGTATTGGCTGCAGTAGCCCTCCTAACGATGTCTTGCCATCTCGTCCGGCTAGCGGCACTTCTAGTATTTTCAAAATGTTTATAACTTACCTACTAGTATAATAGCGTAAGGCTCCAAAGTGGATCTGGACCTCCGACAGCAGTTGACGTCACGCCTCTCGATCCTGATTCAGTTCTCACCAGTTATCGATGCCGAGGTCCCACAGTTCTTTCTGGACTTCGTCATGCCAGCGATATCTGAGGCGTCCGATCGGTCTGCGACCACTCAACCATCCCATAAGCGTACGCCTTTTTCGCGGGACTATCCTCTCCCATTCTCTCCACATGTCTGTGCCAGCCTATATTCTCAAGCACTGGGTCTTGTACCTCTACGTTGTTCTTCATCGTGTAGCTCTCATCCGTTCCTTGCGTCTTAGAATTTTCCGGAATATCTTTTTTCCGCCACTAATAGCATGGTCTCCTTTAGGGCCAGGGTGAAGCGTCGTAAGACTGGTCTAGTAAAAGTTTTGTAGACTCGAAACTTAGTGTTCTTGCGTATGAGCTTGGACTTCAAGACCGTGTGGACACCAGCTGTGCATCTGAGGGTGTCCTGGATATGGATGTCAATTTCCTCTCCCCTGTTACAGGTAGTACCCCAAATATTTTGTCACAACGTCTTTGAAAACTGCATCTTTCACATGGAGGTCATTCCTTCTCTCTTTTGTATCTCTATATCGTCTCATGTGAAAGTATTCCGTCAAAAATCTATAGAATGTAACCTCCGAATTGTATCATGTTTTTTAGCGACGATCTTAGATTTCAACGATTTTTTACCGTCCAGTAAGGTATCTAAATAAATATATCTTTTCCTTTATTTTATCTTGGACGGTAAACTGCATTCTGTAAGTGAATATTTCGTCGTTAGTCCAGTCTGTTCGACACGTCGCGCGCGTAAACCGCAGTAAGGCGGACGGGAATGGTGCATTACTTTCGTTTAGCCCCAAATGGAGTCCGGCGATTGTGAGTTAAGCCGCGAGTTGGGACACATACTAATACCGGGACAATTCTAGCGGTGAAATACTGAGCTAATAGTCGCAGAGGTTTTGCTGGCTGTACCTACTGGGATACGACCTGGCAATAATAAAGTCACAAGCTGAAACGCGCGGTGAAATTACGAGTTTAATGTCTTCGTCAAAGTCAAGGATTTGATTGTATGGTTATAACCATGGTCTTATAAAAAAATAATTTTAGTGTCCTCCCTCACAGAGGCGTGCGATATTGAAATCACCTACCTAATATTTACTATGATGGATAATTAATTAATTAATTTAGATTATATTATTAGCATCATTTATTGTTATTATTACTGCTAATTATTTAGTTAATTCAATTTTACAAAAATAAGTTAAAACTTAAATCGCGGCCAACAGAAGCGTTTATTAAAATCTGTTCATTATTCAGTCGCGGATATTCGTGATGACGATAATTTAGTTTTGGCCAACGAGGACTAAACTAAATAAGTATTTTATGCAATGTATTTAAATAAATAACAATTACATAATTAATATTATAGAAATATTGTCTAAATTATATAGATAATAAAAATAATAGAAAAAAATACCTTAAATAAAATCTAAATCTAAATGTACTGCCAAAAATTGGGACCCTTTGGCAGAGTGCCCTCACGGCCAATCTACCAAAGGGTCCCAATTTTTTAAAATGCCGATGTCTTTCGTATTTCTTGGTCGATTTAAATTGAAATTTCACATTTTGAAATAGTTTTTACGGTATTTTGATATCTAGTTAAGAAAAGCGACAAAAAAAATTCATGCATGTACCCTATTGCTATCCAGCGCGGGAATGCTGCATATTCCCTATTGCTACCCTTTGGGCGAGAAAGCTGCCTGCGCGAGGGTCGCCTGTAGCCTCCCGCAGGCGCTTGTTAAGGGCCTTGTGGAGCCCGTATGCATTTGTTATATAATGTATGCTTTTTCAGTCGAGTGCCGTGTTTAGGCCACGAAGCTTGCTGAGTAGCCTAATTCCCTTAATGAGTTAATTCACATAGTGCATCAAAAATTTAAGCTATTTTTTTAGTGTTTTTTGTGAAATCTAATATATGAAACAGGCTGGTTTTCAGATATGTGTTTTTATACTATATAACTTATATTCAGCGCCTAACGCGGAAACATGTTTGCTTAAATTTCCTTGATAGAAAAGTTATCCGAAAACGCGTCTTCATTTTCCGTTTTTGACTAGTTTGTACGAACATCAACATAATCGGCTACATTATGTAAAAATGTAATTCTTCCCTTTATCTTTTACTTCACTAACTTAAATGTTAACAAAACACAATAATATCTCGTGTCTTCGATTTCATTGTATTTTTACGTCTGGCGCTTTCTTTGATGCGCGGGAGCAATAAATGCGTCTCTTATTACAAAGTACACTCATTGGCGCGCAAGGTGGCCGGGGTGTGCTTAAGGTGCCTACGAGACTTAAACTAATGAATAATTATATAACTATTGTATACAATACCTTTTCTACGAGTAACCCATAAACTATAATAAATGAAATACAGCTAAAAAATAATTGCTAAAACACTGCGTTATTTTTCTGAAATGCATTAAATAGTTCTGCGCGGACTTGTATAATATGTCATTATAGTTGAGTGACATATAATATAAACCATAGGGTATAGAGAGATGTTCCAATCTAATAAGAATGCCTTTTTGGTGTGATTTGCGGATTTCTTATTCACAGATACGTTTTTCTAGTCGTGCACTATAAAGTTTTTTATGCAACCATCATCCTTCTATTTCATCAACAATGTTTTATACAACTTTCATTTGATAGATCCTATTTGAAAACTTCATCATATTGTTGTAGAATCCATTATGTTAGATTTCGATTTTGGTTAAAAAAAAACACGGTTTTTGAGTAAAATAATTTCGTTGAAAATATACTTCTAGTAAATAAAATGTTTTATATCCAATTTAATATATAAGTTTTTTTTTTAATTAAACTGCATGACCTATCGATATGGGATTTTAGTCTGATATTTGTAGTAGTAATATGTATCGTAATTTAATAAAAAAGAACGACATGATGCAAAATTTATCTGTGTGGATCCGATGTGACGAGGGGTAATCGAATGGGAACAATTGAAATGTCTCTTATTTATTACCTCTACTTGTATTGAAACAGCCCTTTTTTTAAATAAACCATAGATATCATTCTTTAAAAAATACAATAATATCCTTACAAATTAAGCTCTAGTCCAATCCTTACAAATTAAATCCTGTACAGTGACTATGACAGGCAGTGACGTGGAGTGGCGTCATCCGCGGGATCCGATATGACGGTTAATCGAATCGGTAGAAGTGAAATGTCTCTTATTTTTTGCCTCTCGTCTTATTAAAGGAACAATTCTGCTTGGACGAAACGAGAAAGGGGGAATTTTTGTGTTAGACGATAAAATGAACGCTGCACGCTATAAATGATTAATAATAGACCTGACTCATAAACGCTGATTTAATATTTGTTTTACTATTTGACGAGACCTACCTTTATTTGTTCGAATCAATTCCTCACAGATAAAATTTTGAAGCGTAGACAGTTCTATAGATTGGGTACCTATAGTAATGTAGAGCGATGCAGGATCGTTAGGGGTGACAAATGACAGGCGGCGACGTGGAGTGGCGTTATCCGCGGGGATCCGATATGATGGGTAATCGAATGGGGACAAGTGAAATGTCTCTTATTTATTGCTTTCCGTCGTATCGGGCCATTTCTTTTGGGATGAAGCACGTTTTGGGTTGGATAATTAGAACAGCACCACACGCAGTTAATGACCAATAAAGCTCTTTACTGACCTAATTCAAGTAGGTCGAATTTTGTATACCTACCTGAAAAGTAGTTTCCCAATAGTTTAAACTGTTTTTATGTGGCCCAACTTTTATTTCTCTGATTTTTTTTACATTTATGCTTCGCTCTGGAAACAATAGTCTCTCCGGATTATTTAAAGGTATCGTTGTAGGTATAGGTAGTTCGGTTATGTTTAGTTTGTTTTACAAAAAATCTGAAAAGTTTACGGTTTAAGAAACAAAATAAGGTTGGGCAGTGAAACATTGGGTTTGATTGTGATTGGGTCGGCCAATATGTTGAAATTAAATTATGCCTGTTAAAGTATCGACCTCTATATGTGCCTGTTCATGCCCTGTTGATGGTGAAATTCGGCCTTTATTTTATTTATAAACTCTATTCTCTTTATCAAGCAGACAGATGCTCTTTTTCTCTTTTTTTTTCTTTCTGGCTTTAATTTATGATTTGTCTCATCTTCTTGTGCACCACTTACTCATTAGTTGTTTACTTTGCGCCATCTCTACTATCTTAAGGTTGTCTGAAAGAGATCGCTTCTTAGCGATAGGATCGCCTGTTTTTTACTATTTCTCATACTGTTTTAGATTTAAGAATCTGATGTTATTTTGTATTATATAGGTACAGGGTATAGGTATACGTACGTACGTTATAGCTTATAACAATAAACATTGTCGTCTTCCAACTCTCCTTTAACATAGCCGTCCGGAGAATAAGCACTTACATTGAGTAATTAACATAGTCGTACCGCACAGTAAGCGGAGCGTATTTCATTAATGCAAAACACTTAGTGCTTATACACGCTACTCCAAGAGACTAGCAAAGGTTTGGGGGTTGACAGACCATTACGGAATAACTTAAGGAGCTAAGATAGTTTTCAGGGTTCCGTAGCCAATTAGGAACCCTGGTACTGGTAGTTTTATCCAGTGTTTGTAGGTTGAAAAACCTCTTTATGACGCGAGCCCGTTTAGCTCGTCCCCTTTTTTTAACCGACTTTCAAAAAAGGAGGAGGTTATATGTTCGATAGTTTGTATTTTTTTTTATGTATGTTCACCGATTACTCCGCCAATTGTGGACCGATTTTAAAAATTCTTTTTTTATTTGAAAGGATATACTTCCAAGGTAGTTTCCATTGCCGCCAAGTTGGGATCTGATGATGGGATCCCAGGGGAATCGAGGGCAGTCCTCAAATTTTATAGCCACTTATAACGTTTTTCATATATTTTCTTAAGCTATTTAAGTATTTGCATATGGTAGTCATCATCTCATCATGATGAGCTGATGACGGAAGGTACAACTCCTTAATAGTTACGAGTTAGAGGATAATTCTTAAAAAAATCATCTATTATAGTTAAATACGTTATGACTGTTAGTTATATTCTTTTTAGTGTGTCCCTGAAGTAGTCTCCTTATCACCAAGTCAGGATTAGATGATGGAATACAAGGGAAATCGACAGAAACCCTCAAATATTATAGGCACTAACAATGTTTTGTATATATTTTTCTAAAGTTATCAGTTGTTTTCCTCTGGTTGTCATCATTTCATGCTGAGCTGATGAAGGGAGGTACAATGAACTAACCAACTTTTACATTTCTTACTTCCAAAGACTCGAGACGCGTGCAAAGTGCCTCCTCAATCTTCCCATTCTGGGCTCTAAAAATACTTTATATCACTCCTAAAATCCATCACTAAAAAGCAAAAAATAAAAATTTATAAATAAAAAAAGAACCGACTTCTGACACAGTAACTAGTGTTTTTTTTTTTGGCTATACCATAGCCAGTAACTAGTTAAGTTACTATAATTTACGAACTAAGTATTTCAGACTATACTATGTTTCTTTGTTCAATTATAAAATCGTTAAATGTTTAGTTTTAAAGCGCCATCTAGTTTTTGCCTGAATATCTAAACTGACAGTCCCCTTGTTTTAAGGGTCCTTGGTAAAATTATATAAATAAGTGTTTCGTCGAAAATAACACGTTTCTTGTGTGAGGAATCTTCTTTGATTTTTTTGTTGGTTTAGTGACTATGTTCGGAAATAATCGCTCTGAAAGGAGCATAAATTGAGGGTCTCAATTCCTCTTAATGTTGTTACTTGAATTTTTTATGTATGTTCCGAAATACTCAAGAACAGCGTGATTGATTTTGGAAATTCTTTTTTTGGTTGAAAGGAGGTATCTCCAAGATACTCTCAATATAATTTTTGAAAAAAGGCGGATGATGGGGTCCATGAGAGGAAGGATGAAGGAATTCCTGAGATATACATTGCGAATTCGGTATTTTAAGCAATTGCATTCAAAAAATATGTATTTGGGCTGTGGACTGATGAAGACCACAACAGGTTACCGGAACACCTCAATGAAAAGTAATTTATGTATGAAGATAATTTGATCTCAATTAAGATGTCTAAGCGACTTCATAGGTACTCACAAATTTAATGGTCCTGATAAAAATGATTAGTACTGACTGATGATGGAGCTAGAAGGTGGGCACCAGATCTCCGTAATAAAATAATATACTGTAGCCGTGTTTCGGATTGTTGATATTGACACGAGATATATACCTTTACGGGTCGATTTACTAAAAAGCGAAAATGAAAGTAAAGTTTTAACAAAAACTAAAAACCAACACAGAAAAGTCGGTGCCTACCGTGTAACAACTTACTAAGTATACATTTTAAACTTGTATCAATTTCTTTGGGTGGTGACTCCTGAACACTTAACAGTAATTGTTTATATTGTATATTGAGTTGGAAAAAGGTTGATCGTAAGTAAATGGAAGGTACTAAATTACGTAGTGATTTATTTACTTCTTAGTCCAACCAAAAAAATGCTTTTTTTGGCTGGTTTTAATTTTTATTGTATTATATTTCCGCTATTCATTCGCGAAGCTATAAAACAGGCTATTGTTTAATTCGCACCTAATAATTCTTATAATTAATTGAAAACTAGCTGAGCCGGCCGCATTGTGATCACAATGGCGGACTATCCCTCTGTCCCTCGACTTGAAGCATAAATCAAAGTCTCGACGATTAACGAGACTTTAATCGCAGCTCATACAATTAATTAATTTGTAACAAATTAAATGAAATTTACCAAGATGTTAGGGGACATTTAATGACACTTTAACGATTATTGGACACTTTACACCCTCGGTGACAAGAGCTCATCGTTAATCTACTGTTCAAAAAATGGATAAGAAATACCCACTGTAAAATAAATACTACCAGTAGGTATTACCAGTATGTTTTCCTTTACTCACGTTGGAATCACAAAAAAATACTTTTGTATTGTAAACATTTAAAGGATTGGATTTCTAAGAAAATCATGGTCTTTTACTAACACGGTCTGCTCGATTTTAAGTATTTATATTTATATTCGTAACATAAGAAATGTTATGGATTTTTTTGTTTCAGGTTGATTGTCAGTCAGGACTTTTTTATATGGACCAAAAGTTCCAGCGAGTTGATGATCACTAGACATAATTTCAGAAGTCTTAAATCATTCAGAATCAGAATCAGAATACGTTTATTTGTAAAACATAGGTACAGTACAGAAAAGTAAGGTGACATGTTTAAAATGTTATGATCCTCTATGCTTGACCCACAAATGCAGGTGTACAAATTTTGGATAGACTTAACATGCATTAAGTCACATGAAATTAAATAATAATAATAACAAATAATAAAAATTAAGTACAATTATTTTATGTCAAAATTACGACTATCATTTTCAATAGAATGTCAGTGTTCAATTCAAATTTTTGTTATTTATATTTATACAGGTATGTTAACATTATTTAGAAAAGCGCTATCACTATAGTAACATTTTTCTAATAGCAATTTGGATAAAAAATATTTAAATTTATTTAATGTCACATATTGCCAATTTTCCGGTAGTTTATTAAAAATTTTAGGACCCATTACCAAAATACTTTTTTGCATCAGGGCTGTTTTTGCCATAGTGACACATATCTCAGCTTTCCTCGGCCAAAGGTTTGTTTTTTGCGATGGCTTTTTCATTTCAAACAAGTCAGGATCAGTTTTAACATATATACAACATTCATATATATACATGCATGGAAAAGTTAACAATTTCAATGACTTAAAGTGACATTGATTACAAGGATAGATTTTTACTCATCGCTAGTCTTTGGTTAAATTACTTATTACTTACGAGTATTATGCACTAGCAGCCGCTTTGTCCGCTTTATCGGGTATAAAGTTGTTTGTTTTTTTTTGTATTAATACATGACGTCAGTGCGAGCCGTTTCATCTAAATTCCTTTACGCTTTGGAGTATTCAACCACTGGAGATTTCATACGGATGTATTCCTCTCTGCCAATGCCAAAGTATAAGCGTAATCGCAGCGCGGCTTATTAGAAAAATTGACAGTGTGTTTTTTGTTAGTAGGTGTTTTGTTTTTATTGTGTGCGTTTGTAGAAATAAGATTATCTCTCCGTAGTGTCCTTTACAGTCAGCGTGAAATAGTCTGTAGCGTCCAAAGTGCCAAAATTATCGCAACACATCTTTATTCTTATGAGCATAAAGTTGTGTGACGA
Source organism: Hedya salicella (assembly GCA_905404275.2). NCBI lineage: Eukaryota > Metazoa > Arthropoda > Insecta > Lepidoptera > Tortricidae > Hedya > Hedya salicella. The sequence continues at coordinate 32,595,087 of FR990097.1, forward strand.
TTTATTTGGAGCTTTGGATGCCACACACTATTGGACGCTAACTGTACTTGTTTACTTCGCCTCCCGTTAAAAGCGCATGAAAAAATTGTAGGGTATTACACGGCTTGTCCAGTGCTTAAATGCTCTCAGGTTAACTAACGCACACTTATACATTACGCACTTTTGCATTTATAATATTGGTAGGATTTGTTTTGGTGTCACCTATACCTATTATTAGTTTTTTTTATAACGAGAACATTGTTACGTAAATAAAGGAAGTCGCTTACCGCAGTGCTTCTTGGAAACATTTTTAATTACTAGCGCAATGCATTGAAACAATACGCAAGCCTAAAATTTGAGCGAAACAATTCACGATTATTAAAATAACGAATGGAAAAAAGAGAAAAATTGTGATGATAATTATGGCGCGGCTGCTAAATGTGCATCGAATGATACAACAAATTTACAGAGGCCCCTCTCGCGTCTTTCCCGCTTGTTTTCTGGAGGAGTTTCTGAGAGCTGCGGGGTCCCGCTTAAGTCGGTTGGGCTTAAGACCCGGCGCGAGGCTTTTGTCGTGTCGCTGCTAAAGGACGTGTCGCTCATTTGCTGAAAGCTTCGCCTCAAGTGACGTCAGAAATCCGGCCGTTTTTGCCGCGTTTTGCTTTTAAATCGTTTCTGATGACAAAGTGGTTTAGGTTGATAGAAAACTGGCAAAACGTTATTGTTATGTTATCTATATTATAATAAAGTTGTAAAAATGAAATGTCTGTACATTAACGATATTTTGAGTAAATAGTACCTATTTAAAACAAATAAGTTATATTGGAATATTAGAATATCACTGGATCAATTTTTATTTTTATTTATTGTATGTTTGTATGTGCCGTCGTGCGGTGCAGAAACTTGGAAGGACCTGGATAGGAGCAAGATTGACATGTGGTGCTGGAGAAAAATGCACAGAATCCCATGGACCGCATTGAGGACGAATGATTTCATATTACGCGAACACAATATCACAAAGCGGCTCTCAACTATCAGACAGGAGAGAATCCTCAAATTCTTCGCATATTATGCGATCTAACCAGCACAACCTCGAAAGGAGCATTTTACTGGGCCAAATCGAAGGCAATCGTTCCAGAGGTCCGACTAAGAAGAGAAGAAGATGTGCCTGTCAACGCAAAACGGCTAAACAGATTTCATCTAAATGTACTTTTTGTCCGACTACGTTGAAGAATAAAAAAGGGTTATGATTTTTTTTCTTCCGCTGACGAAGTTGCTGATGTCAAATATAATGTTGAATATTCATTGGTCAAGGTAGGAATGCGTTGTAAATTGGCGCGTTTTATTACTAACCATCTTTTTCGCCTGCGAAGCTGAGGTCCTGGGTTCAAATACCGGTAAGGGCAAATATTTGTGTGATGAGCATAAATATTTGTTCCTGAGTCTTGGATGTTTTCTATGTATATAAATAATATATCTATTAAATAAATAGTCGTCTAGTACCCATAACACAAGCCTTATTGAGCTTACCATGGGGCTAGTTCGAATTGTGTAAAATTGTCCCGTAATATTTATTTATAATTATTTATTATTTATGTTTGTGACTTCGTCCGCGTAAATTAAATTTGTATTTTTGGACCCCTTGTCATGCTTTTTCCGATCTCTTTAACACGTTAAGTAAGAAAAAAAAATATGAGAAAAGCACTATTTTTGGTAAATAAAAACGGTTTTGGTAACCAAATCCCCAATAAGTGTAGTAAAAAATGCTTTTGATAAATTTTTGATGTTTTTTCATGTGAATAAATAACGAAATGATTAGCCTCACAATCTAATCTCATTTTAGAAACCTGCTCATTCTCACTTATGTTCAATGCAATCGAAAGAGATCACGTGGACAAGACAGGGAAGCTTCATAGTTTACGGTGTCTAAAATATAGTTTAGTTATCGTGACTTATAAATTCATCTTGGGGCATAGCACAAAATTGATATTGTGACCCGCATATTCCATAAGGCTGTTGACACGTCGTAGCTAAAAACCATTTCCAAATAAAACTAAAAATTGTACCCCAGCACTGATTACTGATTATTGATTTTACCCGCATCATGTTATAAATAAAAAATATCGCATGAATAGTGAGAGCAGCTAAAAAAGGCCGGCAACGCACTTGTGACTCCTCTGGTATTGCAGGCGATGGTGCATGATCACTTACCATCAGGCGAGCCATTTGCTCGTTTGCCCCCTATGACATAAAAAAACCCTCACGGATTCCCTCGAACCAGACTTGCAATTTCTCTCCTGCGACCCTTACATGATTGTTTTTTTTTTATATATATGTCATAAGGGGCAAACGAGCAGACTGGTCGCCTGATGGTAAGCGATCACCATCGCCCATAGACACTTGCATCACCAGAGGAGTCACAAGTGCGTTGCCGGCCTTTCAGGTGGGAGTACGCTCTTTTCTTGAAGGTTTGAAGATCACATCGGTCCCGAAATACTGCATGCGGCAATTTATTCCACAGTTCATTCGTGCGAGGCAGGAAATTTCTAGAAAAACGCACAGTTGTGGACTGCTAACCATCTAAGTGGTGAGGATGGAAATATTGCTTGTTGGCGCACTTTTAGCGGGCTTCAAATGTTTTTTTTTAACTCTTCTTGTTCGTTGTCACCCCTCTAGAATCTATCTGCCCCAAAGTATCTCGACTATGTATATTTTGATAATATCCTAAATTTAGTCCTCTTAATATCACACAGTAAAGTATTAATTAATCTTTTAATTAGGTATAGAACGGTGCACTACACATGGAAACAATGAGTTCGTAGGCATCAATTTTAGACCGAACAATGCGCGATCATTAAAAATATGCGGAGAAGGGTGAAAGAGCGTGCCGGTGATAATTGCACTGTAGTGTTATGCGGTAGGAATATTCCCGTTCCTGGTTAATAGGGTAAATGCATGTTTTTTTTATCGCATTTCTTAATAAAATATGAAAATACCGTAAAAAAGATGTCAGACTAAGAAAATAAAAATAAAATCGGCCAAGGAATTCGGATGATATACTTAGAGAGACTCTTCTCAAGTGACGTGCGTACGGCAAAGCAAAGTGAAAAAATTGAGTAGGCGCTCAAATTACCATGTTTTTAGATTGGTGCCAACACTGCTGAAGCCTATGGCAATACATTGATAACGCACCACCAACGAATGATACTAAAAAAAAACGAGAAAATAAAATACTCATTGTACCCTTTCACCTTTTCCACAATTCCATTTTAAAATGCTGATAAATTTTGGCATATACTGTTACGTGACACGACACTACGGAAATGTACACACCATATTAAAATCCGTTTAGCTAGAAAGAGATAGAATCAAATGTTTGATGGCTTATATCTTGGTTTTTTTTATAGTTATTCGAAAAAATATGATGAATATTGTCTATACCCGTTCCCGATGCTTCAGGAAATGCATCAGATTTCTTAATAGGCCTTGAGTTTGAACGCAAGATGTCGCTCAGTTATTAAAGAAATTCATTATCGCGTTATTAATTAGCGACTTCGATCAACGCGATTCTGCCAATCGTGGGTCCGCCGGTACTAAAAATAGTTTATATATTGTACATACGATCACGCCTTTTTCCCATTACGGGGTAGGCAGAGACTACCTCCTTCCACTTGCTACGGTCCTGGCATACAACTGCCGCTTCATCAACATTCATTAATCTCTTCATTTTGTACTGTCACAACCCTTTCGCTTTGTCTCATTCACACACAGAATATCAATATTTCTCGCATCCATCATCTGACATACTTCATCTATTTCATCATTCATTCCTCCCCTTACATTTAACGTAGCAAAGCGGCTCTAGCCCACTCTTCGCTCTGCCTGGGACCGAGACGTGATGGGTTGCGAACCACATCGCCGCCATTTGCGTTCCCACGAGCAGCTAGGGATAAAATATTCGAACAGAAGGTAAGGGTTTAGCCTTATCCTGGGGTTACCAGTCCCAGGGCAATTCGGCACGCTAACGACTAGACTCGCCTCTAGCCACGCATCCATCGGCACGGCATACCTTGGATTGGCGGAATAGGAGGAAGGATAACAGGGCAAAGAAAGAAATTGTACGAATTTAGACAGGAGAAAGGGTTAAATAACACTACTGTCCCGGAAGACTATGTATGAGCCAGCAGCTCGGGGAGCCGGGCCGGGGTCGCATATCCCTAATCCATAGCAAAAATGCCGGAAAGGGAATTTCGTATGAGTAATCCCTGATTTTGTTTTTATATTTCATCACTCAAAAATATCGTATCTAATCTAAACCGTAGAGGAGACACATATCGGACATGTGTTTTGAGTGGGAAAGGAATGCGTTAATACTGTGACTCTGGGAGATAACTACCGGTAGAAAACTACTCAGAGACTTAGACATATTTACATTAACGGTTACTCATGTCGTACTGCTCGACTTGTTCCATTCGATTTCGAGGACCTTAGTCATGAGACAGGAGTGGACCTCGACGTTGGACATACTCAAGTACTCGTCTTTTACGATGTGAGTTACCGCTAATCTATACTATTGTAAAGTTGTAAAAATGAAATTTCTGTACATTGAAGATATATGAAAAAATTGTAACGGACTACTCGTAGGTCACTGAATAGATTTATTTCTTATTTTTTGTATGTTTGTATTTTGTATTGTATGTGTTGTTGTGGCTTCATCACGCCAAAACGTCTAAGCGGATTTCTTATCTTTGGTACACGGGTAGCTGGTCATCCACAGATGGTTATAAGTATAATATTTGAAAAAGAGGGTTATGATTTTTTTCCCTCCGCGAACGAAGTAGCTGAAGAAGCTGGGAGACCTTTTTCAAGTGGCGTTCGTACGGCAACGCAAAGTGAAAAAATTAAGGAGGCGCTTAAAAATCATGTAGATTGGAGCTAACACTGCTGAAGCCCATGACAATACAATGATAACACTAAATACCACCAACGAATGAAATTAAAAAAAAATCGAAGGAAAAAAATACTCATCGTACCCTTTCACCTTTTCCACAATACTTATGTTTATGTAGGTAGTTAGACAAATGCCATCCCGCAACGTAAGCCCTTGTCAGTTGCATTAAGATTTGACGTCATGCTGGGCCTTCAGGCGCACTCGACTCAGAAGGCTCCTATTTATGTCATTTCCCTTTCATTTTATAGCTACCTCATTCTTCCAGTGGTTGGTAGCTTCACTTTCCTTCCAGCTATTTGATTTTATGACGTCATTTAGAGATTCCGGAGCTCAGTAATGAACTTTTATATCAGCCCGGGGCAATATTTCTGAGACGCCGAATAAGAATAATATTAAATAGGATAACTTTCATTCCTTGAAATTTCTCTTCTGAACGAGGAAAATATCGTTGTAATTACAGTCTACTTGAAGATGGCTAATGTCCTTAATTGTTTTACGTAAGTAATCTTCAAATTGCTTCTTTAATAATACTTGGAAGAGTATTTCGTAACTACAAAATTATTATTAACCTTTCTTGTGAAATTAAATGACGATTGGGAGGAGTTTACGAATATGAAGCACCCGAAATTAAAGCGAAATATATTTGAGGAAATACCATGATTAGATCAAGGAAAATATATAAGGTAAACGTTCCCAATGCTTGGCAGCTTAATTTTAATAATTGATAACCTGTTTGTCATCTCTATTGCTAAGAATTAAGGTTGATGGTGCCAAGTAATAGGACAGTTTTGGGCACTTAACTGTACGATCAAGCAAAAACCTTTATAGTTTAAAAGAAGGCAGTACTCATACAACTTGTACTTAGTAGGAATAAAGTATTGCATGTTCCAAAATTCACGAAAAATACACTTACTCATTGTGAAAATACGTTTATCACTCTGGCAAAGCCGAAAAACTTGTGAAAAAAAATGGCACTGTTCAGAATCGAACCCGAACTCACCTCCCATGCTAATCGCCAAGCAGCGAGAAATTATAAAAAGCGGTCCCGCCCTGCAACCTTCTCAGTTAGCTCGCGCCCCTCGACTTCATCAGAACATCCACGATGCTGGAAGCATTCGTCTTCATATTGCTGGTTGCCGCCGCCAGCGGCACGGACCTTGGCAAGGACGTCAATTACTATAAAGGTAATTATTTCTATATAGTAATTACTATACTGAAATCACTGTACTTGCTTTGTTCCTTTGTCTGAATTATATAATTAAATAAATAATTTTATAATTAGATAAAGGAACAAAGTAAGTCCCACAACTTGGTGGACCTCCCTTTTGGTCAAGAACGGCGAATCTACCAATTAGTGATCAACGCAAGAAACCTTTGGAAGAGGGTCCTTTGGATGGAGGGAGGGAGAGACCACCCGACCGGCTTTTGTGGAGATCATTGGGGAAGATCTTTGTCCTGTAGTGGACGTTATTCGGTTGACTAAATAAATAAATATGTAAATAAATAAATAAATATTACGGGTCAATTTTACACAAACCGAACTAGTCCTATGGTAAGCTCAATAAGGCTTGTGTTATGGCTACTAGACGACGATATATTTAATATATATATTACGTATATACGTAGAAAAAATCCAAGAATTAGGAACAAATATGTATGCTCATCACACAAATATTTGCCCTTACCGGGATTTGAACCCAGGACCTCAGCTTTGCAGGCAACGTTACTCCCACTGAGCTAAACCGGTCGTCAAAATGTTAATGATAGACATCTTGCATAATTAAAATGTGAATTTTGAAATTTGGTTTGTTCTTCTTTCATTGATCGACATCGGCGCGGATCTCGGCGAGGACCTTAATAACTATAAATGTATTAATTGCTTTGTAAGTTAGATGCATTCTCGTGTTCAGCCAGCTACGCTACGAAGTACCTTGAGTGTACAAGACGAAATTTCAGTTAGTCTCTACAAATCTTGAGATTAACATTAATGTAAATAAATGAAGCCGGCTACTTAAGAGGTTCACTTTTAAATTTAAAACTACCGTGAGACTCAGATATATTTAGATTACACTAGCCGCTCACGCCGTAAAAGCCAAGTACTGATCGACATGTTTCCGTCCATTTTGAGGACCTAAGGCTGCCTATCCACTGGATCGGAGCAGAGCTGTGCGAAATTAACCAGTCACATTCCGTTGATTCAAATTTGCTTGTGTGAGGCTTAGAGGCTGACCGTACCTTCTTCTCAATTTAATTAAAATCTGAGTCTCTATATGGAACTAGAAACTGACTTTATAACTGATATTTATATACCTAAGAACTGCTTGGATAATGATGTAGGAATCAGGATTTGATTGACTTTTACCAATGCGAATGTTCAAACAACATGATAAAAGTTACATCCGCACGTAGCGAGAAGCATTTGTATTCATATTGATGCTGGTCGCCGCAAGCGGCACAGAACTACGTCAAGACTACATTAAGTGACTATAAAGGTACTTGTTTATTTGTAAGTGAGACATATTATACTAGCTAGGGCATTGGCATGTCTAGACACCTACGAAGTGCTTTGAGTAAGTAAATAAAACTATTCGTTGCAATTCCGGTATTTATCTTAGGATAGGGCTGAATATACCACCGATCCACATTACACGAAAGGCTTTGTATTCATCATTAGGGCGGCAAAAGAGAAACTTTCTTCCGGTATACCTTTTTCTATCGATAAAGGTCGTCGAAATATCGTATACAGTATATTTATCTATAGTTCTGAGTGAATATTTATTTATTTTTAGGTTCGTTGGCTTAGGTGAGATTGAAGCCAAATGATTGCCTATGCTACAAAAAAAAACATTATTAAGAAAGTACTTTACTTCTGCCTATAGTTGCAATATACTCACGATATGGAACTAGAAATTCACAAATGTCATTTCTTGATAGCAAAAAATAGTAGTGACTTGACGAATTTGGATTAGTAATTTTAGTAAGACTAATAAAAAAATTACAGATTACCTGCGCGCACGTTCCGACGAGGTGCCAGAAGGACCCGTAACGCCAGATCGGCTTTGTAAGTATACCACAGCATACTCTTATCAAAAACCTGTACCATACTAGCTTTTTATTTAGCATTTAACTTTGAACTTGGTAGGTCTAGGCCTCGTTACCTAATCGGATTCAGTTGGGAATGCCCAATTGAAATCCACAAATGAAAATGCGATTCGCGGCCATTTTCTCTTGTGGATCAAGCTCTTTAACTTTGACAACGATCTCCTTATCAGAAGTTACACCAGTAACTTCAGCTATTTCAGAATCTCAGGAGCAAAGCGGTATTGAATGTTGTGTTCTAGCTCCTGAACTCTTCATCATATTTTCTAGGTAATTGTGCTGATGAATTGACCATCAATGGTGATCGGTTTGAGTTTTTTAAGTTGGGTTGGGACGCAGTGCACAAGGCACAAGGTCTGCTGATGTACTAAAAATTAGCCTTTAAAGTATTGAAAATTAGCGTTTACCCGCGCCAGCGGTCAACTTAACGGGAAAAATATTTTATGTTGAATACATCTGTGCGTATGATCGGATACATCTGTGTGCTAAATGTGTGCACCTCCATGCGCGCGACGTTTTCCATATTATTGAGTAATAAACATTCAAACCTCTGTACAAACTTTCGGAGTTATAATATTAGTCTTCTTTCTTCTTCCTCGTTCCCTCAATGCTGCGGATCGTGACCAACATAATGTTTGCCTGCAATGGGTGCGGTCGTAAGCCGTATGGACCGCGCGATACATACTGCCACCTACCACCTTCCTTACCGCTTACGCGTAGGTGTTTTACCCTGAGAACGCCTGCTATGCATTTTTCCTATCATTATCTGCTTCTCCAGATCGATTAGTAGACTGCATAATATGTCTGAAGACGCTGAGGGCTTGGTCACATGGCACATTTTCGAGAGCCATCAGTGGTAGTACGGAGTTCCTCTAAAATAGATTGATTATAATATATATGTAAATCAGAGGTGTGGCGTCAGGAAAATTACAAGGGAAGCCGTAGCGTATTCATTTACTCATATTTAATGAAGAAGGTGGTTATAAGCTTTTCCTGGGCAACCCGGTGGGAATCGGCTTATATGGACGTCATGCCACTATTATTGGTTACAAATGACCTAGATTCAGTACATTACATTTTATATATTTATTAACCTGATCTATAGACGCGAACTAGGATTTGTATAAAACTCTAGCTAAATGTGGGACACTACATTGCCTTTTTGGACATACGTTGGTTATTTATTACGCTATCCTAAAACTAGAAATGCAACCAAAACTTTATCAAGGCTATGGAAACCGAAAAAACTAATGTATGTTCCTTTCATCGGAAATGAAACCGAGGGATTTTGGGGTTTAATTGAATATGGATACATCGAAAAGCGTTCGCATATACAGGAGACTAATAAAATTGAAAACCTTTCAAAACAAGTGAATTTTTCATAAGCCTTATGCATGTAAGCCTCTCTTTTCAACAGATTTCTATCGGACAGCGCTGCAACAGTACCCCGGATTACTGCCGGTACTCGAACAGGAGTACCGAAAGAGGACAGGGAACGTATTCAAAAGTAAGTATACGTAATCTATCGATATTTGCAGCCTACCGATTTGTAAAGTATTTTGAACTTTCATCATTTTTTAAAAATTTTTTCGTACATTCAGGTTTTATTAGTACTCATTGGCGTTATTAAACTAAAAAAAACCGTATAGTGATTATTTGGAGGATTTTAGTTTTGCTGATATTTTTGATGGATATTTTTATGTATATTTCACAAACATATTATTAAAAATTTAACACTAATATTTTTATCACAATAATACGGTTCTTTTCAATGACAGTTTCACAGGAATAACAATTTAGTTAAAAAACATAAGTATTAACTTTTAATATTCCACAGGATTTTTTGAAAATATAAAAAATAAAACCACACTATTGTCGTGTAAAAATGTATTGCCGTATGCCGTTCATTCCATACAACGTGTGGCCGTTAATTTTGCTTTCGAAAGCAGATAAAACGTATTCATATGCATATTTATTACGATCATGTTTATTACAATTGATGATACAATATACAGTTTTACGTACGTAGGTACATGATAGCCTGTTAGGAAATTGCAATGTCTTATACTAAAACATATACATATTTCGGTTACACTATATTTCATTTTACAATAAAATAAACTGTGGCTTATCATTCATCTAAATTAACATTATTACATACAAAATATATTAAAATATTATTACTTATAAATTAGGCAATAGAATAGATTACTAAATCAATAAAAAGTATTAATATTTTCTTCTTTTTCCGCGATTATTACTCATTGAAATAAAACAATTTAACGGATTATATCGCGCATATTATCTCATTTTAGTTCCCGACGTTTCGGAAGCTTTCCAGCTTTCCATGGTCACGGGTGGACTGAGAAAAGATGTATTTTCCTCTGTCAAAGTTACAATTTGTGCAAACTAATCATTTTTGAAAAATAAATAAAGGTGTACATACATGCCAGATGGGCCTAATATGTAAAGATAGTTACACATGTGCCAGAAGGGCTTAATTGTTTTATTTTAATAATTTACCAAGCAGCATTTCACAAATGAGGCGTACTAAGGAGAAAAGAAACCCTGCAAAGAAAAACTCCCAGGCTACCTCATTACTAATTATAATATTTAAAAAAACAGAGACTATGAAACTACTTTTTAAACAGATAATTTATTTTACACCGTTCGGAAATTCAGGTTTTGCAGTCCTGTGTCTCGCTTGTTCCTTGATGAGACGTATTACAGGATCCCAAGCTGGTGGTAGCGACAATCCATCCTCTCTATTGAAATTAGGATGCTTTTTAATCTCAATAGCCTCGCGTAGCCTTCTGGGAAAATATCTTTTTTCTTTGGCAAGGATAGAAGGTTTATCAAACTTAATTGAGTGGTTTGGTTGTTCAATGACGTGTTCACAGACTGCAGACCTATTACACCGACGGTGCTTGACATCTGCTATGTGCTCCTTCACCCGGGTTGATACACTGCGTTTCGTTTGACCAATGTATGAAAGACCACACTCGCAGTCCAGCTTATAAGTTTGCACAAATAGTAACTTTGGCAGAGGAAAATACATCTTCTCTCAGTCCACCCGTGACCATGGAAAGATGGAAAGCTGAAAAGCTTCCGAAACGTCGGGAACTAAAATGAGATAATATATGCGATATAATCTGTTAAATTGTTTTATTTCAAAATGTATTAAGTTTTTACGTTGAATATGTCACAGAGTTTTGTGTAAATTATCATTTAAATATTCCTATATTTAACGACATTTCAACATCAGTAGTTGTTTATATTTTTAATGTCATTTGGTAAATGTTATTCTTATTTATTTATAAGGTTTTTTCAAACTTTATAAATTACATTATCAATTTCATTACAATTAAATTAACATTTTGAATATAAAATTAATAACATTTAAAGGTACACCATAAAGAATTATACAATAAAATAATCAGGAATTTTAAAATAATTTCATTACAATTAAATTAACATTTTGAATATAAAATTAATAACATTTAAAGGTACACCATAAAGAATTATACAATAAAATAATCAGGAATATTAAAATAATTTCATACAATATATATATATTATCAGGAATATTAAAATAATATAATCAATAAAATTTACAATAAATTAGGAACATTAAAATAAATACTATAATTTGAAGTCATCAAGATTATAAAATTCTTCTAGGCTGTAGAATGCTTCAGTCATAAGCCATTTTTTTACATTACTTATATATTTGTATATCAATGAAGTGCTATTTGAGTATATTTTTAGTTTTGATGCCGGTAGTAGACGTTTGTTTCGGTGTCTCAATATGTGAGTTGTGGGAAGTTGATGTCTTTTCTTGAATAGGTCAATTTATTGTCTCACGAATTTACATATTTCCAGGATATAGTGTGGTTTGCATGTTTCTCTGTTATCTATGTCGACTATAATGCCAATTGTTTGACTTTTTTTGGGTAAATAAAAACTATGTCCCCACAAGGTCATACCGTAGGTGAGGCAACCATTCTTATACGCGTAATATGCAGCAAGTGCCGTTTGTATGGTCATCGTTTTTTTTATGTCACGGAGCGCATAAGTGATACTACATATGTTTGTTCTTAATTTAGGTAAATGTAATTGTTCGTATTTTGTACAGATCACATGCTGAATAAAGACTCATGGGCCGAAGAAGTGGAGGTGGGGAAGAGAAGCTCAAAAACGGCCCTGTCGGTGATGCTGCAGGGGAAACATCCTTATCAAACGTAAGGCACTGCTAGAATCATCCTCTTAATGAGCTCCCAACTATAAATGACCTTTAATCCGTAGCTCTTCATTTTTTCATGTTGAACCCATATGTTTCATCGTTTTGACAACGACCGTCTTTACTACTGATACTGCTTCAGTCACGAGTCACTGAAACCAAGATAAACGCTATCAAACTTTGTTATTTTTATGACAAAAACCAGTTTTTGCAACTTTTCTTTGATAACACTTTTTTTTAAGAAAAGGCTTGGATAAGGCATTGGTTTTAAGTATACTTAGTGTCTGACCTCTGTAAAAATTCATAAAAATACATTACAATTTCCGAATGCTAGAAAGTACAATAAAAAATACCATTTAGCCTACTTCACTCTGTTGTGAAGTATTCGATGACAGACTCATATGTCTGAGGCCTAATTCAAGTCATCATTAGCCCTAGTTAACAATACAAACCCGATAAAAGTGAAATATTCCGTGGTGCGACGATTTTATATTCAATAAAGTTGTACTCGTATGGTTAACTGTTCGTCGCATTAATCAACGGAAACTTTCATAAAAAAAAAATCGGTCATATAGTCTTCGAATAATTGGTGAACATACGTACATAAAATAATAAAAAAAAGCTCCCGACGAATGGAGAACATCCTCCTTTTTTGGAAGTCAGTTAAAAAAAATAAGTGGGTTAACGTGCCAAACTTTTTGATCTCCGCCCTATATTGCTTGACAACAAACCTAACCTACATGGGTACATGGTTGTTACCGGTCCGTTACAACCAAGTAGCATAATACCAAGTTACATATTTTGACTCAATCTCACATTGGCTTAGTTCCAAAATACCAAAAAACTCAAATAAATTTGTTTCCAATATAATAAATTATCATAATGACGTTTACATGTTACATCCGATATCCAAAATGTATTTTGTTGGTAAAAAGGACAATTTGTTCAATGTAAAATCAGCATTAAGACCGAAGGTTAAAGCGCAATAGTTTAATAATTACCAAAATTCAAAAATACCTTTAACTGTCAGGCCCAAAGATCAAAATGACATTGTCTCTTAATACCTAAAATTTTAACTAAGTACATTAAAATTTGACCATTCGACAGTCTTTTAAAAACTTAATGAAAAACATTTTTTTGCAACTGAATGAAACCAGTAATTTGATAATTAGTTTAACGACTCACATGAAAATTTAACAATCACATGAAACAGTAATTCAGAAAATTAGACATTTTCCATATGAATTGAATTTTAGGTATTTTGAGCATTTGATGTTTTAACCTTGTGACAGTTTTGTATCAAGGTAAGACAAGTTTAAGACACTTTGGGACGCGGTTGAGTTGAAAATTAGTAAATTCACGATAAAGTTATTTTGAATTATAGTTATATCAAGAGTATGGTATTTTAAGAAGTAGGTGTAAGTCATTTCAACTTTTGGACATTTTGAAACTAGTTTGTTTTGACAATGCGACGTAATAGGAACATGGTATCATGATATATTTGGTTGTAGCGAACCGGTAACATAAAAAAAAAAACTTCGTGAAGCGGAGCGTGTCGACTCGCTCACATCACATCCCCCAGCAATCGGAGAAAATAGCCCACCCTCCAGTTACCTTAGAACATTGACCACAACATAAGCGAATCGCCCTCAGCAAACTAGGTTAGCTTATTCTACGTAATAAATTTATGCGTTTGTATGTATTTTTCTGTTTTAGAACCATTCGGAATTCGAATATTATGCATAAAAATCATTCGGCCCAGAATAATGCGTAATATATATGTATATGCGAAATTTGCTTATGCGAATTCAGTATATGTTCAGTTACAATTGTCATATTTGTTGTTCATATTTTTAACACCACCATTTTATTACATTTCTGTATCTTGTTTGGAAAGAGGATCACAAACATTTACACCACTTACTTACTTTCACACGGATATGCATGATCGAAACTTGACGATATGGTACGGCATAAAGGGCAAAAAAGAGATTTCGCGATTACTTTGGCAGAGGAGAATGTATTCTTATGGCATCTCCAGTGATTAAATGCCCTAAGTTGCCTTATACCAAGGACCAATACACAATACTTATATCAAGAGGACTGACAGTTGCCATACTTTGGATCATGTTCTGATCGCGAGGAGATATTCTGGCACAAACAAGATGGCACTTTAAAAATAAACATTTAACTATATTATAATTGAATATAGAAACATAGTATAGTAACAATTAGTTCGCAAATAAACAATAAAAAAAAATCGTAACATGTAATAACTGTGCCACGCTTGCAAAGTTGACTAATTGTAAAAAACAATTCTTATACATAGATGGCGATATACATATCGGGGAACGGCTTTTTGTATGGAGATGGCCAGTCCTCTTGTTTTAATGGTCCTTGCTAATACTAATAGCAATCAAGTTGTGTTAGATATATGTACATATTAGGCACATTGGACGCTCAGAATACTTGTTACCGGCTGTACCAGTCAAATCTTTGCTGTACACAAGTACTGGTTCTATTTTTTATGGTGAATTTAATGTCCAATCTTCTACATTTAAAATTCAAGTATTAATGTAACGAATAACGAATAAATAATTTACAGGGATAAAGGGCATTATTGTCCATACGGCAAATAGAGACAAGGTGGTTATTAGGTAATACTCTAAATTCGCAGAAAATAACATAAACTTACCCATAAATTTGGATATTTATTATTATATTTTTGTTTCAGATTAGAGAAAGCACAGGATGAAGACACTGATTTTACTGTAGAATAATACTTAGTTACAAAATGACCCGAAAATATGACGTTTTGTGTTGTGTCAAGTCATGTAACTTAATCAAAATAATGTTCTTATAACTAAGGCGACCGGCAACATGTTTTTCATTGTTATCCCTTTAACAGAGCGATAAGTTATTATTTTTAATATAATACTTGTACTTGTGTTAGTAGCTAAGAAAATAAGTGTACCTGCAAATAAAACGGGTTAAAGAATACATTTTTTCATGGCTTTCATTCGGAAACCTCTTTCCGGGTCCGTTCTAGAAATCTGAGACGTGTAAGATTTATTACCAAGTTAGTTACTTATTTCCTACAACTATTTTAAATTAAATAGTTTTGTATTTAAATGAAGTTAAAACTAAGTCAATCCAATGCTTGATTTCAGTGCTGTTCCGAAGGAAAATTTAAATTCGACTGATATCAAGTAGTGTTCGACTTCATTCCATTTAACTTTAAGACCGAACCGTTCGCAGCGTTACTATTCTATTAAGTTGGTAGCGTTGTCTACTGTTCCAGCTGAATGCATAAGCTAGCAGTTTTGTGGGGCTTGTATTTTGTTAAACAATACTTGATCTCTTCTTGATATTTACAGTCACTTTGTTCTGGCCTATTCGATTACACTTATACAGTCAACCAATTGGAACCCTAGGCCCTTATACCCATATAGTCAAAATGACATCTTATATGTTATTACATGTAAGATGTCATTTTGACTATAGAGCATGGATTATTAAAACAAGAGGACTGACAATTGCCATACTTTGGATTGTGTTTCGATCGCAAGGAGATATTCTGGCAAAAGCTAGATGGTCCTTTAAAAATAAACATTTAACTATGTTATAATTGAATATAGAAACATAATATAGTAACAATTAGTTCGCAAATAGCTAATAATAAAAAAATTGTAACATTTAACAACTATGTCATGCTTGCAAAGTTGAATCATTGTAAAAAAAAAACTTATACATAGATGGCGTTGTATATATCGGGAAACGGCTTTTTGTATGGAGAGGATCTCAACTACAACTACAAAAAGGACCATTAATAATCATCATCAAGAGGACTGACCATCTGGTCAGTCCTCTTGTTTTAATGGTCCTTCGTAATAAGTAAGATTTTATTTAATAACGTTACTTTGACATAGTTCCATGGTGGCCAAAGGTTAATGATTAACTACATTTATATGTGGTGCATTTGGTAAGTATAAGTCAAACACACGTACCAAGGGTACCAAGTTATAATAACATTTTTCGATTTTCCCAAAAAACGCTCCATACTTAGCCAGATTAAGAGTTCCGTGTGGTAGTTGTACTCTTTGGAGTCGCGGTATATAGGATCCTTTGAATATGGAACCCCAATAATGTGCTAAGTGTAATTTAGTAAAACGTCAAAAAAATGTAAATACGAGTAATTGTACGCTTTCATGTCATTTTCCTATAAACGTATAATAATGTTATTAAATATCAAAAAGCTGATTTGTAAAAACCCGACGTCGATTCAATAAATTCTTACGAGACAGGAAATTCAGGTCTTTTCTCTATTCATGTCGCGAGAGACTGCAGGCTTTTATAAATTTATTCTGTCGACGCAACAGCACAAATAATAAGTGCATATTTCTGTTTCGTGAGAAATGAATACAATTTCTAACCAGAAATATTTGTGGGGACTAAAAATGGTTCTTCGCGTTTCGTTACCTGGCTGTGAACATCGTGAATATCCAATGGCATTATTAGCCTTATTTTATACACGAAAATTTAAGAACGGCACCGTCCAAGTTATCGGGATTTAGGTATTTTATGTTTTAATCCACGACATGATCTATTTGCGTATTAAATTGCATCTAAAGGTGCGTCCATATTTGTATCATTCGCTCGATCAGATCTTCGTTCCGTGGCATGATCGCGTGTCACGATCACGCGTTTGGACGTTGCGCCGATCCGATCGCTCGAAATCCATGTTGCTACGCGTATCACACACTTACATCGGAAAAGTGGGGCATGATCGCCGCGCCGACAGTGAGCGTCCAAGCAGCGCGATACGCAGTCATGCCACGCCACGGTGATCGGATACGAGCAAATGACACAAGTGTGGACGCACCTTAAATCGTTGGACGTCTCACCCGTTAATCAGTAACAAACAACCTTATACTTATCCAAAAACCCTCACAAACTTTCACTTTTATAATATTACTCGAAGGTGCCCGTATATTCATTTGCGGAGGAGAAAAAGTCTGGAGACACCCAGATACCCGTGTACCAAAAATTGTTGTAATCTGTTTAGCCGATTTACCGAGGTGAAGCTACAACGTCACAGGAAACAATCAAAAAATCCAAAATCGTTCCTTATAGTCCGTTACAATATTTTTTATGAAAATATCTTGAATGTACAGACATTTTATTTTTACAACTTTATAATAATACAAGCTTCTGCCCACGACTTCGTCCGCCTTAAATTCGTTTAATGTGGGTAAGGGTATTTTTTTGGGATAAAAAGTAGCCTATGTCCTTCCCCGGGACTCAAACAATGTCCATACACAATTTCATCCAAATCGGTTCAGCAATTTAAGCTTGAACAGGTAACAGACAGACAGACAGACAGACAGACACACTTTCGCATTTATAATATTATACTAGCTTCTGCCCGCGACTTCGTCCGCCTTAAATTCGTTTATCGCGGATAAGGGTATTTTTCCGGAATAAAAAGTAGCCAATGTCCTTCCCCGGGACTCAAACTATGTCCATACACAATTTCATCCAAATCGGTTCAGCAGTTTAAGCTTGAACAGGTCACAGACAGACAGACAGACAGACAGACAGACAGACACACTTTCGCATTAATAATATTATATACTAGCTTCTGCCCGTGACTTCGTCCGCCTTAAATTCGTTTATCGCGGATAAGGGTATTTTTCCGGAATAAAAAGTAGCCAATGTCCTTCCCCAGGACTCAAACTATCTCCATACCAAATTTCATCCAAATCAGTTCAGCGGTTTAAGCGTGAAGAGGTAACAGACAGATAGACAGACAGACAGACAGACACACTTTCGCATTTATAATATTAGTATGGATATAGGATAGGTTAGAGGATAGGATAGTATATAGTATATAGTATAAATATAGTATATACTATTGATAGATTAGGATTAAAAAATGATATCATTTTATAAAGTCTGTTGCTTCAAACTTACTATAATAACCTCCAGTCCAGACTTTATGATTCTTAGGATTTTTAAATCATGGTAAATTATAAGCCAAACGATGTCCACTGCTGGACATAGGCCTTCTCCAAAGGATGCCACCATAATGTCTTTCGCCGTTTATCCGTAGAAGAACCAGGGCATATCGCTCGTAGAACTGTCGGCCGGTGGGGTCATCGAGTAGTATCAGTATATTGTAATTAATAAGGTTCTCTGCCTTTTCGCCGAATTATTTTTCGCCGAATGTTTTATTTGCCAACTGTCCCATTTCCCAACTCACGATTTTCTCTGAAACTATATTCTTTTCGGAATTTTCATTAGACAAACCTCACCTACTATGTATATTCTATAAAACCATAAGAAAATACTCTGAGCAAACTTTTGTTTTCGGAGAAAATCGAGTATTGGGAAATTGGAAACAGTAATTCGGGGAAAAGTCAGGAACAATTAATAAAACTATCTAAAAACTGAGAAGTTGTGTTAACGGAAGATTGGATAAATGAGGTTGAAACAAAACAATAAATTTACGAAATTAGCGACAAATTACTTCTTATTCAAAAAAGTTACACAGCATTACAGTAAAAACCAAGGCACTGTGAACTACAAAAAAAACAAAAACAAATAGAAAAACTTAAAACTAGTTTGATTTAGACGACGTAACTCCGTGGCTCCGTTGCGTCGGGTGTAGAATTCGGCAGATTGTCCCGGAACTGCCGGAACACTACACCCTTTGGTGAGAAGTCTGCACTTGCACAAAGAACGTAAACGTTACGGTACATAGGATTAAATTCGAACTGTCATCTGTGATATATTCCTTTAATATTCACTGTAATTTTACGAAACAGGGTTGTTTTAATGTAAATAATATTTCATAATCCGTTGATATTCGGGCCTGCGAGTGTAACCCATCGATTGGCACCCACCGGTGTGTAATCAGGTCCAATATCGAGAGTGCTCGGAGCCGCCGGTAATTCTATCGGACGAGATCGCTACCAGACCACGTCTGCTTCGATTTGCTTTCGCTTCAACTTAGCAGTTTTGAGGGAATCCACAAAATAAATTTAAAAGGAAAACCTCGCAGGAAATGTTTTCAGGTGGCCTCCTTCGTTAATGAAACGGGGAACTGGGAAAGCTGCAGTTTCAAGGGAGGAAATGAGCTTGACGTGGAAATGAAGTAGGCTTGCGAATGGTTGTAGTACTAATGTAATATTTTTTAGAGATTTTGCAAACATTTAATTGTACCAAGGACCATTAAAACAAGAGGATTGTAAATTGCCATACTTTGAATTGTGGTCCGATAGCAAAAACTATGCGAAAGTTAGAATTAAACAAAGAAACATGGTACAGTAAAATAATTAGTATTTAAAAAAAAATATCAAACTAATTCGTGATAAATAATTAAATCTCATACTACCAACTTTAGAAATGTTCCGAAACGGCCCTTATTATGCAGCGGTTATATATTACAACCATATCCCAAATCATATAAAAGCAAAAGATTAGTTCCTAACTAGTTAATCTATACTAGTATAAAATAGTAAAAATGAAATGTTTGTACATTGAAGATATTTTCATCAAACAAAGAAACTATTGTAACGGACTATCTGGAGAATCTTAATTTTAATTTTTTAAATGTTTGTATGTGTCGTCGTGGTTTCATCACGCAAAATCGGCTAAACGGATTATACATGGATGGTTACAGGATACTCTTTACCCGACTACTCTGAGTAAAAAAGAGAGGTTACGAGTTTTTCTTCTCCGCGTACGAAGTTGCACCTTTTAGTAATAAATATATTATAAAATAGAAAAGAGAAAGATTATTAGAAATCCGTTTTAATGCATCTATTTACCAGTACAGTGCTGTAAATTACCTATCACTACATTACAGGACTAGAAAGCCGTGAAACTAGACTACATGCAAATCGATTGTCACTCTATTCAGTTTTTAACTAAACTTATAAGTGAAGAACCATGCGATTGTATTACTCGCATTACACCTAAGTATAATGCGTTATGTACCTATATATCCATTAAACGAAACAAATGTCTACAGATTCAAAAGCGTACCTCCACAATTTGCAAATGAAACACCATCCTTAACAAGTATTCAAACGAGGTAAAATAATAAAACTGACTAGGTGTTTTTAATTCATTCAGGTTTCGCAGTCAACTTTATGTATTTAAATCTATTGCAGAAAATTAATAAGAGACGTGGCCGGCCTCCCAACTCCCGGGGCGCGATGATTTTCACTAATTTGCCCGGGTCAGAAAATTATTTCACCCATTCATTAATGTGGTTAAATATTTGGGTTAGGAACTTTCCGTCGTTCTGGTTAACTATTTTGTTGGGTAATTTGTTTGACAGGGTTTTGCGGTTTATAAGTTTCCCTGGCTACTTTCACTATTGATGTACACATACCCTTAAGCAAATTATAAATGCGAAAATGTATAGTTAGTTTTTTGCCTTTGTTTGACGCAACAACGTAGCAACGCATTGGAGTGATTTCTTGCATAGTGAAATCTCAAATATAAGTCGGAAAATGAGATAAACTACTCGTTATCCCAGAAAAAAAGCGGGCCTGATGATCACGTTTATCAGGTAATAAATTAATGATAAAGGATCTATCTTTCTCGCACTCACGTACTTGTCGGAAAGTGACGGCTGTTTTGTCATTTATCTATCGCGCCATAAACGCACCTATCATAGGTCCGCTGAAGTAAAGGTAAAAAAAACATTTATTTTAACGAAAGTTTTACAAAAACTGGTCGAATACTCCTTTTAAGGTTAGCACTTGTGTTATAGCTTGATCAACACTGCTGTACCGCGCCTTAGGTATGCGAGGGGGCAAAGCAGCCGCTGATTCGTCATTACGCCGTCGTCTGCCCCTCCGTCTCGCCGCTCGCATACCTAAGGCGCGGTACAGCGGTATTGGTCTAGCTATAGGACGTATTCACTCTTTCATTCAGGTGTTTAAAAGATTATCAAAATATGTATAATAAATCTTTGTTTTTAATTAATAACTAAAACTAACGAAATTCGTGAAACAGGAGTCGTCTTTTGTATAAACTTTTGAGTATATAAAGATAACGATTACACTTTAGAGGTAAAAATTTTTTTTTTTTAAATATTACAGGACAATTTTTACATAAGTACATAGAAAACATGCAAGACTCAGTAACAAATATCTATCACACAAATATTTGCCTTCACCGGGATTTGAACCCCGGACCTTCAGCTTCGCAAGCAACGTAACTCGCACTGAGCTAAACCGGACGTCGTTAATGTATTTACAAAAGGCGTTAGCTCATGGGCGAAACTGCAGGAAAAAAACTAGTAATTTTAATAAGGTGCTTGGTTTATTTTTACGGTTGGTTTGCCTATAAACCAAAAAATTAGATCCATCATCATAATGGCTAATTACCTTTCTATTCAAGACCCAAATCTAATCTAATCTACCCAAAACAATAGTACGTAGCAGAAAAAGACTTGTGTCAGTCTAGCCAAGTTGCGCCAAAGTTAATTAAAAGTTTTAAAGATATATCTTCGGTTCATGAATTAAATCAGCCTCGGTTATTCTTGTTAAGTAATTAATATATCTGTTGGAATTGGAAATTGTAGCATGCATAGCTGATAGCGAATTATTAAAGGCGCCTTTATTAGGCTTGTCTAGACTCTAGACATCGGTTGGAATATAAATTAGGATTTATGACATCATATTTAGGTAAGAATTCTTTGCTTACTTAATACAAATTTTACATCGATTATATATATATTAAACTTTTCCAAAAAACACTCCATACTAAAGCCTAGAAACGTGTGACGTCACTCATTCCTAACTTTTATGGGGAAATTAAGAACGTAGTTCTGCAGCTATGTTAAAACTTACGTTTATAGGAACGGCTTCATAACAAAAGTTACCATACATTTAATAAATAGTATTATTAGTCATTAATATTTTCATACTTTAAAAATTGAGTTTCCCACCCAACTTTAACGCACTTTACGTACTCATAAAACGAGCTACACGTAGGTATCGATCGAACTCACAATTTTATTAGGATTTCTATCATAGAAACCATTTCGCATCAAAATTTCATTTTTATTTGGGTACTGTCAACATCCCTATTGATTTAAACTTACTTTTATCTTCACTCAATATCACAACACAACACAACGAGGCTTAATCACGTATAAATATTTGTTCCTTCGAGACCATGGACGTAATGCGACGTCCGAAACGAAGAATTACCAACGAAAGGTAATTAAATAATAGTAGATTGTTTGATAAGGGGCTAAAATAAGCCATTATGACACGATGTGATTATTTGGACGAGCTCACGAAGTGAGCCCTCACTCACTTCGTGAGCTCGTCCAAATAATCACTTATATATCTGAGTGTCTTAATGGTTTTTAGCCACGTGTTAAACACTCTACTTTTTACTTGGACTGCGAGAAAATAAAAAAGACTTAACATGAAAATTGTATATTTCATGAAAAACTAAAAATACAATTTGAGCAATTCTATCAGAAAGTTTGGCCAATCTGATCAGGTTAGTTTGTTTGTTTTTAATTATTCGTAAGTTCGTAGGGGCTAAATGTACTATTTTAGTCACGCTTCGCGAGGCTCATATGACGTACTTTTTCAGCAAGACAAGCGAAAATCATATTTATACATAATTAAGCCCTGTTTTGTTGTGTTGTGATAATGAACATCCCTATTATCTTAACTTTCAGAAGCCAGACTTCGACATAGTTACAGCCACATACTTGTAATACCAACCTCGATAACTACCTGTAGTTCATAACTCCACCTAATACCAGGTGCGAACTATCCCAATCAAACGGAGGTATATTCGCCTTTTTAGTTTCTGAACCTCGTATCTGACTGAATATTTTGGAGGGAAAGCACTCGTGTTCAGAGGAGACACGACTTCATTACCATCAAACTAATTGATAAGATACGGGGTTGAGAAAAGAAGGGTCTTATAGTGGAGTAAGTGAAAGTTTGCGGCCCAAACTAATTTTATTAGGGGCATCGAAAAAGTGCCGTTCCGAGCGCCACCTCACGTCCACTGTTTGTATTAATTCTGAGCTTATTGAATAATACGTGACCCACATGGGGAGCGTTGTTGATAAAGGAGCCGTAAAATTGATCCCATTTGCGAAAATTGGGTCAAATACTGATTAAGAATGAGGAAAATCTAATACTTAGGGTAGTTCTTCAGGAATTTTAACCGCTATCAGTTTCCTGTCTCATATTTTTAAGAAATGAGACATATGAGTGTAAAGTTTGGATAAAACGATATAACTAAGGTAAACGTTCCAATGCTTGATAATTCTAATAAATCATACCCTGTTTATCACCTCTATTGCTACGAATTAAGATTGAAGGTGTCAACTAATGGGAAAGTGTCGAGTACTGGGATTTACGCTACTCGGGGAAAGGCACTTAGATAAAACTCAATTGCTACATGTGGCTGCTGAGGTTTGAACCCAAAAACTTGTGGTCAAAAACGATCAAAAGGTTACAGACGTTTTAACTTTATCAGTTTCATTATTATAAAAAAAAAGTTTATCAGTTTCCTGTTGCATTTGTTAAAAAGTCACCAAGTCTATTTGTAACATTTTAATAAATTTAAATGTTACAGTAAGCAGCATCCAAAGAGTTATACTCGTATATCGTCACGTATCTTTATCAATATAAACATAAAGATATTTTGTGATATATTTGGCACTTTGGATCTTATAGACTATTTGATGCTGACTCCAATTTAAATTTATTAAACTGTTACAAGTACTGTGGTTGCTTCTTTATACTACTATGCTTGTTCTAAAAAAATTGTAAAAATTAAAAATCTGCACATTGAAGGCATTTCCAAAAAAATAAGTGAAATCGGACTGAATCAAAAAAAAATATTTATTGATTTTTTTGTATATTTATATAATCATACATTATGTATGTTTGTGTCGTCGTGGCTTCATCACGTCATAATGGTTAAACGCGTTTCAACTATTTTTGGTACACGGGTAGCTGGGTATCCACAGATAGTTAAAGGATACCTTTTACTTTACTTCGCTGAAGTAAAAGAAAGGGTTATGCCTTTTTTCTCCTCCTCCAACTCCTCCGCCAACGAAGCACCGCGCCTTCTAGTCTTTAATATTAAAACGCCCGGCTTTGCTCATGAGAGTTTCGTTGGCCAATAATAAAACATGGAGGAAGGTCAGGAGACTTACAGTTGAAACTCGGCAGCAAGTAGCAGTGAGTTTTTTTAAGTGCATTTCCTGAGTGGCAGAGAGTTGGGTACTACAGCTCAACTCTGTGACGAAGTTTAGATAACAGTCACTCCCAGACACCGTTTATGCATGATGTCTTTTTTTTGACGTTGTTGCATGTGGCCGAATCCTTACGGCTGTTTTGGCAACCAGATTGATTGGCAGGATAGGTTGCTCAACTCAATGGGAGAACCGTCTAGACCGCCTTGAGTGAAAAGGAATGCTGTGGCGATGCATGACGATGGTCACGAGTTTAAAAAAAGGAAATATGGAGCTGGGAATGGTATGGTTTGCATCTAGTAGGTGTAGTGAAAGTAAGTTTCATTGAAATATCTTCAATTACAATTTTTTACTTTTTATAACTTTGTAATATAGGTAGGTTAGGATAACGTAGTTTTGTTATCAAAGACAGTCATCGTACAGACAGTCATAGGTACTTAATAATTTAATGAACGTGACGGGGAATAAGTTACGGTGCCCTCATACCTGCGCGATTTCATTAAAAAGAAAGTGTCACAATCCAGCCTCATCTTATAAAATATGGGGGTGTAAAGAACGTTCATTTTAATTTATAGTCATAATTACCTAATTAATAACGCCCTGCGTTTGCAGAATATCTCAAACGGGACGGGATTCGTTATCTATATTAGAATAAAGTTGAAAAAACGTTTGTGCGTGGAACTTTTTCAAAATATTTTTGTGGCTCAGGAGTAAAAGTCAAGACCAAGAGTAAAATCGTTATCACGGGGCAGAGGGCAAGATTCATTTTGGGTCGTTGAGTCAACAGTCTCTCTCTGTGGTCGCTCTCTCATGACTGAGGATCGTGGTAATCGATGGATGTGGATGCTCTACCCCTAGTTTTTATGATCTGCATCTACCGGTGTCTGTTCATCGCGTCTCTGACGATCGAGCAAAACTTGGTTGAGGATGGGGCCCCTTTCACTTGATCGCTCCATCTGGTTGGGGACCGTCCCTCAGTTCGTTAATGAATGAGCCAACGGTAGTTAAGTAATTTTGGTGGTCGCGTTAATAAAAAATATCGGCAGTTTCTGAACGGAACTTTGGATGGTTTGGCACAGTGTTTGAGATCAACAAATAACTAATACTACGGCTCTAATTCCTTGTGATTTCGATAGTAAACATAAACAATCACCAAAATCAGGGATGATTCTATTGACGATATTATCAAAATGTTTTTGTTTGGTGTTGCGTACCCTAAAAAGAAGGAATCCTTAAAGGATCTGTTATCTGTATTTGTATTAAGGCGAGGTGTATTGCGTGCATTTTATCAAATACAAATAATCAAATAAATATTACGGAACATTTTTTACATAAATAGAATTCGTCCCAATGTAAGCTCAATAAAGCTTGTGTTATGAGTACTAGACAACAAATATTTATGCTCATCACACAAATATTTGCCCTTACCGGAATTTGAACCCAGCTTCGCAGGCAATGTTTCCGTAAAATATTGTCACATGAGTAATATTTATTTGTTATGCAATGCAAGACTGCAATTTTGTTGTTTATCGCTCGTGCAAAGGAATAACATTGTTAAGAATAGACTCCTAAACTTAGCAAGGCTTTCTAGGCACGAGACACTAAATTTCACAGCGCTTGAAACACACAGCTCTTCTAACTACAGAAAAGATAATGTGATGCAAAAAATAATAATGAAAATATATCAAACGTATTAATTCGTTCACAACAAGTGACCACGGGTGCAATCAATAATAATGAAATTATAAAAGGCCCGTATTTAAGTCTTCCTTTAAACCTAGTGACACCGTGATGTAAGAAATAATAATGAAAATATAACATTCCCGTATTTGTTATCTCCCAAACCAGAAATAGATGCCCTTCGTCAAATTGCTCACAGTTGCCACGTTAAAAAAAACCTAAACCACCGACCAACTAAGCTACAGCACATATCACTGTACAGACAAATTTGCTTAAAGCATATAATTATAGGTACACTAGCTTGGCGTTATATGAATATTATCTGTTTTAATAAGAAGGTAAATTGACGGTTAGAAAAAACCTAATGATAACTATATGACAATTGACATTTTGTTGTTATATCTTGCGTTCAGTATCTGGGAGCACGTTAGTCCCCGACAAATCGAGCAAAAGAGCAAAAACCGGCCAAGATCATGTCGGGCCATGCTCAGTGTAGGGTTCCGCAGCCGAATACGAAAAATGCACAATACAGTTGTAGTTTTTGAGTAAAATGCCTGTGATATACGGATGGACGGACGGACGGACGGACACAAACACGACGATATAGATTAGATTTATAGAAATTGAGCTTATACCTTGTGAGTATATCTTTTCGCCCTCTACTCCGCGTGGTTTCTCTGGGTCTCCAGGGTTCTTCTGTTCCATCTCTCGGCATCCATACGAGCAATATGTCCAGCCCATCTCCATTTCCTGCTATCTATAGTGGTGACCACGTCCACGACCTTTGTTTTCTGCCTAATCCACTCGTTGCGCTTACGATATAGTACGGTAATGCCGAGCATCGCTCCCTCCATAGCTCTTTGCGCGATTCGGAGTTTATCAGCGGACCTTTCAATCAGTGTAGTGGTTTCCATTTCGTATGCTAGCACTGGAAGAATGCACTGATTATACAGTCTCGTCTTGAGGTGTTGTGGTATACTTGTGGAGCTTAATATGCGTTTGTGAGCCCCATAAGTAAACCAGGCTTGGGCTATCCTACGATCAACTTCGGCTGTGTGATTCTATTACTGACCCCAAAATACCTTATTATTTTCCGTAAAGTTAGGATTGACGTGGCATCCATTACACCAGAGGAACTGTACTACGGACCCTTTTAAACGATATAAAGGCTACAAAAATATTTATATCTAGCCAATATAGGTACAAGGGTCCATCTCGCCAATGTTAATAGCGTAGATTATTAGCATTTTCTAAGCAACTGCGTCACTCTCTTGGGTAACCGGACAAAATAACAATAAGAAAAAGTTGATCCACCCTATTTCATATATTCATTTGGACGTTGGCGGTGGCACAATGTAGATAAAACGGATACCTAAGACACATGATTCTATAAACATAGCCATTGGAGGTAGCCTTTAGTACTAAGGGCCACGTCTGTGAATGAATCATGTAAAATTTTACACTATGCTTATCATACGTATGATACGTACCATTTATACAACATTTCAAATTGTGTAAGTACCTATTTGTAGCCCTGTATACTTATTGGGCGCAGGCGGCGGCGCATGAAGATAAAACGGAAACGTTAAACTTATGAGACGGAGTTAAAATAGACACGTTATTCCATATAGTCATTCAGAGGTAGCCATGAGTCCTAAATGAGCGCCATCTCTGTGAGTGGATCACGTACACTGTATCAATTTGCGGAGACGTGAGCGAGGTGGCAATAGGCACCGTTTGCCTCAAATTAGGCGGTATTCTTCCTCTCGGTTAACGATAGCCACTTAATTGAATTCAGGGCCTTATTATTTCTGATTACGCTTTTGTTTTTGGATGTAATGTAGGGCAATTCTTTTGGCTTCGTTATTTTGATTAGTGTGTATGTCTATGCTCAAAGGGAATGTCAAACGTGACAAGCAGAAAAAGTTGGTCAACATTGGTGTGTGGTGCTATCATACATTCATAGATAGGATTAGTCCCGCCTGTATCCCACTGTAAGACCTACGGTCCTTACACACTTCTCTCGCTTCATTTACATTTACATCCGTGCACCTCTTCATTATATGCTCGTCCATACTCCTAATCTGTAATGCTATAAATCGTAGAGTATATACGTGTGAAGACCGGAATCATCCTGAGGTCGTGAAGTTGAAGTCTCGTGACAGCGTGATTTTTAATTTCTGCGTAGTGAGTGTTCCAACCGACAAATTCGCTGTAAGTATATGAAAAGGAAAGAATTGTGGCCGAAAGGCGTCATGTTCCGGCGTTTCCGCACTCGGCTACCTGAAATCTCGACATTGTGTGACACTGACACAGCGATGTAAAAAATGTGACAAATGTGCTTAGTTTATTTTTATTATTATAATTAATATGTATGTTAGTCTATATAAATGGGTCACGTTGCCAGAAATAAACAATTTATAAAAAAAATATTGACGAAACCTATTTCACTCAGTAAATAAAATTATTAAATAGATAGAATTATTTTCTCACTGCTTCATCCGCGTCGCAAACGTTTCCTTGGAGACCTTCAATTTTCCATGTTAAAAAAAATAAATGTGTCTTTACGGCCTATTATTTTCATTGTTTGCGCTTTTAATATTTACGTAGTGTGCTGTAAGTGTTTTCTAGCCTCTCGCTAAAAGTGTGTGAAAATTTTGTGTGGTAATAATGATTCGTGTTGCCATCTCCTGTGGCTTAATTCTCCAAGGGTAATACCACTGAACAATTACCTTAAAGAATATCCTCCTCGTTTTGAAAGTGGCTAGATAACTATTAAAATAAACGTGAATACCTGCTTATCAATTCGATGTTTTCAAGTGAGAAAGTTAAACGAGCGATTAGCGAATTTACCTAAACTCCTAGTTAAAAAATCATAAATGCTTTCAATTTTCACGGCACTTAAGACTTCTTTAGTAGTGTGGGAAGTTCGAATCAAAATATTCTTGAATAACAAACGAGCTAAAATCTCACGAAGATAACGAACTCTCAACTCAGTTGATATAAAGTTTTAATGCCTTAATAGCGTAATGATTCAAATGAAACGGTCACGTTTTACAGAGACATTGCCATCAACATTCATTAAAGTAAATACAAGTAAGGAGAAATTCTTGAGTCAATTTGGGTAAAGAATTCCTTATAGGGATTTATAAAAATATTTCCTTCTAAGAATTCATTTTGTCCTTCCGCCTGTTCTTCTGTTATTATTGCCCTTTGTCTCACATCTTATCAATTCAGCCGACAAACTGCTGAAAAAAGTCGCTCCTAAGGATCTTCACAACGAACGGAGTGCATGCGCTACGCTGTCCTCATCCAATGGTTTTGTTTTTTTCGTTTTTGTTTTGTTTGATTCGTTTCCACGCTGCGTCATTCGGTACTTGGTTGCCACTCAAGGCATTCAAGCAACTTTCTGCCCCAAATTTCATTGGCTCACTACGTACCAATTCAGAATCCGTGTCTCTGAAGAGTGAAAAAATACTTCAAATACGGGGCTTCTATTTACGCTCTGGGGTACGCGGAGTAACTAACGAATCTAACTAGGATAAACTTGTGATGGCTCAAAGGTTTTAATGCGGAGGATGATACATGCTTTGGAACTCACAGTATCACTAATCACAAGATGACGGATATTTATAATGTATCTTACGAAGCAAGGTCTTGCCTCAAGAACTCTGTCAGTTCTGCAAGTATAGGTTTACATGCCCAGACAATATTTTGTAAACCTCCCAGGCGTTACGTTGGATAATGCAAAGGAAATATTTTTTTAACCTTTGCTTCAATGACGGATATAACTGCAACACAAGTCATAGAGTAGAGTGACGTAAGAACTACATGCAGGATATGCACGTGCAATAAAGTCCGACTTCGGATATGGCACTAAGACGATCGACGTGGCAATCTGACTGTCAATTTTTGTGTTTGGCATAGCCTCGAAAAGGTTTAGAAAGGCTTAGCGCACGTTAGATATTTTTTGTATAATATGTGATTATCGCACGTTATCTTACCTATTGTACCTACAATAGGTAAAATAACGTGCATGATTGACTTAAAATTAGAAATTCGATTGAAATTTACGGGCTCCTCACTAATGTTTTTTTTTTAATTATTCTGTTAATATTCCTTCTTCTTCTTCTAAGACGTTCATCCTTGACGATTGTTGCTGCTCGGATGCTACATGATAGATCTTTATTTTCAGTTGTTTGGATTTATATATGGACGTATGTCCACTTCCAGTATCCCTTTCAAACGAATGTAAATTGGACCTCGTATTTGCTAAATGACGACTCTTAAGTAAATACCCAGGACATGTGTCGTGTAGCAGTTTATCAACGCTTACATACAGTATGTGGAGTTCCTGATATTAATGTCGTAATTACCGCGAGATGGCGCTGCACTTGCCTCCCAAATGTGAATATTTGGTGTAACGACGTGGCAATTAATATCGCTTCCTGACATCTTTCACATTAATTCAACTTAACAATACAAAGTTGGCGTTTCACGCAAGGAAATGGTCCACGGAGACGCGAGGATCTGGTGATTAATTGTGTCTTATTTAGAGCGGGAATAGGTACTCTTCATTAGAATACCACGGGGAATAATGTAATTATGTTTTGTATTATGGCGTTACGTATTACTTCGTGTTTTGTGATGATTGTTAAGTCTTCCCTCTTTTTCCTTACACCATTTATTTTAGACGAAAACATGGAATGGAATGAAAATACGTGACCGCTATAACAGTTACGAAAATAATAGGGTAATTTGTCATCCTGTTCACATAACATTGTTTTAATACGAAACATTGCAATTGAAACATCTTCCTTCTTGCGATTTCACTAATTTCACCTGGTCTCAAAGTAACACTAATTTGGCTACGTTTATGTAGCCTGTAAATAAAGGTTTATGCAAAATTGGCGATTTGGGTCAAAATTTAATGAAAACTCACACTATCTCCAATTGAGCACTATCCTGGCCATGTCACAAATAAGTCACGATAACGGATACATATTATCGTTTTTGCTATTCAACATATATATTTGTCAGTGTCATTTTAAGTTTCACAATGATTACTTAAACTAAAACATACCATACTCGTATCATAAACATAGTGGTGATATCTTGGACATATCTCGGACACACGTCATCTGCCATGTGTAACTTGGCCCCAGTTTCGTATTACTTAGCATTGTAAATGCACTAGTTCTCATAACAATTCCCAAATGAAGTGTTCACTATTCCAGAGAGGAGACCAGCTCATAAACAAACATTGGTTAATTACGCTTGTAAATTAAGCTTGATTTCATTGCGTCGTAGTTTGCAGTCTCTAAATATACAAGATGAATACTGCAAATCACGTAACTTGCTCCGCGCGACATCAGCAGCATTCGGAACATGTTCAAACACGTGAAAACCCCCTTACCGGCGGAAAATTTGTTCTCACGTGGCAGGGGTAAAGAAAAACTTGTAATTCAGGTGACTTCGATAAACAAAAACGAAAACAAACGAGGTAAAAAAACAATTGAAAATGTGACGATCATGACTTCGTCTGCGGCCGTTACGTAATTGATCGTCTATGTTTGGTTTGTGTTGATTTCCATTTACTACTTAGGAGATGAAATTCAATTTAGTTTTGAATCGTACAATTTTCCATACAAACTTTGAACCCCTATTTAACCAACTCTTAGGGGATGAATTAAAAAAAAATGGACTAATTACTTTTCTTAACTCTTAATAAGTAGACTATTCGCGTAGTCTCTGACATGATAGTTTAAAATTTACATGATCCCCATATTAACTATTAAACACAATTTCAGTCCTTTAGGGGATTTGTTTCAAAAAACGATGAAATTAAGTACTTTATTATTTAACAAAAACTCTTTTCGCAAACTCTCAAACCTCTTACTTTAAAAAACATGTTCCTCATACTAAATTTAACCCTGTTTTAACACGCGCAAATACATCTATTTCGAAAAATCTATTTTTATTGGTTTCATACGTTATAAAATTAAAGTTCTGTCAAACAAGTTCAAGTTCCTAGATTCGATAGTTTCTTCACCTGTGCATTTATAAATCAGTCAGGACTTCTGATATGTATTTTAGTTTATCTTACATTCTCTGTAATAAATAATTCATGAATTAACCACAGTGAAATTATAAAAAAAACCGGCCAAGTGCGAGTCGGACTCGCGCACTGAGGGTTCCGCACACATTTTTACTTACACTAACTTTATTACCCGGTACCGGTTGAGTTAAGTTTGCACCTGATATCTATAGCATTGCATACAAATCAGGTGTAAACTTAACGCAACCGGGTTGTTCAAATAGGTTATTTGCAAAATTAAATAAAAGATTAGCTAGTTAGAGACATGGCTATAATTTTTCGTGAAATATTTATGTTTATTAATACAAATTGTGAAAATTTCAAAATTTGTGATTGGTAAACTTCGGAGATAAAGGGGGGAATGGTGTTTTTTTTCACATTCCCCTTAATAAAACAAAAACTATTCAAAATAAAAAAAATACAAAAATTGTTCAAAAATGTGCAGGTCAAGTCCTTTCATATGATATCCCATTTGATCCAGTAGCTAGACTTTTAATAAAGATATAATTTTAAATATTTTCTGTGCAATACATGTGGGCTGACTATGTTAAATATTCCAAATTTCAAATAGTTAGCATAATTAGTTTTTGAGATATGGCGCTTTAATAGTTGGACAGACAGACAGACAGACAGAGTCGCACCATAAGGGTTCCTTTTGTACCTTTTTGGTACGGAACCGGAATGCGCATTATCGGGTCATCAAAATCAGACACGCGACGTGTACCTAATGGGTTCCGATTTTTCGTCGGATTTACGGAACCCTAAAGACCGAAATCATCTAACCAAGAATTGATATTTTTGTATTTTTTGTGAGGACTCGATTACTTTACGAGATTTGACTTTATTAATTCACCTAGCAAAAATAAATAATATCTCATTAAAACATAAATGAGGAAAAGGGAGCCAAGGACTGACATTGCGCCAAAAGAAGTGATGAACAAGAGACTCGGAATATAAATGTCTCTCAAGATAATTTATGTAATTACGAGTGTCACTATGTCATGGCTGACTTTATAGACCCGATGGCATTCCTCACATACAGTTTCGAAAATCTCGTTTGTTTAACTACACTCCGTTATTGGCACAGCTAAGACATTACTTACTTTGCTTTCTTCTCGGACGCCATTATATTTGTTTTATTTTTAATTTTTGAATTAGCGTTTCTTTTATGTTTCACGTTATTTGATTGACTGCTAAACAGTTGTCATTTTTACAGAATGTGTATTGTTCTGACCGTTACAAAAACAAATAATATAAATAAAACAAAATTTTAAAATTAAGAGTGTCCCTTATACGGGAAACATGTTTTTCTGGTGTTTATTCCGTAATATATTTTCTACCATGCCCCTGCCAAGACGAGCCAGGCGAAGCGCAAGAGCACCACCTACTTTCCCCTCCCTACTAATCCTCATAACGTGGGTTTCGTTTATTCCAGATAAACAAACTTCCCGAGATATGATGTTAATAGTGGACTTATTAAACATAAGTATACAGTTTCAATTGCATAGCTCGATTTTATTGATATCTAAAAAACTCCGATTTCGTCACTGACTCTCTGAATCACAGTCCCACTCACTGATGATCATCAAAAACTCATTGATGACGTTACTACAAGAACAAAATATTGTATACCAGAAAGGTAATGATAATGAACAGTGAATACATTTTCACCTTACTCCCATTTGACGCTAGCGAAATGGCTAAACCATATGTTTTGACTAAGGTATAAAGTTTGTGAAGTTAGGGCTTGTAGAATTCTGGCGTATAGAATAAGAAGCTTGGCTCTACACGAATTCTGATAACTTTTTGACAGTGCGAGTGATATGGTCTTGTCTTGGCAACATTTTAAATGAAAATGTTTTTGGTTGGATAATTTGGATTATAACAAATATATAATTGATCTTTTAAATAGATATGTGTTACATAGTCGATATAACAATCAATCATAGAAATAAGTTTAATAAAAATCTGAAACCTGACTTAAAAAATAAAAGGTTTTCAACAAGGTCAATGAATTTTATTTCATTTGGTTCACATAGATGATTCTCTTTTGATAATGATCTGCATAAATTTTCAGTAGTAGTCAGGTAAAAATAAATAGAAACATTAAAGGTCATGGGGACCATAATACTCGTATTAACGTGTTTGTGAACTCTTCTAGCGCGAGTTCCCATCGAAAATGTAACTTCGATAGAAATAGAGGGCCTCTGACTACGACCGAACATTTACACAGAATATTAGGTTTCTAAAAGAATAGCAACTATTCATGTGAACCAAATGAAATTTAATTCATTTACCTTGTTTGAAGCCTTTTTTTCGTAGTCGGGTTTCCGTATATCAAAAAACTTATTTGCAAATGGGCTTATAATAAAATAAAACGCTGGAAATTGTGGCAGCGCATTTGTACGCCGGCCAGCGCTCCCGAATTAATTAAAAGCAGCGCTCATTTGTAGTTTTAGTTTCCGCACTGCGATGAACTTTGAATCCCTGACCTCATTGCCTGCGGTGGCTCTCGTTGCATATCAGGAGAATATTTCATCAGCTCCCCTCCTACAGTTACCATTTAGTCAAAATGTAACTCCTTATTGTTCAGAGCAAGGTTCTTTTCGCAACATAGAATCTCACTAAAGTAAGCGTTTGGGAAAGAGACTTGATATATACCTAGAGGCCCCACTTAGCTTTTGGACGCGCTATCTTTTGTTATCTTGATTCTGCTAATGAAAAGATATTTTTTGCGAAAGTGTTTAGTTTATTGCCTTGTATTTACCTGGTTTACTAAACTTATGCAGGCTTAGTAAGTTTTATAATATTAAGTACAGATCGTGGGTATATTTTCGAAGTAATACTGAAGAAGCATAATATTGTGCAGAAATCAATAAATATTTTCGAATTTGCCATTTTGCATTGCAAGCCTGCACTTAAAGATACTTCTTATGTGTTGTGTTAATACTTCGCCACTATAAGGACAGTACCGTCTCAGATCTTTGGGAGGCCGAAACCAATGCCCAGAATCTGAATAAGAAAGGCCTTTTCACCATCGGATTTTTGACGCAGGTGCTGTAGGCTATCGTACTATATACTCATGTGGTCAGCGAATAGAAACTTATTTTCGCAAAACTAATTCACATTCTCATCTCAGCCAAGGTATAGACCTCCCCACCTATGTCAGATTTTCCGACCAATCATATACC
This sequence comes from Hedya salicella, assembly GCA_905404275.2. NCBI lineage: Eukaryota > Metazoa > Arthropoda > Insecta > Lepidoptera > Tortricidae > Hedya > Hedya salicella. Next base: position 32,630,580 of record FR990097.1, read on the forward strand.
GGATATTTAGCTATACATATGTAGCGTCAAGAGCAATCGTAATTAAATAATGTTAAAATAAATATGATCTATGTCCTCACGTCGTGAGAAGACACATTTTTGGAACTCTGTAGATAACTTTAGCTGCTAGTACCTGCTGCTAGACGGGCTCCTCAGTTTAATACCATGTTTAGTACTTTGTCAAGTTCAACGTAGAAGGTTGAAAATGTTACCAGTACCTACTTTAATCTTATAGGCAACTCACCACTTAACCTGTAGGTATTGTTGGTGTTATAGTTGTTCGAAGGTGTTCCTAACACAAACATTGCCCGTAGTTAACATTTTCTCGTTTCACAAACCGAAATTATCCGGACGAGAGAGTTACCACTGTGGAGTTATTACAGGGTTTTATTTAACTTCAAATGTTAGCCGGCTCGTTTGTTTAGGCTAAACTATCTTGTTTCTGATTGATTGGAAAACGCGTAGGCGCGCCATCAATTAATGTTTTAGTTTCCAGTTACTCAACAAAATATATCGTTTTAAGTGCTCTCGATTTTCAAACATGATTTAAACCCTATGATTTTAAAAATATTAGAAACTATCTGGCTATAACGTTTTACGCATATTTCAATCTTTATATTTTCTAAGCAAATTGAGGACCCGAGTATTATGGTATCCGAGTAGTATGGAACCGAGTATTATAACAAAGATATTTGTGCCTCTTGGACTCCGCTAGCAAGCACCGACGCTGTACGGCCGTTAGGTTCCTGTCAGTCTAATAAGCTTGCACAAATTGCCTCAAGCAACTTTGCCACGCCATTTCTTAAAACTTGCTTATAGTTACTGCAAATTGCGGAGCGAGCCTCGGTGCTTCACTGAGCAATAATAATACTCGTAACACTCAATATGAAAAGCTGCCTTAACGGGTTACCTCTTAAAGTTGGGAAAGGACGCGGGGGTGCCATGTGTAAACAGGCCTTAAGCTCAAGTGTTGTGTTAACAAGAATTCTTGAGACTTTCGCGTTTAACTACCGGCCGAGCATGGATGTTGTGCTCTCGGCCACGATAAAACTCTTACTGCGACCTCATTCTGTATTGTGTACCTAAACGACACCTATATTATCCTGTAAAGTGTTAATAACGAAATATCGGTCTAATTTCAAGATAATATTATGTACCGTGAAATTACCCAACTCTAGTACAGACATCCAACTATGGTCCGGAGAGAAAATAATATATCATCAATATCATCATCATTATCATCATTAGTGATCGGCACTATCTGTGCAAAATTTTACAAAACTTGTAAAGCTGATATACAGGAGAACTTATTACATCCAAGGAAAATAAGAATGTTTTTGGAGGATTAGTGTTCAATTTTCCTCTATATCGGAATCTCGGATATTATCTATGTAGATCTGGTAATGTTACCAGAATGTCGATTAGTACTCGGTTTTAACGACGTGAGTAACCGCTCATGTATTTTAAACTTGTATTAAACATTCCCGTAAGCTTTATTGACCGAGCGGGCTTGGGCAAAAATTCCCTCGTATGTCTGTGTGGATGTCCAGCTGTTTCTCGTCTACTGGTCGCATTTCTCAACCGATTCTAGTGACATTGTGTGAGCAGGTTCGATAACTATACGCTACAAACAGCCGTATAGAAAAATAGACAGACGGGCAGCGGAGTCTTTGTAATACGGTCCCGTTTTACTCTTTGGGTACCGAAGCCTAAAACACATAATAAGCGTATATTTAAGCCATACGTTCTTACCCGGTGTCCGATCTTAGTCAAACTCACCATAGTTATATGTTTTTTATTTTTCAAATCAGTTCTTGGTTTTTTCAAAATACCTATTGCTCACAGAGCCACTAAGCTATCTTATCTAGTTGACTTGTTGAATTGTGCCCTTAAAACTAAGAACAACACACGCTAAGTCAGCAGTCGCGTGACCCAGAAGTATTCTCGCCACAAACTTGGGCTTCTGACACCTGGTTGGTGTGCCAACATTGCATTGTCTAGTTGCCTAACTCGACGAATTAGAGCAGGTATCTTTTGTTAACGTGCGTTTAGACTGGCGCACTTTATAAACAAGCTGCTTTATTTTGGCACTGGCACTATTTTGAATCACTGGAACACGGACCTTAACTTTTTAATACCTAATCGAAATTAATTGTTTGATTTCGTATGAAAAAAAATTGACATATTAGATGCTTTTCTTCTGTTTCCGCGATTATTACTCATTGAAATAAAACAATTTAACGGATTATATCGCGTATATTATCTCATTTTAGTTCCCGACGTTTCGGAAGCTTTCCAGCTTTCCATTGTCACGGGAGGACTGAGAAAAGATGTATTTTCCTCTGTCAAAGTTACAATTTGTGCAAACTACCCATTTTTTGAAAAAACACAAATAAAGGTGTACATACATGCCAGATGGGCCTAAGCTGTAAAGACAGTTACACATGTGCCAGAAGGGCTTAATTATTTTATTCTAATAATTTACCAAGCAGCATTTCACAAATGAGGCGTACTGAGGAGAAAAGAAACGCTGCAAAGAAAAACTCCCAGGCTACCTCATTACTAATTATAATATTTAAAAACAGAGACTATTAAACTACTTTTAAACAGATAAGATATTTTACACCGTTCGGAAATTAAGGTTTTGCAGTCCTGTGTCTCGCTTGTTCCTTGATGAGATGTATTACAGGATCCCAAGCTGGTGGTAGTGACAATCCATCTTCTCTATTGAAATTAGGATGCTTTTTAATCTCAATAGCCTCGCGTAGCATCCTGGGAAAATATCTTTTGTTTCAGGGAGCCAGGGGTATCTGCGACAATCAACATCTGACTGCTGAGTTACAGAATGTCAAACGTGCGCTTCGAGCCAACGAGCTCCAGATACCACGTTCCAAGCAGAATCCCAGTATGAAGAAACCAACAGTCGAGCGTAAACCTGCCGTATTACCATATGTGAAAGGGATCACAGACAAGATCTGAAACATCTTGAAGCGTGCTTCTATAAAAACATATTTCAAGCCGTTGAAGAAGGTGTCTCAATACCTTAGACCCGTGAAGAGTAGCACCCCTTTGCAGAGTGCAGGCATTTATAAGCTGGACTGTGAGTGTGGTCTTTCATACATTGGTCAAATGAAACGCAGTGTATCAACCCGGGTGAAGGAGCACATAGCAGATGTCAAACACCGTCGGTGTAATAGGTCTGCAGTTTGTGAACATGTCATTGACAAACCAAACCACTCAATTAAGTTTGATAAACCTTCTATCCTTGCCAAAGAAAAAATATATTTTCCCAGGATGCTACGCGAGGCTATTGAGATTAAAAATCATCCTAATTTCAATAGAGAAGATGGATTGTCACTACCACCAGCTTGGGATCCTGTAATACATCTCATCAAGGAACAAGCGAGACACAGGACTGCAAAACCTTAATTTCCGAACGGTGTAAAATATCTTATCTGTTTAAAAGTAGTTTAATAGTCTCTGTTTTTAAATATTATAATTAGTAATGAGGTAGCCTGGGAGTTTTTCTTTGCAGCGTTTCTTTTCTCCTCAGTACGCCTCATTTGTGAAATGCTGCTTGGTAAATTATTAGAATAAAATAATTAAGCCCTTCTGGCACATTTGTAACTGTCTTTACAGCTTAGGCCCATCTGGCATGTATGTACACCTTTATTTGTGTTTTTCAAAAAATGGGTAGTTTGCACAAATTGTAACTTTGACAGAGGAAAATACATATTTTCTCAGTCCTCCCGTGACCATGGAAAGCTGGAAAGCTTCCGAAACGTCGGGAACTAAAATGAGATAATATACGCGATATAATCCGTTAAATTGTTTTATTTCAATATAAGATGCTGTAATAATATATCATGGAACGCCACGATTTAATCGTCACGATACAGCAGGTGACTTTAATGTATGAAATTGTATTTGTATGATAATTCTTGCCGATATCCTATAATTTCACTCAATGTAAATGTGAGATAATGATTTAAATTATTTTATGAAATTTTATGTAAATGATTACATAAGATTCAGTATTTTTTTTTAAATAATTATCTCACTTGAGTTCCATTTCAAATAAGTTTGTTCCTTTTGGTTATATATCTTATTTACTTACTAGAAGGTTCCCGCAACTTCGTTCGCGGAGGAGAAAAAGTCATCAAAAGCCAAGAAAAAAGAAAACATAACTATCTGGAAATACCCAGCTAGCTGTGTACCGAAAATAGTTGAAATCCGGTTAGCCGATTTGGCGTGATGAAGCCACAACGACACATAAAAACATACAAAAAAAAAAAAATCGGTTCAGTGACCTGCAAATGGTGCGTTTCAATAAATATTTCTTAAATATCTTTAATGTACCGACATTTCAATTTTATAAGTTAATAATAGTATAGAGAATTAATTGTTACTTTGTTTTATTTACTCCGTCTGATTATATGCCGATGTTTTTATATTTCATACATTAAGGAATACCTTGCTGTATCGTGGCGATAATGTAGTGGGATTCGACGATAAAATATTCCAGCGTATATTGGCCGGCCAAGCGTTGGAAACATATTTATTTCGAGATATTTATAATTTCTACTATTCAATTAAACGTGTGATCCGATTTCTGAATGGTGACCACGCTAGTGTATATGCGGCTTTAGTTTCTGGTACCGATGCACTGTATCGTTAGCAAATTAGGGTAAAGTTGAGACAGAGCGAGAAACTTATCTACGGGACCACATGTTTGTAAGTTTGTTGGTATTGATCGTGGAAACATTCCAGTTTCTCTATCCATAATTATTATTATTTGTTGAAGGTTTATCCAAAAATGCAACTATATAAGCTATACTGGTAAAAAACTAAAGTAAAGTCCTTCTTGTATAACTAAATAAGCATATAGGTAAGAGACTAAGTGTATAACTAAATAAGCATATTTTTTATGACATAGGAGACAAACAAGCAAATGGGTCGCCTGATGGTAAGCGATCACCGTCGCCCATAGACACTTGCATCACCGGAGGAGTCACGAGTGCGTTGCCGGCCTTACAGGTGGGAGTACGCTCTTTTCTTGAAGGTTTGAAGGTCGCATCGGGTAATATAGGTAAGAAACATAAGTAAATAAAATAAGCATATATGTAAGAGGCTTAAGTAAAGTCCTTTTTGTATAATCAAATAAGCGTATAATTAAGAAACATTATTAAAATAAATAAGCATATAGGTAAGAGGCATAAGTAAAGTCCTTCCTGTATAACTAATTAAGCATATGGGTAAGAAACATAAGTAGACTAAATAAGCATATAGGTAAGAACAGAATGTCCTGCTTATACAGAGTCTCCCAAGAAGTAGTGATATACTGAAGCTGGGAGGTAGAGGACCTAGAGGGCTATCTGAATCACCCCTATGTATGTTCTGCGATTTTTCGTATTTTCGGAGTTATGACTTGTTTTTTAATTTTTCACTTATCGCCGAGTACGATGACATTTTTATTTACGGTGACGTGAATTATTGCGGTAGATGCTTGTTTTTTTTGTGTGCTAAGATGATAGATAGGCCAATTCAGTATGGTAACATTTACTATCGTTAGATCTTTGAATGGAATAAAAAAAAATTAAATGCCAAGAAAGATAAAATTACCCAGTATGTTCACAACTTCAAGAGCCCTTAAAAAAAAATCACATAAAAAAAATACCGTTTGGCTTTTAAAAACTTGCTCTATCTATCAGGTAGCTAACCTGAAAATTCCATTTTATTATTCATAAGGATTCAATCGAAAGATTGAAATCTAAATGTGGTAAGTGCAACATTTTAATTTACATGATGATTAATGCAAGCAAAGCAAAACCTTGCCTATACCTGATAGATAGAGCAAGTTTTTAAAAGCCAAACGGTATTTTTTTTTTATGTGATTTTTTTTAAGGGCTCTAAACTTGTGAACATACTGGGTAATTTTATCTTTCATGGCATTTTTTTTATTCCATTCAAATATCTAACGATAGTAAATGTTACCATACTGAATTAGCCTATCTATCAGCTTAGCACACAAAAAGAAACAAGCATCTACCGCAATAATTCAAGTCACCACAAATAAAAATCTCATCGTACTCGGCGATAGGTGAAAATTTAAAAAAAAAAGTCATAACTCCGAAAATACAAAAAATCGCGGAACGTACATGGGGGTGATTCAGATAGCCCTCTAGATCCTCTACCTCCCAGCTTCAGTATATCACTACTTCTTGGGACACCCTGTATAACTAAATAAGCATATAGGTAAAAGGCTTGAGTAAAGTCCTTCGTGTGCAACTAAATAAACATATAGGTAAGAAACTTAATTAAAGTCCATCGTGTATGTAACAGTAATATGCGCGTATAGACAGTTATATAATTATAGCATTATGCAAGAGGGGCATTAGTTAAGTTTTTCAGCCATACCTGCTTAGATGTCACCCCATGAAAAATATTTTTAAGCCTGATTTACACTGATCCAATAGTTGGATCCAGCATCACTAGATTCCAGCATTGGCTCCGTGTTAACGCGATGCGCCAGTCGCAACACTCAATTTTAATGTTACGAACGTCTTGTCATCTTAACAAAGTTAGAGTGTCTAATCCAGATTAAATGTAAACGGCGCGGCCAGTGCCAATGCAAATCCAGCGCTGAAATGCAGTGACACGGGATCCAGCTGACTGGAGTCATGTAAATCAGCCTTTACCATAATATATAAATTTTGTATGTTTGTATGTACCGTTGTGGCTTCATCACGCCAAATCGGCTAAAGGGATTTCAACTATTTTTGGTATCCCATAACCATCTCCAGATGGTTATAGGATACTTTTTACCCAACTACGCAGATGAAAAAAAGGGTTATGGCTTAGTAAGAGGTAGAAGGAATAGCATAAAACTTGGTGCTAAAAGTGGCAGTGAGAAGAAGTTATTAGACAATTTAATTTATGCTATTTATTGCCCAATTTCATTCAGTTACTTATTAACAGCTGATTACGCTGGTAAAATGTTCGACAATCTTTGCGGTAAATTAAAAGTATACATCTAAAGACAAAACTAGAATAGCATAGTTCAAAAGAAGAGAACTGGTGATGCAGTGGCCGTGTGTTATTTCTATTACACCGAAATCTTACTTTACTTATTTAATTTCAAAGCAACAAAAACCGTTCTTCAACTATTTTCCACGGAACATCAAACATCTGTTTTCTCGTTCTTGTAACAGCTTTCATGAAAACTCCGCTCAGATAGTTTTGCAGTTGAAAGTTATGAATAACTTAAAATTACCGTTATGCGGTATAAGTTTTACGCCTGTGCTGGTTCCTGCGATTTCATTTCAACGAATAAAAGTTTGGACGTATCTGGAATATGGCTGTATGTTCCGTAGAAATGTTGAAAAATATGTGGAACGTGGATAGGTAAGCTTTCATAACAAAAAAATTAAATAACTATATTCTTTAAATCGAGTGATCGACAAGATGATTCACTCTTACTGACATCTACTTATTTTTAACGAGTACCTAAGTATAGGTTGAATAATTATATGAAAAATGTATTTTTTTTATTAATTCAGTTGAGTTGGGATGCTCATTGCTCACAACAAGTGCAACTCATAGACGGTTTTCATTGATAATCTGCAGTTTTGATTTATTGGAATTTTCATTTTTACCCGATTGCGTCAGAAGAAGGTTATATTTTTCTAGTGTGGGTATGTATGTAAGTCTATTTATTTCCCGGCACACTCTGCAGTCTGCAGCCTAAACGACTCGACGGATTTTGTAGAGTTTGGTCTAGTTGCGTTGCTCTCTCTTTATACGGTCGTTACTTCATGACTATTTAGTCATAACTCTTATAGTGATTATCAGCGGTCTTAATTTTGGAGGGATGACTTGCTTCCATCGGATTCAAGTAATAAAAACCACTTTTAACTCTATTAAGAAACCCGAGTACTAGATCAAGTCCTCTGGAAAAGCTAGTTATATACTGCTCTCGACAGGATGTACCACATAAAAACAAACATATGCGTTAGCCTAATGAAGAAATCCCGCCTTATTGATCTTGGTCAATTGACGCCAAGAATACCGCTTTAGCCGCTTTCTATGTAAACTAAACGTGTACGTGCGTGGTTTTAAGCATGTATGGAAAATCTTTTAAGGCGATATACGACATTTGTAACAGACTAAAAAAAAGAGATTCTCAGTTTTGTGCTATTATCGTCACTTCCCTTTCGTTGAAACTTGGATGAACCTATACAGAGTGGGCCTCCGCTAACACTGAATTTTAATAGATACGGTCGTTTTACCGTATATTTTGTACGAAACCCTCGGTTCACGAGTCGGATTCGCACATTGCAGGTTTTTTTAACGGTCTTTGAAATTAATGATGGGGATGGGGGTGGGAGATCGCCACTGTGAAGCGTATAATTTTGTCTAAGCGCCTATTGATTTGGCAAGTCAAATGTACTATTTTCGTTTAAGGTTACATCTAGTCTTTATACGGCGCTTATTGAAATGCCCAATTTTGTAGGTCTTGATGTTTTAATGTCGTTGGCGGTACAGGTTTTGAGCTACGGGTTGCTCGACTCAAGTGGCAGGGGGCGGGGTTCATTGCTTGTAGAACCGAAGGCCGCTGGTGCAAAAAGCTTCTCTCTTAAATTGTGACCGCGTAAGGACGACGCAGCGTTGGAAGGCCCCCAACAAAATGAACCGCCTATAGGCTTATAAGATAATGATGATGATATACTTCACGTCTGATCACATCAAAATACCACTTCTTTAAACAACAAATCACGATAGAAAAAAAATTCATTGGAAAATCTTAATTAAGGGATCCAAGCAAAAGTTCTCTAAAGATTACTAGAGGTCAAAAAACCGAAAACTTGCGCGATAACAAGAATCCTGACTGAACAAGCTCTTGTTTCAAATGGGTGGACGCAGTATGCAAATACTGTCATAAAACAGAGGAGAACGCAATGCATATCCTCTGCTCCCGTGGAATACACAAGTGGAATATAAGTCTACCTAGGGCGACATGTCTTGAGATACAACACTTAACTGCCCATACAATCTTGGTGTTCCTAGACTCAACGGGCCTCAGCCAGTGAACTCTTATAAAGGGCTGCCACAATAGATCAAATCTGGATTAATAACAATAATAAAAAATATAACACATATATCATTATTTCTCAGTTCTTAAGCCATAAGTAAGCGTAGTATGTGAGTGCCACAAACCGAGAGATATAGAGAAGTATCGCAAAAGCTGCAATAGAAGAGGACAACCCATAACCACGACCACGCTAACAAGAGTATGACTAAGTAGAATAAGAAGCCATTAGTAACATTATATTGTGAAATTTTTAACCGGTACATATTTGTTTTTACTTTGGTCATATACACAGTTTTAATTACCTATATATGTATGTACTTTGTAAGTTAAGTAATACGAAAGTAAATGTTTAGTACATATTATATGAACTACCTACGTAAAAACTATACGTAACGCAAAAGTGACGATGGATTTCCAAATAGGTATCGCGCCTTAAACGTTATTTACTTAAGTATTTAATATTCATCATAAATTAGTTACAAGGTTTCCATTTAACATTTTCTCTTAACAGAATTGAGAATTGTTACCGTCTACAAAGTTTTGAAGCGAGCGTCACCTTTTGTGGTCGGTTTAAAATTTGAGTAACGGTTCAAAGTATTAACAAATTAACGAAATTCAATTAAGATTCCATTATATCTTGATAATCGATTCAAGATGTCGGTTTAATTCTCCTTCTTTAATTAAACCTCATAGATTTGCAACCGTTCCTCATGATCATTATCATCATTAGCCAAAACCAAAATACGCTGAACATAGGCCTACCCAAAAATGCCACCCTGAACGGTTTTGCACTGGACGCATCCAACGGACCTAGCCACGCCATTTTCCGGTGCGTGAACTCGTCGGCCCCAGCGGCTGTCGGTTTTACGAGCAATGTGCCTTGCCCATTGCTACTTAAGTTTAGCTATTCTTCGAGCTGTATCAGTTACCCTGGTTCTTCCATGGATCTCTTTATTTCTGATTCGAAACCGTACCTAGCCATTTAAAATGTTCTTCAAATATAGACGATTTATGAAAAGTTTGCTCTTATGGCTTGCTTCTATATACCTACGCGGTAGCGTGGCAAGCCAAGTTCAAGAGAAAGGAACTGGCGTAGCAGCAGCTGTTGCTATGTATATTACACAAACCATTTGGAGCCACTTTTGACCCTTACGTAACTCAAAATCTATTCGATATAAACACATTAAATTTAATATTTTCTTCTGTTTCCGCGATTATTACTTATTGTAATAAAACAATTTAACGGATTATATCGCGTATATTATCTCATTTTAGTTCCCGACGTTTCGGAAGCTTTCCAGCTCTCCATGGTCACGGGTGGACTGAGAAAATTAAATAATTGAGACATTAAATTTAATCAATTTATTAAAACTTCTAAGACTAACTAAAACCCCAAATTTCATAAATCTCTTTCAGTTATTGAAATACAAACATCTAAAAATCGGCATTTTTCTCACTGACTGACTGACATATAGATCAAAAACCTAACCCACTTCCAGATGACCTAGCAACTTGAAATTAGGCATCCAGCTAGGTAATTGTGTGGATACAAACATTACATAAAAAAAACTACAAATTCTGGAATCTAAAAAAAGGTCAAGATCGTAGAAAAATATTTGTAGTAAAATATATTAAGTATGTTGGTATCGACTATAGCAGTCAAATTCTCATGTCCCACGAAAAGTAGTGATATCTGAAAATGTGCCACTTTGGTACGAGATTGTTAAGAGTAAAACGAATTTATTGGAGAAAGCTGCTAAGTCAAGGCACAAAATTAATGCATTTTGAGCCTTGACTTAGCAGTTTTCTGTTCAGTATGTTACTATATCAAGCTGTTGGCTATTTAAAAAACTGCCAAGTTAGGGCTCAAAATGTATTAAGCGGCAATAAATTGGATTTACTGTTACTATTCTAGGACCAGAATTGGCACCTTCTCAGATATCACTACTTTTGGTGGATAATGAGAACTTGGCTTATTTTTCATATTTGGTGGGATATCATTACTTTTGGCTAGGTACTCGATAGTCCATACCAACATACTTAATATATTTTTGTAAAAATCTCCTTGTAAAAGTCTTAAGCCAAGTTGGCTTATTTTTACATTTATGTTTAAGTGGGACTTTTCTTAGGACCGCGCCTTATATTAAACAATAACCACAAAAGTAGCTTCAGGATAAACCACTCGGAGAAGGCGTCTGCAAGTCCTTTTTGTTCATCGTTTTAGAGAAAAAAATGTCATATCTCTCTTTTTTGTTTTATGGTAGTAGCGTGAAAACCATATGTGAATGTCCAGCTATCCCCGTATTGCCCTGCACTAAAACCGGTGGAAATCGATCTCTTTACTGTATGGACCATGTAATGATTTTTCTGAAGCTGTCCTTTATATATATATATACTCACTCTTTTCCCTTTTCCATGCATTTTTTTGTATATCGATGGCAAAAAGCGGAAACGTAGTAAACGGCAACAATCCATTGGTGGTTACTACGTCTTTTCGTCATCAATATATTTGTACCATTATAAAATTGTAAAAATTAAATGTCGGTACATCGAAGATATTTAAAAAAAAACCATTGTAATGGACTATTTGGAGGTCAATCGAAAAATATTTATTTTTGATTCTTTTGTATGTTTGTATGTATCGTTGTGGCTTCATCACGCCAAATCGGCTACACAGATTTCAACTGTTTTTGGTATACCGCCGGTAATACCGGTATTCAGAAATGGTTATAGGATATTTTTACCCGACAACGCTGTTGAAAAAAGAGGGGTTATGACAAATTTCTCCTCCACGAACGAAGTTGCGGGCGCCTTCTAGTTCTTAATAGAAACCTTGTCCTGAAAATTACAAACAACAAAAAGAGAATTAGCCAAATAGGTGCAGCCGTTCTGAAGTGATGCGCGAACATAGGGGAGATTGGGTAAGGTTGTCTCACGGGTTGATAGTCTCACGACGGCCATAACAGAAAACTGAACCAACGAATAAGTTCATCGACCGGTAGCGAAAGATCGCGAGAGCTTTATTTAGGAGGGATATATAGCTCTCGCGATCTTTCGACATTGGTTCATAGTCTATAATGGCCGTTGTGACAACCTTCTCCACCCTCCCCCACATTTCTTAAATAGATTTTTATTTGTAAGATAGATGAATTAGTAGTTACGTAAGTAAAACAAGTATGTAGGCATGTCAACCTGCCTTTAACATTAACCACATTTCATTTGCGTTAATCACTTCGCTATAGTACTTCTTTAATCATCAAAACGGGTTCCTAATTGCCCTTAACTCTTGGTCCGAGTTCTTGGTTCTTGATTTGACACTAATCATGCTACTTATACTGTTTTAAATTAATTTTATGACCTTTATCCTGTAAGTAGGCCGCAAGGGCACTTTTACGAGTCTGACTCTACGGCATTTCCCAAGAGGAGACCATTGTTGAGAAGAAAGCCGAAACAAACTCAACAGTCAATATTTTTTTCGACATAACTCTTATCTATTAGTACTTACCCTAACTTAAATATATCTTTTTAAGTATAAATTCATTTTGTCTGACACGTTCAGAGTCCGGTCGGCACGGTGTAATAGGCAGATACCTTTATTTTTTTATAAGAACCGTGTTTTCCGTAAAAGTAAGTTATTTCGATTCTGTTTTAGTTTTTTGTTTTTTTTTGTTTGTCCTCTGTGATCTCTTTTGGCCAGTGAGGCCATTTTAGAGTTACTGTAGTGAGTGTAGTGGAGAAAACTTTAGGTTTTGCCTAGCAACCTTAAGGGTTACTAGGTCTTTTGAATAAACCAGTTTGTAAGCTGGTAGTGGCCAGCTGTTTTGTGTTGAGGGTAACAGAGTGTTTTCCCTCTCTAGCTCTTTGGTTGTGGGCCCAAAGCGTTGCTGGTGTATGGCGTAGTCCTGGGGCCTTTTAAACTCCCTATAAGGGAGGGCCTGTAGCGTACGGTTGGCCTTGGTTGTCGGTAAACCGGTTTCCAAGGGCGAGGTGAGGAGGCATCTCCTGTCCTGATGTCGTTGTCCTTGTCTTGTCCAAGTCGTTCCTTTTCAAGGATTTGTTTGTCAATGTCAAGTTCCCTCGCGAGTCTTTTGGTGAAGGCATCGTCGGGTTTTAGAAGATTGTGCCTAGGGCGGAAGATTCTCTTCCATGGTGGCATGGGTGGGGCGTAATTCACAGCGGCTTTTATTAGCGGGTTTGGGCTGCGCTCGCAACGCTCAATGTTGCTTTTGGATAACTTTTTAAAATGTTGCTTGACTGAGTCGGTGCCTAGATCGGCATGGATGTTTATGTTGCGAACGTAATCCGGGGCGTTACTGATTTTAAACTGCAAGACCTGCAGCGACCTACTCTGGGAGCTGCCCGAAGGCAACACACGCATAAGAGAAGACAGGTCTTGTATAGAGTGAGTTTGTTTCGAGTGGACAATTTGGATTTTCTGGAGAGTAGTGGATGGTGTCTGGCTAGAAAGAATGCCGCTCTATTGCGTACGTTTTTTATCTGTGAGTAGAATTGGTGTCGCCTGTCTAGAGTTACTCCCAAATATTTAACTTCCTCATGCCAAGGGATTTGAGCTCCCAGAAGAATGAAATTGTGATCGAGCTTCTTTAGAGCTTCCGTATTTGTTCTGGTGAAAAGTATAGCTACACTCTTCTGAGGGTTCAAATCGAGAGTCTCCACAGTCTGCACCACTGCCCTAGGGCATCAGCCGCAGCCTGCAGGAGCCTGGGTATTTTACCCCTGTTTTTGTTGGCATAATACAGCGCCGTATCATCGGCGAATTGTGCATAATTAACGCACGGTACCTTGGGGATATCATTTATATATAGGTCGAATAAGAGTGGCGCCAAAACTGACCCTTGGGGGACGCCTGCCCTTATTTGATGTGGGGAAGAGCGGGAGGACGAGCCGGTCTGGCACATTTAGTTGGAATAGCTTGTAAAGCAAGCCGTTGTGCCAGACGCGGTCAAAAGCCTTGGATATGTCGAGAAAGATGGCCCCAGTTGGGTGGGGCTTTTTCCAGGCTGTCCACCAGTTGTAGACATATTCGATGATTCTAAGGACCTGTTGGTCACATGAGTGTTCGGCCATAAAACCGAACTGCTCATCCGCCAACAGGTTTCTGTTCTCGACCACCTTCTTTAGTCGAGCTAAAAGTACTTTTTCATAAAACTTCCCAAAGGTGTTGAGGAGGCTGATGGGGCAGTAGCTAGATGGATTATTTTTGGGTTTGCCAGGTTTGTGAATGCCTATGATATCAGCATGCTTCCACACCCTTGTGAAGTGGCAATTAGTCATGGCTGTGTTATAGATGGCCAACAAGATAACTAGGAGGCTCTCAGGAAGCATTCTAATCATCTTTTTGGTAATGCCGTCAATGCCCGGGGACTTTCGGCTTTTTAGGGACTTTATATGCACTTTGAGCTCGTCCAGAGAAAGGGGGTCTAGGGGGGGGTCAACGGGTTCGGGACCCTAGCCTGCGTACGACCTCACTATTGACGTGGTCCAGATGCGCTTGGTCTGCGGGCTCCGTGCTAGGCGAGCACTGGGTCTCCAGTGCTGCCGCCATGCACTCTGCTTTTTCGGCATCGTCAAACGCCGTCAGGACCACGCCATTTTCAACATATTTTAAGGAAGGCATGTTTACTACAATATCATTTTTGAGTGACCTAGCAAGCCGCCAGTAGGCAAGGTGGCTGGGGGAGATGCCTTGTAATAACTAGCCCCATTTTTTATTTCTATAATTTTTAATTTCCTCTTTGACTTTTTTGCGATGATTGTTTAGAGCCGTTTTGTTATCCCTGTTTGGGCACCTGTCATATTGTCTGGTGGCCTCATTTTTATTGGCTATCATTTCTCTGATGTACCCGGGAAGACGAAGGTGGTGGGGGTCTTCTACAGTTACAGTACTTTACAGAAGTTTAGAGGACTCATCTGTGATCTTTTGCAGCCCATGTGTGAGAGAAAGGATAGCTCTCTCGAGGTCATCAGGGGAATTAATTGTAGGCGACAAATTGTCGAATCTTTGTATGACTTCGGGATCTGATGAGAGTGATGTGAGAGAGGATGAGACTGATTCTCTCCCAATTTAGAACTCTCCTCTTGAGAGGGAGCCCATCTTCTATGGTTCCCATCTTGAGTATGACCGGCCTGTGGCCTGATGTTAATTCGTGTTTGACTTCTAAAGAGCGCAGCTGGAGGGCCACGCCCTTTAGAAGCACTATGTCTAGGATATCAGACCTTCTGTTTGGGTCTTCTGGGTAGTGGGTCGGTTCGAAGGGAGCAATGACATCCACTTTTAATTTGTTTGTATACTTTAGGAGCCTATTTCCGTTGGGATTTATATACAGACAGTTCCAAAGCGTTGTGCTTGGAATTGAGGTCTCCGGCCAAAATGACCGAATCGTCCAATCCAAACACAGCTTGGAGGTCAGAGAGCAGGAGTTCCTTTGTGGGTGAAAGGTAGGCTGATACTAGGGTTATCGGAGCATGGCCCGTGAGAGCTAGACGGCACGCAGATATCTCCAAGTTTTTTTAAGTAGAGGGCGCCTCGATGGGAGTGCAATGTAGTGATCTTTTGAAATAGATTAAGGTCCCACCACCAGGTCCCGTTAATCTGTCGTTTCTAACTGTGCAGAAGGAAGGAATAAAAGGGCTTCTAAGAGAGGGTTTTAGGAATGTTTCTTGTATCAGAAGGAAATCAAGATTGTTGTTTTTTATAAAGAGATTTATTTCACCTTTTTTGTTGTTAAGGCTGTTGGTGTTAAAGAAGGCTAGGGAAATGTACTTCGGTTTGCACCTACCGGGTCCACTAGCTGCTAATGTTTGAGTTTGAGTTTTCGAATGAGTTTGAGTTTGAGTTGAATGACCTGATGGTATCAAGCAATGTGGAATATCGGTTGAGCACCTGAAACCTACCCTGAGCTCTAGTTTTGGGCTCGGAAGTCCGCAGCTAGTCTGCGGACCTCCCTCATGTCAAAGGCCTCGGCCAGCTCAAAAGCCAGACTAAGGTCCTCTTAATCATTGTTTGCACTATTGAAATTTTCACCTGGCCGGGCCAGGGGGGGGGGGGGAGGAGGGGCAGGACTTTTGTACTGAGGTCTATTGTTTTGGCGCGACGGGGCAATATTGTCGGTGATTGGGATTTTATTGGCCATATGTGTACGACCTACTGCAATGGGTGCAGACCTAGGGGCAGCTGTCCTACGTGGGAAGGCCACGACCTGGTTGTACAGCAGTTTTTGGGGAGGAGGGAGAGAGTGAGCTCTATGTTCAAATATCGGCGCTGCACGGCTCTTAGGAGAAAGACCGGAGAGGTCAGTATCTTGTGATGTCCCCAGAGTAACGTGAAGCTGAGTCTCCTAGGGGCTCCTGGGAGGGGAGAGAGGGGGAGGGTTCTGTCCTCTTTAATTGATTTGATTTGCGGGTGTCCCTTAGAGAGGGAAAAGAGTCTGTCATATTGTTTAAGTTTAAAGTATTGCGGGGTGCCGCAGTGGAAGGGGTCATACCATGAGATGTCCTGGTAGCGGGGGGAGGCCTCCTGCGAGGTTCTCTCCTTCTACGGGTATTATTTTTAGCTTTATTCTGCCTTGGTGCGGCAGGGCATTTGTGATAGTTTGCCGGGTGTTCGCCTCCACAATTGCAGCAGCGAACCGACTCAGGGGAGTCCCTACTTCTGTTACATTCTACATTACGGTGCGGGATAAGGCACTTCACGCATCGTGGGGGAACCTTACAGTAATGGTGAGTATGACCAAAGTATTGGCAATTTTTGCACTGAGGGACTCTATCGTTTTTGTATGACGCCTCGACGCGGAGCCCGCTAAGGCCACATAGTGTTTTTAGGTTGTAAATAGTTTTCCCTTCTGTGGTTAGGTCTAAAGATACGAAAACCGCCTCGAAAGGGGTCCGTTCGTTACCTCTAAACGTGGGAGGCCCTGTGTACGAAGGTCGCTTAATATGAATTCATTTTCAATTTCGATGGGGAGGCCTTTGACAACAACGTGTAGGCGCCTCTCCGTATTGTAAGAGTGAAAACCATCGACCAGAAGGTCGACCCATGCCTTGTATTGAGTTATGTTTTCTGTAATAATGCCTATTCCTGCTGGCTTACCTTGTCTGGCATTTACGGAGACCGCGCGGAGGAGGCCTATGCCTCTCTTTTTGGCCTCCTCTGCGAGGCCCGTCCAGCGCGCCTTATCTTTTAGGAAGATAATGGGGGTCTTTTTTCTTTTTTAGCGCTCTCCACTTAAACCTCCATCTCTGCCTCTCCTGCAGGAGGAGGGCGAAGAGGGATTTCCGTACGTAACCTCTTAGGGAATGGCGTTGAGCGACCTGCTTTGGTAGTTTTCCTCAAGTCATTGATAGAGGGATTAATGTTACTTGGGGATTTGGGAGGGCTCTGCGGCTCTGAGGGGCTGACGTTTCCTCTCTTCCTCCCTTTCCTACTATATCTGACGGTCTTGAAACCGTCCTCCGACTGGACTGACTGATAGTCCATATCTGATTCTGAAATTAATTCGTCATTTACGTTTGAATGAGAGTGGTTTTGAGGAGGGTGGGGGGGAGGAGAGGCAACATCCCCGGAGACATATTTTTGTAGTTCATTTATATCATTGTTTTCCACGCTAAGGGGGTACGCCTGGCTGGATGCCAATTGGGTACGCTGCCCCTGCTATAAGCTGGTGTCCTGAGTCTGGGGCTCCTGCTCAGAGCCGCAGTCGCCTAACCCTCCCGAGAGGATGGATTCGGGCCTTGAAAATGAGGGCGAGCGCGAGCGGGAGCTCGAGCGCACGCTTAGGGCCGTCGCCTCTCACGCCTGCCTACGGCGTTAAAAGACCGGGGGGCAGAGGGGGGACAATTGATAGTGTTGTCAGAGTCCTTGTCATTGAAGTTAGAGTTTGTATACATGTTATTGTTAGTTGGGTAAGGGGATGCATCCTTACCTGCATTGGTGTTGTTTGTCTTCTTCGTTGAGAAGGCTAGGAATTCTTTCATCACCGATGGGTGATGCTGGGCCAGGTAGCAGGTCAGGGATGTGTTTGGGGGGCAGCCGGGTGTTTTTCCCTCCATGTTTTCTCAACCGAGCCTCCGGGAGTTACACATGAACACAAAACAGCTGACGCACTTTTTGCTAAAATGCAAAAATGCAAAATGCAAAGATGCAAAAATACACTAAAAAGGGTGTTTATCGAAATTGGATCACAAAGGACTGTGAGTTAATTTTTTCTCACTAGTGATCGGATCTTTTAACACTTATGAAATGACATTTTTTTTTTTTGTAATATTTTTATGAAAATACAGCTCGTTTTCACTCACTTGATTGTTTTAGAAGCGTCCTGTCGCACTAAACGATGTCTCAACGATCGGAGCAGGGGCTCAACGATCGGAGTGTGGAGCACTACACACGGCACTGTGAAGCACTAATGTTCCTTGTTTTAACACAGCTGCACCCACGGGGGCATAGCACCCTCGTAGAGCGGCGGGCCTCGGCGACCGCTACGGGGCTCGGCAACAAGCCCACACGTAGCAATCGATACGTATTTATGTTGTGGCTACAGCGATCGAATCGCCGTGCTTACAGAAACAGAGAGTTCTGTTTTGGGCCATGCATTGTTGCCTTTTAAATAGTCCCCTACCCTATAATATGTTTATTTGTTTGTAAACACTTCATTGTGCATAAAAACAATAAAACAAAGAAAGTAATACCTTTGTACAAAGGCGAACTTATCCCTTTAAGGGATACTTATCTCTTCCAGTTAACCTTAGAGCAAATGAGAGAGAAGAATAAACATCAACGCAGATAGACAAACCATCAAGTTAATATGCACAATGACATTAAAACTATCAAAAGGCAGTAATCATTATTATAATATGTCTTTGCCATTAGAGATATTTTTAATTACCCAAAATGTTACTTTCTTTTTCAATGAAGATTTTAATTGCGTGACATCACCAATACACATAACATAGGTGTGTGAAGTAACAAGGTTGGAATGGAATATTTTATAATCCTGTTAATCCTGTCATAGTGTTAGCCTCGGCAATGCTCCGGATTTTGAAGAGAAAACACCAAAAACTTCTAGATTTCAAGGCACAAAATTTTCAAGGCATTTGGAACCTTTCAACTTGTCGACCATTAAAGTTTTGGGACGACAGGCATTTTTGCAAAAGCTGCGACTGATTTTAATTGCCATATTTCTTGCCGGTATTTAGGAGATATATAGTTGAGTTTATGAATGGCATAGAAAGACTACCTCAAAATGCGAACGATATTTTTGGTGACATTGACTGGTTATGTATAACTCAATATCCCGAAAATGTCGCTTACTTATTAAATTTTTCCTTTCAGGAATCGAGCTGAAGTCACTCGAGGAAGAGTACTTATTGTTTTTTTGTGTACAGTTAACTTATTATTTATGAAGTGATAACCAGTCTGTATCTATAAAAAAACCGTACCAAATGGCACATTTATACATTGATAATTATTAATTACTTTTTCGCGGTCTAGACATGTACACATCGTACAACAAATATAAATCCACGTCGGCATATAATAACCTCATCATTATAGTCCAGATATTTTACGGAATGGCGAAATGGAAAAATATTGATAATAGCTGAGTTTTCCAATGTAAAGGGAACATATTAATTCTAGTTATTATATACACATAATCCAGCAAAATATGAGTCAATAAAGTTTTTAAATATACTTTTAAAAAAATTAGAAAATCCTGCAAAATTTGAAAAAAATGTTAAAAGTTAATGTTTTCTTCGTATTGATAAACTAATATTTGCTCTGTAACATAGAAAATGATTAGCACGAATAATAATTAAGGATTATTATGATATTAATATTTTTACCTACCTATTATTATTATTTTTCTGTCAACTTAGGACACATATCAGCAAAGCCATACATTTTGTTGATTTAGTGCCTTTTCTTGTATTTTTTTTGTGATATTTCACTTTATACTGTTTAAAGATAAAAATATTGTTACGCTTACACATAAAAGATACTATTACCAATTTTAGTATTAAAAAAATTGCATGCAATTGCATTGCATTTTTTGACACTCATTTTATATACCTATTTCCTGGTCGTAATTTTTATGGACTCATGAATATAGTACCTATCTTAGAATATTGTATAATATTGGAAAATAAAATCAGGCTATTATGAATTAATGTTTTGCGAAACCGTAAAATGACTGGAGTTTAAGCAGTGTCTTCTTTTTACAAAAGACACGTATTCCTACTGCTTCTTGCTACTGGCTCGTAGCGTTTGTAATTCCACTTTTTGTAGTCTTCAAACGTTGTCACTCAAAATCATAAAGCGCTTCAGCAAAATCAAAATAGGCTCTATTTTTGCCACGGGATAATTATTTAATGACCAATGAAATATTCAAAGTTTGTTATAACCGGGGCACCGGTTGGCGTAAAGGGCGGCACACGTTGCGGTATAAACCTTTTGTTAATTTTTGACCCTCCCCAACAATCGACTTTAATGGCCGAGACCCCATTAGCCGTCTTTAATTAATTCCAATGTCTCCTGCTATGGGAACGGGTCCGAAACGAATTTTGAAGGGGTTTTGTAAATATAAAGATGTGGATAAAAAATAGTGGCACATTTACCCCGTCCTTTGTAGAATGTAGTCCATTGACACGTTCCGAGTCCGGTGGAATATTATGTACTAGCAGATAAATTTGTCGTTAAACAAAATATATACGACTTGAAATCTGATATTACTTGATCTAAGGGGAAATTATTATTTCTCCGAAACGTCATCTATCTAGATATTCTTACAACTTTATAGAATTACTAGAAGGCGCCCTCAACTTCGTACGCAGAGGGGGAAAAGTCATAACCCTCTTTTGTTTCTTCAGCGTAGTCGGGTAATAAGTATCCTATAACCATCTGGAGATAGCCGGCTACCTGTGTGCCAAAATTAGTTGAAATCGGTTTAGCCGATTTTACGTGATGAAGCCACAACGACACATACAAACACAAAAAATCCAAAAAAGATATTTTTCGTTTCAGCGACCTCCAAATAGTCCGTAACAATCATTTTTTTGAAAATATCTTCAATGTACAGACATTTAATTTTTACAACTTTATAATAGTATAGATAAAGTTAAAAATAAAATGTCTGTACATTGAAAACATTAAAATAAAAAAACTATTGTAACAGACTATTTCAAACGGATTTCAGCTATGTTTGGTACACGGATTAGCTGGGAATTCACAGATGGTTTTAGGATACTTTTTACCCAACTACGCTAACGAAAAAAGAGGAGTTATGACTTTTTCTACACCGCAAAGGAAGTTGCATGTGCATGATCGTAGATACCAGAAGGTCAAATAATATTTCCTAAACTACTAACAAATTTTAAGGTTCTTCATGTAAATTAAATAGTACCATTTCCAAAAGGGGCAGTGTGGCAACGCCTTAACAAAATGAATTCATCACGATGTTAGATTTAAGCGAACTTAACATGCCCCATGGTACTTATTCGCACGGATGACCACGGCAATTTTCTCACGACCAAACCGCCCGTGGACTATTAACCAGTAGAGGAATTTGCATCCCTAATTATAGCGCTATCTCCTTCACACGGGTGGCGTGAGAGAGGGAGATTAGAATCGCGAAAGCGTGGCTTCGTCCATCAAGATGTGAGATATTTAATGCAGTGGCATGCGAGTTCTTGGAATGTATTATCTATATTTTGCTGGCAATTATCTTGTAAATACATTTTAAGATTTTAAAGATATATTGGAGTGAAACCACGTCTTGCATTGCAAACTATTGAGCACTAATAAAGAAAACTACTATTTCAGGTGGAAAACTAAATTATAGGTTGTACTCTAACGTCAGTCAAAAATTAATACATGATTTTTTTATTCAAGTGTGTTTAGTTTAGTGTTTTATATATTTTGTATATAGTGTTAGTTTGTCTGTCTTCTTTATATCTTGATTCACTTGGTCGAGGGTTAACTGGAAGAAATCCCTAATAGGGATACGTTCGCCTTTTTACTTATATGTTTTAAGTTGATTGCACTTGTAACTGGTTACTATGTACAATAAAGTGTTTACATACATACATACAAGTCTATATAAAAAGGAGGTGCTATCTTGCACATTTTACCCCTTTTAAATTAAAGGCAATCTTGGCCAGCTTTTTGAATGGTCATCGTAAAGTGCCAGCATCAGTTTCAACATCAGCCACCCGAATAATCCCGTCTCTATCGGGACACAGCGCAGTTGATCCGGCCTCAGGGCGATTTACCTCGTGGTGAATTTGAGTCACAGACGATGATCACATCCCCTTCAGTAATCATTGGTACAGAGCCTCCTCCCCTTTTGGTTGAATTGAAAAATCACAAGTCTTTCCCCTTTTAGCTTTTATTTCAATTGTGTTTAAATTAGACATAAATAGGCGTGGCGTCAGGAAATAACAAGGGAAGCCGGAGCGTATTCATTTACTCATATTTAAAGAAAGAGGTGGTTATAAGCCTCCTATTGGGCAACCCGGTAGGAATCGGCTTATATGGACGCCACGCCACCGATACTTATGCAAGTTCGTTGACAATGCAAGATTATGGTACCGTCGAGCTGACCTGATGATGGAGCCGGAAGGTGGTCATAGAAACTCCTCAATAAAATAACGCAATCCTACCGAGTTAGGGCTCTTTAGAATCGTCTGGGTGAGTGAGTGCAAAGAAATATGTGCAGTCGACAATAACAATTTGTCAAAAAAGGAATTTTTGCCAGAAATTTATTCATTCTATTGTACTTCAATGCGTAAAAACGTCGACTTTATCTAACCGAATATGCTAACACAAATACTCACAATGAGTCCCTTCACCTTCACCTCTAGTCTGCCACCTTCCTTGCTCGGTTCCTAACAGTTTCGTACAAGCTGTTATTGGGCTGAATGTCACGCAAATTTACTCCTACATATTTACAGTTACGCTTGAGGTGACCAGCGAGACGTCGTCCAGTCGGTCAAATGCTCTCTTGAACGATCGACCATATCCCATTTTTCTTAATATGGCTGAGCCTCGGTCTGACAAATCAAGTATGGTTCAGTCACGAGCTCTTAAATGTAGGCCCCTTGAAAGGATTTACCACCTTTTGCGGTTGTTTCTAACAGGTTTATACCTGGGTTTTACTTTACATCTTGCCTTTCGCTACTAGAAACCTGTGCTCATCTCTCCTTTCTAGCATAATTGTTATATCCGTCCTAGGTAAAACGATGGTTAGAAGTTTAAATATTAATCACATATCTCAGAACCAAACTCCAGAGCATAGGCCGAGCATCGACTACACCTACCCATTTTCGAAGTTCGCCAAATTGTGGAGATATGTAGTCCATCAATCTCACACGTTCTCTAACTCACTTATACACGTATCTATGTGCCAATACGGGTTATAAATAGCACTTGCGGGACATGAAAGACGTCAGAGACACGCCCTAGCGAATCCATCAGTGCGGGGCAAACTGTTGAGGCAGTTGCTAACTCAAACTTCGAAACTCTTGGGCCTATTCTGTTAAAGCTGTGCTCTTTGGGGCAGAAAAAAGAAATGTAATCGACAATTTAGAAGATTTGTTATATAATAGAGGACAATCTTATAAATATACATTCTTAATATATATTTAGGATGAAATACTGGATTTTTCGATGAACGAATTATCGCATTTACCTTTGTTTTTATTCACAACTTGACAAAACAATTAAATATATTATAATTTTAACCTCAGGCGTTTCTGACAATGCACTTAAAACTACGAGCCTGCTCTAGTTTTTACCATACAATGAAAAGCCCTTAGGCTCTATGTCGCGTTTTTTAAACGCGCCGTCGACGCTAGTGTCTGCATGTTGCTTTATGGAATTAAAAATAAGTTGTCGACGCGCGTTCAAAGTGCAAAAATGCGGTGTGCATAGGCCCTTATCTACTCAGCCTCATCCAGCGTAAAATTAAACCTTCGAAAGCATGACGCATAATCGCTAATACTTTACATCCCCGTGTGTTGTGTGAATTCCCCGCAACTTACAAATACCCCGGAGTATTAATTTTTAAGCTCCAGAAAATAAAATAACCATTGAGCGTAAGATTTATGCCGTACACTTTATTGACTGAGCGATCGTAGCGAGCGTATTTAACGAGCGAAGCTAGTGCTTTTGTATACCTATCTGTCCGGATATTCTCCTCCAGAGGTTGCATTTTTCAACATTTTGTTAGCAGGTCCGATATTTTTTTTTCTCGAAGATATGGGGGTGAAAAAATCGCGAGCTCTACAGCTCACAGCTTTAGTAGTAATGATGTTGTTTCTTCTCTTCTTAATTTTCTTTTTTCTCTCACTGCTGACGATCGTGGCGATTAATATTTTCTACCCGCCATTGATTACGCTCTGTCGCTTGATGCAGCGTAGCGCGGTCAGTTTAACTCCAGTTCTCCGAATATCTGACTACCGTTTCGGATTTCAGCCTCGAGTTAATATATTGTTTAAATATTACGTTATACCGGTTGCTTCTTTTATTAGGTTGGGCAAATGTTTGTGTGATGAGCACACAAATGTTTGTTCCTGGGTCTTGGATGTTTTCTATGTATTTAAGTATCGCATCGCGTAGTACCGATAGTAAAAGCTTTGCTTAGTTTGGGACTGGGTAGATATGTGTAAGATTGTCCCTGTGTTATAATATTTTTATATAATAAATGCATATTCAATCCGTCATCCATCACATCATCCTGTCCTATAATAATGATTGAAAAGAGCGATACTGACTGGCCCGACACCCTAGCCTCAGTATGATTTATGTAATTGCCTTGCGTTGGTCATTCTACGACGTTTCTGACGTTACGTTTTACGTCCGTGATTTCTATGGTCCCGGTGTCCCATGGAGGGCATGGACGTAGCGTAACTTTCAAAAAGTACGAGAATTACCAAGGCAAGGCAAGAACCATGAGAACAAGAGGACTGTCAATCGCCATACAAAAAGCCGTTCCCCGATATGTACAACGCCATCTATGTATAAGAATCATTATTTACAATTATTCAACTTTGCAAACGTGACAGTATTTACGTGTTACGATTTATTTATTATTAGCTATAGCTGCAACATCGATAAATGTTAAATTTTAAAGCGCCATCTAATTTTTGACAGAGTATCTCCTTACGATCAGTGGAGGATCCAATATGGCAATTGACAGTCCTCTTGTTTTAATGGTCCTCAATGCAAGGTAATAAAATGAATCATATTCTTACACGATTAGTCAAACCTCAATGTCAGAGTATGAACGCTACTATGTTGACCGCAGCCTTACACGCACGCGTGTTGCACATTCAGAGTCCTCTTGTCATATGGAAATAAGCTCACGGTATCCTGAAGATCTCTGCAACTTTATGTGGTTTGTATCTGAAAAATTTGAATTAGGTGAATATAACCTCTGTATGGGCTGAACCCTTGTTAATTAAAAAGATTTTTTTTGTATAAAGATTTTTTTCTCTCTTTATTTATTGAGCTTTGTCACTACAGTGACTATGTCACTCTTATATAGAGAGATACTCTTGCAATGTTTCATGATTAATTTATGTAATATATTGTACGAATCATCGAGAAAAATATGTAGTCTCTATAACACTGTATTTGTTTTGGAAATAAACTAAAGTTGATTCAATCTTTGGTTACTTTCAAATAGAAAATGGAGTAAGGTTTGCTTTCAAATCGTGACTATATTTTTTTTACACTTTTAGAATGCTTCCAATCCTGTTAACTTCAAGCAGACGCATTTCAATATAATAAAGACTAAAATCAGACAATATAATCTTACTTTGTCTACCACGTTAATAAATTGAAAGTGATCACATAAACCTAACCAATCAACTTGTGCACAAGAGCATCGTAAAAAATATAATAAGGCTCTTAGACATGCATCGAAACTTAAAATTGCCCATTTTAATAACATACTTGAGTACACAGAGTTGCAAATAAAAAGGGCAGAAAAAAGTTTTCAAAAACAATGAAAAAAAAAAATCTAAGTCGGTTAATAAATGACGGAGTTCTGTGACAAAAACATAATATATATAACCGCACTGAGAATTGCCATCGGGAAAACTTGAAAATTCGACTAGTCCCCTAAGTGTCAATCAATTTAAGCTATGCGTTATCTTATCTTCTTTATTATATTAGATGATAGAAATTATGAGCAATATTCCCCTAATTTCATATAACCATATTTTTTGAACAATATACTTTTTACTTGTCCGCAAGTGTAGATTAAAGTCGTCGCGCCATTTCACGCATGGACTGGGTAACTTATGAGATGAGCGTTCCTTCACAACTAACTGAATTCTGAACAACTTTGACAGCGTCTTTGTGCTCGACTTTTCATGCCCACTTATAAGTTTTGTATAAAGGGTAATGTATTCACTAATATGTATAAGTATATTTATACAGGGTGATTCCTATAAATCGTCCACAGAATTATTATTTTTCGATGCACTGTTGTATGCTGATTTAGAATATTTGATTGTAATGGCAATTCAATATCATTTCACATTATTTTTAACCGTTTTATTTCGTTGCCGGTCTCACTCACATTCTCGTTTGGTCTTACTTACTTGACTTAGCTTTTAGTGACTTTTCATTCATATGTCAAAAAAAAGAGTAAAACAATTTAGGATGACTATGTGTCCTATGATGAATGATGATGAAATGACAAGAACAAATATTTTTCATTGCTAAAAGATTATGTTATTTGCTCTAATTATCACTCTAACTAGGTGTTAGGCTTTAAAATGTTTCTTATGTAGCTGAATAGACCTATGTAATTTCTATAGGTTGTGAAGTAGTACACTTTTTAATTTAGATAGTAAGATCACATATAACATCCTGCTAAGGTTTGCAGTGTCCTACAGGGTTTCATAGCAGTAATATATGAAATGTACCATCTTCCATTGTACCTATGAAAGCAATAAATAAACTGATAAATAAATCGTTTCATGACTCAGGACTGGCCCTGTACATTGAACCTATTAGGACATTTTTAACCGATATCAAAAACGGAGGAGGTTCGAAGTTCCACTGTATTTTTTTTTTCAATTCATAGAGCTGAATGCTGACTCACGTGCGTATCGTGTCAGTATCGATATCTTATTTTTATGTCTCAATAAGTTCCATGTGAGACTGATGTAAATGACATTATTGAAAGTAAAACAATTTAACGGATTATATCGCGTATATTATCTCATTTTAGTTCCCGACGTTTCGGAAGCTTTCCAGCTTTCCATGGTCACGGGTGGACTGAGAAAAGATGTATTTTCCTCTGTCAAAGTTACAATTTGTGCAAAGTACCCATTTTTTTGAAAAAACACAAATTAAGGTGTACATACATGCCAGATGGGCCTAAGCTGTAAAGACAGTTACACATGTGCCAGAAGGGCTTAATTATTTTATTCCAATAATTTACCAAGCAGCATTTCACAAATGAGGCGTACTGAGGAAAAAAGAAACGCTGCAAAGAAAAACTCCCAGGCTACCTCATTACTAATTATAATATTTAAAAAACAGAGACTATTAAACTACTTTTAAACAGATAAGATATTTTACACCGTTCGGAAATTAAGGTTTTGCAGTCCTGTGTCTCGCTTGTTCCTTGATGAGATGTATTACAGGATCCCAAGCTGGTGGTAGTGACAATCCATCTTCTCTATTGAAATTAGGATGCTTTTTAATCTCAATAGCGTCGCGTAGCATCCCGGGAAAATATCTTTTTTCTTTGGCAAGCATAGAAGGTTTATCAAACTTAATTGAGTGATTTGGTTTGTCAATGACATGTTCACAGACTGCAGACCTATTACACCGACGGTGCTTGACATCTGCTATGTGCTCCTTCACCCGGGTTGATACACTGCGTTTCGTTTGACCAATGTATGAAAGACCACACTCGCAGTCCAGCTTATAAATGCCTGCACTCTGCAAAGGGGTGCTACTCTTCAGATAATATACGCGATATAATCCGTTAAATTGTTTTATTTCAATGAGTAATAATCGCGGAAACAGAAGAAAATATTATTGTTGAATGTAGTTTCGAACGAAGATAACCTTGAGTTTTACATTATGGACCTAATTTCACCACGCTCTATTAGGATTAACACTAGATTAACGGCTGATTCCGCCTGTCGAATGGTGTAGTCTTTGAAATTAGGCCTGATTTGTACAAAGTTCACACGCAGACTGATAGGCACAAAAAAACTGTTGAAAACTGTTGAAATTGGGATTTTATTACCAACTATTTTTGGTACACGGGCAACTGAGCATCACATATGGTTATAGGATACTTTTTACCCGACTACGTTGAAACAAAAAGAGGGTTATGGTTTTTTCCATCTCCACAAACGAAGTCACCTTCTAGCTGGTGTTTTTAATTTAATTACCTAAAAGTAAACAATAGGTACCCCGTTAAGTGTGTATGTCACAGTGTTTTGTTTTTGGTCAAGTGAGAGACATATTTAGCGACCCCAAACTCTTTGAACCACGTGAGTTCAGGTTTAAGCATAAACATTTAATTGTAAGAAAACACTGCTCCAAATTTAATTAATTGTTTCCAACGACAAACTTTATCGGGCTTCGGAGCTTACGTAAATCACAGGACAAAAATAAGAGAAACCGCAGAAATGTATGCAAAATATGGAATAATGGTACAAGGACTGTCAAACACTCACAGTTCAACGCCAACTCGTATGAATTTTCCTTTATGTTGTATTCGTCCACGTTCCCATTTTGGCAGCTTTCTAGCTCGTCAATAATCCCATTTTGTCCACATTCAATTCTCAAATCGTCCACTTCCTATCTCGTCAACTATTTTAGAATGTTAACGAGGTAGAGATATGAACGGCAAAGCAATTATATTTTTTAAATCCGGTTCATGTGCTTAAACATAATAAACGCACGTTCCGACGATTTGTGAAACTTCTCTTTTTTTAAGTAGATTAAAAATACCTACTAAATGCGGTTTTGACTGTAGTAAAATCGCGAGGAGAAAATGGACGAATTGGGAATGTGGACGACTTAGGAAGGTGGACGAGTTGGGAAAGTGGACGATGTTACGAAGAGGACTATTTGCGAATGTTGACAACATCTTGTCAACGTTCTTAAATGGTCCTCTTCTTGTATCGTAGGAAGTGGAAGATATTGGAATGATGACAATAATAGGCCACTGGATGAAATAGAATTGTTAATGAGCTAGGAAGTTGCGCCATCTGCCGTTTAAAATGGATTAATGTATTTTAGTACTTGTCGGTTATTGAATACCTTTATAAAAATCTATCTATGTACACTTACTGTACATATAATATTAAGTTCACAGCCGTTTCTGTTTGGGATAAACTCGAAAACTACTAGACTTGTTTTGATGCAGTTTTTACTGAATTGTTGCTTCGTTATTGCAGATATGTAGTTTTAGTACACATATATAGATTTTTCATTAAGTATTGCTTTGTAAATGACTTTAGTGAAAAAAAACTGGTGGAAAAGTATTGAATAAATACAATTAAATATACCAATACAGCAACAAACAAAACATACACAATTATATTCGCTGCGCATTCCGCAAATTATTATTTACTCAAATAAATACATTTTAGATGGAATGTTATCCGTTTAAATTGTTTTATTTATTTAAACATACACATCTATATTTTACAGCGTAAAGCTTGGAAAATTTGGTGGATGTTTCTTAACATTGCGAATAGCAATCCTTATTATAACGACCACGATCTGAAGGTACTTTGTAAAGGCTCTTGACAAGTTTTGTTTTGGTTGTTAAGCAATTCCCAACTTTCCAAAGACAGAAACAATTTATTGCTATCTGAGCCTCTTAGATGTGTGGTGTATGTATTATCTGGGCCTTCTTGTGGGTTTACACGAGTTCAAGTAAGGGTCGTGCGGTTTAGGCATTGTGTACCTATACATAACAATGTGTACGTAATTAATTAGTTGTTACTGTATTTGACCAGTAGTTTATAGTTTTTATCATTGTTACTCTAACAATATGTTATTTGAATTATTACTGAGACCTGCGGGGTTATTGCCTAACGAAATGTTGACACTTGGTATCCGAATCAACTGTCATAGCCCATACAAAATCATGACACTTGGAAATTTCGTTAGGCAATAACCCCCCTGCATTTGTACCCACCCACATCTATATTATCTATTATAAAGTTTTAAAAATGAAATGTCTGTACATTGAAAATATTTCCAAAACATCATTGTAACGGACTATTTGGAGGTCACTGAATAGAAAAACTGTTTATGTTTATTTTTTTCTGTGTTTGTATGTGTCGTTATGGCTTCATCACGGCAAATCGGCTAGACTGAGGACAGATGGCTATAGGATACTTTTTACCCGACTACGCTGTCGAAAAAAGAGGGTATTTTTTTTTGATAGCCTATTGGAGTGTCACTGCTGGGCAAAGGCCTCTCCCTTGGATCTTCATGACTCCCTATGCAATGCTACCTCCGGCCAGTTTGGTGGCCAGTGTTGAGAAACGCATCCAGATTGTCCCGCCATCTCCGCCTAGGCCTGCCCCGTCTATCTACGTCGTCCATCTTGTGGCTCCCATTTAGTGACCACACTAGCCCACCTTTCCGGGTGCATGCGGCAGACGTGACCGGCGCAGTCCCACTTTAGCCTGGCGGTTTTTTCTCCAACATCAGTATTTAGGGTTCCGTTCCAAAAAGGTACAAAAGGAACCATTATGGTGCGACTCTCTCTGTCTGTCTGTCTGTCTGTCTGTGCGACAATTAAAACGCCATATCTCAAAAACTACTTATGCTAACTATTTGATGGAATATTTATAAACATGGTCAGGCCACACGTATTGCACAGGATTTTTTTTTTCTTTTTTTTTAATGACGAATGGGGGGGAGGGGGTAAAAAAAATTAAAAGTCTATTAAGTGGCACGGATAGACGAGTCTCTCAATTGTGCAGCACAAGAAAAGCTGCCCATACGTTGCCGAACTTTTACGTATTCTGTTCACTCGCTTCGTCAACGTAGACCTCCTTAAAAACTATACCATAGTTCTAGAACAACCTATTTTTCGATTTCACAAACGTCTCTTAAGTAATGCAATTGCACACTAATAATCATTTTATCAATCAAGAGCGAGTTTGCGAGAAACAGCTATCTACTTAAGTCTCGTTAATTGTAGGAGCGAACGTGAGAACGTTGCGCACTAAACGTTACTTCACTTCGATTTTTTGCTAAGTTTTGACATTTATATGTTTTGACATAACGTTACTAAAGTTACCTACTTTTAGGGTTCCGTACCAAAAAGGTAAAACAAAAAATAAAAAACCCGACTGCGTAAAAAACTAAAAAGAAAAAAACAAGTCAAACCAGTACCCTAGATTTTTTTTAAGTTCTAATGGAAATCTTTCATAATTCATGATCGATACTCACAATATAACAAATAATAAATTCTACTATGGAACATAGCGATTTTGAACAGTCGGGACCCATTGTTAGGAAGATTTGCGTCGATCTTGATTTCTTATGGGTTAGTTTTTTACGCAGCCGGGTTTTTTTTTATATATTTTTTTATTTTATACTTTTTAGTTAAAATTATTGAGAAGCTTGCACAGATATATTACAATACAATTAAATAAAAATTTAGTGAGAACGGGTCGTAATTGGTAATTCCAAATTAAAAATGATAACAGAAACCTAATAATGATTTTAAATCCCTATTCATTGAAACCCCACTCGATATAGTACGTCAATTTTCATTTTTTTCTTTTTCACAATATGGCGTCTCATTATCGCCATTTTGAGTTTTCATCATTTTCATGTCTTCAGTGACATTCGGACAGTTAAGACATATCGATTGACGTAAGAATCATCACAATGGGTCCACGCGTTTGGTCTAGAGTGCCAGATAGGAACATACATACATACATACATATACTGATAAACACATTACCACTCCTTTGCGTCGCGCAATCGGGTAAAAAGGAACCCTTATTGTGCGACGCTGTCTCTCTGTCTGTCTGTCCGACTATTAGAGCGCTATATCTCTAAAACTACGTATGCTATCTATTTGTTTGGAATATTTTTAAACATGGTCAGCCCGCATGTATTGCGAAGGAAATAAAAAAAGGATTTTTTTTATAGTGCTCGCTAACTTTCTCATATTACCTAAACCAGAAGATTCCCGAACTTCGTTCTTGAGGCAGAAAAAAGTCATAACCATGTTTTTTTTTTGTTCCTTTAACCGTGTGGGATGCTCCATTGTCCAACTATCCGTGTACCAAAAATAATTTAAATCTGTTCAGCCGTTTGGGAGTGATGATGACACAAAGACATACATGAAAGCATACAATAAAATGTGTCAGTAGCAAGCAGAGATTAGGTTACTTTTATGTCTGTAAATAAACGTTTCCGATGATTATGCAAAATATTTTAATACGCGATACTAAGAGATGAAAATAGTTTCTAATAAAGTTAAAATATTAAAACTAAAACTGCTCAAAAAACTTTTGATTGCATATTTTTATTTTATTCTAGGCCCTATAATATACTTATCCATAGTTAGGTAGTCGTTTCGCGTTGTAGCCCCTCTGCTCGGTGCTCTTATTTTGCACTTTGGATGACAGAAGCCACTTAACGAATTTATCCATGAAAATATTTGATGCATGCTGATTTTTATGGTGTTGACATTTATTTAAAATATCAACACTCCGATATCTCGTCTCGCACCCACTTGCTTATTTACTTACTTGATTCCTCGTTTAATTTTAATTTATTCCAAGATTAATCAATCCCATCGCCAGATAGTATTTGGCAGGTATAAATTAATATTCATAATATTTTGGCCGTGTCGATCATAAATATTCACGAGCAGCAATTTAAACGCAAAAGATAAAATTGAGGTTCCCCTAAATTGATACCTTGCGGGGGCTATTTTATAGTGGCATGAACTTGGGCTAAGGGATTTAATCTTGTGTACTACGACATACCATTTGAGAGAAATACTCGTACATGAACTGGTATCTCAGTCCATGTCAGCTATGTTATTAACTTCCTTATAATCTAAACAACACTAGACATCACTTCAGAACGGCTGCAAGTAAAGACAAATTATTGGTTTGTTGTCTTTGTCATTGTCAGGACAAGCTTTGTTAAGAAAATATACTAATAAATGCATGAAAAATTGAAAATTTGGGGTTTGAAAATCTTCATATTAGAAGTGAGGAAGATCTTCAAATATGTATTTCATTACATGGTCCATACCAAGAGTAATGGGAACTTTAGGTTTCATTTTATTTCTTAGTACAACCGTGTGAAACTGGGGCGGGCAGCTTGTATTTTCATACAAATAAGTGAAACTGGCTATTTGGTCACTGGTGGCTAAATGGTCACTTAATCATGTTTTTTTTTTGTAAATTGAAGTGATAGCTATTTAGCGATAACACCGCCTGTTTATTTGTATGTTACTTTCATGTTCTGTATTTCTGTTTATCTGAGGTGTGCAATAAAGAGTATTTGTATTGTATTGTCTTTGTGCCATCATCACGTCTAAAAAGCTGGACCGATTTTAACTATTTTTGAGCATTCACAGATGGTTATAGGATACTTCTATTAGGTATTTATGACTTTCTTCTCATACGCAAACGGTTGATCAACGTTGCTGGATATGTTTGTAAATGACTGGTTAAATCTTGCTCATTTTAGGGAGAAGTGCAAAACGAGAGGAGAGGCCGTTGCCCAACAGCGAGATAGAAATATATGATAAAAATACATAAATAAACTTAAAGAGTTATTTTACAAAAAATCGTCGAATAGAACAATTGTTACGACGGAAATATAATTTTTTAAATGCTCCGTTATTGGTTCATTCTTATTAGGTCTATTCCACAGTGGGCTCATATTTTTGGGGGATAATATAATCATAACCATATTTAACGTGGTCACCAATTACCGGCCATTAGTCAAGAATCACCCATTTGTGGTCGAGTATACATATAATGGGTACGGTACCTACATCTATTCTTACACTAATTTGGAAGGAAGCATCCCGGAAACGGGGTGAAGGCACATTTAATGCCGGCATACCTTCTAAAGCTTTCTAGCATTCATATGTTTAGTCTATCTACAATTACTGTTATAAATTTTGTAATAATGCAAATTAAGTGAAGCGGCCTAAGTACTTGATGTTCGAACACAATTTAACAAACACTTTTTTGTATCTATTGTACGTAAGTGTCAAAACGCTTAGGAGTATATTGTTTAACCAGAACCTCTCGCTTCGATCGTGACTCAATTTTACATTCCTACGCTTACTTGGCTTTTAACTGTAGCACTTGCCCCAAATAACAATTTTGCAGTCTTGCAGAACGAATAACTATACTTACTTCCCTATTAAGTGTGGCTATACAAATTAACTTGTTTATGGTTTTTTATTTTTATAGATTTATAAGTAATGACAATTTTATTTCAATGAGTAATAATCGCGGAAACAGAAGAAAATATTAAGTAATGACAGACTAGATAAATTTGTTAAAAATAATAATAAAAATACAATTTTGATGTAAAAATGGCGTTCGTGATATCGCCCACTAGGTCTAAGTATTAATTAGTTTTAAGTTACAGGGCACCACCGAAAATCAGCGTCGTCAATTGTTTTTTTTGTTATTTGTATTTGTATTTCTCGTTGCTGGCGTTGAATAAATATGTTTTCTTTCTTTCTTTGTTTCTATTAGAACTCCACGCTGTGCGGTACCTGCCTGCGGGAAATCTCTGTAGGAAGTGGAAAACGACTTTGAATAATGCCACATATGCAGAGTGGTTGGTTGCGTCGTCGAGTTTCGTTCCCTTCGTCTAGCGTCACGGTCCAGGTTGATAATGCCTAAGAAAATACTTGTCGCTGGAAGAAATATCGATAGATGGCGTTGCTATCGCTTGTCATTTTTTAGACATTCATATAGTGATAATAGCCATTGATACAGCTTATTCTACAATCGGAAGCTGTGTAAAGTATTGCTGCCATCTCCTCTCCCTCCTCTTATATCCAATTGCAACTTACGATCTGATCCTAAAAATACGTTATAGGTGATATTTTCTTATAAGGCAATTTTATTTACGAGTTTTTCCTTGTTACAAACATCGTTAAAATAACTAAGGGTAAGGGCGGAAATTATTTGGTACCTGTTGTGTTTTTCATATTTCTTATTTTAATAATAAGGCGTCTACCTCTGTCACCAGTGAAACTGTTTGATCTAAAAGGTGAACGACCTTTCAAAATAAATAATGCATATCTGTTATATCTCCTACCTAGGTATATATACTCGTAATTGTTAAATTACTAG
Organism: Hedya salicella; assembly: GCA_905404275.2. Taxonomy (NCBI): domain Eukaryota; kingdom Metazoa; phylum Arthropoda; class Insecta; order Lepidoptera; family Tortricidae; genus Hedya; species Hedya salicella. Next base: position 32,666,044 of record FR990097.1, read on the forward strand.
AAGGCGCCCTCTAGTAATTATTAATTTTAAGTAGATCGTGTATCGGGTTATTAAGATTTTGCTTGTAATCATGCCCCTGATAAAGCAAATGGATTTTACAATTTTATAATATAGAGTGTAGTGTAGAATGATATATAGTGGAAGATTTGTAGAATCAAATGCACAAATACATTTACTTAATTGACCTTTGTCGTTAATGTGTTGTTCCATCATAACGGTTAAAGGCGCCGACTAGGCGTAATTATCAAGAAATAAAGCCTCGTTGAACTGTTATAATGCGTTATTTCACGAATGTATGTATCATCTGAATATAACTGCTATCTTCCCATGATTAGTGTTAACGTATAGATAACCTAATTGCAATTTATTTCATTGCCCCAAAGAAAACCGTTTACCGAGATCGCCTGAATCTCTTGCGCGTAAACATCTTGTTTACCAAATATTTAGTTCAAATCAAACTAAATACTGACTGAATATAGTCCCCGTAGATCTCGAACGGTGTTGTTCTAAAATGAACGCCATGTTATATAGAATGCAGTTGGTTTTAGAAATATACACTATACGATATTTGGAAAGTAAGCAGTGTGATATCTGTGCCAACGGCAGCAGCGGGTCACGACTTCGGTATTAAGTAACAAATAGCTCTGAAATGTTACCACTCACTAACTTGGCCCGCTATGCCAGTTTCGTGTCTATTTCTATGACTCAACGGTCTTTAGGTCAACACGCTAAGATATTTTTTATTCATAAAAGTATATTATCTATAACATTTTATACTGTCACGGCTGAAATATACAGACCTAGGTAACGACGAGCTTGGCTCGTTTTTTATTTTATTTTCAAAGATGAAAGCTACCACTTATAAGACGATAATAATAAGTTTACATACAATCATGGAAATCATTTAGAGATTTTTATACAAGTTTAAATCATTATTATTAGGTTACGCATCCAGTCCAGAGCCTCTTGTGTCAAATTTCTTTAGAGGTTATTCGGGTCACCCCAGTAGCGTTGTAGTAAATAACAACCGTGCAATAATATGCATAAGCATATAATGTGTACGTAAGAAATGATGACATATTGGTTCCATAAGTTTCTGCAGAATCTTTACTTCGAAATCTCTAGGTCAACTCGTAGTTTTTGCCATCATTCAATCGGCCAATCGTCTAATCGCGTCACACTTTTAGCACCAGTAATTTAAGGATAACGGAATGTGTCAGCCTAAGAGTTAGCGCGTCCCCAATAGCAAATAGCTTCCTGTATCAGTACCAATAAATCTAGAAATCGTAATTAAGTTGGCAGAAAAAATCAAAGAAATTGAAAGGCTTAGAAACTCATTAACCACTGACGTTTCAATAGTGGCAGATAACAATCTGAGCTTTCCAGTGTTGATATATGCCGAGTTTATCAATCTCATCGCTATCTCGGCCATAAAACAAAGTGAACTTGAAGCTAGCGCGCTCCCACTCTCGCGCAACGGTACTCGCGGCGAGACGCCGGCGCGCAGGTCCCTGCCCTCCTACGGCGCCGCTTGCACGCGTCTATGCGTCGGCGCACATTCTTTAACACAAAAATGAAGAAGTGCTCGTGTTTAAACTAAAAGTTTTCCCATCGCGCGCGAAGCCTCTGCATCCCCAAAGTCTGTGAAACTTTTAATGTGACCCATTACTGAACGTGTAAGAACTTTTGTCAATACAGCCTTTCGCCCCTCCGAAAGCTCGGAAACAAATGTGATTCGTGAAATGTTGCCAATTATGGAAATCTTATGTTTGCATATCGATTTGTGATTTGTGTTTGAGCGTAAAAGTGGAGTGAAATATTAAGGAAGAAACACACTAATTGGAGTTAGGCAGGTTCGAGACGGCGTCAAAGGTGAGTTTCAGGCCTACGTTATGAATTTTAAACAGGCACTTTTCAATATGAATGAACGTCTTCAAGCTTTTCCTAAAAGGGTCTTCTGAGGAATATATTTATTTGTTGAAATTTTTACAAGTCCGCCGAAACAGAGCGAGCGGTTTATTTGAATAAATGCTTGTGTTTCGCAGGAGCCTAATTAGGGGAGGGTGGGGAGGTTTTGGGAAATGATTGTATTAACGATGCTTTTACGGGAACCATAGATAATTGTGTTATTCTATGTACAGTTTTGCACAAAAGGCTCGTTAATTATGGTAATGTCAAAGGCATATTTCGTGCGTCGATGTACAAATGTGATTCACGTAAGTTAGATCTTGACTTTCCTAAGAAAAATTTAGATTAAAGTATTTTTTCCTAAATATCAGCCATCTTAAGCATCGTTGTTTCCTTAATTTTGATTATTAAAAAGGTTTCTAAAACTTACCAAAATATTCATTATACCCAAGTAAAAATATCGCCGAGAAATATACCAATTCGTGCCCAGCCGCTGAACTCAGGAAATTGAAGTGTACGCAATATTTTGTTCCCATTTCATAAGGGAAACAACGTTGGCGTCGATAATAATGGATTTTGGGTGAATTGCCTGAGAGCAAATTAAAATGTTTTCAAATTGTACTGGCAGAGCCTGTGTTTATCGTCAAATAACTAATAACAATAACAAACCAAGGACGACACGTTTGGCTAATACTATAATGGTTCAATCCACTTTTGAATCCACACAGTTTGTCCCGTAATGCATGCAAATCAATAAATAAAAATATAATGATTGTTAGAAAAAAACAATATAGCGACGAATGATAAATAATACTCATATAAATAGGCCTTGCATATTTTCTATTTATTTAAGTATTACATTTATCTATATAAGTGTATATATTGTTGCCTGGTTGGAACCCATAGTACAAACTTTGCTCAGCTTGGGACTATGTTGATCTGTCACAAAAAAACGTTTTAAAAGTGGCTTTGACGAAGTCGGAAAGATTTTAGCCCTCGTTAAGTGGGGTCTTGAAGACGGACAGCTATATATATTTATACTTAGGTTAAGACTTAAAATGTATATTTACGTTGTTGTCCTATTGAGCGGCATATTCGGAAAAGCGAAAAAGCTCCTTAAATAAAGGGGAAAAAAAAAGATATTTCTCGGAGTTTTCGCCTTTAGGCTTATATGTGCACAATTTGAAATGCTATGAGATTTACTTGCGCGAGAGCGATGAAGATTAGACGTGAAAGACGAAGTTGGCATAAACGCGATAATCAGCATATCTTGCCAATTAAAATGACACTCATAAAGTAAAATTATAAGCATAATACAGATTATTTTTCTTAGGGTAAGTCCGGGGTAGATGGCCATAGTTTTTTCCAAGACCAATTATGCTGAAACTATGAACATTGGAATTTTGATTATAGTTGAAAATTAAACTTTGATTATCTATCTAACGTAATCAAAACCACAAACATTGATAAAACTAAGCGAACATGGTCAAACAATATTTTGAAATCAAATTAGGGTTGGCCATCTCTCCCGGATATGTCCGGGAAAGATGGCCATAACATTGAATATGAGTAGATTTAATTTTTTTACTACTTTTGTGCACATTTCACTCCTTCTTTTAAATAAAATAAACATTTTTTTTTAATTCGGTTCAATTTTAATCAACTCGCAGTATATATTTGTACATAATAGTCAATTCTTCATTATTCTGGATTTATAGTACTGGAATTATAGTAAAGTAAATATTTGTTATCTCTCGCATATTATTATTACTACTGTTATGATTTTAATTAATAACATTTATTTCTTTTTTTTTAGTATCTGAGATCCCATTTCAGTTCATGGCTTTCCAGTACTAAATAACTGCGTTTGGCCATCTCTCCTGATTCAGCCGGTTCATTATATCAACGAATAAAAAAAAAGTACTGCGCCCATTCAAGTTATTTTAAATTTAATATGTACGAAAACCTCAGTACTTTCTAAAATAATCATTATTACTGGGCCAGTTAAAAAACAAATAAAGTTACGTTATATATCGGCAATCTCTTTATACATTTTCAAGTAGCGTATTTTAAATAAAGTTATTTTTCATGAGATTTTTTCTCTTGACCTACTTGTTTTTCCACTTTTATCAAGTGTTGTCTTCTCAACGAATAAAGTTTACGTGAAATAAGCGACATTAACATCCTATAAGTTGAAAACATTTCGACTGGCCATCTTAAACTTATGGCCATCTACCCTGGAATTACCCTATTGCCTACTTAGAACTGTCACTTTCAAAACTCTCTCACAATTATGAATCTACGAATAAGGTTTGAATACAAAGCGACAGAAAAGTATCTTATTTATCGCATTGACAGTAGTCACGAAAGTTTTACTGAAGTAACACTTATTGATGTTAAAATGTTATTAAATGCTCAAGGCTATGGACAATACAACACGACAATGTTATGTTTAGTGTAACTTAAAACTCACTAAACAGCAAGTACGTTTAAGTACGTAAGTTGTAAGTAAATATATGAGTGAGTAATGTGAGTCTTACTTGGAGAGAGTCTTGAAATATTATCCGGCTAATACTCGTACTCAATATGGATGAATGTGTTAGAAAATATGTGGGGTCTTTTTCCATAAATTCCAGCTTTAGCCGATGGAGTTTCATGGAGTATTCGAACTTTTTGCGTCTTTTTAGGGTTCCGTAGCCAAAATGGCAAAAACGGAATTCTTTCCACAAAGCTCATGTCCGTCAGTTTGTAAATTTCTGGAGTGGTGACTGCGCATAGGAAAAAGCAGCTCAGCGTGGCGCAGCCCCCGACTAGGTTGATGAATGATCTCGTGACGGTTGCGGGGAGTTGGTGGAAGCGGTCTGCGCAGGATTGATCTTTGTGGCGAGCTATAGGGGAGGGCTATGTTTAGCAGTGGACGGACGTCCGTGGCTGATAGAAAGATAGCGAAGTCGATCGGTCGAAGAGGACAGGCAAGTCACTACTTCGTATTTACCATCAGGTCACCACAACCACAGTTTGGTTAACAGCCGGTCACGTTCGTATACGAAAAAAAAAACGTGCGGTGCGGCGGAAGGTATTTTTAATATTAACGTCACGTAGCTATTGAATATGTAAAAGCCAAGCATTCTTGATATGACATGATAGTTTTAATGTAATCGATACATTTACATATTATGTTATATGTAAGCTTGAATAATCTTAATATCTTTTCATTTGAATGCTTAAGGAAGTATGGGTCGTTTTACGGAATTTGGGTGTGGCCAAGATGAATATAATTTTATATGTTTATTTTTTTGTTGAAGTAAAGAGTTTTATGGAACGTGGGAGACGATCACTGATTAACGAAAGATTTCCAAAATATTTATATTGAACTTATATACTTTGTCACATTTAAAGTGACGCTGCATTGTGATTTTGGTGTGTGAAAATATTAAAATGATTACTAAGAACTTATTTTTGACGTTGATTACCATGGAGTCAGATTATTCATATTCTTGTCGTGTAGTAAGCAGACTTTTAACTTCTAAGTGCATTCCTTTCAAGTGTGAAAAAGCTGTATTTGCCGAACGCCTATTGAAAATACAAAAATAAAACCAATATTACACAGGTATTTGTTTTTCAAAGCTGACTTTAACCTCTGACTTATCCTTTTTAGCTCCATGACAACGCAACCAGAAACCAAATACCCGATTTTCACCTAATACCTGCATGCAATAGCGGAATCCAACTAAAAACAAAACTGGGCCTTGTTTACTGAAACTCATTAAATTTCTCTAAACATCATATCTAATAACAGAGATATTTAAGCCGAGACGAAATAATATTTGCGTTCGAATTCCATATAGCGAAGCCTGATACGTTTGATGGGGAATAACGTGAGTTGTGTAACCATAGTAACGCTGCAAAGAAACAAAACGGTCTGTAAGTCTATAATGTTTAATTTACGTACTTGGATAATGAACTTTGTACTATGCTAGTCAATCCATATTTTCACATGGGAAAAGTGTGGGTTTTATGACTTTTTTTAAACTGAGTCAGCCACATATGTAGCTGGTCGTAGATACCGTTAAAAATGATTGCACTCCATAGATATGCATGACAGGATAGCGTGTCTCCGTACACTTGTACGAACAGTACCTGACTTGGAGATGACAAACATTACTGAACATAGTTAAGACATCGTTGGTTTAGCGATTGTTTGCATATTGTGTTTGCATAAAATTGCAAATAAATGTGTGTAATCGTTTTTCTTAATGCTTGTAGGTTTCGAAAAGAGTTGAAATTTAACAAGGAAGGGTTCAATGGAATCATGGATTGATTGATAGTCATATCGTTGCCTTTCATTTCGTTGAAGAAAAGAGATATATTTTCATATGATCGAACATAATTATGGTAGAATTTTGAAATTATATAGCAACGTTAGTAAGTGTTTATTTCTAATATTGTTATTTCGTAGATGAACCTTTAGAAGAAAACAACAATAGTTTTTTCGTAAGGATCAAATGTCTATATGGGATTTAAACACAACTAGACCAGGAACTCTAAGAGTTAGAAAAGATAATTATAGTTCGGCATTCCTTTTGAGCGCTCCATACTAATAGGTACTCAAGCGTGACGTCATTCTTGAGTTGTCGTTCCAAAATTAGAAAGAAAAATAAGTATTTTAGCATTTTGGTTTTCACCATGTAGTTAAAAAAATATTTTTAACTACATGGTTGCCATAAAATTACAGTTTTATTAAATTTTATTTTTAACCGACTCCCAAAAAAAGGAGGATGTTCTCAATTCGTCGGTTTGCGTAACTTTAAAAGTTTTGTACAAAGCCATTTATATTTTTTCGATTTTTTTAATTACATGATGCATTGATATGTTTTTAATCATCTAACTACAGTATGCTTTAAAAATTCGCATGCGTCATCATCCCTCTAATTAAGTGGTGAACGGTGTTGGTCACATATATACCTAAATAGTATATTTAATAGACAGAAATAACCATTTTGTGATCGATGAGTGTTTGTTTACCTCAATAAATAATAAAAAAACCTATTAACCTGACTTTAATTGTGTTGGGTAGGTACATTTCATACTAAATAACAATCTAGGGAACTAAATCACAACCAAATGAGGTTCGTTCGCAATTTGTCCCTCAGAGCGAGAATATGGCCGTGAGGTGCAACTTGAGGTTTATGAAATTATTGAACATATGCTAAGGTAAATGACAAGTCATTTCCGACTACCAAAAATAAGAAATAAGTTCAAATACTGCCTTAAATTTGACTTACTAGATAAAAACTAATTTCAGAGACTTTCTAACACAAAATACAAGAACACTATAATTAAAATGTTTAAAATTTTTTGCAAGCTTTGCATATACGACAGTAAACCGCTTATAATAAGCGGTTTATCTGCTAAATGTAGTGATTAGCATAACATAGGCAATAATTGTTAATGTTAAAATCTATTGGCAACCCACTGTAATGATTCTTTTTCTCAAACGTATCGTAATTTGTAATTTGGAAGTACATTAAATACGTCCCAAAAATGTTTTTGGAACAGAATGTCTCTATTTTGCTCCTTATCTAATATCAAATAATACTATATTTTGGCTGCAGCTACTTCTATACTATTATCAAATTATAGTCGCATATAGGAGTCATGATTCTTAGAACTTTCATTATATTAGAAGGCGCCCGCAACTTTATTCGCGGAGTAAGAAAAAACAAGAACCCTTCTTTTTGCTTCAGCTCAGCGTAATATAAAAAGTATCCTATAACCATCTGTGGACACCCTGCTACCCGTGTACCAAAAATAGTAGAAATCCGTTTAGCCGATTTGACGTGATGAACCACAACGACGCATACAAGCACACACACAAAAAAGGATTCAGTGACCTTGAAATAGTCCGTATCACTTTTTTTTAATAACTTCAATGTACAGACTTTTCATTTGAACTTTATAATAGTATAGATTATTAATACTTTTCTCAACTACAGTGAAACAATAAAATGGCAATGACTTTTTCCCTTGCATTATTTCCACTTATTCTAGTTAGGAATAAAGTATTCAATATTACATATTAGAGCAGTAACATAATGGAAATTAAACTCGCTGCTACAACTGTAAACTTTTTTATGCGTTTAATTCAAGTTACATATTTACTTTATTTATCTCTGTCTGTTTCTTTATTGAGTTAATTATTAGTCGACTGTTTCATTTCACACTCTTGTTCATTCATTATTCAGGAGACCAGCAATCCTACGCACACATGTTTACGCGACGTAATTACACGTCTTCGCTCGTACGCATTTCACGCGAGCATCGAGCCGCGTAACGTTTTTATACGCGGCCTGTATAACGCGTATCCGTAATTGAGGTACGCCTCGTTCGGGCCAACATAATTACCTCAAAGATATTCTATATAGACGGAGGAAGCGTTTACAGCGTGAAATGGCATACAAGGTAGAAACAATCCATGTTCCCTGAAGAGAAACTACCTTGAATCCTTAAGATAGCTCATTTTACTTAAATTAAACATTATTTAAATGTTTCAAATATTCACATACATATTTCCTGAAAAGCTTATACTTGAACCGGGAATCGGACTAGCTAAAAGTGCAAAGAATAAATACTTACTCTATAATTCTATTAATCGATAAGATCAATAAATAGTAACGATACCGATTTTTCCAATAAACATTAGTACTTGAAAGAAAACAACCAATCAAATGTAATGGTAATCTAATGATTTTTTGCACCTTTAGTTTAGTTTTATACCCGGTTAAGGTAATTTTTCACAAATTCTGTGAATGCAGTTATACATGTTAGAAAAATTAAAAGAATGTATCTTATAAGTAAAATGAGCTATATATTAAGGATTCAAGGTAGTTTGTCTCCAGAGAACGTAGATTTGTTCCACTCTGTATAGTTAAATGGCGTGCATTGCGTTGCTGTCGCAATATCAACAGTGTGCCTACCATGAGCTGAGTTTACGATCGGCGCTAGCGAGTATCTCGTATCGAGAGTCAGTGCACTTCTCTCGCACGCGCCAATAGTGCGAAAGAGATAGACCGCCATCGAGCGCTCGATACTCGCTCGTGCCGAACTCATGGTAGGCGCGCAGAACTGTGGCGTAGTAGGTACTGCGGGCAGCGTGGTGTAAGCTCTCGATAAAATTGTGTAAATGGGAAAATATAGGTTGGAATGCGAGCACGTGGCAGCACCTCAAGCACAAGTGTAATTCGCGAGTCAATGTCAAGTATTGTCTGTCTTTTTCCTTTCAATGCAGTGTCAGAAAGACGGGTGATGCTATGTGGCGTGCCAAGCGAACTCGCGAGGAGTTGCGTGTGGCACTGTGGAGTGGCAGGACACTTCACCCGCAACCCATCAAACCCCCTTGTCGATATAACCCATGCGTCTCAGCTACCGCGGGCGATGTCTCGTTTAAGTGGTCGACCTATAATTGCATGTTGCTGTTTAACAATACACGGCATTAAGTACAATATTGTCAATGAACAAACAAACCGTCGTAACTTTCACTGTCGCCCATTTCTAATGCATCGTTGACATGTCTGTGATGCGATTCAGCTCATTGCTTTGTTATGAAATGAGTAAAAACTTGTACTTTGTACAGAGAAAGTTCGAGTTTTTATGTTTATGAATTGCCTTTGGCCATTGAAGCTGAATTAAAATTAAAAAATACGACACTTAACAACTTATTACTAAGTTTAACTTTTCATTTTAACTGAAATTTAATGCTATACAGATAACCTTGTTGAAGACGAAGTTGCCTAGAAATATTATAATATTATTCTGTTGACAATTTAACGTAAAAATATATATTAGCAAGTTGCAAAGCAGTTGTTAAACAGATAAAAATATGTCAGATTTATAATTCAAAGCCAATCTCTCGCAATATAAATATGCAAGGATTTTGCAAGCTAAACTGTATTGTGATGTTTTTAACCCCTGACGAAAAACGTGGGGTGTTATAAATTTGATATGCATACTTGTGTGCCTGTAAGTTTGAAAATCTTAAATGGATGAACCTATTATAATTCGTTTTTTTTTTGGTTGAAAGGTGACTTCATCGACAGCGTTCTTTAGCTATATGTAGCTCAAGAAAATCAGATCAGCCATTTGAAGATTATGTACTTTTTCCTAGATGTATCTGGGGCTTTGTTACTTTTCAAATTCAAATTCATTTATTACAGGCATCTTTGGCCCATAGATATTTTACATACTAACATACATATTATATACAATAGAAGAAGTACATAAGCCTAACACGGTTTAGGTGGCGATGTGAGACGCGACTTCTGGGTGTCAACTAAACGGCCGCGGAAATGCCGAAATACGCCACCCTTTGGCCAGTGTTCCTCCTTCATGAAGGTTGACAATTGGTCAGTTGGCAATCTCACTATAATAGATGAGTGGAAGTTCATGTTACGACGGGACTCCAACCGTCCGACCCTCAAAGAGTATTTGGTCTTCACCCGCAAATACTCGTCGATCGACTCAGCATTTGCGACTTTTGTTCACTAATTGCTTGTGACTGTATAATTATTGTGCATGAACGTTTTGTTGATTTACGTTAGCTTTAATAACATTGTTTATGTACAATACATTCAACGATTTTATTTTATTAATTATGCATTCACAGCGTTTATCAAGTTCTCAATAAATTTTCCTTAAGTATTTTCAATTCATGGGTATCACTCCATTTCTCGGTTTTCCTAAAGTAAACAATTTTCGGAAAAAACTAGTCTACTATGTCTATGACCATTCAAGGACGCAAAATGGACTAATAAGACGGGGTGACCTGGACCCTGTTAAATGAATCAAAATTAATGTCACCTTATGTATAATAAATATATGTATATCAAATTCTGTCAACGCGTATTGGAAAAACTTGGTTATAATATAACTCTTAAGTTTTCATGAATATAATGAGAAAATATTGAAGATAACAAAGGCCATTGGACCGAACTTTTCCGTTTCCGTCGCCTAACGAATCTTGTTCAAGAGCCACACGGTTCTCCGCCATTAAAAATTAACAACCCTTTTAGGGAATTTGGTCGAAACTCCATTTGTAAGGCAGGCACGATACTTAGCAAAAAGTTTAGATATTTTCTAGAAATATCGCTGCCGCCCTAGAGAAATGAAACACGTGCCATAAATTTAAAGGTTTGTTTTCAAGTTTTTGTGGTCATCATCGGCATTATGAGTATTTTTTAGTTTCGTACCAAGTTGCCTTTATGTGAACCAATCCTTCTTGGTTGACATTATCTTCATATTTCTTAGAAAATAGTTCTATTTTATGATATTTTATTAGGCAGAAGCATCTCCTAATGACCAGATGCTAATGCCCAGAAAAGTAGATTAACATTACAGCAAGAGTATAACCGATATAACAACTTTAATTGGTACAAGTAATGGTCGTAACTGAACGGCAGCTGAAGAGATTATCTAGTAAGTAACTAGCTTTAACATACAATTATGTATGTGTTGATACCTGTAATAAAAATCACCGTCAAATTGTATGTATTATACTTCATACTTCCCGCGAGATAATGAAAACGTAAATTAAATATAATTACGATGACTAAGAATTGGTTAGACTGTCAAAAATCCAGTAACCAAACATGGCATATTATTAGATAGGTACAACGTTTTCCTATAGAGCATGAGAACTTAGCATATTTATTTTACATGCTAGTGTATTTACTAGCTAGTGTAATAATATGTACTTTGTGGTATGTTCAAGTAATCAACCACTCGAAACATTATCAAGTTTTTGAAATAAATTTCACATAACAGATCAATGGATTATAGTTCCTTTGCTGTTCCGCGAACTTGTGTCTTGGTTACATGTGACAATAAATTGTGCTCACATGCGCATATTTTCATGCAGTTTCCATAAAAACCAACACCAAACAGTATAATCCTCGACACGTGTTTCGCCTCTCTACGAGGCATCATCAGGAGATGCAGGAGATGTTGACTGATGTTGAGAAAAACTCCTCGGTTGGACGCCGGACCGAATCCATTGATTTAGTATGGAAATCCGCAAAGTAACGCCTGAATCTATCAATTATTTCACATAACTATTTTCTATGATTAAAATACTAAGGAGTAGTCCGGAAGCTCAAAGCTTTCACCTTTAATAGTTATTCAATCAAAACAAACATATCTTACGTTGTCATATTTTATAGAACAGCGTGTATCAATTTCCGGTCATTATAGCAACTAATCGCTATAATATAAAGTCATGATTAGGCTTTTAGAGAAATTGCTCGAAATTTAGAGATCGTAATAAAAGTATAATGCGCATAATAGTATAATTAATTTTCTCACTTGTCATGATGAGCTGTCCAAACAGGTTGAATTAGCATAGGTTTTTTAATTTACTACTTGTACCGAGGGAGAAAGTATGAAATGGGCGAGTGAAATTATCTCAATGGGCAAATCGTCACGTAGCCCGCATCTCTGGTTTCGGTTTTTCGTCCGGTTGCCAGAGCGTTACGGTTTAATTGGATATGTATGCATAACCAAGAGCTACAATATATTTTTCTCAAATATACTCGAAAATAGTGCTGTCCGTTTGTGAAAATAAAACGAGTGCTTAATTTCGGAAATATAGTATAGCTGATAGCTAAATTAGAAACAAACATGTATATCTACCTATTCTTATTTAAATACATACCTCTTAATTGCCTTATCCCAGAAAAGAAAAAAAATTGAACATTTTATAATTAATCATGTAGTAACACAAGAAAAATATATCTATCGGCGCATGCGTGTTTTGACGGTGTCATAGAAACATTAGATATGCAACTAAGGATTTGTGTAAATTGGAATTGTACACTCGAACAATTTAATTTATATCCCATTTCGTACCTTGTCACAGTCAAATTCAATATGAAAGCCGATAGAGATTCCATATCAATGTCACTATGGCAAGGTACGAAAGGGTACACAAATTAGATTTCTTGACCGTACGTGGACGGATTCACGGACAAAAACTATTTTTGTACATACAATAGTTTCCATGTTTTATAGATATTATAGCGATCACATCTATACTATTATAAAAAGAAAATGTCTGTGCCTACTTAATTACTATGATTAATTATTTACCTATTATTTTTATACAATACCTTAGACGTTCTTATTCTCGTGTGTACTGGCACTATTCAAGCAATATGTACGGTTGGCCTCGAAACTGGTCTGCCACTATTCGAATCTATTTCAATTGTATTAAGTTTCAAAAGTGGTAGACCAATTTCTTGGCCAATCGTACCTACCTTCCTCAGCCTCTGAAGTAAATTATTGGTGCTTTTGACGTGTGTCTTCATCATCATCTCCAGCCAAAAGACATCCACTACAGGACAATCAGTAATAAAAAACAACTATTGTCGTGTTAATCGATGATTTTGATCTCATCCAGGTAAATAGTTGTTCGTGGCGATTTTTCTAGTTTTTAGGGTTCCGTAGCCAAAATGGCAAAAACGGAACCCTTATAGTTTCGTCATGTCCGTCCGTCCGTCCGTCCGTATGCCACAGGCATTTTACTCAAAAACTATAAGATGTATATTGATGAAATTTGAAATATAGGTGTCTTGTGTAAGCCGCTACTTAGACCGATACTTAAATAACCCTACATTGAGCATGGTCCGACATACTCTTGGCCGGTTTTTTATATTTCATTGTATATTTAAATATAACAATTTAACGGATTATATCGCGTACATTATCTCATTTGAGTTCCCGACGTTTCGGAAGCTTTTCACAGGTCACAGGTTAAATCCTGAAATTGTTTTATTAAAATGAGTAATAGTCGCGGAAACAGTAGAAAATATTATTTGTATATTTTTCCAAAAAAATAGAAATACACCAACTAATTTAAGTAAAAACTCACAATAATTATACAGTTAATACAAAACCAGAACCCTACTGTTGATAACGAGATACACCTTTTGTATGGTAACATACCCATCGCTTTTCATTGATTATGATCAAATTTTGTACATTCGTCACTCGTTCTGCAGTCAATCAGTTACACGGACGATTTGCCAACAGTTGTTATGCCAGCGCTACACTCTCACTAAAATATAAAAAAAGAAAGTAAAGATAGCGCGATAGATGTATCCCATTTAAACAAAATTCTTCTCAGCCGTGCCTGTCACTAGTAATTGCGATTAGTGACTATCATTCGAACACGAATGAATGTATTAATAATTAGCATGATTTGAGAATAACCACTGGCAATATATTTGAAATAGTTGATCAAATATTTATCAAACACAGCATAAAAATCTTACAAGGGAAACTGCTGTCTAATAAATCAAATAGAATTTAAATCAGTCTAAAGGCTTAAGTGCTACCTACTACCGCAGATATACCTGCAACAAAAAAAACTGATTCATACTTTAAACTTATATTATCCATTTAATTGTGACGAGGCTTAAGACTGATGACTTGCATCGCTTGGCATAGGTGAGAGTGTATAGCCGGCCTTATAATAACCGTCCCAAAACTGGTACGTACGCGGTAACCTGCGCCATAGAAAATAAGAATTAAGGCTCGCCGGCTGAGATAGCGGGCCGTGGAAAAAACAAAAGACGATCGTTAATCTAGTGTTACCAACTCTAAGCCACATTCGGCAAAATAAAACGAAGCTTGGAGGGGTCATTACGTAGTTTCAGAGTCAAGATCGTAATCGTTCTTTCTCTTTCCTTTGCTACTGTTAAGATAGGAAGAGTAAATGAAATAGACAGACTGTACTGTTGAATTTTAAGCTCGAAATGTTGTTTTGTGTTCATTTGCTTCGCGTTTTCCGTGTTAGCGCTGACTCGCGTAAGCGTTACAAATTACTACTGAAAATGTACGTTTTGCTTTGGAAGAATTCGCTTTCTATTCTATACGGCTTCTAAATGGCTCTCTAGAACATTAATTAATGAATGTATGTATTGCGTCAGACATTTAATCGTACAAAAGACAAGCTTTGAAAAAAAAATGTAGGTTATTAAAGGCTTTTAACTTTTAACAAGGTTGGAACCTCCTATTAAGCAAGTAATTTTGCGTATGGCAGGACACACTGGGAAGTGGCAAATGAACCTTAATAAACTAATTATGTTACTTTATCATATTAAATACATTAAAGATTACGGTAATTACAGATTTAACTTAAGATAATTTAATTTACTTTAGAAATACAGTATAATATATGTGTGTTGAACTTATCTTAACTAGATTATATATTACTTAACTACATTAATGTGTATGTGTGTGTGATATGATTTAATGGTAGGTTATATCAGTAGCGTGCGGCCTATATCGGCTCAAAGGCACTGCCTACCCTGATCGACCATGGCTACATACAGGCACAGAGAAACCATGGCTCCATATAGGCACAGAAAAACTGCGTACCTTGGCCTAAAACCCTGTGCACGCTACTGGGTTAAATAAACTTAGGGAAAAGCAAATACATTTAAAATGAAATATTTACTTCCAAAGTGTTATCATATTAGAGAGCTTATTTTTCAAATCATAATCGTCTAGACGAAGGTATATAAAATATTCAACGGTAATAAAAACCGAAATGGATTCATAAACTATAACTTGGATGTATACCTTGAGTTGAATTATACCAAGTTTAAAATCTAATAATGCTTCCTATAAAATTTCCTCGGAGCTGCTCAAAAATAAGTTTAACCTCCAGCAGGAATGGTCGCAATTGTGGAGTTCGACAATGGCAGGCAAACCGCGTCTACGCAGCGTTAACTTCGGTGTGGGAAGCATGCGTCAAAAGTCGTGACGTATAAGTCACTGTGAAAACTCACCGTCAGCGTACTTTTAGCCAATGCTTAAAATACGCTGACGCTATTAATGTTTGGGCGAACTTTAAAAAGACATATATTTATATGGGACCTATATTAGGGTCACAATCACCATTGTATCAGCCCAAGGACGTCCACTGATGGACAAAGGCCTCCTCCAAGGATCTCCATAACGACCGGTCGTGCGCCGCCCTCATTTAACGGTCTCACGCGATCTTCACCAGATCATCGGTTCACCTTGTTGGGGGCCTTTCCTCGCTGCGTCGTCCTATACGCGGTCGCTGCTTGAGAACCTTTCTGGTCCATATTAGGATACGACACTTTAACGTGGCATTGCTGCAGTTAGTCGTATTGCATGAAGACTCGGGCAAGTTGCAAGTTACAGTTGATATGATACACCGGCGGTTTATATCGACCATAAGGAAGAACATATCTGTCTGGAGACAAAACTTAAGCATGAAGTCCAACAAACCTGTTGGCTCTGTGGATGATAACGTGGTGTAAGAATCGATTGTCACGGAATACAAGAGCCTGAGAGAAATATGAATTTTAAGCTTTTTACAGCAAATTTATCGATGTTTGTCCTCATAACACAAATATTATTGAGCTTACCGTGAGATTAGTTCGATTTATGTAAAAAAAAAGGTAATGGCAGACAAAGGTTGTAAGGAAAAGATCGCTGTTTAGCGATAGACCGCCTGTTTTTTACCTCTCCTTGAATGTATTGTTTTCTGTACTCTGTTTTGTGAGGTGTGCAATAAAGAGTTATTGTATTGCAGTGGTGTGGAGTCAAACATGTTGTTGGCAAAGCCGGAGTATATTTTCTCTTGTTTTCTTTAAGAGCAGTAAAATAAAGTTCTCAAATGCCTTAAAGTAGGCAAGCCGATGAAAATCTTATGAACGCCAAGCCACTGTTGTAA
This sequence comes from Hedya salicella, assembly GCA_905404275.2. Taxonomy (NCBI): domain Eukaryota; kingdom Metazoa; phylum Arthropoda; class Insecta; order Lepidoptera; family Tortricidae; genus Hedya; species Hedya salicella. The sequence continues at coordinate 32,682,713 of FR990097.1, forward strand.
TGTATTGTAAAGACTGTAAAAGTATCGAACCCGGGACCGCTAGCTTCGTAGGCCGTTGCCATCTTAGCCAAACGTGCCGTCTTATATGTAATGAAATTAAGCACATTATAAATAATAGCATATGGCTCTCTGTCTTGATCTTAGCGAAAGCATTGCGCCGCTCAAAAAGAGAACGTTCTTTTGTTACGCACGATTCGCGTCAATGTTTACGGAATTTCCTGAGGGCAGGACTGAGGCCGTTGCCGCTGTTAGCTACTTTTTGCTGCACCGCATAATCATGGATTTCTATACTATTTTTACCTCGTTAGACCCAATTTCCCATTTTTAGGACCTTCAAGCCTTCAAGAAAAGAGCGTGAAGGCCCGCAACGCACTTGTGACTCCTCCGGTAATGCAAATGTCTAAGGGCGACGGTGATCGCTTACAATCAGGCGACCCGTCTGCTCGTTTGCCTCCTATGTCATAAAAAAAAATCATTAATTGTACTCGTTCCGGCCGAAGTCAATGTATTCATTTATCAAATATCAACCCGAAATCTAAAATAAGGACAAGGACTACAGATACGTCCCGTGCTTCCAAATGTGCGTCTTATGGAGTTTTGCTTTCTGAGCAGGTAATACAATTCAAGGTTCTGGTTCGCCAGCATAAGTACCTAAAATTTGCACATTGAGTCGTTATTACAAATGTCCTAAAAGTAGCTTGAGCCTTATGATAAAGTTGTAAAAAAGAAAGCTCTGTATATTGAAATTATAAAAAAAAGGAAACGGAGTATTTGATGCTAAGTGAATCGATTTTTTTTTATGTATTGTTTGTGTTTTTGTGCAATCATCAAGCCTAAATCTCTGAACAGATTTTAACTTTTGGTATACAGTTAGCTGGAAATCCACAGATAGTTATAATATACTTTTTACCCGGCTACGCTGAAGAAAAAAGGAGGAAAGAAAGAGAGTTAGATTTAGGAGAGTTTTTTCTCCTCCACGAACGAAGTTATAGGCACCTTCTACTCATAGTAAGCTAAAAAAAGTAATCAGCATTCACCTCGTGACGTTGCGTGAGGTACAATAGTCCAAAGTATAACGACGATTGTGCAACAAGTCTGGCAGGCGACCGTGACCCCTTATTGTGAAAAAATATAATACACGTTTAGAAATATGGTATTTACCTGCTAATATACTAGTAAAGATTATTTACGATCAGTTATTGACTTTTAGAGTAGTTAAGGTAAACTATGCTCGGTGCAGGCTATGCTCGGAGTTTCTTTGCGAGATCGAATCAAAATGAAGATATTTTTGGAAGAACCAAAAATTTAAGATATATTTTAGGGGTGCCGTTCAATTTTCATATAAACTTTTAGCATAATCTCATTTAACTACTATTAAAACTCATAATAAACATGATATATACAAACAAAATACATAAATTGTTGGGCATAATAATTAAATTACAGAATACTGTATAATCATAAAAACATTATTTATAACGATCATTAGGAATAATTTTACTTGTATATAACATATAGTCAGTATAATTATTAAAATTTGGAACTAAATTTTAGCGAATGATCGGGTGACATAATATTATATGCTAAGAAGGGTAAGGGTCAAAAACCGAAAACTGTAGGTAAGGTTAGGTTTGTATTATGAGCATGTATAGCGGAGCGAGCGAAGCGAGCGGAGCTTCAAAATGGGTCAAAAACCGAAAACTGTAGGTTAGGTTAGGTTTGTATTGTGACCATGTATAGCGTCAAAATGCTTACATTCTTGCGTGAGAGTTGCTTAAAAAAGAAATGAAAAGGATTTACTCAAAGGTTAACTGGAAAATGTTTTTCAATTTTTTGTGTAAATTACTGAGTTACTCAATAAAACATTTGGTTAACAATAAAAAACTAAATAAATATAACGTTAACTATAAAACATTAGACTACTTTAAAGGTGGCTTTTTAAAAAGTAACGTTATAAAAAACAGACCAAATGTATAATATTTATTTTAATACATGCCAAGAATCAAAGAAGATTAATTTTAGTAGGCGTTTATATTCTGTAAACATTATGATCTGGGTTCTTATGGAAAAAGAACGTTATGAGCAATAAACACTATACAAAGTGACTATTATACTGATTGCCTCTTATACAAATACATTACTATGCAACTAAACTATTATTAATATCGAAATTATGCAATTCGTTTATATTCATTTTGTTTTTAAATTATGTGATAATTTCTGCAGGTCAAAATAAAGCAATTCGTATTATGTAAAATGAAATTTCGAAAATAGTTGTTATTAAAAACATTACTAACCCATATTTTAGTGTAATTTTGTCTATAATATTTTCTTCTGTTTCCGCGATTATTACTCATTGAAATAAAACAATTTAACGGATTATATCGCGTATATTATCTCATTTTAGTTCCCGACGTTTCGGAAGCTTTCCAGCTTTCCATGGTCACGGGAGGACTGAGAAAAGATGTATTTTCCTCTGTCAAAGTTACAATTTGTGCAAACTACCCATTTTTTGAAAAAACACAAATAAAGGTGTACATACATGCCAGATGGGCCTAAGCTGTAAAGACAGTTACACATGTGCCAGAAGGGCTTAATTATTTTATTCTAATAATTTACCAAGCAGCATTTCACAAATGAGGCGTACTGAGGAGAAAAGAAACGCTGCAAAGAAAAACTCCCAGGCTACCTCATTACTAATTATAATATTTAAAAAACAGAGACTATTAAACTACTTTTCAGATAAGATATTTTACTCCGTTCGGAAATTAAGGTTTTGCAGTACTGTGTCTCGCTTGTTCCTTGATGAGATGTATTACAGGATCCCAAGCTGGTGGTAGTGACAATCCATCTTCTCTATTGAAATTAGGATGCTTTTTAATCTCAATAGCGTCGCGTAGCATCCTGGGAAAATATCTTTTTTCTTTGGCAAGGATAGAAGATTTATCAAACTTTATTTGGGTGGTTTGGTTTGTCAATGACATGTTCACAGACTGCAGACCTATTACACCGACGGTGCTTGACATCTGCTATGTGCTCCTTCACCCGGGTTGATACACTGCGTTTCGTTTGACCAATGTATGAAAGACCACACTCGCAGTCCAGCTTATAAATGCCTGCACTCTGCAAAGGGGTGCTACTCTTCACGGGTCTAAGGTATTGAGACACCTTCTTCAACGGCTTGAAATATGTTTTTATAGAAGCACGCTTCCCGTGACCATGGAAAGCTGGAAAGCTTCCGAAACGTCGGGAACTAAAATAAGATAATATACGCGATATAATTCGTTAAATTATTTTATTTCAATGAGATTTCATCTAATCTATTATATGAAACAGGCTGGTTTTCAGATATGTGTTTTTTGACTATATAAACAATGCAGTGCCTAACGCGGAAACATGTTTGCTTAAAATTTTCTCGATAGAAAAGTTATTCGAAAACGCGTCTTCATTTTCCGTTTTTTGTCTAGTTTGTACAAACGACAAATTAATAAATGACTAAATTATGTAAAAATGTCATTCTTCCCTTTATATTTTACTTCACTGACTTAAATGTTAACAAAACATAATAATATCTTCGATTTCATTGTACTTTTACATCTGGCGCTTATGCCAAAAAGACCCAAGCATGTAGTGTATTAGCTTTCTCTTTGTTTGATGCGCGCGAGCAATAATATTCTTTATTAAAAATTAACGTTATTGGCCGACTCCGCATTTGGGGCGTGGTTTACGAAAGACGTTGCAGGCCCTTAAGTAGAAATGGCCAGGACACATAGCTCGTAGAACCGATGGCCGCTGGGGCTATCGAGTTCTTGAGGAGCTACCACGTACCGGAAGACGCTGTGAAGATAGGCTCTCCAAAATATACTGATGAAGGTCACTAGATACGGGCGGCGCAGGTCATGGAGCCGTTCTTTGGATATCTCTTCACTGATAACGATAATGACGGTGAAGGTAAACGTCTTAGTGTTTGATTTCCTTATTCCAATGGTTGACACCCTGCTAGTCACCTTCACATCTATTGCTATTAATTAAAAATGAAGGAGTCAAAATATGGGCCACTGCCGAGCACTGGCACATTTACCTTACTAAGTTAAATGAAGATACAAATAATGCGTAATCTACAGAAACAAACAACAAGTACACAATGACATATACAAACATACGAAAAATCCAAAAAAAAATTCAGTTTTCTTCAAATAGGTCGTATCACTTATTTTTTAGAAAATATCTTCAACACATTTAACTTTTCCAACTTTATAATAGTATAGATCAAGGACCATCAAAACACTTGTTTGTTCTAACGGACAGTTGCTATACTTTGGATCGTCATCATGTCATGTTAATTTGATTTGTACGGCAGCATGTTTGCTGTTACCGTCGTCATTTGTGCTAGGCTGCAGGATGCCACGACATCCTCGGCACCTAGTGTGTGGGGCTGCCGCGCGCGGGCGCTACGAGCAGCAATAGTGTCCCTAGTCTTCACACTATTTTGTTGTTGCGTCCGTCTGTATGTCGGTTGTTTGTCGGCCTATGCTTGTCTCTACGGTCTTGTAGTTAAACTGTTGTTTCCGCGGTGGGCGTCCCCGCCGGCGGAGACGTCGGCGTGCAAGTAGAGTGTGCGGTTGGTTTCGTCGTCGTGCCTGGTTGCGCAGACGTCGTTCCTGTCGTCTGGCGTCACGTTCCATACAAAAGTCAGCAGTATGGTTTACGTCTCTGTAGATGTCGTCGTCAGTGTCGGATGAGTCATCAGGGTACCATTGTTTAATGGTGACCGTGATGACATCATCCGGGTCAGTCAGTAGGTGTCGAGGTCTCCTGACATGCTTACGCTTTGCCCTTTTAAAGGCGCGGACATCCAGGGCTTGGGTCGTCAACTCGTGTAAGGCTCTGATTCTGTCGGCGAGTTCGTCAGAGTCAGAGTCGTCGTCGTCAGGGGTGATGGTTAAAAGAGGTATGTCTTGGCTGGGTATGAGTCTTTGCGTCGTCATGTAATCCGCCTCCTTAGGAGACGGGGGTGGGTCGTAGGCTATTGCGTCAGTGAACAGCTTGTTCGGATGGTCGTCGGCCTTATCATAGTAGTTCTGTGGTAAGTCACGTATGTGTTCGTGTATCGTCGGTATGCCGGCGGCTATGTGTAGGTCTAGGTTGGCAACCCGTCGGGGAGCGTCGAGTGCTCGTCGTAAAAAGTTGTTTTGCACAACTTGTAATTGGTGCAGCTGTTTCTGTCCCACGTGACCAAAGACAGTACACCCGTACGTCAGTATTGGCCTCACGCAGGCGTTGAAAAGAGCTAGTTTATTGCTAAACCGCATCTTACTACGCCTGCCGATCATTGGCCCCAGTCGATTAAGGACGTAGGTTGCACGTTCTTTGGCCTTTTTGATGTGTCGTCGGTAAGTCAGGTTTCTATCGAGAGTCACTCCTAAATACTTTACCTCGTCTGTCCAAGGTATGTATTTGTCGTGCAGTTTGAGTCTGTCGAGTTTGTCGTAGACGTTATGGAAGTCGTGTCGGAATATGATGGCTGCGCTCTTCTCTGCGTTGACCTCGATCCTCCAGCGCTTGAACCAACGACCTAAGTCGTCGAGCGCACGCTGGAGGTCTCGGACAATAGCCACAAGGCTTCTACTGGAAGTGAAGAGCGCATTATCGTCGGCAAAGAGTGCCAGTCGTACGTCAGGTTGTGTCGGTATGTCGTTTGTATATAGAGAGTACAGAGTCGGCGACAGCACTGAGCCCTCAGGGACTCTCGCGGCAACGCCATGCGGAGTGGAAAGGGTGCCGTCGACTCTGTACCTTACCGCTCCAGTCTTGCGTTCACTACAGAGGGCATAGCCATGTCTGTCATTCAGTCCGTCCAGCACATGCTCCGTGATACGGTGCACCTGCTGGACACATGAGTGTTTGGGCCTAAACCCAAACTGCTCGTCAATAAGTATGTCGTTCTCTGTAATGAAGTCTGTCATTCGTTTCAGTATAAGTCTTTCGTACAGCTTCCCCAGCGAGGAAAGAAGGCTGATTGGTCTGTACGATGTCGGTAAGTTTGTCGGCTTTCCTGTCTTGTGGATCCCAATAACCGTCGCCTGCCTCCATTCCCTAGGGAAGTGGGAGCTGGCAAGAGCAGCATTGAGGATCCTAGTCAGTAAGTCTAGATGGTCGTCAGTCAACAGTTTTAACAGTCGGTTCGGTATGCCGTCGGGTCCCGGGGCTTTTTTCGGTCTTAGACCCTTGATGAGCTGAGCTAGCTCTTCACGGGTCGCTGGTCTGATTGGGTCCGAAGTCATGTCGAGTTGTGTCCGTCTGTTTCCGTCTCTAGTAACGTCGTCGACAAAGTCTTGGTCCAGGTACAGTCGGCTGGGGGAGCACTGCTCCTCGAGACTACCCGCAAGGCATTCAGCCTTCTCGAGGTCATCGAAGGCCGGTGTGGTGTGACCAGGACGAATTAATGGGGGAATCCTATGTACGGCGTCTGTTTTCAGAGCTTTCGCTACTTTTCAGTACGCAGTGTGACTGGGCGTAAACTCTGAAATCAGGTCGTTGAAAGAGTTCGCCCGAAAATCGGCGATCTTCTCTCGAACGTCGCGTTGCAACGCTCTCAAGTTCCTGCGATTTTGGGGCGAAGGGTACCATACGGTATGCCTAAGAAGAGCGTTTTTCCTCCGCAGAAGCGCACTCAGTTCCTCAGGTAGGGGCCGGCGGTGGATATCCTCCGCCGGTACCTCCCTTGAGGCTTCGCTTAGGACAGCGCTGAGGTAACTGCTGAAGACGAAAATAGCTCTGTCAGTCTCGTCAGTTGTGGTTATTTCGTCTGGAATTGAGTCAAAAATAGAGGGTGTCTTTAAGAGACCTGTTTTAACCCTTTCCTAGACCACGATGGATTTGAGAAGGGTTCTGTTATCGTCATTGTCTGCTCCGAGTTTCAGTACTACGGGCAGGTGATCTGAGTCTAATTCGTGGAACACCTCGATAGAACGCAGCTTTAGGGTTACGGGCCACGTCCAAAATGTCTGCTTTGTGTGTGTCTATTGCTGGGTAGTGAGTTGGTTCTCTAGGGACTATCAAATCAAAAGGTAGGCCATCGATAAGCAGGTGCAGCAGTTTTGCGCCGTTCCTGTTGTTCGCATTGCACCCCCATGAAGTGTGTTTGGCATTTAGGTCACCTGCTATGATTACAGCAGGGCCCAACTTGCCAAGCGCGTCGAAGTCTGTCTTTTGTATGAGGTCCTGTGGTCGGTGGTAAGCGGAGACGATGACTACCGGCGGATGGCCCTCCAGTGCAATCTTACAGATCGACACTTCCATGCTCCTGAGAGCTGGAGAGTCGATGCTGTAGCAATCGGGATTGCGCCTGTAATAAATCATCGTCCCGCCACCTTGTCTGTCTTGTCTGTCGTGTCGGATGACATTGTAGTTTTCAATTTTGAAGTTCTTGTGTGTCGGTTTGTAGAACGTCTCTTGTATAAGTACAATGTCAATGAGGTTTGTATTTAGGAAGGTCGTCAGTACTTTGGATCGTGTTCCGATCGCAAGGAGATAATCTGTCAAAAACTAGATGGCGCTTTAAAACTAAACATTTAACGATGTTATAATTGAATATAGAAACAATTAGTTCACAAATAGCTAGTAATAAATAAATTAGTAACATTTAAACACTGTGTCATGTTTGCAAAGTTGATTAATTGTAAAAAAAAATCTTATACATAGATGGCGTTGTACGTATCGGGGAACGGCTTTTTGTATGGAGATTGTCAGTCCTCTTGTTTTAATGGTCCTTGGTATAGATGTAAATACAGCCGTGTTGTCGTGTAAATTGGTTCCGTTGACATTAAGCGGCGGTTGGAACTCGCTCACTTCATAAGTTCAAGGAGTCGCTAATATTTAGAAGGTTATCGCAATTCAGATACAACCTTTACGGTTAGGTTCTTATTTATTACCATCGTGCTAATAATAATGTGGCATGATTTCTAGAATGATTCAAATATTTATACATGGTGGGAACAAGTAACTCGACAGATTTTAACAATCGAGTTTAGTGTCTCATTGAAGTATAGTGACTTCACGTTCAATTTCAAAAAATACTTTGCTTGAGGATTTTTTTTTTTTTTTTTATAAATTCACGTCTAATGAAGATGCGCCTTAAAACTGAGATATACGAGTCCTATTCCACGCGAAATACCCTCAATAGAGGAAAACAATTTTAATTAGATACCAAACTTATTGTAAAACTTTTTTTACAATAAGTAAGGTATCCAATTTGATCCCTAATTAGTTTTGTATTAAGATATATGCTTCTGTGTATAATAGACTTAATATCTCAAAAAGTACGCATTTTCGGACTATATGCTGATTTTATATATATTAGGTTCTACATTCGATGGTTAAAGTCTATCGGGTTACTCCATCCCACCGTGCATAGATAAAGAAGATTTTTTTTACTTTGTTCTATAACTAACTAACTATTGTGGCGCAGTGAACCAAAGAGGATCTTGGCCTCCGAAACAAGAGAACGCCACCGCTCCCGATCCTGTGCTATTTTTTGCCAGTTATCGGCTTGAAGCTGACACAGATCCGCCTCCACACTGTCACCCCAGCGATATCTGGGTCGACCCACTGGACGACGACCAGTCGGCCGTCCCAAATATGCCCTCTTCACCGCCCGATCCTCATCCATCCTCAGAACGTGACCAAACCAGCGAAGTCTGTGGGATTTGGTCTCGCCGATGATATTTGGTTCGGCCACTAACTCCTCGATCTCGGCGTTCTTCCGAATCCTCCAAGTGCCGTCATCACTTTTGATAGGCCCCAAGATCTTCTGCAAAACCTTTCTCTCCGCTACCAGGAGCTGACTTTCTTCTTTTAGTGTTAGTGTCCAAGCTTCACAGCCATACATAAGGATTGGTCTAGTTACCGTTTTATAAATCCGTAACTTCGTACTTTTGCTGAGAAGCTTGGACACCAACACCTTATGGAGAGCAGCACTACACCGCAGGGCATTTTGGACGCGTATGTGGATTTCCTCCTCTCTAGTGTTCGTGTCGGTAACCGTGCATCCGAGGTACCGAAACTTGTCAACTCCGTGGTATACGGTACCGCCAACATGGAGATCTTCACGCTTGACACGTGTGTTTTTATATCGTCTCATGTGGAGGTATTCCGTCTTCGACTGGTTAATCCTGAGACCTATCAAAGAGGCTTCTCGGTTCAAGGTACTAGCTGCTTCCGCCACCTGTCCACGGCTTTCCCCTAGTAAAGCTAGGTCGTCTGCGTACCCTACCACCTTGTACAAACCATTCAACTCTATCCCTACGTCCAACGCTAAAACTTTTCGGACAACATGTTCCAGAGCTAGGTTGAAGAGCACAGGCGATAGGGCATCCCCTTGCTTCAGGCCGGTAGTCACCGTGAATTCTTCCAACAGCTCGCCTTCCACTCTAACTCGCATTCTACTTTCCTTTGTAGCTGTGGCAATCATGGCAACTAGTTTTTTGGGGATATTAAAGCTGGTGATAATGGAATACAAAGTGCTCTGTCTATACTGTCATAAGCCTTTGTGAAATCCACAAACAGTGCATGGATGCTTTGTGCGTACTCCCACTTCTTCTGCATCAACTGTTTGAGCAAGAAAATCTGGTCCATCGTGCTGCGATTTCTCCGGAAGCCACACTGATAATCACCAAGGATTTTTTCAGCATATGGGTCTTGCCTGTTTAGCAACACGTTGGACAAGATTTTGTACGCTGTTGTGAGTAAAGCAATCCCTCGGTAGTTTTCGCACTTCCTTTTTGAGCCTTTCTTGTGGACAGGACAGATAACACCTACACTCCATTCATACGGTTGTTCCTCTAGTTCCCAAATTTTCAGCAGAAGTTCGTAAATTGTAGTCTGCACTACACCACCACAGTGCTTCCATATTTCCGATGGCAGCCCGTCAATGCCAGATGCTTTATTGTTTTTTCATCGCATAATTGCTCGACGGACTTCATCAAGGGGGTCTGACTTCTGGGTCCATACTTTCGGAACTGTTGCATTCAGGAGGACCTTGTTCTATAGATCACTATAAAATATACTCAGAATATTCTTTTTTCTCCTTTAGTCTTTAAAAAAACTCTTTATTCTAGTAAAAATATATTTTAAGTATCGAATCGGTATTCCTATATTTAAAATGCAGGTCGAATAATACGTACCTATCTCCTTTATATTGTGTAATTTGTGTAGTATTGTAGATATACCTAATTAGGCGTTCATTCAAAGGACTCGATTCCCACTGGCTTGCGTTACACGTACAGTACAGTACAGTTTAAGATACAAAGGTCTAAAATATAGATCACTTAAAAAAATATGCTACGTAATACCTAATCTAATTTTGTTGTCCAGTGAATAAGGAAACAAATACCGAAAACATATTGCGAAATACATACAATGGTGTAGTCCGTTTGCGACGCGAGAATAGTTTTTTAGAGCACGTTGTTAGGGTTTGTTTGAAAACTGATACAGATGAGCTCAGGATACAAAAAAGAAAATCGAATAAAAGCGGTGGTGCACAACGTCTGGTCTGAATTCGAAGTTCAAATAAAAAAAAACCGAGCACTACGATGACTAAATAGTGTATACTATTATAAAGTTGTAAAAATTAAATGTCTGTACATTGAGGGTCACTGACTGGTCACACTTTTTTTGTATGTTTGTATGTGTCGTTCTGGCTTCGGCACGCCAAAACGGCTAAACGGATTTCAACAATTTTTGGTACACGGATAGCTGGTTAGCTACTGATGGTTAAAGGATACTTTTTAACTCTACGCTCAAGAAAAAAAGAGGGTTAGCATTTTTTAGTCGTCCGCTGACGAAGTTACTGTCACCTTCTAGTATAATATAATCGAAGTTTCCCATTAAATACTCGATTATGATTACTAATCTGTAACAAAGAAAGATTAAAGTTCCTAAAGTCCTCTCAGCTGCACGATCGGAGTTTTGTAGAAATGCAGGGGTAATGAGTACAAAATATACGAAATGTCCTTTTTACTAAAAGTGTTAAGATATACTAACTTTAAATATTCAAGTTTAGTTGTTTTATCTGAAATAAACGTCATATTTAAGAAAACATTATGTGTTTAACCGTCTCATTTTCACAGCAAGCAATGAGTTAGCTAGCTCATTGACTAAAATATTTATAAATTTATTTCAACCGCATTAGCAACTAAGGAACGCACTAAGGAAGCGCTTCTAATCAAACACGTTCAATAATAGGGTAGAGTTTAATGTCTAAAATATAAAATGTATTTGAACCCCGTTAGCAGGCAATAAGGAATACGTTTTGTTTCAAACAAAACTCCAATAATAAGTTTCTGAAGTTAATGTAACTTAATTGAGACCAACCATTAATTGACAGAGCAAGCGCGAAGCGTCTCCGTGTCAGCTTAGATAAAAACGCTTTCGTACAGGTGGTATTTTTCAACCGATTCTGGAGAAATTTTGTGAGCAGGGTCGATAATTACATGAAATGATTTCATCAATTCAGTATTCGGATTTTGTTCAAAATGACGGAGATATGGGTATACTGTATAGGTTGACTGGCTCGGGAGGTCTACAGCTCACAGAGGGACTAGTTATAATTTTATAAAATGTAGTTAAATTTATTTTTGTTGATTTTAATATCTAAAAACTAGCAAAAACCAAATAAAAGTAAGCAATTTGACTTTGGCAAACGGGGACGTCATAGTAGTAGTTCTCTTATAAATATCATACAATATGAAACTTCATACAAAGTCGCTGATATTTGTTCTGTTGTAAAAATATCGGATTGGACAGCGTACAAACGCCTTAATGCAGCTGGATAGAGTTCCGAGTAAATAAACGAAAAGAAGTGTTTGCGCAACGTGCACAATCAAGCCGGCCATATTTTGGGGATACTTTCAGGTTTGTTCAAGTTTAGGCGCTGATTACTGTCGTACATATACTGCCAATGTAGGTTGTTTGTAGGGCAATGGAGCGAGCTATGCTCGGAGTCTCCTTGCGTCATCGAATCAGAAATGAGGAGAGCCGCTGAAGAATCAAGGTCATAACTTAGAGTCATAACACATAACTCAAAGAGTTGCTACACTTAAGTGGCAGTGGGCGGGGCACATAGAACCGATGGCCGCTGGGGCAGAAAGATTCTTGAGTGGCGACCGAGTGCAGGACGATACAGCGTGGAGAGGCCGCCAACGATTAGGACCTATGGTTTGGTGAAGATCGCGGGAAACCGTTAGATGCGGGTGCGCACGACCGGTCGTTATGGAAATTCTTGGGGTAGACTTTTATTCAGCAGTAAACGTCCTTGGGCTGTTATGATGACGATGATGAGGTTTGTTTACCGGCGTATATTATCAAGGTGTGATTAATTTTTAGTGGTTGAGTAGTCTACACGGTAACATAAAAACCGTGCGCGGTTTTCGCTTGCCGTTAGAGTTAATAATATTTTTACGTCACACCTGGTCATAATGTGAGTTTTACGCATTATCGCCAGATTAAGACATAAAATTGTGTACTCACCACGAAAAAAAAGCACTCTATCGCATATTTACAACCCTCGCTTGCGGCTCGGGTCACAAATACCTGCGATTTCGGGCTTTCTTTCTTTTACAGCCCTTGGTAAGTAATGAACTATTGAGTCGAATTAAATAAAAATAATAATCTCCATACTCGTAATCTGAAACATGCTAAAAAGTTGAATGAGCATGTAATATAGAAAATTTGTAATATGTATTCGTTGTATGTGTGTTTCTAGAACGTTGCAAAACAAAAATTTCTAGTAAAGAAATGAACACATTGTCACAGATCGCCTTTAGCCGTTATCGTCTCTCGCACAATCTAATAACTTTTTCGTAAGTCTAATCGTACTTCTCCTCATAGAACTCTTTACAATCTACACTACATAGCGTCACATGACTTTGTTTTATAAGAAGACCACACTTGTTGAATATGACTTCTTAATTTAACTGTGTACTCATATGATATATGATACTGACTTCATCTTACATACTCTTTCCTTATTCTTTCTATTCTCGTCAAATCCAACATCAAGTCACCTCACTTCTTCTTATGATATTTGTGCAATGAAAAATATTACTCTTGTTTAACAAGCGGTCTAAATTAACGTTGTACAGATGCATAATGTTTTCGGACATCTATGCTATTATAAATTTGTAAAAATAAATGTCTGAAAATTAAAGATATTTTGCAAAAAAATGATTGAAACGGACTATTTGAAGGTGAATAAATCGAAAAGTATTATTGTGAATTTTTTGTGGCTTCATCACGCCAAATCGGTTAAACGCATTTCTATTTATATTTCACACAGCTGGATATCCACAATTATTTATACGATACTTGTTACCCGACTACACTGAAGAAAAAAAGCGGGGTAATGACTTTTTCTCCTCCGCGAACAAAGTTGCAGGCACGTTCTAGTACTTATAAAAAGTTAAAACAGTATTAATTTTATAATAATTAAGAGAAGCGACTGTACATTTAAAACACACACTAGAGTTCAAATTCCTTCGAATTCCAAGGTATAATAGCATAAATAAATAATGGATCGTGCGGTGAAAACGAATAAGTCCATTTTGTATTTCATTAAATGGAATAGGGAACATGCATGACATTTTTTCATCACTTTTCTTAACAAAATATCAAAACACCGTAAACACTATTCCAAAAAGTGAAATTAAAATTAAAATCGGCCACTAAGTACGCATGCAATAGGCATTTTAAACTACTAACTAGACAGCGATTTGACAAAGAGGTCCGACATGTACTGTTACGTCACAATCTACGACGGTCATATAAACTCCGTATTAAATTCTGTTTTGCTAGAAAGAGATAGAATGAAATGTTTGATAGCTTATATCTTGGTTATTTTCATAGTTATTCAAAAAAATATTTTTCTCCACTGTTTGTTACATGAATGAGTTTTTAATAAAACAAAAAGAAATAAATATGCATATTCCCTATTGATAAAGTGCGCGTTTGTACGCGAGTCGAATAATGATTGGCCGCCCAATCGCCTATTATTTCAACGAACTATTTGCTTACGTGGCGTTCATAGATAATTCGATTGTTGATTTTTGAAACTAGTATTTTAGGTACTCAATTGAGTAACATATTGCAAATCGTAGATCCTTGTATGCAAATACAACATTCACAACGTCTGAGAATTGTTTACAATTAAAATGGTGTAAATACAATATGACAATAGGCCCAGCTGAGTGTTAGGACCAGAGGAACCCTGGAGGGGAGACCCAGAGAAACCACGCGGAGTAGAGGGCGTCCACCAGAAAGATGGGTCAAAAATATTAAGCGCTACACCGGGTTCAAATTAGATGCAAGTGGCAGGGGACAGGAAGTTATGGAAGGCTATCGAGGAGGACATAGGTCCGAAGGCAGATAAACCAAGGGCTGCAATAGATAGATAGATATATGGCAATAAAATATGTTTGTAGTACTGAACATAGTTTTTGTGACGAAGATATATAGGATAGATATACCTACAACCATTTTTACCCGGCTACGTGAAACAAAAAAAAAAAAATACTAAGCAATTCGACTTTCACAAACGATGTTGCGGGAATATTATACTGTTTCAACAAATAATAGATATCATTATGTTTAACCTAGATAATACCGTAGAAATAAACAAGTTTTCGTTTAAAATAAATAACTTGTTTCAGCAAATTACCAAGAAATTCGTTCAGAAAGTTTAAGATTGTAAATTTTTACTCATAAACCTTAACATGTTTGCTTGTTACTTTATTACAATGAGAACTTGTTATGCGCCGGATGCGAAGAACCTTTGGAATAATTAATATTTAATTTCGGCACCGTTTTGACACTTCGCGACCGACCTTATTTATTGTCTTCGCATAATTTCTTTTGAGAATAAATAACCTTTTCTGCGAGTGGCGATGACGTGTGTGGAAATTTACTCCGAGGCTTGACTTCATATAAAAATATGGTTAGTACCCTTATTATCATCTTTAGGCTGCTGAAAATAATTTGGGCAGGATATCTTTTTCTTGCTATACACACGTGTCTGATCTTTTCACAATGTCAAAAATATGTCTAATAAAGCTATTGAAAAATATACCAATGAATCATTAATACGAAGAGAAATCTGGCTAAATTTCAAAAAACTAACTTTAATTATCAAACTTATTTTTTTATAGATTTCTATCATAGAAACTACCATTTTGCATCATTTAATTGTATGACTGTATTAAAAAAAAAAAAAATATTGCAAATTTATTGACAATTATTATCCCTATTGTATTTATCGTAAGCGCCCTTTTCTATTATAATTGAACAAGAAGTCAGACAAAAGCTGTTCGGGTTTATCCAGGCATACGTTTGACGTCTCGCTACTGACAAAATACTATATTTTTACATTAAATAAATAAAAGTTAATAAATATCCGGGACAATCTTATACAAATCAACCTACCAAGCTAAGCAAAGCAATATGGGTACTAGACGATTATATAGGTACATACTTAATATATGTACTAAAAATATATAAGCACATTTATCTTATACTTCTATAAAGTAGTAAAAATGAAATGTCTGTACATTGAAGATATTAAAAAAAAGCCAAATCAGTTAAACGGATTACAACTACTTTTGATACCTACACGAGTAACTGGATATCTGCAAATGGTTATAGGATACTTTTTACCCTACTACGTAAAAAAGAGGATTCATGACATTTTCTCCACATGGTAAACAAAGAGGCAGCTTTCAAAGCTCAAAGAGATGTATAAGAGCCGTATGTGGTCTTAATATAAGAGATAGTTATGTTCCTCTATTTAAATCACTGAACATTTTGACTTTGCCATCGTTATATATATTTGAAGTAGCTGTTTTTGTCAAATGTCTCCCTAAATTGTTCTGTAAATAAAGTATCACAAAGTCGGACATTCCCAACACGCTCCCAGTAAGAAAACAAATTGCAGAGCAAACAAATTAAATCGGCATTAATGCGAAAAAGTTTTTTTTTAATGGCGCCTACAATATTTAATAAGGTACCGAACTATATTAAATCTCCTAATTTAAGACAATTTAAATTTCAACTATATGTGTACTTAATAGAAAAATGTTTTTACTCAGTTAAAGACTTTTTAAATGCTTAATGTTTTAGTTATATTACTGAATTGTAAATTAAAATTGAATTATTTAATGTGTAAATAAGTATTTGTACGCCAATCTGGCAAAACATACAGTTCACAAGCTTACTTTAACACCTGTTTATACTCATCTATGTTTAAGCGAATAAATGTTTTCTTTCTCTCTCTCTCTCTCTCCTCTCTCTCTCTCCACCGCAAACGATATTGCGGGCACTTTCTAATACTATTATAAAGTTGTAAAAATGTGTGTCTGTACATTTCAAAAAATGTTTGTCAAAATATCTTTAATGTACAGACATTGAATATTTCCAAAAAATATTTGTTACGGACCATTTGGAGGTCACTTACTTAATCGAAAAATACTTTAATTGGATTTTTTTGTATGTTTGTATGTGTCTTTTTGGCTCTATCACGCCCAAAGGGTTTAACTATTTTTAGTACACGCGTAGCTGGGTATCCATGCCACCATCCATGGATGCACCATCCACTACGCTGACGAATAAAGAGGGGTTATAACTTTTTCTCCACCGTGAACGAAGTTGCCGCTTCTACTTCTTAAATAAATATAATACTTAAATATTAAGTTTGACGGCAAGTTTGGCTCAGTGGGTTGTACAACGGCCTACGAAGCTGGCGGTCCTGGGTTCGAATCCTGGCCAGGGCAAGTGTTTGTGTGATGAGCACGAATGTTTGTTCCTGGGTCTTGGATGTTTTCTATGTATTTAAGTATTTATAATTTATCTATATATTATGTATATCGTCGCCTAATACCCATAGTACAAGCTTTGCTTAGTTTGGGACTAGGTCGATTTGTGTAAGATTGTCCCCGATATTTATTGATTTATTTATTTTATTTGCTTAGTTTGGGGCTAGGTCGGTTTGTGTAAGATTGTCCCTGATATTGATTATTAATATTATTATAGAATATATTCGCAACCGAGACATAACTGACTTTTTGCTTCCCAACTTAATACGAAGGTCACTTCTAAAATATCAGGTAATTTGATTTTTTAAATCTCAAAATTGTAGCTTACAATTTTTTATTACATTTATAAAACCTTTGAAAGCTACCGCATTTTCAGAAAACAAACGAAGGCGTGTTTTAAGCCAATTGCTTAAACCATTACGCGTTGAGCCCCTAGATTAAGTGACCATTTATTATTTAAAACGCCAAGTTTAAAATTCTGACCGCATCATCTCGGCTTAAGAATTTAACGAGTTGAAGTTAAGTAATAAATGTACGTCCCAGGTGTATGAAAGTTACCTTAAGAGGCCTTACACGCTTTTTAACGCTTACCGATTTAGTCGGGACCCTTATAGTTTTGTCATGTCCATCCGTCCGTAAGTCACAGGCATTTTAATCAAAAACTCCAAGATGTATATTGATGAGATTGGGAGTGTAGATGTCTTGCATAAGCCGCTACTTAATTTGGTAGTTAAATAACAAAAATAAATATTTCTTGGTGGGGCACTGCATACATACCTATAGCCGAAGCTAAACACATTTTTTTTTCAGGAAAGATCAACGTATGGCACCTATTTTGACGGATCTCCTATAAATACTTAAGGTTTCTAAAAAAAAGATCGATTTAGTGAATAATTTCGGAAATAATCGATCCGAAAGTTTCACTTATGGAATGATGTGGGGAAACGCAGTGGAAAAGGACAGAGTCTTCAAAATACAAAAAAAGTATAATTATGCGTTTATATGTTTTATTCCAATGACTTTCTTATACAGAGTTGTGACTTATTAGCATATATCGTTCATACTATATTGATGCACAGCCATCTACATAGTAAAGTGACCTTTCTGCCATACAAATGTGTAAATACGTTTCTCTCCAGCTGACAGTACATATGTATTTGTAAAGAAATATGATATCAAGCATTATATACAATTGACAAAACAAAATCCTGTTTTTATTAATAATTATAATTTCAAACCATAAACATCCATAGCCGAACAACATACACAAAAAATCCACAATTAACTAATGATCAAAACGCCTTCGGCATCCATTGGTTTCCAGTAACGTTAACCAGGTCTTCGGTGCATATTGTAGAAGCCCTCCCAGCGAGTAACCACGCAGTGTCTTCTGGTTTGTGGTTTCCACTTGAGAACTTATACACCCCAGGCAGTCATCGATTCTCCTTATACGTACTCAAAGCTAATAAAATTATGACTGCTACTAAACAATTAGAAGTATAACATAAAGTAGCCATATTTTGACACAGGAAAATATAATATCTTTTCTCAGTCGACCCGTGAACACGAAAGCTGCCGAAACGTCACGAACTCAAATGTTTTAGATTACTGTTTTTAATTTTTGGTACGCTTCTCTAAACGTAAAAATAAGGCAACGACAGGTCACGACCTGCTGTTTATAACTAAAATATGAAATACTAAAGCTTTTCATAACTTTCATAACTTATGCGAGTTTATTGGACTCACGTACGAAGACTTAATATTCTAGAAAACGATGCGAAAGGAAATTAAGGAGAAAGTGCTTAAATTAAAGTAGATGTAATATAGTAGGTAATTATTGCGTATCTTGGGTATTGTATGGCATCTATGGAGCACATACCGCTTAATAAATTGCCTTGCGCTTATCTTTAGTGCCTCTATGAAGAGGAGCGTGGCGGTACTTATTGAATTTATATAAGTTAATATCTCTAAGTTGGAAGACTTTACGGCAAAACGCTTTATGTTCATAAAAGCTTTATTTTTCAAGCTTGTTAGCTTTGCTTATTTATATTACTATTATAAAGTTGTAAAAATGAAAGCTCTGTCAATTGAATATATAAAAAAAGGGTACGGACTATTTGAAGGAAATTTAATCGATTTTTTATTATTTGTATGTTTGTATGAGTCGTTGCGGCTTCGTCACGCCAAAAAGGCTAAACGGATTTCAAAATTTTTTGGTACACGAGTCAATATCAGATTTCGTCTGAAAAATTTATCATTAACTTTTATAGCACATTTTATTTTAATTATTTTAAATAAATGAGATAACATACCTTGTGAACGACGTAATTCTATGTATAAATATGTTATACTGCCATAAATAACATCAGGAGTTTGTAAGTTTTAGAATTTTGAAAATTACGTTGCCAAATAAATTAGGACATGTCCAGAGAAAGTAGAAAATACGCAAAAAACATACAAAAATGCAAATATCGCGCCAAAGATATTAGAACAATGCGCCATAAAAATTATGTATGTATAAGTTTAATTCGATTTTGTTTATTTATTTCATTTAAATCAGTTATGTTTAAATAAAACGGCATGTATTTCAATCAAAGTGTTTATTAAACTACTTTTTTTGATCATAGATCTGATTCTCACTTTTGTCTTTAATTATTTAACATTTTCTCTGTTTTAATCTAAAATGTTTTTTCAAAAAATGGGTAGTTTGCACAAATTGTAGCTTTGACAGAGGAAAATACATCTTTTCTCAGTCCACCCGTGACCATGGAAAGCTGGAAAGCTTCCGAAACGTCGGGAACTAAAATGAGATAATATACGCGATATAATCCGTTAAATTGTTTTATTTCAATGAGTAATAATCGCGGAAACAGAAGAAAATATTAATTATATAATGATTGTATTTAATAATCACTTACGATTTATAATTTAAACAGCGAAAGGCCTTTATTTTTATCTATTATTGATCATGTAGAAACCAATAAAGGAAATATTACGAACAATGAATTGCAATAAAATGATATGATATGATATGATATGAACAATATGCACTCTAAAATACACAAAAAAGTTAATAACAGCTCACTAAACCATAAAATTTTAAGCCCTGTAGCAGAATTTTCAACCATATCCTAATTTCTTTGGAGAAAACCTAATTTCTTTGGAACTCAATGCCAAAGAAATCTGAAGAAATTAGCGCCAAAAGAAATTAGAATAACACCTAATTTTTTTTTTTATCTGTGAGTGTTGATCGAATTGTATTATTTTACAATTACGGAAGCGAGCAATCACAGTGTGCATATACTAAAAAAGTATAAAAAATTACAACTCGTATTTAAGTATAAAATCGAGTACCGAAGAAATTAGGTACTCCTCGGAAAAAACCCGCGCACACCGATAAAAAAAATATATTCTTTTGAAACACGTTGAACTTTGCTCCAGTCTGCACTGGTCGGGCGATAGATCTCAACTTAATGGTCCGCGTGGGCGGGAGGTACGGATTGTCCACGTAACATACACACACAATAAGAGAATTTTGGAAAAAAATGTAAAAAAATAGGCGTTTCAAAAACAGAAGACAGAGAAGGACGCGCCAAAGAGCTTAGATTTTTGACCTTTGGTATTTTTTTTATAAATATCTTCTATTCAAAAGACTGTCAATTTTTTTAATGGAAATACTGGTTTTTAGAATGAACTTCAACCAAAGAAAAACTTGATTGCAATGGTTTATTATATACGAAGTTAACATGGGTGGACAAGTGCTAAACATGAAATCTGATATTCACCCTAGCAGGGCATCCACAGATGGTTATAGAATACTGTTAACTCGACTTCGCTCACTTTCGCGAAATTTCAGAGAAATCTTACACGAATCTACCTAGTAGATTTGAGTAAGATTTTATTTTTCATAAAGTGAAAGATCGTTTTACGAGTAACAACAAATATTGCATATTCTCCAGATATGAAGTATATTTGTTAGCAAAAACCAAAACATAAAAAAGTTGAAACGGCAAATGGCAGAAGGGTTTTTAGGTAAGCATAATGCTGTGGCTCTGAGCCAAAGCCTTCACGTGCCAAACCCCTCACCTTACAAGCGTGACATTAAAACTGGCCCGAGCTAAAAATCTGCATACATTAGTACAGTAAGCTGCAAAAAGATATACACGTTTAGTCCGTTCAAAAATAACTTCTCAATAGAGTCTAGCGAAGATATTGAAATTACTAATCGTGTTTATATTTTTGCAGCTGATTGTACCCCGCGTATTTACCTACTACGAGTATTTAGCTCCATATGTTTTGTAGCTTTTCGATTTCCCTTTTTTATACACATAATTACTGTCCAAGACTCAAAATATTGGATTTAGGGATATAATAATATGATTTATGATGTTACTCCAGATATTTCACGGACCGCTAGTATGGTGAAATGGAAATAGCTGAGTTTTCCAGTATAAATATTGATAAACTAATATCTTTTTCTATTATAGCATAGAAGACAAATCATTTGAATAATAATTATGAATACCTAATGTACTTAATGTTATTACTAATTGTTTCAGTCAACTAAGGATACATATATCAACGAAGTCACATATTTTGATAATTTAGAGGTTTAATATTTTCTTCTGTTTCCGCGATTATTACTCATTGAAATAAAACAAGGACATGGTCCTCCCGTGACCATGGAAAGCTGGAAAGCTTCCGAAACGTCGGGAACTAAAATGAGATAATATACGCGATATAATCCGTTAAATTGTTTTATTTCAATTTAGAGGTTTTTCATGTATAGATTCAATTTTTACTGATTATAGAAAAAAAATATTGGAGTAAAAAATCAGGCTATTATGAATTAATGTTTAACGAAACCGTAAAATGACTGGAGTAAGTATAATATGTTAGTAGGAGAAAACAAACTAAACGGCATGCAATACATAGGTAGATAAAATAATTAGACCTCCATTTCGATATGTCTCCTTATAAAATGGGGAACTATACGCAGTTCGTGGCGTCAGATTAACGATAATACAGATGTGGTAAATAAAACATTTAAAGCCGAAAGTACCAAATTTCTCTATAAATTAGCAATTTACTTAGCAATTCATAAAACAATAACTTTGTTGCTTTGAAACTTTTGTGAAGTGTCTTCCAATGCATTATACAATTTATAAATATGTGTATAGGCCCTATAAGATCTAAAATTGAATATATTTTTTTACGGGGCTTATTTCGAAGAAATGAAATAAAATATTCAAAAAATTAATAACCAGATTTTAAAATTTTCGAAAAGACCCCAATTTCATATGAAATATCTATTACGAGTATATTGTAGCATGTGACCGATGTCAACATCATTGGTTGAAAGTTTTGGAACATTTGTATTTTGTGATAATTGGCAACATAGCTATCAACGTGCGTTCGGTACTATGTTTGTTTGATGAAATATTAGCCTCCACAGGTCTCAATGTACATTGTAAAATGTGAAACTGCCCCGGTTTTGGCAAAGTCCTTAATTCGAGTTTCAGGTCACGTGTTCGTCTTCGCGGCATATCTTCCGACATTAATGCCTTTTTTCATGCCTTTCATAGACAAGCAAAAAATATGGACATTGGATTATTTGTCAAGCTACAATCAGCCCCCCTATTGCCTAACGCGCTTGACGCTCCGAATCAGAATCAAGTGTCATGATTTTGTATGGGCTATGACAGTTGATTCGGATACCAATTGTCAAAATTTCGCTAGGCAATAACCCCCCAAATTATTCTGACAGTTGTCGATATCATCTAACGGTTTTTGTGTGACTGTACTAAATGTAATTGTAGAAATTTTAGAACAACTTGAGTTTACGCCTACACTCTAGGGTTTTTTTGGTGCTTACCTTTGTGAAAGTAATAGTTTTTACTCAAGTCACGAATGTACGTTAAAATTGGACATTAGAAAAGATATTACTTTTATATGCTACCATATTCGAACAGTAATCAGTTTGTGAAATATACAATAAATAATGTAGTACTTTTTAATCGTGCGTGTTGTGGGGAAAATGGTAGATCGGAGGGTTTATTGAAACTTTACAGATTTTATTGACGGTTATTTTTATATTTTTGCTATGGTCGGAATTTGAATTTTAGCAATCAAAAATGTATG
The DNA here is from genome assembly GCA_905404275.2 of Hedya salicella. Lineage (NCBI taxonomy): Eukaryota > Metazoa > Arthropoda > Insecta > Lepidoptera > Tortricidae > Hedya > Hedya salicella. The sequence goes on from FR990097.1 coordinate 32,705,713, forward strand.
ATATAAACTAACTAACATTAAATTCATGTATTGTTATTAACTATGAATACTATAAAAAAACCCGTCAAATGTGAGTCACACTCACGCACAAAGGGTTCCACAGCACACAAGTACACCAAGAATAACACTTAGTGCATGGTCTGCTTACCCTGTAGTTCTTGAGCTTATATTATATTTATTATTTGTTTATATAGCATAGCGACTTTTAGTAATAAACACTTTGTGAGAATTTCATACGTAACTAGGACCTGTTGCGATTCAAAAGATATAGGAAATAATTCAAAATATTATATAAAAACCACCTAAAGAAATCGTTTCTCCTACAATTAAATTGACAAATTAAATTCTGAATGTTTGACTTTATTCTAATTTTATTATGTGCTTGTTATAGCAGCCATAGACGTAGGTACATATTGTGTGGAAATTTAGAGCCTTATTGCAGACAGTCAGCGAAAGCTAAGTAACAATAGGGTTCCTTGCGTACGGAACTTGGTAAGAGTGAAAAAAGGATACACCAAGATAATGGATACAGCGCTCTTAGTTCATATGTTTGATGTCGTTGATGCCATCCTCAACTTAGCCACGAATACATAAAACGGTATTTCCGATTATTCGCCTCTTTTTACTGTAGGGCGGGTTTCGGTCATTATTGGATTTTACTCCGCGTCGAACGGGTTTTAAATGCCAAAACGTCAAACCTAATGGTCATATGTCCTACCTATTTACCCAACACATCAGACCAATTGCTATCGAGGCAAAGAATGGTTTCCTTGTATTCATTAAGTTCGCTCACGACTGTATGAGTTGTCAAAGGAATTTTAAGTGTCGTTGGAATATTTACTGAAATTCTTGATCGCCCGCCCTGTAATTTCGACATCAAAAGATAACGAATTTGATACAGAAGGGTTCTGAATGAGAACTCGGTCTAGTTGTCTTAATTGTACACTGCCTAGAACTGAAATTATACAGGGTGGCTAATATAAATATGAACAACGTTTATTATCAGTTACTCTCATTTCACTTAACTGTCAAATCACTGATTTGAAATGAAAACATGAAAATGTTGAATGTGAATAAAAAGTGGAAATTCATTTTAATCTCACGCTGGAAGAACGTGTCACCATTATAAAATAGTTATAAAGATTTTTTATCAAACAAAAAAAGCAAAATTGATATGATTTTGAGAAAAGGCAATATTTCCAATAGACATCTGCTGAATTGAGTAGTTTGAGATGTATACAATACCAATTACGATCGACAAACTAAGGTAAGATAAGCGCAGCTTTAGACTTTAATCTGTAGGGCAGAGCCCCTTAATAAGCCAATTAATGTAAGCAAAATATTTGAGGCGCTACGTAAATGAAATACCCATTGAAGTATGCGAAATAGCAAAGAAAAGTGCGATGAGATAACTGGCATTTTTTATGGAGCAATGGAATGGCATTTTGTTGGTGTTACGGATGAAAGAAATAACGCAGAGAAAAGGGTACTGATACCATTATTTATTAATTGTTTATGAAGATTACAGTTTCAATTTGCTGCTGACACGGCATGATATTTATACGTATTCTGATGCATATATTCTAAATACTACTTGTAAAATATTTTTTCGACTCGTATCTGTGAATAAAAACTCCGCAAATCATACTAAAAAGGCATAATATTTAGATTGGACCATTATTACTCTATACTCTATGGTTTCTATTATATGTCACTGAACTATGATACCTATATTATACAATCCCGCAAATAACTATAATGAAAGGTGTTTTTTTTGCATTTTTTTTGGCTGTTTCATTTCCTGTACGTATCGGTTACTTGTAGAAAAAATATTGTGTACAATCGTTATTTAATTAGCTTCTTAATTCTCGTAACTTAATAAGACGTGGTACTCGACTGGATAAGCATACATTATATAACTATTGCATAACATACTATGCACGTCATCCTATGGTATTAATAAGTTCTATCTCTTTATGTCATAAAATCATTGGTGTCCTTTGTTTTCGCGGATAAATTATTGGATTTGAATTGATTACATAGATTAAAATTGTGTCCTGTTTATTTAGCCACTCTGTATCTTTGAAAAATGCCTTTATTAATATTCCAAATTACAATTTGAACATTTCTTGCTTAAGAATTTTAAGTACTCAATAATTTACATAAATTTACTGAGTCATTATTTATTTCTTGAAACCAAAGTTCGCAATTAAATAAGTTCTTAATTAAGTTGATGTTATTACCAACACAAACTCACTTAATTTACACTAAATACTAGTACATTTAATTAATTTGCAGTTGATTTTCTAATAGTTTGTTACCCTGTTTTGATAGTAAATATTAGTTGCGTACAATTATTTGACTTTCAAGTAATTTCTTAATTGTAATTTATATATTTTTTATATTGTGTGCATTAATTTTGTAACGGACATTTACCACACCTTTCGAGTTAAGAGAAACATCACGAGAGTGCAGTTTGTGCGGTTTAGCTCTTGCACATTCAGATTCTAAGAAGTGTGAGGGAGCGAGAACATGATCAGGTTGCTGACTTTGTTTATTTGCCTGTTTTATTGCGTTAGACCTGTCATTTTCAAGCTTAATGACGACACTTTTGGCTCAGTGGGTTGTACAACGGCTTACGAAGCTGGTGGTCCCGGGTTCGCATCCCGGCCACGGCAAGTGTTTGTGTGATGAGCACGAATGTTTGTTGCTGGGTTTTGGATGTTTTCTATGTATTTAAGTATTATAATTTATCTATGTATATTATGTACTAGAAGATGCCCGTAACTTCGTCCGCGGAGGAGAAAAAATTATAACCCTTCATTTTTTCTTCAGCGTAGTCGGGTAAAAAGTATCCTATAACCATCTGGAGATACCCAGCTACCCGTGTAACATAAAATTCAAAAAAAATATTATTCGTTTTAATGACCTCCAAATAGTCCATAAAAATCATTTTTTTGAAAATATCTTCAATGACTTCAATCTTCAGACATTTCATTTTTACAACTTTATAATAGTATAGTCATCGTCAACTAGTACCCATAGTATAGTTTGGGACTAGATCGATTTGTGTAAGATTGTCCTTGATATTTATTTATTTAATTATTTATGTGCGCAAAATAGTGAAAAAATAAAGTGCTAGGTTTATGACTTACGTGCATGTTGATTGGAGGCCCGTATCACTAATCTTCATTTATAACTAGACAAAAAGAGCTACGCAAGGCAGGAAACTTGATCCGGTTTTTTACATTATGTTTGAACCACAATTAGCAAATATTTCGTTTCCAAAAATCATTGTCTGAACGTAAACAATGATGAAAGTTACCTATACTCGTATTTAGTTTGAAATCGTGACTTTTATTGTCGAATTTCATTAGAGCCTAAAGACATTCCAATGAAAAAGTAATCAACAGAAGTAATTAGGAAAGTTTAGAAAAAAACAAACTTATGAAGACGAAGTGTAGTTTCGATTGGTTTTATTGTACGCTCAATATTGAAGGGCTTGTAAACTTGTCACAGCTAACCAGCATTAAATATTAGTGTTTCGTAATTAAATATTTAGTAGAGAACTTTAACTTTGAGAATAAAAGAAAAATCAGAAGAGCTTACTGTGATTTGGGCAGCTTGAAAGTTAATGGGCAAAGATGGCAAATTTATAAGGGGTTTTCTCGTTAACATTTTACCGGAAAAAGGTTAATACAAAAAATACTGAGACCCGATAATCACCGGGGTGCAATTATAAGAAGATTAAGTTACCATTTATTTTAAAAATATAAGGCGTTGTTTCTAAGCAAACATTTGGACCGAATATTTGGTGTGCGTGCTTAGCTTAATGAGGCTAGCTTTAATTAAGTTATGACTAGTTAGATTGCAAAGTGGCTGAAATAAGTCAAGATAAAGAGACATTTGCGTGTAATGATGGTAAGCCGAGTCTCGCTCGCTCAGAATACCTGATTTTCTGGTTACAGCTTGATTCTCAGACAAAAATAAAAACTACAATGTCAATGCCACGTTCAATGTTCATGTTCATTCCACGAAGCGATAAGCGTTAGCATTATCTAACCAGTCTATTTGTGAGCAGTTTTAGAATAAATCCTGCCGCCGCAGTAAGAAAATTTTGGAGGCGGCCACAAAAATTCTAAGGTTTACGACTCGCGTCACATCATATCTCATCTAGAGCAATATAAATCGTGGTTCTCCTCCCTCCCGCGCCTCCGTTCGCCCCCTCGCTTGCCCCCCGCATAACCTAATGCCGTTTTTACATTCTCCTCATCAAATTAAGAGTCGAGCTCCAAAGAAATATACGACGTAGCAATCTTACTAAGTATTACGCTTTTTGTGAGCACTTGGATGGAAAATCTCATATTATTTCCCTAGGAATGATTCCTTTTTATTTTTTCCCGTTTAGCACAAAAGCACGGTGGAACAATAACGCCGAATGGACCTCTTTGTGCCTGAGACAATGGCATATAACGTGAAATCAGTACGGTTTTATCGGGAAAGATTCAATTAATGTGATTGAGACTCATCGCAAGTGATATGTGGTTAGCAAGTCCCTTTTCAGAGGCAACGTATTTGTAAATAAAATTTAAAGTTATATTAAACGAGGTACTTCTTTAGGCGGACGTGTTTATAGAAGTTTTTCTTTTCACGGTGCCCCTTTCTCATTTAAAGTACCGTTTTGTGTTTAGATTAATGTTCCGAATAGCGTATTTGTAATAAGAATGAAAGTAAAAGTGCGCAGCCTTTTAGAAACACTCGTAATTAGGAATTACTGCGCCTTATGTACATGATAATTAGGACTAGATTCAAGTGGGACCGGAATTGTCGTGTTGGCTCGACAATGGCAATAATGGCATTGAAGTTTATAGAGTGATATTATATGCTTTGGGCGTGCGACCGACTTTATTTTATTAATCATACACTATTATGTGATATGCTGGCAATGGTTCTCATATTATAAAATACCAATTATTACTTTTTAATAAGCTTTATTCTATGTATGTATAGCATGGTAGCCATGCGTAAAATGATTAAATCGACTAAAAATCTATACTAATATTATAAATGCGAAAGTGTGTCTGTCTGTCTGTTACCTCTTCACGCTTAAACCGCTGCGCCGGTTTGGAAGAAATTTGGTATGGAGATAGTTTGAGTCCCGGGGAAGGACATATCCGCGACCCGTATCCGCGATAAACGAATTTAAGGCGGACGAAGTCGCGGGCAGAAGCTAGTATAAAATAAAACCTGCATGATGATACACATCATCCTCTCTCGCTCGAATTTTTATTTTATATAATTAGTTCATCTATAAAATAATGAGTTATCATCATCATCATATCAGCCCAAGGACGATAAGGCGATAACGATCGGACGCGCGTCGTTCTCATCAAACGGTTTCCCGCGATCTTCATCAGATCATCGGTCCATTTTGTTGAGGGGCCTCTCACGCTGCGTCGTCCTGAACGCGGTCACCACTCTGCCCTTTCTGCCAAAGCGGCCAAGGGTTCTACGAGCAATGGGCCCGCCCACTGCCACTTAAGACTCTCTGAGCTATGTCGATGACCTTGGTTTTTCCGCGGATCTCCAAATCTTTGATTAGATCACGCAAAGAGACTCCGAGTATAGCTCGCTCCAATGCCAAAAAAGTTATACGTTAATTAAAATTGTAGCAATAAACTTAATATGAAACTACACGAAACATATATCTTTTTTAGTAGGTACCTGTACGGACGTGTAATATTTCATTGCAATATGTGCTGAACGCTGAATGCAGGCTAACACGATTCAATGCCTAGAATTGGATAACTGCACACAATCACGTAGCTAGAATTTGATCAATTTAGTCTAGAACAGAACGTAATTTAATTGCATTACAGTATCGCAAACACGAATACAGTATATGTAGGTACCTATTAGAATTCCATAGTAGTAAGAACCCAGAAAGTCCTGTAGTGATCCAAAAAGTATTTATGCCAAAGTGAGTTGCTGTGACACATAAAATATCAGACACACTGTAATACTTCATTGGATAACTAGAATAAAGTTTTTATTTTCAAGGCAATCAATTAAGTTAGATACTGTTATAAATTCGCACAAAAATAAGAATGAAAGAAAAAAACTGAGATATGTAAAAGTAAGAATAATCTTTCTTATTACATGTAAGTAACTTACATATAACATAAATAAAGTTTTTATTTTTAAGCAAGCCATTTAGTTAGATACTGTTATGAATTCGCACAAAGTTATATATTAATAAATATATTAGATACCTATGTAAAGGTAAAAATAATTTTCTGATATGCAATACTTACTTTTACTGTTTGCAACTGTCGTACCAAACAGAAACGTTTTTTTGATTTCTGCTTTATCAGTGGGCTAATAACAACCGCTTCATGTTAAACTAATATGTATAATTTTGCTTAAGCATTCTATCGACAATTATTTCGAGACATAGCCTTGACAATCACCATTCCGATTTATGTTTGTTTTTTTTACTTACACGCTACAACGGTGTTATAACACAATAACAAAGAAACAAGATACCTTAAATATTTGACTGAATACCTGCTACAATCACCAGCATTAATATCTGCCTTAAATGCCACAATTAAGCGCGCATAGATATCTGACACGACACTATTTCTAAGGCCGTTAAGACGTGTCAAATATTTTCACTCGCTTTGTTATGGCCAGTGATCGTTACCAACGTGCTGAATTGGTGGCAAAGTATGGTTAACAAAAAAACAAATAGGTACTCAAAGTTTTTTTAAATAGTATTATATTTCACAAATTATAACATTTATATACATATTTACTATCACTTCTGCAATTATGCTGAATAAACTACTAAAATTTGTTCAACAGATTTTGCCGTCAGTCGTTCACGACGATTGGAAAAAAAACCATTTTAAGTAACTAAATGACCTTTCGACGTTGACAGAAGTCACGGGAAGGTAATTTAAGCTGTTAAAATATTGCACGCAGCTTTTATTGACGCCCATATAATTTTGACGTATATTGTTTTAAAAATATTCAGGGCGGAAAAGGTTTTGTACAGTGTAGATTTATTTATTATCTAGAGATGTAATCCTATGTAGGCAAGTATTTGTTTCATAGTGATTGTGTAAAACTATTCTGTCAACCATAGGCTTTGCCACGAAAATTGCACGTTGATAACGATCACTGGTTATGGCAGATATTGCTAGTGACTTAGGTTAGAGAGTACCAGAAGTTGGGTTGAAACAGATGAACGCCGCACGCCGGCGGTGTGCATTCCGCTTGCAGTTCATATACAAATAAGTTGCAATGAAGCCATCTGTTTAAAAACTTAGACTCGCTCTGTATCTGACAGGTTTTCAGGAATCGCACATTTATTAGAATACACAGTCTCTTATGTCATTTCCAGTCCATTGTCCCTAACTCTATGTGAAGGATTAAGTCGATCAGTTTTTCCGTTGTAGGGTGAACCAACGACAAACTAACAAATAAATTGTCTTATTTATCTTGGTACCTATCGATATAGTCCTACAGCTAAGATAAAATCGAATTGGAGTACAAACATGGCTTTATGCGCATGTGGGTGAAGCCGGTGGCCTCGACCAAACGTTGACATTTCTAAATCTGTGAGAGGTTCCGTATCAAAGCTTAGACGACGTAATGTGCCTTACCTTGCGCTGTATGATGAAGGAGTAGAAGTTAGATTTGAATGATTACCGCTATAAGTAAAAATGTCAAGTATTTGGAATGCAGCCCGCACAGCCAGGGTTATTGAATTCATCAATGCTATTTTGCGGTTTCGTCGTGCTGTTTCACTGTTTTTTGCTACCACATTAGTCATTCATATAATTGATCGTTTCCTAAACTGTATTTTCTAACCAAAATTTTGTGTTGATCGTAAAACCTACGGCTCACAACTAAGGCCTAAAATTTATATACATATATACTTGTTTGAACTATAAAGTTACAATAACTTCATTGGATTGCTTTATAAGCATACTAGCTTGTGCCCGCGACTTCTTGCGCCTTAAATTCGTTTATCGCGCATAAGGGTATTTTTCCGGGATAAAAAGTAGCCCATGCCCTTCCCCGGGACTCAAACTATCTCCATACCACATTTTATCCAAATCGGTTCAGCGGTTGAAGCGTGAAGAGGTAACAGACAGACAGACACACACTTTCGCATTTATAATATTAAGTATGGATTTCATTTTATCGCACCAAACTTAGACAAATGAATCCAAAATGAGCGGATACAACTATGAGCCTTGGACTATTAGATGTAAATGTGAGGTTGTACGATACATTTTATTGCAGATTTTTTGGTTTGACCCAACCAAATGTGCAGTACAAGCGCAGTTTTGAATTAAATCTAACTTATTATGATATGTGTGACTGTGAGGCTTCGTTATATATATTTCATGAAAGATTTTTGGATAAACTTGACCATTACTTCTCTCTTTGTCGGCATAACAGTATTAGCAGAATGGGTAGTGCAGATCTTTATGAGCGGTTTTTCATCGTGGGCCGACATTTGTATACATTCGTATCAACGTAATATGATTAGAGGGAAAAGGTAATGATGCGAGCGGGCCGCGAAGTTTGCGAGTTCTCAAAGGTCCTTAAGTTTGAGGCAAAACTTCATTCACCAATATTGAGCTCTGCGGTTTCGTTGTCTTTGTGTGTGTTCGAAAATTAATTTAGGACTTATTTATTAGTTTCTCGCCTTATTCAAAACGGGAATTCGAGCGCCCACGCCTTTTCAAACTTGAGTAGCAAAATTGACAAAAGATTTATATTTGTCATAAGAGCAGTGTTTCCTTTACTTTTATTTATTTTTGTTACAACTATTAATAAAGTTGTAAAGTAATATCTATAATAATTGTAGATATAAAAAAAAAAAACGATTGTAACGGACTATTTGGAGGTCACTTAATTGAAAAATATTTATTTTAATTATTTTGTAGGTTTGGCTTAATCAAACCAAATCGGCTATACGGATTTCATCTATAATTACGGTACAAAGGTAGCTGGATATCTACAGATAGTGATAGGGTACTTTTTACCCGACTACACTAAAGAAGAAAAGAGGGGTTATAACTTTTTCTCCTCCGCGAACAAAGTTGCGGGCACCTTCTAGTTTCATATATCATTCTTTACTGATTTTTATTTCTATCTGACTGTACATATAATACGAGTACAACAGTGTACATAAAGAGATCCTTTTTTCAGTAGAATATATGCATGCTACAGAAAATTAAAGTATTTTTGATTCTCATCTCATCTTGGTCTACAACATTATCTCCTAATTATTATGTTTTTCAATATTGACCTCCAACAAAAAAATGGCCGTACCGTCTTTTGTTTCTACCAATTCCCGGCTTGTTTAATCAGATCTTAATCTATCTCGTGCATTCATCTTGCTTACTACGTGTTTGTGGTCTTACGTTCCATCCTCCTGTCGTCACTTTTCCAAGTTTGGTTTAACTTGTATTGGTACAAAAGCTTTAAATATCGGTAAATTTAGTTCTGCATGTCGGATAGAATTATGGTATTTAGTAAAAGTCAAAAAACGAAGCTGGTAGTCATTTCCAATGACTACAGTTCCAACTTCACTATTAAGAATAAGATGTACATTAAAACGGGCATATCGTTATCCCGGTCCGGGTGGTCGTAAAGCGGGAATAATTCCCGGACTTCTCTAGAGCCCAGGGCGTTTTCGGATTCTTTGTAAATTAGCCGCCGTAATCGCGGATAATATTTTAATTCCCCGGGGTACGCGAGTTCTGCGGCAGTGATTACAAATCGCTTATCAAAGAATTTCGCCTCAGAGTTTGCGCAGCGTTATTGGAAAAGTTTTAGCGGGTTCCCCAATCCGTAAATGTCTACAGAGATATCAGTCACGGGGGTTTGAGTTGACGATGAGCATTCTTTGAACAGAACTAGCGTCGTAATAATGTTCATGGGATTGCAATCCGGCTCGAAGGACCAAGTTTTGCGCGACTGCCGAAATGGAATCAAATTACGATATTCAGGGGATTTTAATGCGACTTTATTTGTTCTTCGTAGCCTTTGTGTACGGCAGCGTTTTCTTGCAAATCGGCTCCAGAGTGAATTGAACGTAATAACAATAAGTATACTGTCGTAATACGTTACAATAATGGATAATATTAATAAATAAAAATACTCAACAATCCAGTAAAAGTTTTAATCACTTTGGAAGCTTCTTGAAGCGAGCGAGGAAGGTTTAACAATTTACTAAGCAAACAACCTCTCCACTTAATATACACCTCCGAAACCTCGAGACGTTTACAACCGAATCTCAAAGAAGCACTCTGGAGAAAAACGATTTGTACTGAAGTAAATACAGGAAAAGTCAGGGGGGGTGATTATGCACAATGATGTTGACCATGTCAACAACGTGGCAAAGCGGGCCCAATCTTTGCCGAGCAAACACAAACATGCCAGCCGCAGAATCGACCCGTGAGTACTGTCATTTGCTTTACGTAAGTCTTGTGCTGAAATGAGGTTTTAAATCTTTTAGAATTGGGTTAAGGGGACGGATTACGATTCTAACATTACTGAGCTCGACATGCCGTTATCGGAGTGAGCCTTTTTTTGGCGACTTCAAAATTGGATGTATTTCAGTGGAAGTCTAATTTTATACTTTTACCTTTGATTGGGAGGGTAAGAAATCAGAAAGATTTTCTATGTAGAAATTTAGTTAAATATATGTGTATTTGAGGAAGACACAAGTCATCGATATCAGTCCCTATCTTCATGCCATGACATTTGCTACAATTATGAAATAAATGACTTGGTCTTCATAAACTTAGTGTTTATTACAACCATTCTTAACAAGGAATGGTTACATTTTTATAAATAAATTACTCCTAAATTTCAAATACTTTTCCATTCAAGTCGACAATGTCATGCCATCCCTTTCGGATGACCCTCGATCTGTCAGCGTCGCACGCGATGCCTCTACTCCCGTCGATATCTTTTACCTTTGTTCGAGTAATAGGTCACTCAGACGTTGATCAGACGCTATTTATGTGATACGAGGCTGGAATTACCTATAAAACTTTTTTTATATTCTAAGCTTAATTGGGGTGACCTAAAAGTATTAACCCGAATATTCAAATTAATCATAATAAATAAATATGTGAATAATTGAAGATCCAATTTTATCCGTTTTCCATTTGAATTATAATACATATTTCCTGGTGACGCTATGTCTTTGTACAACTATGAAACACCAAGAACGCATAAAAGTAAAAAAAAAAAAAGAATTTATAGTTCACACTTATATTATTTTTAATATCTTGTCATATCAAGATCCTATTTCTCGACAGTCGAGATATTTTTCAAATTATCATACATTGTTAAAAATTGTCCTTCCCAATTCTTCTTTCCAATGAATTAAGCAACTTTTCTTAGACATATAAGCACATTTTGTAGATGTCTGAGAGCTATAATCATTTGCATCGAGTATTATAAGTACCTATTAAATAGTTTCTTGACAAATGCCAGAAACCTTGACAATTTGACTTGGTGTGCATGAATTATCGTTGCCTTTCGCTTTTTGAATATAATACTATAGTAATAAAATAATTGTGTCATTAATTTGTGTTTAAAATGCTCGGTTGAGCCACGTTGAGCTAAGAGAGCACTCGGTGCGTCTCATGCAATAAAAGTGTCAATTTGTCGAAACAGTGTGACCAATAATCACTTGTTTATTGCAAATAAGGTGTTCTGGAGAGAAATCTCTGTTCAGAGCCTCAAGTGTAACTTGCCAACGCAACAAAATATCTCGATCACTTTTAGATACATATAGGAACTGACTTTGAACTAGGTACCTAGGCCTGGCTATATACATATCATTAGTCAGATTCGGTGGGGCTAGCACAAACTCATAAAAGAGAATGCCTTCCACGGTGAGCAAGGCATAGGGACTGCGGGGGTAGGTTAACCCGGTTTTACAGGGCGTGGGAAAGAGTAAGTTGTAATCGGACGTCTCGCTTACGATAACGTTTTCCCTATAATACTATTTTTAATACGCGATCAAGACTTTTTTTTAACTAAAAGCAAACTTACACTAGCCTCAGAAGTAGGAACCTGCTTTAAACTACCAAAAATAAAACAGTGACCAATTGTAAAAGTGAACAGCCGATGTTATTTAAATAATAAAAGGGAATCATACAAGAATTAGGCTATCAATATGGTAGATTTGTATTTTTTTAGTATTGTATTGTCTTCAATGGTAAGATTGGTCTGAGACAATCTTCTAATCAACATTACCGGATGGTATGTTCTAAAATTGTAGCCGTGTGAGAATACCCTATTGTTCGTACTGACGAAACGAAAACAAAGCACAATTGAGGTTGTTTGCTTATTTACGTGCGAGTGCTCACGAAGAACTATATTTAAGTTTGCGCTTATATTTAAATGAACTTATTCCTACAACGGAAAATAAACCTAAAATTTCCATGATAATCTAAGTATACCCAATTATTTCTTTCCAAGTACGTTTCAGCACATGTTTTACCTTCACGTGTTCGTTCGCGTCTCAGTCTGGGTCAAATCTTGCATCCACGTTTAGTAAGTATCTAATTAGATTTATATGTCCATGGATATTAACTTGGATCACGTGACAAGGTAATAAGAAGAGGCCACTAACCAAAAAGTTTGTATATTCATTATTGGTAATAAAATTGCTTATAATCAAGTTCAAGGCGTTCTTTTGAGGAAAATATTAGGTTAGGTTTAACAAACAAAACACTAATTCCGAACGAATGTGGATAAATGATGTACCTAGTTATTTTTCAGCTTACAAACATGACAAAATTATAGAACATAGTTTTTACCTTAGACCGCAAGTGAGGTGATACGTCTATTTGAATATACTTACGTATGTATGTATGTCTGTATGAATAAAATCACTATAATTTCAATAGCAAATAAAACAACTAAATTTTGAATGAGTTTCTTGTACAAAGTAAATGTAATTATTTTCGTTGCTTTTGGCAATGAGTTAACGGGACCGGAGAAGTAATAGGGTATAACGAAAAGAAGTTTAATACGATAGAACCTGGGCGACAGAGATCGGTGGGACATGATTTTTTTTGTGCTTAGACGATGAAACTTATAACTGCGAGTATACCTACATTTGGAACATAAAACGTAGTCAAACTGCCATTTTCATGCAAATCTTTATCCTTTTCCGGGATACCATCAAGCTCTATGAAAGTACTAGGGTAGGATTAACTGAGTTTTACTGAGCGTGACGTAATAATCCGTAATCATCTAAACTATTATAAAGTTGTAAAAATGAAATGTCTGTACATTGAAGATATTTAAAAAAAATATGTTATTGGTCAGTCGGAGGTCACTAAATCGAATTTCTAAAGCAGCTATATACGCGCTTAAGTATTTTTTTTATTTAAGTAGGCAATAAGCAAATATATAAGACTACTATAGTTTCTGCTTCCTACTACTTAAATAAAACGGAAAGTACGTCACAATCACAAACGTTTCCACCTCTATGTTAATTTTGACGCACTAGGGAAATATTTATATTTTACTACTTTGTGTTTTTACTTACTTAGCCCTGATAAAATTTTCCCAACAAAATAATAAAAGGGCGACTGATCTACTCAAAATATACGTCGGTTGTTTTTTGTTTCATTTGTTTAGCTCATTTAAACCCCATTCATCATTTTTAGGTCAGCTCTGGAAAACTTGAGAAGAATATTTATAAGTTTCGTTGGAAATAAGGGCTGTTTCGAGACAAATCGATATTGATTAGTTTCTATGGAGTAGAATTGGATAACTTATTCGAAGATTAATTTGGTATTAGTAGGTATTTAGTATGGATTCATATCATTATTCTAAGGCGCGCTACGTAGTGACGTGTTTATAATATTTTTTTGATTTTTAAGGGCAGAAATAATCTTTGCCATATATCTCATCTCCAAAAACATAAATCTTTGCCCTCACTCAGAGACTTGCCCTACTTTAAGCAGCCAAGCACATAAACCTCAACGTCCAATACGACTTAACCAGAAAACGATGTCAAGAGTTCAATTTGTGGGGGTAATCACGAATCCCAAAAAGATACACAAGGTAACAAATTGCCTATAAAAAGCTAACAAAATGCTGTGGGTAAGCATTTCGGTCAACGCTGTAAATCCTCGCTCTAGAGCAATAAATCCGGGAGAAAAAATATCGAAAGCCGTGTAATACAGTTAGAGGCAGATTGTGTCGGGATAGGCTCCCGTGGGACGCCATATTTGGGACTTTAGCAGTCTATTTTGAATATTAAAATGCACGAATGATTGCTCCTTTCATACGGCGTTTGGCTCTGATGAGGGTCGTCGTTTGTTTCGAGCGATGGCTGATGTTTAGATTAGCCCCGGACGCGGTGGCGACTCGGAATAAAATGACGAGGGTAACAGTTCATGTTGTTATTTTTAAATATAAAAGAGCACTTGAATAAGAATGTAATCTATATTAAAACATAATCGATGGGGTCATTGACCTGCAATGTTACGCCAGCGCATGCTCTAAATTTAGGGCACGTTCAGAAAGAAGAGTAAGAACTGTTCTTACCTATTGGCTGAGTCTACTCGTATTTGGTAATTGTAGCATATACCTATTCATTGATATTGTATATGTCGCAGGGAAATGGCCAAAACGGAGATTTTAACAAATCTCTAAGAGATAGGTATGACCAAATTACGCACGATGTTAAAATGGTGAACTCGTTTTATCATTTGCCTAGAAAAAGTCAGACATTTGATAAAATCCCTGAATCAGTTTAGTGTAATGATGAAATCAGTCAAAAAAGTCAACTCGTTTTTTCGTTTCACCAGATTTGTTTAGTGATTTGATAAAATAGGCGTATTCGGGTAAAAAGTATCATATAACCATCTGTGGATGCCCAAAGCTGTACCAAAAATAATTGAAATCTATCTAGCTAGATAGATTTCAATTATTTTTGGTACACCTTTGGGCATATGTGGGTATGTGTATAGGCGTGATGATGCCACAATGACACTACACAGATATAACAATAAATAAACCGGTCAAGTGCGTGTCGGACTCGCGGACCGAGGGTTCCGTACAAAATATACGCTATAAACGGCCGTATCTATGAAAATCCAGTGTTAGCACAGTTCTAAGCAAAATGATTGTTTACATACATAAATACATATATTATATAAATATTATCTTACTTTACCAAGTAAAAATCCCGAAATCCCGACCCCTGAATAAACCCGAGTGCTTTTGAATACCTCATGTCACTCACAGCCAAGACAATTCTAACAATACCTCATACGTTAAAATATCTATCGAGAAATATAGGCTGCAGAAGTGTGCGTAAAACAGACATTAAAAAAAGATAAAAGTTTATTCAGGTTATTAAAAGTTTTAACAATAGCCAAGGTTGGAGCCTCTTATTAAGCAAGTAATTTTTATGTCAGGAGACACCGCTCTTTTAACAAGAAGAAGTGGCAAATAATCTATAATAATGACACTTTATGATACTTTAGCTGATTAAATTAAAGATTACAGTAAATACTTATATTTAACTTAAGAGTTTAATTTAGTTTAGAAGTACAATATATTTGTGTGTTGAACTTATTTTAACTAGATATGAATTAAATGACAAGTCTAAGAGATGCTCAAGGAAAGGACTACGTAGTAGTAATGTGTTCGTTTCGATAATTTGACGTTTCACGATAGAATAATGACATAAGTTCCATATCAATTCTGTGGGTTAGGTTAGGACATAGGTGAGCTTTTAAGTTCCTTTTTTATTAGTCGTGTTTTATTGGGCTAGTTGTTCTAACTGGGCGATATGGACACTCAGCGACAAAGCCCCTTAAATAAATTAAAAATCTATAGGTACGTACTATACGCAAAAAGGGCATTTGTTATGTTGTGACTTTAGTAGCTATAGGTGTACCTACACAGATACGTGTTTTAATTTCCTTTACTGTAGTAAAGGAAATTGAAACACGTATCTTTTCCGCTCTTGTCACAATAAGAATAAGGACTAAAATGGTACATGTTTTAGTTTCCCTTAGTATGCATTGCATGCAGTCGAAAAGCATAATCTGCCTTCTGACGCAGTTGGCTAAAAATTTCAATTATTTTCGTAACAATATCCATCAAACATCGAAATTCGTTGAAGCCAGGATTACACAACAATTAAAATTAGATTAAACATGTATAATTATCGAGTGACCGAGTAACCTAACCACTTCATAATTAGTGAATACAATGAAAACTTTATTTCCGAATTTAAATTCTACCAGTTGTTAATAGGTTGTGAACAGGCCTGATGCCGAAATAATTAATCGCGTGATTAATACAAACGAGTACAGCACGCAATGCTGCCGATATAATTTTGTTAAATTGTAGATATACATACTAATATAAAGTTGTAAAAATGAAACGTACATTGAAGATATTTTCAAAAAAATTATTGTAACGGACTATTTGGAGGTCACTGAATTGAAAATTTTTTTTTTGGATTTTTTGTGTTTGTATGTTCGTATGTGTCGTTGTGGCATCATCACGCCAAATCGGCTCTAAAAATATGATTTATTATATAGCGTCATTCTCAATAAGGTGAAATGGAAATTAATCGAGAATTCGTCATCCTGATTGACGAATAACACGCTGAACGATATTGTTTTAAATAATCAATCATAAATATATTTATTTCAATGACGAATAAATTGGTCTCACTAATTTTTCTCGCTGTGAATTATTCTTAAACTGGTTATTCAGAATAATACCTATATTCTTGGATCACGGCGAGTTGATTTAGCTCTCATTTAGTACCTTCTAGTTCATAATAATCGTAATATTTCGTGTTTTTAACCCCCGACCAAAAAGAGAGGTGTTATAAAGTTTAACGTGTCTGTGACTGTGTATCTGTCTATGGCATCGTAGCGCCCATATAAATGGACTAATTTGAGTGCGGTTTTCATGTGTCATTGATAATTTTATCTTGAGTGTTCTTAGCTTTGTTTGATGAAAATCGGAGTACTCGTCTCCAAAATATTTAGCTTTTAGTGGAACAAGTCGGGGGTTTTTTTTATTTTAAATTTTCTATAGTTATACTATAAGATTACTGAGAACATGCAAAAATGAAATATGCCATTAAGTAGCAAGACCATTCTTGCTACTTCGACCCGGAGAAATCTTTTCTCTAATTACCCATGTAATTAGAAAAAAGATTTCTCCGGGTCGAAGGTGTATTCACTAGGACCCAGAGTAAAAAAGATAAGACTGTACAGTCTTCACAAATCTGATTTACATACATATTAAGTATTAAACATTAAATATTACGTTAACTTTTTTTTATTAACTTTATTTATTCTGAGAACCAACAGCTTACCTAAAATAATACATTGGTGACATAGGTATCAGAGAGTCAATTACAGGTTCCCAGCGGTAGTAAAATGATACCAAGGACTACTGATGTGCAAATTGCGGAAACTTTCCAAAATTGCTTAAAAAAAGTCTTAAGTATAGTGTTAACTTACATGTTTATAAGACCTTTTTTTAAGCATTATTTAGTATGTAAGAGGTCTTAAGTCTAGTGTTAACTTACCTGTTTAAAATACTTTTTTAACAGGTAAGTTAACACTTGTTAACTTGGTTTTTTGAGGGACTTTTTGGGAAGTGGATGGGTCACCAAGCTTCATCCATGTTTGTGTATGTGTATATTAAGCCGCATTATGTTACTGCACTTGGACGTATTTGGTGCGATGGCCAAGTCATCCTATTGAGATGTGCTTTTTTTTACATGTAATGTTTTTGATGGGATTCAGATAGATACGTGAAATACACGTACTCTATTTTAACGGGGTTTAAAAATAGGCGTCAGCCATCCATTAACAAATGGGGATGTCGAAGTAATCTGTCGGATGATGGAAAAATAAAATGTGCGTGCCTTAGTTCCTTGATGGAAAAACGAATAATAAACAGCATGATACAAATTACTTAAAACATACGTGTGTGTTATGTTTTCAGGGAGGTGGCTAAACATAGGGTCCTATCCTTACCAGTAATCGGATTTAGTGGGGGGAAGCGCAAATACACAAACGGGGATACCATCTTTACATAGCCTGAAGTCCCCCCCGTAGAAATATGTTTTTCTTGTTATTTAGATAATTTTCAAACAAAGTAGCTGCTTAAACAAGACACCTTTACTCCAAATTTCTCAATATAAATCATGTTTCAGTTTTTGATTAAATGCCTGTGGCATACGGATGGACGGAAATGACGAAACTATAAGGGTTCCGTTTTGCCATTTTGGCTACGGAACTCTAAAAACTAACTTGTGAAAAACCGTATCATGCTCAAAATGATAAAACTCTTAACAATCAAATTAAAAGTTTAACTTTCAATTAGTTAGGTAATTGTAGTACAATCATGAATGTAAGATTAATTTCGTATATCGTAAAGCCTATTCAGGTCAGTGGCGTGGCTTTCTTCGACTCATCGCGGAAGGTCTGGTGTACCGGTTTTTTGGGGCACGGCCTTTATACTGCTCTCACAGACGTACAGAGAGTACAGCCGATTTTACGCTCATATCACATTCACAAGCGAGCAGAACGGTTACTTGGGTAACGGAAAAGGGCTTCCTATTCCTAAGAGAACACAGGTAAAAAACGTTTTTTTCATTAATGTAGCGATGTTACATCTTTTTTTTTTTCCAACGGATTGACTCAACTTGGAAACTCGAGTTGACTCGGATTAATCAGCTGGCATTCGCGGCAGCAGCCGATGCCACGAGTCGGCAAGTCGAGTAGAGTTCGGCGAATTTGTATTCTTGATTCGAGTTAACTCTAAGCCGATCCGTGTCAATCCTAGACTTATGGTAGTCAAACCGGCAAGCGGAGTCTGCAAGTTAATTCAAATTGCGAAGGTACTTGGATTCAAATCAACTCGTTTAGACTCTAATTCGAGTTGGTCAAATCACTGGTCTAGCCCATCACTATATTAATGAAAGGTCAACAAGTAGTCATCGAGTTAAAACATATTACCTAACAAAAGTTAAGCCGGTTTTCACTTCCTAGCCCTTTAGGTATACGTAGAAATGCCATATAACTTTTCGTTAGTAAGTCAGTTGGCAGTCGCCTCTTTTGACTAAGCCCTCTTCGTTTTGCGTCACTGTGTCACGATTGTGTCATATCCAGAGGAAGTTCCCTCATCTTGATTCCTATCCTTGAGGCCAACAAAACCAACCAAAATTATTTTTTTGTGTGTTTAACCCTTTTAAAAAAATGTTAAAAAAATTGTTTTTTCATATAAAAATTACTACATAATTTAAAAAAAAGGAATAAAAAAAAACTCTTATTTAGAAGTGTGCGGATAACTGCCCATATTATGTGAATAAATGAAGTAGATATTGTGATTACTCTGTATTTTTGTTAGTCTGTGTTCTCTGACGAGATTTCATTGCTCGCGGTGCATAACTGGTTCTTAACTACATTTTTGTGCGCGCGCGAGATGCCTCGCCAGTGCCAGTGTAATGAGGATTCCTGTCTACATTTCTATTCATGTTAATTAACTGATGTCTTCGGGCGTATGATGGCAGCATTTATCGCGTGATAGATAAAAGTACGTGATAAGAAGAAGTGACAAAGTAGGTACATGCGAGTGACAGGTGCTTTATATTTATTAATTGGCCCGCTTGTGTTAATAACTAATGATTAAGGGTAAAATAGCAAGCATTTGATAAATTCGATGATATATTGATAATTAATAACAATAATTAATGCTTAAGAAACATCCACAGAAAGTGACTCGAATACGCATAATAATAAATCTACAAAAACAATATTTCAATAAAACCATCATTTCATTACCGCCTAATTACGAAATATTCCGAATTACATGTTTGTTCTTTTTATATTTGTGTTCTTTCACAAAAATTTGAAATATAATGGTCCTTCTTATCGTTTTCGAGAGAAGTATGCTAGTTAAGTTTAATTTATGTTTAAGGTGTGCATGACGCCTGCGTACGTAGCGCTGTGTCATCTCTTATGAGGATTCATACATTACAACGAGCACGCCACGCGCACGTCTACGTGCACGTCACGGACACGCATTCGGTTTGATTCGGCCTTAAACAGCGTATAAATTTGCTAATTTGTTAGGTAACTTACTTATGTCATTGATATTAACAGCCAGTTTTTTAACCACCGCCATCCGATTGTACAATGTAGTTCATCTCATGATAATGCCCTTCTATGGCTCTATACAGAATCACTGCATTCCATCTGAAGCTTGTATTTAGAATAACGGCACGTCGACTTAAATAGCATCCCATAAAAGTTGTACTTAGAGTCAGTATAGATCCATGTGAAGATCACCTAGACGTTTGTATCTCCATGTTGATATACAAACATTGCGTCTATGTCTGTCAAATATATGTCCAAAATAGACTATTTAATGTAGCCTCAATGTCATGTTTGTATGTATTCATTTGTGTCTACATTATGCCAAAGTGGCTGAATCAACTATTTTTGGATTCAATATCTGCCATAACAAAGCGGGCGGAAATATCTGACAGGTCCTGACAGCCCTAGAAATAGAGTCGTGTCAGATATTTATGCGCGCTTTGTTGTGGCACATATTAATGCTGATGACTGTACGGGTAGCTGGGCAACCAAGGATACTATTTACCCGATTACTGTGAAGTAACTTTGTTGTATTTGAAGTTATTATACATATGTCTTGTATGTGTTTGCATATAAATATGTCTCGTACATGTTAGTGGTAATTGCAGGCTGTCGTACAGTTACGCAAACACGGGCCTGTGTGAATCGGTTTTGCCTTTCCGGCGAGCCCATAGCGGTAATTGCTCCGGCCGCATCCATTTGGACTAGCTAGGGTTGCTAGCTTTACTCGAGTCGAGAATAACGGGTAACTTAAACATTATTAGATATCAAGAGGTTTGCATGACATGACTTGGGAAAGACCTTTGTTTCATTAGATGTAAAATGAAAACCGGCTTGAGATAGAACACATTTATTCTGCGTATTATAGTAGCTGTTCTCTTTTCTCTTAAAAACGAAGTACGAATCAATGAGGTTAATGACTGAGCACAAGTCGGTGCAACATAACAACAATAAAAAAACAAACAACCGAATTAATAATTCGGTTGTTTGTTTTTTAATCGGGAGGACATCCCGTGACCATGGAAAGCTGGAAAGCTTCCGAAACGTCGGGAACTAAAATGAGATAATATACGCGATATAATCCGTTAAATTGTTTTATTTCAATGAGTAATAATCGCGAAAACAGAAGAAAATATTATAACCGAATTAATAACCAACCTTATTTTTTGGGAGTCGGTTAAAAATAATAAAAGAAGAAGGTAGTTAATGCCGGTATTTGTTTAAAGAATAAGATTCTGAAAAACCTTAAATGTATTATTTACTGATTTTTTCAACGCTAGTAAAATTTGCATGTCGTAGGTTGTTCCTTTGATTTCATTTTTGTGTTACCTAATTCAATAGAGGTATTATTTTATGTGTATGTTATTTATAAGCACGATATCCTAAGACTGGTGATCAAATAGAAGAGGATGCTCGAAACAGAGCAAGATATATAATATCTTGAAATAGAACGTTAAAATTGTTTTTAGTCATGTATTTCACCTGTTTTGTGACTTATAAGAAATTACATATTTTAAGTATAGTTTCAACTATTGACAACCCTAACGGAATACTACAGACGTACTAACGCCCTAGTTTTGTTCATCTATGTTAGTGAGTGTCGGCCGCCAAGTTTAATGGGACATTGTTTTAAACAGTCGTTTTGTATGTTTTGTACCATTTCACACGTCATTTGCCACTTAACACGTGTCACAGACGTTTATGTTACGAACCCGAAACAAAATTAAATTTCACATTATAATTTTATGAGTTTAGTGGAAAAAAACCTTAAAATAAATGAGACTCACAACGAGCGGATGTCTATTCAAGAGTCCAAAGAAATGACATGGACATATATTATACAATTTCACGATCCAAAAAAAATACTGGATATAGTTGCCGGCAAACTTCTTGAGCATAACCTTAACTGAGCAGAACCCGATTTACGTATAAATGTACGTGACAGACTGTAGTGTCCACAGATCCGCCATTTTTGTTCAAGAAGTTTGCCGGGATGTAAGTAATAAGGGTCATTCGAAAAGTCTGTTTTGCGCATCATCTTCGTGGATACCTTTTTTCGATTTGAGACTCTATTTTAGAAAACCGGGATTTCAAGCAAATAGCTCGACATGCCACAAAAGTCTGCAGACTTTGACGTAACATGTATCACGAAAGTGACGCGCTAAAGAAAGACCTCTACACTACTGTAAAAAGTACCAAAGTATGCATAGTACTCATCTGTTTATTGCTGTTACCCTCTCTCTAGCGCCTAGCAATATATTTGTCACTCGTATTGCATAGAAATACGAAGATTGCCGAGTATTCTCAGTCATCATCATCATCATCATATCCGCCCAGGGACGTGCACTGCTGGACAAAGGCCTCCCTAAGAATCTCCACAACGACCGGTCGCGCACCGCCCTCATCCAACGGTTTCTCGCGATCTTCACCTTCTGTCTGCCCCAGCGGCCATCGGTTCTACGAGCAATATGCCCCGCCCACTGCCACTTAAGTGTAACAACTCTTTGAGCTATGTCGACAACCATTTTTGATTCGATCACGCAAGCAGACTCCTAGCATAGCTCGCTCCATTGCCCTTTGAGTGACTTTGAGCCTTCTTATGATGCCCATTGTGAACGACCACGTCTCAGTGCCGTATGTCATCACTGGCAACACATATTGGTTAAAAATCTTCGTCTTAAGACACTGCGGTATTTGGGACGAGAAAATATAACGTAGCTTCCCGAATGCTGCCCATCCAAGTTGGATTCGACGAGTGACCTCTTTCTCGAAATTGGATGTACCCAACTGGACTGTTTTTCCCACTATATATAGTCATCTACAACTTCGAGCGTAGAGTCGTCAACTTTTAGGGGACTGGGCACCACATGAGAGTTCAACATTATTTTCGTCTTCTCCATATTCATCATAACCCTTTACACCCGAGAGAACTAAATCTTTAACTGAGTCCTGTTACATTGCGCAAATATTTTATTGATACTTATAGGGTCTAGAAAAAATGAAATAAAAAATCTTGACTTAGCTGGTCTTCCACAATTAGACCCTCGCGATCGTAAGGTTCAGGCATAATATGTAACTCGCACGTTCGTGAGGGTCATGAAATATTCGTGCAGATGTTCCATTACAAACGTTATTTAAAGATTACAGTTATATTAAGCACAATTATAATAATGAGAAACAATTATAATTATTATTTACATTCAGTTCAGGTACTAAATCACAGCCATTTCTTAGGCAATAATACTCCGAAATAAATAATCAATATTAATTAGTTGTGACGACATAAAACGCTACTTGCTAGTTAAGTTCAAATATTTAATCATTCTTAACTCAAATGTAGTTAAAGGAGATCATAATCAGTCATATGTCTTATCGATATTATTATTTTTTATGATAAAATCTAAAGCAGTCTTCATCTCTCGTTATGGATAAATATAAATCGGATATTTCACTTTTGAACGGCTTCCGTAGTTGTCCATGCGACAAGAGCGAGGGGCTATGATATCCTGGTCTTTTGATTTGATAATCAGGGAGGCACCTGCTGGCGAATGGCAGACCTGGGTCATTTTCGTCATGGACACTTTCATGCCGTGTTCGTGTGGGAATGTTTGATATGGTATCAGCTAAGTCCAAGTGAAAATTTAATAAGGGTATGATATCATTATTTGCTAAAAACTTCTCTCTTGCTATAACATCGCAAACCAATCAAAATGAAGTCCCGTTCTCCAGAACATTGGCAATCTAGGATAAATATTGCAATCTATGACTAGACGAGTCCAAAAGAGCTAGCTGATTTCAGATATAAGTACTGGCGAAATAGAAGGTGGTAAAAACGTTGATAGTAGTGGCGTCGATCTTCGCGAAGAAGGAGGTGATGAAGGTGACATTGGCGAAGGTAGAGGAAATCGTGAACGTGGCCTCAATCCATGAAAATTTTCATCGGAAGTATCTTTGTCCGAGCATAAATCATCACACGCTAAACTGTCGCAGAAGTCAGGTAGATATTCCAGATCCTCAATTTCTTCGAAATCTTCAATTTCTGATAAATTTCCATTTCTGAGCAGATCTTCAATTAATTTATCGGTCAATAGAGCCTCTAAAATAAGCATAATATCCCAGTTACTAAACCAGGCCTGTACGCAAATAAGTTAGACCTACTAAATCAACATCTCAGAACGCAACCGACACCGCACGATCGTTCGAGTTCAATCTTACGTTATACGACCGAAGTCACGTGTTCGTGATGGTTAAACAAATTAACACGTAATATTAAAAAAATGTTACACATACACTACTCTTTGCAATTAGCTAGTAAATTACAAATATTTTTATGGGTATCAGTTAAATAAAATACATTGACGTGAGCTAGTCCGACAGACAAAAAAATGCAGCCATCTCCCACGCCACTTCGAGTTGAATGGCGAGTCCCGACGCGTACGCAGGCTGCTTACCTATTTTTTCCACATTCGGGGATAGCCTCATGATCGATCGGCATTGGTTGGGCTTGCAAAAACGGTTTTACATTAGCGGAATATTTTTTTAAAGTCAACACTCACGATCGTTTCAAGCCGAGTGGAAAGGGTTAAGGCCCACTTGTTGAGAGACTCTACTGAGGTCATTGAGCATTTTACCGAGGTCTTCCAGGGCCTCAGCTATGACTACGATATCATCAGCGAAGCGGAGGTTGGCGATGTATCCGCCGTTGATGTTGATGCCAAGTCCGTTCCAATCCAGGAGCTTGAAGACATCTTCCAAGGCAGCGGTGAATAATTTGGGAGATAAGGCATCTCCCTGCCTCACACCACGCTAAATTGGATAGGTCTTGAATTTGGGTCTTGGAGGCGAACTGACATAGTAGTATTCTCAGTATTCTGGTATAATTGTAACAACATATCACTGGGACATGGGGACCAAACTAAGTATGTATGTATTACTGAAAAACGACCTGTTCGTTTTCTAAGCAATTATTATAACTTCTGCAAAAAATGATCCAGTTTAAACGTATTCATCTATCTTTATGATATTTGTTTTATTTTTTTTCAAATAAGGTTTTATGCTATATGAACTAGATCTGAACAGGTAGAAAGATAAAATCATTCGTTCGACTTAAGTTGGTTTTAACATAAAAAAAATACTGACTCGCCATTATACACATACACATGTAATTATCACACATAATAAATGGCCAAATTCAAGTTTTTTTTTAGATGGAATTTATTAAAACTTAAAACATAAATGACCATTTTCCAAATCGAAATCAGAACGGTCAATCACTAGCAAATTTGTAGCAGACTTGCATTGAAAAGCATTGCGCAAAACGTAGCATACTCGAAATGAACCTCGAATAAAATAAAGCTCCTTTTCAAAGCTCACAATCAGCTCAGGCTTGTCTATTGCAATGTTCGTTGCACTAGTGAAGAAAACAACCAAAAACACATTCTGATTTCGGGCAATTCTTGCAAGCGAATGCTCCGAAATAAACTAAAGCACAATGCAACCGATGTGGCATTTGCTGCTGGCTTACATTATTTTGTGAGTACATTTTTTTTACATTGTAGTTAAAGGGTCTGAAGTCTGAACAAACAGATTACATATTCAACACATGCCAAATAATAATGAAATAATGATCTTTATTTTGTAAGTATTACCACAAGGGCACTTCTACAAGTCTGACTCTACGGTATTTCCCAAGAAAGCATTTCCCACTGTTGAGAAGAAAAGCGAAACAAACTCAACAGTCAGTCATTTTTTCTAAATAATTCTTAACTATTACATTATTAGTACTTCGCCTATCATAAAGATATCTTTCTAAGTATAAACTCAATTCTTAGTTCTCCAAGAAAACATATCAAAACAAAACTTATAAAAGTAAATAAGCCACAAGTTTGTAAGTAAGCCACAAGGGGACTTTTACAAATCTAAATCTGAATCTACCGGCATTTCACAATAGGAGATCGGTATATATTCAAAAGTAAGTATTTTTTTCATGAATCATATTTAAAACTATTACAATTGCGTTATAACTAATTGGTACACTAAGAGACGACGAATAAAAGGGTGATTCCACGAGCGTTTCAACCGCCGTCACTGCCTAGTCATAAGTATTGAAAGATTAAGGTACCCCAAGCAGCATACTTTCATACTTCAGTATACTGTAATTATACTTCTTGTCATAATTGATCGGATTTAACGCATTTTATGACCCTTTTCTTTGATACTTAGGGCTAAAGACTGACAACGGCTGAAACGCCCGTGGAATCACCCAAAACGAAAAGACTGATGTCGTGTCGTGTCATGTCGCAGGGAAATAGCCAAAACCGAGATTTGATCAAATCTCTAAGCGATAGGACCAAATCACGCAGGATGTTAAAATTGCCAATCAAATTTGTCATTTGTCTAGAAAAAGTCAGTCATTTGATTAAATCCCTGAATCAGTTTAATGAAATGACGAAATCAGCCAAAACAGGCCACTAATTTTGTCATTTTACCAGATTTGTTTAGTGATTTGATAAATCCCTGAAACACGCCAGTGATTTGGCGAAACGAACTTGCAAAGTCAACTTGTTTTATCATTTCACTAGACACATTCAGTGGTATGATAAAATCTTTATCATGTGACTAAACGTGAGTCAGACTTTATGATATCTCTGAACTTGTCTAGTGATCTAATAAAACGAATTGACTTTGCAAGTTCGTTTCGTACCAATACATGCCATACGAATATCTTTCCCTGTGATAAAGTAATCGCGATATCTCCTGTGACTTTATACGGTAAATTATCAGTGTGTGTGTGTGTGTTTTTTCGTTTGTAGGTGATTTCTTTTAATTGTGTGCGTTTTTAGAAAAAGGAATAATTTTGTTGCACGTGTTTACCTCACCCCCGCTAAATTGCTTGAAAAATTTGTTCGGTCATAAATAACCGAACTAAAGGCCTACTGTTTATCGGTGTGTAGCTTGAACGATTGGACTGATTCTGATTTAGTTTTCTCGTGTCTCAAACGGTGGCGTGATTAAAAAAATCTGTTTAGCCGTTTGAATGAGCGTCTCCTAGGTGTGTCGGGTTTTTATCATTTCAACGACTACCCGTTCTTTAATGATCTATGTTAAGAAACCTGTTTTTGCCAGTCAGCGACCCCAGCGGCCCAATTAAAACATGAATGGAGTTTGCATATCTAAGGCTGTGGTATCTAAGGCTGCGGCGATGCTCCGTTGCTTATCAAGGCTGTTAGGAGCTAACGGGACCTCGGAGACCAGTTGAATGACAGCTGCCTGTTCCTGGGTCCATACCAACCGCACGGAAACACCGTGACGGTGTACAAATTAAACTGGAAATCCACAATAAATAATAGAATTGACTTTAACAGAATTCTAATAATTTTCAAAAAAACAAATATTTTTTTTTTAATTTTATTTCACTTTTGAACATTATTTTTCGTATTGCGGTGTTCTTGTGTCAAGTGTTAGCCCTGAAGAGAGCGCGCGCAGGTGCATAGATCTTGTTCTCCGTGCTGGTTCCCTCTGTTCTCCGGAAACCAAAGCTTTTCCGCCCGAATATTGGCGCGCGTACGGTGTTGCCAACAATAGGTAAGTTAAGATGTTTAGATGTATATTATACAATAAAAAATTAACCGTCGAACGGATTTAAATGAAATTTAGCACATGGATTCAGAGTAGGTTTTTTTTCTATCAGTGTTTTAAACGGTTAACGTAGCATTTTTTCGCTCAATTTTAACATTTCACATGTTAATGTAATCTAATCTTACGATAAGCAAATAAACAGTTATTATTAATATCGCCATTTTAACCTTACCCACTTTATTTACTGGTAGCTGCTTGTTTCCTTTTCCGGTCTCAGTTTTAAGGCTTTTAAGTTGGAAGACTCGTTATTTTCCTTGTACCTACAGCCGACCTGATAATGCTTATTACCATTAGCAGTAATCCGGTGAACTATGAAGGGTTTTTTGATATTTTAACCTTATATGAAAAAAACAAGTTTTTAAAAAGCAGCCCACCCCACAGATATCCTAAAATATATTTGTATACTTCTGAATGTAGGTAGTTAAATAAAGTTATCAAGTATCTCAATTCCTATAATACAAAGCAAGTAAGTAACCTAAGCCATATAATAATATATAGTGGAATTACACGAAAAGCCCGGCTACATTTCTGAAAGGGGTAACCTTGAAGTATCACACGGTAGGTGTGCACCCGGCTACGGCTGTCGACTTTTTGCGCCCAAGTAGGCTCGCGGCCGTTTGAGGACGGACTGGCACTTCTGCGAAATCCAACGGTGCTGCGGATTTTTCTCGCAACTCATCCTTCTTTACATTTGTTAAGCCTTTAATTCGATTCTAGAGAAATTGTCGGCCGGAGTAGCTAGTATCTATTGAATGCTTGAGCTTGTACTATTAAAGATACGTAACGATCGTAATAACGAAGTGGCCATCTATTGATGCACCTAAATATTTGTTAAAGGTCTTATTGATGAAGATGACGATGATGACGAGATCGGTTTAAGAATAGAAAATTGTAGAATGGTATGGTGCCGGTCATAATGTATAGGTGATTTTTGAAGCTTGCTAGGGCAGAGTGAAGGTAACCTACGTTGTACTAGTGATATTTTCGTTAAATTTTTTCTAAATGCTTTATAAAAAAGAACAAGTTAAAGATATATTGTACATCTTAAACATGTAATCGACAGTGATAGTAATGTCTGATTGATGATGTTAACGATAAACTCGTAAATAGTCTGTACTCTTAAGATTAAAACACACTTATACCCCATTTTGCCCTGCCATTATTATCTGTATAATATATTTTTATCTCTAAGAGACATGATATTTTGCTGCATTGATTATATTTATTCGTAATTAGGCACCCTGTCATTATTTCCATTTAAGTACCAGCCATTGTATTTTCTTCCAACATTTTAACGGCGGCCTAACAACACTCAGTTTAAACTTGTGATACCAGAAATATAGGACAAAAGTTCCTTACGTAACGTACATGTGCAATATGAATCTTTAAATTCATACCCACAAAAAGTGAACAAGGCATAAAACGTTTTTAACCAACTTCCAAAAAAAGGAGGAGGTTCTGAATTCGACGGAATGTTTTTTGATTTTTTGGATGTTCACCGATTACTCGAAGACTATTTGACCTTTTTCAATTTTTTTTTGTTTTATAGGAGGTACTTCCAAATTGGTCCCATATAATTTTGGTGAAGATCTGATGATACAATCCACGAGGAATTGAAGGAACTCCTTAAATATTGTGGGCATACATATGGTGATTTTGGTATTAGTTCTACGGGCGATTCAATATCTATCTGCTGTCTAACAATTTTTTCACTCACTGTGGCTCATTTCTTCAGAATATGCATCAGAGTAATGATAGCAGTAGCCATAACCCATCCATATAAGTCTAGTGTAGTTTTCTTGTGAAGAACTCTTTATAACGGCCTCCATTGATCGGGTCAACTCAAAGGCCCGTTGTTATTTGGGTCAGTTTCCGCTACACCGCTTTAAGCCAAATGAGTTCACCTGAATATTGTGGGATCCCTTGTATAATCTAAATGTGTATGGACATAAAGCTTCCTAATTAAGAGGATTATTAGAAATGCGTGGCTAAACTGAATTGGTTCACTATTCAAAACAAGAATCGATCTATAGCGTCCTTATTCCTTGTATTTGTCTTTAAATCATGTTGTGTTTACATACGTAGGTAGGTCATATTAATAAATTAAATATTTCTAAGCATAGTCCTTTGGTTCAAGCGGAAAAACAGTCGTTAAAGCGGGGTGTCGGTTTAAATATAGTCCGCGTCATCTCGCTGACCTTAAATCTTAAGCCGGTAAATGAAGATATCTAAGGAATGTACCTGTTAGGAAATAAATATGCACTTACTAAGAGAAGACAGTAATGCAGTAACGTATAAGTCAGAGATCTTAAAGATAGTCCACAAAATTATCAGCGGCACAGATTTGGCTTAATTCAAGAGCAATAGAGAAACGTTTTTAGGTGTCTTATAGTAAGCCGATGGGAATCTGTTTCTGTGAACACCTCGCCACAGGTACAGTCTAATCATTATGCACTCGTTATATAATGAATCGTATTGATCATTGGCTAGTTTGCTCATTAATTGTCAGTGAATTTTAGCCCAATATTAACACCAGTGCAAATTTGATGCGATAGTTAACAAAGAGTTAATTGCGTTGCAGTTATCCATCGCTACCAAGAGCTCGAATCGGGGAATCGTTGCTGATTTTATCACACTTTTACGTTTATTTTAAACTCAAGCCATTTCGAAATAAGGTGCGTTTTTGCGATGGTTTGTTACCAGTGTTACGTGGATTGGGAGATATATACGAATGTTGGCGTGTTTGCAGTCAAACGATTGCAAATATGCCGTCTGTTTGGCGCTGATTGTGATAGGGTCATCACAGTTAATGGATGGATTGAACAAAGCGGGAATTCGGAGTTGGCTGCCGGTGTTCTGATTTTAGAGCGCTTTGTCCTCATCCGATGTCTAGTTGAAAGAACAATCTGTAAACTGATACCATGATTTATAATAATAACTAAAAAACACAAATTATGCATGTAAAATAAATTTTATGTGAAATACTTAGGTGGAAAGGAATTCACGAAATTGGAAGTACTCAAACAAGTAATCAGTGCACCGATAAAAACTCCCGACACATTTAGAGAACACTGTTAATTTTCAAACTTATGAAACGACTTTCTCGATAAAGTCGCCTTTAAAAAAACCCAACCAAGTGCGAGTCGAGCGTTAAAAAACATACTTGCACAGTAGCTTTTACAAAAATAAACTGTAGTGAATTTGTTACAAATTCGGTTATATTAATTTTTATTGTTGGTATAACAGTTTCAGAGAGAAATAGTGTTGAATTTTTAAATTACAAAACCTGCAAAAGTTCCGGTGCTCTTCGAGCCACCTATTAAGAGCCGAACTTGGTAAAGTTGTTTATCAGATAGTCAAGACTAGTAACACCGACAACCAGCGAGCACCTTCGATCGAGTACTGGAGGGGAAGGGAGTGACGCTCATTTCCGCCGAGAATCATTTTTTCTATCAGCCACGGACGTCTACTGCTGAACATAGGCCTCGCCTAAAGTTCGCCACAGGGTGCCATCCGGCGCAGACCGCAACCATCGACTTCCCCTTCCGAGGTCATCCGTCCACCTAGTCCTATGTGTATAGTCGCCACTTCAGGACTTTACTGCTCCAACAGTGTTCATAATTTGGGGCCATTATATTTCCGCTGATTAATCTCATTTCCACACTAAAAATCATTTAGAAAAATGCGTTTTAATCTATTGTTCAGTTATTACACAACCTCTTTCTCTCTATACTCTGGGGATTTAAATTACGTAAAGCTTTAACAATTCCCCTTTGCTGTTTGAAAGTTAGATTCCGAAAATAAAGTATGCGTCAGCCCTGATCTCAGCGAGTTCATGCAAATGCGGTAAGAATCGCTTTGACAATAGCGAACGATCCTTTCTTTGGTAAACGAAAGTGTGAACTGTCACTTTGCTTTGATCGTGCGTACATAATTTGTGTTTAAGTAACAATGCAGACGGCGTTAGTGAGTTCTTCCCGTGGTACGCTACAATGATGCCTGAAAAAATACGTAAAAATTGCTTCTAATATACCCTAAAGGATTTATATGTTTAATCAAATCCTAAATAGAACGTCTTTAAGTCTGTTGCAAGTTTACCTACGCGATATTTTCACACGATTCAGTTTTATTTCTGGTGAAAATAGAAATAGTGTTGTGGGCCAATCGTTGAACTGGACTGCCTGCACATCGCGATACACTGGCATTTTTTGGTTTGCCCGGTTATACACTGTTGGGTCCATTATAAAGTTATCTAAAAACATGTTTCAATCGATTTGCCTAACTAGTCATACTGATACAGATAGATATTACAGTGTACTCGGGGTAGTCAAATTTAAATTTGAAGAAGAAAATGTCACTCCTAACGTGGAAAATTGTGTGTGTGCATTTTTTGCCCTGAATAAATAGGCTTGTTAAAATGTAATAATTAACTGCAGTTGATAAAATGTATAATATCTTTTACCACGACCACACAATAAAATAGCATGTACAGCGTCCACTAATTGCACCCGTAACAATAAAATTAAGCCGGACTGTTACGAGCACGATTTTTACGGACCGTATAAAAAGTTAAAACGCAAGTTTAAAATTTAAATGCATCGCATTACCAAGTAAATGTTCGTGTATTGTTTCGTGTTTCTAAAAAAAACTGCAAACGCGGGAATTTATTCCTGTTGGGGAATTAAATTATCGTCCGCGTTTTAATCCAGTTGAAATGTCGAAAAAGGTGAGGGTAGATAGAAAGTACTCCGAATTAAATGGAACTTTAACAGGTTGTTTGGGAATACACTAGGAAGACTTTCCTAAGTGTCCGATTTCGAGAACCCTGTGCTAACGGGGGGCAATCTAAACGGACAGTCAGGGGCAGAAGACAGTTTGAGTTTGAGGTTTTGTCTTAAAACTTTAGTAGGATTGTCGTTCTAGTGTATTACAATCAATTAAAGATCCATAAATTTGGGAATACTACAGTTATGTAACTGATAGACTATTTATCGTACATCTAAAGATGATTCGTTCTCGTACCTTAAAAGCCACGCTCTCTTAACGATCGATGGAGTAAATAATCAATCACCATTATCTATCTTATCAAAGGTTGGCAAATACTCGTAAGTGTGTGTATCAAATTATGTTCTAAGACATTGAAAATATTGACAGCATGTGTGATGT
The DNA here is from genome assembly GCA_905404275.2 of Hedya salicella. Lineage (NCBI taxonomy): Eukaryota > Metazoa > Arthropoda > Insecta > Lepidoptera > Tortricidae > Hedya > Hedya salicella. The sequence goes on from FR990097.1 coordinate 32,738,724, forward strand.
GGATCAAATCGCGCTGCAGTTTATAGCGCCCGGATCTAGGAAACCGTTATTATTTTTATATTTAAACTAGAAGGCGCCAACAACTTCGTTCGCGGAGGAGAAAAAGTCATAACCCATCTTCTTTTCCTTAGCATAGTCTGGTAAAAAGTATCCTATAATCATCTGGAAATACCCAGCTGTGTACCAAAAATAGTTGAAATCCGTTTAGCCGATTTAGCTTGATGAAGCCACAACGACACATATCTACCAATATACAGACATACAAAAAAGCCTAAAAAATATTTTTCTATTTAGTGTCCTTCAAATGGTCCATAACAATCATTATTTTGAAAATATCTTCTATGTACAGACATTTCATTTTTACAACTTTATAAAAGTATAGATATTATTTCTAATTTTCAAAGTCTAAACTAACTCAAGATGTCTAAAATAACTTTAAGTCTTTCATGTTGCTAAATAGTTTGTGTTAAAGTTGTCATGATTGAGCGTTTTCACTTTACGCCTCGAGAGCAGAGTTGCTGAGGTCTCGCATCTCGCGGGCTGTTCGTGAACTATTAACCACACTATTTGTAACTTGCATCATAAACCGAGCTTGCGTGTTGCATGTTCATACTGTTCATACTTCATAATGAGATTAGTTCTATAGTTTTATTTGCTATGGTAATTATCAGTATTGATAACATTTGCAATTTAACCTTTCGTTTGTAATTTCTCCAATTTTACGCGATATTGTAAATATGGCTCGTGTGTAGACACCTTTTTCAGGGACTGGCCGTTGATTAAATAAAAGATAGCCCTTATTTGAATGACCGATCCGAATAAGGAATATCTTCTGTCTCTGTTTTGTAATGTCATAATGTATTAGGATCGATTACTGATTTTGATCTGAACGAATAAACACATATTTAAGTCTTTACCGTTGTTTATCCTCGTATCTGAGCACATCGTCCCACAAGTTGGTGGAGGTGCGGGGTAACGATCCCCGTACCTCTCGCAGATACTATGCATAGCCTTTTCAATATTTCAAGCCTTGGATAATTATATCCAGCGCATATAATTATCGATTTGGTAACGCGCAGTTCTTTGGCAACGCGCTACGTATGAATGAGGTGATGTGATGTTTTATTCTACAGATACACTTAAAACATCACCAGATAGCTTCTTCGATGGCGCACTTCCGTACTTATTTTTTTCTGTAGTACGGCAATGTATTCTCACGTTTCCTATAACGTGAAACCACGCTTCCTCCACCTTTACAATATCCACCACATATGTAAAACAACAGGGGGCAAGGCAGTGCCCCCGCCAAGTCGAGCGCGAAGCAAATACTGCCGTACCATCCTTTACTGGAACCATTTTGCCGCATTTTCAAGCCCCTATTTGAGAAGCTCTGGATAAGACCAGAATGCAGAAATTTTCGTCATCCAGTAAGCTATAAGGGTACAAAACCAGGTGCTCCATGACACACAACGATTGGTGCAATGGTGTCATGGAGCACCTGGTTTTGTACCCTTGTGTACCCTTCAACGGCCAAGTCACACAACATTAACTATAATAATAAAAAAAAATCGGAGTAAAGAACCTTAGAATTGGCACGACTTTGTCTACATTCCATTACTTTTTAGAGATAAACAAGCAGCTCCATCGAGATTTGGCTAGTTTTTTACAGAATGTTTTTGATGCGATAAATTTAATATGATTTTCACTAATTATCACAACACACCATACGGGGCTTAATCACGTAACGTATAAAGAGTTCCTTCGAGACCATGAGCGTAACGCGGCGTTCGGAACGTCGAAGAATTACCAAGGAAAGGTAATTAAATAAATGATATTCATACGCGATAAAGCCCTGCTTGTTGTGTTGTGATAATTCACATATGTTTATTTATACGAATATAATATATCCACAAGTTATGTCAAATACCGATTTAGCTCAACAAATATTTGGCAAATATTTGAATGAAAATATTTGTTCCTGAGTCTTGGAAGTTTTCTATGTATTTAAGTAAATTTATTTATTAAATATATCGTCGTCTAGTACTCATAACTCAAGCCTTATTGAGCTTACCATGAAACTAGTTCGATTTGTATAAAAAAAGTCCCTAATATTAAGATAATCAAGAAAGTGTAAATCCCATCGACATCAAAAGGCCTTTGCACACCGCGTTTTAAGAATGATCGAACGTCGACGGTGCGTTTTTTATTCCACATAGCTGCATAATGACTCGCGTTTGTGTCGATCCAAATGCGTGACGAGACCGTTCGACTATCATTTTTATTTATCGTGAGTAAATAAACGTTAAAGGACGCAGTCATATGTCAGAAAAAGACAGGAATAGCTTCTGCTCACTCCAACATATGATTGCATCCTGTGACCTTGTCGAAGCTTGGCAAGCATGTATACCTAGCATAACAGTTAAATGATTTTGTCTAACTTAGCAAAATAGATTACTGTCCCCCTAGATGTCGTGGTAACATTCTGGGTGATTTCCGAGAGTCTTGACACGTGCAATCGAAGTTTATCCAACAGTATTGTTTAAAATGATGTTACCTTTTCAGCCAACTATAGCAAAGCTAAAAGGAAGAGTAATTTATAGGTACGTGTTACCTAAATTACGATTTTTAATTAAATGTTTATTTTTGTAATGTTAATTTTGTGTATGAGACATAAAAGTGAGACTTATATTGTTAGAGGCTTTTCAAATAGTTTCTTATGGGTTAGAATGTTGGTTAGATTACAAAAATACTCGGAACTATAAAATAAACTTTGAATTTACGGTTTTAATTGTTTTCATCAATACAAATATTCTTTATTGCATATACAGACCATGAAAGTTCCAAAAAAATAGTAGCAGAGGATTTCAACGGGGGCTTTTATCGCTAAATAGCAATCTTTTGTACGCATTATTTGCGTGTCAGAGTGATTAAAAATAATTTATATAAACTTACACGATCTTCACTCATTATCACAACAGAACAAAACGGGGCTTAAACGCGTATAAATATGATTTCAATAATTTCCTTTTGTTGGTCATTCTTCGACGTTTCGGATGTCGCGTTACGTCCATAGTCTCGAAGGAACTGAAGAGGCGGGTATCAACATTTTCTTGCCGCCCTAGTTTTTCGATCTACCCGCGGCCGCGCTTAGTGTTGATTATAGGTAATAGAGTACATGCATGATTTTTTTATCGCTTTTCGTAACTAAATATCAAAATACCGTCACTACTATTTCAAAATGTGAAATTAATATTTAAGTCGGCCAAGAAATACGCAAGATATAGGCATTTTAAACTACTAATTAGACAGAGAGGTCCGATATGCACTGTTACGTCGTGGTGCACTCCGGCCAAATAAACTCCATATTAAATTCTGTTTTGCTAGAAAGAGATACAATGAAATGTTTGATGGCTTATATCTTGGTTATTTTTATAGTTATTCGAAAAAATATTTTTGTCTACTGTTTGTTACATGAATTAATTTAATTCATGTATATTCCATATTAAATAAATCTTATTTATACGCGATTAAGCCCCGTCCTGTTTGTGTTGTGATAAAATAGATAATCAATCATTTGACAAGAAGATTGTGCAATCAGTTATGAAGTCAAATAAACAAAAACATCTTATTATTTGCAATATAGATATAAGCAATAGGAGGGGCATACGGTGCGAAGAGTAACTCACACGCTATATATTGGATATAAACGATGCACACATCTATGGATCAAGGGTATGGGTTTACCTATGAATTACGGTTATTGCTAAGTTATTAGTTCGCAGAACAGCAAAGGAACTATAATCCATTGATCTAGTATGGAATTCCGCAAAGTAACGCCTGAATCTATCAATTATGTATCATTTTTACCGATTACGTGTCCGGCTTAAGGATTAAAAATATAGGTATATGCGATCTAAACCATTTTGCAAACATTTTGTATAAGTTTGGCTAGAATATAAAAAATATGCTCTTTTTGATACTATGCAGTCACAGTGTGTAAAAACATGTTTTTAATTTTGTTTTTTTTCGTTATCTGTTTCTTTGCAGTTTTGTGCTAAAATGTATGTGAAGGCAACTCGTCCTATTCATTTTACTAACATAAATGTTAGATTGGATACGAGTGATCGTAATTGTATTGTGTAATTACAGCTAATGATCATAACCATTTCGTTTGTTCCAGATTAATCTATCCGAGCCAAAGCAGAGTTAAAGGTCAGTGTATGAATAAAATTTTATGTGTCTGGTTCTAACTTTACATTTGAATGACTGTGATGTGGTCAACTGGTATGGTCAGTATAGGTTGGTAAGTTATTAAGAGGCGGCTAGTTTTAGACTGTTCAAGCCAAATATGCCCGGTCAAATCACACGTTTCATTTATTTTCAACCCGAAGAAGTTCACGTTCAAGCAGGAAAATGATCAATATAATTCCGAAATTCCAAAGTAACGGTTTTAAGGCAAGAAAGTAACACGCAATGTTCAACGCACAGTCATGAAAAATGATAAGTGAAATAAAATAAGTGCAACAAATGGCGTTAAAAGGGGTCAACACTCGGTTTATTGCCAGCGTTAGCTGAGACGCTGATTTTCGGAGGAGCCCTGTTACATAATACTAAGAAATATAGGTATAAAATATAGGTAAGAAATATAGATAAGATACATATGAGCTACATATAGAGAATATGATTGGTTATGTAGGCGTTCTTTGTAAATGGCCTGTGTTCAGTAATGAACGTCTTATGGTTATGATGATGATGATGAACTTAAATGATACGAGTAGGCGACTATTTGATAGGTATCAGTTGCATATCTATAGATAATAGGACCGGTCATGGTGGCATTTTATTTTGGAGGCCTATGCCCAACAGGGGACGTCTTTTAGTTGTTGATGAACTTAAATCATATGTGACAATCCAAAAGCAATTTAATGGGCAAAGCAATCATGTAATGGACGAACGTGATAGAATACTGAATTTTAATTTAAGGACGTATGAGACCGAGCCTGTCTTCCAGTGCATTACATATAATGTGTGGAACGTAAACGTATTAAAGCTTGAAACTACGGTTATTATTATATATTCGAATGAAGCGTTTCACATAATATGTTTCACATAATGTGATCGAACTTAACTTTAGGTAAGTTCGTTTGATCATCTATTATTAGTCTAAAGACGTCAAAAGATGGACTTATGTCCATCTTATGCAAATAAAGCCACCATGACCGGACCTGCGCTGCCCGCATCCAACGGATTCAGGTGGCCTTCACCAGGTCATCAGTTCATCTAGTGGGGGGGCTACCCTCGCTGCGTCTTCCGGTGCATGGTCCATCTCAAAAACGGGTGTGTAATGATCGGTATAAAAATAAAAAATATATATTTCCATTCAGTATAACAACATTTGATATAATTTCAAAGGATATAATCACTCATTGCATATAATAAACGTTTGATATAACAAAAAATATATGGCTTTTTATTTCTTATATTTATTGTTTGATATAACGCTTATTTATTATAACCATCACATGGTATTATGCTTATTTATTATAACTATCATATGGTATATCGCTTATAGATTATAACGATCATATGGTATAACGATTATTTATCGTTTGATATAACGCTTATTTATTATAACCATCACATGGTATAATGCTTATTTATTATAACTATCATATGGTATAACGCTTATAGATTATAACGATCATATGGTATAAAGATTATTTATTATAACGATCATATGGTATTAAGCTTATTTATTATAACCATCATATGGTATAACGCTTATTTATTATAACTATCATATGGTATAACTCCCTTTCATTATAACGATAATATGGTATAACGCTTATTTATTATAATGATCATATTGTCTACCGCTTATTTATTATAACCATCAAATGATATAACGCTTATTTATTATAACTATCATATGGTATAACGCTTATACATTATAACGATCATATGGTATAACGTTTATTTATTATTATGATCATATGGTAGCAGTTCATATTGTGTAGGGGTCGCAGTTCTAACCTAACCTATTTTGCTGGTAGCAATTCGCATTGTGTAGGGGTCGCAAATATAACCTAACTTTCTTAGAATAATTCGCATCGTGTCACTTGTCGCAGTTTTAACTTAACTTTGACATAAGTATTACTGTGATGTAAACCTGTTTCTGATTGCACGTCTAAAATTAAAAAAAAACAATCATCCCTCACGCAACCATGCAAGCATTTTGACGCTCCGCTCGCTTCGCTTTCTCCGCTATACATGGTCACAATACAAACCTAACCTAACCTACAGTTTTCGGTTTTTGACCCACTTTGACGCTTCGCTCGCTTCGCTCGCTCCGCTATACATGGTTAGGATACAAACCTAACCTAGCCTACAGTTTTCGGTTTTTGACCATTGTGTACATGCAAGCAAGCATTTGGACGCTACGCTCGCTTCGCTCGCTCTGCTATACAGGTCACAATACAAATTTAACTTTTTGATCTTCAGCCCCTTTTGACGCTCCGCTATACATGGTCACAATACAAACTACATTATAATATATGTTCATTATAGAAAATATGCATTCTACTTAAAGTATGTTATATCATAATGTTCATTATTAGAAATATGCATTATATTTCATGTAGATTATACTAAATGTTATTCAATCAAATGATCATTATATTAAAAGATAATTATATAATATGTTAGTATCTAAAAAGTATGTTATATCATATGTTCATTATAAGAAATATGCATTATATTTAATGTATGTTGTAATAAATGTTATTCAATCAAATGATCATTGTATTAAAAGATAATTATATTATATGTTAATATGTATTTGTTCTCTTTGTTATTTTAAGCGACCTCGTTTCAGTACCGTAAGTTGTCACTTGCAACACAGGGTGTTGAAAGACTTTCGTCTCGAGACACTGCAGGATATTGGATGAAAACATATTGCGTTGCCTCCCAAACGCTGCTTTGCCGGATTTGATGACTGACCTTTTTCTCGAAGTTATACCTACCTTTTTAACTACACGATCCCCGCACATTATCTTTCTTATCACATTAACTTTTCGGACGTCTTTGTTGAACTAGTTTTGTTATGAGAACTTACAACCATCATATAATAACCAGAATTTACCATTTGCACAAACATAGATTTAAAACATTTTTATATTTATATTCAAAAGCACGCTTTGTTTACGTTTATTAAAGTAAAAGCAAATTAAGAACGGGTAATTGGATTATTAGACTCTTCCCTTCAGTACCTCCTTGTTTCGCGTCTGTCAAAACTTAACATTCAAAGCTAACATTTTACCTTCTCAAAGAAAATATTTATTGGATGTTGTTGCCTTGTTACGAATACCAGCGTTGAAAAGAATTCAGAAATTCGGGGAAGATTCAGATTTTTAGGGAGCGGGTTCAATAAACTCTTTCTGAAATTGTTGAAGGTAAAATCTATTGCTATGTATTTCTTTACTCATCTGTACGAATATCTCGGATTCCTAGTTAACAAACTCACCTGATATTTGGATATTCATTAACCTAAACAAAAAACAAAGACATTGGAGGGGATTCAATTTTCTTTAAATTCGCGAGTTTTACTCGCACTTGGTGATTTAATTTATTAAAACAGATGTTTTACCACTAAAAAACGAACATACTTAAGTAAAATTAAAATTTTTGCAAAGAAAATTAAAATTTGCGAAGATTTATTTACGAAGCAACGCAAACTCTTGCGAGCAAAATGCGATTCATCTCGAAATCACCGTTTACACAAATACGAGTAATAGCTTTTTTGACTTAAATGGATTTAAACAGACTAAAGATAAGATCTAAAGATTTCATCATGTTCCATAAAACAGAGAGGATAAAATAAACGAATTATTATACTCAGACGTAAATTCATGAAGTTAATTAAATTCAAATGTCAATTCCCTTCCATTACATTTGCTTTGTGTTATTGTGAGTCGACGTTAATTTGATTTGATTTTTGATTTCCAATTTCCGTTCGTCGGGAAATCATGAGCTATTAAATTAATTCGCGAGCTTAAATAAATTTAGAATATGTTTATTTGATTTCATTAATGAATCCGATACCGCTATTCGCTAATTCTCTTTTATAAAACAGGATTCCGCCCACACGTTGGTTGAATAAAGGAATGAGAAATAAAATTGTTTCGGGATTTAATATTTGAAATAAAATATCTCCAATAATCGAGCACAATGGACGGGGTACATGGAGCGTGAAGTATTACTCAATACGACATGATCGCGAGACAAAGGCGGTTGCACGTATTGTTCGATGCGCTCAAATCTAGTGTAAATTGATTTACGTCCTTATTCAGACGTTGACACAGGTCCGAACTTGCCTTTGTTATGTCTTGATCCACGAGTAGCGAAAGAGATCGATCAACACTAGGTTTTGAATGTATTTCAGGGTATCCTATGCAAACAGTGCCGTCCTAAAACAATATTGGGAGCCGACACAATACGGGGTATAGAGAAAGATGTAATAGAGGATTCTAATATGTAGTGAACGACACCTTTAGTGGGAATGTAGGTGTAGCATGCTCCGCTGTGAAAATATATGTTGTCACGTTGGTGGAAACACGTTCCGAGTCCGCATCAGATCATTTACATACTACGTAATAGGGTATAAGAGTCAAATAATCGAGGTCTATCGAGGCGATATTATTCGAAATTCTATACTAATGTCTAAATTTTATGTCTTCGGAATAGATGATTGACCGTTTCTTAATAATCTTAATAATTTTAAATCTCCGGTACATAAACAATAGTACCAGTAAACTCTGGCAAATGAAAGATGAGAATGGGATCAACCGCGAAATTTAAAAATGTAGCTGCAGTGTGTCTGTAATAGCTAGATACAAACAAATATGAATGCTTTTCTCACTAACTAATAACTTAATAATGAATGACAAAAGCAATGAATTTGTTTAACTCTAGCACATACAGGCACCCCGCAGCTACATTTTTAAAATTCACGGTCGATTCCATTCTCATCTTTCTTTTGACAGACTCTATATAGCTCAATTTGATTTGTGACTTATTGTGTTTATTAAGTAACAGAAGACATAATAAAGCGAGATGCAACAGCTTACCTTGCGAACATCGTATTTTATTATACTCTTATTTTGTACTCTATTAGATTATGCCGTACTCCTTTGTTGAGAAAAATTGAAACATTTTCAGGTATAGCGAAAATATATTTCATACGATAAAAATACGTGTTTGTCGGGTGCGACGCAGACAAAGGCATACGAATGTCCAGAGATAAATCTATTTACGGTAGATTTGAGGTGCAATCCTTTCAGCCGTCGCCGAGTAACGAACCGGGAAAGCGGCTTACAATACCTTATGGGGCACATTCGGCCACTCGAAATTACCAAGGGTTAATCTTTGTGAATTGCTTAACTAAAGATTGTTTGATTCGCGGCTGATGTTTTTTTTCTTTTCAAGCATTATCTTTGGAAGTGAATTACTTATAACATTTATCATTGCGTAAACACACATGCAAGTACACCTTAGAATCTCAAAAATCCACTTTCAAAAAATTGATAGGTATCTTTTATCTGAAAGGATTCTTGATATATATATATTTTACGCTAGCATGTCTTTCTATGCACCATCATACTCGTATTATTTGAAGAAGTCACTCAAGGCAAAGGCATAAGCCAGCAAAGGCATATTACAAAAAAGGCATGGCTCAAATCAGAAACAAATAAGTTAGTCATAAATATGTTGTGCAAAGCATCTAATTTAGGGGACACGGTTCTGTTAAGAAAGCATTTAATGTAATTTGTCTTAAACCACCATATTTAGCTTTTTTTCTGTATTTATCTTACTGTTATACATTTTGATATATATTCTTGGAGAACTACGCACAAGTTGCATACATTATTTCACATTCAAAATAGGCTAGGCATTGATATTGTAATAGTTAAGAATTATTAAGAGAAAAAAATACTGACTTAAGTTTCTTTCGGCTTTCTTCTCAACAGTGCTCTCCTTCTGGGAAATGCCAGTAGACTCAGACTTTTAAAAATGTCCTTGCGGCCTACTTACGAAAAAAAGTCAATTAAGTACTTATATTCTTTAGGGATCCGTAACAAAAAGGTATCTTTATAGTTAAAAAAGGGATCCTTCTGCCTGTCAGATTATTACAGATGTAGTGAATAATCATTTCCTATCGTATTTTCTCATAAATGTTCATATTCATCTTACTACTTCATTCACACTCCGTACCCATCAAGACAACGTAGGGCACGGTCGCATTGCGGGACGAAGTATCGATATAGAGTGGTTAATACCACAGGATTTATTTAAGTTAGTATGAAGTCCTTTTTTTAGGGTTCCGTAGCCAAAATGGCAAAAACGGAACCCTTATAGATTCGGCATTTTACTTAAAAACTATAAGAGTACATTGATGAAATTTGGAGCATAGGTGTCGTGTTTAAACCGCTATTTAGTTTGATAGTTAAAATAAAAAAAAATATTTCTATACATGTAACCGAAACTGAAAAAAAAAATTTTCAGCAAATATCAATGTTTGGCAAATATTTCGACAGTTCTTCTAAAAAACTTTGAGGTTTCTAAAAAAAATTGTGTCCCCCTCCCCCTCTATTTTCTAAACGGTATGTTTAAAAATATGAAAAAATTAACAAATATAAAGCTTAATAAATAATTCCAACGAAAATTGTTTTCAACATGATCGGACATACCGTTTTTAAGAAAATGCCAAAAAACTGCGCTGCTCAGCAAAAGTACGTAAGTGCCGGGGAGATACGCTCTTTTGCTAGTGCACTTTTACGTACTGCATTTTTTTTCATCTGTAGTGCATTTTTTGTATAAACGGCTGCGGAATCCTTCATTGGCGAGTCCGACTCGCACTTGGCCGCTTTTTTAATAGTTATGTTAGTAACATAATATATTTTGTATAGGTATACAAACTTCATGCTATTAATACTAATCTATGACTAAAATATCGTCGGTAAATAGTTTGAGCTTTGTTTACCTAACGAATTATTTATTTGATTGTATCGTGGTGGTTTTAACATCTCAGTGTGATACTTCAAACTGGTGGTTTGACATTTGACATTGATGAATAAAGTACTCAATTTTTTTGATACAAACACGTCACTTAATAATACTATAATTCGTGGACTCATCGGCACCATTCGGACGTAGTAGTATGTGCCGAGTTTTCACGATGGAAAAGGATTATTCACTACATCTGTATAACGTTATATCTCCGGAACTACTTATGCTATTCATATTTAATTAATAACTATTCCATTATTAAAATAGCTAGCCCACATACTCCTACTCGTTATGATGCCATAATAGTCAAATGACATCCTTATTATTTGCTTTCCGATCATTGAAATAAGTGTTTATAGATGCTCATTTTCAAAAATAGAATTTAACTATAACCGTGGCAATATTTATATTGATCCAATAAAGAGTATCCGATTGCTTGTAAAATAATAAATACTGTTGAAAAACCGGTTGACGACCGGTTTACCTCAGCGTGAATAACCTTGCCTGCAAAGCTGACGGTCCTGGGTTCAAATCCCGGTAAGGGAAAATATTTGTGTGATGAGCATGAATATTTGCTCCTGAGTCTTGGATATTTTATGTATATTAGAAAGAAATATGTATTAAATTGATCTATATAGTACTCATAACAGCCATATTTGGCTTACCACGGGACCAGTTTCATTTGTACAAAAAATATTCCCCTGACGAGTCTCCGCTTAACCGAAAGTGAAAATTGGTTGAAAAAGAAGAATGTTAAGCAGGGCACAGCCGTTCCTGAAACTCTTAACTTGTCTTTTTTGTAGGGTTCCATACCCAAAGGGTAAAACGGGACCCTATTATTAAGATTCGCTGTCCGTCCGTCTGTGTGTCTGTTTGTCTGTCTGTCTGTCTGTCACCAGGCAGGCAGCTTTATCTCGTGAACCATGATAGCTAGACAGTTGAAATTTTCACAGATGATGTATTTATGTCGCCGCTATTACAACAAATACTAAAAACAGTATAATTTTATGTTTGTCTGTCTATGTCAATAACCAATATAAAATGATCGAACATTGCGTACATTTGCTTACGAGTAGGGCTCTGCTAACAATGGATTTTCATAGATACGGCCGTTTGTAGCGTACATATATCATCCTGCACTCACTAAATATTTTGTTGGCCTAATGGTTGCCTGGTAGATAATGCCTGAAGGCATTAAGTTCACCAATTGTATCTTCACGTATTGTGCAATAAAAATAACATACACAAAATCAGTAACACAGCTACCCAGATATATAAATATTAATTTAAAATCAGACCAGTCCAAACATTGTTCTTATACTAAATCGCTAGAGGTCTGTTAGATATTTCAAACATTTAGACTGACTCACGAAAGCGCCAAAGTCGATATTGATTGCTATCGTGTAAATTTCTGCTTTGCCACAGAGTACGTAGTGCTTGGCTGATTTACTTAAGCCATTGTTCATTTATTGTTTGCCAATAAATACATGTATAATAAATAATAGCACTTAGAGAGTTGCTAGACTTAAGAGGCAGTGGGCGGGGCACATTGCTCGTAGAGCCGATATATTCAAAATTATAAAAATATAGTCGAACTTAAACTTTTCCATTTTATCCCAAAGTTTCTAGGACAGCATGTTTCCTGTTAGTGGAAATCCGCATTATAACACAAATAATGCTCTAGCTGAAGATAACTGTGGTAAATACTACAAATGGCTACAAGTGTACCAATACACATCCGAATCCCTTATGAAGGCGCATTCTTTTGTGTCAGTGCGAATGCAAATATGGTCAGGAGCTCCTCGAACAAAGTACCAGCCATACAGAAGGAGTATAAAATCTCAAAAAAAATCTTATATAATACAAAACCACATTCCGATCAAATATATTTTTTTAGATATTATACAGTTTTAATCTATGAAATGTACAGTAAAAAACATCATTATTATTGATAATTATGAACTTTTCGAACAAATGAAACGATATTTATTAAAAGAGTTATGAAATTCATATATATATAATACAGTTGGGTACGACTTTTTTCATTTTATCCTACAATTGTAAATAACAGCAAGTTTCCAGCAAAGAGAAAACTACAGATCCATTATAAAACACAGAATGCTCTAGCTGAAGATATCTGTGGTAAACACTACCGGCTACAAGTGTACCAATACACATCCGAATCACTCATGAAGGCGCACTCTTTTGTGTCAGTGCGAATATTGTCAGGAGCTCTTCGAACACGGCATCGTCAGCAATACAGCGCCCTGTGGGAGACAACGCTGCAAATTGAAAACTGAACGAGTTACCGAAGCCAGGTGTGGTCCTAGTTGCAGCGTGTAGGAACACTTCTCAAGCGCACTGATATTTTAATGGTTAGTTAGGGCTGTGATTGTTGACGATTTGACATGTGTATTCAGACTAATCAGCCAATAGCAACGAGGGTGTACCGAGAGACGGTATACATAACATAAAATTAAATTATAATACAGAAAATATACAGAAAATATCCAAGACTCAGGAACAAACATGCGTGCTCATCACAAACACTTCTCCAGGCCGGGATTCGAATCCGGGACCGCCAAATGAAGAAAAAAAACACGTAACAGATATACTCGTACATATCCGAAGCACTCTTTAATGTGTACACTCTTTTGTGTCAGTGCGAATACTGTCAGAAGCAGCGAATACAGCGCCCTGTGGGAGGCTCTATTTGCAGCGTGTAAATAAACAATACTAAGGCACAATTTCACCATGCTCTGATAGTTTTAACGGTTGATTATAGCTGTGAAAGTTGACTATTTGACAGGCATAATCAATCAGCCAATAGGAATTACCGAATATAATCAAATTAAGTATGTAACACGTATATAATTTTCATACAAAGTATCAGCGCTTATTTAACCCCGCAGGGAATCTTTTAAAAAATCTGGTCATATCGCATTATATAATATGAAAAGTAGAATAACATATATATCAATATAAAAAACAAAAAACACAGTTCATGCTATTTTTTTTTGTTGAGGTCAGTTCAGTTTGTACATACATTTGTAGGTCTATTAGATTCACAACCAGGTTGGCATATATCCATGAGAATGGTAGAATTCATATTCGAAGATTAATAATTTATTTCTAGTTATGTTTCAAATTTTTAACTGTGAAATAAATTTATTTTATAATGATGCTTAATGTATTAGCATTGATTCCAACTGCCAAAAAAAACATTTAATGTGGCTACTTGTATACGCGTAGATTTTCCGACGTTCATACATACTTTAATTTCATTTTCACTTCCTTTGTACGTCGTTGTATTTTAGGAAAATCTAACTGTACGTCATTAAGTTCTGAAAACATCTTAATGTTCCCATCTTCAGTAATCGAGGTGATTGGTGGTCTGTACCATGACAATATTTGCCAATGGCTTACTCATTAAAACCGAATGGATGGTATTCTGTATTTTTTATCTGCTGTAACAGTGACTCTACCCTACGCGGTACCTATGGGGGGGAAACTGCAACTCTTCCATCGCAGTTCTCATAGTGCATATAGGGGCGGATACAAGACACCACCTACGCGAACTATTTCCGATTGTCAGGTAACTGCCATGATACAGTGTCTCAGAGTTCTTTCAATCTCTTTTGTTATAAAAGCGTATGTTAATAGGTTTTCGTTCAAAATGTAACGTTATGCTATTTTTGGATAAACTATCGTTCTAGACAAAATTACAAAAATGCGGCTTTATTTTTTCGATATTTATTATTTTCGCGAGCACCTTAGTTTACATGCACCTGGACTATGATTAAAAATAACTTAATCTCATTACATTGACACTGTCAATAAACTGTCCGACTATAACAGCGTTATTTTCTATGACCAAATATGTAATATGAAGGCGGGAAGTCTCAGTTTGCCACTCTTTTGTATGTGACACTATAGATACGAAAGATGTGACTACTCCTCTAAGATACAGACACAAGATACATTTATATACCTTCTTTTAAAATTTTAGTATTTGGAAATACTATTTATATTAAAATACTTTTTCAAATAATGTCGCAGTTTAATTTCAAAGTGCAGCGTGTTGTAATTGTAACTAAACGTTTCTTTACTTTTCTACCAACTTTTATAACAGCAAAGAACTTACAAGCTTCTATGTTGCGGTCGCGTTCACGTATTTTTTTTTAACGGGAGAGCAAAAGAGACTACGCGTCATAGTGACATGTCCGTTGGTTTTGTCTCACCTAATCATATTCATTCACTTAAACGTACTTTACATTTAAAATGCCTCGGTTGATTTGAACGAACTATACAGTTATTTGAACTATGCAGGTGAACTTTGAACTTCAAAAATGGAAGGCAAACACAGAATTTCTGGGTCCCTTGACACAAGCCTGTACAAACTACAGGCGACGTTGCCCGTTAAAACCTTTGGCAAATTTGCTTTATCGGACGCCTGGTTTCGAAGTTTTACTGCACATACAGAGGTATTTGCGACTTTTCGACGAAACTTTTAATGAATCAAATTTCTGATACCGCGCTATTTTGAACCTTCCTCAAAAACGGAGCGTTATAAGTTTGATGTGTATCTTCTAGTCTATTTATGGCATCATAGTGTTGAATAGGTAAACTGATTTTGAATTAGTTTTTTGTGTCCAAAAGGTTTTTTGAACGAACGTGTCCTTTTGCCATGACTAAGTAATCTGCATGGCCGAATTAAGCCATACAGAGGCCTCTAGGTAATGTGAGTCTCATTGCCCCTTTTTAACAATAAGTAGGTATATAGGTCTAGTTGAGATGGGGGCCTTAGAAGCACTGGACCCATAGGCAGTTGGCTAAATTGCCTTATGGACTATACGTCCCTGGTAATCTGTGAACCGATGAAAAACCCCATATGTAGAAAGAAGCTGATAATTTGCAAAAGGTTGAGCCAATTTTCTTGAACCAAAGCTGTTCCGAATAAGACGGAAGCTATGGCCGTCTCTCTCGCTCTCTCATGGCGTGTGAGCTGTGCACGTTGCTCCTGCGTGTTAAATTACATTAAAATTATAAAGTTACAATAAATTCACTGCTGAGTAGCACTGAATTCTACGCATATAATTTGGAAACAGCCCTGCATAAAAATACAAACTTTCTGGTCCTTTGAGCCGTTTTAATACTCTCGATGAGAGCCCTTCTCGACAAAAATACGGAATCGTTGATGAGTCATGACTTTTTTCTTCTACGCGCAAACGATGTTGCGGGTGGGTGGCTTTTAAATAGTAGATAAATAGATTCTGATTCATCTTATGGTTAGGTAATTAAAATCTTTAAGCCAAAACTAGTGGTTCCCGGCAAACGGTCAAAAGCCCAAATGACTAGAATTCCGGCGACCACTAACCAGCCCAGCTGCGGTTGCGGTGCGACCCGCTGATTATTGTTCGCTGAGTAAAACGTCGAGTCACCTTAATCTGATTACGTGATAACTTTTTTGTTTGGTACCTAATAGCTGAGCCTTTTCCACACGTCTACAGGAAATCTATAAATGATTAAAAATATTTTTTTTATACTTTGAAGACATTTTCATTAAAATAAGGGAAACGGGCTATTGAACTAAATAAATATTACAGGATTTTTTTTACAGAAATCGAACTAGTCCCATGGTAAGCTTAATAAGGTTGGTGTTATGAGTATAGTTGAATTATCGAGAAGATGGAATTGCATTTGTAGTGGTTGTACCGTTTGCAACAAAAGGAGAATAATTTTCTCTTAACTTAATAAAATGACATACCCAAGAAGTGGAATAAGTAGTAGTCCTCTGTTTTTTTCTTTTATTCGCTATCATGTTCTTCATCTGAGCTGTCACAAGTATTGATAATAAAATTGTCTGTTATTTGATCCATTTCTCCTTCCTGACATCGATATTTATTTTCTTCACTTTCGACGTGGTGACAAATATTTTCCCAGTCTTCAGCAGTGATGGTATTAATTCGTTCAGTTGCTAAACTCATAATGCCTTGCATGTTTAATGAAACGTTTCTTTTTGCTACATATCCTTTTACCATGGACCAAATATTTTCGATCGGATTGAATGTCGGGTGATACGGTGGCAATCGTAATACGGAGTGGCCATGTTCTTTTAAAATTGCATCTATGTGGTACTCGCGAAACCGCTCTTTATTTTGTTTAATTAATTCATACAAACTGGTTTTGTACATCAACCGGTTATACGAAATGTTATGTTCTGTCAACCAATCCATCATTTCTTGTTTATTAGAATTTGACGTTGGAGCACGATTCAAAAGTTTGTTGTGATAGGACGCATTATCCACGATAAGTACGCTATTCGGTTTGAGGTTCGGTATTAATTTTTCTTTTAACCATTTTTCGTAGTTGACAAAGTTCATCTGGTCATGGTGATCTCCCGTTTTTTGGTTTGCCTTAAACATTAACAAAGCGTTGGGAATAAAACCATCTTTTCCTCCTGCGTGCACTATTATTAACCGCTGGCCTGTACTGATTTGTTTTTTTACACCAAATTCTGTACCATCGGTCCAAGTTTCTCCGGACACATGTGAAGTGTGGATGTAGGTTTCATCAGTATAAACTAGTGGTCTATCTTGAGATCGATATTCCGCAATTTTGATAAGGTAATTTATTCTTAGCAGTCGTATGTTGTGTTTTTCCATTAATATTTTTCGGTTGTCCTCGGTCTTTTTCCATTTAAATCCTAATTTTTGTATTTGTTTTCGTAAGGTGGAAATGCCAAATTTGTAATCTATATCGGATTTTAACACAGAGTGGAGTCCCTTTAAGATTGGAAATTGCTTATGGGACAGATGAAAATTGTATATAGTTCTCCGGATGACTTCCTGATCAAAATCGTCTACTGCTGATGACGGACAAGGACGCAACTTTTTATTCTTCGGGGAGGTGAATTTTTTTGTTGTTGCGAATTTCTCGCTGTTGCTCTCAGTCACAATGTTATAAACAGTAGAGAGACAAACACCTGTAGCTTTTTCAACTAACTGGGCAGCGGTGTAAGGCAAGTTTAAATTTTTCGTCAGTTCATTTTCAAAATATAAATATTTATATTATAAATAACAGTTGAAAATTATTTGCTTACTTTGACTCTCAATAGGACCAAAATTACTTACAGCCATATTTTTTTAAAATATAGAAATTATTCGTAGTCGTACGGGCGGACACAATAATTAATTGAGAATACAATCAAATCAGATGTAAAAATATACGCACAACGTAAATAATATTGACAATTTCACACTGACATTATTTTTGTTTTTAGTTCTTCGATATATATATATATATATATATATATATATATATATATATATATATATAACAACCTCTTTGTATGCTGATAGTACAAGAAAATAGAAAATTCAAATATAGAATGCCTGTAAACAAACAATACTACTACATATGCAATTCCACGCTCTCGATGATTCAACTATACTAGATTGATCAACTTTTTCTTGTTATTCTGTCCCGTGCCTCGGGAGATAATAGTGACAGAGTTACTTAAAAAAATGCTAATAATCTAGGCTCTACATAGTGTCGAGATGGGCCTTGGAAAAATTAACCTAAGTATATTGGTTAAAAAAAATGTTTGTTGCCTTTATATCGTTTAAAATCTCAGTTTTAAAGAGTGAATCGGGGGAAGCAGACATAACCATGGCAACACGGTAGGTACAGAAAAAGTTGATTGACCCATTAGCTAATTGAAATCTTAGGCTTGAACTTGTGGTTCCCTGATTCCTGCGCATGGAGTAAGATGACCAGTCACCTTAACCCGATTACGTGATGCCGCGTTCGTGTCACTTACGTATTAGCCAAGATCATGTCTATATCCGCCTGACATTATAAAGGTGAATGTTTCAGAAGATGATCATTTTAGATTATTATTATTTAATAACGCGCTTATCATTGATAGGATTTAAATATAACTTGGCACAATTAGGTACATAAGATCACGAATTAAATTACAGCCTACTTAATTCCCGATATCGTGGGCGAAGCCGCGGGCAAGTGACAGTTCCTCCTACGGACAAGATTTTCCACTTCACTTATAAATACTATACTACTATACTAGGTATTAGTATCTGTCTAGTCAGATCAAGTTCTTAGGTACTCCCATTTGTAAGAAAATTATGTTTTAGATAAAATTTCAATACTGTTTAAAACTAAGTAGTGTTATAATAGTTCCATTTTGCACAAAAATATTATACACTAACAAAATTAAAATAAAGATACCACTGTTATGAGAAGAAAATGTCTTTTTCCTTACTATTTCGGTTAGGTACGTATTGTAGAATTCAACAAGCGTAAAAAAATAATGTACAAGCGTAAAAAAAAGTTTTACTAGGAAAAGCGATACGGCATAACTATATGCTAACAGTTGCTGCTTCGAGCCCATGAGTTGTAAATTGCATTTGGAGACCACAATTAGACTTGCACAATAGGTTTTATAAAACAAGAGTTCAGTTTAGTTCCTTTGCGTTGGTACTTCACCGATGTTATTATACATTGTTGCACTTAAAACAATGCGTGGTAAAATTAAATATAGGTTCCACCATTGTACAAATATGTCTTCTGAGTCATCATTCCTATTTATCTCAAAATTTACAATGTTATAATTATATTATTATATGTTATAGTTAGTTTATATGCGGGAGGGCAGCGCCGTCGTCGAATCCAAGCCACCTGCTAACAAGCTTGAAGTGGTTCCGTGTGCCGCGGATGCACTTGCTAGTGGCGCGTATTACGGCGACACTAATTCTAGCTCTAAGCCAGCCCAGTATGGTGCTTAGGGAGCGATTCCAGCGTTCGGATATAGTTTCTCCCATGTGTTTGATGAAGGAGGACATTTGGAGTGCAATAACGCCATCGACCGATGTAACAAGTGGGGTGAAGGTTGCATGACGCATTTCGCAGGCGTTAGAATATTCTCTCTGTTTTTCTTCTTCAGCTGATTTTAGGACAGATGTATGTGTGTCGTCTAATGCTTATGCTTTCCAAATTTCTCATAAAGCTCGCTTGCTTTAGATTTGTTAAATTGGTTTCGTAAAGAGTATTAAAAGTGGAAATATTCCAGCTATTAATAGTGGTATTGGCCCTGCTAGGAAGTCGGAACTAGCTTGTCGCCGGATATTGCCTGCTCGCAGCGAGACTGGCATTATTGCCATGCTTCATATTGTCTTCAAAAATGTGATACACTGTTTTACTAAGGACATTTTTAAACATGTAGTCTGTTGTAACTAGTGAAATGTTTTATGCTACATCATCATATTGATTGAATTTTGCATAATTTAAAACATATTATAAAGACAAAACGGGACTTAATCTAACCTTACGCTCCCAAGTGGTTTTTGCATTTTTAACCGACTTCAAAAACAGTATGTTCTGGTTTTACTGTATTTTCGGACCTTCTTTAACTCCATTCACTCGATGTTTGATTGCTTAAGATTTTTTCGCTGATTGTTTTTTTAAGCGTTTTATGCGGAATATTATTATGAATCAAGTTTTTAGAACCGAAATAAGTATACACTCAATATTTTCATAAAACGTATATTTCAAAAAATAAAAACAAAATAAAGTTTATTTCAAATAAAATGTATGCTGGCACGGAATCGTTGTAGTGCGAGTCCGATTCGCACTTAACCGGTTCTTTAACCACATTAGCAGCCGAGACGGAATTGTCAGGCTCTGACGTTTATGAATAAATCTCTTGATGATAGAAAATCCAAGGTAGGAGTTTGTCCAACTTTCGGACGCGGCTATTACTTATACATACTTATTCTCTCCATATGATTTCCAATTACGAGTATGTATTGACTTGGGGCTCATGCGCCCAAAAATGGCTTATATAGCCGATCTTAGCAGCAAATTTCCGTGCCGACTATGCACGTGAGTTCGGCGTTTTTGTAATGGTAGTAGATGGTATTAGGACGAGCCTTTAGGTCGTCGCGTTTAGCGTCAAGGCCATCCTTACGGTGATCCTCAAACTAGCTATTCGGCTCATCACAACCCACACCATTATTGGAAACTTTCCCTGCCCTACCTGCCTAAAGTTTGGCAGTAATAGTATTAAAAACCAGTCAAGTGAGAGTCTGACTCGCGCATCGAGGGTACAAACTTTCACTTATCAAAACTTAACAGCCGGTTAAGTCAAGATTGTACCTGGTAGCGGAATACTAATGAGGTGGAAACTTAACCTTACCGAGTTATTAAAAAAATATTCTTACAAATGATGAATGAACTTGCAAAAAAAAAGCCATTCATATGATACCCTACTTGACCTAGTAGCTGGACCTAGTAATGGTTCTTTGAGTTTATAAATGAATCGGTATTTATTCATAGATGATAAATAAATAAATATACTTATTTCTATTTTTCATTTATAAAATACTTAGGCTAGCTATGTACCTATTCCTCAAATGGATAGCATAAGTAGTTATTAAGATATAGCACTATAACAGACAATCGGACAGGGTCGCATTATAAGGGTTTCTTGAATATTACCTTTTTGGTACGGAAGCCTAAAAAGAAAGCATGGGTAGTTTGAAAGTTTTCGCATTTCTATGATAGCATCAAAATACAATTTTGCCCTATACATGCATTTATCTCGATAGACCTTAAATTATTGACGTCGAGAGTTTTAAAATAATTAAAATGACTTGTAATTAAACGTAATTTAGCACGGAAGGACGATTACGCCGCCTAATTACACATAATGAAGTGCAAAACTTCCAAACCCTTACGAAACAACCAAGTGTCATATCCACTCTAGCATTAAGCGCAGTTTGAGTGCTATTTTATTAAGTCTGCTTACCTTAACGAGATTATTAACTTAGTAACTTAGGTTATTTAATTAATGGCCGGGTAAACTTGGAACGTTTGGGCGGATTATGATCAATAAGGTTGAGATTGAGGAATATTTTTATCTCGTACATTTTATTATAAATAGGAAGCAAGAAGATGTTAGGTTATTGGTTCGTTTGGGCAAACGGCCTACGAAGCTGGCGGTCCCGGGGTCGAACCCTGGCCAAGGCAAGTTTTTGTATGATAATCACGAATCTTTGTTCTTGGGTCTTGGATGTTTTCTATGTATTTAAGTATTATAATTTATCTATATATTATGTATATCGTCCCCTAGTACCCATAGGACAAGCTTTGCTTAGTTTGAGACTAGGTCGATTTGTGTAAGATTGTTGTCCCTGTGTCCCTGTGTTATTCTTATTACCATAGAACAATTGCCATTGTGACTCCTCCGAGAAACTAGAAAAATCGAGAATATACTGGGTGATTTATTGGTCATGAGCGGGAGTGATGGGGTGATGGGGACACTTGGGGGCACTCAGAGTAATCCGAGCAGCTCTTACTATGGGGCCAGCAACGAAATCGCTGCAAAACAATCTGCTGTTCCATAATTTCCTATAGTAAGCTATCAATTAACTATTTATAAGATGTTTTTTTTTCACGATTTCGTGGTTGGCTTCATAGTAAAAGTTGCTCTGTTGGACCCTTAACCATCATCTCAATCATCAATAGGGTTACCCTTTCAGTTACGTACCTTATTTTGTCGTTTTTTTCTCGGTACTAAGTTGAGAAATGTATTGGCAACTGCATGGTTTCAGATACTGAATACCGGTATTCTTTTCTAACAAGGTAACCGGTATTGATATTCGGTATTTCGTTTACTACTGCACATTGTTGTAGTTATAAGACGATACGATTATCATTACCGAAATACAGTGAAATCAAAGTAAGAAAAGTACCCAGAATAAAAAAGCAACATTTTAAAATAATACCGCGAATTGATGATTCCAAATCGAGTCCATACTATCCATACTAATATTATAAATGCGATAGTGTGTCTGTCTGTCTGTCTGTCTGTCTGTTACCTCTTCACGCTTAAACCGCTGAACCGATTTGGATGAAATTTGGTATGGAGGTAGTTTGAGTCCCGAGGAAGGACATAGGCTACTTTTTATCCCGTTTAAATACCCTTATCCACGATAAACGAATTTAAGGCGGACGAAGTCGCGGGCAGAAGCTAGTAATTTATAAGCAGAAGCACCTTATATAAGGTCGCCAAATAATTTTCTAAATTTAAATGAAACTATTAAAACATTCTGAGCGTCCTTTTAACGAAGTAAAACACCTTGAAGGACGCCAAGCTTTCAAACCTGCGCAGAAACTTGTCCGTGTGAAATTTATTTCACCTATTTGTCTCGGATAAGCTCTATCGGACCAATATCTGCCCTCGTACTTTCCAATCCGACGTTTGGAAGTAGTAATTCTAGGTAAAATGCTGCACTGGATAACAATGCTGTAATCGAATAAAATGGATTTCACCTTATTCTGTAATGTAATACACCATTAGCTCCTTAACAATATCAATAGTATGTATATGTTGAAAAACGTATATAATTTAAAATAAAACAGATAGAATAGCTATGTAAGTTTAGGGTAGCTATGATTAGTTTTTTTTGTTTTTACCCTTATGGTTAAACGGGTTGACGGATATCAAATATATTTTGGTCTAAGGATATTATGTTATATTTGTTGTATGTCGCACCCGCCCACGGCACAATGGTGTCCCGGACCTGTGGGAGGCGTGCGCGGAGTCGAAGCGAACGCGTAGAGGCCCTTTCGACAATTTAATGAAATGTAAGGGGTACACCCTTACATTTCATTAAATTGTCCTTGCCCGTGTCATAGAACGCGCACAGAGACAGCACCCGCTAGGTACAAGAACTATTGGAGATTGATGGGATCTGAATATTCTGGGTTATAGAATTGAAATGATGGACTATATTTATGTTATATTATTAGTATATTTTATATTTTTAATTATTTTGATATTTTGGTCAAAGGCTGATTATTATATATCAAATATATTTTGGTCTAAGGATAATGGATTTAAAGGATACATTTTACCAGAGTAGAGTAAAATGAAAGGATTGAATTCGTCTTATATAACGGATAATAATACGTTTGCCGCGCGGAAAAAGCCTACTTCTTCTAAATTCAAATTCAAATATTTTATTGTCATATTGTGAGTTAGTTATAAAGGTCTTAAGGTTAAGTTAAGTACATCACAATCAACCGCTATGCGGCGTACAATTTTATGTTAAAATTACATTATTAAATAATTGTCATTGAATGTAACAAAATAAATAAAAGCAAAACATTGAAATATATGAGAAACGAGTACAATAGAGTAAATAGAGTAAAGTAAATATTAACATTATATAACAGTTGTCTCCTCTTGGGAAATGCCGTAGAGTCAAACTTGTTAAAGTGCCCTTGCGGCCTATTTACAGAATAAAGATAATTATTTCATTACAAATTATAAGTTATTAGTTATTTGGCGTTCAGACAAATATTCGTGGATGTTATAGTACGCCTTCTCCATGCACCACTTATATAATTTCTGCTTATTCTATAGTTACAAAATGGATACATTAAAATCAATTTTTGATATTCGTTTTCATTCCGAAATGCCTAATCAAAGATTTGGCTCATTGAACTGTGAAATTACTTAAATTTGTTGCAGCTGCATTGCAATAAAAGCTGTTCGTCATATTTACACACTGAATACATAAATGTATTTTTTCTACTCGTGAACTATAAATCTGTGACTATCATACATAATCATACTAAAAAGACATACATTTAGATTGAACCATCACTCTATACTCTATGGTTTATATCATATGTCACTGAACTATAAATACCTATATTATATAACTCCGCCCCGAACTATACTAAATTTCAAAAAAATAACGCAGTGTTTGTGCAATTATTTTAAGCTATGTTTCATTTACATTTATGGATTTAGATAGCTAAGTTTTATGTATTTATTATTGACGTTTATGGGTTACTCGCACAAAAAGTATTGCATGCAATAGTTATATAATTAGCTTTGTAAGTCTCGTACCTTAAACGCGGTACTCGACTGGAAAAGCATACATTATATAAAGATTGCATAAAATACTATAATAGATTATTTTTATATAAGGCCAATCAGTATAAGTAAGTAAGTTAGCAAAATGAGGAAATCTATATAATATTATTTTCCTCCGTTCAGCAGGTAAGTCAAGTGGAAATAAGAGAATAGACAGCATAAAAAAGACGTCACTTGTAATATTGACATAAAGTATATTCTTGCTTGATTCGTTGGCCTTTTGTGGTTGTACGTACATTTCATTTATCGGAAAATCTGAAAACAACTGAACAACCTTACCAATAAGATCTTAAGATTCACATTGCGGCATAGAAAATGTACGTAGTGTAATACCTACGTAAAGTCGCTTAAGAGGCCTGTCTATGTATGGATCACAAACGTGGCTTCTATTTTATTGCAAATCTAGAAGATGTCTGCAATTAAGTTTGTGGAGTAGACAAAGTCAAAACCTCTCCTTTTTCTTCATCGTAGTCGGTTAAAAGTATCCTATAACCATTTGTGGATACCCAGCTACTTGTGTACCAAAAATAGTTGAAATCCGTTTAGCCGATTTGGCGTGATGAAGCCACAACGACACATAGGACAAACATACTTTAGATTTCATTTTTACAACTATATAAGAATAAAAAAATAAAAAATAAAATTATACATGACAGTAGCATCGAGAGATTTTTTAGAACCTGACTTTGAGCTGAGTAGGTCTGGTCCGACCTCTTGACGAATAATAAAATTCGGCATAGGGAGCGCAAACCCACGAATGAGAATGTCATGCAGCCACTTACAGGTGGGGAGAGACACGATGCGCAAGGCACAAGAACTACGGAGGTAGTTTGAATAAGGGATCGAATACTTAAGCTTAATTATTTTTTCCATACAAAATAACTAGTATTCAACATCGGTATCTCACATATTGTTAGAGATTTTTGTATTTTAATGAGCTTAATTCAAAGTAAATAATGATTACCAAAATACTTTTAAACAAAAAAAATATCGAGAGTTTGGTAAGATATTTAATTTTAAAGTAATACCGGTAACGATCCCTGGTTTGAATCGGTACAACCTGACCTCTGGTGCGGAAATAGAGAGACGAGTTTGCATCGTAAGGACTCTTAAGCGATATACCTACAATCTCGAGGGTGAACACCCTTCTAAAAATAGATTGTCATTGGTTAGGAATGTATATTCTACATGAGGATGGAACAGAGTTTTAGAGTGGAGGGTTAATTGCAACTTCAAAGTTACCCACGCTTGTCAGCTACAGTTAAAAGTGTGGGTGTAATAAAATATTCATGTTTGGAATTACCGAATTGTAGCCGAATGGTTTTAGTGAAAACTTACACACATATTCAAAGCATGGCGCCGATTCTACGTTCCTGGAAATGAATTTTGTGGAGGTTTGGTATCTCGTATATATGTATTTTTTGATTAATTTCGTCGAATCCGTAGAGCGGGCGCGAGTATACGTATGTTTACGGTTCATCACGGTTTTATTTATTTCTAATCTAAAATATTGACTGCAATATTCATAATAATGAAACACTATGATTTTCCGCGGTTTTGCCAGATTGGGCTACTATTTTGTTTATCCCTTGGAAAACCATGCTTTTTTTCGCGATTAAAAGTAGCCTATGCCACTGTCCAGCCTCTATTTTATCCATATGCAAAAAATCACGTCATAATATTGCCACAATGTACAAAACATACAGTGGGCTGACACGTTTGATGTTTCCGTAAATGCCGCCACCGCAAAGCCACAGGTGCTGGACCTAGACATACAACTCTGGCCCAATATTACAGGGTTCTATGTTACATTTTAGGGCCAGTTAAAATGAGACTATATGTCACTACGACAATGTTCAAACTTCAATTCTCTAAGAGTGAAGCATAGAACTCTGGAATATTGGGTCAGCGATGTTCTGAGCTACTAACTAATATGGACTATGCAGCTCGGGCTCGTCCCTCCCGCGTCTCGCCCCTTGCACCCCGCACGATTGCTCTGTCTAGTCGACTTCGTCGGATGACTGCATTGATTTCGAGACTATGCTATTGTCCCCGTTATCGTACGAAAGACACACCAATGAATACACTTTCGACAAATGTACTTGTACAATTACAAATGTACTTGTAGTAAATAAATACTGAAGTACGAAGCCTAAACTAATCTAAACGCGTAAAAAAACTTTTTCTTAACTTCGTTGCCATGGTTACGTCCCCTGAGTTACTCTTTAAAACTACGATAATATAGTTGAATTATCGATAAGATGGAATTGCATTTGTAGTGGTTGTACCGTTTGCAACAAAAGGAGAATAATTTTCTCTTAACTTAATAAAATGACATACCCAAGAAGTAGAATAAGTAGTAGTCCTCTGTTTTTTTCTTTTATTCGCTATCATGTTCTTCATCTGAGCTGTCACAAGTATTGATAATAAAATTGTCTGTTATTTGATCCATTTCTCCTTCCTGACATCGATATTTATTTTCTTCACTTTCGACGTGGTGACAAATATTTTCCCAGTCCTCAGCAGTGATGGTATTCATTCGTTCAGTTGCTAAACTCATAATGCCTTGCATGTTTAATGAAACGTTTCTTTTTGCTACATATCCTTTTACCATGGACCAAACATTTTCGATCGGATTGAATATCGGGTGATACGGTGGCAATCGTAATACGGAGTGGCCATGTTCTTTTAAAATTGCATCTATGTGGTACTCGCGAAACCGCTCTTTATTTTGTTTAATTAATTCATACAAACTGGTTTTGTACATCAACCGGTTATACGAAATGTTGTGTTCTGTCAACCAATCCATCATTTCTTGTTTATTAGAATTTGACGTTGGAGCACGATTCAAAAGTTTGTTGTGATAGGACGCATTATCCACGATAAGTACGCTATTCGGTTTGAGGTTCGGTATTAATTTTTCTTTTAACCATTTTTCGTAGTTGACAAAGTTCATCTGGTCATGGTAATCTCCCGTTTTTTGGTTTGCCTTAAACATTAACAAAGCGTTGGGAATAAAACCATCTTTTCCTCCTGCGTGCACTATTATTAACCGCTGGCCTGTACTGATTTGTTTTTTTACACCAAATTCTGTTCCATCGGTCCAAGCTTCTCCGGACACATGTGAAGTGTGGATGTAGGTTTCATCAGTATAAACTAGTGGTCTATCTTGAGATCGATATTCCGCAATTTTGATAAGGTAATTTATTCTTAGCAGTCGTATGTTGTGTTTTTCCAGTAATATTTTTCGGTTGTCCTCGGTCTTTTTCCATTTAAATCCTAATTTTTGTATTTGTTTTCGTAAGGTGGAAATGCCAAATTTGTAATCTATATCGGATTTTAACACAGAGTCGAGTCCCTTTAAGGTTG
This sequence comes from Hedya salicella, assembly GCA_905404275.2. Lineage (NCBI taxonomy): Eukaryota > Metazoa > Arthropoda > Insecta > Lepidoptera > Tortricidae > Hedya > Hedya salicella. Next base: position 32,767,126 of record FR990097.1, read on the forward strand.
GAAATTGCTTATGGGACAGATGAAAATTGTATATAGTTCTCCGGATGACTTCCTGATCAAAATCGTCTACTGCTGATGACGGACAAGGACGCAACTTTTTATTCTTCGGGGAGGTGAATTTTTTTGTTGTTGCGAATTTCTCGCTGTTGCTCTCAGTCACAATGTTATAAACAGTAGAGAGACAAACACCTGTAGCTTTTTCAACTAACTGGGCAGCGGTGTAAGGCAAGTTTAAATTTTTCGTCAGTTCATTTTCAAAATATTTATAACAGTTGAAAATTATTTGCTTACTTTGACTCTCAATAGGACCAAAATTACTTACAGCCATATTTTTTTTAAATATAGAAATTATTCGTAGTCGTACGGGCGGACACAATAATTAATTGAGAATACAATCTAATCAGATGTAAAAATATACGCACAACGTAAATAATATTGACAATTTCACACTGACATTATTTTTGTTTTTAGTTCTTCGATATATATATATATATATATATATATAACAACCTCTTTGTATGCTGATAGTACAAGAAAATAGAAAATTCAAATATAGAATGCCTGTAAACAAACAATACTACTACATATGCAATTCCACGCTCTCGATGATTCAACTATAAACGATTCACAGGCAAAAAAAACAATTGCAGGTTCATTTTTCAAGGACCTAATATCTCGTCAATAGGCTAGAAGCCTTAATGATTAGCACAACAAGAAGAAAAAGTTGAACCACTTAAAGCTAAGAAAATAATTAAGTATATAGAACATTTAGGAACTGAACACACGGGAAAATCCAAGTATAGGTATATATATAATATAAATTATAGTAAAGTGCAATACATGGAGTTGAAATATTTCCTTTGCATTTTCAATAGTCAGTGTAATTTTTGTCAAAATCTTATTTTAACAGCAACCAATACAATTCTTAACCGAAGTACTTATGTACATCTAGCTACTCAAATGTTGCGTGCGCGAGTGGTATAAAAACCTTAAGGTACAAGCACAAAGAACCTCATTGTCTTCAAATACACAATTCGACGTGTTTAGGGTTCCGTAACGGAACCCTAGTTTTTTTAAGTATTTCTTTTCAATTTCTGCTCGTTAGTTCTATTAACCGTATTGAGACGATCTAAATTAGTTAAATCTTAAAATCACCGAAAAATCCGTATAGCGTATATTGTAGAGCATAATGTATTGTTTATTATAATAGGTAAGGGGTTCGGCGAAGCGGTAATCTACAAACATTTAACAGCACAATTTGTAAATAATTAAGACTGAAATACTAAGCCGAAACTAACCTGTCGACATCCCGAATTCAACACATTTCGTGTTATTGGAAAGGTATAGAATTCCTAGGATCTGACTTTAATAAGCACGTTTCCAGAAATGTCACACATTTGCCGTATGGACACGACCTAAATAGTATTCAAATCACCGAATAATCCATAAACCGTGCATCCATTATTAATTCCGTGGAGCCGTAGAGCGTTCACGGGTACACGTGTGTTTACGGGCCATCACGGTGTTGTTTATTCTAATAGGTATTCGGTTGTGCGAAGCGGGGCAATATCGCCGGTGGGCTGGCGTGGCGCCAAACGCTTTTTCGTTCAAAGAACGACCGTGGAACGTCGGTACACAATAATATGTTTTGTTGAAGTACCTATATTTGTTGGGAAATGTGATGCTCGTAACCTTTTTTTTAGTTATAAGAGGGTATAGCGAAAACCAGGGACAATATCGGCTAGCGTTGAGACTCTATATGCATAGTGCATTGCGGAATATTTAGTAGAATAGTCTTTTTATTAGCTTATTTGAGTGTCCCACTGCTGAAGAAAGGCATCTCCCTTATCTCGACGCGTCCAGATAGTCCCATCTCAGCCTAGGCCTGCTTCGTCTACGTTGCACATCTTGTGGCACCCATTTAGTGACCACACTAGCCCACCTTGCAAGCGACAGACGTACCCGGCCCAGCCCCACTTTAGCCTGGCGGTTTTTTAGCCAACTCAGTTATTCGTGTTATAAACGTAGCGTAGTTTTAATTATATTTATTTTATTTATTTATTAAAAAAAACCGAAAAAAATCTCAGTCCGAGCAGGACTTTTCGAACTACTGTTATTTTGTTCTGCTAAGGTAATGTTTAGACCTTAGAGGAAGGTATTCTTAATTCTAATTACAATAATTTCTGGGCACCGACAGAACTCTCATCCTGTTTGTGTGTTTGTCATATTTTGGATTATGATTTAGATATCGTTCTACCGCAACACGTGTAGTGCGAGCGCAACATCACCAACCGTCCCAAGTGACAGCTGTCAGTTCCGGTGTCTAATGGCCGCATCCCCAGCGCTCGGTGTTACGGCACATACAATTTCAATCGATCGGAAATTAAATGTGCGATACTAGTATAGCTAGCGTCATTAAGCCAATTCTGTCGATGCGCCTTCACACTTAATTCATGTACACTGACAAAAAAACCGATTGAATCAAACAAGAATCTTGTTCCACCAGATCATATCAAGTGCAAAGGTTGCAGCAACAATTTTAATTTGATTACTGCAACATTATCAAAGATTGTTTTTTATTTCAATAGTTGTACATCAATGTAGAAACATTTAATTTGTATAACTTTATAATAATAATGATTTTGGATTATGATTTTTTGATATCGTTCGCCGGCAACACGTGTAGTGTGAGCTCAACACACAGCTGGTAATCTTGGTATAACAAAACGCGTACGTTAGCGCCATGTTGTTTTTAATGTTGACTGACGTTTTTCTCTGCTGTGATTAGCTGTTGCTTTGTCAATACACTCGTCTTGTCATCTATCTATTATTCGTCGAAATTCATTCTGCCACTGTCACAGTAAAGTGTTATCGAGTGATGTCCTTGTGTTTATCCTGTCTTGCTTTTTCCAAAATATTTTTTAGAGTGGTGTGTTTGTACAACTTTGTGAAAGGACGCTATTTTACACCATTTCCCGTGCTGTCAGAAAATACTTATTACTTAAGTGATTGAAGTGTTTAAATCGCCCGCAGAACTAGCAAACATTATGTCCATATTCATTTTGTTTCTTTGACTGCGCCGAGCACAAAACTATTCTCAGTCATTTCATTGCTCGGACTGTCCGATTTACAGTTATGAATTGGTGCAACACAACCAACAAAAAGGGGACAGAGGGGTTACTCCGAAACTAGTTAGTAGGGTTAGTCGTTTTTTCGGGTTTCGGAGTGGCCCCTCTGATGTAGTCCGATTAAAAAACCGCGTATTACTTGCAATACAGAAGAAAGCTTGCGACAAATTTAAAAAGAAATTGAAAAATAAATCTTTTAACAAATAATGTGTTTTTTATTTTTTTGCCATTGAGGTATAATTCTCAGCATATAATTTGGTCACGTAAATACAAAAGTTACGTGTTCAAATGTACGTGCCGGGAACTATTCATTCTAAATATTAGACCTCATTCAATGAACCTAGACCGCTTTGGCTGAATACGTTGCCATATAGCAATCTCGTATAGAAAAAAAAATAACGTCAGTCAACACTAATCGTACAGATTAAATATAGTTGCCTAGTGCAAATAATATTTGTTTCTGAATTGGCAGTCTGATACGTAGTACCTCTTATTAGTCTGTGGCTCAACATAACCAACCGTCCAAGTTACAACTGTCAGTTCCGGCTCTGTAATGGCCGCCTTCCCAGCGCTCGGTGTTACGGCACTTAAAAATTTGATCGTTTGGAAATTAAATGGGCAATATTAGCGCCATCAAGCCAATTCTGTCGATGCGCCGTCACACTTATTTCATGTATTGGGTATAACTAAGTTAGAAATCAATCATTGCCTTGTTTCTAATATGCCTTCTAACTATAATAATAGTTTAAATTATTTACCTGATTTGTTTGTCGTAATTTGAATTAAAAGTATTTTCAATATTTTTAAGGCATACTTTTGTTCGTGCAATGAAAGCCTTATTTAATTTACGCAAACACCTTTAAATTATTCACGTGACGATTTAAAACAAGTAAACTTCTTTCTTGGAAAACTAATCAAATCTGAAGTCATATTATACCAGTTGAACGAAATGTTCTCATAACAAAATTAAATTCCCACACTCGTACTGGTGTATTCGTATATCTAAGTTCTTATGAGAGTTAAACCACTGGATATGGTAACTGGTCATTTTTTTTCAAGTTCTTTTAGCCAGCAGCGAGCTAAACAAACACTAGGGAAATACTTTTGCTTTATAAAAAAAAAAAACACTTTGAAACGAGAAAACATACACAAACAATTTACCGTATAAACTGACATGAATATTTGTTCATTCTTTTGCAGCTGCGTGCATAGGCTGTCTCCTGTTTAAAATGTTCTCAATATATCAAGCAGTATCGTATGTTAATATTAAATGCTGCTACGGGGTGTCATTCTTAAACTTCGCACACCTTCAGTTCGTCCTTAATATAGCCAGAGACACATGAAGTTTTGGTACATGTTCCAGATCACAGGTCAAAACACATTGGTCCATCAAGCAGGTTGTCGAAACTGACTTAAGAAAGAGCCAAGGGACACAGATTACATACAAGTTACGCGAGACCTATGAAAACTTATAGTTTATACGTGAATAGGGGTCATGTATAGTAGCGGCGAGTCCGTCAGCGCTGTGTTAGACGCTGACGCACATTTTGTGAATGGAAATTAGCAATAACATATTATAAAGTAAAAAATATTTTCTTTATTCTCTTGAAGAAGCGATTAATATAGTTTGATACACTAGCGAATTGTGTAAGAAAATTAGTATTAAATCCTGTACTGGAAATTACCTAACAACACACTCTTGCACGTTGAACGTCTACAGCGCGGATATTATTACTTCGCTGAGCCATGCAAATTGCTACTTCGCTTGCACCTGCACTGAATATGCTCTGCGCATATATTATGAGATGCAGAAAATTGAGTGTTATAACATCTTTAGTACTTAATTTGTTAAAAATGTTCACTCTCGTATAGTGAGATGCATATGGGGATCATATGCCGGTTATCTATTTCTTTTCTGATCATTATTATTATTTATAAATCTACTAGAGGCGTGACGTCAGGAAAATTACAAGGGAAGCCGAAGTCTATTATTCATTTACTCATATTTAAAGACAAAGGTTATAAAACCTTTACTTGGGCAACCCGGGGGGTTATTGCCTGAGGAAACTTTGACAATTGGTATCCGAATCAACTGAAGTCATAGCACATATAAAATAATGACACTTGATTCTGATTCTGAGCGTCAAACGCGTTAGGCAAGAGGAAGGCCGATGGAAATGGGCTAATATGGACGCCACGCCACTGGAATCTACAAAGACATAATTATTTTTACTTAAATCTCTTAGAGAAGTGATAAATATAGCTTGCTACACTAGCTAATTGTGTAAGAAAATTTGTATTAAATCTTGCACTGGAAATTACATAACAACACTGTCTTACATGTTAAATGTTTACAGAGCGGATATTATTCCTTCGCCGACGCAAATTGCCACTTCGCTTGTACCTGCACTGAATATGCTCTGTGCATACGTTATAAGATGCGAGAAGTCGGAATGATATTAATATCTTTAGTACTTAATTGGTTAACAATTTTCACTCTCATAGTGAGTTGTGTAAGTATGCTAGTCGTTTATTTATTTCCGTTCATATACTTTGTACTTTTTACGAATCTAAAGAGACATATTTATTGAAGAAGCTAATCTTATAATGGCAATATTTTGACGATGAAATACATTGCGTTCCATATTTCTTTTGTTTGGTCCCAACATTGACCAATTAAAAATGAAAAAAGCGAACGATCCCCATGTAAAGTAAATCAGGTTTGTTTGTCGTTTTTAGTTAAGTAGCACACTATTATAAAAATGAAATCTGTACATCATTATTTCATTATTATTTCATTATTTCGTTGTTTCATTAGTCATTGAATACTCTTTTACTCGACTACACTGAAGAAGAAAAAAGGGCCGTTATGATTTTTTCTCCTCCACGAACATCTTCTTCATGCTTAAATCACTGCAGCGATTTAAATGCATTTCGGTATAGAGATAGTTTAAAATCCTGAAAAGACCATGGGATAGTTTTAGTCCAGAAAATCATGTCATCATCAATGATTGATTCCCCGTACAAGTTTGTATGAGGAATCAATAATTAAAACATAGGCTAATTAGCTCTCGGTAACGCGGGCGAATCTGCGGACAAATATGCTAGTTCTGGAATACAATAAATTCATTTACTTAACACAAACCCGAATCTAATGGCCACCTGAATCGGGTCAATTGCTTGTTTTGGATAGACACGCCCAGTGTCTTTGATCTTAATAGATCAAATATGGTTAATGCCATACAAGGGAGTTAGGTAGCTAAATATGCTATAACGATTAGAACCGAGAGAAAAGGTTGAATACTAGGTTTTTCAATACTTAAACACACACAATAAAATAGTTAAAAATAAACACTTTTTTAAAGTTGCTCTAAACAGGGCGCAGTGCAAAAAGTTGGAGACATTAATTCACGTTTTTTTTTTTCAATGAAGGTTTCCGTTGTGCGACGAACTATTAACAATACAACAGGGATGACGACTAAATTTTAATAATTGGTCCGTATTGTAGATTAGGTAATTAAAAATATTGGACACGTTATTATTATTTTTTATGTAATCAAAAAAAAATGGGGATCCATTGAGTTAAAATGGCGCGTGACGTCACAGATTATAACTAGAAGTGACGTCACGAGCCTGGACTCCTAAACTTTGATGCAATTTATCTTAGTATCTTTTGAAAAAAACATTCATCGGGTTTGTATGGGTAACAACGGCTAAAGGTGCGTCCACACTTGTATCATTTGCTCCTATCCGTTCACCGTGCCGTGGCATGACTGCGTATCGCGCTGCTTGGACGCTCACTGCCGGCGCGCCGATCATACCCCACTCTTCCGATATAAGTGTGTGATACGCGTAGCAAATGGATTTCGAGCGATTGGATCGGCGCAACGTCCAAACGCGTGATCGTGACACGCGATAATGCCACGCGACGATGATCTGATACGGGCAAATGATACAAATGTGGACACACCTTAGTAGTCAGTGAGCCTGTGTGTAAGTTTAAAGGATCGACCACACTGCTGCTCAAAATACGTTGACGTACCGTAAACGCAGTGACGTGACTTGTGCGCCACCATTTTAACTGATGCTGAAAAACCGCTGACAGTGCGTTTACGCCTCTGAATGGATGGAGAAAACGTGGCGCGCATAAGACACGCCAAAACGCGTAGACGCAGCGTAAAACTTCAATGCGGTAGGTATGTCTAAAAATCTTGATGCATAAATCTGCCGATGCAGCAGCAGTGTGGTCGATCCTTATGAGCGTTTATCCTAACTTCTTGGAAATTGCCCTGAGTGAACCAGATCCCGGTAGCTGAGGATGAGTTGCATAACTTAAAGATAACATCTGCTTAATAATAATGAATAAAGGAGTATACAAACTAAAATATAAATGTATCTTCTTCTTCTTCTAAAAGCTATATATATATATATATATATATATATATATATATATATATGTCCACGGAGCCCTTACGGCTCCGCAAAGCTTCTGCGATAATATGGGTCATATCATATTAGAAAAAATACACTAAAGATAAAAAAAAGGTTTCAGAGATAAATAAATATTTTACGAACATCACTAATTATTTTGCATCCTTTAAGGTGCTCCCTCACTTCTAGCTTTCGCCTTTAATATAACGTTTCAGAATCGATTTTGAGCATTACATTACAGTACTGCATTCCTTGATGCATTCTCTTTCCTCACTGATGTACTGCTCGACTCTGTAACGTTACATTACCGATGAATGCTCCAAGTGGGGGGCACCTTTAATTGAATCTACATAGTGTGGTGATTAGGTAAATTGAATTTAATATTGCCGTTGGTATTAATATATAAGGAATCAATTATTATATATTATATATATATATATTGTCACCAAAAGTGCTTTAACGTTATTGTAGGTATTGTGGAGAATGTAAATTACATAGAGAATATTACAACCTACGAGACAAACAGCTAGCACTTCCTGTGACCCCATATCCCCTACAGTATAGCTCTAAGCGATTCTGTATTCACCCCTCCCTCCTCTCCCACTTGTACATCTCACCTCCGCAGATAGCATTCCCGTTAGTGGGTTTGCGCTCCCCTTACTGGTAAGGCCTAGCCAGACCTACCTAGTTCAAAAAAATTATATTTACCCAAACATATACAAAAAAAACAAATAAATATAGTTTTTATTCTCTACTAAATGACTTAACAGTATATATATACACTTTAATTTAAACAAAGTTAATTTATATTTAAAGTAGTCGCCTCTGCGGCGTAGGCCTGTCCTACTAAGCTTTCCACATTTTTCATTCCCGTGCCTTTTGCATCAAGCAGGGTCCACATCTTTGGTTCAAAATGTCTTTCCAGGATATATAGTAATAGATGGACGGAACGCTTAACATAATCGATCGAGAATGCTTACCAAGGGTCAGGAAAAAAAAGGAAGACCAAGTAAAAAGTGGAAGGATATACTGAAATAACTGTTAAAAATGCTGTTTATACGAAATGACTAGTAGTCAGTCATTCAAACCAGACAATTAATTACACCACAAAGGTTTCCTAGGCGTTTTACATTTTCCCAATATTTTGCAAAAGGCCTTTTGCTTCCGAAATGAGCCGTTTCTGACCAGTCCTATATTATGTTTCAAAGGTCAGAAGGGCAATTCAAGTTTATTCCAAAGTAGTAATAAACGTTATAAGTCGTCGTTGCTAACTTGTTCTTGAAACGCCGCATTTTTATATTAGCCTATGAAAATTGTTGTTTACACAAAATATTTGCGTAATGTTCTCACTTGAATTTTACTGGCGCAGTACTTAGAGGTACGTTTTTAATACTAAACTAGTTTTTTAATAATAAATTTTATGCAACATATATTTTATACTAGAAGTCGCCCGCAACTTCGTGCGCGGAGGTGAAAAAGTCATAAACCCTCTTTTTTCAACAGCGCAGTCGGTTAAAAAATATCCTATAACCATTTGTGGATATTCACCTACCCGTGTACCAAAAATAGATGAGATCTGTTTAGCCGATTTGGCGTGATGAAGCCACAACGACACATACGGACGTACAAAAAATCCAAGACACAATATTATTCTATTCAGTGACCTCCAAATAGTCCGTTACTAATTTTTTTTTTAAATATCTGCAATGTACAGACATTTAATTTTTACAACTTTATAATAGTACTAGCTTCTGCCCGCGACTTCGTACCGCCTTAAATTCGTTTATCGCGGATGAGGGTATTTTTCCGGGATAAAAAGTAGCCTACGTCCTTCCCCGGGATTCAAACTATCTTCATACCAAATTTCATCCAAATCGGTTCAGCGGTTTAAGCGTGAAGAGGTAACAGACAGGCAGACACACTTTCGCATTTATAAGTAATATTAGTATGGAAGTATGGATAGATATAATTGGAATTACATTAATTTCAATTATATTAATTTGAAACCTTACTAGGGTTTGTCTACCTCCATAAGAAAAAACTGAACCCTTATAGGATCACTTTGTCATCCATCTGTCTGTCAATACCGTTTGTCTCAGCAACGTTTGCGGGGAGGAGGTATCAAGGAGGGGGGGGGGGGGGGCTTGAAGCTGTAAAAAAAGAAGCTTCTAAGTCAACGCAATCCACTAATCGGGCACTGTCTTCTTCTTCGAGCTGGCTATACTAAGCCCTGAGGTTCTCGTCTTTCATGCTTCACCTGGCTCGTTTGGCAGAGCTGTAGGTATATTTTTAAGTAATTATATTATAATAATTTCTTCTGTTTCCGCGATTATTACTCATTGAAATAAAACAATTTAACAGATTATATCGCGTATATTTTCTCATTTTAGTTCCCGACGTTTCGGAAGCTTTCCAGCTTTCCATGGTCACGGGTGGACTGAGAAAAGATGTATTTTCCTCTGTCAAAGTTACAATTTGTCCAAACTACCCATTTCTGAAAAATCACAAATAAAGGTGTACATACATGCCAGATGGGCCTAAGCTGTAAAGACAGTTACACATGTGCCAGAAGGGCTTAATTATTTTATTCTAATAATTTACCAAGCAGCATTTCACAAATGAGGCGTACTGAAGAGAAAAGAAACGCTGCAAAGAAATACTCCCAGGCTACCTCATTACTCATTATAATATTAAAAAAAAAAAACTAAAATGAGATAATATACGTGATATAATCCGTTAAATTGTTTTATTTCAATAATTATATTATGTCTAAATTGTGTTAAGGATATTCATTTCTATATAACTATGTCTTTTATCAGTTAATAATAATATGTATATGTGTAGCATATAAGCGCTTTGGTGTATAACTGTACGCTTGTGTGTGTGATTTATTAAACAATAAAGAAATAAAAAAATCCAAAGATACAGTAATTAAAAATATGTTTCGATACAAATTGTTTTTTCAGTTGTCATGAACTCGAAACTTGGTATGATGGTAGCTCTTAGAGCACAACCTACGAAATAAATGTGAAAGTCTATTTTTTTTATGTCTGTCTGTCTAAGCCCGTAACCGATACAAAATTAACCCACACCCTAATAGATCAGTGCCCACACCGCGTACACTTTGCTTAGGTACTCCTATGTGGTGTGGGGTAATTTTATATTGGGCTCTGCTAACACTGGATTTTTTAAGATATGGCCGTTTTTAGCGTATCGTTTGTAAGAAGCAAATTCAAATAAGTAAAATATCCAAAAAGTAATGTAGGTGGTAGTCATTTTTATAACGTCATAACTGAGATGCCTATCACCGTACTAGAACCTGCCGCCGGTGCCGATATCCGAAAGTGAACTTTGATTCCGCTAAATGCAAGGCACTAGGCGGCCTCAGTCCTGATGAAGTTGGAATACATTGACGCGCATCATGCGTAAGAAACGAAAGTTCTCTTCTTAAGCTGCGCAATCGTTGCAAAGGTTGCTAGCTCTCATTCTGGTACTCAGTGACTTAAATCATTCGCTTGGATCAAAATTAGGAGTTTTTTGTTCTTGTAGTATAATTTATTCTGTGATTAAATACGAGTATCGTTTTTCGGGTAGCTTCAAACTATTTCCTATCAGCTAATATTTTACATTGGTAGGCTCGCTCGCTCTCGTAGTGTGTATTCCCTGGAAATTATAACTGGCTATTGCTGAATCAGCTTGCTACTTTTTCGGCCTCATAGTCACTTAAGTATATCATCAGATGATAGTGGGGTCAGTCGTTGGTCAGTTTATGAATTATAAAAAAACCGATCAAGTGCGAGTCGGACTCGCGCACCGAGGGTTCCGTACAAAATATACGCTACAAATGGCCGTATCTATATAATCCAGTGTTATCAGAGCCCCTACTCCTAAGCAAAATGTATGCGGTGCTCGACCATTTTATATTGGTTACTGATATAGAAAATAGTTTTTCAGATTTATTTTGTTGATTGTGCTATAAGAGGTTCCTTCATTCCAAATTTCAAGTTTCTAGAACAAGGAAGTACCCTACCAATTTCAAAGAGTGTCGAAATATACGTTTTTTGCTGGATAAACAGCCGTATCCTTTGTTTACGTAAACTTAGAAGTTTGATTTTTTCACAGCTTCAAGGGACCGTAGACGTGAGTATAAACTTTTAATTTTAACTCGATACCTTCGAAGTGTTCCCGAGATAAAGGGTCTTGAAAGATAGACGGAAAAACGGATGGACGGACGGACAACAACGTGATCCTATAAGGGTTACGTTTTTCCTATTGAGGTACGGAACCCTAAAAAACATGGAAAACAGGTCACTATAATAATAATAATAACTATAAGCGCATGGCTTCTATTTTAACTCGTCCTGCCGTGACTTATTATTTTGTTTTAGCATAAGAGGCTAATGTAAACTCAGCCTTATCGGTACCCCAATGACAAAAGTGACATAAACAGTAATTCCGTCAGCTCTGAACTTTTGTAAATGAAGTGTGAAAGTTTCAAGTACCTGCTTACTCCTTAAAGGTAATTTAGCAGCTTCTTTCTTGAAAATGTAAATGGCTATTATAAAAGTTTCCTAAAAATGTGTCGTAACTCTTCTTTAGTTTGCTTTTCGTAACAGCATCAGAAGAGAAAATGTTTTCTTTTTAATTCTAAATATTTAGTGATACTTTTAAAACTTAAATTGTAAAACTATTTTTGAGGTTTATTTACAAAATAAGTATCAAGTGACTTCACAAGTCACTATTAAACAAAACATTTTTTGTTCATTTATTCCACTCAATATTTTTCCCGCGTCTTTGCACGCGTGGCACTGGAATATTGCATATTCTGTGGAATAAAATAATTAAATGATCCCAAAGAAAAAAAAACCGGGATACGCCGATGTTTATATTATATTTACCTTTCCTTTTTTTATATAATAGTCAACTTGCATCAATTCTGATAAAGATACATTGAATTTGGTCCTCAAGGGTGGTTATCTATTTCTCTTTAAATTTGCTCGTATGTTGCAATCTGAATGAAGTACGTGGTGATCAGCTAGTCAGCCATTTGACGGTCACTGAATCGAAAAAAAATAATCGTTTTTTTTTATATGTTTGTATGTGTCGTTGTGGCTTCAACGGCTAAACGGATTTCGACAATTTTCAGATAGTTATAGGATACTACTTTGCTACTATAAAATGCAAGGTGCCTTCTTCGTCGGTGGAGAAAAACAAAATCGCTTTTTTTATATCGTAGTCTGATAAAAAGTAGAAATTCGTTTAGCCGATTTGGCGTGATGAAGCCACACCAAATCATTACAAACATAAAAATCTACAAATATCCAAATAAAAATAATTCGATTCAGTGACCTCCAAATAGTCCGATAGAATATGTATTTTTCAAATAACTCCAACGCATACACATTTCATTTTTACAACTTTATAATAGTATAGATGATAGTGTTTAGTGTCACCTAAGAACATTAGTTGAGATACACTCAATTATTAACGTAATAAACTAAAATAAAACCATACCTGTTGCGATAACTCTCTATCACAATTTCACAATCCTAAACCAGAAAATGTTCCACGCTGCCATATGTTTTGTTCATAGCTTTTAAAACACCCACTCAAATGTTGTTGGAACCACTCCAGAATGAGCTTAGTTCTAACTAGGGTGTCCAAGCAATTTCCCGGCACTCCGGACTTCGCGAGTGCCATGTTATAACACTACTTACGGACGGTCGAGATTCCGTCGGTGGAATACGGAATAGTGTGGGCACTATTACAAGGCTTAAGTGCCCTAGACACTGTCAGTTTACCTGCTGGACACAATATATATAATGGCATGTTGTCTAACATTGATAAAGGCGACGCATTAATAGATTCAAGTCTGTTGACAATATCCTACAGCTAACTGGTTTAACTTAAAGTATCACTCCTTATAATAGTCAGGAGTTACCTTGTAAGAGTCTTTAGGACCACTATATTTCAAATTAATAATTTTATGTTGCGGATCGAAATCTATTGTACCACAAAATACCTGCATCGCTAGTTTGAGGCCTTAAAAATTGTTACACAATGCTCGTAAATAGACATATGTTACTCTCTATAATGTTATATCTAGCGAAAATCACGTTTAGTTGATGATCCAAGCGTAAAAGAAAAACATATTGACAAATATAGCAAAATCACAACAAAAACGAATTGCATAAAGGATAAGGATTTTGAAAATCTAGTCTGGTGACTTATAAGTTGGCTAGCGATGATGTATCAATATCGGACGAAAAATTGATAGTCAGTGTGGACCTTAACTTACGTGTGGATTCATTAACACGTCTTCTACAGATGGACTTGGGTCGTCAAAGCCCTGGAAGTCTGCAGTATATAAGTAGTATCCAGCAGCGTGCTGAGTCAATATAGCGTGTTATTTCGCACGAGTGCAGTTTTTTAAATAATTTATTGACCAGCGATGGCCATGTACTGGGAAGTTTTTTGACAATGATTGTTAACCCTAAATTTTTTCTCGGGGCACGGTAATGTCCCCACCAAGTCGAGCAAAAATAAACACAAAGACACGCCGTACCGTCCTTTCCTCGAAACCATTGATGATATTGTTCGATCCTAAAGTTTACTTAATATTATATCGTTGTACATTTCTGAAAAATTTATATATTTCATCTCTCTCTTCCGCTTTCACACTCTTGCAAGAGTGGTCGTAGTCATCAAATCATGAGTACTGCCAAGCTTCACAATCCTTCATCTACATTTCTGAGAAAACAACTCTTTCTTAGAGAATTCATAGGCCACGCTCGAAAATTGCATTTAGAGCATCTCGTGATTGCCTTCAATTGCCCCAAGTGCTTGGTTCATATGTCTTAATTTCTTAATTAAATAATGAATTGAAGAGAAAACCTTCTAGTTCCATCTTATTGATGAGCATACATCTCAGTGTTTTTGTTAAGCGCGGCGCGTCAGAGATTGTGCGATGAGGATTTCTAAACACATTAAAACGTTAATTACCTTGTTCAGTGAACTGTATTAGTCAACCACTAAGAGTTATAATTAATTACCGTCGAGATAGTATTTTTATAATTAGGCATGGGTCTGTCCACGGTACCTCGCGTTACTTCGGAGCCGTCATATGATAAAACTGCATGACGTTGAATACATTTCACCCAAAATGTATGCTGTGCAATATGAGGTTCAAACTAAACAAAGCAGTGTAAGTACAAACATGATTAAGGCCAAGCCTGTATTAGTCTCAATGTAAGACTAAACGTTAGTCAGAAGAAATATACTCGTAATAGGCATAAAAGTGTCGATAACTCGCGTTATCGCGAATGAATATGGTGCTATATGAGCCACTTATGTACTTATAGTGATAAAATTCGCAATGAAATAAATAAGTACATAGCTTTTAACTGAATAAAACTCTATACACATATACAGACTAAGCTGGTAGAAAGTACTATGAAACACTGCAAAGCAGCTTTCTAAAATTTTCCAAAAACAACCCTTTGAATGCCAAAGACGGCAAATCGCGTCGACAAAATTGTTGACACTGGCGCCATTTCTTATACAATATATATTTTGTTCCAAGCTTGGCGTATGGGACACATATTTCCATCAACGGCAACGAGTAGGACACTCAAAGAAATTATGAAGTGATGACAGTTCAGAAAATTCTATAGGCCATATGCCAGTACTGTGACTTATACAGCCTATCTATATCTAAACTATTATAAAGTTGTAAAAATGAAATGTCTGTACATTGAACATATTTATAAAATAATATTTGTCAACTGTCAATTTGTTTAAGGTTTTTTTTTTTTACGTTTGTGGCTCCATCACGCCATATCGGCTAAACTGATTTCAACTATCAACTATTTTTGGTACACGGGTAGCTACCCCTACTAAATACCCAGCTGGGTATCCACAAGATGGTCATAGGATACTTTTTACCCGACTACACTGAAAAATAAATAGGTGTAATGACTTTTATCCTCCACGAAGTTGCGGGCGCCTTCTATTTCCTTTATACAAACTTGTTCTTTTGTTTGTCCGATTTTCAAGCAATTGCGTGATTTTTCGCATAAGATTCACAGTTGTCAATAAGTAATTGTTCTAGTTAATCTTTCTCGCCGTCGGACACACATACACACACGCACTCACGCACGCACGCACGCGAACACACAGAAACACACATACACACACACACACACACACACACACACACACGCACACACACGCACACACACACACACACCATTTGTGTATATATCAGTTTAATGGTCACCGTTATTTTCATGGTTCACGTTACTATGTATAAATAATTAAACTGTAATTTGCGAAAACGAAGCTTCCTGACATAACTACATAACAACTAATAGGAGAGGACTCGACCACTTTGTACTTACCACTCAAGGTATATATATATACGGAACAAAAGTATTAAAGTATCTCGAATTGTAAGCTACTTTCCTTTTGTCAAATATTAGGCAATAATGTAGGTACTTGTGTTTTTTTTACTCTATCCGCATTTAGACTAATGACTGGGTCTGATATGGATATTACGATTGGCAACACAACACACTGAACGATTCTAAAAACACGAAATACTCGCAATATGAAAATGAGTTCTGAAGTGCCGCCGGCGACACCAAACTTTGATGAGCTTCGGAGCCATTTAGATTCATAGCCTTTGCGATGACATCTGGATTGCTTATTCGACGTTCTACTTTTCTATTTTCATCGATATTCGCGTGATAGTTTTCCGATGACTTATTATTATTACTATCGTAAATTCTCTAGTTCGTACCTACTCGTGTGTTGTATAATGTTATGTTATTGCGTGTAGGTTTAAACTTGATAAAATTATTGAGAGCAACTAAGGAGGCAAAGCCCCATTGCTCTAGGAAATAACTTCTTTAATAAAAAAAAAACTTCAACAAAAAGGAATAAAAATTTCTTCTGTTTCCGCGACCGGGTGTTGAGTCAACCCGTGACCATGGAAAGCTCAAAAGCGCGATATAATCCGTTAAATTGTTTTATTTCAAAAACGAATAAATTTAATTTTGTGATATAATTACAAATACCAAAGCGCAAAGAACAACTCAATCATTTACACTCGCGGTCCACACCAGGAATCGAACCCGGAACCCTTAGATTACCGGTCCAATGTCTCAACCATACGTTATTACCCTTCTAACGCTTCTGTAAAACTGCGGGTGTAGTATAATAGGTTATAGGAGTTTTAAGTACACTCCAATATTACTTTTTAAATAGCTTATATTGTGTCCCACTGCTGAGCAAATGCCCCTCTCAAGAGTCCTAGAGTACAGTCGTAAATCTAAACTTACGTCCATCCTCCTCGGCCGACGGGGATACCGATATCCGTCGTCGGGCATCTACTCCGTAGCTGTTTTAGCCCACTTCTGCGAATGCCTCTAGAATTATGGCTGAAATATTCCCTCGCATTAAATTTGATTACCACATTACTTTTTGTTGCAAAAATTATAATTTTCATATTGTGACAAATAAAAAATATTAAAACAGTTTGTTAATTTTCGCATCCGCATTGAGTTGAGTTATAATTTGTTCACAAACAAAGTTGTACCTAAACAGTCAGGCCAATTACAAGACACATTTTTTGTTTTTCTAATTTTGAAATCTCAAGTCCTTCAGTATATAAATAGACTGGGATGAGGAATTAATTGATTTCGGTAAACAAACGAGTCCATTAACCCGGCTTCAGGGGGGATAGAGGTAACCTTCTCTGTCTTCCACTGGAGTAACACCCGTCTGGCGCGTCCATGTCGCGGGGGTGGGCACTATTCACTTCAGTAGGCCGAAGTGGGCTGGTGGCGAAGTTCAGACAGGGACCCAGTGCTGCGGGGTATAACGCGGCTCCCGTTACGGGTAACCAGGGTTACGGGCGAAAACCCTAACGGCTGTGATGGCGGAAATAGAGTCCATAGGAACGGTGGAGCAGGCGGATGGGGCATAACCAACAATGAGCCAACCTCACGTACTGGGGTGGAAGGGTCATGTTGGAGTTTCATTATCAGGCACGGTAATGAAATAGAGAAGGTTGAGAAGTCAACATCAGCGCTCACAGTCTAACACAGGATTAGTGCCTTGGCATCAGGCGGCAGCCGGCCGTAAAACAACATAGCCACTTATATTTCCTTGTCCATAATGAAAGCACAAAATAAGATAACGAGCACCAATACTAGGGCGTCCCCTCAAGCGACTGTCAAGGCGACAGAAATGTTAGGGCGTACCCCGTAAGCGACGGTCCAAGCAACACGAGCACATCATTGCGATTAGCAACCTGGAACATAGGTTCCATGATGGGCAGAAGTGCCGAATTAAGCGACGTCCTAAAATGAAGGCAACTAGATGCATGCTGCGTGCAAGAGACCAGGTGGAAGGGTGCAAAATCGAGAACTATAGGCAACGGGTTCAAGCTCATTTATAACGGCACAACTACTGGTAAAAATGGCGTTGGAATTATACTATCTGAAAATTTAACACAGCGTCTTATAAACATTGAGAGGGTCAGCGACAGATTGATAGCCGTGAAGCTGGCCCTTGAAGGGCAACCTTGTTTTAATATAATATCTGCATACGCACCACAAAATGGCACTACTGAGAGTGAGAAAAAAGTATTTTGGGAGGATCTTCACAACCTCATACAGAGTATACCACAAGAAGAAACTGTACACCTCGGCGGAGATCTAAATGGCCATGTCGGCACCAGTAATACTAATGTGGAAAGATGGCATGGTCGCTTTGGATACTGTACCCGCAACAGCGACGGGGAGACTATCCTCAATTTTGCATTCGGTTCCGACTTAGCAATCCTAAACACCATTTCAAAAAGCGAGAATCCCACCAAATCACTTACAAAAGTGGAGGACATGCTACTCAGATAGACTTTGTTCTTGAAAGGCGCAAACATCTAGGAAATTATAAGGATTGCAAGGTCATACCGGAAGAATCACTCACAACACAGCACAGGATATTGGTCACCGTGTACAAGCTTCCAAAACGTATTAAAACAAATAGGAAAGTGATACCCAAAATTAAATGGAGATCTTTAAACAAACCTGCAGGAAAACTGTTCACAGTGGAACTTTTTGAGAGCCTAAGCACCATGGACACAACAAGTATGACACCAAATGAAATGTGGAACAACTTTGAAAGAGTGTGTATAACAAAGGCAGAAGAGCACCTAGATCGTACAAGAAGCAAAAAGGGACCCAATAAAGAAACCAAAGGGTGGAATACAGAAGTAAAAGCGGTTGTAACAGCAAAAAAAGACGCTTTCAAGTTGTGGCAGTCTACCAAAGAGGATACTGACTTTGAAAAATATAAGGAAGTTAAAAGGCAAGCGAAAAGACAGGTTGCAATCTCAATAGCACAAACAAACTCCGAGTTTTATAATAAACTAAAATTGGCTAAGTCTGACTTAGATATACATAAAATAGCAAAAGCACGTTATAATGATACAAAAGACCTAACAAATATCAAATATATACAAGATAACAACCAGAAACTCTTAACAGAAGATGACGACATTAGAAATAGATGGACAGAGTACTACAAACACCTTCTGAACATGACTCATCTAAGGAACCATGATTACTGTAAACCGGAAGCAGTGCAGGGACCGTATCTGAACATAACTCCAGCTGAAGTTAAACTAGCAATACAGCAAATGAAAAACAATAAAGCACCGGGGCCGGATGAAATACCAGCGGAAGTCTGGAAGCACCTGAGAAATTGCGGAGTAATTTGGCTCCACGAACTGTTTAACAAGTTAGTTCAGGGCCACTCAATGCCTGATTCATGGCGCAATAGTATCATTATACCGTTCTACAAAGGAAAAGGAGATGTGCGGGAATGCGGTAATTATAGGGCGATAAAACTGATGTCACACACACTTAAAATCTGGGAGAGAGTGTTAAATAACAGATTGAAGCGCATTATAACATTAACACAGAATCAATGTGGTTTTGTAGCCGAGAGAAGCTCATCAGACGCTATTCAAACGATGCGGATAATGATCGAAAAGGCCAAAACAAACAAGACCAACCTTCATATGGTTTTTATCGACTTGGAGAAGGCTTTCGATCATGTCCCACGTGACCTTATCTGGGAAGCACTTAGAAAGCAACTAGTACCGGAGTACTATATTAAACTTTTACAAGATATGTACAAAGACATTACCACCCAAGTTCTAAGACCCGCAGGCAGGGGGGAAAAGTTTGAAATTAGAGTCGGAGTCCATCAGGGCTCCACGCTTGGCCCGCTACTGTTCAACACTACTATGGATCACCTAACAAAGTATTGTCAAAGATCGCTTCTTTGGAATATCCTTTATGCCGACGATGTCGTTCTCATCTCAGATAACGCACAAGAACTTCAGCAGAATTTCGATTCCTGGCGAGAGGCTCTTGAAACTAACGGTCTTAAAATCAGCAGGAAGAAGACAGAACACATGTCGTGCGTTTTCGATAATGTCACAAATCCAGACAACATAAAGATCGCAATGGAAAGTACACTAATGCCAACGGTTACCCAATTTAAATATCTAGGTTCAATACTCAGCAACGATAGCAAGATTGAATGTGATGTTTCTCACAGAACAACAACTGGATGGATGGAGTGGAGACAACTCACAGGCGTCATGTGTGACAGGAAAATGCCCCTGAAAGTCAAAGGGCACTTATACAAAACTGCCATTAGACCTGCGGTTTTGTATGGATCTGAGTGTTGGGCGACCAGCAAACAACATCGGAACAAACTCCACACTACAGAAATGCGCATGCTACGCTGGTCAGCGGGTGTCACACTACTCGACAAAGTCCGAAATGAGTACATAAGAGGAAGTTTCAAAGTCGCTCCGATTGTAGATAAGGTCGAGGAGAAACGCCTGAGGTGGTATGGTCATATCCAAAGACGCTCTGATGACCATATGGTGAAGCTTGCCCTCGACCTGCCGACTACAAAACGTTCCCGTGGCAGACCACCCGCCACCTGGTGGACGACGGTCGAAAAAGACCTAAAAGAAGCTCGTTTAGATAAAGGCTCAGCACAAAACCGTGCTAGATGGAGATTGCGGACAAGGAAGGCCGACCCCAAGTAAATAGGATTAGGTCTAGAAGGAAGAAGAAGAAGGGATGAGGAATTAATGTAGAATAACAATGCGCAGTCATTGGGATGAAAAATTGCAGTTTTTTATTCTTGTCCAAAAGCAAATTATACGTTACCTTGTGATTCTTTACGGTTCAGTAAAGGAAAAAATATAGAAAACAATATTAAGTGTAGGTATACGCACTGTTTAGGGCCAAAATAAGAAAATGTTCGTACACTCTTCACTCTTCCATAAACTTCTGACACGGGGGCTGACTATCTCTCTGAGCGTTTTGGCATGGCGAATAGGTAATATTCTAACTAAGAGATGGCGTTATGTTGGCGACCGTTACTAATGCGCATACATGTTATGTTGAAATTATGACCACATAAATTTAGTTAAGCCAGTGACAAAAGTATACCTACGTAGTAAAGATATTAATTGCATACATATTCATCATTATTATTAGCCGTAAGGTGACCATTGCTAACCAAAGGCCTCCCCAAGGATCCCCACAATGACCGGTCATGCGCCGCGATTATCCAACGTTCCCGCGACCAGATCATATGTCCATTTTGTTGGGCCATTCCGACGGTGTGTCGTCCTGTACGGTTTGTTCCTTACATATTATTTAGTAAACAATATTTAAATTTTGTTGGATATTACAACACATTATAAAATAATAAATACTTAAAGAATAATAATATAAACAAATTATTAAATTAATAAAAAAATAACCAGCGGGGTGCGCACGCTGACGCTAACAATGCTCCCACTAATCGGGCACTGTCACTTAAACGAGCTGGCTATTCAAAGCCCTGAGGTTGACGTCTTTCATGACTCACCTGGCTTGTTTGGCAGAGCTGTAGGTATATTTTTAAGTAATTATATGATGTCTAAATAGTGATAAGGATATTCATTTCTATATCACTATGTCTTTTATCAGTTAATAATAATATGTATATGTGTAGCATATAAGCGCTTTGGTGTATAACTGTAAGCTTGTGTGTGTCATTTATTAAACAATTAATAAATAAATAATATGAATTACTCAAATAACCCGCCCAGAGTCATTCCGGGTGCAAAGGTGCCCATCACGCTCGCTGCATTTCCGCGTTGAATCGCGATCGACAACCTTTGTAACAGGAACGACCCGGTGCGGGGGTCAATTATATTAAATACCGTCAATAATTTTAAAGCGTCGAAATAAAACGTGAAACAAATCTGTTTAGGTTGCGAACCAAATCCCTTTCCACTTTGTTTCTGTTTTGCCGGCAAACACGGCAGGTACCTACCCAATCTTATTCTCTTCCCAGAATACCGTAAACAGAATTATTGTAAGTACATTTTTACATTGGCATAAATTACACAAAAAGAGGAAAAGATGCGTATATTTTAAGCAAAAAAGAAATCTCTAATAAGATAAGCGTAGATATTAAATAACGAAGTTTCGTGGAAAGACTTAAACATTTAAAACACAAGGCACTTAATCTTACTACCTATTACCTACTAATAATTAATAAGTAAAATTTTCACGATACCTTAGTGGGATGAAATAACGAATTTCGCCTATTGTATGTACATTGTATACAATCATCGTCATCATCAAAACCCCCAAAACCTTGTGGTGGGGCCTTACCACGATGCATCACATATACGGGGCTAATCGATAACCTCTTTTAAAGTCGGTTAGAAAATTAACTCAAATTCGATTCAATTCCATTGCAACAAACTATGGGCAAAAAAAACAAATGAACTAAGTACACAGAACTACATACAAAGTTCATCATCTTTTTTTTTTTTTTTGTTTGTTCCTTATCTCTTTGTCAGTCTATGTAGACTGTTTTAGAGGTGTGTAATGGGCGCGCTGGGTTCATCATCATTATCATCATTCATCCATCGGACGTCTACTGCTGGCCACAGGCTTATTCAATAGACTTTCGGATAGGCCAGATAGGGTCGAGCCACAACTAGCGAGTCGCCGCAACCCTAACAAGGTCGTGCAACCACCTTGCGGGTGCCCTTACCACACTGCGCTTGCCGGTACGCGGTATTCACTCGAACACCCTTCTGCTACAATGCCCATTGCCACTTCAGTTTGCTTACCCTGTTTGCTATGTCGGTGACCTTGGTTCGTCTAGGAATAGAATAGGTAGAGAGATCGCAAGCATAGCCCTGTCAATAGTGTTTGACTCGTTGGGTGACTCTGTAGCGCTACCATGAGTTTACAGATACCGTACTCGGTTACGTATAGAACTAAAGCTCGCTAGTATGAGTCCACAGTTAATTACCTATAGAAATCTAAGCGCTAGCGACTAACGTTATGTCACTGTAGCCGTGAGCTTCCTTAAGAGGCCCATAGTTATGTTCAATGTTCACGTGACTATTTTCATCGATGATCTTTGTGGGAGATTGACGTCTTTAGGACATAATATAAACTTAGTACCTACAGTCGGCCTTCTCAGGTACATATTGGTACCAGCTGTATTCAGGAAGATTGAGCATTTGAAAATGTTGTATGTGTTTTTACGTGTATGTTTCTAACGCTACCTAAATACTTTCGTAGTGATATTGATACAGTTATGAGAATAAATGTCTTAAACCATAAAAACAGTTTCGCGAGTACTTATTTAATCAACTTGTGTACTGGTAAACAATAATTCAATCAGCCCGACGGCGTCACCGGCAGCCGGCGCATGACGAAGCACCCGCCCAATATGAACGTTGCAGTTTAGATAAACAACTGGGCCTGCAAATTTATAGCATTCGTTGTTTTAATATATGGCTCCGTGTATATACATAAGTCAGGCTTAAGGTGCGTCCACACTTGTATCATTTGCTCGTATCCGATCACCGTGGCGTGGCATGACTGCGTATCGCGCTGCTTGGACGCTCACTGTCGGCGTGGCGATCACGCCGCGCTTGTCCGATCTAAGTGTGTGATGTATGTACCCTATACTTAACCAGCGCTTACACGGGGACCTCGGTTTAACTGGCCTTTACCCACAGCAATACATTGTTGCAACGCGCTTGTGTATTTAAGTCGTCAATCGTTTTTGCATGCTACCCTCTCCTATTTACATTTAAGCAAAATGATTGTTTTCTCAATAAGTGATTTATGTAAATTTTTTGAGAAATAAATGTCTAAAACCATTTTTTGATACGCGTAGTAACATGGATTTCGAACGATCAGATCGGCGCAACGTCTAAACGCGTGATCGTGACACGCGATCATGCCACGGGACGAAGATCTGATCGGGAAAATGATACAAATGTTGACGCACCATTAAGTCCCGCGCAGCTCCACACAGACACGACAGTGTACACTGTCCCATAATACGAGTATCAAGCTCCTCTAAACACGTGCTTTTACGCTTTGAGAGATTTTGAAACTATCCAAAACTAAAAGTAGGAGGCAATAGGGTAGTTTCCTGGGTAAAAACAACATTATTCTAATTTGTCCGTCAGTTAAATTATCAAAAAATATTGGACACGTATTTTTTCTTTTGTCAATCAAACAAAAAAAGACAAAGATTAAGCCCGTTAAAGTATGGGAGTGGGGGCGAAGACGTCAACACGCCATGCGTAAAACGATCGCACGGGTTTACGTCACGGGGAACTTTAACGGGCTATATCGTCATATTTTTTTATTTAAATGACAAAAGAAAAATACATGTCCGATATTTTTTGATAATTCAACTGATGGACTGGTTATATTTTGTAGGACATAAGCCTATTTGACCATACTCATTATGTCGTTATCATTGTACCTACATTACTGCAGAGGCCGGGACAGGTCAACTCGCGGATGAGTTTAATTTTGAAGTTCAATTAATACAACTCCACGATTTTTTTGTAAAAATGCGAGGATTTAACAAACAGTGGATAATAGTTCAAAGGCTTCTCCTTGGAATGAATCCGTTGGATTATAATTAAATTCCGCGAAGTAACCCTGAATCTAACAATTACTTAATTAATGAACACGATACTCGTACATGAACTCGTATACATAACCTAAAATACATTGATTTATTTTGATTTGGACACAGTCACTATTACTCGTAAATATATTCTTAAATTTTATTAGCATTTTGTTAGACTCATTTATTTTTAATTAACACATTGTATTCAATATTAGACGAAGAAGAGACCTCATTTAGGTCTCCGTTACTTATATGTCTTTCATGTCTTCAAATGGATAACCTAATGAAAAAAAAATAATATCACCCTCCCTTTGTCTCACTTACACACTTCTTACATAATATGGAGATTTTCAAACCCAAAATTTTCACTTTTCCATTTTTGGAACACGGGTAACTGGGTATACACATAGGGTACTTTTTACTCAACTACGCTGAAGAAAAAGAAGGTTATGATTCACTCTCCACTCCACTCCACTGACGGAGTTGCGGGCATCTTCTTTATAAATAAATCTTTGCAAGTCTCTCAAACAGCCAGAAAGTGTTTGACTTTAATATTTCCAGTATTATCGGAAACTCGATGGCAATTTATGTCTGCCAATACTCACTGGCCGTGTCGAAGCAAACGCAAAATATACAAATAGCTTTTTAATTGACTTGCCGCTGTTTTGATTACTTTTTGCTTCGGCTTGAATAATGTAAAGTTTTAGTACTTAAGTAATGCTTTGCTTTTGATGCGTTTTGGTAGGTTTTTTGTGTTATTGTAAGTAGTATAATATGTAAGTATATTACTACAATTAAAACTAGCCTAATGTCACTTTACAGTCTCTGTTCTATCAATAAGTAAGTATAAGTTTGATACCGATGTCCCTAACCAATCACTGAGCCTTATGGTTGACGAGTAGAAAATGCCTCTATGGCTTTAAGTTCGCCATTTGTACTTTCTTGTATTGCGAAATAAAGTTTAAACAAATAAATAACTGACCCGTTAGCACTTTAAAGAGGGACAAACGAAGAAACTAGCAAATAAACTTTATCATTTACAGTATTTTTAGGATCAAAGATATGACAAAATCTATACACTGTATTTCCGATTATGATCGTGGTGAGAGTTCCGACGGCCAAACTCGCGGCCTATACACGGGAAGAATTCTGCACTTCTAGCACAACTGTGACTCTTTGTTGCGCTACAAAGATTGTCTGTCTCTGCTTTGAATACAATGGGGAAAAGACGGGTGATGCTATATGTCGCGCGACAAGCGTAGTCGTGGAGAGTTGTGCTAGACCGCCGCGCCGGGCCGAAAGGTGTCTTGTTCGAGCGTTGCCGCGGTCGGTTACCTGAAACCTCGAACTCGAACATATCGCTGTTATAGTGCGGCATCTTCATTCGCGACCCTCCCTTGGTCTGCGGGCAACGGGAGGAATGAAGCGCGGGTGAGTAAGAAGTGTGCACGCGGCAAGGATATCGTGCTCCGCCGCGCTTCATACCCACCCGCGTTGTTTTACCCCCCGAACAAACTTGCCGCATTATAAAAATGTGACCTACATGTTTTGTTTCTGTTTACTGTTATAATGTATGTTAGTCTGTAAGGTTGTTGTTGTGTTGTAGGTTATTTATATACAGGCCATGTAGAAAAATTTGCCTTGAAAAGTTTGCTGCATTCAGAAATAAATAAATAGATTAAATAAATATTTACGAGTGTATTGCGTGATTAAGGCCCGTTTTGTTATTTACAAATTACAATGTGTACGGCTTTTAAGATTTTTTGGACAGAAGCGACATTCAGAATGCTCTAGCCAAGAGACCGAATGTGTCAAACTGTGAACAATGGTGTTAATTAGCAACAAGCCGGAGCAAATAGGTCGGCGTCTCAACATGGCTGCCAAACCGTATAGTGAGTAATTGGATTGCCGTGTAGACCGGTTGCAGATTACCTAGCCGCAAAGTTTCCTGCTTACTGTGATAGATTATGTCTCGCTTAATTTTGAAACTAAAAAAAATCGTGGCTTTCCGATAATATTTTGAGAACACAGGACCTTTTTATAACACTCTTTTTTGTCGGGGACTTAAAACCGAGGGACACGTAATATTTAACAGTAAGAGTAACACACAATGTGATACGCAAGACTTCAAACGATATAAAGCGCAACATAGACTTTCAGGAATCTTAGGTCAGGACAGACAGTAACACGTATATTAAACACGCATGCTGGGAAGGACCAAACGCGTTAAAGCATTAGAACAATCTCGTTAATTAGTAACCAGCCGGAGAAAATAGGTTTCAACATGACTGCCAAAGCGTATAGAGAGTAATTGGATTGCCGTGTCAACCTGTTGTAGATAGCCTCCGAATTACCTGTGGGCGCTAGCGACGAAGTTTCCCGCTTCCTGTAAGATAAAATAACTACATCTCGCTTCAAATATCCGTGGCTTCCCCATAATCCATAGTATTTGGGAAAGATACACATGTTAAATTTATAGCATTATTATTTATCCGAGGTTAAAATAGACGGACACATTATAATACTCAACATAAATAATTATACGCAGCGCTATAAACCGAAATACAGATTTTTAGGACATAAACGGCAAACAGAACGCGCTTGCCGAGAAGGACCGATTATGTCAATTTGGAGTTAATGAGCAACAAGTCGGAGCAAATAGGACGGCAGCGTTTCGACAAGGCTGCCAATCCGTATGAGTATGGGTATTATAGTGAGTCCCCGAATTACGTGGGCGATAGTGACGAGTTTTCTGCTTCCTGTAAGATGGATTATTGTCTCGCTTATTCTCAAAAGTATAGTATGTACCCTTACTCGCGTTACCAAGAATTAAGTTTCCTATTTTTATTTATATGAAACGTAATTTTTATGTAGTTCTGTGTTTTTAATGTGGGAAAATTAACACTACATTATTATGTGGTGTTAATTTTCCATATTAGGTAACACGTTGGACGCGTAATCCAAAGGTACCAGGTTCGATTCCTGGTGTGATCACGTGCGAGAGCAATCGTATTTTTCTTTGCGCTTTGAGTTGTATGTAGATATCACAATAAATAATAATGTGGTGTTAATTTTTCCACATTAAAAACACAGAAACACAAAATTTGTTTAACTTTATATTTGAAGTTTGTACACATGTAAAAAAAACGGCCGGTATCTGTTCGTACCGTCACTGATAATTTTGTTAGTTATGCTTATTTTTTATTTTCTTTTGGCCGCCACTGAAAATCAGCGCCATGGTTTGCTGAATCGTGTCCATTTTTATTTTGTGAAATAAGTACTTGTTTACTTCTGATGCGCTAAACTGAAGTATATTTTGTTTCTTTCTTTTAAATTCCGACTCTATCGTTATATCTGTCACAGCCAATTTGCTCCGAAACTACTAAAGTTTCGGAGCAAATTGGCTGTAACAGATGGACAGACAGACAGACACACGAGTGATCTTATAAGGGTTCCGTTTTTTCCTTTTGAGGTACGGAACCCTAAAAAGTATCCGTTATTTCAGAAATTAAATGATATTGCATGTTACTACACAGCAACGTTAAAAATCTTGATAAGTATAATACCCAGATCTACATAAAGATTATTCGGTGTTTTCTTTATGGAATATTGGAATATTATTTCACTGAACTTTTGTAGCATGCATAAACAGCATTTTCTAGTACCAAATATGACATTCAAAAGCTTTTATCTACGCACATATCATTAGTACTCTAAAATGCTTACAGAAACCGTAGGAGGATGACCAAGCATTATTACAACCAATTTTACTATGAAACTTTCTTGTCTGTGGTAGTAGGTAAAATCTGTACTTTAATGTTATTACAGTATCGATTTTTGTAAGGTTATGAGTTTAAATTTGGAACAGCTGTCAATACTCAATTGGATCTCTATTCTAGTATCCATAGATATTAAAACAGTTCTCGATACGAAACGTCAATTCAGCATGTTTTTTCTAATATTGACCGCATTACATTTGATTTCGAGTGTTGTTTTTTTTTTCCTGTTACGAAAGAAGAATTGTGAAAAGTTGTTTGTAATTTACATTTAAGTTGAAAATATGAGTAGTGTGACTCCGAGAACTATATGAACACTCAGCCGGATATCATAAATGCAGCCACGGTTGTAACAAATAACTTGTTGCCAGAAAAATCGAGAGCCAAATATGAGAAGGCGCACAATTTTTTTTAGATTGGAGAATCAACAAACAAATAACTGCGAATAAAAAAAAATTGTTTCTGTATTTTTTCAAATATATTTTTTATTGCAATATTTTAATATGGTCTAGATATTTTACAGGTAGCACTAGTAACAATGCAGGTCATTTCCCTACAGCTTCTGAACCCATCGTAGAGTACTTATGTTATGATATGTGTGCAGAAAAAGTAGTGTATGCATCTGTACATAATTAGGCCTTAAAACACTCGTGTGATCCTATACTGAAACCCGCTAACACTCGTTTCATAAAACCACACTCTTATCTTACGGCGTCTCATTATGTATCAGTTGCATAAACTGCTATTAAGTTTTTAGGCAATCGCAAAAAATTGTAACTTTGATTTGAAAATATATCTTTTCTCAGTCCACCCTTGACCATGGAAAGCTTCCAAAACGTCGGGAACTCAAATGAGAAAATATACGTGATATAATCCGTTAAATTGTTTTATTTCAATCGCAAGAAGTTTCGTACTAAAAACATCGATGTACGAATACAAATGAAAGAACTCTGTGTAAACTTTGTAAAAGGGCGAACGTGATATCACATCACATTAGCTAAATAATGTCCACTACTGGACGTATGCCTCTCCCAAAGAACATCACAATGACTAGTCTTGCGCTCATCGAATGGACTTTAGCGACCATCAGGTCATCACTTTACCTTACGAAGAACTATACCCACGCTACAGACGTAGCGTAGGTATAGTTCTTGATCAATGCGTGGTTGCTACTTAAAAAGTCGACAGCTCGAGCGGCCGTCGGTTCTACGAGCCGACGGCCGTCAGTTCTATATGCCGTGGTCAACTGGTCAAGCTCATTGCCGCTTAAGGTTTGTAATTCTTTGTGTTATGTCGGCTACACGAGTTGAACGTCTGGAAGAAAGTATTATAGGGTAATATTACACGTACGACGTCAGGATACGTCTCAAATGTGAACCATTGTTTTATAAAAACAAATGGCAAAAGGGACAAAAAGTCTTGAAATAAAATAATGAGCGAGGCTTGGGAACAAAAAGATTTTCACGGCGAGTCCTTTCCTTTCCGACTATATTTAGAAACGAATATTTCATCTGAATATTCGCACCGTATTAACAAATACGTGAATATTTTAAGAACAATAAATTTTTGTTTTGAACCGTATAGCAAAAACTGAAACAATATAATGCTGCAAGGTACGAGAGAAGAGGGACACTTGATCCCCCCTTTTGTTTTCAAGCATTATTGTTTACTAATTTAGGCAGATTTTGTCCTGGAACTGCCTAAGAAAAGGCTTTTAACATTCATTGAAAAATTATACAGTAAAACGTAAACTCTGTAAATGTAATACTTTTTTCATGTAATAGGGGGCAAACGAGAAGACTGATCGCCTGATGGTAAGGGATCACCGTCGCGTCGCCTATAGACACCTGCAACACCAGAGGAGTCACACGTGCGTTGTTGGAGGTTGGAGTTACGTTTCCATATTTCGGGAGTTTTTGTTTTTCAGTATATATTACTTTATTGGGGGAACAAATTTCCCTGATGTATAGGATACTCGATACTACCAACTAGAAAAACTACTATTTAACCAAATGTAACCAGCGGGCCTATGATGGTTGCGTTTGTCAGGCGACAAATAAATGACATAGCTGCCGTCACCTTCTGACACGTACGTGAGTGCGAGAGTGACAGGCGCGTTATCATATCATTTATCGCGTGATAAACGCGACCGTCATAGGCCCGCAGCATCCAAAGTCAGGTTAGGTTAAAATACAAAAATATCTATTGAGGTGAAACTTTAATTTTGTTAGACGACATTTTTTCATTATTTAGATCTCTATATTTTAAGAATATAGTATCTTAGTGAAGAAATTCACTTTAAAAATCACAAATATCGTGATCGTAAAACATCATGAGTTTGATAATGTGAAATAAATTGGTTTCCGTTTGGGAAGATTCTGGAATTTGAATTATAAATTAAATAAAACATGTCTTTTGTTGTCATGTGTCATGTGATTTATTTCTGAGTTACGATACAACAAAGCATCAGATATTTTCATAATAACCCGGTCTTTGATGTTGCACAGCCGAAAAACAATATTTCCGAACATTTTTGAGTCAATACCATAATATATTCTATTATAAGGATAGCTAGTGAATTGTTTCCTATGGGAATGTAACAAAATATATTCTAAGGTTATTTCGTTTTGTGCCACATCGCGAATACTGGCTCATTAGGAACGTGACGGAAGAAACTGATTGATGATAAGCGATTGCTTTGGGAACAAAATGTTTCTTCATGATCAGTTTTTATACATGCCTGGTCTAAGTTGAGATAAGCGCTTGTTTTTGCAACCATACTTAACTGTACTAACTATCTATTCCACTGTAAATTGATTTCCAATTTAAATTCGTGTTCAAGAATTTAACATTTTATTTATTTGTTTCAGATCAGCATCGCTTTGACTGCATTTATCAAAGAGAAGGTAACTACATTTACAGGGATTCATTAGCTTCCGTATTTTAGGAAAACGTAATATTTTGCGCGAACACAAGATAAAAATATCTTATTTATATGAAATAATACTTTTCGGAACTTGGTGATATGTGATTATAGGCATACCTATACATACATCATATGGTCTCACCGGAAAATCAGCGCTGGCTTCCGAGCCAGCATTACGCTGAGGTGGGAGCATTTCGGGGCATAGTTTTAGTTTTTTTTGCACGTAATTTGTTTATTTGTTTTTGGCTTCTATATGCTATGCCACTGAATAAATTTATTTTCTTTCTTTTTTTCTTTCTCTCTTTCATATTTATGACGTTTTTCTACAACACGAAGCGTTTGTTTGTTACCTTTTCATTCTTCAACCGCTGAACTGATATAAATGAAAGTTGGTATGTAAAGTAGTTTGAGACCTTGGGAAGGACATAAGTTAGTTTATATCCTGTAAATCTCCCCTAAGGAGGTGAAAAGGGAGATGAAAGTTTGAAAGCGGAATCATTTATTAAAAAAAAAGGCTTATCGGTTCCCGGTACCGCAATATATAAAAGGATATTGTGAAAAAACCGGCCAAGTATGAGTCGGACTCGCAACGTTTTTAATATTTGTTGTTACAGAGGCAACAGAAATACATCATCTGTGAAAAATTCAACTGTCTAACTATCACGGTTGATGAGATACAGTCTGGTTAAAGCCGGACAGACAGACAGACGGACGGACAGCGGAGTCTTAGTAATAGGGTCCCGTTGTACCCTTTGGGTACGGAACCCTAAAAAACTAACCCTACGCTTTCAAAAGAATCTCAAATACCTGGCCATCTCTCAACACCCATACATCGTTCTCTATAAAGGGTTTATGTGCCGTGAAGGCATTCCTCGGGTGGATCGGGGAATTGCGTGAGCGGCCATTTTTTGCCGATGCTACTCGACTCGGAAAAAGTTGAAGGTGCGATGTGAATTATGATAAGGAGTTTGTTAGATCGTACAGAAGCTTTAGTTACACAAAGGCGTATTTCACTAGCATTCTCTTACTACGTTGATACCTTGTTTTACTGAAGATAAAGTGATGGGAAATCGTGTTTGGTTTTTAATGTGAAGTTTGAGATCTGTAAATAATACAGCTTTTTGCTGTATAAAAAGTAAGTCCAGAAAAAACGTATTGCAAAGAAGAATGAAAAAATAAAATTAGTGTGTATAAGAATAAAATTATAATGATGTTGATGGTCAACATTTTATAAAAAGAGCTATTTTATATATCTTAGAATCCTCCACAACATGTGTGTTCACTAAGCGTAAATATGTCATAAATCGTAATAATGTCGCGTGCGTACTAGATGTGAACATTTATCACAATATTACCGATAAAAGGATTGACTATAAATCACTTCGAATCTCTGACTTGGAATCTAGTAAAAAATTGGTTCCAAGAATCAACTTATAATTTTATAACCTACTTTTCATGTACCGAAGAACAACTAGGTCCCAAAAAGAGTTCGATATCTATACTATTATAAAGTTGTAAAAATGAAATGTCGGTACATTGAAGATATTTTCAGAAAACATTTTTTTTTTCGGATGTTTGTATGTGTCGATGTGGCTTCATCACGCTTAAACGGTTGAACATATTTCAATTATTTTTGGTACGGACAGCTACGTATCCACAGATGGTCGATATCCACGTATGCTGAAGAAAATAGGAGGGGGGTTATTTATTTATTTATATTTATTTGGAGAACCTACAGCTTTACATAACTTAAATAGAATTAAGATAGCAAAAGAAAAGCCAATTACAGGAACTTTATGACTGACTTTATGTTATGACTTTTTCTTTTTCGCAAACGAAGTTGCGGGCATCCACTAGTATAGAAATAAAAATATGTATACCTGCAACAAATATGGTTTATTTGTTGTAAGTAAGAGAAATCTTGAGGCAGAAAATAATTTGGTGTTTTCACTGAAAATAATAGTGCCATTATTTCGATAACTCCGTAATGCTTACTAATATTAATAAACAGGAAAGTTTGTGAAGATGGTTGTTACTCAGTAGCTCATTGACAATCGAACGGATATTGATGGAACTTGCGACACAGATAGATCAGGCCACGGATTGGAGCGGAACATAATTATCTTCCCGTAAACGGAAGCGAAGTCGTGGGTAAATACTTGTTACATAAAGTAAACAAAACCGGCTCAGATCATGACGGAACAAGCAGCCGTTACCAAAAAAATGCAGTACAGTTGAAAAAATACGATGTGATAAAGTGCACCAGCAAAAGAGCGTATCTATCTTCAAGGCACTTTCGTCCTTTTGTTGAGAAGCGCAGTTTTTCGGCAATTGCTCAAAAACGGTATATCCGATCAAATTGGAAATAATTTACATAGTATTTATTCGGCGATATCTTTGCAATTTTTTACATATGTTTTGGATTTACGGTTTAAGAGATAAAGGAAAGGGGACACAATTCATGCAAATTTTGAAGCGATTGTTACCGAAAATATGCGCTTAAGGCAATTTTTTTAAAAACCTTTAAGTGTTTTTAGATGAGCTGTCGTAATATATGCTACATGTTGATGTATGCCAAAAATATTTTTTTCAGTTTTTGCTACATACATGGAGTGCCTGCCTGGAAATATTTATATTTGTTATTTTACGACCAAACTAAGTAGCGGCTTATACAAGATACATATACTCCAAATTTTATCAATATACCTTCATTTGGAAGTTTTTAAGTAAAATGCCTGTGACATACGGACGGACGGACGGACATGTTGAAACTATAAGGGTTTCGTTTTTGCAATTTTGGTTACGGAACCCTAAAAGACGTCAACAACATAGTTGAAAACTTAATATTTTCTTCTATTTCCGCGATTATTACTCATTTAAATAAACAATGTATTGGATTATATCACGTATATTATCTCATTTGAGTTCTCGACAGCGTTTCTTTTCTCCCCAGTACGCCTTATTTATGAAATGCTGCTTGGTAAGTTATTAAAACAAAATAATTAAGCCCTTCTGGCACAGATGTAACTGTCTTTACATGTTAGGCCCATCTGGCATGTATGTACACCTTTATTTGTTTTCTCAAAGTTTGCACAAAAAAAGCTGAAAAGCTTCCGAAACGTCAGGAACTCAAATGAGATAAATACGCGATATAGATGTAATCCGTTAAATTGTTTTATTTAAATGAGTTAAATATTTCAATTATATTCTGTAAACCTCATATTGCCTGGGAATGATTAGTGAGCGGTCGCAATAAAGCCCTTATGACCCGAAAAAGGCTCTTAGCCAAAGAGCCATCAGCGGGATTTTGCAGTGGCCTCATTCTGCAAAACGGCAGAAATCTAAGCCTTTCGTGGTTTTACTCTAAGTAGAATGCTTTCTTGTTTTTCCTTATTCCTAACAAGTAGAAAACGTTAAGGTCACAAGGCTTACCCCTGGATTGCTGGTGAACACCGACAGATTTGATTTCGAAAGGATTCAAAGGCATATACATAAGAATCAGAAGAAAGAATAACATTAAGCGTTTGTAAACATCATAATCCGCAGAAGTGTATAGAGGCTTTTGTATTCAACCAGTTTATTGTGTGCCCTTTAAAGTGGGTTTAGGGTTACAAAAGCTGAAGGACCGGTTAATTAAATACGATATAGGATAATTTAAAGTGCGCGTTGTAACCACACATCAAATTAGGCTCACTTATTTTCTCCAGGGACGAGGGGAGGGAATCAAGAAGAATTATTGGCTGTCCCGGGAACAGATTTCATTTTGGCACGTGTCTCGTTACGTTTTCCTTAAACGTGATCGATGATCGGTGTAATCGAAGTTGCTTTTAGGGGGATACCTACAGCAAATACATCTGGTGGGATTATGGAGTCTTTATATAAGTAATAACAAACAAAGTTTCCTGAAATTAGGAGATTTCTCCGCAGTCTAACAACGGTTGTTTTGAAGAATGAAATTAGCTGTATCAACAAGATATACCGTAATAAGCGTATGTATTTTTTGTTTGAAATAAACTTTTTTGACAGTCTGTTTAACTTACCCAACTTAGTGCTGTATAATTTGTGACACTCACTCTGAACTAGTAAAATAACCAAAGTTATTTAGAAAATACATGAAAGCTAAATCCAATACAATAATAAGCGAAGCTGAAGCTTGTTTAAGCTTAGCACATTCTGAATCCACCCTCCAAAAAATATAATGAATATTTAGTAAAAGCGTCTTTGAAAATGTGTTCATAGCGTTCCCAAAAAAAAATAAAAAAAAACATACAACCGAATTGAAAACCTCCTCCTTTTTTTGAAGTCGGTTAAAAATAGGAACATTCACGATTAAGTAATCGTATCCCACATACAGCAGTATCATACTTTGATTTGAAACTTTCTCTTAAAAAATAGTTTTCCTTTTATTCAATATCAGGTGAGCATTAACAATTCCTGTAAAGAATTCAGAGTAATTTTCCATAATGTTAGTACGCTGTGCGAAGTGCAAGACGTGCCTTATCTCCTGGCTTTTCAGTTTACGGTCGTGAATAACAATGCCGAAAGAATGTTTTCTTTTCATTTTACTCTAAAAAGCTGTTATTATAATCGGGCTTATAATATTACGGCCACATTTGTCCACATTTTTCTAGAATATGTTCGGTATTTTTTGAATAAAATTGGCATGAGGGATTCTAATGCGTCTGCTTGGATCTTATGCATAAAATTACCGGCTTTGTTGCTCTACCCTTTGTTGTTAAAATATTTTGTTGAAAAACAAGCCCATCATGGACAAAAATACTTCAAACTCTCCAAGGAGAGTTTTAGATTATTCGAGAATAATGCCTGTATTAAACGATAAATCACAAGTTAGATTCCTTTTAAATATGGTTGAGCAGGTTTAAGCCGATTTGAAATCTCTTTGAATAAAATATTTTTCTTTTGATAGTCGCGACGCGCTTTGATATTTCGGACTTGATGTAGATATCTTGATCTCTTATATTATTATAATACCTACTAATCTTATGTCAAAATATGCTTGTGCGTGTTATTAGTCACTCAATGAGTCTTCGTTTGTTAATCCTCACGTAAAATTGTATGACCTCTACTGCCGGAAAAAAAGCGTCACCAAGAACCTCGACATGTGTGAATAAATATTACCTTAATTTATATTTATATATCTATATCCACGTATTCCTACAGATCGCGAATATTTAGCTCACATATATAAATTACTAGCTGTTGCTCGTGACTTCGTTCGCGAAGACATGCAATAATTATAGCCTCTGTGTTATTTTGACGTCTATCTAATTTCTAAGTATGTTTTAAACAACATTACTGTAAAGTTTCGTTGAGATCCGTTCAGTAGTTTAGAGAAACATTTCAACAACATACATTGGTACATACATTGGCACCAACTTTCACATTTATTATATTCTTAGGATTAGGATATTAGTTGCTAAACAGCAGAGAAATAATTGCTCGATTACAATTAGACTTTCGTTGGTTGCCTCTTAGTTTACAAATAACCTCTTAGATTGAACATGTTTTGCGATTCAGTACTAAGAGTTTTCCATTTTACATTCGAAAATAAGCAGACGTAATTAGTTTTAATGCTGTAATTATTTTTAAATAATTTGGTAATTAAGACATGGGACATTTGGGCAACTGTTCATACAAATTTCTTGTTACCGTCTTCTGCCTAGGTAGGTAACAATAATATTTTCTATAAATTTATGAACCAATATTAGCCCGTAGTGGAGGTAATTATGACTAGTCTATTTATGTATAAAATAGTCTAGTTTCATACGCAAATTACCGACGCAGATTACGACGTAGTCCAGTGACGTAGAGCACATTGCTTGATTCAGAAAATGATGTGCTACGATAGATAAATGCATTAAATATACCCTTAATATCTATCGTCGCTTACCAACGGATGCGATTGAAATCAAATGCTATAAGATTTTTTTTCTACTTTTGGGGATAAGTGGGGGCCAGCCGGAGTTAATAGTGACTACTCTGTAAACAGTAACAATCGCTACAATAATATCATTCTACCGATACAAAACTTATTGACATGTTTCGAGTGATTTATTCCCGCAGGTCCACGGGCGGTTGATGGATGACTACCTTTTACAGAAAATCATGATCATGACTCTTAATGATCTTGGTCCGCATGTAAAAACTTAAACAAAGGGCTACTCTTGCTACAAATTTATTATACACAGTGATCAAGAGTCTTTTTTAACTGACTCATAAAAAAGGGAGTGCTTATCGATTCGGTTGTATTTTACCTCAGAACTGCGTCACCTACGTCTCAGCCATGGCGACATGGCGATTAGCGAAACCGGTGGTGAGGTATTCGCTGTTGGTGTTGATGCCATGTCGGTCCCATTTCAGGAGCTTGAAGACATCTGCCTATCGTAGTGTCTTAAGACGACGGTATTTGACCAGTGTGTGTTGCCAGTGGCTAAAACGTGGTCACCCACAATGGGCCTAATGAGAAGGCTCAAAGTCAAACGGCAATGGAGCGAGCTATGCTCGGAGTCTCCTTGCGTAGTCGAAACCGAAATGAGGAGCTTCTCAGAAGAACCAAGGTCGTCGACACAGCTTAAAAAGTTGCTATTCTGAAGTAGCAGTGGGCAGGGCACATTGCTCGTAAAACCAATGGCCGATAAAGGTTCTCAAGGGGCGAACTCGAACATGACGACGCAGCGTTGGAAGGCCCCCAATAAGATGGAACGATGATCTGACGAAGATAGCAGGACACCATTGGATGAGGGCTGTGCACAACCGTTTCTCATGGAGATCCTTTAGGGACGCCGTTGTCCAGCAGGAGCGTCTTTGGGCTGATATGATATGATGGCGAAATGAACCAGTATCAAGCAAGTATAGAGTTTATCACGACTACTGCGTAAACATCAACAGCCGCTACAATAATCTCGCTCCAGCGCAACTTATCGACATGTTCCGAGTGATTGATTCCAGCGGAACCGCTGGCGGTTGATGGATGCCCCTACCCTTTGATTGATACAGATCTACCAACATAACCGTACTACGGATCGGACGATACGGACTTTATACCAAGGTTATAAGGGCTTACATATGTTACAGGTAACTTGGTCGACCTGTGCGTTGTTCTTGATTGAACAACACGCGTTAGATTGATGTTATTTATTTAGAAATACGGGAAAAAATATGAATTTAGAAATGACAGAATTAGGTACATTATGTGTTTTATTTCAAATTCGTTTGCGGAGGAGAAAAAGTCATAACTCCTCTTTTTTCTTTAGTATAGTCGGGTAAAAAGTATCCTATAACCATCTGGTGATACCCAGCTACCCGTGTACCAAAAATAAAACAAACATACAAATATTTCATTTTTACAACTTTATAATAGTATAGATTTCGAGTAGGTTGTTTAGTAATTTCATTTACTTACTTCGTTCACGGAGAAAAAAGTTGTAACTCCTCCTGTTTCGTCAGTGTAGTTGGATAAAAAGTCCCTTTTAACCATCTGTGTATACCCAACTACCTGTGTAGAAACAATAGTTGAAATCTGTTAAGACGATTTCGCGTGATGAAGCCACAACGACTCATACGAGCATACAAACATACTAAAAATCCAATTTTCCAATTGGGTGACCTCTAAATAGTCCCTTTCTTGGAAAATATCTTCAATGCACAGACATTTTTTTTTTATAATAGTATAGAAGTTTATAATATAACAGAAGTTTAATCGCGAGAGTAAAACGAGTTACACTACACTGTATTAATATTGTTCAGGTCTGTTTGGAGGTCATTGTCGAAATGCTTAATTATCGTGATTGATTCGTTCCGCCAATACAATATGAACGGATCGACAAAGCCGTGCATTAAACAATGCGCTCGTTCATCACTGTGGGCTTTCGGGACAATGCAAATGTACTGATTCTGTCGGT
The DNA here is from genome assembly GCA_905404275.2 of Hedya salicella. Lineage (NCBI taxonomy): Eukaryota > Metazoa > Arthropoda > Insecta > Lepidoptera > Tortricidae > Hedya > Hedya salicella. The sequence continues at coordinate 32,806,355 of FR990097.1, forward strand.
AGTGCAAGAAAACTCTTGTGTTTTTGTTTAGCAAAAGAATGACAACCAAACGATATGGCACCATGATAATACAAACATAATTAGAAATATAAAGCGGTTTTTAAACTGTGCGCACCCTTTTTCGTCGTTTATCTACATGCGTTTTTTTTATTATTTATTTTTTCAATGACCTTTATACAGGTGTACATATCGGCCTTGTAAAAGCCAAAACCATGTCACAAACAAATGTAATAAATATCAACAACACAAAACTAAATATTTAAGCTACCTACTCGTACTACTTAAAAATAAATAAAAAATCTACAAAACGTCGGCCAACCTGTACACCATATATGTGCATTGTCTGACGTTGGATTTGCCAGGGCGTTTATAAAAGCCCCCATATCATATGGGGTTAGATTGGTTGACATTATCTAACTACTTAGAATTGAATATTTTAATACATACAAGAAGGTGCACGCAACTTCGTACGCGGAGGAGAAAAACGCATGACCCCAGTTTTTCCTTCAGTATGGCCGGTAAAATACTTAAAACAAAGGGGGTCAAGCGTTTTTCTCCTATAGACATCTGTGGATTCCCAGCTACCCACGTACCAAAAATAGCTCAAATCTGTTTTGCTGTTTCGTCGTGATGAAGCCACAGCGACACATACAAACATACAAACGATAAAAAAATAAAATTCTCAATTCAGTGACCTCTTAATAGTCCCTCCCACATTTTGTTTTTGAAAATAATTAATGTAAATTAAGAAAAAAAATCATTTATACAACTATAAAATATTATAAATCCGAAATAAGTTTTTACCTGGGAAAGTATACGGTCCACGTAAAAAAACCCTTTTTTAAACTAAATTTCAAGTTTCAACACACTACTTAATTGATTCTGAATAATTCATCAAACAAATTGCAACGAATGCCATTAACAATGCTCCTTTTAAAAACTGCGTCACAATTTGTGCACCAGCCAAGCTTTTAAAGAGCTAAAGCTCAATAGAAAGTAAAGTGATTCTTTAGAAATACTTACTCTAAAATAGAAACATCTTGGTTTTTGTGTCAGAATCAGCGCTGTGTTTGCCCGAGCCGGCGTTGCTCTCGATATTGTATCGAAATTGTAAATCAGCGAGTTATCGCCGTCCCGATTTAACGGGAAATGTTTTCCGTCAGCACCATACGGCGCTTTTTATTATCGGATGAGTTGATAGACCTCATTCCGGTCCCATGTATCACAACGCAAATATGAGGTCTGATTTACTCTCTGCAACATCTATACTACCTAATTATTATAAAATCCAAGATACCTTACAGGGGTTATGCGTCCATGCCATATTTTCGTCGGAATATCTTGGCGGCCTCATCACGTCGAAATTGATGAATGATTCTTAGTCAATTGTACGACGAGAGCCAAAAATCCGAGCATTAGTTATAGGATACTTTTTACCCGACAACACTCAGCAAAAAATAGGGTTATGAATTTTTAGTCCTCCGCGTACGATGTTGCACCTTGCAATTGTTTGAAATAATTAAGTACAGCAATTAGTTTGGTTTCTGACAGTACAAATGTTACTCATAAGTAAAAACTTTTTAACAAAAAAATAAAACCGACTCCCAAAAAAACTAAAAAGTAAAAAATAACGCCATAATTCAGTTTCTTCAAATTGACAAGTAACCGTTTGTAGACTCAATCTATACAGTATATACAATTAATCTTATTTTGGCGTCGGTGCCATATAAAGAATGTGTAAAATATTGAAAATTGACGATTTTAGTAAGTTGTGACACGATAGCACCGACTCCAAAATAACATTAATTGTATATACTGTATAGATTGAGTCTACAAACGGTTACTTGTAAGTAATTTGAAGAAACTGAATTATGGCGTTATTTTTTACTTTTTAGTTTTTTTTTGGAGTCGGTTTTATTTTTTTGTTAAAAAGTTAATTTATTTAACACTTTTTAGTTAATCGTTACTTAAAAGTGTATCTCGTGACGATTCGAACAAGCCCAAATACGGCTAGGATCCATTATTTTATTACATAGATCTAGTGCCTACCTTCCGGCTCCATCATCAAATCAATTTGATGGTACCATTCTCATCAGGAACATTTAAATTTGTGACTATGAAGTTGCTTAGCTAAATTAATCAAGATATTTAGTCGCCACCCGTAAATCATTTATCATTGAGGAGTTCCGATGGCATTCTGTGGTCTTCTGCATCAGTTCCACTTCACCAATTTACACTTTCTGAATGCAAAAGCTTATTATGTATCTTATAATACCAAAATCGCTATATGTATGCCTACAATATTTGAGAAGTTCCTTCAATTCCTCATGGATTCCATCATCAGATCTTCATCAAAATTAAATGGGACCAACTTGGAAGTACCTTCTATAAAATCAAATATTTTTTTTTGAAATCGGTCAAATAGTAGTAGTGAGGTCCCAGTGCCCGACACTTGATACTGTGCCTCGAATCTGAGTAATCGGTGAACATCCATAAAAAAAAAAAAAACATTCCGTCGAATTGAGAACCTCCTCCTTTTTTTGGAAGTCGGTTAAAAATCCCAAAGCGGCAGCAGAGTGACAGCTTATATTATTAATTGACACCCTCTATTCCAATGAAATAAGGCTAAAGGTGCCAACTAATGGAACAGTGTCAAGTGTCGGGCACTGGGCCCTAACTACTTACCTTACGGGTAACAACTTTAATAATTTTAAAGGAATATTGTATGATGTTTATGAGTAATGACTACTTCGATGGTTCATTTCAGAAACCATTTTTAAATTAGCTTCTTACTTAATCTGAACATCGCTATTGCAGTGGACTTTTCATGATTGAAAAAATATATTTTTACTATGTAAGTATTCCGTTTAATCTAACAACAGGGTAAGTGACGACAAAGCCAATGTTGTTGGATAATTTTATTACAAATACAACCATTACGCTATAAGAATGACAAAAAAGTAAAGTCCAGTGATGATGTTTTATGAAATAAAAGCAGTAAGTTAATTTTTATTAATTACGAATTGATAACAAAATACATTAATTTGCTTCATCATAAATTAGAACTGGCTTAGAGAATGATTTAGAAAGACGTTTTAACCGATTTCTGTTAAATTAAATTAGTACTTGCTGGCACTAACAAAGATTGGTGTAAGTTCCTAATTATTATGAACACATTGTAATGCAATCTGCAATATATCTATCTATAATTCATTGTCTAGATTAACGACCACGCAATTTAATTAATATTATGTTCCCGACTCTAAATAACTGTCCGTTTCAATATGTTACTCTTGTTGCAGAGTACAATAGATCATTAATATTTAACATTATTAGATAGCGCGAGTCAACAATAAGGTATTTGCATTGATTATTTATGTTGATTCGTTGATTCCGGGCTATTTGCGTTGATGCCGAAATTATGCAATTCGATTTTATCCCGAAAACATGATTTGTCTGGCTGGCCATTATGATGATGACGATGTAGTAATTTGGCATCATTTGTTCATTATTTTTAAAGTTTTATTTGTAACAGTCCCCGCAACACTAACCAGGGGTTTCCGACCACCTTGCCTTCTCACGCTGCGCTTGCCGGTACGCGATCTGCTCTAGAGAACCCTTCTGTCCCAACAGCCACCAGTTCCTCGAACTATGTGCCCTGCCCATTGCCACTTCAGTTTGCTTTATCGGTGACCTTGGTTCATCTACGAATCTCCTCATTTCTGATTCTATCTCGTGGAGAGATCCCTTTCTATAGCTCGCTGAGTGGCTCTGAGCTTCCTTGAGAGGCCCATAGTTAAGTTCTTTATGAGGCTCCGTAGGTTGTCACCGGTAATACGCACTGGTTGATGACTTTCGGCTTCAAGCACTGAGGTATCCTGGACGAGAAGACACTTCGCTGTTTCCCAAATGCTTCCCATCCGAGTAGAATCCATCGATTGATCTCTTTCTGGAAGTTGGACCTGCCTAACAACTAAAAAAAAAGGGTTATTCATCGATAACTTCAAGGACCGAGTTACTAACCAATGTGTGCGTGCGTTTAGGCATTCCTCAAGGATCCGCCCTCGGAAATGTATTGTTCACAGTATTTGTAAATGACTTACCGTCGGCCATTACGACTGGGCTATCGGTGCTCTTCGCGGATGACACTACAGTCATAGTTAGTGCGAAAACGTACGAGCAGCTTGCTGAGAAAATCCATGAGGCTTGCGGGCATCTGCAAAAGTGGTTCTCATCAAATGGTTACTCGTGAACATAACAAACTCAAACGTCATGATTTTCTCAAGCCGAAACACTGCAGTTCCCCCATGTATTACTAGCGTCCCGATGCCATTGTGTATGGAATGTAGGTTTCTTGGTTATCATGTCGACCGGCTGTGCCATAGGTTGAGTAGTGCCGTCCTTGCGCTAAGAAAATTGAAGCCATTAATATCGAATAATGCATTGAAGTCTGTATATTTTGCGCATTTCCACTCAATAATGTCTTATGGGTCAATTATTTGGGGGAATTCCACTGACGCCAAACGAGTGACTGCAAAAACGAGCTCTTCGGATACTGGCCGGAGTGGAACCCAGACATTCTTGCAGAGACCTCTTTGTAAAGTAACGCATCATGATGCACTACTCACTTTATATGTTTGAGATACTAATGTACGTGAGGAACAATCTGCCAATGTTTGCACGTGTTGAGGTTTCAGGTAAACAAATTAGATCTACGGGGAGACTTAGAACAGTTCCGCGTCGCATGAAACTTGCAGGAAAAAACCCGCGCGTCATTGGTCCAACAGTCTATGAGCGTCTACCCGCTGAATTGCGAACCGCGTCATCTGACGACTGTATAAAACGGCAATTGAGAAACTTTTTATTAGATAACCCATTATACTCAGTAAATGAGTATCTGGATACATAATTTAAATTGTATTTGTCACTCTTATTTTACCCTTGGTTTGTATACGGTGGGCCAAAAATTTTTGCACTTATGAAACATCGATAAAAAATTAACTATACATGTTTTTCTATATTTTATTTATTTAACCTAGTAACAGATAATTGCAATTTTTTTTAAATTCTTTATCCAGATGTCCTCTGTCTCGTCATCGGCACTCTTGCAATCGTATAGGAAAACCGTGGAAAACTCCCTGACACATACAACAACGGATCGCGGCTACCTCATTATCTTTTAATAAAACTGCTTAACACAAAAAGCCCGTTGTTTTCCCGTGAAACGCTCTATTACAAATAAAATTGCACGAAGTTACCTATAGTTTCCCGCCAATATCGTGCCGCTCACTTTAACAGTGTCCGAAAAATTCAGTGTTGCTATTTGCAAAAATTCATGGCCCACCCTATACTTATATTATATAAATCGACATACCCGTAAAGATATGCTTTTCGACATTATTTCTAATTTTGACTTATTTTCCTTTACAATTAATTGACATCTCAGTGCTATTTTTAATAATGTTACCTTAGTTCTTGTATTCCGACAATTACCTATCTACTTGTTTAATTTTTGACATATATTGTAACTATTTGTTCTGTAATGAATTTGTTTGTATAATTTTATTGTGACGATCATAGTATAAAAGCATGTAAATTGACATAGTGTAATTTATATTGACATTTTATATTATGAAATAAATAAATCTAAATCTATCCGGTTCATGTGGTCTATTGAAGAAGCCTGTGTCCAGTAGTGGACGTCCTATAGCTGAAATGATGATGATTTGTAACAGAATAAATATTTTGGTAAAGAAGTGCGACAGCGGCTACCAGAACTAATGATTCAATCATTCAGACGCTCTTGGCACTGAATATCTGCTGAAATCTGCTATCTATTTAATATACAAGTCCGATTGTAATATGTTATTGTTCGGCATACTTTTGTCGTAACGAAACAGGAAGCTATATGATAGTACCTAGTTTTATTTCACAGATACTTGATTGTCATTTACTAGGGCAATCGGTCATTCTAAGTATGAACAGGTTTAGGTACTATTTGTGACCGCTAAAACGTGAAATAAAAAAAATAAAATAAAGTCTCCTTATAAGAAATAATAAAAAGATATGTCAATTCATACACTCTTTTTAAAACACTCTATTATTAATTTTATCCCCATTAAAAATTGTTTATTCTGAAAAGACAGAACAATCATTATAAATTGAAATATTTCGAAGTGGTCAGAAGTGCAAAACTTTCAGTGTGACCTGCGCAACTGGTGGAGCGGCATTAAGAGTCTCTATAATAAATATTCATAATTATTAATTCACGGGGAATTTAATCGGCAATCACATCACAATATAATTCATTGTAAACACATTTGCTCTGACACACCGCTATCACTTTTGGTTCCTCGTCAGAGGATCCAGTCTTCTGGGACTGACCGTTTTGAGTGATGAGGGCACTGAAAATTCCCACAGAGAGAATATAGGTCATTCTGTATATCAAAATCTGACGTCTTTTATAGCGGGTCGTAAAATTTAAGTATTGTAGCGCCATCATAATAAAATTTTATGGTTTATGCCCTGTCGGAACAAGCGCGACGACATCATATTGACTTTAAAATAGAGATCTCTCACTATTTTCTTGGGAGTGAAGGTGTTAGTTAATATTACATATATTGTTGTTTAGGGTTCCGTAGCCAAATGGCAAAAAACCGAACTCTTATTGATTCGTCATGTCTGTCTGTCCGTCTGTCTGTCTGTCTGTCCGTACGTACGTCACAGGCATTTTACTCAAAAACTATTCAATGTATGTGTAAACCGCTACTTAGTTCCATAGTTAAATAAAATAGATATATATTTCTAGGAGGGAAACTCCATACAAAAAAAACAGCAAATATCAATGTGGGGCACATATTTCGACAGTTCTTCTAAAAACACTTTGAGGTTTCTAAATAAAAAAAATGTTTTAGTGAATACTTTCCGAAATATTAAATTGTTCCCCCCCTCTATTTTCTAAACAGTATGTTCAAAATATATGAAAAAAATTACAAATATAAAAGTTAATAAATACTTCCAACAAAAATTATTTTCAATATGATCGGACATACCGTTTTTAAGTTATTGCCAAAAAACTGTGCTTCCCAGCAAAATGACATAAGTGCCGGGGAGATACGCTTTATTGTTCGTGTTTTTTTTTCATATATTATTATTTTCATCTGAACTGCATTTTTTGTATAAACGGCTGCGGAACCATTAATGGCCGAGTCCGACTCGCACGTGGCCGCATTTTTGGTATAATTAATTTAATTATCTATTATATACGACACGTTCGGGTCAGTGGGTTGCACAACGGCCTGCAAATCTTTGCAGTTCTGGGTTTTAATCTCGGCCAGAGCAAGTGTTTGTTTGATGAGCACGAATGTTTGTTCCTGGGTCTTGGATGTTGATTAAGTATTATAAATTTATCTGTATATTATGGATATCGTCACCTGCTACCCATTTTGCTTAGTTTAAGATTACATCGATTTGTATAAGATTGTCCCTGATTTTGTTCATGAACTTAATGTAAGTAGGTGTCGGTTACAGTATTGGCAATAATGTTAAAGTCTAAAATTGCGTAAGTATTAAATTAAGTTGATAAATTAAACAAATTGTAACTATTTGGCGTAGTTTTTGTTCGAGTACAATTCGAACTTCATAAAATCCTTTCTCAGACATTGAAAGAAAGAGAGATAGGGGTTGACCTCATCTTCAATAAGATGTTTAAGAGTCGATCCCGCGTGCGGGGTCACTCAGCCCGATTTCTTTCCTTTATCCTCCCCAACTCGGGTTGAACTGATTCTAACCTACTTCAGCAATTGCTGTGCCTTGCGCACTGCGTCCTAGCTCTAAGTGGCTGCGATAGCATTCTTGTAAGTGGATTTTCGCTAACCCTGGTTTCCGATTATTGGTAAGGAGGCCAAACTTAAAAACGTTAAAAAATACCTTTCTTATGCATATTTCAGATTTCTAAAAGAATATGTGTATCTTGGATGGTTTAGTTTTGGCTGTGCGTTGTCTTTCAAAAGTTACGTCAGGTGGCTCTTTTATAGGTATAGTTTTCTTCACACCTTATAACTCCCACTAATCTTACGTATTAAATTTAAAAACAAACAGTCTACGGCAAGCCGGGAATTGTGATATAGATACGAAGATCAGATCATTTAGAGTGGGAAAATTAACACCAAATTTTTATCTATTAGATTAAAGCGCAAGGAAAAACACGATTACTCTCGCACGTCATCACACTAGGAATCAAACCTGGTACCTTTGCATTACTCGTCCAACGTGTCAGTCTCTCCACCAGTGAGCACTGTGCTGTACGCCTCGAATATCAACATATATAGTAATGTGGTGTTAATTTTCCCACACTTTTTAGTGTGTTATTACACAGAACCACAAAAAAAAACGTTTCATTAATAAATTGGGAATAATCTAGTTAATTTAGTTTCTTTATATTATTAGTCCAAACTCGATTTCATATGTATCTACATTGATGAACCATCGATACAAATTGACGAGCCCACGTACAAGTTCAGTAGTACGGGCAACAGGAAATTTAATTACCCAGTCAGGCCACGCGTAATGAGGTGCAGTTGCGAAGCGGTTCATCGGCCGAGCTAATGAACCGATGTGCAACGGCTTCGGAACTTGATTGGCTATTATCTTGTTAGTATGCAACCTTCTGTAATATCTTACGCTTGTATTACAAGAAACTTTTATGTGATCGAGATATTTTTTAAGAATTGAAAAATAAAGTGAGAGTTATTATTGCTGTATTTCATAATTATCTTAAAATAATAGTACATTATACTGCAGTGGCTGGACAAATAAGTATTACCGGCCAAGTAGGCATAGATTTTATTTGCATGTTTGAGAAAAACAAATTTACTTTCTGTATCACAAAATAAGTAGGTTTTATTGCCCCTATCAAATTTGTAAACCAACAATAACGTTTCACGATTGCCGGCTAAAGGCATTGTATTATATTCTTAACAAATCGATACAGAGAGCACTGGGTTACTCTGAAGTTTGACATTCAAAGTTCGTATGGTGAGTTCTCCCTCGCTCTCACGTTAAACTACTTTTGCTTGAGTGGAATGGCGCGATACCAACTTCGGATTGCAAACTGACCCTCAGTTTTGATGATAATCAATTGGTCACTTTTGCTTGTATGATAAATTTTCAATGAGATAATTGACATTGACAGTTAATTAACGACCTTAAATTACTATGTACATTTAAAAACAGTGTATTCATGAATCGTTTTCCAGCTGTTAATTTCCGCTATTTACTTATTTTTTGTCCGCAATCTCGTCCAAGCGGAACAAGAAGTTACAACCCCTTTTTTGCTTCGCCGAGTCGAAGAATATTTATCTATAACCAGCTAATCATCCATAAAAATTCTTTGGAATCAATCCAGCTGTTATGGCATGATATGGACTCATAGCTAAATATCTACATAAAAAAATGAGATTTAATTGTCAAGGGACATACAATTCATGTAAATACTTATAACTGGTAACATAACATACTTAAATGAATAGAAAAAGAAAAAATAATAAAATTATAATTACCACATTACCTAACGGAGGTCTTCTTAATCAGTTCCCTGCAGAACATAAAATACATAAAATAAATTCAAAAACCTATTTGAAGTAAAATATTTTCAATTAACAGAAATTTCATTTGTACAAATGTTAGCTAATTTTTGTACTATTTTGCGCAGACATAGTGGAGTTCGATATTTATCAACTCATATACATTTTAAATCACCATTTAACTTAAGAGTTACGCTTTTGGCGGTGGAGTTATCGCCACTGATTTCCGTCTCCGGCCAGAGACTTGACTTATTCGTATGACCTGATGTTTACTTTCTCCTTTACTTGCCCTAATCGGGTGCGCCTGGGTCTTCCTCTTCCTTTCTTCCCTCAACTTTTCCCTCAATGATATTTTTAAAACAACCCGTCATATCGTAACAAGTGCCCTATCATCTTTCCTCTTCTGGTTTAAAAGTTACTCAAAAGACACCTTTTCTCCTCATCCATTTTTAGTACTTCTTTATTCGATTTTTTCTGTGTTCAATTCATCTTTGCCATTCTCCTCCAGCACCACATCTCGAATACTTCCAACTTATCTCTATCCTTTTGTGTGTGTCCACATTTCACTGACATATAATGCAATACTCCAGATGTACACTTTTATTAGCCGTTTTCGAACCTTTCTTGCAATCTTTGCATTTAAAAGATAAGATGTTTCTTATTGTGAAAGGCTTTTTCTGCCATTGTTATTCAAATTTTAAAAGCTTGTTCAAAATTTCACATAAAAGTACATTGAATCGCATTCATTTTAGATACTCGATTCTGTTAATCTGTATAGCCCAAAGCCGCGGCGACAGTCGACTGAAGGACCAATAGTGATCTATCTAGATGAGTGATGCACTTGCACCGGAAAAGCAGAACTATCAAAAAGCTCTCTTTCTATGGACCGTGGCGTGGTTCATTCAAATCTGCACTAGATTGAAATCGATAAAAGTTTGGCCGGCGACGATACTGAGTTGAATGTTTTAGTTTTGCAAACTTTTACCAAAAACGGATGTTGAAAGTTCATTTTAGTATTACCCTATACATTTTATTCACCTTCGTCAACAGATAGCATTAATGCTTGCTGTAAATATATTGTACTTCAGAACATAAATTTAAATTCAAAATTATCTAAGACTTATAAATAAATAACACAAAGACAAGCTTACACAAATCGACCTACTTAGTACGAAACTAAGCAAGCTTAGACACATCTAACACCCAGGAAAAACATTCGTGCTCATCACACTGATACTCGCCCTGGCCGTGATTCGATCACAAGACCGCCAGCTTCGTCGGCCGTTGTGGAACCAACTGACTCAAACGTGTTATCAAACTTATAATTTTACACAAGTGCAGTGCATTAATGAACCCTTTGTCAACAGTTCATTTCTGCTATTCATTAATTTCTAATTTATAAAAATAAACTAGATAAAGAAGTAGATAGGTTATACGGGCTCCGAAAATGGCCCACCAAAACTACGCCAATTGCCAAACCTTAACTCAGTCCCGCGCACAGAGTACTTTGTTATATACTGGATTATGCGTTAAATAAACAAAGATGCCGTCATTCAAAACCAGATTTTGCACTCATTTCTCAATAAAAGCGTCTAAAGCATTTATCATTAGTGTGTTATTGCAATATTATAAGATTTATGTGTGCGTAAGCCTGGCCATTTTTAACCGACTTCCAAAAAAAGGAGGAGGTTCTCAATTCGACGGAATGTTTTTTTTTACACGTCGATTATCGTGTAGGTAACCTATCTACCTCTTTTTATATAATATCATTGCCAGTACTCGATTCTGTTAGTCTGTATCACGTCTGTATATTGCATACAGAGGTGCAATATCACAGCGAACAGCCTCGGTGGCTGTCGAGTGAAGGACCATAGTGATCGATGAGAGAATGCATCGGAAAGGCAGAGTTTTCAAACAGTTTTTTTATGGGCTGTGGTTCACTCGAATTCGCACTAGATTGGAAACGAAAATATTAAAAGTTTGGCTAGTGACGTTGTTTGTTTTAGTTTTGCAAAGTTCTATGCTTCCAAAAAAGGACATCGAACGTACAAATCGTGTACTAGTTATAAATCAACCTATTTTATCAATAAATTGAATGCGTATTATATATTATTAACGAATAGCATTAATCACCGTTGCTGCCTGCTGTTCGGAACGGAATCTACAATGTGGGACCTTAATTGGGATGAGCCAAAAATAATGTCCCTATTTTTATTTTTATTTTTAAATAAAATAGGCTATTCTGAGATAATAACTTCATGCGTTTGGATGTGTTTAATAGGGATGATGACTAAATTTTATTAATAAATATAACATATTGGACACCTATTATTCCATTTTTTTACAGAATATAAAAATGAAAGCGATAAATTGAGTCAAAATATCGCGTGACGTCACTCATAAGTACAAGTTTTATTTCGGAGTGACGTCACTAGCCCACACTCCTAAACGTTCATGCGATTTATCAGTTTTTTTTAAATTAATTTGACTAAGCAAAAATACGTATCCAATATTTTTTTATTGTCTAGCTGACGGACTAATTAGAATTTAGATTTTCATACCCAGTCATCATACCTATTGTTTTATTGACTAGGGGATATTTCGAGTGACGTCACTACTGACTGATGTTTGTACTAGGGTTTGACAAGGACAAATAAAAATAAAAATTAAAAACAAATGACACATCCCACAAATCATTGATTTCAAATCTGACTTGGTCTGGTAATTACTACTCACCGAGGATGCCTATAAATATATTGTTTCGGTAGATAAAAACTTTATTTTTAATGAAAGGCAGAACAATCAAAAAGCTCTTTTGCTATGGGCTATGATTCACTACAGTGTGTATACCTACTAGATTTGAAACGACAATTTTGATAATTTGGCTGGTGACGTTTTTTGTATTAGTTTTGCAAGTTTCCATCAAATACCGACACATAAAAAAGATATACATTATACACGCTGTTGTTTTGTTTAAAATATATTCTATCATCATTATTTGTATTTTTCTTCCATACCTCTCTATTACCCGTCGTCTCATCACTCACACCTTCCTGTAAGTCGTCTCACACGCAATCCATCCACCTTTTCTTTGCTCTACTATTTCTCTATCATCCCTCCACATGCATGCCTACCCTTACTTGCATGTTACATGACTCTTGAAGGCCTCTTCTAATAGATTAAACTAACTTTTAGGTACTAGGAGGTCCCCGCAACTTTGTTCGTGGGGGAGAAAACGTCATTATTTTCGTTTTACTTCAGCGAAGTCGGGTAAAATAGCCTTTAACCATCGGTGGATACCTAGCTGTTGGTGTACCAAAATTAGTCTACATCAGTCCAGCCTTTTTTACATTATCAAGGCGCAAAGACGCATATAAGCATACAAATAATGAAAATTATTTTTGGACTCAATGACCTACAAATAGCATTATTTTATTTTAGCTGAGATATTTTCAATATACAGACTTGAACATATCTTAATTGTCATTAAGATGATCCTGTTTTAATTTAATTTAGTAAGCAAACAATGACATTAAATAATTATGTTATCGGTGATTTACTAAACCAATATTGGTTCTGGTTATATTCCTAATGACTTTACTAAGCAGAGGTTTATTAACGCCTAAAAATGAGCTCTGGCTACCTCTAGGACTATATTTGTATAACATTTTTTTTTACCAATTAACGAAACATTAAACCTTTATAGTAAAATACAACCAAAAAACATTTACGGCTAAACGTTTGTAATCCATGAGCTACCCATTTTTACCGACGTGTTATTACCAATTCATAGCATATACCTTTCTATCAATAGAAATATATCTAATAGAATCAAGAACAACTGTTCTTGTATCATTCCTTATAGTCTAGATTTAAGGTACTTAAGTAGAGCGACTACTTGGCGACCTATTGTTTGCGTCTTGCGATCTTGTCTTGTCTTGTCTTGCAAACTAACCAAAGCTTTGTACTCGTACTTTGGGCGCTAGGCAACGATAAAAATAATACATACATAAATGATAACACTTAAGTACATAGAAAACATTCAAGACCCAGGAACAAACATTCGTGCTCACACAAACGCTTGCCCTGGCCGGGATTTGAAACGGACCCCAGCTTTGTAGCCAGACGCGTCGTCATATGATATACTTAATTAAAAAACCAATTAAATCAGTAGGCACACTCTTACAAGAGCTTTTGAAATAACAATTATAAATAATGATACAATGACGCGTTTGCTATTCAAGTTATGATTTACGAAACCGAATGAAGTAGAATTGGCCCAACGTTAAACAAGTTAATAACCTATTGCAGTCTGTCAAGTATGGTCAGATATGGCCAAATCTATCAGTGTAATTTGGAAATAGTAGTGATGTGTTTGAGGTTCTAGTGATTATGTGATAAATATTTTTTGTGCAGTGATTTATGCTAGTATAATACTTTATGTGCTTTTATAAGATAGGAAATTATGCGAGTAATTTAAGTAAATATCGTAAAAGTGTTCAGGCAATCCGAATTTGGTACGTATTGCATACTGAAAATATTGCATTTCCGGTCAATATTTCGGTTGGTTTGGTATCTAGTTTTAAAAAATACAGCTTTTTATAGAATGGAATGGTTTGTTGCGGGAAATAGATTGTTTTGCTAACGGAAGTAACCTATTTGCAATGAGTTTTTTATTACAAAAATGTAACTGTCTATACTAAAGTTGGCATCAAATGATCTGTAACATCCTCATGGCCAATAAAATTGTATCTTTATGGATATCAGGGCTTGGAAACGGTATTTTTTTAAATTCGAAAATACACGCTATTTTTGGAATGTTATGAAATTAATCGCCAAACACCTGATTCAAGTTCTGGAATTTTAATAAAATATACAAAAATCTCGTAGTTTAACGAAAAAACGAATCGGTATTTCGGTTATTTTGTATGAAAAACATTGATGGATATAGTCATAAATATGTGTTGCGACCTATTTCTCATTTTGTTATTGAGAATAGGGAATTATCATCATGATATCAGCCCAAGGATGTTCAATGCTGGACAACGGTCTCCCCCAATGATTTCCATAAGGATCGGTCGTGCGCCTCCCTCATCCAACGGTTTCCCGCAATCTTCAATAGACTATAGGGAATTTGCATATTTTTTTAATAATACCAATCGATCCGGTTTCTTTTATGACTAAGAAATCCATACTTATTATAAATATTATAAATGTGAAAGTGTGTCTGTCTGTCTGTCTGTCTGTTACCTCTTTACGCTTAAACCGCTGAACTGATTTGGATGAAATTTGGTATGGAAATAGTTTGAGTCCCGGGGAAGGACATAGGCTACTTTTTATCCCGAATAAATGCCTTATCCTCGATAAACGAATTTAAGGCGGACGAAGTCGCGGGCAGAAGTTAGTATATATGTATGATACCCATTGAAAATTAAACACTAGAAATGTGAACATCGAGATTCAAAGTCATCAAAGTCATAACGACTGGGCGTTGAAACGTCCCATACAAATCGAGCGACACATGTGACGTCACTCAAGACACAAAGTGTATTGAGAAACGAGCATTTTCTTATTTCAGCCGTTGAAAAGCGTGTTTGTGTATATTTAGTCGTCACACAGTTTCTCCTTCATTGAACTGTAAAGAATCACAAAGTAATGATTAATTTACTTTTGGAACAGGAAATATAACCTTTTTTCTTTATTTAATTTTTTACGCTTAATTTGATATTGCTACGTTTTCTTAAATACAATATAAGTAAGACAAATAAACTCATTATATATTCCCTAGTTGCCATACTATCTGTACGGCTGTATCGTATTCACCGAAACATTTGCACTCGAAAACCCAACACACATTTTCAATTCTCTTCTAAAAACAGTGGCGCGTGCTATCTAAACTAATATTGTTCCATAGTGTTTATCAAATATTAGTGTAACTTAGCAATTTGGCGCTGGCCCAGAGGATTTGGCCGGCTCCACAGCCAACATACCTACTTTATTAGTTACACTATGGTCACAGACAACGGGCAGTTAAAGATTTGTGCTCTCAGATGAATATATTTTACGTGACGGAACTCTAAGAGTTATGTTAAAGAGTCGCTTCACTGTCAAGGGCAGTTTGACTGCACTCAGTATTGTCCTTGTTATTAATTAAAAAATAAAATATCGGGGAAAATCATACACAAATAGACCTAGTCTTAAACTGAACAAAGCTAGTGCTAGTGCTAGGTGACGAATATACTCAATTAATAGATAATTTACAATACTTAAATATATAGAAATCATCCAAGATCCAGGAACAAATTATTAAATATTTTTGCTCATCACACCCTTGCCCTGGCTGGGATTCGAACCCAGGAATGCCAGCGTCGTAGGCTGTTGTGCAACCAACTTAGCGCAGCGTGTCGTTTGTGATTTTCAGAGTAACATAATTAGTTCTACAACTGTTTTTGTTTCTCTATTCAATTGGTGACAAGTTGATTGTTTCGATATTTCCTCGATAAAGGCACTGGTTATCTCATTAAAAATAATGCAGTGTAACGATGCAATTCGGCGTGCCAAGTGCATTTGGCCCACTGTGCAGGCAACATACTTTATTAATTTCAATATATATCGTGTATGTAAAAGTAGTAGCTCCCTAGTAACAGCTCTTTAGTAATAATGTACAGATTTTTTATACATGCGTATAAAGGAGCAACCTTGCCTTACAAAATTAGCCACAAATTAAGCTGTGCTCTAGTCAACAATTGAGTTTTTACATAGCTTGGTAAATACTTAAATAAAGAGAAAGCATTCAAGACTCAAAACAAATCGTGAATACTCAAATGTTGCCCTGTATATGTATGGTAAATCTGTGAATTCTCTGTGAACCTGTGTAGTTGAAGCGACATGTCCCGTGAACGCCCAGAAATTTGTTGCGTGTCTCCGCGCTGAATTATCGCCTTTGTTTCGTAGTGCAATATGCCGGCGTGCAAGCTGTTCCGAGCTTACACCATATACGTGTTAACTAAGCTATTAATGTAGCTATAAATCCAATGTTTAAGATTCGTGCTATACAAAACTTTGCATATTCACAGGTATCTATATTGCTCGTCCTTTGGGAACTGTGCTTTCTTCCGTAATAAAAATTAGCTATGCCATTGTCCATACAAATATTATAAGTGTGAAAGTAACTCTGTCTGTTACCTCTTCACGCTTAAACCTGAATCAATTTAGATAAAATTTGGTATGGAGAAATATTGAGACTCTAGAAAGGATATAGGATAGTTTTTATCCTGAAAAATGCACGATTCTCAAAGGATAAATAAAATAGCAGGCCACGCGGGTGAAAAGGAGGCAAATCCTAGCACTGTATAAAAACCCTAAAAAGATCACGTATCGATTGAGTTATATGCAGTACTAAATTTTATTATCGCGGTTACCCAGAGAGATTCTAATTTCTATCTATAGTATAAACAGTTAAATCCGTCAATCTGTTGCCTCATGATTGCGAGAAAACATGACGAACCATTAACACATTAAATACTCATTGGTTTTTAATAAATTTTAGTAGGATTTGTCATATCATTTCCTCTGACGTTAGCCTCTGAAACTGCATCGACTTTTGTATGGAAATGCAACTGAACGCAACGAACTTTTAAAAGTTTTGTCATAAATAAGAAAAAATGACAGGTTTGTTGATATATTTAATGCTGGAGAGCGGAAATTCTCTGTGATTGTTGTCTCAAACCAATATAAAAACCGTTAGAATTTAAATTCTATACAATAAGTAGAAGGTACCCGCAACTTCGTCAGCGGGGGAGAAAAAAACATAAGCCTCTTTTTTCTTCAGCATAGTCGAGTAAAAGTATTCCATAACTATCTGGGGATGCCCATGTACCAAAAATAGTTGAAATCCGATTAGCCGATTTGGCGTGATGAAGCCACAACGACATATACAAAACATAAAAAAAATATATTTTTCGATACAGTGATCTCCAAATAGTCCGTTACAATTTTTCTTAAATATCTTCAATGTACAGACAAGTCATTTTTACAACTTCATAATAGTATAGATATCCACAATAGGAAGACCCCCACTTTTATAAACGTTTCGAAGATTTATGCCTGTTAAAAGTTTGGTTTTCTCGTTAAAATTTCACATCTCGAAATATCAAAGTGTTCGAGATGCAAACCCGATGATGGCGGGCAAAGTTCCTAACAAACCTAGCCAGATCCGTCGGCTCAACTTTACACATAAATCTAGCTACATTAATAATTTACCCATTCGGTATTCCACGATACTTTCATCCGAGCCCGGGCGACACTAAAATATACTAGTTTTCTCATTTTCCTACAGTCGAAGTCACGAGGTTTTAGAACATAAACCACTAATTTTACTATCAGGCATGTGATGTTTAAACTTGTTGGAAAAGCGGCGAGGGTAAAACAGAAAATTATTTTATGGACAAGTTTTGCAGTATATTATCTCAAGCGTCACTTATGTTTTAATTTGCGAGACACTTTGAAAGTTTAATAAGGAAAGTCTTGTAGAATGTTATGCTTTCCTTGCGCTTAGAAAACGTATGTTTAGTCTAAAATATGTATTCACTAAGGGACTTATATTTGGAGAACAAGGTGCATAATAGTATTCATACTTTTAAACGTGACTGTACCTTTTCAGGTCGGCATCGAATAGCTAAGTTGCATGAAGAATTAGTTAACAGTCATAATAGTTACATCAAGAAATTATTTATGCTTTAGTTACGTTCGGCTCGAGTTGATCAAACGGAACAGTTCCTAATTTGCCATAATTATTATTATTAAGTAACAGGTTTGTAACTATTCGATTTTAATAATTGCTTGACTTTTTTGTGTGCTTTTTACATAACTGACAATAATTATACATACACAACTAAAATATTATTAGTCAGGTTTGTTATATCCTTAGGTTAGGATCGTTTTTTTGTAACTTGTAACTTGAATTTGGCGAGAATATCAAATCTAAGGCTAACCTTAAAAACGATTCGTAATTCCACTATCGTCAACACAAGATAATTCTAAATCCATAACCATTAATAATTTACTGTTGAACTGTTATAAAGAAGACTTGACTAAATTG
Organism: Hedya salicella; assembly: GCA_905404275.2. Classification (NCBI taxonomy): domain Eukaryota; kingdom Metazoa; phylum Arthropoda; class Insecta; order Lepidoptera; family Tortricidae; genus Hedya; species Hedya salicella. The sequence goes on from FR990097.1 coordinate 32,825,039, forward strand.
TTTCATTTCAAACAACAAAAGACAGGATTTAAATGTAACTAACGAGAAAGGGCGAAGCAATATTTCCCCTGTTTTTTTAAAAGATAACGTAATGTAATGGGTAATATTTCCATACTACTTTGGCCTAATTTCATAATACTATATCAGTTTTTATTGGTTGATTATGCATAACAATATCGACCATTTGACAGGCGTAATCAGCCGTTAATGCTAACAGAAGTTCGTGAATTCGGACCTTAATCTTAAGAGAAAATATTAAATAGGTACCTTATGGCATAGTGTAAAACACTCTAAGGATTGTATCTATTCTTCATCATGATTATTTCACAAAAAGTCCCTTCACTTTCCTATGTAATAAAAAAAAATGCGCAAAATATTGGCCTACGTTTAGTGCGCTTAAGATTTGCTAAAATTACAACCTTTGCTTTCACATACAACCTTCTCTATTCATTTAAGGGTAGTATTTAAACAAGTGAGTGTAAGACTGTCAATTGAAGTTTTATGTGATAAAATTTTTTCATTTACGTTAAGTGGCTGACTGCGAGTGACGAGAAATCAACAGAACAACAATTTACAAACATTAATTTGAGTTACTTGAAATACAAAATGAGAAGTTTCATAATATTTGTTTGAGTGCCAACGTTACGTCCTGTATTTTTTCAGTATTTGGCAAATGATTTATTTATACCGCTTCGCACGCTCCGCTATACATGGTCACAATAAAAACCTAACCTAACCTACAGTTTCGTTTTTTGACCCATTTTTGTGACACCTCTGGTGATGCAAGTATCTATGGGCGACGCTGTTCGCTTACCATCAGGCGACCCGTCGGCTCGTTTGTCTCCTGTGTCATAAAAAAAGCAGCTGACAAAACGTTGCTTAAAGTGAACTTTTTAGTAGTGCGTTATGTAAAACCTCAATTGGAAAAATCGTATCTTAATATATTGAAGTTGCCCTCTCTGTATTCTAGTCGCTCACTTAGTAATTCAGTTGCACGGCTAGAATTTTAATATCTGAAATGGATTAATCACAACCCACTTTTTGTAAGCTCGTTTTGGATTGTATTATGAATCAATATTCGTCGTTAGTTTAGTTAATTTTTCGCTTACTCAAATTCATATCGTTCAAGTTTTTAAAACAATATCTCATATTGTTTTATAATTCCCCTTTATTTAAGTAATTAAGTATCATAATTTGTCTATCTATTATGAATATCGTTGACTGGTAGATAGTACAAGCTTTCCTTAGTTTGGGACTAGGTCGATTTTATTTCTGGATTGTCTTGAGTCTTGATATGCATCTATGCTCGACAAGTGGGTAAAATTGCTTTTCACAGGTACAAAATTTAAACTTTTTGAATTCAAATTTAAAGAGAGATAAATTTTGAATGCCTTGTGTTTGTCTCAAATTTCATCAATCAGGAAACTTCGGTCGAAATAAGCTGAAGTTAAAGCGACGTTACAAACAAACAATGGTGCCCTCGTAAATTCTGCTTACGACGAGTTTGTTTACGAGGTGTTCTTGGTCTCAGCCCGTTTGTAGACCGCCATCTTACGAGTCATATGGGGCAAGAAACAATGAACCTTCTTCAAATATTTTAAGGATTTTGATATTAACCCGTGTAAGTTGGTGGACCTGTATGTTTGTATTGGCTTTTGAGGTCTCGTTTATGATAATGAATACCGATTGCGAACAGTTGGTAAGACAATGCTGAAATAAAGCCGAGTTATCGATAGATCCTCGAATAAGGTTTTGTATGTCCAGTCAACCTTTAACGTAACAATGGTCAAATGCTTAAGAGTTTTGGAAATGGCAATTCTTAAAGCTATTACAGCTAAACGGCTTTTTTAATATCTGCCTTTGGTTGTATCTACGTTATAATAGCATAATAGTTATTTTCACCCAAGTAAACGAAGTTTTAATGCTATAACTTTTTAACAAAAAATAAAACTGACTCCGAAAAAAAACTTAAAAGTAAAAAATAACTGCATAATTCAGTTTCTTTACAGTATATACAATGTACACTTTCTGAATGCAAATGCTTATTATGTTTTTTATAATACCAAAATCGCAGTATGCCTACAATATTTGAGAAATTCCTTCAACTCCGTATGGAATCCATCATCAGATCTTCACCAAAATTATATCGGACCATATTAAATATACCTCCTATCAAACAAAAAATAATTGAAATTGGTCAAATAGTCTTCGAGTAATCGGTGAATATACATGAAAACAAAAAAACGGTCCGACGAATTGAGGACCTCCTCCTTTTTTTGGAGTCTGTTAAAAAGGAACTCATTATAATCAACCTGACATGCTATTTGCATCATTACTCACAAAGTTAGTTTTTTCCAAAGTATAAAATAAGATTTTCACTGGTATGACAATATACGAAAGAATTTGGAATGTATGTATATGTCGCAAGGAAATAGCCAAAACAGAGATTTGATCAAATCTCTAAGTGATATGACCAAATCACGCAGGATGTTAAAATGGTGAATCAATTTTATCATCTGTCTACAAAAAGTCAGTCATTTGATTAAATCCCTGAATCAGTTTAGTGAAATTACGAAATCAGCCAAACAAGGCAACTCGTTTTGACATTTCCCCAGATTTGTTTAGTGATTTGATAAGTCCGTGAAACACGCCAGTGATTTGACGAAACGAACTCGCAAAGTCAAGTCATTTTCATTTCACTGTTCACATGTTCAGTGTTATCATAAAGTCTCTTATGACTCACGTTTAGTGATATGATAAATTTTATCATATCACTGAACGGACAGTTCTTGTCCAAGAGACTGGTCCACCACTGGGGACCGAAGAGCTGGCAGCTGGCTTGCTCAATGCATAAGCATTGCTAAACTGCGAGGAAATAAATGCCGCCAGCATCTTTGGGACCATGCCGAAGGGGAGCACTTTTTTTGCACTTATCTGAGAAGTTCTAGTTTCATTGAGTATAATTTCTTATTTATTGTTTGTTGTTTTTTTTTTCACAAATTTGTTTACTATATTTAACTACTAGATCGGATACATTGACATATGGATATGGGACTCCTAAATATACAAAAGCATCAACTACATGACATTATACAAATAACTTCTAAAATTTACCCAAATAAGTATCATAACATTGATAATAAGGTACTATAAATGTGAGTGATTTTTATTCGTGTAAGAAAAATAATATACTAAAGCACTGTAAAGGAATATTGCAATAAAATCTCAACGATTCAGACGTTCAAAAACACAATAAGAATTCAAAGTCTGTCGGGAATGTCTCGAAGACGTGCATCATTGAAAACTGAGAACATACCGCCATGTTCACTTTATGATCATTGCTTACTTGCTTTATCGAGGCGTAATAAATATTTTATACTCGAAGTTATGTGGCTAGATTCTACTGTGTAGCGAGATTTTATAACTTTTCCATAAGAAATTTTAACCCATGGTTCACTGTCTTAAATAGGAGTTAATTTTCGGAAAAAATATTTTAAAATTAAATCTCCAATGATAAAAGGAAAAACCTGTTCTGTATTTTTAGTGATTTTGATTATACGTAGTTTGTATCGTCTGTATCGTTAAATCAGTCAAGGATTTGTTTTATACGCGTGTATGGAAATCATTTTCAAAGCAGGCGAGCATTTTCGTGGTTACCGCGGCGACGTGAAATCTTATAGGATAGAAAAATCCTCCTAATAACAAATAATTCATATTAATTACGGTTTTCAGATACTTTTAGTTTTGTACCTTAAATAAAGTTTCTCAACTTTTGATGTTTTGAATGAGACGTTATTTAAGAATGTTTTGTCGTAGAAAATAAAAATTCTCCTTCATTTAACAAAAAAATAACGTCGGTGTACCTATTCTAAATACTGTAACTAGCCTCGATTGAGTAGTTCCAAGAACTAGAATTAGAAAAGCACAGAGAGGTTTCATATATTATATTATTTGCCTATGATGGTTGCGTTTATCACGCGATAAATAAGTGACGTAGCTGCCGTCACCTTCTGATACGTATGTGAGTGCGAGAGTGACGGGCGCGTTATCATATCATTTATCACGTGATAAACGCGACCATCATAGGCCCACTTAATCGATTATTGTGATATGATTGTAATTGTTCACTAATAGAACCACGAATCTAAAAACTAGCTTTAACAAGCTCCTTTGTTTCCAGATCACAATGTGGAAGTTACTCATCATGCTGTTGCCCCTGGTAATCGCGAAGCAGCCTTGGTACCCGTGCTCCGAGCTCCATGATGACGTCCGGTACCCCTGCCGCTGCGCAGTGAAGGTGGACCGAAGCCTGCAGCTGACCATTCATATGAACTGTGACCGGGTGGTCTTTGCGGGGGACTTTCCTCCACTGCCGTATGCAGCACCGATAGTGTCGTTTAGGCAGCGGCATGCGGGACATCAGACGCTACCTACTCAGGTATTTACAGCTATTTTTGGTCATATATTTATAGCTATTATAGGAATCAGTGCTCCGAGCCTGGTCTTTGCGGGGGACCGATAGTATGACGCTACCTACTCAGGTATTTATAGCTACATATTACTACAGCCGGTAGTCCGGTAGTCCACTGGACGACGGCGTAAATAATGTCACCATGTGCTATCCCATCTAGCAAAATTAAGTTGTATGAAAGTCGCGGGCAGGTTTCTATTTTCGCCTAAAGCTGAGAAAAGGGTACATCAAATAGTCGACTAAAAGCTCTGTAAATGTTTACTCGACGGGATTTAGATACAAATTACTCGACTTGAAGTGCTGTAATTATCGTAAGTTTATCATAAGAGGAGCCAAAAGATTTCATAAAATTTACGAGAAGGTAATATCACACGAATATATAAAAATTCTATATCTTTCATCCAGTCCAGTCCGTTCAGTCGTGTCTTTTCTAACGGCTCCGGCTTACTTATTTCGATTGAGCGATACAAATTAACGAAAATCGATATCGCACAAATGAATATTAAGAGCTTAGCCAAAAGGAACCGCTGACAAGATGAGAAACAGACCGTCCACCCGAATAATGGTTCACCCGAATAAATAGCTCATTTGGTGGACACAGAATTAACATGCATGAAAGATTTTGCGGAGGCCTAAATTCCGCGGCGTCTTACATAAACGTAAATAACGAATCGCATACTGGCTTAATATATTCCATTGTGATATTGTAACCGAACAAAATTTGACTAACCATTACTTCATACTGTTTACTACTAGAGGGGTGGGTAACGTGTGTAAAGTTTTAGCACCCTAGCCACCAGCGTAACAATATCATTATAATAGACACTTCAAGTCTGTTTGGAAGAATTTATCCCAGAAAAACTTTCTATCTATCTATCTACCAGCCACGGACGTGCACTGATGAACATAAGCCACCCCTATAGTTCGCCACAGGGTGCGATCCTGCGCAGACCGCTAGTCGGGGGCCGTCCTACGCTGCGCTTTCCTATGCGTGGTCGCAACTCCAGGATTTACTGCCCCGACGGTTATCCGTTCTACAGGCTACAAGGCCTGCCCATTGCCACGTCAACAATGCAATCCTGTGAGCTATGTCGGTTACTTTGGCTCTTCTGCGGATATCCTCATTTCTGATCCCATCACGAAGAGGAACCCCGAGCATAACCCTTTCCATTGTACGTTGCGTAACTCTGAGCCGCCTTTGAAAAACTTTGGGAACGTTACAATCTTGTTTTTTTTTTTATTGAAACCAGAACTCTGCGAGCTCTAGGTTATTATTTCAATAAATAATACCTGAAAATATTATTTTCTTTATCAAGCGAGACTTCTACATATTTCTCAAAGCTCTCTTTGTCGATACATCTGAATATAATGTTCAATATCTTATAAATATTAATTTGTACCAGATAGTGGTTATGTTATAAAAATAGCGTTTTATGTCTCTATAGGTATGTCTACAACTTTTGTCTGATACTTAGCACAATTAGTTATGTTGCGTAGGTATTTAAAATTATTATTCATATGAAATATATGGGTATCTATTGGGCATCTTAATAGGGATGTTGACAACTTTTTCCGTGGTATATTATAGAACGACCTTTCAATAATAGAAATAGTGGTGAAAAAACTACATCAATGTAATAAAAATTTCTCGAGATACAACAATATTAGAATCACACTTTTGGACTTTCCCATAAATGCTCCATACTAAACCCTAGGACGGTGTGACGTCACACCTTCCTACCTTGTATGGGAAAATTAAGAACTTTGTTCTGCAGCTATGTTAAAACTTGCGTTTATCGAAACGGTCTCATAACAAAACTGACCATACATTTCATAGGTTATTTAATGGTATTAATATTTTCATACTTTGAAAATGGACTTTCCCACCTAACTTTAAGGGCTCATAATACAAGCTGCACGAAAGGTATCGAACTCATTTTTTTTTCTTTAGGATGTACATCATAAAATTTGTCATTTAGCATCAAAATTTTATTATCGTTTGAGTACAGCCAACATCCCTATTCTATAGGAGACGAATTCAGAAATCTGACCCCACCACGTGAGTTCCCACTCTCTAATAGCAGAAAAAGATCAGATTAGACAACATTATCTTCTTGTTGAAATAAAACAATTTAACGGATTATATCGCGTATATTATCTCATTTTAGTTCCCGACGTTTTGGAAGCTTTCCAGCTTGTCATTTGTATTTTCCTCTATCAAAGTTACAATTTGTGCAAACTACCCATTTTTGAAAAAACAAATAAAGGTTTACATACATGCCAGGTGCACCTAAGCTATAAAGACAGTTACACATGTGCCAGAAGGGCCTTATTATTTTATTTTAATAATTGACCAAGCAGCATTTCACAAATGAGGCGTACTGAGGAGAAAAGAAACGCTGCAAAGAAAAACTCCCAGGCTACCTCATTACTAATTATAATATTTTAAAAACAGAGACTATTAAACTACTTTTTAACAGATAAGATATTTTACACCGTTCGGAAATTAAGGTTTTGCAGTCCTGTGTCTCGCTTGTTCCTTGATGAGATGTATAACTGGATCCCAAGCTGGTGGTAGTGACAATCCATCTTCTCTATTGAAATTAGGATGCTTTTTCATCTCAATAGCCTCGCGAAACATTATGAGAAAATGTCCTTTTTCTTTGGCAAGGATAGAAGGTTTATCAAACTTAATTGAGTGGTTTGGTTTGTCAATGACATGTTCACAGACTGCAGACCTATTACATCGACGGTGCTTGACATCTGCTATGTGCTCCTTCACCCGGGTTGACATTATCTTCTTGTCTTGGATTGGTCGGCCTCCTAGTTATTAGATGTTCGATTAAATTAAAACGTTTACACGATAACAATGTCTGCAGATTTCTCTTCCTGCACGCAATCGTTCATGATCTGATAACTACATAGAATCAATACCAACGAGATGGCTGCTTTAAAACAATACCGGACGCTTTGTAGGAGAAAATAAAAAACTTGTTTTCAGTCTGGAGAGTAAAATTAGTTGTATTTTGTTAGATTTCCATGAGTATTATAATTTATAAATAGTTTACTAAATATTATTTGGCAGTCTGTTATCTTGGTACGACGTACTAATTACTAGAAACTTATATCCTAACTTGTTATAAACAGTTGTCGATATGCATACAGGTGAAGAAATCAAATAGCACCAAACAAGAGTATCTACAAATGGTGAACTCAATTCCAAATGTCATTTTCTACCAGTCAACCATAGGGCCAAACAGAAATACATGAAATTGGTGCAGCGGAAAAAAACAATCAATACTGAGAGCACTACGACACAAAAGCAAATAATGTACCTACATACATATACCCACATAGTATACTAATATACTCGTATAATGACACCATATTATTATATGTAATTTATTTATCCCGTTTTACTAACTACTTTTGTTCTATATCAGGAAAAAGAGATCAAATACTATAACAATTTATTCAATTAATTTTAACGGATTGTTCCGGAATATTATCTTTCCAGCGTAATAACAGCGACTCATCCGTGAGGTTACATGACTTAATCTGTTTCTGAAACACATAAAAAAAATATCATACTAGCATATAGCAATAGTTTCCTTCAAGTTGAACAATCGTGACGTGAGATGAACGACCTTAATTTTATTGTACACAATTTTTTATATCTCCATATTCAGTTTACTTATGAAACAAAACACTTAAATTAGAAGTTAAGTATATACTATCAGCCACACACTTTTAAGTGACCATCTGTTGGCCTTATTTATATTGACTTAAGGCCTACAGATCGTCACTTGTTGTATTGTTGTTTGAATGTCATCACGAAAATTATTGGGGAAAAGATGATAAAGATTAGAAACGATGATAGAGGCGAATCTTTAGCTAAATATTTCCGCTTCAGAATCGTACATCTATCGTGCAAGCACTGGGTTACTGAAGAAGTTTCTAATTTTAAACTAGTTTCTATACTAAATTCGATACCCATGATATCGATATATCTATAAAATAGAGTTTTTTTATAATTTACTTTGTTTTGATCTGTAGCAACCGCAAAATCCAATGATTCTATTCGAAAATCAACAGCCATTTTCACCGAGACCAATCTATATATGCGGTTTTAGACAATTCCGTTTTGGCAAATACGATTAGTTGTGCCATTTCACAGTTTGCTTTGTCGGTTGCGGTTGTTTGTTTAGGAAGTTTGTTTGTGTCAAATTGTATGATACCGAGCCGGTTAATAATTCAACGCAAACGTTCTAACATTGCGTACATTTAACTATTTTGGTAAATCAACTGCCAGAGAGCCGATCTGAACTTACCTCGAGCCTTGCCAAGTCTTCCTTTTGAGCGCAGATTCTATTAATCTTAACTACTCGTCTCGATTGTCAAACTAACTTCAGAATAGTTCGAAAGCAAATCTCCGAGATTTGGTACTTGGTATCGCGTTGGGACGGCGACCCGGGAGTTCACAAACTTATGATTTCGAATACATTATGTAACTGAGGCTCTACTCCGCACTTGCCACAGCTGCACCACAAGTAATATGAGTGGAGGCTCGGCTTTATACCCATTGAGGCGACAACACCGCTTAGGTAGACAATGTGAGTGCATGAACTGAAGAGCCTTTCTGTGACTGTAAAGGGCTGTGTACAGACCGTTGGTTTTCGAGATTGAACAATACATACTATGGCATTAAAGCACAGGCATTTCAAAGCCGTTTTGATCTCAAATTGCACACGTATTCGCTCTTCTTCTCTACTGACTTATTCATCAACGTCTAGCCAAATTCTTTTGTTCCAGAAAACTGGAAATTTGCATAAAAGCGCTTTGAGCTGTACACCAATACGAGACAAATATTTTCGCAATTCAGTGGAAGCAAAAAAACTTTATCTCAATACACTGTGAGAAATAGACAATACCCTCGTAGAGACTAGTGTTTCGAAGCTGTCCGTCAATGTTTGTTTCGTAAAAGTTTTATCGTGTCTTACTAGAAGTTTGTTTTGGCCGTAAATGTAACACATCACTCTAAACCCAAATTAAATAGTTCCATAGGTACCGAAAATCATTTTCAAGTTTATCTTTTGTTTACGCGGAAAACATAAATACGCGCGTTAAATGCAAGTGGCTATGTAGTTTTATTACGTATTATGCTTCCTCGTTTTCCGAATCCTAAGAGAGTTTAATCGTATTTTGGTAGGTATAAGAGAATATTAATTTAGTACGTTTTCTGATTGTTTTCAGATATTCTCATCATATGGTCTTCCCCTGAAAGAACTGGATTTCTCTCAAAATAGCTTGCGTCGGTTACCTGATCGGTTGCTGGCGGGAGTACGTGGCAACCTGACCAAGTTGGCACTGGCTGATAACCTCCTTGGCGACAACCTGAACCCAATTTTTTCGACTGCAGAACTTCACAATCTGCCGGCGTTGGAAGAGCTGGATTTAAGCGGGAATAGCATAAGAGGGTTAGAGGAGGGTCTTCTGATTGGATGCAATCTTCTAAAGGTTGGTTGTGTTTTTATGTTATTAAGCAGGCATTGTAACGATTTGATTAAGCTGCTTTGACTCTTAAGCATCTGTGCATGTTTTATTATCAGTTTGCAGTGACCTATCACGAAATATTTTTCGTATATTATTTCGTATCTGCGAGGACAAATCCGGAAACTGCTCAAATAGAGATGTTGTCTTTCAAGTACACTTATATATCTATTATAAAGTTGTAAAAATCTGTCAGTACATAGAAGGAGTTTTCAAAAAATAAGTGACAATTACTTTTTTCAAGGTCGCTGGATCGAAAAATATTTCTTTTGTTTTTTTTTATGTTCGTATGTGTCTTTGTGGCTTCATCACGCCAAAATTGCTAAACGGATTTTAACCATTTATGGAGACGGGTAGCTGTGTATCCACAGATAGTATTTTTTTTATTATAGAATAGATGGGCATTTGACCGCAATCTCACCTGTTGTTGAGTGACGAAGCGGTCAAGGATGTATTATGCCCGTCTAGAAACAGCCTATTCACTCTTGTCTTGAACACGCCCACTAGTTATAGGATATTCTTTACTCGACTACTAATTCATTTACTTCGACGAAGTCATCTTTTAAACGCAAAAAGGTAAATCAAAACGCACGCCATACTTATAAGAGGAGTGTTATAATACTACTCAATTTCATCGGGGGTTCAGAAAGACACTAGAAATATCTAAACTTATAGTACGGGTACTTAATCAACAAAGGAAAACGTTTCCAGGTATTACGTCTGGACCGAAACAATATGAACTCCGTCCCGTCGTCCTCGCTCAACGGTCCGCGGTCGCTCAAACTGCTCTCGCTCAGAGAAAACAGAATCGGTACGTACAAATTGCTAAGGTAAACAAGAAACTGTTACCAATACTGGTTAATAAATGGGAAATGTCTACCAGGAAATTGGACGGGTTGAGTGTATTTGAAATAAATCGTAGTTAAATTCAGGTTATTTTATTACGTAAGTAGATTTCCGATGGATACAAATACTAAGTCCTGTAGGTAAGTAAGAAGTATTTACCTCTTTAATTTTAATTTTTTTATTTTTATTCGTGGAACATGGTAATACAACGAAAGGGTCCATTTAAAACACTCGATATTGTGTCGAAGATTTGAACTTTTGAGCATATCAAAAATAAAAATACGATAAAACCCAACTGTCGTTTGTGCATATCAAATTAAACATAAACTTTATACAAAACCCATTTATAATAAAAAAAAAACTAAAGTAGTATTTTTAATTAGCTGGAGTAAGCAGACAGGTGTCAACGTGAATATTTCATTGTTTAGAAAGAATTTTACAAAAGTGTACATGAAAATGTGTAACCGGTGATATTATGGTAACATTTATTCATAAGAAATACTGTACTTCTGCGCCATAATGAAGTTAATGGTCGATGTGTGTCCGTAAACGTTAGTTTACTCCAGCTAATTAAAAATACTACTTTAAACACACCAACATTCTCTCGCTTCCTGTCAGTTACGACTGCCCTTCCTGTCCTACGTCCGCTGTGATGAGCAGAAGCCCTGGGTGCCGTATCCTGTATATGCATAAAGCAGCACTGTTTCTGGCGGATCACTTGCCACACGCGAATATACGTGTTAAGTAAATGCACCCGGAGCGGACGTCCACACCGGGCTCCCCTGCTCAACGCATCGGACGTCCTAAACATGATAGGTATTTTACAAGCTAATTCACCTTTTTTTTATTTCAGCTCTCATCCGCCAAGGCTCGTTCGCCTCACAAAAGACATTAGAAGAAATAGATTTGCATGGAAACATGATCTCGGCCGTCGAGGGCGGGGCTTTTGCTGGTCTGAACCAGCTCCAGACCCTTGACCTTGGAAGGAACAGGCTGTCCAAGTTCAACAGCGATGTTTTCCAGGGCACGGAAAATCTGGAAAAATTAGACCTCTCCGAAAACTTCATAACCGACTTTCCTACGGTCGCTATTAAATCCTTCGCAGCACTAAAACATCTGAATTTATCCAGCAACATGATCTCGGTAAGACTCAACATTACAGATTCAATTTACTTACCAAAATTTTAATGGCAATTAAAATGTAAAATGACAATTATTTCATTGAAAACAATTTGTCGAAATGACATAATTGGCTTTGTTCAGTCTGTCGTTCATTATTGAGTTTTATTGAATTGATAAAGTTATGTAATTATATCAGGAAATTCAGAAAACCTGTCTCGAACGCGGTGCAATTAGATGTTACGTCAATGTCACAACAACTTTGACAAGGGAAGACCCTTATAATTGTTCTCGGACTGAGTGCTTCAAGTAAGATGAAGACGTAAACAGTTATTTATCTATATCTGGATTACGATAACAATTAAGTAATCATCATTATTAGGGTTCCGTACCACAAAGGTAAAAAAGGAACCCTTATGGTGCGTCTGTCCGATAGTTACACACTTCCCCATTTTTAGGCTATCCCGAAGTTTACCAAACAATTTTTTTTAAATTCTGGTATCATGAAAATTATAACCGTACATCTATCTGGGATGTTGTTTTTTAAATCTCTATAAATCATTGTTTAATAATCCAATGAGGTCAACCTCTTTACCAATTACAGGAAAATTAAGTATAACCATACTTATCTGGGGCATATTTTTAAATCTCCATAAATGATTTTTGGTGCGAACTCAAGTTTGCACCTCATTTGTATGTGACGCCATGAATACTAGGTGCAAAGTTAACTAAACCGGCTGGATATGTTTGGATAAGTGAAAGTTTGTACGGAACGGATGTAAATATGATGAACGGCACTGCTTTGTGTGCGTCGTTACTTTTGTTTTGCTGCCATCATCATGCCTCGCCTATTTAACTTTAGCTACAAGAACGAATATTATGATAGTACCAAACCTGTAGGCTACGTTTTAATAGTCCTTTATCTTTAAACATTTTTATTTAACCAACACACAGCGAATCTAACATCTTAATTGGCCTTTCAAGGTATTGCAGTTTTGTCTTGGAGTTACTTCCTCGTGGCAAATGATCAAAGGCATATTGGTCTCCAAGCCATGTTCATATGTTTAAAATAAACTCACCAATCTGTCATTCTACGAGTATTGACAATTAAATTGCAAATTCCAAGCAAAGTACGCTAAAGAGTCTTAAAGAAGCTAATGAAATCCTACATTAAGCTCTAATAGTATGAAGACGAAATCTAATTATATAGATAAAAGGACACTTAAAATACAGAACATCCTTGCATTAATAACAGATATTCGAATTATATATTTGAAATATATGCACACTCAAATGTTTACGATAAAATTGTACGTTTTCAGAACATCGACAGCAGCCACATGAACGCGCTGGTGTCCCTGCAAGTCCTGGACCTCAGCCGGAACAACCTCGTCAAGCTGATGCCGGGGACCTTCGTGGGGCTCACAGAACTACGCTACTTGGATGTTGGAGTTAATTCTTTACGAACTGTACGTATTTTAGCACATTTAATTTCAATTAATGCTGAAAAAATTTAATCATATATTATTTAAGATATGTGGCTCAAATCTGTCTAGTCTCGGCCTGCTTACCCGGATAACTATTGGAAATCTGTTCAAGAGATAAAATAATGAAATGGACAAAAATATACATCCCTACATATTTAATTAATCTTCTTTAGAGTTTCGTTTCTAATAAACACACAACTCATTATATTAAATCTGGAATATATTTGTCTGTCTAGATTTTTTCTTTTCTTATAATTATAACAGTAGTATTACTCTGGTCCAATTGCCATTATGAGAATTGAGCGCTTATTGTAGCGGCATTAGACTAATATTACAGGAACATCACGAACACGAATTTCACAAACTCTGTTGCCATATCAAGTAGCAAAAATATTGAAATGTGTAACAAAAAATATCTGGATTTTATTACATAACTAGTAAAATTCACACACGCAGTAAAATTCCACAAATTTCACTGAAAAATGTTAATCCCTCGGATTTCGAGCCTATGAAATAAAACAACGTGGAACACAAAATATTCACGGCTGTAACAAAATTGGTATAAGCATACTCAGTATAATGTCCATTGTAGGTAACGCGATATTATTAAATACAAGAGATAGTTGATACCAAAATAATGGTTTACCCTTGAAATTTCGACAAACGTTTAATCGAATTTCAGTTCAAAGTCAACGATACACATTATTTTGACGACCGGTTTGGCTCAGTGGGAGTAACGTTGCCTGCGAAGCTGAGGTCCTGGGTTCAAATCCCGGTAAGGGCAAATATTTGTGTGATGAGCATGAATATTTGTTCCTGAGTCTTGGGTGTTTTCTATGTATATAAGTAATATATCTATTAAATATATCGTCGTCTAGTACCCATAACACAAGCCTTATTGTGCTTACCATGGGACTAGTTCGATTTGTGTAAAAATTGTCCTGTAATATTTATTTATTTATTATTTATTTATTTATTTCATTTGATCGAATATTCATTACATCGAACAATTAAATGGTGTATTTTTATAACACCGATTTTTAATCTGAAGAAATATTATTTACTATATTATTTCGCAGATCTTTATTTCACTGACATTTATTATTTCATATTTTAATATTTTGTTTAAAATTTTACATTGTAGAAAATCGACTACCTTTTTTTTCTCTTTATTAAGGAGCTTTATCGCATGGCGATTATATCGCTCCGTTGAGCCATCAAAAACAATTCTACTACTCATCGATTAGCGAGACCCAGTCTCACTAGTTTAAACAGCGCCCTGGCATTACCACTACATTTTTGAACTTAGTTTTGTAGTAGAGAGTTTTTTGTTAGGGACGCAGTTCTAGTTATTAGGCGAAGTTGGTTTTGGCGTTTTGCTCGCTCGCTTCGCTCGCTCGTTAGGGTCGCTGTTCAACCTAATACTCCTCCTCGCTTCGCTTGTCGTCGTACCTAACCTAAGCCAAGTTGGACCTGCCTTAAAACTAGATTAATGCCGAAAAGTATTTCAATACTTACATATTCAATAGCAAAATAGGACCCGCCATAAAGTCATATCGTAAGCTAGTCGGACCTGGGCGGCTTGCTCGCGTCGCTCGCTCCTTAGGGTCGCAGTTCAACCTTACACTCCTCCTCGCTTCGCTCGTCGTCGTACCTAATCTAACCGAAGTCTGATCTGCCTTAAGTAGAATACGTAACTCACTGTTCTTGGAGCGAATTATTTTTGTTAGGGATTCAGTTCTAACCTAACTTAACCTACTGTTCAGATAGCGAATCAACTTAATCTAATTTAGCAATAGTAATTATATTTATTTTATTTTTCAGAAAAATACAAGCCTTCAAACATAAGTTATCTATACTTGCTTAAGTTTGTTTTATTTTTTCTTAAAATATGTATTTAAGTATGAAAGTAATTAGTTGTATAATACGTCGATGAAATAATATAAATTATTTGAGGTTCTGTCTTTAAAATAACCTATTAAATGTAATTTTAAGCATTTAAAATTCCCTACATCATTGCTCTAATAATTGTTTTAATATGTAATGAATAGTCGATGAAGGCATAATACTCCAAGAGATAATATTTATACTGAATATTCTAGGAATCGTTTTCGATGAAATGAAATCCGATGAAAAGTTTGTCGAGATTTCAAGGGGCACCCCAAAGTAATAGCTTTTCAATTAAATTACACGTCACCATTAATAATAAATTAGGCCAATTTTGATTTCATTTTATAAAATGCATGCAAACAGATGTGCGAGACTAATTTTAACAGATTTTTCGTGGGTATAAACTTAATTACAAGAATTTCTCACTAGTTTGTATATTTGTCGTCCATCAAAAATATCGCAATGTTTTATTGATAAAGCCATTTTATTTTTAGGTGGCAGACGACGCCTTCGACGGCTTGACGAGTCTAGACACGCTGCTATTAAGAGATAACAACATCCTGTTGATCCCAGCGACGGCCCTCTCCCGCCTGCCCAACCTCGTATCCGT
Source organism: Hedya salicella (assembly GCA_905404275.2). Classification (NCBI taxonomy): domain Eukaryota; kingdom Metazoa; phylum Arthropoda; class Insecta; order Lepidoptera; family Tortricidae; genus Hedya; species Hedya salicella. Next base: position 32,841,012 of record FR990097.1, read on the forward strand.
ACACTTGGGCTATAACCGTGTTACTGCGCTCTCCAGCGACATCCTCCGGGCAGTCTCCGACAGAATAACCTCCTTAGTTCTCTCCCGAAACGTCATTAGGGAATTACCGACCGCGGCTTTCAATCACTTCAAAATGCTAAAACGATTAGACCTCTCCGGAAATTTATTGAATTCCATCTCAGCCGACGTATTTAGTGGACTCGAAGCATCTCTCGACTTTTTGAGCCTCAGCCAAAATAGAATTTTAGGTTTCACAGGCCAGCAGCTACAATTTATCAACTTGTGGTTCTTGGACATATCGGATAATCAACTATCGGAAATACCAGTGAACGCTTTTGAGTCTATACCGAGTTTAACGCACCTGAATATCAGCCGCAACGACCACATAAGTGTTCTACCGCAAAATGTATTCAAACAGAATGTGGCGTTACTCAGCGTTGATTTAAGTTACATGGGTTTGAAAGCGCTGCCTGTCAAATTATTTTCTAAGAATGTGAACTTAGAGCGCATCAGTTTATCGAATAATCTTTTGCAAGAAGTTTCAGAGAATACATTCAAGAACCTCAAAAATTTAACTCACTTAGACCTGTCGTACAACAACATTGTAAACATAAGGACGCCGGCTTTTGTCAACGTTATGTCCATTCAGTATTTATCTCTCAAGGGTAATCAACTGAATGCATTTAAAGGAGAATTCTTTAATACAGGAACGAGTTTGGAAGTAATAGATCTCTCTGACAACCAACTCAGCTACCTTTTCCCATCTTCGTTTAAAATCCATCCCCGTCTAAGAGAGATTATACTAACGGACAATAAATTCAATTTCTTCCCATCGGAACTCATAAGCACTTTACAGTATTTGGAATTTGTAGATTTATCTGGAAACGCGCTTAAGAATGTCGATGAACTTGATTTCGCCCGGCTTCCAAAGCTCAGAACAATTTTGCTCGCTCGAAACGAACTTGAAACAATTAGTGAAATGGCATTCCATAACTCTAGCCAAATACAACAGTTGGACCTGTCCAATAACAAAATAGATCGCTTGGGAGACAGGCTATTCGAAGGACTGATTCGGTTGGAGAATTTGAATTTAGAAGGCAATCAACTCACTGAATTACCAGACAATATTTTCGATAGATCGAGATTGAACATGCTGGAGAAAATTTCACTAAGCAATAATTTATTCGAGCACGCCCCTTTGAAATCTTTACAGAAACAATATTTCTTTGTGTCATCTGTTGATTTATCACACAATCAAATAGTCGACATTCCAGCAGAAGATAGTGTCATGGTTAATATCAAAAAGTTGGATCTTTCATTTAATCCATTATCTGCAAAGGCTATAAAGAATGTATTGACAGAACCAAAAACAGTTCGAGACTTAAACTTGGCTGGTACTGGAATGAGGTCAATGGAACAATTAGAGACACCTTTCTTGTACAACTTAAACTTGTCATATAATAATATTACAAAGCTTACCGACAAAACATTCAGTAGAACAACTCTGTTGGAATCTTTAGATTTATCTAATAACCAGATTGTTGATGTGTCTGGATCGCTCGCTATCTCGTGGCCAAAATTGAAAAATCTCCAACGTCTCAACATATCGAGCAATCCTATAGCGATACTTGTTGATGGAAACTTTGAGGGTCTTTCATCGTTACGAGTGCTAGACATGAGATATCTAGACGAATGCACTAGAATCGAGAAAAACGCTTTCAGACCATTGCCCAATTTAGTTCAACTGAGGGCGTATGGATTTCCCAGGTTGGGTTACTTCGACGTTCAAGGTACTTTACAGCATCTTTTAGCCCTAGAAAAATTAGACGTTGAAGTTAAGGATACAACAATTGGTGCAGATCAACTACACTCAATTTTACACCCAAGACTTGAGGAACTGGGCGTAAGAGGATCGAGGCTTAAGACGGTATCCTCTGGAGTGCTGGCTGGATTAAAGGCCCCGGCGATTACAGTGCGTTTCCGTAATACATCAGTTACAAACTTACCGCCGGCTTTACTATTCCCATTGCCAAGATCTTCTCAAATAACAATAGATGTCGCAGGCAGCCAACTGTCTACACTGCAGCCACAGCTACTAGTTGCTCTCGACGACCGTCGAGCCGATTTGTCGATGTTTGGTCTTGACACAAACCCGATACGTTGTGATTGCAATGCACGTGCACTACGAAGATGGCTACCCAACGTCGGTATTGAAGACGTAAGATGCGAATCACCTGACTTTTTGAATGGATTTTTATTAACCGAAATCGGCGATGATGAACTCACTTGTGACGCGAAAAGACGAACGACATTACAGCCTTCGTCATCAAGCAGCATATCTACCACGGCTCCGCCGCGTTTGGTTCATCGTACTTCAGTTGAGCCGGATATCATCTGGTCGGTTGCGCCATCTCACGAGCGGCCAAAACCCGGTGAGCCGAAAGGAGCGCCCGTTGTTGGTGTGGCCTCCTCGACTAACGACGATAACCTGATTATTGGTATTGTTGGAGGCGTGGTAGCGTTTATCGCGATCTTGATAGTGGTTATTTGCATTGTGCGGTTGCGGATGACGACGACATCATACCGGGGCGGGCCGCTGGCTAGCAGCCCGGCGGTGGGAGCGGCTCCGCTGTGGGGAGCGGCCTGGCCTGGATACGCCGCCACATTACCTCCAGCTTCTTTATCTACGGCCACTTTGCCGCACAAGGTGCAATCAGGGCCCGGATCAGTCCGATATTTAGCCCCGCCGCCGCCAGCACCCTACTTTATTAGCTTGCCGCCGTACGACGATAAAATTTATCGGTAGACCGATTTGTGGTTCTAAACAAAAGACATTTTAATTTAAGACGTAGGCTTATCTTGTGTACATAAATAACTTTAGATTTATTCATGCTCCTTTTTTGCTCATTATTGATGTGCTACGAGTATTATTTTGTAAGAGGCACATTCTCTTCTTAATTTATTAATATCGTTCTAGATATTCTTTACACTAGAATATTAGATAGTATGATCAGAGATAATGTACCTTCGGATAAAATAACATATAGCTATGCAATATTTTACTAACTGTAATATTCCACTGATATCTATGTAATAGAGATATATTGGTTAAGGACTACGAAAGCTCGCAGGCGGATTTATAAGGGCCTTCTAGTCAGCAGTAAAAGCTTTTTCCGATACCACGCGCGAAAAAGTAAAATGCTTAAAAGTAATCGGGGGTAGTAGGATCTGTGTAAAATATTTATTTATAGAATACGAGTAATTTGTTTATTGTACTGATTAGGTCCAAAATAAAAAATGTTGTATTAACTAGTAATAAAAGGTTGAAATATAGTAACGTCTTTTATATGAGCTTATTTTTTAATTTTACTTTTACAATCTTGTACAACTATTGGTACCAGGCGAAAGAGGTAGCACTGGAAAGACATGGTGGAGGCGAAATCTGGTTCAGCTTCTAGTTAATAAAGAAAGGTGCACAGGATCGGAATAAGTGGTAAGCTCTCGTTTTATAGGCCAAGACCCTGTTTGGATCACTGTTCCAAAATTGTTAGTTAGTCTTATACAAAGTAGTAAAAATGAAATGTTAAATATACTTTTAAGAAGTAACTGTTTTTTTTATCCAGGTGAGTACGTGTTTATGTGTCCCAGGATAGTTGTAGGGTACTGTTTACCCGACTACGATGAAACAAAACAAGGGGTTATGTTTTTATTCTCCCTTGCGAATGAAGTTAATATCATGTTGATCTATTTAAAAAAACAAGATAACGTATAATAAGAAAAATCGCATAATCAGCATCAAAAACATTCCTTTCCATATCTCCAATTTCAACAAAATGTATGCCGTGCTCTCATCGTAACAAAAGTTAAAAGAATATTTAGAACGGAGCATTTTCTTCAGAGCTCTGTGCGAAAATCTCTAATCCCGGGACCTTCCGGTGGCAAAAGGCGACGACACTTCGGAAATTCTTGGCGCCTCGGTCCGAACGACGGATACAACACTATCATCTCCGATACTTTCCGACATGAAAGCGTTTTAGCTTAAGAAATAGAAGGCTTAAGTAAGGTGACCGCACGGTTTCCAGTTTTGATTATTTTCTTTTTTATTATAGTAGGTCAAATGTACAGTGAGGGAAACTGAAACACGTACCTTTTAGTCCTTGTGGTGCTTATGACAAGAAGGGAAGAGACGTGTTTCAATTTACCTTGCTATAAAAAAAGGATGATTTATGCCACTTTTATTTAACCTGTTTTAATGACTGCAGGCAAACTTACTTTGTTTACCATTTAGATCGCGGTGTAATTCAGGCAGCAGAAGGCTCATATTTAGGTCTACGGACATGATGTTCATGACAAGTGTAAAATCACAAACGGCTATTTAAACGGCTATTTATCTGGCTCCATCGGAGGAAGGTTTTCAATTCGTCGTAATGTTTCATGTTTTATATTGAACTGTTTAAATAAATCGATTTAACGGATTATATCGCGTATCTTATCTCATTTGAGTTCCCTACGTTTCGGAAGCTTTTCAGCTTTCCATGGTCACGGGTGGACTCCACCTGTCCATCACAGTACACAGAAGAAAATATTACGGCTTAACTGTTTAAAAAAATATATTTTGTTGTATTAAAGGCGATACTAAGTTAGTCCGAGATATTTTTCATCCGTATATATAGGTAGCGATTCAGATATTTTAAGCAACAAATCAAGCATTTGCATTCATTAAGTATGTATTCATAATGGAAAATTCAAAATGGGCAAATTCACAAAGAAAATGGAACCGACGAAGAAGACCATAGAAGGTCACCAAACTAACTACTCAATGATAAGTTGTTCACGGGTGGTGATAAGTTAGACTAGTTTAGAAGATACTTATCTCGATTGAGGTAACTTCAATTCGCCAATTTAAACGGTCCTGATGAAAATTGTACCTTCATACTGACTCATGGTGGAGCTGGAAGACGCAGAAGATTTCCATAATAAAACAATGTATCCTTGCCGTGTTCGGACTTTTTCGGAGATTTACAGGACGATTCACTTAACTAAAAAAAGTAATCATTTTTTTACCAAAACTAAAACCGACCCTAAAAAACTGAAAAATATGCAATACAAATTATATAAAAAACTGCGTAATTTAGTACCTTTAATTTTTTGCTTCGAATTAAATATATTGCAACTCAATCGTTATATACAATTACTGTTATTTTGAAGTAGATGCCAGCCGCACAACATACTAAAGCGTCAATTTTCAACATTTGGCAAGTTCTTTGGTTCTGTTGGGCATTTTTTGTGTATCATTTAGTGAATATTATTAAGAGCTTTTATAAGACTATTTAAGTAGTCGTTTAGAGTAGATTTGTTGGATGTAGTTGTGATTAAAATAATGACTTACCAAACATACTGTTTCGAAGCGATAGAAAAACATTAGAAATTACAAATTATTAGAATTCTCTATAATAACGTAACTCGTTTCAATTTAATCGCATGCGTAGGCCTATTACTACGAGTATCATCAAAATGGACACAATTGGTCTCACATCGATTTGGGTACCTCATCCCCATTGGCAGAAACGTCTGTTCTGTTAGTCAATATTGACAAGCGTCATCAGCTGTAAACAAATAACACCTCATGATAAATTGGAGTGGCATTCGTTGGAGCACCGTCATACTCATGGTACATATACACATGGTACGTAGAATGCAATAATGAACGCGCATTACACTACGGGCGTGGAACCCTAAAAACTGGGCTATTTCGTTGGAATTTTGCAACATCACGAACAGTAAAGCTTTTGTTTATAATCTGGGCCATTTGCATAAAACTCACGCCAGCAGCACTTTTGTAGCCACGAATGGAAATAGCTATTGTAAACAGTTTTCCGGGTTTCCGCGAACGCACGTCAATAACGAACACCAAAGCGTTATGTTGAAATAAAAAAAATCGGTGAAAGCCAATAGGAACTAAAGCTGGAATCCTGCTGATACGTTGATATTGTCAGGATTAAAGACGACGAGTAATGAGTGCGCGCGCCTGATCCTGTGATTAATGAACTGTTCTTCAAATTATGTGGTGATCTGGTGGTAGAGGTGGTTCCTGTATCCTGTGCTGCTGCTAACAAGTAAGTGGATACTGTTATATTCATGGCCTTTATCATGTATCGGGCGATGAATTTTACTTGAGTGCAACCATGTCTAAATGATTTTTAATGTAGGAACAGAGGTTCCTAAATTAAAAATACAATTAAATAAGAGGAATTTTAATTAATACCTATAATGTACTCGTAATACCTGTAAAATTCATCACCCGATACCATGATAAAGGCCATGAATAACACAATATCTACTTACTTGTTAGCAGCAGCACAGGATACAGGAACCACATCTATCACCAGATCACCACATTATTTGAAGAATTTTATATCAATACATTGGTACTGTATTGATGTAAAGTCGCGAGAAGGTTGAGGCCGAAATGCGAGTCGAGTTAAGGACTAGAGCAAGCACTAGAGGTAAATTTTACTGTGAGACAGTAAAACGTTCATAGAAGTAAAAACATTTTTCCTGTCAGAAACCACAAAAATGAGTCCAAAAACGGTTGAAATCCTTATATATTTAGGTATACCTATTTTTTTCATCTTATAAGGGCAAACGAGCAGACGGATCGCCTTACAGTAATACCAGACCAGTACTGCAATACCAGACGAGTCACAAGTCCGTTGCCGGCCTTTTAACCGCTAGTTACTCGTCATCAGAAAAATTGCATACCTACTGATCACTTTTTTTATGATCATTATTATTCAGTTATTGAATTTGTAATCTACTGTCCAGGAACTAGACTCAATAATCTATTAATCTTCCAAGGAAGTTATAATCTGCTTTTACTACGTGCTCGGTATCCTAACTTGTGACTAACCACTCCAATAGTACGTATTGTATTATTTGAGTGCATGAGATCACTTGAAAAAGTAAAAACTATACTATATAGATACTTGAAAACAGTTTCAATTTCAGCATCTCTAAATAAAAAATACAATCGCAACAATCGCTGAACCGCTCGCTAAACATTCAAAGTGAGCGCCGCGGGCCTCTTGACCTTTAACGAAGCTGTGCTGAGGACCCGCTTTACCTAATTCCGTTCACTTTGACGGAAAACGCCGTTTTTCATCTCAAGTCCACTAGTGAAACTAATTTGATGAGGCTGTCTCGTGGTTTAGTTCGGTTCCAGTTTTTGATCTATGTTAGGAGTCCGAATCCTTAGAAGAGTTTTAAGTGATCATTAGAAAACGTAAAAAAGAAATGTTAGGGGAATCAGGATATTTATGCCTGTATCTAAGGTTAGATTAAGCTATAATTTACCTTATTCGACCCCAAGACCAATTAAAATTTTGTCATAATTTGTAAACGCGCAAATATTGTCTATGATAACAATCATTGTTTTACATATTTATAGCACGGTTAAAATAATAGTCGCAGATTTTGCAAACAGCACGTTATTGAAATATGTGGTTGGAAACGATTAGTCTCGCTAAACCGGTAGTCCCTATTTTTATGCAAATTCCCTCGATTTTGAACAAACGATTTTCCATGTTGTAGCAAAATTCGAACACAATTGACATTTTAATGTGTTCAACAAAGTTTCAACTACATTTTGTGGCCAGAAACATCAATGTTTGTTAGGTTTTTATTGGTTATGGGTTAGTAGACATGTTTTTTTTAAATAAATCTGTGAAAAACCAGTTGAGGTTTTTTTATGCATTTTAGGCAAGCATTTGAGTATGATCTCATCTGATGCTAAGTGATAACGAAGGCAGTGAAATGAAACAAAGATACGAGTAGTCTTGCTACCAGTAACTTTTGTGTGATGATTGTTTTTGTTTCTGGGCGAACTCAGGAGAAGGAGTATTCCATTTTAAATCTTCCAGTCAAATTAGTCCAGAAGCTAGAAGCGTACTCCAAATGTAACAGTCGCCAATCTTGTATCATGAGAGAATGAAAATAAAAGGGAATACATAATTTTTACTTGTAGTATAGATAGAGGAAGTAAGTCCGAAATATGTCCATTGTAACACAGCTTAATTTAATTTATTCAACATAACACTGAACTTATTTTTTTTACAGGTACTGATGTACACTCTTTTAATTTAATCAAACACGGTTGGTACATTTAAATTTTAGTATAGCACGTAAAAGCAGAAGTTACGATGAATCGTGAGTTAACTCATTGTACGTTTCACCATTTTTAAATCGAAGTAAAATCTCTACACTAGAGTAAAATCTTATACCGCCAATTTTGGCTGAGTAAATTTTTAGATGTTTAGTATTGTCACAATATTACAATATATTCCCTACAGTAGTGAAACGCTTTTGATGTCGGGCGACGCCGCCGCTCGTGTAAGTACGTACGCTGTCACGCGCGGATGTGCTAGGGTTGTCATAAAATGGAAAATAAAATAACCGTCATTATTAGCAACGATTTATTTACAAGTACGTAACAATTAGCAATGAATTTATAGATGTAGAAAATGTATTTACAGATGTTGCACAGCCAGATATATTTACACAAGATTTAATTTTTAAAAATTTTAAGTTTTCTATTGTTACATTTAACTATGTAATTTATTCGCATGCGTATGAACAACTTGAGCATAAATGTGTGTCGCTTCATTACATCAAAGCAGCTACATGGATTTCAACAACTTTTAGTACACGGGTAGCTGGGCTGGGCATCCACGATGGTTATAGGATACTTTTTACCCATCTACGTGAACGAAGCAAGCACCTTCTAATCATTAATAAATATTAAATATAGACCATGAGTGTTACATTAAAAGACAAGAATGATATTGTCTAGAACATGAACATTTATTCACATTGACACTTTACATACCTACATTATTATTATATAGTGTTTCATTAATGAATAACTAACTACCTAAATATCGCTCGGTAAAGGTTCAATGACTACAGCTGACGCGGGTCCTACAAAGTTAAAGGATAAACGAACTTAGACCCGTATGAAACGACACTAAAGTTCCGAAATCGCGCTTAAAATGCTGTTTCGTATAATAATTCCATACCCACTGACTCATAAATATTTTTTGTGAACAGATACGTAACTTGCTATAAAAACTTTGTATAATAACAAAAAAAAACAAAATGCGCTTTACCCGAAAGGCGATCCAAACTACCAAAAAATTCGGTTTCTATGCCATCACAATATCATTGTCGAGCCAAGCTAGTCCAAAATAATAGTGCTTACTTGACGATATTACTTCCAACATTTTAGGTTATAGGTTGAAGTTAGGTAACTACGTAATAACGCAATTACAAGATAAACAATCTTAACTCGCATCACGGGGAAATCTATGAAATCTTAAATCCTTATTTAATGTGGTCGATGTACATCCGTACACGGAACAGGTGCGCACCATTGTAATAAAACAAAATCATTCACCGCTCACACAAAAACATGTACGCGCCTGCCCTGAAAGTTTAAGAACGCCAACTAGGCGATTTGGCGTCCGCGGCCCGCGTCGCCCGCTAACCCGCGACACCCCGCACCGTTGCTCTGCGCAAGTACATTCGTTGCGCAACTGTATGAATATTATTAAACTGTGGTATTGTCATTGTCACCGTCAAGTTAATTCCATAGTTATTACTTATTACCCAATTGATATATTACCCGATCAAACTGAAAAAATACGCAGCACCATCGCTCAAGCATGGGACACACTGTGTACGAGTTTCTTACTTGGGTGCATTAATATTTTATTCAATTCATTCGTCAACTTTACCGAGTAACTATGCGAGAGTAAGTTATCCGTAGACTAGAGACAAGGTTTACCATCGAGTAAAACGTTAGAGTAAAGTTTCACTCGGGTAGCCACTCTCGTGTAAATTAAATGTTGGTGCAATCGGCCCTTAGTCGTAGACTACGCCTATATATACTTTCATACATTCATACAAAGTATTATTTAAATATTTCTGAGAATATCTTTAATGTGGAGACATTTTCTTTTTACAATATGTGCATAAGGATACACAGTGCATTTCCGGATAGTTTTAAGTCTCTGCCTATCAACCAGTTCAAAAGTAAGCTACATCTCACTTATAGAATAAAAAATGTTTTATTCTACAAGTGAGCTGTTCAAAACATGAGCTGTCTTTAGTTAGGATAATGATAAGTTAATAATTCTATAATTTTGCATGCTAGTATTTAGCAAGATATGTCTTTGTTACGAATTATACAATATAACACCTGATTGTACCATATCTTAAATGAAATAAAATATTTCATTTCATTTCACAACTATAATAGTAGGTAGGTACCTATAGAAGATAAGGGTATTTCCGGTATAAAAAGTAGCCTATGTCCTTCCCCGGGACTCAAACTATCTCCATACCAAATTTCATCGAAATCGGTTCAGCGGTTTAAGCGTGAAGAGGTAACAGACAGACAGACAGACAGACAGACAGACACACTTTCGCATTCATAATATTAGTATGGATTGATAACGACTCATACTCCCACTTTACCTAAACAAAGCAAGGGCCAAGACAGGGCCAAGGTTGCGATCTCCACGTGTCGGGTAATATTCCAAGAAATCCTTACCCATTGTACCATCGAAGATAGCAAAATGTTCATGAGAAACGACTGGTTATATTATGTTTATAGTGCGTAATCCTAATTCTTGGAATTCAAGGCGAGATTGTTGACAATGTGGATGAAATAAATGTTTAGCTACTCGTACGCGATGTATTGAGAAATGTGTTGCTGGAAAGTCTACGGTATGGATTTAGCAGAATAAAATACGTTTCACAACTGTGCTTAGTCCTGAAAAAGGGAATTATATGCTACTCTAAGCATTGGATGTTTATGTCTACCTACATACAATACAAGTATGTTATTTAACTTTTTTTTTCTGCGACTTAGCCCCATCGTTATTAAATCAAGCCGAAACTTTAACTACGTATATATGATAATACTACCTTAGCTTTAAAATCGGAATATATTTATTTTGTTAATATTTAAGCTATTGGATACGTCTCAAAAGGCGAATCCTACTGCATCAGTACCAAACATACAAATTCACGAATCAATCGAGTCACAAAAAAAGCATTGTTCAATAAGTACCCTTTTTGTCCTCATCGGATAGACATAATCCAACAAAATACGGAGTTTCAACGTTACATCCAAATTCACTTTGAGCCATTTTAAAAGTACGACAAAATAAACAAAAACTAAGCACAATTTTGGCGCGCACAACCAAAATAGCGTATCAGCATCGCAAGCTCTATTATACATAGATTCTTCTGGCTTAGGGTGTCGCAATTTTACAAAGCACCGATCGGGATCAGAGGGAATAATCTGTAATCCGCACAGGTGTGGTAAATTGAAATTCCATGTAGCTATGCTGCAGGCCAGATCTGCATTTAGAATTAGTTTCCGGAGGCAATTTGTTGGAAAAACAAAAGTCAACGAGCTACGTGAAGAGCCTTGACGAGGAAAGGTAAATAAATCATAATTAAAACTTTGGGCTTTGAGGGCTTTCGTGTACTTATCAGTGTTTGAACACTCGAAACCACATTTTGACATTTTTGAATCCCGATTAAATTAATGATTTATATTAATTATATTCGTTAAAACGCGGTGTGCATAAACCCTTATTAACACGCTTTTATTTGGTCGACCTGTACGTAACTAATGGAATCTAAGGTAATTAATTTAACCATCTTCCAAGGATCGTAGCGTCATGAAAATTGGCAGCTATATGTAGTTCTCATGACAATACAATAATATGGTACTGTCGAACTGGTCTGATGATGGAGCCGGAGGATATGAACTGGAACTTCATGATGGAAAATCGTATCATAGCCGTGTTTGGATTTGTTACAAAAGTCTTGTAGAGCGTGTTTTTCTAGTGTTTTTAAACTATTAATTTATTTTTAAAGTTATATTTTAAAAACTGGCCAAGAGCATGTCGGACCATGCTCAGTGTAGGCTTCCGCAGCCGTTTATATAAAAAAATGCACTGCAGATGAAAAAACTACGAAATAAAAAAAAGCACTAGAAAAAGAGCGTATCTCCATGGCACTTACGTCCATTTGCTAAGAAGCGCAGTGTTTTGATAATAATTCAAAAACTGTATGTCCGATCATGTCGAAAACAATTGTCGTTGAAAGTATTTATTAAGCTTTATATTTGTAATTTTTTCATATGTTTTGGACATACCGTTTAGAAAATAGAGGGGGGGAGGGCACAAATTTATGCTACTTTCGGAATATTTCCGAATATATTAACATGTTTTTTTTTTAAATCCTCTAAGTGTTTTTAGAAGAACTGGCAAAATAGGTGCCACACATTGATGTTTGCTGTTTTTTTTCAGTTCGGTTAGATGTATGGAGTGCCCCCTCTAGAAATATATTTAACTAGCAAACTAACTAGCGGCTTATATAAGACACCTATCCTCCAAATTTCATCAATATACATCTAGTAGTTTTTGAGTAAAATGCCTGTGACATACGGACGGACGGACGTTTTTGCCATTTTGGCTACGGAACCCTAAAAAGCAACTCACTAAGGTCTGTGTTTCTATAAGAGCGGTAACAAAGTAAAATTCCAACGCTGCAAGCCCGATTTGCATTTAGAATTAGTTCAATTCGAGAGGCAATTTGCTGCAAAAACAAAGCCACATTGGAATAACATTTTGCCTGATTACTTATATAACCCCTTACTTCACTGGACTATAAATTACACCTTGATTTAAAAACCATAAGGTTCAGAAAACATTGGCAAATGTTACGTGTTTAAAAAAGTATTCGGCGTTTTATGAGTTATGAGAAACGTGTTTCTTATTACTATATTAAAAAAAGGTGAAATTATGTAAGCTTTAAACGAGTGAGCACTTGTTTTGATTGAAAAAAGCGTGGTTCATTCAGCACTACGTTGCGCTAAATTGCTTGTGATAGGTATACCGAAGGCTGGGAATATCACAGAAATTGCAAAAACCAAATGTTAATTGTAAGTTTTCGTACGCCATTTAATTACAATATAATACATGAATGTTATTCTTTCTATCTATCTATCTGCCACGGACGTCCACTGCTGAACATAGGCCCCCATAGTTCGCTACAGGGTGCAACCTTGCGCAGACCGCATCCACCGGCTCCCCGCGACCCTTACGAGGTCATCCGTCCATCTTTTTTTATTTGCAGTTTTGTACAGGTTTCTGTAAGTATATAATAATATGTGCCTACTTATTAAGAGGAGTATGGAGGGGTGACAGAAACGCTCCGCGGCAGCACATATTTTACCCTTCCAAACGTGGTTTCTCCGCGAACCTTTGTCTCCACTCCACCTCCCCTTGATGTGAAGAATGAATGTTCCCGAACATAAATGGCGTTCATGTAGAAAATCTTTCGAGCAAACTTTCAAATGAAGCAAGCGGATACACCCCATTGAGCATTAGTCCCTGTGTTTCTCAATATTCCCTCTCACATACTACATCTACGTATATGCATAAAGTTGTAAAATTGAAATGTCTGTACATTAAAATATTTTCACAAAAATAAGTGAAACAATTTATTTGACGGTTACTGAATGGAAAAATATTTTTGGTATGGGTATTTTTTACGACACGTTTAGCGAAACGTTTGTTGCACAAAGGTCTACGAAGCTGACGGTGCCGGGTTTAAATCCCAAGCAGTGCAAGTGTTTATGTGATGAGCACGAATGTTTGTTCGTAAGTTTTGGATGATATCTGTGTAATCAAGTACTATATATTACGTATATCATCGCTTAGTACCCATAGTACAAGCTTTGCTTAGTTTGGAAGTAAGAATCTGTCGAATTGTGTAAGACTGTCCCCGATATTTAACAATTTACTAGAAGGCGTCTGCAACTTCGTTCGCGGAGGAGAAAAAGTCATAACCCCTCTTTTTTTCTTTAGTATAGTCGGGTAAAAATATCTTTTAACCATCTGGAGATACCCAGCTACCCGTGTGCCAAAAAAAGTTGAAATCTGATATGCCGATTTAACATGATGAAGCCACAACGACACATACAAACATCTAATTTTCACAACTTTATAACAGTATAGATGTGTGTCTGTACAACTTTGTTTCGTTGAAACGGTTGGATGGTTTTACTTTTTTTTTAGTACACGGATAGCTGGACATTTGAAGATGTTATAAAATATTTTTAACTCTAATACGCCGAAGAAAAAAAGGATTATGACTGTCTTTCTCCTGTGCGAACAAAGTTGCGGGCAACATTCATAAATAGTTAATATTTAATATATAAATCCTTTCTCCTTTTGTAAGGTGGAAGGTTTAGAAGGCAGATTGACTTGTACGGCATCAGAGCGTGGAGACCAGAATTAAGAAGAACCCTTAATTCTCCTTAATTCTGGTTTTGCACGTAAATTGGGTCTCTAAAGTTATTTTAAGCCGTTCCGCTTCGCCCGTTGAACCTCTTAAGGTATATTAATATTAGACCTCAAAATAATTGGTGTGGGTACTAACGTGGCGCAATTTGTACTGATAATTTTATATAAAAAAGACTGTGAGGTAATTACGTAAGCTCAAAAAATAACTCATATGATTGCCCGAATAGGTACCTTTTGAAAAACAAAACATTGTTATAAATTTGACGAAAACAAAACACGCCAAAACAAATAAACACGTTTAATGCCCACAAGTCACACGTGATATCCATAAACAGCTATCAGGGGTGAACAGTTGTTGAAATGTTGCTTAACTCCACAACCTCTTAACTTTTTTGCGGTATCCTGAAACGAAGTTCGTATCAGCGCCGCTCAGAGTTGATTTCACAATAATGGGATAAAGTGAGAAACGAGCTTGACATTTTTCAGTAAAATGCGACGTTGTTAGCAATTGTATGGACGCATATTTATTTGTACGACGGTCGTTTCGTTAATGCTATCGCCACGCCTGCTTGCGACACACGGTCGACAGCACTTAACGTTTCTTTTTTCATGTCTACTGAGCATGACAATGGTTTATCCTGTTTAATCGATAAATATTTTCGTAATTCGGGAACGGAGTCCGAAATCACGAAATTCAGCAAATTTTAGACATGTATTACTTTTTCACGTCTCCTGCTCAAAAAGTACGTCATATTAGCTTTGCAAAACCTACCCTAGGGTTTAAAAAAAAATACATATGCCCATACTAATTTCTATGAAACTGAAAAAAAACTTGCAGCCAGCTACATTCTACTTACGAATAATTAAAAATAAACAAATCAACCAGATCAAATTGGTCAAAATGTCTGATTGAATTGCAGCCCTTTACATAAAAAATGTAAAAATCGTCTATGCCCATTATAAGTTTAAAAAAAAATATATAAAGCGCCAAATGTACAAAATTTTCTATGAGTATTCGCGCATGGTGATATAATTATTATTAATGTTAATTCTTTTTTATTTTTCGCAGTCGAAGTGAAAAGCAGGGTGTTTAACACGTGGCTAAAAGCCATTATGACACTCGGACATATTTGTCCTCGCTTACTTCGTGCGCTCGTCCAATAATCGCTTCGTGTCATAATGGCTTATTTTAGCCCCTTGTCAAACAATCTACTGTTATCATTCAGGGAAATTTTAACTGTGTAAGCTGTAAGTTGTTTTATATTTGAATGCCAATAATGCAAAGTTATTACAGTAAATCATCCAATATTTGAATAATTGTCGCGAAACTGCGAATAGCGTGCGATTTTATTACGTGACCAGTTTTTTAATAAATTCTTAAGAGTGGAACAGTTTTTTCTTTGATTTAAAACTCAATTGCAAACAAAAAATAACACCCTGTGATGTTGGGTCGCAACGGAAGAAATAAAACGACCTCGATTGTTCAGTTAATACTCTCTTCTTTAATAAGAAATCTAACTCTTTATCTATCCATACTAATATTATAAGTGCGAAAGTGTGTCTGTCTGTCTGTAACCTCTTCACGCTTAAACTGCTGAACCGATTTGGATGAAATTTGGTATGGAGATAGTTTGAGTCCCGGGAAAGGACATAGGCTACTTTTTATCCTGGAAAAATACCCTTATCTGCGATAAACGAATTTAAGGCGGACGAAGTCGCGGGCAGAAGCTAGTACTATTATAAAGTTGTAAAAATGAAATGTCTGTACATTGAAGATATTTTCAAAAAAATGTTACGGACTATTTGCAGGTCACTAAACCGAAAATTAGTTTTTTTGGATTTTATGAATGTTTGTATGTATCGTTGTGGCTTCATCACGCAAAATCGGCTAAACAGATTTCCATAATTTTTGGTACACGGGTAGCTGGGTATCTCCAGATGGTTATAGGATACTTTTTACCCGACTATGCTGAAGAAAAAACGATGGGTTTTGACTTTTTCTCCTCGGCGAACGAAGTTGCGGGCATCTTCTAGTGTAATACTATAGTTGTCACAACCCCAATGGAGGACTATTCACGTATATTAAATCGAATGAGTAGAACAATTGGAGTTTACTTTTACAGATTATTACTGCCTTAATGTGGTACACAATACAATAATTTATACAGGCCTTAGGAAAACGTATGAGAGATGGGGGTTGTGATTCAAGATCTGGTTCGTACCTGGTTATGGAATGGAATCGGTTAACCGATTTGTAGGAAATAACCGTCGGTTTCGGTTAAAACCCGGTTTTTTCCCATACTAAAAATAACCGATTGTATTCCCTATACCTGGTATATATTTGGCTATCCAGCGCGGGAACGCAGCAGGAATATTTGGAACGTTTGAACCGGGTACTTACAGGACAATAGGCTATTTGTCATTTTTTTATGGTATGTTATAAAACAGCGTCTAAATAATAGAAATATTTGTGAAAAAACTACTCCAATATCAGAAAAACTTCCCGAGATACAAGGATGTTAAAAGCACATTTTTTAACTTTCCGAAAAAACGCATCATGCTAAAGCCTACAAGCACGTGACTTTACACGCTAGTATCTTGTATAGGGAAATAAATAACTTTGTTCTGCAGCTATGTTACGACTTGCGTTTTATCGAAACGGTTTTATAACAAAAATTACAAAACATTTTATGGGCTATTGAATATTATTATTAGTTATTAATATTATCATACCTTAAAAATGGACTTTCCCACCCAACTTTAAAGACTCATAAAACACGCTACACGTAAGGTAGTCGAACTCAAAATTTTAACGAAGTTTTTTATTTTGCTTCTTATATTCTATTATCAGGATCTTATATAATTTTTAATTTTTTTCTTCTACTGTCAAATACCCTTTTGAATAGAGTTGTATTTTTTTTTTGTATTTTTGTGTATGTACGTTTGTTTTAAGCGCAGCGTTTAAAAGCCAACCGCAAGGTGGTCGGATGAACTGGGCAGGATTGCAGAGACTCGCTGGATGCGCCTCTATCCGGCTTATGTGGAAATCTATTGAGGAGGCCTGTGTCCAGCAGTCTACATCCTATGGTTGAAATGGTGATGCCGTTTGTTTTGACGATGCGTGTTGCAAATAATATTTTGTACCGTTGCTTATTGTCGAAACCTGCGAAGGGTATATTTTTTGTGATTGGACGAAATCTGCGCTGTTTGGTATGTGTAGGATATGAAGTAAGGTCAGTCGGGGTAAGATAAACACCGGGGTTAGAGAAACGTTCTAAATGTGATACTGAAAACTGACATATGTGTCAATCGTCGACACGTTTGGCTCAGTGGGTTGTACAACGGCCTACGAAGCTGGCGGTCCCGGGTTCGAATCCCGGCTAGGGCAAGTGTTTGTGTGATGAGCACGAATGTTTGTTCCTGGGTCTTGGATGTTTTCTATGTATTTAAGTATTATAATTTATCTATGTATTATGTATATCGTCGCCTAGTACCCATAGTACAAGATTTGCTTAGTTTGGGACGATTTGTGTAAGATTGTCCCTCATATTAAAAATAAAATAAAAAAATAAAATAAATAAATTTAAAAAAATGGAAATAGAGGCCAATTGCATGGATTACCCCACCTGATCTTAAATAAATAATTACAAAATATGAATATGATATTATACTATATGTACTTACGAGTACTACTACGAGTTTCCTTGGATCAAACGGAGGTCTTCCAAAAGTTCAATGTTTTCATGTAATAGGCTATTTAACAGCTTTTTTCTGTCGTATGTTATAGAACGGCCTCTCAATAATATTAAATATTGGTGAAATAACTACTTCAATCTCATAAAAACTCCTCAAGATACAACAATGTTTTTGGACTTTCTTTAAAAACGCTTCATACTAAAGCCCACTAGCTTAGTGACGTCACACGGTTAGTAACCTTGTACGGGGAAATTATGAACTCCGTTCTGCAGCTATGTTAAAATTTGCGTTTATTGAAACGGTTTCCTTACAAAAACTACAAAGTTACCTTACACTTTATGGGTTCAATGGTATTATTATTTATTAATATTTTTATACTTTAAAAATGGACTGGCCCACCCAACTTTATGTCTCATAAAAAAGCTAAACGTAAGATATCGTACTCAAAATTTTAACATACTTTTTTATTTTGCTTGTTTTATCAGGATCTAGTATAATATTTAAAAAAATTGAGATGATATAACATCCTTTTTGTAGAGGAAAGCTTTGTATTTTTAAGCTGTGCATTCTCGGCACCAGTGAGTGTTTATGTTGATGTTAGCAATTTGTATTAAATTACGCTTTTGAAGCTTTCCTTATCTATATCCATTAAAACATTTCCCTTTACGAGCTTTAACGCTTCTCGACTCCATTAAGCAGCAGACTTTACCTAATCTGCAATAAAGTGTTCAAAGTGTTGATTCCATTCGTGTAATTAGTGTCATAACATAAATAAATTTTGTTTTGGTGTTTACAAATAAAATCAAGAAAGATTCAAAAGCGTGTCTGGAAAAGATTATTACCGGCTATTGACTTGTATTTCTTGCAATATCATTTTATTTAGATATTTGTGTTCCTGTATCTTTTGATGTACGTATTAAACTTTTTCAGATAATAAAGATTCAAACAATACTTTTCATTTTTATATTTAAGACTTTTTTCTACAATGCGAATACGAGTAAACTAGATTTGCTGTCAATAAATCTGAGCAAAAACGTGTCAGTGACACTTTTAAATTATTTTTGAAATTGTTTACATATTTTTTTTATACAGCATGCGCATTTTAATTCTGAACATGACGCTCTTCCAATTATGGTACATTCAATCTCCTTGTCACCACGAAATCCATATAATTTAGTGATGATAATTCTGCTAAAATAAAGGGTTATTTGATATTTTAGTTACCAATAAATGAGCGGCTTACCCTTGAAGTAATTAGAGTATTCAGTGAAGCACAATAATTAATATTTAAATTTTAGTCACAGAGTAAAGCTCAAATGAAATGTCGAGCCAACTAAGACACTTAAAAGTCCTACAACAATTTTCGATCGAACAAGTTACAAAAAGAACAGTTTCCACAGTCAAATCCTACGCAAAAATCCCGAGTGTCGTCGACAAACTACTAGACGTCTGATTTGCAAATAACGCGATCTTTTTCAAATTAAAGAAGTTAAAATTGGTTCGCCCGAAGGAGGCGAAAGTTAGAATCGACTACAAAAGAGCAGCACGATCTTGTTAAACAAGAACTGTTAAAGCAGAATCAGTGCAAAAGTTAAAATTAAAACTCATTCTTCTTGCTAATAAGAGTAGATGGCGAAGATACTGGCGTTGTCTTGAGCTGCTAGTCACGTATTTTGTTCACTTCACTATCGGAGAGCGGGGCATTGGCAGATCTTAGTTTTGATTGCTACAAATGAAAGAATGGTGATAAGATTGATATTTTTCAGTGTTTAAATTATAGTGCATAAAAACCTTGTGGAGTTGGGTTAGTGATGTAGTTTTAATTTAAATACGGAATCTACTGCTACAGAATGCAGGTGGTAACGCTATATAATTTTCTCACTAAGCCTTAGTTTTCTTTTTAATTCTATTTTAGAATCTTATCTTTCAGCAACAGCGTTGATATCCTATCGACTGAAATGATATAATATCCTAGTTGTTGCCCATGCCCACGACTTTGTGTGCGAAGAGATGCAATTTCTAGCCAATGTGTTATTCTGATGTTTAAACAACATTGGAAAAAATTGTTGATATCCGTTCTTTAGTTTTTGTAGTTAAGAGTAACGCAACATATGTCCTTTGTTAAATAAACTATTATTATTATGCCCATTTCAATTTCCAGCCTATAATCTCAGTTGAACAATTTTAATTGATTGGTTGCTTCCCTATATCAGAACAAAGCAATAAACACTTCCACATAATAAGAATAATTCGTTTTAAAGGAGCTATCGTTATATAATATATCGGTAAAAAAGCACCTTAGATCATAAAGTATGCATATCAGAGTTCCCGCGCAACAATCGTTTTAAATTTATAGGTCCCATAAAACAGGGTCTCGAACTCTGTCCCATATTCTATCAAATTCAATTTGCACTAAACAGTCTCCGTGACGGGATAAATGTATGAAGCGGAAAAATTGATGAGCGTTCGATATTACAATATTAACGAAGCACCTTGATTTTGGAAGAAAAATGAATATGGGTTTTGACATCTTTATGAATTTACAATAGGTAAATAAATGTTTCGTATGATAACTAATTTGACATAACTTATAACTATAAACGACCAATTCTTGTATATCTATATGTAATTGATTTTCGGAAACGATTCTACTGGTTAGGATAAAATTTAATATTATGTAGACATAGTTTTGCCTACCAGGATTATCTAGACAGGTTTCATCCACCGAAGAAAGCTCGATGATTCGAGGTTCTATCTACGTTAATGTAATTTGGTTCCTCGTAAACGGCTGCAACGATTTCGATGACTTTTTATATGTTGCCAAAGTTTTTATCTTCAAATGTTTATCTATGTAGAATATGTAGATATGTTTTGATTGTAATGACAAATAATCGTCCATCTACGAGCAAAAGTTCGGGCGCCCAGAATCTTATAAAAAAAAACGCCGCATAATTGCGAATAAGCATGATTTATTTATTATCCTAGTTTTTTGAACATATTTTATAGAACCATATATATTCTGGACAAAATATGTATATTATTTATAGCAAATATGGTAATACATACGTGAAGATAAAAATGTTATAGATATTGTTATTGTCATAAATATCGTTTACCAGACAGATTGGCTCATATTGTTGTTATGAATCAGCCTGAGGACGAAATGAGACTTTGATCTATTTTTACGTTCAATTTCCATAAATCGCTATCATTCAGAGTCTGAATTTCAATTCTTCAAAGTTTGATCATGGCCATAAATATAGGATTAAAAGACTTTAGAAAGGTTTGAATATTTCATAGAAAATGCCGTCTACCCCAAACGGTTTCATAAAGCTTATTCTATCTGATAAGTATTTGAACGAAACGATAAGAGTTTGTGAGGGGCATTTAAGAAATATTCATCCTTAACATCAAAGATGTAGTGAATTGAGCGATAAATTATCCCTGCAATTACTTTACAGGTTTTCTATTAATAGAAACCACCTAGAATGGGAATGTGACAAAAATAATGCCAGTTCATATGAAAAGGTCGAGCTTTGACGTCAGAATAATTGTTGCTCGGAAGTACCTATGAGGTTTTCGTGGTATTCGGTTTTGTTTATTCCAGCATTAGTTACATGCTAAGTAATACACTATATTAAATTATAAAAGGGACTTAGGTTTTAAATATTTTATAAATATTGTACTATTCGCTATCAGTCAAAAATTGTGCAAAATAAATAAATTACGTCGGTTAGAATCGCAAACGTCGTTACTCCATCGGATCAAATTTGACAGGAGGCACAACAAAAATAACTTTAACAATATGGCAGTCGGGTAATGCGTGGTTTTCTATTTCGGTTTGTGAACTTAAACAGCTTTTGCCTAGCATTCAAGAGTTTTGCCATTATATGCATTCAGACTTTAAGTATCTATAAGTGCCAAAACATTATTTTGAAAAAAGAAAAATGGAAAAAACTTGCCAAAGAAAAAAGATATTTTCCCAGGATGCTACGCGAGGCTATTGAGATTAAAAAGCATCCTAATTTCAATAGAGAAGATGGATTGTCACTGCCACCAGCTTGGGATCCTGTAATACATCTCATCAAGGAACAAGCGAGAAACAGAAGAAAATATTAAGAAAAATGGAGTTATCAGGTTTGCGACTTTAGTCGATATTATGTACTGTTAGTCATAACGATTCATTATCACCAACAGCCATATTAGGCCTCCCCCAAAAGACGCCACTATGAAAGGTTTTGCGTCGCCCGCATCCAGCGGACTCCAGCGGCCTTCACTAGCTTCGCGTTTCAAATAGTCATTAGTGAATAACAGAGCATTATGAAATAAAGCCTAACACTATTTGATCGCATATCATAAAATGTATATTCATTGGCTGAAAAATCCAATTAGAACAATGCAATACAATACAAATACTCTTTTCATCGCTCCTGTTCGGAAAAAAATTAGATTTTACAAACATGGGCACGTTAGAGCCCCCGGGACCGCCAAAAAAGGAAGTGGGGCACTACCTACCTTTTCTCCAACCATTTAGGCTCATTTTTAAACCTTCATAGCTTCGTGCCAGATAACAGCTGACGCTTAAGAAACGCAACATACCAAAAAAAAACTAAGGCACGTTACATAAAAAAAAAGAGATCCCACCAAAAAAACATGTTAAATTAGCAGCCAAGACTCACCAGCCCATAAAAATATTTTTGGTGGGATAGAATATTCTGCATCAAGGATCATTTATTAAAGATATAAACATTACTTGTTAATGCCGGCCGGCAAAATCTCTGGTGTATCTACTAGCGCTATGAGTATTGTTCCTACCTTACATGCACAGATAATGCCCCTTGTTCCGTATTACTAACACAAATGGGTTTACCTATTTACGTCGTCGAGAGATAGGTAAACTCCCGTCCGACTAAACGGACTACGTAGGCACTTTGGGCCATATTCGACAGTCTGGGACAATAGGCACATCTACATACAGTTACTGAGTACCGGACGATTCATCAAAGGCCAGTGTTCCTCAACCGTGTTACTCGCAAATTATCCCCGAGAGCCTTCAGCGTTTGGAATTATGTGTGATGTTAATAGAGGCGGGATATATACCACCTTGTGTCTATACTTTTACTTCTATACTCTCTGACTATACCACATACTTCATGGTTGATGGCGTGTAATATAGGAGTTTGATAGCTTTGAGCCTTTAAGATCGCGTTCGACGTTCAAGAATGTCGTAAAAGTACACAGTATTTAAATGCTACGATTTATTTATTATGAGCTGTTTACGAATGAGTTTTTTAGGCCACAAGCCTATGAGGCCTAAAAAACTTAATAAGCCGTCAGTTAAATTAAAAGAAAATATTGGACACATATTTTTTCTTTTGTCAATTAAACAAAAAATTATGAAGATATAGCCTATTAAAGTTCACCGTGACGTGACGCCGTGCGACCGTCTTCCGCACGGCGAGACGTCATCACTCCCAAACTTTGACGACGCTTTATCTTTGTTTATTTTTGTTTAATTGAGAAAATAAAAAATACGTGTCGAATATTTTTTGATAATATAACTGACGGAATTTGAATTATATTTTTTTCAGAAAACTACCCTATTGTTAGTATTAGGTATTATTTTTCTTTCTTCAATTATAACATCATTAAGTTTTAAAGCGCCATCTAGTTTTTATACTGGATATCCCCTTGCGGTCAGAGCACGATCCAAAATATAGCGATTGACAGTCCTCTAGGTTTAATCGTCCTAGATAGATACAGTCTCTGATGTACCGCAACATTAACAACTGGTGACATTAAAAACTATTTATTATATTTGTCAGATATTAACACTTCTACTGGCGACTTAGCGGGATTAAGGGCCCTACGGATAATCCGGGATCTAAAATTTCCTCTATTGAGTAAAATTAAAAAATTGCTTGCTTTGTCTGGGAATTGAACTGACCAAATATTTAAAAAAAACTATCCACATATTTTTGTCACGCCAATCGTAAGTTAAGCAATAAACAACAATTCCTCTTGAGTAACATAATATTCTTAAGGAACGAAGTGAAATGTTTGACTCAAATTAAAAAATATATATTTTCCTACTACCGGCAAGGAATTGTTAGAAAATATTGGAATGCAGAATTACTTACTTTTAAAATAATGTAATGTAAAATAAAATAATGTCTCCATTCAGCATATCCTATCTACATAATTTAAGGTAGTTTCTCTTAACGTCGCATAGCCGGGAGACACCTAGTATAATATCAACCAGATGTGCAAAGCAGCTCATTTTAACAAGAGCAGCGTTTTACTTTTGACTCAGATTAAGAATAAGCATAAAAGGTGCTTACTAAAAGTCAACGATGTTGAATCTCACTCTGCATCCATGGCGGGAAATGCCATAAGAAGATAAAAAAAAATCCGTTATATTCGCACAGCGGTAAGAATATCTCGTGAATTGCCGTGGAAGGCATTCCGCGATTTCAAATTGTAGGCATTATGTTGGAGAAATGTTGCTATCTCTGTTATTACATTCCACGGTAAGCCCCCTCGGATATACTGAAGAAGCATGCCAGACCAACATATTGCAATATTTGAGAATCAGCGAAATATCGTATTATTATCGTAACGGGATGGGGATCGAAAACGAATAAACAAGACGACCTTCGAAGATATTACAAAAAATAATAATATTATACTTTTAGATAGCTGAACAAGAAAATTATCTATTTATTCTCTCTTAATTTCGTTATGGAATGTTTCTTGTTTTATCCAACATGCATGGAAATATTTATATTATGTTCGCAATATTAGAACGCGGCGTACCTACTCTACTTACGAATATATCGAATAATTTTTAAAAAGTTTGTTAAGGATTTATATTCAATATCCAAAGGGCTTCATTGCATTTTGAAAATGTGCCATCCTATGATGATTGCTTTTAAACCCCGACAAAAAAGAGGGGTGTTATAAGTTTAAAGTGTCTGTGACTCTGTGTAACTGTGTATCTGTGCGTCTGTGGCATCGTAGCGCCCATACAGATGGACCGATTTGAGTGCGTTTTTTTTTGTGTAATAAATAATTTTATCCCTAGTGTTTTTAACTTTGTTAATTGAAAACTGGAGCACTCGTCTTCAAGATATTCAGCTTTTAGTGGCACAAGTGACCGGATCTCAGCCAATATTGAATTTGAAGCTAGGAACTACAAATTTTGTTATTATGTTCATTTGTATCGGGGGGTTATTAAATTTTTAAAGTATATATTATACAGTAATTACATAATCAAATCTAGCAAGTTCCCACGCAAGTTCCAAGACCCACTTTCCGGTTTCCAATTGAGCTAAAATTGGGTAACTTCGGTGAAAATCCTGTATTATGTATATACCATTATTAATATATTATTAAGTTGATCTGATGATAAATAAGGGAAGGTAGTCATAGTAACTCTGTAACAAATAACGCTACCGAGTTTGGGCTCTTTAGAAACGTTTCAATAAGTAGGTGTCCAAAGAAAAGTACAGTCAGCAATAAAAGCTTGTCACAAAAATGATATTTTTGACAGAAACTTTTATTTTTACCGATGGGGCATCCACCACTCGCAAGTATTTCAGTGTGACAGTGAGAGCTGTAAAGCAAAACTTTTTTTTCTCACATACACCCCTCCGGGGGCCGAGGACTTAGAGGTTTAATTTTGGGTGAGACACATTAAACAAATACTTCTTCCAAAAAATATCATTCGTCCTTTACCATTGGAGGAAAATTCCTACATAAAATGTAATAATAGTAAAAGGATTAAGCTTTATTTAGGCAACGGTTGGTAAAACACGAAATTACCTGTCTAAAGGGAAATTGAGTGACGATATGGGACGGTTTATCATGCGGGCAATAAGAATGCGAAAATTGCCACAAAGTTAGCACAATTCGCAGAATTTCGAACTCAATGAGTCACCATAGTTGAGGGAAATGTTGGCTATTTGATTACACATGACAAAAACACTTTATAGATACCATATAACATAACAATCGCTTATTATAAAAAATACTACAATCTATATTAAATTCATGAGCAACGGTACAACACTACCAGTTTATGGTCACACTCACAGCAAAACGACCAAATTACCGAATTAAAGACAACAACGGAACGACAAAAACCAGTACAAAGTTAAAACACGTTTTATAAACACTGCAAGCTTATCACACGGGCAACAAAAATAAAAAAGTTGGCGCAAAGTACAATCCGCTGTCCCAGGAGGCTCAACTCCATGCATCGGCGTATTTATGGACAAAGTTGACTACATGACTATCTACTCATATCATGTAACGCTTCATGGATGCCTTGAGAGAATACCATCGCTAAGTCTATAAATAACTACAATATATTACATAAATATACCAGTTTATTTGCAGTCGCACTGTATTAGCATAACAATCAAATTATCCAAATAAAAACAAATAACTGGATGACATAAACCAGAACAAAGTTCAAACACGTTTTGTGAACGTTGCACTGCAAGCTTATCACACGGGTAACAAAAATGCAAAAGTTGGCGCGAAGTTAGCACAATCCGTTGTCCCAGGAGTTCCAACTCAATGCATCGTATTTATGGGCAAAGTTGCCTAGTCATGTTTAACGCATCCTCGATGCCGCAACTTTCTTTTTATAGCTTTATTATACAAGTCACAATGGATTTCAGCTCACGGAAAATTTATAGCCAGCAATTCGAGGCTCATACAAAATGTTCTCGTCCCGGTATTTCTCGGGCGAAGAGTTGACTCGCGCTTTGTGGCGTGTACAAAGCTTTTCAGTGTTATTTAATTATTTTATCAAGGTATTTCATACGATAGTTTAAGTAACATTACCACGAAATTTATTGTCGCGTACAGTGTCTTATATTATTAAGCAGCTTGCGGGGCGTTTTGTCAAGTTTGGTCTTAATTATGAGTACTTAATTACTTATTGTAGTTAGGTACCCTTATTTATTAACTGTATTTGTGTTTGAATATATATAAATAAATAATAATAATAAATAAATAAATAAATATTACAGGACAATTTTACACAAATCGAACTAGTCCCATGGTAAGCTCAATAAGGCTTGTGTTATGGGTACTAGACGACGATATATTTAATAGATATATTACTAATATACATAGAAAACATCCAAGACTCAGGAACAAATATTTATTGCTCATCACACAAATATTTGCCCTTACCGGGATTTGAACCCAGGACCGCAGCTTCGCAGGCAACTTTACTCCCACTGAGCCAAACTGGTCGTCAAAATATATTCACGAGTACAATATGAATATGAACCTAAAAAGGTGAAAAAAGAAAAAAAAATGTTTCATCTTGTTTAGATATCACGACGCAATTTTTTTTCTCTTGTCCGAAAATTAAACGTGATCTTGTGCTTCTGGACAGTTCAATATACTTCAATTACACATTCAGCCCTGTTCCAAAAGGGGGTAATAACAATTCTGTCAAACATACCGAGTGCTATTGTTTGGTGCATTTTAGATATGCCAACAAATGGGTTGTTTATTTACCCTTTATTAATTAACTCATAGTAATGTATCGAGGCTATATGAAGAAATATATTTAATAGAGAGCGTGCGAAATATGCATTTATTTGAAAATTGAGCCATTACGCGTCGAGATTCACAGTTGGGTTATAAAGTAGGTCCTTCTTTCATTTTCATAAAGTTTTGCGGGTATTAAAGTGTCGGCACTCGGAGCCGGATCAGCTGGAACGGTGCCAGCCACTATATCAGAGCCTGGTACTGAGAACTCCTTCATTTTGGCTTATTACATTTTATTAGTACTTTTTCTTTTGACTGAAGACAGAGTCTAATGTCTAAGGGAAAACATTGCCACTAAGCCAATTAGAAAGCAAGAAAATAAGAAAGCATTTTAATTCGTTAGCATACAAAAAGATTAATAAAAACAAGTAAAACACAAAAAAAACCTAGTATGCCACGAAAAGGTCCCACCTCAGCTTCGCTTGAAAGCCAGCGCTGATCTTCCGGAGTTAGAAGGTAGTACTTGCTAAGGTACCTATTTATTTACATTGGTACATATTATGCGGCATCCCTACTTCTTTACTACAATAAATTTGTAAAAATGAAATAGTCTGCACATTGAATATATGTTTGAAAAAAGTTATACGGACTATTACCACTAGGTTACTAAATAAAAAAAATGGATTTTTGTATGTGTCGTTTTGGCTTCATTAGGTCAAAACGGCTGAACAGACTTCAAATATTTTTTGTTCACGGATAGCTGGAAATC
Source organism: Hedya salicella (assembly GCA_905404275.2). Classification (NCBI taxonomy): domain Eukaryota; kingdom Metazoa; phylum Arthropoda; class Insecta; order Lepidoptera; family Tortricidae; genus Hedya; species Hedya salicella. The sequence goes on from FR990097.1 coordinate 32,869,374, forward strand.
CACATAAGGGTATAGTTTACTTTTTACCCGACTACGCTGAAGTAAAAAAGAGGGTATTGACATTTTTCTTACATAGGATACCTTCTAGTACAATATAATTGTGTAATACTATGACCTGCCTAAAGTGTTAAATATTGAACTAGTAAGCCCTATGAACTTATAGTAGACCTCAAGAGTCTCTCAACTTTCATATCTCCGCTATTTTGAAAAAAAAAACAAACACTGAATTCACAAAAACAGTAGTAGTAGTAATGGTACTCGTAAACAGAAATTGGAAAAAAATATACAAGTAAAGAAGTAACTTCTATAAATGATTAGCCTTTTGTGCTTAACTTTAACAAGAAGTTTTGATAAGTATAGAAATACTTAAAGCATTCGAGTTAAACCTGCTATAATTTACGCGCGGTTTTATCATTCACGTAGTCTTGTGTGCTATAATAAGCTTTAGAATTTAATTTTCGTTTCACAATATTTTTGAATTTACCAATGGACAGCTCACTCATGCTGCTAGGAAGTTTATTATAAAACCTCACACAGTTACCTATGAATGATCGCCTTATTTTATGGAGCCTAGTAGCAGGCACATGTAGCCTAGTATTATCATTGAAAACCGAAAAAATATATTTTTTTAAACAATTTTACTAAAACGTTGATATCTCAAAGTGCCACAAAGATACAACGGTTTACAAGATAAACTAAAAGGCTAATAAATGATGAATTATTTAAACATGTTGTTGTTTTCACAATTTAAAAGGCTTCAAACAGCTTACAATAAGGCAACATGTTTCCCATCTTCTAAAAATTTTCGCCCCTCTGATGAAACTAAGCGTAAAACAAGGGCTTTTACAAGCAAAATGTTAAAACTTCACCCTTTGAGTGCAGAAGCCTCAAGTTACACAAATTATCAAGTTTCCTCGAAAATAATTTCTTCACAAAGAACTTTTGTAGAAGCAACATGAATGGTTCCGTTGGAGTTTTGGCATCAATATACATAGAAATAATAAGACAAATTCACTGATTCATCAACGCAGAGCCGAAACTACTGAATGTAGAAACTTGATTTTTTTACACTAGGCAAGCAATAAGAAGATTTTTTCGAAATTCATTCCCTAGGGTTCGATTCCGGGTGAAAGTTGGTATGGCTAAGATGTAATAAGTATATATAAGCTGACATTAAAACAATAAAAGCAACCAAAAACAAAGTCGCAGGAATCAGCTCGTTTAATAATATATTGACGACGAATCCGCATATTGATTCTGCGAAAAAATTACGGTCAATTGAATCTTCCCCAACCCCCAACAATTTCCTTAAATAGGTCACGGAATTATTCATGTACTTAATTCGAGTTTCTATCGAAATTTTTCACTCTTAAAATTATAGGCCATCAGAAGTAGCTACGTCTCTTGTGCAGAAGTATTATAATTTGAACCTAGTCGGTATATAAGATAAATGTTGCAAAGATGAGCTAAAGAAGTTTAATACACAGACCAGGAATACATTGTATTTTTTAAGTCCAGACAAAACTAGGTTTTGAATAAAAACAAGTTTGGTAATCAATTTCTCTCGTTTAAAATCTTTACTATTAAAAAGTTGAAAAAATTAAACGTGTGCACATTGGAGATATTTTCAAAATGGTTCATTACTATTCTGGATATAATCGAATGTCATACTTTCGTTTCGCATAAACAACGTTGGGCAGAATCATCATATCACCGAAATACTTTTTGCATATCATCATCATCATCATGATTTCAGCCGTACGACGTCCACTGCTGGACACAGATCCAATAGATTTCCACATGGCCCGGATAGAGGCCCCCATCCAGCGAGCCCCGCAACCCTAATCAGGTCGTCGGACCACCTTGCGGTTGGCCTTCCCATGCTGCGCTTGCCGGTACGTGGTCTCCACTCTAGAACCTCTCTGCCCCAGCAGCCGTCTGTTCTTCGAACTATGTGCCCTGCCCATTGCCACTTCAGTTTGCTTACCCTGTATGCTATGCCAGTGGCCTTTTTGCATATACAAGGTGACTTCTAAGACGTGATCCAAGATGACAATTTCCGAGGATATTCAACGTTGCTCATCATTATTAGTAGCCTCGGAAAGTAACATTTTGTATCACGCCTTAAAAGTCACCTTGTATTTTTTCGCATATTGTCATTTCTCATAATTTTATGAAGCAGAATATAAAAGTGGCATAATATTGATAAGAATAATATTTAAATTAATTTTACGCAGAAAGATATATCTTGTACTATTAAATTATAACTAAGCATTACTTCAAATTATATTACGGTTATTTTTTAGCCACCTGGAATAGCCCGTAGATTATTGGTACCGGAGGGACGCAAACGCAATATAAGTAACGAACCTAACCAGACTAAACATGCATGCTACGGGACGCGAGCCTGTCGATGAAGTTTCGCTACGCGGGGCTTCTATTTCTACTCTCAACGCAAAGTAACTAACGAAACTAACCTAGGCAATGCGAAAAATGGAATGGTTCCAGTTTTTTCATGCGCTTCAATAATTAAATTATTTAAATTTAAATTCTCTCGTATCAGATTCAGCGATGCAGTGTTCTGCTATTTAATATTCTGAGAAATGACTATTAAACAAGCTCGGAAATTCTAGCTACTTTATTTTATTTTTAAGTCTGTTATGAGAGAGCACATGGATGGTTCTCTCCATCGAGCCACCTTTACATTTTACTATTCTAAATTTAATCTCGACCGTTTCAATATCCCATAGCAGCCGGCTATTTACTTTACACAAAGGTCATTTTCGTTACAAACTTGAAATTTATAGTCTGTCCAGCTTGTTTGCGGATGCTAATAAACTTCATGTCTCTGAATAAGCAGATGACGAACAAAAACGGCCAAGATTCATTTCCCAGATACCCTTGGCCCTTGAAGCCTTAACGATGCTCTAAAATGCGTTTCCGAACCTCCCTTCATTTAAGCCGCTCCGCTATGAAATTCCAGCCATTACGAGTATTATGTTGTAAATTGTCTTGTAACTGATGTTGTTAATTTAAGTCTCGATTCCAGGGAGACAGTTTGTTGGTTTAATCTTTTGGAATTGGGAGTATTTGGGTTTTTCTAACAGGTATCAGAAAACCTGTTACATTTCGTTGAATAAACAACACGAATTTTGTTTATTGCAATCCGTTTGTTATTTAAGTCTGCCAAGTTCGAGCACAGCATTCAAGATTTAGACCAACTGTTAGTTATGGTAGCGATTAATAATAGTTACTGAAACGGCTTGAAGTTGTACGCAAACGTTGCAGGGAAAATAACGTTGGTTTTTATTCATTTTGCTTCCAAGCGGTTCAAAAATAGGTAACCTGATTTGTAGCGGTAATATCACGGACATATTACGGGGTGTGTAATATTAACTGAGGATATTTGAACTACGTAACATTGATTACTTTTTCTGTTCCCAATATGATAAGTTGAGATAAAGACATTACCTCGGTGCGCGGCGCTAATACATTATGTGGATTGGTTTTGGGTTCCGTACCTCAAAGAGAAAAAACGGAAACCCTTTAGGATCACTTTGTTGTCCGTCTGTCAAGACCATTTTTTTCTGGAACGCGTGGAGGTTTCAAGTTGAAATTAATATCAAATACTATGCCTATGGTTCCTTCAAGCTCTAAAATAAATTGAGCTTCTAAGTCAACGCAAACCAAAGATAGAGTAATTTGAAAACGTGTTTCGATACAAACTGCCGTCTATGGGGGTATAGGATACTTCCAGTTGTCCTAGAAACTTCAAATTTGGCATGAAGGTAGCTCTTATAGCGCAACCCACGAAATAAATCTGAAAATATGTTTTTACTAGAAGATGCTCGCGACCTCGTCCGCGTAAAACTTTGAATTACAAATTCAGAATTTTATAATAGTATAGATGTCTGTCTGGGTAACCAATACAAAATGACTACACACGGCGTACATTTTTGTGTAGGAGTAGGTCTTCTTACAATGGAATTTCAAAAGTACGGCCGTTTTTAACGTATATTTTGTACGGAACCCTCAATGCGCGGGTCCGACTCGCCCTTGGCTAGTTTTCTTTTTTACCGACGATGAATCTCTCTTCTAGTGGATATGCTTTGCATTTATTTTTATTCGTTGTCTCTAAACTCTAAAATAGCGTGACAGTCGATTGTCGTGAACAAATATTACATCGAGGAATTACAAAAATATTTCCAAAACACGATACAATATACCAGTAAACTATTTGTAGATTTTGTTCCCATGTAAAGTATACTACGGTGTAAAAAAAAATTAAATAAAAAAAGGATCGACTTCAAAATAAACTAAAAGCCATAAATATTCTTTTATGTACGATACGGATCATATTTGAATCACCTTTTGAAGTCAGTGCCAAACCATTCACTTCTTACTGTTAAGAACCGCGACGGCGAGCCTTTAGTATTATCTACCTACATAGTTATATATTTAGTCATAGTAATTCGTATTTTTGTTGAATAAAGAACTTTATTTGGTTTGGCACCGACTTCAAAAGGTGATTCAAATGTGATCCGTACCGTACATAAAACATTATTTATGGCTTTTTAGTTTATTTTGAAGTCTGTTCTTTTTTTTTATTTTTTATTTTTTTGTTTTTTAGTGATGGATTTTAGTAGTGATGTAAAGTATTTTTTAGAGCACAGAATGGGAAAATTGAGGAGACACTTTGCATGCATCTCGAGTCTTTGGAAGTAAGAAATGTAAAAGTTGGTTAGTTCATTGTACCTTCCATCGTCAGCTCAGTTTGTTTGTCTGATGATGACAACCAGACGAAAACAACTGAATAACTTTAGAAATATATATACAAAACATTGTTAGTGCCTTGGTATTCCATCATCAGATCCTGACTTGGTGATAAGGAGACTACCTCACGGACACACTATATAGAATATGACTAACAGTCTTAACGTACCTACCTATAATAGATGATTTTTTTTAAGAATTATCCTCTAACTCTTAACCATTAAGAAGTTGTACCTTCCGTCATCAGCTCAACATTATGAGATGATGACTACCATATGCAAATACTTAAATAGCTCAAGAAAATATATGAAAAACGTTGTGCCCATACAATTTGAGGATTGCCCTCGATTTCCCTGCGATCCCGTCATCTGATCCCAACTTGGTGACAATGGGACACCTCAGGAGTATATCCTTTCAAATAAAAAAAATAATTAAGTCTGTTCTCAATTGGCGAAGTATTCGGTGAGCATACATTAAAAAAAAATACAAAGTGTCGAACATAGAACCTCCTCCTTTTTTGGAAGTCGGTTAAAGGGACTGTTCTGTGTCTAATCAGTTTGTAAAAGCTTTACGCTACTATAGAGCTGAGCGCCAAGATGACATGAAGAGTTGAAGAAAAAAAGTTTTTTTTTTGTTGTGTTTTAGAGGTGATAAAGTGGCTCCGAAGGAGCGAGGCGCGGGGAGAAAAAGACGGACAGACTGTACACAAAGACCTTCCGTAAGCATCTCTTCGACGACCGATCGTTTGCTGTCTTCATGCAGAAGTTTCCTGCGATCTTGCGCAGATCGTTAGTCTGCCTTGTTAGGTACCTTCCCACGCTCTGTTGTCTGGTACTTAGTTGGCACTAGAGATTTTTTTACCCACGGCCATCGCTCCTACTAGCATATAACATGCTCCGCCCACTGCCACTTAACTCTGAGTTTTAATAGGACAGTTACCTATATAATAAATATGATGCGTGTGCAGATTTTTCTAACCGGCTCATTTGTATATCATGTAGTTATATATTATAAGTTATATTTAGTGTTTGAAAACTGAGCGCGTCTCGCCATTAAACGTCACAGTTTGGCTAGTATTAATTACTTTGTAAAATGTTATTTTTATAAGCTAAATAAATAAAATAAAAAAGTTCTACTGCTGTTTTAACAGCGACCAGTGTACTACTGTCGCATATATTTGAAGAAATGAGCCGCAATAATCGTGCAATTTGAATTAAAATTATATCTCAAGCTCAGAAACTGATAGCGACAGAAACTGCATTATGGTTTGAAATGCCTATAGAAGTAAGTACCTATTATCGACCTTGGTCATTTTGATTGGTGGACATGTATTTAAAATACCATCAAGTATTACGAAAATACTGAAAAACAGTGATATTTTTAATGATTTTTGGTAGCAGTTACCACGCACTTTCCGTCACCCCAATCCTGCCTGCCTATTAATCCTTCGGCTCTGAAAACGAGTTTGCAAGAGGAAAATACTTCGATAATGATTGTGATCGTTATTTCTGTCTATTTATTGGTATCGATAAATTTGCTTCACGGAAATATCTTTTTATTACATTTTAATGAGTTTAAGAGCTTTTACCGCTTATGGCGACTTTAAGAAATCGAGTTTTGATCAGTAAGATATAATTTTACGTACTGCTATGCTACATATAAATATTTAATTTATATATTATACGTACGTATTTATGCATTATGCTTCCTATAGTTATAGACATCACAGCTACGTTTTTTACTTAGCTGACACCAATACGTAAGGATCTAATCTCCTGAGACAAGCTTCATCACCACGCTTGGAAAACGGGTTGGCGATCGCTATTAGACGGTACAGTGCACGGTGGCCGCTGCTGCCCGACCTCCTTTGTTATGTCATTCCTTACCTATTCCAACTTTCGTTGTCCAACAGCCAGCGCCTTACACTCAGCCAGTACTAAACCCACACTCGACCATCTTACATCCAGACATGCATCATCACGCACCCCGTCTACACGTCATCATCATCATCATCCACTTTTCTTCGTCTTCCAATCAGTGCCATCACCTTCGTTATCCAATCCTTATCCTCGTGCCAGCACAAAATCGTCACCAACCAAAACCGTCGTCGTCGTCTTCTTCCTTAAATTATTATTATTATTTTATTTATTTATAATATTCGCACATATTTAACAATATATTTACAGTACGCCAAACTGTAAAACAGTTTGTTGGCGTCGCGTTCTGACAATACAATTCTTGTGCAACGTGATGCTTACTATTACTAACTACATACATAACTAAAGATAGATACAAGCAATGTACAAATGAGGACTCAGTCACCATCCCGTGTTATTTTATTACCTACTTCGCTAAAGTAAACTTTACATCCGTTTACAAATGGATAGTAATTGACGTCCTCGTTGGTTCGACACAAGGTATTACAGGTGCATAGGGCCATCGTACATACGAATCCTGAGTAAGTACATTTAGTCGTCAGTATCATTTAGTATCTCTTTCAATTTGATTTTTAAACTTCCTATTTTTAATTTTTCCTCCTCAAGCAGTAAAGGGTACTTATTATACAGGGCGTCCCACGGCTATGCCACATGGAGGGAAAGTACCGTGAATATTGTAGATGGAACATTTTATTGAAAGAAGACATTATTTTAATTTAAAAAGCAATTTAAACTGCATTCACAGATATTTCAATAAATTTTATGGTTGAACCGGGAATCGAACCCGTTACACGAGAAAAATAATTACCCTGTATCTTTATGATACCGATCGAAAGCTTTATCATAAGAATTAAAATTGTGTCAGAAATAATAGGAAGAGCATAAATTTTAACATTTTTAATACACAATTATTCAATTTATCAAATACTCAAAATGAGTCCCATCCTGTTGAATACAAAGTCGCAGTCTTTTTATTTTTCCGCTTCCTGTCGATTTGTTGATCTTGTTGAGGGTAATTATTTTCCTCGTGCAACGGGTTTTATTCCCAGTTCAACCATTAAATTATTTAAATATCTGTGAATGCAGTTTAAATTGTTTTTTAAATTAAAATAATGTCTTCTTTCAGTAAAATGTTCGATCTACAATATTCACGGTACTTTCCCTCCATGTGGCATAGCCGTGGGACGCCCTGTATATTTTAGGAACTAGGTACTCTTTGGTTCTTTTTGCGTAATAGTTTTTGGCAACTGGATGTAACAATAATTTCAATATCCTCTTCCCATATCGTTGTTGCCTATGTTCAATTCCATCGTTTCCTCTTCCGAATTTATCATATCTTCCTGGTGTTTATTTTGTGTTTGGTTTGAATCCATCCTACGAGGATCGTTTTCATCGTGAACTCTGATTAGTCCCCAAAATTGTGGGCACGAGGCAGATAAAAGCCAAGATCATCATTTCTTTATATTTACAAATTTCTATAATTGTACATTTTATAAAAACTCCCTCCATCAAGTGTGACTCTCAGTCATCCGCCAATACAACACATTCCATAATTTCATTATATTAAAACTTATTTTCGTCAGTCAGAACCTTACACTCAGCAAGTACCAATCCCACATTTGTTTGATAATAATTAAAATAACTTTTTTATTTCGGACTTCATTCATCCATAGTATAAAAGTAATCTTAAAAACCCTAGGTTAGTAACATGCATTAAAAAAACTTTATTTCACAAAACAAAAATCATAAAGCAGACATTCCAAAAGGCATTATTCTCTACCAGACAACCATACTATTATTATATTTCAATGTGTAATTTGAATGTAGAAGATTTTCATCGGTATAACATTGTCATAGAATTGTATTATTCTCTTTTAATGTAGTACTTCACATTCAGCAACTAAATAAGGTGAAATAACTTTGTTTAACAAAAGCTACGACAGAAATACGACCTCTAAAACACATTTTAACTGCCGTCATAAATTTAAATCTACCTACTCTTTTGTATCGTAGGTCGAGGATCTTTGTTTCAATCTAAAGGAGAATTCCTTCGAAGATTCATTCGTTTCGTAATTTACAAATATGCAGGTCATATTTAATTGATCAGTTTCAGAAATGTGTTAGTTTCTGGTAGTAATAGACACGAAAACTGATTATGTCACAGGGAAATGGCTAAAACAGAGATTTGAATAAATCCCTAGGGCATGTGACCAAAATCACGCACGATTTTAGAATGGCGAATCCATATTTTATCATTTGCCAAAAACAATCAGTCATTTGAGCAAATCCCTAGATCTGTTTAGTGAAATCAGGAAATCAGCCAAAAAAAGGCAACTCATTTTTTCATTTCACCAGATTTGTTTAGTGATTTGATAAAATATCTGAAACACGTCAGTGAGTTGACGAAACGATCTCGCAGAGCCAACTTGTTTTTTCATTTCACTAGACACGTTCAGTGAAATGATAAAGTTTCGACTGTAACATGCTAAATATCTTTACATTGGAGATATTTTCAAAATAAATCATTGTAACGGACTATTTGTTGAAATAAAACAATTTAATGGATTATATCGCGTATATTATCTCATTTTAGTTCCCGACGTTTCGGAAGCTTTCCAGCTTTCTATGGTCACGGGTGGACTGAGAAAAGATGTATTTTCCACTGTCAAAGTTACAATTTGTGCAAACTACCCATTTTTCGGAAAAACACAAATAAAGGTGTACATAAATGCCAGATGGGCCTAAGCTGTAAAGACAGTTACACATGTGCCAGAAGTGCTTAATTATTTTATTCTGATAATTTACCAATTAACATTTCACGAATGAGGCGTACTGAGGAGAAAAGAAACGCTGCAAAGAAAAACTCCCAGGCTACCTCATTACTAATTATAATATTTAAAAAACAGAGACTATTAAACTACTTTTAAACAGATAACATATTTTACACCGTTCGGAAATTAAATTTATTAAATTGAATAGTTAAATTGTTTTATTTCAATGAGTAATAATCGCGGAAACAGAAGAAAATATAACGGACTATTTGGTTTTTTGAAACGAAAAATATATGTTTTGGATTTTTGTATGAGACGTTGCGACTATTTTAGGTACACGTATTTTATAACTAGAAGATACCCAGCTACCCGTGTACCAATACTTTTGAACTGTTGAACTGCAACCACATCCAAAACGAATCAATACCAGAAAATTAAGTTAGGTTAGAACTGCGACCCCCAGCGAAAACGAATTGCTACGGAGCGTAAAAAATATTGAAATGATTTTAAACAATTATAATTCACACGGTTAAGACAAATTAGGTAAATAAAATTAAATCAAGTTCTGCCAAATGAACTATCTAATAAAATAATATATCCACGAATAAATAATGGGTGATTTGGAAATAATACTCGTTCGATGTAATGAATTGTCGATGAAATGAAAATATGCGAAACGTTGATGTTTAAAAATTTTAAGATAATCCAAGCTTAACCACCTGTAAGGATAATGTATTGTCACTGATGGAATATTTACAATGTGGATGTATTTTAATAAAAAATGAAACAAAATTTTACCGAAATATACCGACATCGTAACAATGAGAAGTGTCCATATTTGCATAAAACCACCGCCGTGTAAACAAACTGTCAGTGGCCGCTCGACAATGCATAATATCCGTCACAGAATGTTCGCTGCTGAATGCAGATAAAATTTTAAGCCCAAGTATTTTATTTTTATTCCGAAACAAAGCTGTAATTTACTTTTAATCCCGTATGCTGCAATTTGGAAATTTACTTTTAAAGAAGACTGAGAAATTACACATTGTTTTATCTGATAAAAATTATCAGATTATGGACGGTTAACAATAGGAGTTGAGCTTGACCTCTGTTAAAGGTGTTCTTAATTTAATGCCTTGAAAACTCGTTTCAGTATTAAATTAATTAATTTACGACTGTAACTTTTATGAAAATGGCGACTGCGTAACTACGAAACTCTTAGAAGGACGCGCGCTAGAAAAGACATTCGCAACCCCGCTAGCCCAGTAAAAACTCAGTCCGTTGCCAAGCGCTGACTCGGACAGCGCGAGACACAAAATTATCTGTACTGTACTATTTTATGAATTTGGAATATTTAGAGGTCTCAAAAGGAGGTCGAAAAATGTTTTATTTTTATTTTTTGTACAATTTTATATATGTATGTTGTTATGGCTTCATCACGCCAAATAGGATAAACGGATTTCATTTATTTTTACACGGGTAGCTGGGTATCCACAAAAGGTTATAGGATACTTTTAACCCGTCTAAGCTGAAGAAAAATAGAGGGTTTATGACTTTTGCACCTCTGCGACCGAAGTTTCTATTTAATATATACTTTTGAAGGCCCGTTGGGGCAGAAAGGTCCTTGGTTAGTAACCCCGTCGATCGGACTCCGACGCAGCCAGGGGAGGTCTCCTACAAGTGAAACGACGATCTGGTCAAAATTGCAGGAAACCGTTGAATCGACCGGTCATTGTAGAAATCTATGGATATATTGATCAAAAGTATTGTCTTTCTACATTTTTTGATATTGATGGTGTCGTATTTGTCCGTAAGCTTTATTAAGCTAAATTGTCAATGTTTTGTGTGATATACTTGTATATAAAAGAGCATATCTCGCCTCATCATTAGATGCAGGCCATAAAATATTCAATATTCGTAAACAAAAACGGTGATGCGGGAAGGTACGCGAGGCCAATTTCATTATGCAAATTCGTATGAAATGCACGAGAAGCGAGCCGCACAAAGCACTAATTGATGAGCAAATTTACATGTTAATAAATACCATCTGTGCTGACTATTCGCGGTGCCTATGACATGTTATGATATGATGGACCGTATACTGAGTGCCACGACTATTCGATAATTATAATGAATATTATAGGTAATTGTTTTTCCGACTCGTAAAAAGTTTTTCTGATACTTTAGTACTCGTTTTACTGTACGCAGCAACATCATTCCACTTCTGAACCTTTTCAATGAGCAGATTATAGCCTTGTTCTGTTATAAAGTAGATTTCCTCCTGGAGAGTTCTTTAACGTTAACAAATTAATACCCTCACCGCTTGACTTTCTTATTTAGTAGCTGATTTTAGAAAATTTCTTACATGGAGGTACCCAACTTTCCTACTCCGATTTGCTTTTTTTGATATATGTTAGAGACTAGTCTAAAATAACAGACACTTTTTTTTTAGCTGCCCAATCTCAAACTATTAGGAAAAATTGTGCTCCAAAGTACTAAAAAGTCACTGAACCCTGTTACTTCTGTACAGAGTTTTATTCAAGCAAATTGCTAGTTAATAAATAGGTTTGATTATATAATTGAGAATAAATTATGAGCACCTGTTTAATTATATCGGCTCAAACTCATATTTTCCTAAAACAAAAAACCCCCTTCAAAGTTTCATATTTCTCAGCGTAGAGGATAAAAATTACACCGTAAAGTTTCCAAAGTGTATCTTCTAAAATAACCAAAGTGTATCTTCAACGACGAGAAATGTAAAAGTTTGAAGTGTATTTTTAGGATAATATTATTAAATAACAGGATTTTTTTTACACAAATAGAACTAGTCCCATTGTAAGCGCAATAAGGCTTGAATTATGGGTACTGTACGATGATATATTTATTTAGTCATGTATTTATTTAATCGTATGGCATTTTTGACATAGTCGCAATAACTAATTATAGACGTATATCTAGATTCTTCACCCATCGGGCGGAGTTTTTATTAGGAAAGTGTAGATCCAGGATACCGTCATGAAATTTCCGTTTTGGGCACTCATAAACTTTGTGGTGGATGGATTGTATGGGTGCCCCACAGTCACACGCTGGCGAGTCTCTCCAGCCACATTTAAACAGGTAGTCAGCACAACGACCGTGTTCCGTGCGGAGTCTGTTCAATTGACACCATTCCCTTCTTGTAGCTGAGAAACCATAAGGTTCCTGTGTGGGATCGTAAGTGGTGGGGCTACTTCTCGGTGGGTTGGACTTCTACTCCTCTTTCCAGGCATCCATTAAATTGAAACCGCGCTCCGACAACCTTTGAGCGGTCTGGTGGGGCGGGTGTCGAGACTTCAAGCGGTGCCGAGGAGGGTTCTGGAATTCTTGATGGATTGGCAGGCTTGGGTCATTGCGTATTTTATCAGCTTCCCATACTTTTAAATACTATATATATATTACTATTACTTAAGATTAGGCGGTGGGATGTGGCTTGATGCTGGGAGCCACTGCGTGGGAGTGGACTTAACAGTGCCTGAAATGCATCGCATCGTGTTTTGCAGTCGGACGTCGATCCTCTCTGTGTGAGCGCTGTTTAACCAGACCGGTGCGCAGTATTCACCTGCGGAGAAAACTAGGCTCAGTCCCGTCGTACGGAGCACATCTGATTTTGCCCCCCAGCTTGTGCCAGTAAGTTTGTGTAAGATATAATTCCTAGTGCCAAGTTTTCTACTCAGCGTTTGGAGATAGGCGCCAAAAGTTAACGAACGGTCTAGGGTCACGCCGAGGTACTTCGGGAGCGGATTGTATTTTAGTGTTGTCCCGTCGAATTTTACCGTCGGCGTGTAAGCAGCTTGTTTATTGTTCAGGTGAAATGTTGACACTTCAGTCTTGGTGGCATTGGGAATAAGGCGCCATTTCTTGAAGTACGCACTCAGCGAAGCTAGGTCTTCAGTCAGTTGCTCTTCGGACTTTTCGAAGTTCACGTGTTGGTGTGCCAGGGCGATGTCATCGGGGTACATAAACTTCCTGGATACAGTGCTCGGCAGGTCGTGGATATAAAGGTTGAAAAGCAGTGGCGCTAGGGCTGATCCTTGCGGTAGGCCGTAATTTCTTTACTGGACTTTGTTTGTCTCCCAGGTGCACGATGAATTCCCTGTTTCCAAGCATGTTATTTAGTAAATTGGTAAGTCTGCGACAAGGCACTACGCTCATTAGTTTGTAAAACAGCCCTTGCCTTCACACTGTATCATAAGCAGCACTTAAGTCTACAAAGGCAGCTACTGTTTTTAGTTGCTTTTGATAGGCAGCTTCTATATGCGTAGTGAGCGATAGCACTTGGTCTGCGCAGTTACGGCCGCTTCGGAACCCTGCCTGTTCAGCAGGTACACTACATTCAATAGGAGTAATTCTGCGAGCTATGAGTTTCTCTAGGAGCTTATATAGGGCACTGAGTAATGCGATAGGTCTGTAGCTTTTAGGATCTTCAGAAGGGTTTTCGGGCTTTAACACGGCTATTATTTTGGCGCTGTTAAACGTCGGAGGGAGTAGATTTATTTCCAGAATATCGGAGTAGAAAGCTGCAAGCCAATTCTGGCAATAAGGGTCATATACACAGAATACATCCAAGGATCAGGAAGAAATATTTATTTCCATCACACAAATACTTGCCCTTACCGGGATTTGAACCCAGGGCCTTCCGATTCGCAGGCAACGTTACTCCCGCTGAGCCAAACCGGTCGTCGAAATATGACTTTGAGCCGATATAAAAAAACAGGTTCTTATTATTTTTTCCTGTCCTCAAAGGTATAATCAAACCAGTAATTAACTAGCAATTTAATATTTTCTTCTGTTTCCGCGAACTCATTGAAATAAAACAATTTAATGGATTATATCGCGTATATTATCTCATTTTAGTTCCCGACGTTTCGGAAGCTTTCCAGCTTTCCATGGTCACGGGTGGACTGAGAAAAGATGTATTTTCCTCTGTCAAAGTTACAATTTGTGCAAACTACCCATTTTTGAAAAAGCACAAATAAAGGTACATACATGCCAGATGGCCCTAAGCTGTAAAGACAGTTACACATGTGCCAGAAGGGCTTAATTATTTTATCCTAATAATTTACCAAGCAGCGTTTCACAAATGAGGCATACTGAGGAGAAAAGAAACGCTGCAAAGAAAAACTCCCAGGTTAACTCATTACTAATTATAATATATTAAAAGACAGAGACTATTAAACTACTTTTTAAACAGGTAAGATATTGTACACCGTTCGGAAATTAAGGTTTTGTAGCCCTGTGTTTCGCTTGTTCCTTGATGAGATGTATTACATGATCCCAAGCTGGTGGTAGTGACAATCCATCTTCTCTATTGAAATTAGGATGCTTTTTAATCTCAATAGCCTCGCGTCGCATTCTGGGAAAATATCTTTTTTCTTTGGCAAGGATAGAAGGTTTATCAAACTTAATTGAGTGGTTTGGTTTGACAATGACATGTTCACAGACTGCAGACCTATTACACCGACGGTGCTTGACATCTGCTATGTGCTCCTTTACCCGGGTTGATACACTGCGTTTCGTTTGACCAATGTATGAAAGACCACACTCGCAGTCCAGCTTATAAATGCCTGCACTCTGCAAAGGGGTGCTACTCTTCACGGGTCTAAGGTATTGAGACACCTTCTTCAACGGCTTGAAATATGTTTTTATAGAAGCACGCTTCAAGATGTTTCCGATCTTGTCTGTGACCCCTTTCACATATGATAATACGGCAGGTTTACGCTCGACTGTTGGTTTCTTCATACTGGGATTCTGCTTGGAATGTGGTATCTGGAGCTCGTTGGCTCGAAGCGCACTTTTGATATTCTGCAACTCAGCAGTCAGATGCTGATCGTCGCAGATACCCCTAGCTCTCTGAAACAAAGATTTACCCACTTTAGCAAGTTGACAGGGATGGTGGTGAGATTTGCCATTCAAATGCCTATCTGTATGCGTAGGTTTCCTATATACAGTATGACCTATGCCATTGTTAGGACCTCTAATTACTAGCACATCTAAGAATGCAAGTGAATTTTGATTTTCCAACTCCATAGTGAATTTAATTTTACTATGCATGGAGTTCAGATGGTCTAAGAAAGCTGAAACACTAGATCTAGGTAAAATAGTAAAGGTATCATCTACGTATCTTTTAAAGATCCTCGGCTTGACAGATGCCAATGAAAGCGCTCTCTCTTCGAAGTCTTCCATGAAAACATCGGTGACAACAGGAGACACCGGAGACCCCATTGCCACACCATCAACTTGCCCGTAGAATTCACCATTCCATAGCATATAGCCAGATGTATGGCAGTGTTGTAATAACTCAGCATATTCTATTGCCATCTGTTGTTCACTCAATCTTCTTTTCACAATTTCGATACATTCTTGAACTGGTAGGCATGTGAAGAGAGACTGGACATCAAAACTGACCATAACTTCATCATCAGTTAGTCTCAAATCCTTAATCTCAATGACAAAATGGTATGAGTCCCTTGTGTATGCTTCCGTCTTCCCTCGCAGTAAAGAAAGCACACCTGCTAAGTGCCGAGCTAATTGATAGGTAAGATCATCGATTTGACTCACTATAGGGCGTAACGGAGCACCAGGTTTATGTATCTTTGGTAACCCGTACAACTTTGGTGGCACCGGGCAAGAGGGCACTTAACTTTTCACATCCAGATTAAGATTTTCAGAGTGCTTACTTATCAGCTCGGCTCATTTGTCAAATGCTGCTTGGTAAGTTATTAGAATAAAATAATTAAGCCCTTCTGGCACATGTGTAACTGTTTTTACAGCTTAGGCCCATCTGGCATGTATGTACACCTTTATTTGTTTTTTTCAAAAATGGGTAGTTTGCACAAATTTTAACTTTGACAAAGGACAATACATCTTTTCTCAGTCCACCCGTGACAATGGAAAGCAGGAAAGCTTCCGAAACGTCGGGAACTAAAATGAGATAATATACGCGATATAATCCGTTAAATTGTTTTATTTCAATAACTAGCAATTTGCTTGAACAAAACTCTCGGCACAAGTTAGAGGGCTTAGTCGCTTTTCAGTACTTTTTACGACAATATTCCCTATAGGTTGAGATTGGGCCGTTAAAATATAATACAAGTCTGTTATTTTAGACTACTCTCTAACATATATCGAAATAAATCAAATCATAGTCGTACATTTGGGTACTTTTCCTGGTTAGTTTGTCTCTTTACCCTATAAGTGTTAAAAATGACTCCCGTATTTCATCCTCCTTTCTCCATTGATTTTGGGTATGTTTATGCGTGTTAATAGTTATGTTAATCATGTTATAAGTATAGGCCACAAAAAACTTGATGACTGATTCGTAAAACATTTTGACAACGCTCATAAGACGGCTTTACTTAATTATATGTCGGAGATGTATAGCTACAGCATCGTGTCAAGTGCCACGGTGACGCAGGGGTGAGGTCATGGGAACCACGTACAGTCGATATAGAGGCCCTGGTCGTGCGTAGACGCACATCCCGTGACGCTCTTTAGATTATTATTGAGCTAGATTATATTGGATAGTAAATAAGTGATGATTTATGATATTTACACTATGTATTGACTAAGCGACAGTTATTAGTATTAAATAGTGTAAATAAGGATTGGACTTGTTTCATTCCCGAGGGACCTATATCGCGATGCCCACCGATAATGAGCCACCTGATATGCCTGATATCCAGAGCCATTCTGCGACATATATAACTAGATGCAATCCCTACTTCTGATCCAAGCCGTTTTTAAATTGGGAAATTTAATATTTGTTGATTAGATATAAACTATTCATGTAAATATAAATGAAACGTTTTACTTAGTAAGCGTAAATTGGCAAAATATTTATTAAGTATATTTTATTACCAGCTGTGCCAGCGGCTCCGCCCGCGTGGAATTCGGTCTGTGTTAGTAAGCGGCTAATTCACCCCTCTCCCCTGGAGCCGAAACTTGAAGTAAAGTCCAA
This sequence comes from Hedya salicella, assembly GCA_905404275.2. Lineage (NCBI taxonomy): Eukaryota > Metazoa > Arthropoda > Insecta > Lepidoptera > Tortricidae > Hedya > Hedya salicella. The sequence goes on from FR990097.1 coordinate 32,886,851, forward strand.
ATAAAATGTTAAGCAAATACCACTAAATAAAACTACACTCCAAAATCAATCGTTTTTCGCACTTATTTAAATTTTTGACGTGATTTAAAAGACATAGAGTATATACTTAGGGGTGTATACAGTACTACTTTTCTATTTTTACGTCCTTGACTGTAGTAAACCTAAATAGTACCATTGCAAATATCACCCAAATCGGTCCTCCAGTCAAATCAGTCTAAGCATGAAAAGGTAAGAAATATACACATAGAAATCCATACTTCCTAGCATTCTTTCGAATTTAGGTCTAATATTATTTAGAAGTAAGATTAGAGGAAAGGTGAATATAGATATTGAGGCCAAGAACTTACATTTTATTTACAGTTATGTTCATGTATGAACAACTAAATATGTACATATAATTATATCTACAGTTCCATACTTCAAAAGTAGGTATGTAAAGTATATTTATATAACTATGACATTTTACAATATTTTTTTGTACACCACATTGTGAGTCTTCCCGGTGGGCATCAGCACGAACAGTTCCGTGCAGCTGGTGACACGCGAGCGCACCACGTAGAGCTACCCGTGCGAGAAGCAGCCCGTGCGCAGGTCCACGCCAGCGGCGCGCAGCGTCTGCCCCTGCGACTTGTTGATGCTCATGACGAAGCAGACGCTCACGGTAGGCGCTTGAAGCGGAGCGGGAAGTTGCTCGAAATGAGGGGGTGCAGGGAATGAACACGGCTTCTCCGGCGCCGCACCCCATCGGGATTTGCGCCTCGATGAGGTTTCAATCAAATCAAAATATTCTTTATTCAAGTAGGCCTAGTTACAAGCACTTTCGAAATGTCAGTTACATGAGAGTGAATGTTTGCTGGGAGAAATACAATATGATCCAACATTTGCTGCAAGGATTAGGGAAACCCAGAAAAACCTAATCAGATCATTTAACTTAAGTGTAATATTATTGATAAAATCATCATTTTTAAAATTAAAATAATCAATAAGATAAATCCCAAAAGGATTGTCAATTAAAAATAAATAATCTAGAATGTGTCTAAAATAAAATTCTAAATGTCAGAGTATATAAAACAATTAAGATTAAAATAATAATAATACCTTAGGTATTCGTTAAAATAATTATTCATATACCTACATGACGCTATAATTTACATTAATCCCACGCGGCTTCATCATTCATGTAGTCTTGTGTGCTATAATAAGCTTTAGAAAATAATTTTCGTTTCACAATATTTTTGAATTTACCAATAGACAACTCAGTTATGCTGCTAGGAAGTTTATTATAAAATCTCACACAGTTACCCATGAATGATCTCCTTATTTTATGGAGCCTAGTAGCAGGCACTGCGAGCTTATGCTTATTTCTAGTATTAATATTATGTATATCACAGTTCTTCTTAAAGTCGGTAATATTTTTATGTACATACATAATATTCTCATAAATGTATTGACAATGCACTGTCATTATATTAATGTCCTTAAACTTATCTCTAAGCGACTCTCTATAGTTCATTTTATATATCGTACGAACAGCCCGCTTCTGCAGAACAAATATAGTATTAATGTCGGAAGCACTGCCCCATAGTAAGATGCCATACGACATAATACTGTGGAAATAACTGAAATACACTAATCGAGCCGTTATCACGTCTGTTAATTGACGAATCTTACTTACTGCAAAAGCTGCAGAACTCAGTCTATTCGAGAGATTAGCAATATGGGGACCCCATTGGAGCTTAGAATCTAATGTTATACCGAGAAAGACTGTACTATTAACTAGTTCCAGTTCCTCACCTTTAACCATAACGCTTGCTTGCTCGTGTTTTACGTTACTCGTGACAAACTTAACACATTTAGTCTTTTTTTCATTCAACAATAAATTATTTATATTAAACCAATTTACTACTTCACAGATAGCATTGTTTACGTCATTGTAGGATCGTTGATTTCGTACGACTTTGAAAATTAAAGACGTATCATCTGCAAACAAAACTATCTCATGGTGGGTCTTTACGAGGTGTGGCAAGTCGTTTATATAGATAAGGAACAGGAAAGGTCCCAATATTGATCCCTGCGGCACACCCATAGAGACTAATGACCCCGGTGAACGCTTTCCATTCACGTCAAGCCTTTGTATTCTACCATTTAAATAAGACTCTAATAAATTGAGTGCTAATCCTTTAACTCCGTAGTGGTGTAGCTTCCTGATCAGTGTCTCATGATTAACGCAATCGAAGGCCTTAGATAAATCACAGAAGATGCCTAAAGCATCTTGCGATTCCTCCCAGGCATCGAAAATGTGTTTTACGAGCTCAACTCCGGCGTTGGATGTCGAGCGACCCCGCGTAAAACCGAATTGCTTACTATGCATCAAATTATTAAAATTAAAATGTTTTAACAATTGATATAGAATTAGCTTTTCAAAAATTTTACTAAATGTAGGTAGTACAGATATTGGTCTAAAGTTAGTGGGGTCAGAGGTACTACCTGATTTAAATAAAGGAGTTATTTTGCTATGTTTCATCAGATCAGGAAACTCACCGCAGTCAACACTGTTATTGAATATATCTGCCAAGTCAGGCGCTATTACTTCTATTAGGGATTTGACAGCATGGACTGAGACCCCCCATAGGTCATTGGTTTTTTTGACATTAATTGATTTAAATGCCTTTACTACATCTGAAGGACTGACATGTTCAAAATAGAAGTCCTTACTACATTCTGGTACGTTTTGCATTCTGGTTTCGCTGCAGCTGCACTGCTTTTAGCCTAGTTCCGTTGCATAACTTTGGAGGTGACAAATTCTGAAGAAGCATGATCTGAACTCCAACTTTCAGGGTTAATGTGCGTGCTTCCCAGCACTTATTTACAAGTCCTGAAGCGCTCAATGAGTTTAGAAACTCCATCAAGTATGTTGTGACGAAGCGTTCATCCAAGACCGTGTTAATGGAATTATATACTGCCTGTTCACCTTCCATTTATAAATATCCGCGCCAATATCCGCGCATTAACGGCTTTCTCACAAACCGAAGAGTTCTCACGTCGAGTCACCTGGCTCAGGTCTCCGTATACGCTGCGAATGTGGTCTTTAACAGACAGAACAATCTTGCATAACGTCTGGACGTTGGATTCCCCCAGAAGTCCTTCTCCAACCTGAATCAGTACTTGGACAAATTCTTGCACATGTGAGCCTCCTCCTTGTTGATACCACCGAGCCACATCTCGTAGTTTGTTCTATTATTAAATCAATTATGCAATTAAATCTGCTAATATCCGTACCCCCTCTTCTAAACATAGAGAGAAATTTGGCAAAAAGGTATTAATTTTAGCGCCACCTGTTAGTTTCGCAAGGTACTCGATACACGTAGGCTCGTAACATATGTTTGAGAAAAGTTTGCACCTCTTTCTTAAGTAGTGCCATACGATTCAGGTGCAAACTTAATTCAATTAAGTGTAGTGGCTAACCCCTCTTTTAAGGGTTGAAAGTTTATAGCCAGACCTGGCCAGAAATTTTGTAGACAGATTCGTATAGTTTGCATCAAAATTTGCTCAGCCGTTTTCACGTGATGCGCGTAAAAATAAACAGATAAACAGACAAACAGACAAAAATTCTTCAAACTGTTGGAACGTGTTCTGTTATCGATTTTAAGTATCCCTGACCAATTTTTTTTTCGAATATCTTCCATGTACAGACTTTTGACCCTCTTCAGCTTTATTATATGTATAGATTGTACGTAGACTGCGTAGGTATTTTCAATGAAATAAGTTAGTCTAAGGCTTCTTCGTATCTGCTTACGTTCGCTGATACCTGTCAAATTTCGTTGCATGCAAGGAAAAATAAAACCCACATCAATTTCCTCTTCAGGGGAAAGGTCAAAAGTTGATTCGCCAATTCCATTTGACTAAAATTAGATTGTCATGAGACCGGGATCTCTTCACTCATTTTCTCGTATTTGAATTTCAATATGGCGGAAGTATTTCCGTGTCTCGGTAATTATCAGAGGTCGCAAGGTTCGCTCACACCAGCGTGCAGCGCGAATATTTCATAACATCGGAAAACTCGATACATAGTACAAGATATTATATAGGAGCTTATTTCAGAATTGGTAAATTTTGACATTGACGTATGTATTTCTTAAATGAAAAAATATGTTTTGGTAAAAATCTTAGATTATGCCAATATATATGTACCTATATGTTCACTTTTACACAGTTACTGGAACCAGAATATGGGTATAGCTAAAGAACCCATGTTAGTGTGGTATTAGTGTATAAGAGTGTATGTGTGAGCGTGTATAAATGTATGTATCAGGCACTTTTCAATATTAAGTGCCTGATAGATCAGTGGACTACAAGGTGCCGACCACGCGGCAGGTACCTATACCCTTATTTATGCTAAAGGGGCAAACGAGCAAACGGATCGCCTGATGGTAAGCGATCAGTTCACCGTCGCCCATACACACCTGCAATACCAGAAGCGTCACAAGTGCGTTGCCTACCTTTCCGTTGGGACTGCGGTGATAGTTTGAAGGTCGCATCACTTATTCCACAGTTCGGTCGTGCGAGGCAGGAAATTTCTAGCAAAACGCACAGTTGGACTGTCAACCATCTATGTGGTGGTTCCTCGGAGTACTGCCCGTTATACAAGCCTCTATGAGACCAAATCAAACCCGCTTTAAAAGCCACTCCCTCTACAAGAGTAAAAGACGCGCAGACGTGAGGAAGATATGGCACCTGCTTGGAAAAATCTCTATTCACCGGGACACAAACGATCAGGAGGACCCCCTAGGGTTATTGCTTCACGAAATTTTGACACTGATATCTGAATCAACTGTCATAGCGCATACAAAGTCATGACACTTGATTTTGATTCCAAGCGTCAAACGCGTTAGGCAATAGGGGGGCAGGCCTCTATTTCACCATAGCGACAAATGTCAAGTGGTGACGGCAATTTCACATACATTACGTCGTCGATTTAAAGTCCGAGATGTATGATAATTGTAACAATTGTCACGATTGTGAATTAGGGGCCTGATGATTCGTGCAACTAGGCATGCACAAATATCCAATTTTAAAACTTTTATTCAAATATTCTGCTACTAGGCATTAATAATATACATAATGACTTGCTACATAAGCAGGAAAACTTTGATTTATTTGTTATTTGTTCAAAGCTGATTCAATATTTGGATTGACCATGATTGATTTGACGGTGTAAATATGGGGTGGAAAATTTTGTTCGCTGGTATACAAGCACTGAGGAGAGGTGGCTAGTCCAAATGTGCAAGGACAATGCTACCGAGATCCGGACAAGCGCGAGTCAACTGAGTAGATCGCCGGATGCCATCGAGTTGACGCAAACACCAAACATGAACTACAAAGATGCATTTCCCAGACAAAGAGCAATTAATATCGCACCTTGGACCACCAAGCAGGAGAAGAAAACCGCGTAAATAGGCATGATGACTGGGTATTAAAATCAAAATTCAAATAATTCCGTCAACTAGATAATAAAAAAATATCGGACACGTATTTTTTGCTTTTTCAAAATAATTAAAAAATACTTAGATATATCGCATTACAGGTTAGGCGTGGGGGCTCGTGACGTCCGTCACTCCTAAAATTTGTACTTAGGAGTGACGTCATGCGACATTTCGACTCAATGTACCGCCTTTATTTTTTGATTAAGTAAAAAAAGAAAAAATACGTGTCCAATATTTTTTATTAATCTACAAGACAGACTAATTATTAAAATTTAGTCATCATCCCTATTGTATAAAAAACTTTGAACCGGCATTCTCGGCGGTCATTCAGCTCCAACCATCAGTAGCACGTAGTCAGTAAGTAGGGTAAATTTTATAAAAAAGTTTTATTAAATAAATAAAGGAGAGGTCAACTTCAAGGTTATTAACTCGCGCAGGTTGGCGCCGTCCCTAAGGTTCCGCCTGATTTTCTACGTCTTCAAAATCAATAACATCGTTGAAGGAAATCAAACAATTCGCTTTGATTAAACTTCAAATGCTTGACGTGCATTTAATTTATGCCGTTCTCTGAAATGTATTTGGAATAAATGTATTTTTATTTGTAGCTGTTTACTAAATCAGAAGGAAAACCCTTGGTTATTTATATTAACCTAGATTTCCGTCGCTTATGAACCAGTTTGAATACTATTTTTAACCCCCGACGATAAAATACTTGCATAAGTTTGAGGTGTATATCTGTCTGTGGCATTGTAGCTGCTAAACCAACGACCCGACTTTGATTTCGTTGTTTTTCTTCAAAAAGTGACTTCACCGAGAGTGTTCTTGGCTATGGTTCAGTTCAGCCACTTGCAAATTATCAGCTTTGAAATGTTATGGGCGTTTTTCATCGGTCTATCGATAACTTGCTATTTCATTGAATTACTTGCAGATTAATTTCGCTGTAGTCAAAGCTATGCTCTGATCACGTAATCTTAGAGGGTGCAACGGAACTCCTTAAATCTTAATAGCTCACATAGCAATATCAGTATCTTCGGGTTCATCTTAAATATTGTACATATGACATTTTACTGCCTGCAGAGACTACCCAGATTATACAGTCAGTCAGTTTTAGCGTTATAAGAGCTCTAATACAGCTTTTGTGCTACTTGGGCATATTATTTTTTCAATTCAGTAGGTAATAAATAATGCATTCAAGTATTCAGCAGCATCTACAATATTTAAGGTACATTCCCTTCATGTCACATAGTTCTGGGACACCCTGTATAATTATGTACTTGGAAAGTAACATGATAGAATCCTACAGATCGCTTTAATTATAGGGCTCAAAATCAAGATATTCTTTATTCAAGTAGGCCTAGGTACAAGCACTTTCGAATTGTCAGTTGAGAGAAGTCTTAGCTGGGAGACATACAATATGATCCAACATTTGTTGCAAGGATTAGGGAAAACCCAGAAAAACCTATTCAGCTCATTTAACTTAAGTATAATATAATTGATAAAATCATCATTTTAAAAATTACATAATTAATAAGATAAATCCAAAAAGGATTGTCAATAAAAAAGAAAAAAAAAGTAGAATGTGTCTGGAATAAAATTCTAAATGTCAGGGTATATAAAACAATTAATATGGTTGATCAGACAATCTTCATGAAGTATAAAGTAATAGAGATCGATACAACACGATAATGTGATCTATGGAACTCCTAAAAATGTACACGAATACAAGAAATATGGGTAGGTATTTTCTATTATAACCATACACCGTGAAAAAGGAGGCAGCGAGTGGGCATTTCAGTATAAAAACAACCGGCCAAAAGTTAAGTTTTTAGTTATTATTGACGTTCTTATTCCTAGATGTCACTATTAGGGACGCTGAAACACGTTAACGAAGTGTCGACGTAGATTGTCTAAAGCCTTATCTTTTGATTGTTGTTTTTGTCTCAGATCGATAATAAATATTAGTTCATTGTTTATATTCGACTATTTTTTTTTAAAGTTCACTTCGTGAACAGTTACTCCCGCTGAGCTAAACCGCTTGTCTTTATTACAAGATAAGGGAAATCAAATGTCTATTTGATGTAGTAAATAATTACTTTCTACACCGAATAAAGGAAACTGAATGAAATACATATATCTAAGTGAACTTTTCGATAACGGTATTATATCTTATTACTGGATTAGACGATAAAAAAAACTGTGTTTAGCTAAAATGTTTCTTAGACTGTATCAAAATTTTTAAACATGAGTAAAAGCAATTTTGAATGTTATCGCCGTGTTTTAAAATAATTATAATATTCTTTCAAAACTGCGGATCGCGTAAGCAAAACAACTTTAAGTAGCGATTAAAACTTTCGGGACGGTACGGCACGAGTACCTGTCAGCAACGGCAAAGTTGCACATGTGAACACTCCTTATCTTACGATTTTCCGTGCCTGCAGTAGGGATAACTATAAAAGGTACAGATAAATCAATTTTATCTGTTGCCATCTACCATCATCTCTGTTTTGTCAATTAATAATAAGGTATGTTTGTTAGAGAAAACTTTACATAAACATTTCTGAAACGTTACCATATAATTTATAAATGTTGATCATAAATTATTTCATAGTTAATTCAATATTTAACACATCTGGCACCGGAGTCATTAAGAAAAATCTTAACAGTGTGATTCTGGTACAAGTAATTTCTAATGTAGTTTTAGTACACTAAATCGATTGTAATATAGTAAAACACTAGATCGTGATATAGCAAAAATAAGAACTATGTTCCTACATTTACAGTGGTATCATCATCATGATGGTAATCTGACATTTGCACTTTATAGAATATGTTTAAGAAATGAGTGGTAGCATTGGGTTTTTGTTTTCTTAGGATTCCGTACACTAAAAGGAAAAGCAAAACCCTTGCAGGCTCACTTTTTTAATGTAAATACCTATTCGTTTCTCACATGGCCAGAACCCGGGGTGCAAGCAAGTCAATATTATCTAATCATGCCCATATTTTAAAGTTAATCATCCGGTTTACCCTTATCTCTTTGCAAGCCATAATTAACCGAAGCAAAGGAAATTTATTAACATTGGCTTAAGTCAACACAATTTACGGCTTTCCAACTGTAATCATACTAAATACGAAAGAGTTACGGTATTTCAACCAGATTATATACAGTGTAGTGCAGAAGTGAAGTTCGGAAATGAATGTTAATAACTCCAAAAACGAAGAAGAGTTTTCAGTTCATCGTAATGATGGTTACCTTTTATATATATATGTTCCCCGATTGTTACAAGACTACTAAACCGATTTCTTTTTTTTTCATTGAAATTATTTATCTTCAAATTAGTGCCGTTTAATTACGGTGCAATTCTGATGAGGGGATCCAAGACGAATCAAACGAACTCCTCAAATATTGTTGACATCTGTTAAATTTCAATATTTTAAGAAATGAAGAGTCAATTATTTTTCAAAACTTGGCCTCGGTTTTACGTTCTTATTTAGGTATACTGCGACTTACCTTTATGACAAAGCTTGGCGTAATATCTCGACGAAACGTCACAAGACATTCTACTTAGAGTGCTATCATTATATTTCACGCTTATAGCGCACAATAGCTATGACAAATTACACTATAACAAGCCGAGATAGTAAAACGTACGTTAAGCGTATGTAAAGCCAGTTTTCAGCCACTGAAAGTCAGAAGGTCTTAAAGACACAAGGAGATCATACATGTATACTGTTTTTTTACTATGCGCTGTAATTCTGGCTATATGGGAGAATAATGACTGTGGTTCCCTTGGCTCCAAACTTCGTAGATAAGAAGGACAAGGGCCTCAAATCAGTGCCGTAGTGTTATCTTTTCATTACGCGAACGTCCTAAATAAACACGCTTTTAACCATCGGGTGCCACTGCCTTAACAACCTCTAATGGAAGCTTAAAAATCAATAATGTTACATAATGTTTCTGACTTACAATCGTGTGTTGTACAACGTTTCTTAACTACGTACTATGAGGACGGGAAAGAAATGTATGGAAAGGTTCCCCTTGTTTTGTGATAATTCTATATCGCATAATCACACAATATGCATAATGATCAATAAGCATAATTTCATTACGCCGAATCCTATTTTCACCGAATGGTCTTTACGCATAACTTTTTAATGCAGAAAACCTACTTTTCTGGAAGCAGTCATCTTATGTACGGGATTGCAGTTCTAACCTAACCTAACCTACTTTACTGGCAGCAGTTTTTTATTGTTAGAGGTTGAATTTGCTGCTAACTAAAATGCGGCGATACTAAATTATGCGTATTTAGATTCGGACAAATAAAGATTCGGCAAGATGAACATTCGGCGAAATCAAATTATGCGAAATCTGTTCGGCGAAATCAGTTTAGGACATAAAAAATATGCGAAATAGATATCACCCGTACGTAAAAGTTTAGGAGAGGCCAGTGGTGTGCACAGAGTTTTGGCAAAGGTAGGCTCTGTGCCTATATGGAGCCATGGTCGTCAAAGTCTTCAGGGTAGGCAGTTTCTCTGTGCCTATATAGAGCCATGGTCCTTCAGGGTAGGCCCTTGTGCCTATATGGACCGCATACAATTGGTAGAGGCCGACACCGCAGGGGTGACTCATATCAATCAATATAGATTAACTTTTTATTTAAATAGATCGTACGCTAATATTTTCTTCTGTTTCCGCGATTATTACTCATTGAAATAAAACAATTTAACGGATTGTAACTTTGACAGAGGAAAATACATCTTTTCTCAGTCCTCCCGTGACCATGGAAAGCTGGAAAGCTTCCGAAACGTCGGGAACTAAAATGAGATAATATACGCGATATAATCCGTTAAATTGTTTTATTTGAGATCGTACGCTGTCAAGTTAAGTCATAATAGGTAGTAGAAAATAAAGGCTAATTTTATTTTATTATAATTTATTTTAAGAAGCCAAAGTGAATTGTTCAAAATGCCGGTAAAAATAGTTGGTTCTATTGGGATTTATTAATCTATTATTTATATTATACAAACGCCTAATATTACAGTGTTTATTACTCGCCCATTCAAATCGCATACCTTCGCATAACTTTGACGACACGTTTGGCTCAGTGGGTTGTACAACGGCCTACGAAGCTAGCGGTCCCGGGTTCGAATCCCGGCCAGGGCAAGTGTTTGTGTGATGAGCACGAATGTTTGTTCCTGGGTCTTGGATGTTTTCTATGTATTTAAGTATTATAATTTATCTATGTATTATGTATACCGTCGCGTAGTACCCATAGTACAAGCTTTGCTTAGCTTGGGACTAGGTCGATTTGTGTAATATTGTCCCTGATATTTATTTATTATTATTATACCTATCTGTAGTTTCAACTATCTGTTACTATTTAACTGATTTTAAGTTTGTACAGCCGGTCTAGCATAACTCTCCGCGACTACGTTTGTCGAGTGGCATAGCATCAACCGTCTTCCAAGCATTGTATTGAATGGAAAGAGACAGACAGTCATTGTCGCACGACAAAGAGTCGCGTATCACAGTTGTGCTAGAGGTGCAGTACACATTCTGTGTTGTTTGTACTAGGTACAAAAGTATATAGTTATCGTCAAATTCTTGAAAACTCGATATAAACTCTACCTATTTGATCAAATTTTTAGCCACTGAAACAATGCTGAGTTTAAATTGGAAGCACAAAATATTTCTTGTTTTTTTTTTTTATTTACGACTACTCAATTTCGCCGGTACACCTGTTTTAAATTTCGTTTGAAAAGAGGGAGGAGGGGGAGTAACGTTGCCTGGGAAGCTGAAAGTTCTGGGTTCAAATTCTGTTCGGAGCAAATATTTTTGTCTGATGAGCATAAATATTTATGTTCCTGAGTCTTGGATGTTTTTTATAAATATAATTATCTATGAAATATATCGTCGTCTAGTGATGATAACACACGCCTTATTGATCTTAACGACTAGTTAGATTTGTGTAAAAAACGTCCCGTAATAAAAAAGTTTAAAACCTGCCAAATATGAGTCGGACTCGCGCACCGAGGGTTTCGTACACAATATACGCTACAAATAGCCGCATCTACGAAAATACAGTGTTAGCATAGTCCTACTCCCAAGCAAAATGTACGCGGTACTCGATCATTTTATATTGGGTTACTGATATACACAGACAGACATAAAATTATACTGTTTTTAGTACTTGTTGTTATAGCGGCAACAGAAATACATCATCTGTGAAAATTTCAACTGTCTAGCTATGCGTTCATGAGAGATAGGTGACAGACAGACGGACAGCGAAGTTTTTAGTAAGGGTCCCGTTTTATCCTTTGGGTACGGGACCCTAAAAAGCATATCAACAGACTATGCCAAAATTAATAGTGTACTAGTTAAAGTACTTGACTGGTTTAATATTAATAATCTGGTATTGAATGCTAAGAGAACGAAATGTGTTAGATTTGCTTTGCCGTATGTTAGAGCAGTGGATTCTACTATATCGCTCAATGGTGAATGTTTAGAAATGGTGGATAGGGCATTATTCTTAGGTATAACACTGGATAAGAACTTGCAATGGAGTCCCCATTTAGCAGTACTTGCAGGTAAATTAAGTTCAGCAGCTTACGCTATTAGAAAAATTAGACAATTGACCAATGTTGACACTGCTCGCTTAGTATATCATAGTTATTTTCATAGTATCATGTCATACGGTATTCTGGTTTTGGGGAAAAGCAGCAGACATACAGACTATATTTGTGTTACAAAAAAGAGCGATTCGTTCCATATATAACCTGAACTCCCGTGACTCCTTAAGAGAACTTTTTAAAGACATCAACATATTAACCGTAGCGTCTCAATATATTTATGAGAATATTATTTATGTTATTAAGAACCTAGAGTCTTCTACTAAGAATTCAGATATCCACAATTTTAATACTAGAAATAAAAACAAAATCGCTATTAGAAAGTTCCGCGTTCGTAAAGTAGCCAAATCATTCGTAGGCCAATGTATACATTTTTTTTAATAAGCTACCAGATGATGCTTTGAAATTATCGTTTCCAGCTCTCAAAAAGTACTTAAAAGAGTCCCTAATGGCAAAGGCTTATTATAGGGTAAAGGACTAATTAACAGACAAAAATGCATGGCCCAAAACAGAAACCAAATAATTTAATTTTACCGGGACACGGTTCTTATAAGGTGGCATATCAAACGTAACTTGTTTTAAATAAAAATCACTATTTTGCTTTTTTATATTCTTTTTTTTACTTTTATAAGTTTTGATATGTTTCCTTGAAGAACTACGCATTGAGTTTATACTCAAAACATATATTTAGGATAGGCTAAGCACGAATATTGTAATAGATATAAGAGTTATTTCGAAAAAATTACTGACTGTTGAGTTTGTTTCGGCTTTCTTCTCTTCAGTGGTCTCCTCTTGGGAAACGCCGTAGAGTCAGACTTGTAAAAGTGTCCTTGTGGCCTACTAACAGAATGAAGATCATTATTTCATTATTTCATATAGCATTGTAGCATACGAAACTTAGCTTATACTATGAACTATTTGTGTCAAACATAGTCACTATCAATTACCACATTGCCACAAAGCCTCCGAAGGGTAGCTAGAGTAAAGGGCCCGTCAGCTCACACAAAACTCTCGTACACAGCCAGTCCTTTGTCATTTGCATGGAACTCACATCAATCCTGCGGAAAAAGCGTTACTCGAACCTTAATAAATCATTTTATCTCTTCTAAAGAATGACTAATGAAGACGAAAAAATCCCGAGAATGGAGAAAAGATTAAGTAACAATCTGTTTCAAGAATTTATGCCGTAAACGGAAAAATACAGCTATGATTGTTGATGTTAAATGGGTGAGAACCATATTTTTGGCAAGTAGTTAAAGCATTGCATTTGAGTAATTTTAATTGATTCCGTTGTGACACGAAAGTTGGCATATAAATTGTATGAAGAATTTTCATGTCAAAACGGAATTAATTAAAATTAGGCAAATTAAATGCTTTAACTACTTGCCAAAAATTTGGTCCTACCCGAATGTAAACTGCTAGCTATTGCTTGTGCTTTTAAATAAGTATTACATACACTAGATGATAATCACGTATATCTAATAAAGTTCGACCAGGAAAATAAAATACCTGCTCTAGGGGCGTTAATGCCGGTAGCACACCTCCGCCGCGAAATGTCAAACCCAAGGGAATTTCGCTTTAGTTTCGCGCGTTCTGTTATATGGCGTTTCGCGGTTTCGCGGCGTAGGTGTGCTAACGGCATAAATTAGCAATAATTATAGCAACACTAAGTATGATGTACCTACCAGTCATATTGACAACAAGGTCGGAGATGTTATTTAGAGGAAAAATTAAGTTATTTTTTGTTATGTGTATATTTTTTTGAATTTTACTTTCAAACTCTTGGGAAGATAAATAAATAAGTGAAAATTTAAATAATAACAGTGCGGAATGTCGTAACATTCGAACTTCCTCTCACATACTATAAAAAATCATGCAAAAAAGTCGAAAATATTATTTACCCGCGCCTTTGCCCATTTTGCCCATTATATTCGATACAAAGATCCATTTTTCACAACCTTAAGAGCTTCGACTTCCAGGATAAAAATAAAATCTCTCTTTCCTAGGGTTACAAACTGGCTCGATAGCAAATTCGATCATTCAGTGGTCTAAACGGGGAAAGTCAAAAACCAGACAACCAGACAGTTACTTTCATATTTATTATATTTAGTAAGTACCTATGGACAAATATATTTCTTGTTTTTTTATTTTTATAAGCTGTCATAACTGTATGTTACTTAAATCCTAAATTAACTCGCAGCTGTTAAGATAGTTTGTTGGCGAGATCTTGCTCATATCCCCCTAAGCTATTCTTTTTCGCCTGAGTTATTTTAATTTTCTAACAAGGAAATATGGGCACCCTTTCGTTATTTTATCGGATGAATATTCCAAAAATGCACAATGAAGAATATAAGGCAAAGAAGCGACGGAAAAAATCTACCCCGATTACAAGGGAGTTGCTTAAAGATTTTATAAAAGTATTATATAATTTTGTAAATAAAAAAGTTTAAAAATGGTTGCAGATGTAAAAAAGGACATTCTATGTTCAGAGGAGAACAAGCAAGCTTGTCTCACGGGTCGGTTGTCACAGCGGCCATAATAGACTATGAAACGGTGTCGCAAGATCGCGAGATCTATATCTCCCTCCTGGATAAAGCCCTCGCAATCTTTCGACTCCGGTCGATGAACTTATTCGTTCGTTTAGTTTTCTGTTATGGTCGTCGTGACAACCAACGCGTGAGACGACCTTACCCGGTGTCCCCTATGTATGTTTATGGATTTTAATTTTTAGATTCAATTAAAATCCGTCCGATTGAAATTTGTTAACTAAGTTTATTATTGCATTAATATTAGGATTGATAAATTATCAATACTAAACTTTAAGGTGCAAAATTGTATGCTATGAACGGGAAGAACTTACCGCATTTTGAGAAATTCCACTATTTATTATCCTTTAGTATTTATTTCATTAAGTGCCACCACTAACCACGGTGAAGAGTTCCTGGAATCAGCTCCGCTGCTTCAACTTCCTTATAACGAGCTAATTGTGTAAATGTGAACAACGTTAAACGCTCCGCTTATTCAGCAAGTCTTTTACATTAGAGAAATGGATCCCGATTTATATTTTGCTGTAATATGTTGCATTACTTATTATTGCTTCGGTAAAATTGTGTTGAAATACGTAATTTTTTATCGTTACTGACATTTTTTTTAATAAAGGTTTTGTGGATACTAAGTTACCATAATGACGTTATATAATAATGAGCTAAAAACAAAAGAAGCTATTTGGATGCTAATCCTCATTAATATTATAAATGCAAAGGCGTGTTAGTTGATATATCCTTTCACGCGATTACTGGGTAGCGGATTAACGTAATTTTTCATGTAGATAGAATAGAGGATGGAGAATGATACATAGAAGAAAGAAATACACAGGCTACTGTTTATCCCAGAAAATACATGATTCAGTAATAGACAACACAGTGATAGACAAAATACTAGTCAACGCAGGCTAAGCTGCAAAAATCCTACTTTGTAACCGACTTCCAAAAAAGGAGGAGGTTATATGTTCGATAGTTTGTATTTTTTTTTTCTTTTATGTATGTTCACCGATTACTCCGCCAATTGTAGACCGATTTTAAAAATTTTTTTTTTATTTGAAAGAATATACTCCGGAGGTGGTCCCATTGCCACCAAGTTGGGATCTGATGATGGGATGTTAGGGAAATCGAGGGCAATCCTCAAATTTTATAGGCACTTATAACGTTTTTCATATATTTTCTTGAGCTATTTAAGTATTTGCATATGGTAGTCATCATATCATCATGCTGAGCTGATGACGGAAGGTACAACTCTTTAATAGTTACGAGTTAGAGGATAATTCTTAAAAAAATCATCTATTAGGTAGATACGTTAAAATTGTTAGTCATATTCTTTTTAGTGTGTCCCTGAAGTATCACCTAGTCAGGATTAGATGATGGAATACCAGGGAAATCGAGAGAAACTCCCAAATATTATAGGCACTAACAATGTTTTGTATATATTTTTCTAAAGTTATCAGTTGTTTTCCTCTGGTTGTCATCATTTCATGCTGAGCTGATGATGGAAGGTACAATGAACTAACCAACTTTTACATTTCTTACTTCCAAAGACTCGAGATGCGTGCAAAGTGCCTTCTCAATCTTCCCATTCTGGGCTCTACAAAATAATTTTTATCACTAATAAAATCGATCACTAAAAAGCAAAAAATAAAAATTTATAAATAAAAAAAGAACCGACTTCAAAATAAACTAAAATGCCAAAAATAATCTTTTATGTAAAAATCATCTTTTGAAGTCGGTGCCAAACCTGAAGTAAATAAAGTTCTTTATTCGACAAAAATACGAATTACTATGACTAAATATATATGAAGGTAAATAATAACTAAAGGCTCGCCGCCGCGGTTCTTAATAGTAATAAATTAATGGTTTGGCACCGACTTCAAAAGGTGATTCAAATGTGATCCGTACCGTACATAAAAGATTATTTTTGGCATGTTAGTTTATTTTGAAGTCGGTTCTTTTTTTATTTATGTTTTTTTTATACTTATTAAGCTAAAACTATAAATAAGCTATAATTAACATTAAATTCACAAAGCGTTCTTTGTACATCTACATCGCATTAACTTAACCAAGCATGCATTTTACACTAAAAGTCCATTGAGTGCTTGTACTGTTAAAATGATCACCAGTTACTTTCTTCGCAACATGGAAGAATGTGGAAAGTAACCGCGAAAAACCCATTAAATAAACTTTGTAACCAAACCACCATTCCACTCAATTAAGGCGAACTACCCGAGGTACGTTCGTAATTGAAAAATAGCTCGGTTTCGGCGCATTACGAATTGCTTCTTTATGACCTAATTTTTCACAACGCCCTCCTTCATTTTGTGCGGTATCTTTCGATTTAATATTCCTCTTTTTATGGGTGAAAATGATTTATTAGCGAAGTAGGTGGCCGACGTCGATATGGGGCTTACGCAAAGTGGAGTCAACGTTCGATGCAGATTGTCTCTTCGATTCAAGTCCATTTTACGTTTTGCGGGGAACCTGCCTGGGCCACGTAACGACGGTACATTTTGTAACTGCACCTGGAAAACTGAATAAAATGTACGTAAACTGAAATAAAGTGTTCTTAGAGCAAGCATTCTTTGTTCAGGGCTCAAGGAACTATCTACAGATGACTTAATGAAACTGAACATGAATATATACGAGCTAGAGATGTACTCGTACCAACTAGTTAGGAAAGTCTGCTATTCCGCATCATTTCTAGTTGGTGATTTAGTCGGCGACTAGTAGTACCAGTTCGTTATCGATTCGTCAGAGTCCGTTGTCAGTGTACGTTGGTCCGTCCACGGTGGTGGCAATTTGTTTCAAGAGTCTGTATGTGATCAAGCATGCCTAGTTTCAAGCGGCTGCCTGACAACTTTTCTTCAACTTTTTCTTTGCTAACGTACAGGGCGTCAGTGGTACGACTACGAGGAGGGATGGCATTAAAACTTCATTATTTCTATAATATAAAGAGCGTACACACTTTCAGGCAACCGTTATTTCAATCGGCTGCCTAGCGACATTTTTCACTTCGGATGCTCAATTACCACGAGCCATCGGGCTGCCTCTAGGATACTGCAACTACGCGTCACTGCTCTGGAGATGCAGGTCAACTAATCGGTAATTTCAAAACTGATTAGTCGGCGATTCGGCAAAACTCATAGTTGGCGATCTAATACGAGATTGTAATAATTAGTCGAGTCAATTTGATGTAATGGTTTCAAGTTGCGCATTTATTTTGTTCAATAATTTGAACAGAATTCAATGTGCAAATAGAGTGACATGCATTTAAGTGTAGCAAAAGGTCCTGCTCTTCGTCCGGTCGTTCCTTCCGTTCCTTCGACTGCTTACTAGCAATTTCCGTAATATTTATTTTTATATCACGTCTTGTTAACTTAGCTATGTTGCCGTAACATGCCAATTCTGCAGAATAGTTACTAATTGAATCAACTTTCAGACCCACAGAAATCTATCCACAACTTTTAAACTTCGTTGTAAAATGATGCCTTTAAAATTATTTATGTTTCTCTTTGTTTACATTCATGATGTACGTTAAATCGTCGAATGTCCCATCTTTTAAACCCAATAAACAGGAAATTATCATATTGCAAGCCCGAATTTATGGTTACTCCAAAACATTTTCGGTTATGCCCAAGATGTCAGAAGTATTAACTACACTTCTGACGTCTGACGAAAGTTGATTCACCCCGGTGACAAACAGCAACAAATAAAAATAAACCACCAAAACTGAAGAATTCGATCGCAACAAAATTTTACATCGGCTACGTAGTTTGATATCCTGACGGCTTGGAGATCCGTCGGTATTTAGTGGCATCAGTGTCACGTCCGGAGTCATTGCAGATATCGGGCATACCCGCTAAGTTATACAAAGCTGTAGAGCCTATCAATTTTAATTGAAGCCTCGGATCTCCACGACACGATTTCATGGAGTCAGTGCTAGTTACAAGCCGCAGTCCGGCGCACATGTCGCCAGATTAATGGTCTAGACGTGACGCAGGCCTTTGTACTTTGGTAGCACGAAGTAGTTTTGTACTGGGAATATTTCCTGGATTTATTTTAAGCTAGGTGCCATGTTTGCTCGTTAGAATGAATGTAACGCCACTATGTGCACTTCAGCTCGTTTGAGGAGCACGTGCTTCGGCCGCTGCAGGACACCATCGCAAATGCAGACTTCTTCCCGAAGTGTAGTGTAGTTTTTCGGCAGTTCCAGGGCAAACTGCCGAATCCTACACCAGATCAGACGACGCAACGGAGACACGGAGTTACGACGGCTAAATCGAACTTGTTTTTAAGTTTTTCTGTATGTTTTTGTTTTTTGTAGTTCACAGTACCTTGAATATTACTGTAACTTTTTGAATACTAAATAAATAAAAATGCATCAAATAAATTTTCACGACACGTTTTTATGAATTGATGCACTTCTGCCGGCAGAAGTATTGCCAGATTAATGGCCTAGACGTGAAAGGACTTTGAATTTTAGTAGCACAAAATAGTTTTGGACCGAGAATACTTCTTAGATTGTTGATTAAGTATCTTGTTTGTTTGTTATGAGTTAGAGTCCGTTTATGTGCACAAGTAAACCCATAAAAAAAACCCACACACCTAAAAAAAACTGATGATTTTAGAACAGCTAAACCGCTTTTTGTGAACTTTAATTAGGAACACTCTCAACAAAATTACCTTTTTAAACACAAAAATCTAGATTGACACTGTCCCGTTTAAGAGTTACGATGCAACAGATATATATACAGACACACAAACAGTGTCAAACTTATATAAATAAAATCTGCGTCAATGCTAATTACAGCCTACAGTCCAGTCAAGTCTTCCCAAATTTTAGTGTCGGGACTACAGACGTAACATACATTTTTGGGAGTTAAAAGAACGATCGACATAAAAAAATTACGGCTATTGGGAATCAAGCCAGTCATTACTTATACACATAAAGTATAGACGTGGTCCGAAAAGGTTCTTCACTTTTTAACTCTATGTTAAGGATGAAATTTTGAAATCTATTCACTGCTGGACTGTTCATGAACAAGTTGACAGAATTAAAATTGTGTTCTTTAGATATTTCCTAAACTGTATACGAGACGCACGCGAAGAAAAACTACTCTGATTAATTATTTTTAATCGTACCATTCCGATTGGCATATGCCTTCGGCCTTTTTTGAACATCAACCCTACGTCAGCTGCTGGAACTGACTGGCGTGCAAACTCATTTGCATGACAAAACTATCGTCGGAAGTGTCGATGGGTTGATCAGCCGAAAGATTTGATTGCAACTACCTTTTGAAGTTATTTCCACTGATCCCCTTTTCTGTTTTAGATTGAACAAATAAGTAACTCCTGTATATTTTGTTAGTACTTTACGTGTCCTGATAGATTTTTGGTGTACCCAAAGGTATTTAAAATCATTTTCTAAAATTATTTAATGTATATAAAAGTCTTGCTTTCTACTCATTTTGCTTGTTGAACGCTTTTATAAATTGAGAAATAATAAAAACTATTGTCAATGAATAAAATTTAAAATCGGCCGTGCGACTTTTAATTCGATCATTGTTCTGATTAAACAATAATGACTATAAAACCTATTCCACTCTGTGAGGTTTTGATGATCAATTAATTTCAGCTCATGAAAGCCCAATTTATAGCTGATGTAGGTCGGGTTTTATTACAACCTTTTATTCTAGGTAGCTTCTTGTTTTCCTTGGACGATTGTGTGTATTTGGTAAAATGTTTATTAGGTCGAATTTCGAAAAAGAGGGCAATTTTCAAATACCGACAGCACAACTGGGCAAGGTGGCTAGGGAAACTTAAATTTACAATATTTCTTGAACACAAAATCAACTTAACAGTAGGTTTAACTACTTATAGTGTGTGCTATAATATAGCTTACTAAGCTAGTAATTTATACTTGTATGCGTATGTAACTTTACAGATTAAAGTCACGGATCTTCAATGGGATCATTAAGTTTCTGTGTGATTATTTGAGCGTTTTAACCATTTTTTGCTTCGCCATTTTCTACAATTGCTATCAAAATTAGCTTTTATAACTGGCCAATATTGCGAACAGAGTGCCTATAAGACGGTTAAAACGCTCCAAGAAACCCTTCGCAGAGGTGTACATTTTTTTTTTCCCCGATAGTATATGTTATGTGAACTCAGAATCTACAAATGTCTTATTTTCATATCGATTTTCTACAATTGCTATCAAAATTAGCTTTTATAACTGGCCAATATTGCGAACAGAGTGCCTATAAGACGGTTAAAACGCTCCAAGAAACCCTTCGCAGAGGTGTACATTTTTTTTTTCCCCGATAGTTTATGTTATGTGAACTCAGAATCTACAAATGTCTTATTTTCATATCGAATTGATTCGTGGATATCATTTTATGAACACCCGACTTGACATTCGTACAGTTCCCTTGTATGAATTCATTTTTTACTTTGATCTAAATAGATAAGTAAGAAAAATTCAAAAGTTAGTCGTCAATGACATGTTTCTTTTTAAAAATGGTTTACTACTCTAGTGTAGACCAGAGTAAAAATGTATGAAACAAAAGAACTATACAAATATCACGGCGAGTGTTTGACAAAATATATCTCAAAATCGATACGATGTAAAATAAAGTTTTTGTAGTTTGTAAGTATACATAACGAGTACTATCGTGACAAAATATATAATACACACTTCTGAAAAACTTAATATCCCCAATTGTCTATACGGATACTACTTCATAATATACAAGAATGTATTTTTTACCTTTAGTCTATTTGACTACTAAAAGAACGAGGTCTTTCAGAAAACATGCAAGGTTAGGCTATGTCGTAACTGAAGTCGTCCTCTATCTATTTAATTCCGTACGTGTGGCTAGACATTAACGTCATTGCTGTCCAACTTAAGCCGCCAAGATTATCACGCCGTCTTGAGCTCATTTAGCCAGTTGAATGTAGCAATAGCTCACACTTATCTGGAATGATAGTGTATTTTTATCTAACTCTATCAATATTTCACATACTTTAGGGCCACGTATACCAGCCGAATGTTGTCGGTGATTTCGTAATAGTGGTACTGTGCAAAGTGAGCAAAAGGCTTCGAGTTTCTTTAACTTGTTAAGTGGTAGCCATCTTATATCAGTTCATTGAGTACGGGATTCAATGAGGAAAGCTATATTACCAAGTGGGAACGACAAAAGAGAAGCATGATTCCATACTTCCGTATGTATAAGCCAGTCATTAACGTTATCACTGTCCAACTTAAGCCGTCAGGATTACCACGTCGCTCGGTCTTGAGGCTTGAGCTCATTTAGCCAGTTAATGCAACAATGGCTCAGGTCTATCCGGTGTAACAGTACATTTTAATTGAAGTCTATTAATATTTCGCCTTTATCGCCATGTGTACAGCCGACTGTAATCGGCGATCTTCGAAATAGTGGTACTATGCGCACTGAGCAGAAGGCTTCGAGTTTTTTAACTTGTGTTGTGGTTGCATCTAACTAGTATATTCCTTTATTTTCTTGGGGATTAAGTTAGGGGCACATCATTGACGGTAATTACAAAGTGCATGGGACAGAAGAGAAGTATGATAAGTACCATTCTACGTCTTAATGTTTATATCTTTTTTTTTGTTACTTGGAAATTGCTTCAGAAATGCATCATTTTATTTTTGATAGAATCATTAATTACTTTTTTTTTAATAACGACTAAAAAGCAATAATTTGATAAAAATGATAATTGTGATCCCGCTCGTTCCCGGCCGACAGCCTTAACCGCTTAGTGCCGCACTGCCGTGCTAATGAAAAAACGCCTAATGTGGAAACTTCTATCAATCGTTTTTTTATGTTTTTACAAAGCTTAATAACAGAGCGACCGATTTTATTCATTTGTTTACTTATAATTTCAATAATACTTGATGCATAAAGTAAATTTATTAAATCGAATATATTTTATCGAATGCACTGATTGATACTTCTACAATCTAATTCATAAAAACAAATTTTGAGCTTGAAATCTCCAATAATGTACATCACTTCATCGTACCGTGCTGTCAATAAGCTACTTTTAATATATTCTGGCCAACGTAGCATAAAATTACTGCGTCAGTTCAGCGGCTCTGATTAATGAATCTTTTATGTCAATTTTATTGAACCTGCCAATATAATGATAATGATTGTCTATTCAGGAAAAAATATAACCTCGACGTGATACTGTCATTAATCATTTTATGATTTTTAATACGCTCGAAGTTCGTGGTTCCTTGTAATTGTAACAGTACATGTAAAATGATTTATTGCAGTTGGAGAAAGAATTGTAATAGGTTGTTAAAAGAGGAGAAAGTAACTGCGCGTCACGTGAGTTAATACCTGTCGATCCGAAAATCCCGAAAACAAAAAGTAATTATAAATGGTGTATAGACTAGACATGCGTCAAAGCAAACCTATTGGTAAGAGAGAGGCCAATGACACTCATAAAGTGTTGAGTTTTTCATTCATGCTGGAAGTCGGAGCCCACAAGTTGAAGGACACAAAAAAAGTATAACAGTTGTGGAAGTTTTTGAGAAATAATTATATTTAGCAGTGGATGTCTCAGAGCCGATGTTATACAGATAGCTCCATCCTGTTCTTACAAGTTCCTGATATCACAGAGATGTCTTTGGCACGTATCGAACAGAGATACTCGAGCGCCAGGACCAGAGGGATCTTGAGTCGTGATTGGACGGTGCCAGCGTAAACAACTTGACACCGGATATCGCTGGAGCAAACTGTAACAAAGCGTCTTGTTTACCGCTCTAGTGCTTGCAACAGACAAAACAAATTACAAAGTTTGCTTCCTCGTGGAAAAGTAAGCATTACTAAGTAGAGTTAGTCTTGTGAAATTATTTAAAGCTTGTAGCGTCGGTTATGAAAACAAAAAATGTAAAAAGTAAAGGAAATGAAACTATATCTGACGTGATCTAGTATACCCTCATGGCAGCGGGGGCATCATACATAAAACATACCTTGATCCTAGTACCTACTATTCAAAAGTAAAAAAATCCTCTTAAAAAATTGGTAGACTACTTATTATTTATCACATTAAGGCTGGATTTAACCAAACTTTTATTCAAAGAATAACGCTTATTCTTGGATAGTAATGTAAAAACTCCATATTAATTTGACATAACTATTTTAGAGTAAGCGTAATTCTCGGAATAAAAGATTGGTGAAATCCAACCTAAAACTTAAAAACATTTTGAACTCGTACAGACGTAACCGCTTAGGCTGTGTAAGTACACTGGACACCATAATTGCATGGACATTTGTCAAAAAGTTTGCTTTGCAGCGAAACGAGACGCCATCTATCCGGTAACGACATTGGTTTCATAAGATCTTACTAGATGGCGTTGATAACATCAAAATAAAAAAAATAAAAATCTCGGTTGAACTTACGATTGCCAAACACACGGCAAGTCACTCAAATATTCAATTTACATTATGGAACGTATTTTCAGAATCCAGTATTTTTTAATGCACCTTCAATTAAATATTACTTAGTTTCACCGTCATATGTAAACCAAAGCCATCGATGATTTTGCTAATTCAAACACAAAATACAAAAACGCTTTTTTTCTATACCGTGTTCGAGAGGATTTGAACTCCGGAACATTCGTCGTATAGATGGAGTCATTAAACCCCTTAGCCATCAAGCCATATTCGATATGGATGAAATTTATAGCCGTATTTGTAATCACTCACAACCTACGTTTGTAAGGCATGCGTTTAGTGTTAATAGTTTTTTTTAATTTATTTTTACTGAGATTATTTAACAGCTGCTTAAACAAAATATTTTTACGGATTATATCGCGTATATTATCTCATTTTAGTTCCCGACGTTTCGGAAGCTTTCCAGCTTTCCATGGTCACTGGAGGACTAAAATGAGATAATATACGCGATATAATCCGTTAAATTGTTTTATTTCAATGAGTAATAATCGCGGAAACAGAAGAAAATATTAAAATATTTTTATTTAAACAAATAAATATGAATAGTTGTTGAATGATGCAACAATTATATAAAAGTAACCGAACATACTTAGAGTGTAGACTTAAGATTATGAATATACCGTAATAGTTTTTATACAAAGAAACTGTTCGTTCGTTCTCTTGCGGCTGCCGTCCGTTTGATTGTATTTTTGATTGAGTTTTAGTATGTATTTAGTTCTTTTATTTTGTAATAATGGGTTCTCGTTGCAATATTGACTTAGCCACAATGTTACAAATAATTACTTTGCATAGTCAAGGCAACAATTTTACAGAAATTTCCACAGAAACAGGTGTAAGCGTAAGTATTATTGTTTACATTACTTTCTAGATTTTTTATATTAGTTATATCTGTATCCTATTTTAATAATGATTATACATTTCTGAAAATTGTTACAGAGTAAAACAGTTGTGTAATGGGTGCGACAATTTACAGAGGAAGGATCATATAGGATCTGCACCGCCAAAGGATCGGTAGACCTCGACTTATAAGCGCACAGCGGCGTCAAAGCATGGTCCAGGAATATGAAGAAAATGATTTTCCACCAACAACCCATTACACCCGTTTATTTAACATAGGCGTGGACACTGTTCGCCGTGTTCTCTACACAGTGAGGGTTTACATCCTCGCAAGCATGCAGTCAAGTCAAACCCTTGCTGACTCCACAGCTCAAAGAAGCGAGACTAAAGTTTCCTCGAGAATACTTAAATGCCGCTTGAAGTAATGTCATTTTCACTGACGAAAAAACGTTTCCCTAGTCAACACGGACGTTTTTGCTTGTGGCGTCAAAATAATACGCGTTATAATAACGATCACGTAGTGCCCCATGTGCAATCTGCATTACAGTGAATATGTGAGGTTATATGAGCGGGGCTGACCCGAGAGAACTCGTCAGAGTGCCCAGTCGGGCTAATTGTTGATTACGTCAATGTGCTGGAGGAGACCATGATTCGAAATGTGTATCCGGAGGAAGGATTACCCATAATTTCATTTGTGCAGGATAATTGTCTTATACATCGTTCCCAAAGTGTGCGTGAGTGTTTTCGGCGTTATAACATAAATATCATTTCGTGGCCTGCTAGATCACCAGATTTAAATCCCATTGAAAACCTGTGGCTATACCAATTAAGGACAGAAGTAAGTGGAGATAGGGTTACACTGATGTTTATTAGAAGGGCGTCATTGCGTTAAGTATATTTTATTTTTATATTCTTCTAAATTATGATAGTAAATAACTACATTTTTATACTACAAAACGGGACTCAATCACATATTGTTTTTTTGCATATACGCTATTTTGTGTCAGTATTTTATGATATTTTTTTCATCACTCAGTCTTTGAATTGTTAAGAAATGATAAGTTAGTAAAACAGTAAAAGGTAAATGTTAGAGTGCGTTCGCCTACATTGATAACCAGTCTCAGATTTGTAATTAATTGTATTCGCTCAGAATATTGTTTTGTGGAAGGGAAGCTTCAATCCTCTTTCCAATTTAGGAAATGAATACTTAAGCTATACCCTCAACAAAATCTTAAGAATAGATTTTACTTAAATTATAGATTAATATATTGCGTTATTTATCTTAAATAAATATTGTGTAAGAAATACAGTTTTTTTTTTTTTTTTTTTTTTAATTAGAGGTCCTAAAAATGACATAGGTCATACTGTATATAGGAAACCTACGCATACAGATAGGTATTTAAATGGCAAATCTCACAACCATCCCTGTCAGCTTGCTACAGTGGGTAAATCTTTGTTTCAGAAAGCCAGGGGTATCTGCGACAATCAACATCTGACTGCTGAGTTACAGAATGTCAAACGTGCGCTTCGAGCCAACGAGCTCCAGATACCACGTTCCAAGCAGAATCCCAGTATGAAGAAACTAACAGTCGAGCGTAAACCTGCCGTATTACCATATGTGAAAGGGGTCACAGACAAGATCGGAAACATCTTGAAGCGTGCTTCTATAATGCATATTTCAAGCCGTTGAAGAAGGTGTCTCAATACCTTAGACCCGTGAAGAGTAGCACCCCTTTGCAGAGTGCAGGCATTTATAAGCTGGACTGCGAGTGTGGTCTTTCATACATTGGTCAAACGAAACGCAGTGTATCAACCCGGGTGAAAGAGCACATAGCAGATGTCAAGCACCGTCGGTGTAATAGGTCTGCAGTCTGTGAACATGTCATTGACAAACCAAACCACTCAATTAAGTTTGATAAACCTTCTATCCTTGCCAAAGAAAAAAGATATTTTCCCAGGATGCTACGCGAGGCTATTGAGATTAAAAAGCATCCTAATTTCAATAGAGAAGATGGATTGTCACTACCACCAGCTTGGGATCCTGTAATACATCTCATCAAGGAACAAGCGAGACACAGGACTGCATAACCTTAATTTCCGAACGGTGTAAAATATCTTATCTGTTTAAAAGTAGTTTAATAGTCTCTGTTTTTTAAATATTATAATTAGTAATGAGGTAGCCTGGGAGTTTTTCTTTGCAGCGTTTCTTTTCTCCTCAGTACGCCTCATTTGTGAAATGCTGCTTGGTAAATTATTAGAATAAAATAATTAAGCCCTTCTGGCACATGTGTAACTGTCTTTACAGCTTAGGCCCATCTGGCATGTATGTACACCTTTATTTGTGTTTTTTCAAAAAATGGGTAGTTTGCACAAATTGTAACTTTGACAGAGGAAAATACATCTTTTCTCAGTCCTCCCGTGACCATGGAAAGCTGGAAAGCTTCCGAAACGTCGGGAACTAAAATGAGATAATATACGCGATATAATCCGTTAAATTGTTTTATTTCAATGATTATTTTGTTTCAGCCTAGTCTATGTATCAATTGACTATCTCTTCATATTATATGATATTCTAATAGATTTTCATGCTTGATGACTTTCAAACAACTAGCAACGCAACTGTTTACGGAAATTTTCATCCAAATTAGAGTATTTTCCAAAGGAGGGTGTACCAAAGTTCCACCTTGCTTATTATATTATTTTTATTAAAGTATAATATTCATGTCATCGCATATGTTATTGAAGTGTGGATGAAGTTAAGTATGTTTAAAAACCTCGTAGTTTCATGAAGAAACAAAGTGTAAATGGCGGTAAATTTGCAATGAGTTCTTGTTGCAAAACAGACTCTGTTCTGTTACGATAATAACAATACGCTTGAAAGATAAATTTTAAAACAACCTTAGTTAAAAAAAAACATTCCGACGAATTGAAAACCTCCTTCTTTTTCTGGAAGTCGGTTAAAAAGAAGCGTGTTCCAAAAGTTAAATACAGGTGCCATTTTAATTTCAGTGGAAGCTTTTCTTTAATAGTAATTATATTTCATCCTTGTAGTAGATTATTCTATTAGTGCTTGTGAGACTAACATATCAACAAAAAAAACATTAAATTCTTTGTTCGTTTTGATAA
Source organism: Hedya salicella (assembly GCA_905404275.2). Taxonomy (NCBI): domain Eukaryota; kingdom Metazoa; phylum Arthropoda; class Insecta; order Lepidoptera; family Tortricidae; genus Hedya; species Hedya salicella. The sequence goes on from FR990097.1 coordinate 32,914,958, forward strand.
CAACGCCATCTAGTTTATTTTTTTATAACCATCATGCGATGCTGAGAGCTACGTGTTCTCAGCATCTTAAGACAGCCAAGCGATTATCGTCTTTGCCATGTCCATGCAATTATGCTGTTGATAGTACAATTATGTAGGTCGTTTTTATTCATATACACTATTAAAACTGTTAAATTTCCGAATAAGCAAGCAAATTGGCAAAAAAATATGGAATTTTACATAATTTTCATTCATATTAAATTGAAAGTTTTTTTATTAATGAATTAAATTCTTTCACTTTTGGGAATTTTACAGTTTTATGTGTTTATTTTTATTGTGTTTAATAAGCATATTGCAATATTATAAACAAAGATCAGAAACAAATGAAAAAATGTTTCGACGATACTGGACTTGAACCAGTGCCTTGAGCCAGACCGGGGCAGCACGCTCTACCATCTGAGCTAATCGTCCACACCAGTAGTCGACGAATTTTGTCATCTGTTCTTGCTTATGGATCTCTGTATGGTGCATCCGACTCTTTAGCCGTTTATAATAATAACACTAGTGGAGTGATCCACTAATAAATTGCAAAAATTGTGATTATTATCATGATATTTGTAAAACAAAAAGTATATTGCAATATGTTTAGTAAGTCTTAATACATATTAAACCTAACTCTTGTTACATGAACGCAAAAAGAACTAAGAGAACGCCTCATTCTTGGCCAAATTACTTTACCGTCACTTTCCTGTCTTATGAATGTCGATTACTTGAGAACCAGCCGTGCAGGAATATATAATACAAGTACCTATTTAACTCCCAAAGAAAAATACGAGTGTTTAACGGGTGTATCCGTGTGTTCGTCTATGGCATCGTTGTTTCTGCATGGATGAACCGGATTTGATTTCGTTTTTAGGGTCCCGTACCTCAAAAGGAAAATACCCTTGTAGGATCACTTTGTTGTCCATTTATCTGCCTGTTAAGACCCTTTTTTCGTGGAGGTATCACGTTGCTGTACAGCGAGGAAATGCTGCCAGCATCTTCGAGACCATGCCGAAGGGATGCATTTTTAAAATATATTTTAGTATTCGTTTTTATGTATTGTTTCTTACTTTTTCTAATGTGCCATAGGTTAGTATAGGCTAGTTATTAAGTTAATTTAATTATTGTAATTTATTATAATTGTTGTTATTATCCTATTAAATATTAGGTGCTGATGACCACCTAAGTTGAAATTAACATCAAATACTTATGTCTGTAGTTTCTTGAAGCTGGATAAAAAAGCGAGCTTCTGAGTCAACGCAATTCAAAGATAAAGTAATTTAAAAATGTGTTTGCATACAAATTGCTGTCCATGGAAATCCTATGCAGTTGACCTAGAAACTTAAAATTTGGTATTAAGATAGGTATTATTTAGCACAAGCCACGAAATAAATCGTTTTATCACATTTTTTTATGTCTGTCTGATTGTCTCTGTCAATGCCAATAATAGATGACCCTGCACAGCTTACATTTTCCTTAAGAGTAAGGCTCTGCTGACACTGGATTTTAATACATACTTTTACCGTATATTTTGTACGGAACTCTCGGTCCGTGAATCCGATTCGCACTTAGCCGTTTTTTGCTTTGAAAGGTTGATTTTAATTAAACGGGCTATGATTCGAGAAAATCTGATGCTTTTGATGATCGTCAGCTGATTTTTTTATAGTTTCATGGATTCTTTTTTAATAGTGAAATTAAAACGGTATGTAATATATAATCCATGACAGTAAATGTTTCATGAAAAATGAATAGTTTAGTATGCCTGTAAAAACCTGTATGCTGTTTTGGAAGACCGGTATTAAATTCCACCTCTATGCAACATCCTGGCTATTTAATCTTATTTCCATGACGACTGTTGTATCGCTTATACAGTATTATTTGGCAAGAAATACACACACCCATAGCTGAGACAAATTTGTACTACTAGTTAGATTGCCTTACTTCATTTTTACCAACAAACTTTTAATAATTATCTAATCCATATAAAGAGAATTGATCGTAAAGCAAGATTTTGGGGAAAAACCAGGGTGGTAATACTTCCTCCAAATAATGAGTCGCCTGTAAAGCCACATAAATTTTGTGTCACTAGAGAGAAAAAAACCTACTTTACACGCCACCTCAAACGCCTAGATCTGCGGTAACTTAAATTGGAGCGAGACTGAAGTATTTTGGAACACGCAAGTGTCGATACGTAAATTCAAAATGAATTTGCCTGCCTTGCATGTTCAGAAGGTTCTACAATGTTGTGTGTTACCTATTCGATACTTTGTAATGCAGGCCACAGAAAAGATATACGCATATGCACCCTTCCATCCAAACTTTTGTGGCTAACCTTTTCTTGGCAGCTGATTATATAGATTGGTGCATTTGTAATTCTCTATTTTAGTATTATTTGGGCGATGTAGGTAGCTACCAATGTCATATAATTTATTTAATTTACTGCCGAGGTAAAGCAGGAAGATATGTGGGAATCAAAACAAATATCACCATAAATTACGGACGGGACTTTATTGGTCTTGCATGCTCAATTTTAAGTCAAATTGGTGAAAATTCAAACTACTTGCAACATGAATCAGTACATCGTGTTATTTTAACCTCCTAAGACCCTGTACAAAATCCAAAATTATTTTTTTACATTCTTTGCATTACAGAAAGTTACTTATCTAACAACAAAAAAAAATACCTTGTGCCTCAGGAGGTTTAACGAGCAATTCTTGTGTATAGATATATGTATACAAATATATATAGAAGACCTTGGTCTTCAATACAAGCTACATGAAACAAATAAAAGAGAAGGCCGACATCATGTCGTATAGGATCAAGGATGTGGTCCTGGAAAGGGCTAGACGGAAACAGCTACACGTTTCATCAGCTACACCGTTTAAACTATACCCTTAAAGATTATATATCTACGATATCTTTAGATAAGTTACTAGCTTCTGCCCGCGACTTTGTCCGCCTTAAAGTCGTTTATCGCGGATAAGGGCATTTATCCGGGATAAAAGTAGCCTATGTCCTCCCCCGGGACTCAAACTATCTCCATACCAAATTTCATCCAAATCGGTTCAGCGGTTCAAGCGTGAAGAGGTACCAGACAGACAGACAGAGAGACACACTTTCGTATTTATAATATTAGTATGGAAGTATGGATTGATTGCTTTATTCGAGAGAGTTTAAACGATTTAGCTGTAATCTGGTACGGTCGGCCAAGAAATTGGTCTTTACCTTACTACAACTAGTAGTACTTACTATAAAATCTCGATGTAGATTTTTAACATATAAACTTTGACTCCTCGAGCTTGGAATATCAATGTTGTATTATTATGATAACTGCAGCGAGAGAAGAGCAAAATCAAAGCAACTCTCAGGTGCTGAAAGTTTGTACCATAAGGGTGGATATTTTGTCGAGCATGCCTTTCTAAGTCTTTAATATAAAATTGCTTAAAATACTTAAATGCTCCAAGGGGGCACTGTACTTCATCGAACGTCACTATAAAACCGATGCGACATTCACGCCATCAAGAAAAGAGCGAACTCCCATCTGAAAGGCTGGAAACGCACTTGTGACTCCTCTGGCGAGTCTGGAGTTGCAGGTGTCAATGGACGATGATGAGCGCTTACCATCAGGTTATCTCTCCTCTCGATTGCCTCCTAAAACTCCAAAAACCAAACGCCACGTAAAAGAAGACAAAGTATATGTTAAGAAAGCTTATATATGAGCTTATGGTCAGCCTGTACAGTTCCGAAAAATGTACCTACTACAATAACTAACTGAAGCCTGGAAGACAAAATACATTTTTAATAGTTACGGCAACACCACGCCACCTTCATGTTTTAATAATTATTTTTTCTCGTATTTTTCTCATTATTTAATTGTGTGGCGAAAGGTCAGCTGTAGTAAATTATAATGAACTCTGCCTTTGCCCGCAGCTTGGCTCGCGCAGAAGTGATAAAGTAGCTTTAGTGACTCCTAACCTTCCAAATGAAAATCATGCTCTCGCTATACTAGATTTACTTTGATGTATTTTTTACCACTGCTGCTTTTAAACATATTGGTTTTTTGATTTATTCAAACAACCAATATACACGCGCGCATTATTAGGTACCCAAATGGACTATGTAAGGCTTCGCTGTCACTCTCTTTGTGAAATGGATTTTGGACTGTGAACAAACTGTAAATAGTTTTCACAAACTGCGTTTTACGACCGACGTCACATTATAAGGAAATTATAAAAATAAAATAAAAGGTATCTAAATTAAATACGGATGTTTTCAATGCCACCGTCTTTTAATGTTTATTTATTTATTTATTTATAAGACACACCAACAGTACACAAACAATATCAGTAAAAATACAAACATAGAGACTCAAAACCTGTTTATGCACCGATAACAGACGTGCATCAGCATTCAGAAATAGTTTAAGGGCACATTATTGATATTTGAGTTATTTTACGTTGGCTAAAATTTGCTGATTAACGTCCATCTGTTCATTCATCAGTAACTTTTCGTTACTGTAACTGTAACTATTTTTCCCAAGGACATTAAGCCCCGTTTTGTTGTGTTGTGATAATGAGTGAAGATCGTGTACGTTTAAATCAATGATTTAGAATTGTTTGAGAATATACAATTCATGCCCTTTCATGACCCATTATTTAACCCGTTTCGTTCATGGAACCTTAAAAACAATCTTCAAACACATACTGACAATTTATTGACAGAGGAGTTTGCATCCGTAACCAATGTAAACCAATGTAATGGCATTTTAGTTTTTGCCAGAAACGTGTGGTTTTTAAGTTTATTAATTTAAAAACTTCAAGTTTTCAGCAAACACTTTCATCCCCTCACTTTGCCTTTTTAACCCCCGACAAAAAAGTGGGGTGTTAATAAGTTTAACGTGTCTGTGACTCTGTGACTCTGTGTATCTGTGTATCTGTGTATCTGTCTGTGGCATCGTAGCGCCCATACGGATAGGCCGATATGAGTGCGGTTTTTTTGTGTCATAGATAATTTTATCCCGAGTGTTCTTAGCTTTGTTTGATGAAAATCGGAGCACTCGTCTCCAAGATATTCAGCTTTTAGTAAAACAAGTGACCGGATCTCAGCCAATATTGAAGCTGGGAACTCCAAATTTTGTTGTTATGTTCAAGTTTAGCAGCATTTGCTGTCTGACTGATTTAATAAATGAGGGTCTCATGATGATCAGCTACTTGTGTCTGTAGTATCGTAGCTCCCACGAATGAACCGATTTTCGTTTAGTTTTTGTGTCATAGATAATTTTAACCCGAGTGTTCTTAGCCTTGTTTCATGAGACATGTTTCATGAAAGTTCTACCGTTTGAAGATCATCAGCTCTTTAATAATTGATGAGGGGATTTGACTACCTTCCATATGTCCTATCGATTCGAAATTTGGTCCCGTGTTACTTTAATTATATTGAAAGTATATGGTAAGATAACTATGACCTGATCAACCGTTTGAAGATCATCAGCTCTTAAATAGTTGATGAGGGAATCTGACTACCTTCCATATGTCCTAACCATTCGAAATTTGGTACCGTATTACTTCAACGATATTGAAAGAACATGGTAAGGTAACCATGACTTTAAATGTGACATAGTAGGGTGAGGTTTAAATTTTGAAGTTGGGTAATTAAATGGGATCAATTTAGGCTCAATTAACACTGCGGCAGAGTCGAAGCGACGCGACGCGTCAATTTTTAAACTCATTAGTATATTCAAGTCAATTTCCATTAAGTAACGTTCAAATTCGTATGACGAAAAAATAAGAAAACCGCAACTTCGTCCGCGTAAAACTTTTCTCATTGCCGTAGTCGAATACCTAGTACCTAAGTTACTAACTCAACTAACTAATCAATATAAATACCTTTCTAATATTTATACCTACTTTAAAAGGGACAAAATAAAAGTAAAATTAAAAATTTAAAAAACCCCCGACACAAAAAATAAACTCTAAAAACTAACAAATAATATTTTAAACCCATTATAATTATTATCGTCACATATATTAAATAAATTCAAATATTTTTTATTTTCCAAGTGACGTCGCGTCGGGGGACCGCTAAGTAAAAAAAAAACAGGTGTAGTCGCTGATTGCAACAAAAGAATTAACTATGAAAAATTATAAACTTTAACGGTGCCCCGACGCGACGACGCTAGGAAAATAAAAAAATATTTGAATTTACATAATATATGTGACGATAATAATTATAATGAAAGACCTTGGTGTGGTACACGATTCGAAGCTTATTTTCGATAAGCACATAGACAATATTATTGGTGGTGCCCTCAAAGCACTAGGTTTTATAATGCGTAATTCGACTTATTTTACTCAAGCGAAAACATTAAAAGTACTTTATTGTTCATTTGTCAGAAGTAAACTTGAATATGCTTCCCAAATCTGGAACCCTTGCTACAGTAAGTACATTGACAGGATTGAACGTGTCCAGCAAAAATTCGTAAAGTTTTTATGTTTTAAACTGAAATGCAACTATAGTACTTCTAACTATATTAATATATGTAAGAAACACCACCTTATTCCATTACAAAAACGTCGTGAAATAGCCGATATCACCTATATTCTAACCATCACCAGTGGCGTTACTGATTGTCCCAAGTTACTTGGGAGCATATCTTTCAATACACCCACTCGTTCTAAAAGGCATTATCCCCCCTTATCTCTTAAATCTGCATCATCCAATTACAGACAAAATAGCTTCCTGTTGCGTGCAAGTCGTAGTGTGAATAGCGTGACGAAAGAACTAGATATTGACATATTTAACTGTAAGATCCCTTTCGTGAGGCGAAGTCTGACAGCGAGGTGTTTTATTTGAGTGTGATACTTTATTACTGTTCACAGGGCACTTACTGTTAATTTAATGTATTGAATCATTGTTATTCGACATAATCCAAGTGTCCTCATACTAGCTTAATAATGTCTTGTCTACACGGGCTGTTGTGTCGAGTTAGCGCTTAGTTTAAGTTTAGTTATACTGCTTCTGTCCGTGAGTTCCTGTAATTGGCTTTTTTTTTTCTATTGTAATTCTATTTAAGTTATGTAAAGCTGTTGGTTCTCCAAATAAATATAAATATAAATAAATATAATAGTTTTAAAATATTATTTGTTAGTTTTTAGAGTTTATTTTTTGTGTCGCGGGGTTTTTAAAATTTTTAATTTTACTTTTTTACAGGATGAATTGTCCGAATTGCTTAAATTAATTTTCTTAGTTTTCAGTAACGAATCTATACACAAAATATTGCACACTTTACTCAAAAAAACGCATGTTTGTCATTCACACTTTACGGTATGAATTTCCCAAAATGCTGAAATCAGTTTTCTTAGTTTTAAATAAAGTCTATACACGAAATATTGTCCCTCTTAGTTAAATAAACGCACGTTTCCCATAAAAACTTTCAACCAATTGAACCCCATCTACTGTGAAAGTCAAGCCTCAAGGTTTAGTAGTTTCGGCTCTGCGTTGATGAGCATGACTGACTTTTATATGCATAGAAGATAATAATTATCTTAGTGAGTCCAATCTTGTATTTATTTAAATTAAATATATTTTAGGCACAACAACTTAGGAAATATGTTCACAAACTTTGGGGGCACAATCCCTTATCAGAATCAGAACACTTCTAATGCAAAACTCAAACAACTTTTGGCCGGAATCGCAAGACGCTCTGAAACTCGTCATGAAATAACCATAAATGAAGTAAAAAGTTTCCTAATTTGTATCTGCGCCATATTGTTTCCAGAAATTTGCAGCCAGTTAACGCTTAGCGAGTTTCATTTAAGAGATAAATCAAAGCTGAGAACACAGTTTATGAGAGAACCCTAAATAAATAGTTTCACAAGAAAGAGGGTTAGAATATTATAGAACGAAATAATAATATTTTTTTTATTCGGTTAAAAAAATAAAGTCTTAGTTATGAAACTGCCTGCCAGCCTGTACTACACTATCCTTAATTTTACTTACTTGTCAACTGACTTTTTTTTAAACAGAACAACTATCTTTGCAGGAGTGACAGAGCACGGAGTGACGGTCCTACTGAGCAACTATCACTTTGGACCCAACCATGAATTCGCAAAAAAAAATTGCTAATTAAGAGTTAATTGATAATTATCCAAAACAGCTGATTTTTTTGCAATTTAGGGGTTGGTCCCATAGTAAAAGTCGCTCAGTGTAGCTCTCTCCATCACCCCCTGTCAGTCATGCTCATGACTCATACATCACCCAATGTTACATGTATCAGTAAAAATCTTGCAATCCAATCGAAAAAGAAAATTAACAATCTTAAAGCCATCTATTACCTCTTTACCCTACTTGTTAAGCAACGATTTGACGTGATGTTATACTGGAGTAAGTATCAACATCTACACTACTATAAAGTTGTAAAAATGAAATGTCTGTACATTGAAGATATTTTCAAAAAAATGATTGTTACGGACTATTTGGAGGTCATTAAAACGAAAAATATGTTTGTTGGATTTTATGTATGTGTCGTAGTGGTTTCAACACGCAAAATCGGCTAAACGGACTTCAACTGTTCTTGGTACACAGGTAGCTGGGTATCTCTAGATGGTTACAGGATACTTTTTATCCGACTACGCTGAAGAAAACATGAAGGGTTATGACTTTTTCTCCTCCGCGAACGAAGTTGCGGGCGCCTTCTAGTATGTATTAAAGTTTTTCAAGAAAAGAGCGTACTCCCACCTGAAAGGTCGGCAACGCGCTTGTGACTCCTCTGGTGTTGCAGGTGTCTAAGGGCGAAGGTGATCACTTACCATCCGGTGATCCATCTGCTCGTTTGCCCACTATAAACATAAAAAATAAAATACAGAAATATTACAGTATAAAACACATTTACGGGTTTCACTTCGACTAAGATGTTATCAAAATAACTTTAATGTAGATAAAATCACTTGTTCACAGACAATAATGTTTACTTAAATATCAAAAAAATTAACAAAGAAGTTTAAAACAAAATAAGTGAAGTACATTTCTTTTGATAACAATCTCAGATGGTACTTAATACAGATAACAAACAAATAAGAAAATGAAGAATTCAAAAGATCTTCACTATTTATTTTGAAAGCAATCAACGTTTTGTAAGGACGTCTTAGCGTTCCGAGGACAATTCACATTATTTTAAAAAGAAAAAGCATTTTATGACAACTTTTTTATGGTTCCGTGGAGTTTTGTTTATCTGAAGGGAATTGGTTAATAAAGTTTATGTATGGGTTAAAGCCGTATTTAAGTACGGCGCAGGGTCTTACGACTGTCATCTGCAAGATTACTTCAAATCAAGATATTTACATTGACTCGTCCTAAAAAAGATAAGATGACACGCAACGAAAGCAGTTTACCTTCAAAGGTTACAGTAATAAAAAAACCCGTCAAGTTTAGTTCAGGGTTGAAACTGTACATTTCGTAACATCATAAAATAATCCTACTCGTATGTGTTTTACTTTAGAGATAACAAATTTATAGTCTTGGCGACGACCATAAAAAAATACTATACCAACGCATGGCTTGGTACACCCTTTTTTTCGGAGTGCGAATGGCGTAAATACTCGTCGTGTCAAATATGTAGGTATCTCTGAAGTTGAAAAAAGTCAGTAAAAAAATTAAACCCATATATTTGCATTTTTAGGAATAAAGACAATATTTTTGAGGCAGGCATAGCAAATTAATAATATCCAGCAACTTCCCATTATGATCAAACGCTTCACCATCTTTCTGTCCATGATCAAATACTTCTAAGGTTTTACATTGCTTCGAGTTTGATATTTCTCTTTTTGTTAAATACGAGAGACGCTTACATAAGTAAAAGGACCTTCTAAGGTCTTTTATTCCTTCGAGGATGCCGTTTTTCTCCTCCACTTGTGCTTAGGTGAACCGTAAAACAGAGCCCGCATCCACGGTAAGGGAGTGACGCGGTGGTACAGCGGCAAAGAAGTTTCAAGCCTTCCTACACCCTCCTCTTTGTCGCCACACCAGGTGCGGTGCACTCCGCGATTACGGCGCGCATCAAAAACCTACCGACCTCAGTCTTGAGAAATTGGTACACTTTGATGCTCATCTTGCCAAGGCCGCCTTTATATATGCTGGGGCCCTCGGGCCTTCAAGAATAGGGGACCCTCGAGCAGTCAAATCATTCACATGGCCAATCCTCACGTCCACTGCTGGACACAGGCAATCTCAATAGACTTCCACATGGTTCGGATAAAGGCGACCCGCATCCCGTGAGTCCCCAAGGTCACCGATATAGCAAACAGGGTAAGCAAACTGAAGTGCTAATGGGCAAGGCACATAGTTCGAAGAACCGATGGCCGTTGGGGCAGAAAGGTTCTCGAGTGGAGACCGGCAAGAGCAGCGTGGGAAGGCAAGGTGGTCGGGCGACCTTGTTAGGGTTGCGGGGACTCGCTTAGTTAAATGCTTACCCTATATTTCCGATCGTCGTAATTTCGGTCCGTACGTATGCCCCGCAAGGATTGGCTGTACGCCTGGCAGCAAACTGCAAATTCTCGGGAACGCGAGTCCGCAAACGGTTGATTTCTACAGTTACATTTTGTACTCCAGGAGAGGTTGGATTGTTGAACTCAAGTTTGAGATGTTTCGGAATTTTCATATCCACTTTAAGTTATAAGAGAAGATTTCGATTTCAAACTTGTTCTATTGTGAATATGTTTATACTGGAAGTTACTTATATGCGAGTAAAATGTTAGAATAACTAACCCGTCAGACTTTAACCATTCAATTTAGTGCCTCATTGGAGTGCATTGGTATAACATTTAATAAAAAAAATATACATAAAAATATAAATTTGTGTGCAATGAAAACTTAAAGCTAAAAGATAGGTACTATAAGATACTATTTGAAATTAATTAAGCCTAGCTACCTGTGTACCAAACATAGTTGAAATCCGTGAAGCCGTTTTGATGTGATAAAGCCGCAACGACACTAACAAAAAATCAAAAAATATATTTTTCGTTTCAGTGTCATTCAAATATTAGTCTATCAACTATGTTTTTGAAAATAACTTCAGTGTACTTACAGACATTTTATTTTTACAATTTTTCCGCTACCATAGGTTGTCTGGGAGAGATCGTTCTGTAGCGATAAGCTATTTTATGTTGGCTCTATCTCTCTGTTTCTGTTGTTGGTGTGCGATAAAGATTTTTTGTATTGTATTCTATTGCATTATAGATAGGTATGTATAATATTATAAAATTGTAAAAAATTGTTGTCTGTACATTGAAGATATTTTCAAAATAATGATTGTAACGGACTATTTGGAGGGCACTAAATCGAATAATATTTTTTTGGAATTTTTGTATGTTTGTGTTTGTCGTGGCTTCGTCACGCCAAATCGGCTAAACAGATTTCGACTATTTTTGGTACAAGGGTTGATGAGTATCTACAGATGGTTATAAGATACCTTTTGCCCGACTACGCTGTCAAAAAAGGAGGGGTTAATGACTTTTTGTCCGCCGTGAACGAAGTTGCGGACGCCTTCTAGTATATAATATATGATAAATAGGCTAAATTTGGGCAAGGCGTACTAAAACACGATAATAACACGGCCACAAATAGGAACTGAAAGCGACACAGGACATAAACGAAATTAAGACTCTATAATTTTTTTGTATGGTTGTAGTAACCTTCCACGTAATATGCTACAATTTTATGTGTGATCTATGTTTCTGATACGTTGAACTGAAATGGTATTTCATTCTATGTAGCTAATAATGGTTTACCCTCACCTGGAATAAACTTTTTTGTCATAATCATCATTTGGCATAACAACAACAATTCTTTATTGCACACCAACAACAAAAACAATACAAGAGAGCGTTAACATAAAACATGGTAGACAACAGGCGGTCTTATCACGAAAGAGCGATCTCTTCCAGACAACCTTTGTGTTGCGGAAATGACACAAAATAGGTGGGAATGAGTAAAGTGGCGAGATAAGGTTATAGATACAAGTGTGGTACGTTGGTATGGTAATTACACTCGAGGCTATATCTTGCAGGACGAGTCGTAGATGAGTGCTGTATAAAGCCGAGAGTGTAATGATGGCATAATTCATCATTAGGCATTTTTTTCTGAATACGTAAACTTTTCAGGATTGTTATAAGACAAACCTAACCTAACCTAATGCATTTAACAGGATGATGCCTTAAAAAGTTCTGAAAATTCTACAGTTTCCGACAAAATGCATTATGCCAAATAATGATTATGACAAAAAAAACAGAACAGAAACAGAATCAATAAGTTGTATTAATTTGCCTTTACTTGCTAGCTCCGGTAACGTACCCAAGGAGTACCCACGGAACCTTAACCTTTATACTATAGTAATATATCTGTAAAAAAAAATTGGCCCGGACTATTTGGAAGCCACTAAAGCGAAATATATATTTTTTTGTTTATGGTATATGTCATTGTGGCTTCATCACACCAAATCGACTAAACGGATTTCAACTATTTTTGTTACACGGGTAGCTAGCTGGGTATCCAGAAATAGTTATACGATACTTTTTACCCGACTACGATGTCGAAAACAGAGGAATTATGACTTTTTTCCTTCGCGATCGAAGTCGCGGGCGCGATCTACTTTATAATAAAGGCGCACGAGGAACCGCCTCTTATGTTTTCGCGATAAGGCTGCAAAGAAACTTAGAAATATCCAAAATGTATACCAGCTTTAGCTCCTAAGGAAACAGTTTAATATCAAAAGGCTTTACAAAGAAGCATACATGTTTTTATGTCAAAGACCTGCTTATTTTGAATACTAAATGATTAATTTAATTTGGTGGGTAATAAGGTGCCCGCAAGTTCGTTCGCGGAGGAGAAAAAGTCATAACTCTGTTTTTTTTCTTTAGTTTAGTCGGGTAAAAAGTATGCTATAACCATTTGGAGGTACCTAGCTACCCTTATACCAAAAATAGTCGAAATCCGTTGAGCCGATTTGTCGTGATGAAGCCACATCGACACAAACAAAGACGCAAAAAATGCAAAAATAAAAGTTGTTCGATTTAGTGACCCCCAAATATAGTCCGTAACAATTATTTTCCTAAACCTATCTTCAATGTTACATTTCATTTTTACAACTTTATAATAGTATCTAGATGTAGAAAAATACGTTAATATAAAGTAACACAAACAAAGGAATTGTGTATAAAAACTATATATGTATTTGACAGAACAATATAAAGTCACAGGCTTGTCTCACAAAGGAGCTCGCTTTAAATTGAAAACTGAGAATAAAGTATTCAAGATACATCGCACTCGATAATCGAACGCTATCTTTTATAGAAGAAACCAGTTCTTTTAGATTTATAGGTTATACGGTTTCTTGAGATTATTCATGTATCGCCGTCGTTATCATTATCATTATATATCTATCAACTACTACATAGGCCTTTCCTATGGCATACCCTGGCACCTTTTTATTTTATAATAAATAATTCTTAGATAGTTATATAATTGATTAATAATCAGTGTGTACTATCTGAAACGATTAAAAGCCTTCCATATAAACAATTTTGTAACAAACTTCACCAATGGTTTTCAGAAAAAGCTTTCTTTTCTGTTACGGAATACTTCGAATATTATATTATTTTATTTAATGAAACTGACTGATAACATACATGACAAATTAATGTGGATCACTTACAGAGCCGGTATCGATTTGAAAACTATAGTTTCATAGGTATCTAGTTCGTTAATGAGCGCTAAGGCTAAGAGCGATAAGGGTGCATTTTTCAATTTCCCTTATGATTGCAAATAAAGAACTGAACTCGGTGTCAAGCGTTTTGTTTCCATCCACTGCTGGCCATTTTTCGTATGTCGTCGCTCCAAGTATACCAGCTAGAGGGCACCCTACACTACGTTTGCCAAGATGCAGTCTCCACTCAAGAACACGTTTACCTCTAACGGTTGTTTGTTCTGCGATAGATGTGAACATGTGTGTCCTGACTGAGAACTTTACTAAAACAAGTGTTAACGAAACGCGATACGATTATTTTACAAATCCAACGACATCTCATACGTTAAAATTCTTCACGCCGTTTAGGCAGCAGAGATTGATTGGCACGCTTCCTTCACTGCTTCGGTCCATCGGGTCGGTGATCATCCTCGTCCTCTTTTACCAGAGGGAAGCTCATGGTGGTGGTTTACATAGAGAAGTAGCCCACCACCACGAGCTTCTCTAGGCTGTCTGGCTCACTTCTGGCCACGTGTCCGAAGTACTGGTATACTATAGTCACATTCCCATTTCTCCGAACTGAATCACAAGATGTAAAGTTCAACCAGAATGCGTCAGGTGTACCTACTCATGCAAGGCCAAAGTTGGGACACGTTTTAGATAAGAACTTTTGGAACTAAAGGGCATTAATATTGAGTTCGCGAGTTGCCAACTTTGCTTGCGCTCTGACACAAATCACCCCCTTTGCCGGCGCTTTTGTCATTTCACAAGTGTCGCGGCTATACTAATATAATAAAAAGGAAAGTTTTGTATTGATTCATGTTCGAGGTAATGAACTTCTATGCGATTGTCCTTTTCTTTCTATGTAAGGTGTAAGACTATGTTTATAAGATGTGGACATTCTATGTATGAAGAGAATCGAGGCGTGTTACACAGACTATCATAAATATAATACATAGGCTGCAACCTGCAACAGAATATGTAGGTAATAGTACAAATGCAGAAGATTCTTTTGATATCAGCGAAAGCCGTGAGGAAAACATTGGTCTTACCTCCAACGATGACCGAGAAGCGATTAAAGACACTAGGAACGAGTTGGGGAGCAGCGAGAAGCGAGTGTGTAGCTCCAATAGTTTTGTCGCTCGGCTATAAATGAGACCGACGGGACTCGCACTACTCGTTCGGTAACAATGTAAAATCACCGCTACCTGGTTGGTCTCGCAGCGTCAGTACTAACCGCCAAGCATCGCTGAGCGAGTACGGCTGAGCTAGTTTTATTTTATCGCTCTTATCGCTGCGACAAACTAATGGAGAGAGAGTTCTCGCCGGCAGCGTGAACAGCCAGCGATGAACTATTAATTTATGTATCTTTTACTAACACAGGATCTATATCTATTCTTGGTCGAGAAAATCGCCGATAGCTAATCGCTTTCCCGCCCTTGGTGGGACCCGTGCCTAAACGCGTGCGAGCGAGCGAGTAATTGCAGCGTGCAAATAGTGAGCGGTTGTGGATCAGACAGATGTGAACGACTCTGAACTTTAGGAATACATCAGGAAATTTAAAAAATAATATTCGTTTTATACAAAAAAGTGCTGACGATAAACGATACGATTATTTAAAATTTTATCTAGAAAAGTTCTGTGAGACTCAAACATATTTATATTATACATTTTAGTTTTTCACGTCGTAAAAGTCATAGAATATCTATTCCGAGAACCCAACAGCCTGCAACTGCGATATCAACTTTCAACCTACGCTGAAGAAAAAAAGAGGTGTATGATTTGGTTTCTCATCCGCTGACGAAGTTGCAGGCACCTTCTATTAAGTTAAAATGTTTCAAAACTCTGTTCTATGAGCATACGGCGCCTGATGCAGCCTTAAAGTTTTCCGGAACAATCTTTAACCGTAT
Source organism: Hedya salicella (assembly GCA_905404275.2). Classification (NCBI taxonomy): domain Eukaryota; kingdom Metazoa; phylum Arthropoda; class Insecta; order Lepidoptera; family Tortricidae; genus Hedya; species Hedya salicella. The sequence continues at coordinate 32,930,624 of FR990097.1, forward strand.
TTGGATTATCGCATCACCTTATGTTTCAATTCAATTCAAAAACATTACGATATAATTTCGACAAATCTTATAGGCATGATTCATGTTTGAGCCTGGAGATTTCTTACGGAACATAAAATATTATTACGCGTGTTCTCAGTGAAACGAAAATAAATAGGAGGAGGCAATCCGTTTGATCTACATTACTTTGAAGCGAATGATGAAATTGAGATAATAAAGGCAAAGATATTTGATAACGCAAATTGACTCGCTAAGGATGAACTATTATCATATATTTCGTGTGCAAATGGTTCTAGTATTCAGCTTTCATTTGTCAGAGTTAGTAGTTTAAGTGACATTTGTGAGAGTTATAGCGTGCCTCAGGCATCCCCTTCTCATTTGTAGGAGGCGTTCCTTAAACTCGGGTAAGACCCTGGTATACATTACATCCCTCAAAATGACAAGGGTGGAGCGAAAAATTAATTGAAAGTTATTGATACTGTTATTAGGAGTGACGGGGAAATTTGGCAGCTGAACATCTTCGGGTATATTGAATTACGTAGATTATTTAAATGGTATGACTGTAACAGCGGTTTGTACTGTTTGTAGCAGTGTTTTGGCGAAATTAGTTCAATTACAATTACATTTCAACTTGATGGTATTATGATGACTGAGCTTTTCGCGCTCTGCGTTAACCGCGTAATATGAGAAGAGTAAATCGGTCCTTATCATTGACCCCAAATACAAAATGTAACTTTGACTGGCTGAAAGATCTGAGTAGCGTGTGTTTAGGGTTCGGTATCCAAAACGGCTAAAATGGAACCCTTATAGTTTCATCATGTCCGTCCGTCCGTATGTCACAGGCATTTTACTCAAAAACGACTAGACGTATATTGATGATATTTGGAGTATACTTAGGTGTCTCGTATAAGTCACTACTAAATCTGATAGTTAAATAATATTAGCTGGAAAGCTTCCGAAACGTCGGGAACTAAAATGAGATAATATACGCGATATAATCCGTTAAATTGTTTTATTTCAATGAGTTATTATCGCAGAAACAGAAGAAAATATTAGTTAAATAATAATTAAACAGAAAGCAAAAATCCCGACTGCGTAAAAAAATTAAGAAGAAAAAGAGCAAGTCCAGTACCCTAGACATTTGGTAAGTTATAATAGAAATGTTTCAGGATTCATGATCGATACTCACATAAAACAATAAATAAATTGTATTGTGGAACATAGCGATTTTCAACCGTCCTTTGCGGCGCGCAGTCAGGTAAAAAGAAAAATTTCTAGAGGGATCACTCTATACATGTAACCAAAACTGTTTCTTTTTTCAGCAAATATCAATGTGTAGCTCATATTTCGACAGTTATTAAAAAAAAGAGGTTTTTAAATAATAAAAAAAAAAACCGAAATAATCGCTCCCCCACCCTCAATTTTTTTAATCCGTATGTCCAAAAATATAAAAAAATTACAAAGGTTAAATAGTTTAAACGAAAATTATTTTCAACATGATTGAATTATTGCCGAAAAACTGCGGTCCCAGTAAAAGGACGTAAGTGCCACGAAGATACGCGCTTTTTCTGGTGCACTTTTTCACCTCGTATTATTTTCATCAGTAGTACATTTTTTTGTAGTAGCGGCTACGGAACCCTACACTGAGCATGGTCTGACATGTTCGTGGCTGGTTTTTGTTTATCTTTAGCTACCCAAACAAATATATACCACCAACGTTCCGTGAATAACGTCAAAGCTATCGTGGTGCTGGTTACCGCCACATTAGTGACTGAGTAAGCACTTCCTCAGAGACATGTAAAAGCATCTACTTCTATTTCACCGCTCTCTCAAAAGTGAACTTAACCTAAAACGTTCTTATTTACGTAGCTTTCCAAACCACGTTCTTGACCGCTGTCGCGTGCATTCGTGGTTTTATTTACTGTTGCACTTGGAAAACTTCAATATGCTACAATAAATTTATCCCGCAGCTTCGTCCGCTTGCCATACGTACTTTGCTTTCCCTTCCGTATTCATGCATTTTGTGATTTAAAGAAAGCTATTGCTGCCCTCTTACTGATATCTCACTGCAAATAAGTAAGCCGGTCTTTGCTGTCGCAGAACATAAAAAGCATGTTTGTTTATTGTACTGTTGGCACTTGAAAAACCTGAAAGAATCGCAATCAAAAACAAATAAACTGATATAAAAATCTACGGCAACACCCTTTAGTTAAGTGATTTTGCTCTACAAATCCACAAACATATTTTCGCATCTATAATATAGATAACGATTTCTCTAGAACTTTGCAAAGCGATGCTTAAGATCGTCCACATCTGCTAGAAAGGGAAGATTCGTAGGATTTGAGGTCGTGCCAGTGCTTACTTATGTTTTTTTGCTATGCTGACAACACTGTCACGTAATTAAATTATGGTTTGTCAGTTATTTTAAGATCATAAATGACCTATATATTTATGTAAATAAATATATATTTAATGAATATAATTACCGATTTTGTGTCGGCGACTAATTACTTAGGGGTAGTATTAAGAAGATAATAATTTAATATTAAATACAACAAAAATACCCGCCATAGCGGAAACTCGTTCGGTGACATTTTGTAAATCGATAATGGGGCTTTTAGCCGCTTTTACCCACTGACAAAATCCAATAATATTAAATATAATTTTCTTTGTTGAACTATGCACGGTTTTACCACGTTTCGACATTATTTTCCCGTAAAGTTTTTGTACACAATGACATAGAAAAGAAAGAAGTTTGTTTATTTTTTATAATACAGACGTCTAAGGCTCGGTTGCGAGGTAGCGTAGCGTAATATTTAATTTGAACGGAAGCATGTCTGCTTTTACCGTCATCGTTGTGCCAGGCGGTAGGACGCCGCAGCATCCTCGGTACTCGGCACCTAGCTTGTGGGTGCTGCTGCGCGCGGGCGCACGGAGCAGCGGTAGTGTGTCTAGTCTACACTACATGTTTATTTCGGTCAGTTAGTTTGTATGTTTTATGTCGTCCTGTGCTTGAGTCTATCTGTGGTATCTATTGCGTGTGAAAATTCATAATATTAGTTCCCGTTTCTGCCACGACTCTTCTCATTCCGCACACACTGTATATACTTGTAGCTAAGAGAACATTTCTAGCAATATTAACTGTGTTAAATGCTGAAAATATGTAAGCGATCGTTTTAAATTTTAAGCCATTTTTCAGAGGCGGGAAAATTTAAAAAAGAGCAGTTTTCATTTGTTTTTTTCTCATTTAGCAGCGATTCAGATAAATTTATAAAATGGAGAAAGAACAGTATGGATCTGTTATTCGATTCCTGTCTTTGGAAGGAAAAACCTGTGATGAAATAAAACTAAGAATGCGTGCAGTTTACCGTGACCTTCTACGACAACAATCAGATATTGCCTTAACATAGCAGCAGAACAAAGTTCTTAATTTCCCCATACAAAGTACTAAAGCGTGACGTCACAAGCCTTAGTATGAAGTGTTATCTGAGAAAATCCAAAAATGAGATTTTAACATTGTTGTATCTCAGGGAGTTTTATGAGATTGAAGGAGTTTTTTTATCACCAATATTCAGAGGTCATTCTACTCAGGCACTTCACTCTTAAACTATACAAGATGTATATTGTTGAAATGTGGACAATAGGTGTCTGGTATAAGCCGCTACTTAGTTTGGTAGTTAAATAACAAAAATAAATGATTTTATTTTTAAGACCATAAATATTGCAGAGCAGATCAATTTCAAGAGATAGGTAAGGGGTTTGATTACAGATATTATCTTATAAGCAAATTTTTCTTAATGACTAAAAACTGATAACTAGCATAATTTAAATCTTAAAAGTCGACTTAAACCTATTAGGTTTTTAAATCCCAAAATGACGTTTTTCTGTTTAAACCTATCGTAATGCGTAGCGCGTGTTAATGCTAAGCCAATAGGTTGAAATGAAGCAATATATTCGAAGCCCTAAATTGGTTCAAGTCCTATGAATATAGAACAAGGCAAACGCCTGCATTAGCGTTAATGGACGTGCTGCAATCAAGAGATTGAATCTTACATCGAGTTATGGTTTGCAATGCTAACCTAACTAGTCAAGTGTTTGAAATGGACCTGAACAATATGGGAGTGAATACAACCTCCTAAAATAAGCAAAATTATTTATTTTATAATTTTTTTGAGACTATAAATGCTCAAGAACTAAACGGTCTTGCGTATAAGAGGGTCATACAGATATTACAAAGCTGCCTTCGGTAGACAGTACAGTTACTTCGTAGTTCATTGCTTGGGTGCATATACCCAACTTAAACATATAATATATTTGCTTTTTACATATCTTAAGTATTACAGTTTGTATATGCATGACTATAGTATCCAGAGTAGCAGGTAAGAAAATAAGAATTTAACGTTGGGATGTCTACTGGAAAGACGATATACTTTTACTATGCCTTATTTTGTTCCTATTAATTTAAAATATTCACGACCGCGAGCCCGCTCAGCGGGCGCTCCGCTCGTAGCAAGTTGTCGCAACATAACATGAACGTTACAAAACAAAATGTCGGTTGCGAAAGTGGTAATTTATATTTCCTTGTTTTTTCTTACTTTTTGAAAATCACATTACATCTCAACTGCAAGCGAATATTATGAATCGTAATTCGTTGCGTAGTTGGCTACTTTTTACGTAGTAATGATCAAGGTTGTCGATAAACCTGTCCTATCCATGCTCAAATCAGCCGTAAGGCTTCTTCTTCTAGATAAAGGCCTTGGTTAAGGATCTCATATCGATCGAGCAGTGCCCGCATTCAACGGTTTCTCGGTTTTTACTAGATACACGCTGTGTCGTCTAGTACTTAGTCATCACTTCTGCCCCAACGGCTATAGGTTTTACGAGCAATACGATCACTACCACTTAGTTATGGCTGATGCATGGGACTAGCAGTTTTTGATAATGTTAGTACAATGCTATTATCAGCTCTATAGGTGTCCGTCACCACCGCCGTTAGCCCTGAAGATATGTTAATAGCTCCCGCTGATATCCCGGTGCCCCGCCCCCGCGGTCATCTTCAGATGCCCTGTGCTCGACAGCTCCACTAATTACCATTGTTCGGGGCCGCGCTATACGGGCTATTGTCCATAAGATTATTGCCAAGTGTGCTTGAAACACTTGGATTAAGATAGCGCTTAGCGTGAGTTAAATTCCTTGTGAAAACCAGAGTTGAACTATAGCTCTGAGAGTTGCTAGACTTACGTGTCAGTGGGCGATCCAGGCATGTTCCTCGTACGAGTAGAACCACCACCAAAAGCTGATGGGCAAAAAGGTTCTTGAGTGGTGATCATAAAGATCGCGGGAAACCGTTGGATGTCAGCAGCGTGCGAAGGTGATGTCGAATGGTTGTGCGATTATTTTGGGAGGTATATAGCCAGTTGTAGTAAATCTTGGGCTTATGACCACTTAATGCGGATCCTTTTGCTACCTTTAATCATTGAAAGCTATACTTTAATGTTAGTTATATAATTTGTCATAATAGTACACATGCATGTTTTTTTTTATCGCTTTTCTTAACTAAATGTCAAAATACCGTAAAAACTATTTCAAAATGTGAAATTAAAATCAAAATAGGCATTTTAAACTAGTAATTAGATAGAGAGGTTCGATATGCACTGTTACGTCACAGTGCACTCCGACCATATAAACTCCATATTAAATTCTGTTTTGCAAGAAAGAGATAGAATGAAATGTTTGATGGCTTATATCTTGGTTATTTTATAGTTATTCGAAGAAATATTTTTGTCTACTGTTTGTTACACGAATGAGCTTTTAATAAAAGAAAAATAAAAATTCATGCATATTCCCTATTCTAATTTAAAGGTTTTATTAAATTTTGCAGGGTCCTTGAAAAGATCTTCCCAACCCTACTTCCCAAGGTTAGGTTACGTTTTTTGTAACAGTTTTGAAAGTTGACGTTTTCGTATAAAAAATGCAAATACGGCTTACGAAAATTCGGACATACATTACATTATAACTTTTGATTTTATGGGTCGTCAATATACTTATCACTACCGACGCTCTGAAGATATGTATTTGGCTCTGATTGATATTCACGCGCCCGCCTGCGCATCTCATCTTCAGATGCCCGGAAGTGGGGGCTACTTATTGTCTGCAGGATTATTGCCTAGCGTGCTTGAAAGATGAAATAACGTAGCGCTTAGTGCTTTAAATTAATATTTAATAAAATTCCAATGTTTTAGGAAGCACTCATCGTAAAAATGTGTAGTGGGAGACTGAATTGAAACCTACTTACCTGTTAAAAAAACGTGTAGGTAATATAACTTCTGCAGCAGTATTACCGCCAAAGGCAAATGAATGCAAAGGAATTTTAGGTCATTTTACTTTCATATTCATTTAAGATTTAAAAAAAATAGTTTTAAAACTATCATCACGGATAAAACAAAATTAATAACACCATCACCTTCACTTTAAAATAATTATAGATAACCGACAAAAATTGTTTTTTATCGCGAGTTAGGTAATTCGACAACTATGCCCTAGGTTAGGTTTTTAAATATTTATATTCGTATTTCACTTTTTAATGCACACATAATGTAAAAAATCATTTCTTAGACTTCATATATATACCACCGGAGTACCTATACTGTAAAGGCTAATGATTGGCGCGAGTAATTGCAGTCATGTTACCGACGGCCTCTATTTCGGGACACGTTTGCTTGTCAATCCGTATGATGTACCAATTAGTAACCTGGCGTGCTGACGTCACACTCGTCGCCCGTTAAAATATTGCTACATTTCCACTGAAGTTGGAATATGTAGGTATCAGCTCTGTGGATTTGCCATCTATAATAACTGTATTTACAACATGTGAGCAACTCAGACCAAGAAAAAAAGATAGATATGACATTAAGAACAATCTAGTGAGGCCACAAAAAACCATGCCAAAGCCAACTTCACGTGACACAAATACAAACAAATCATGTGTGAGAAGTTGTCTGATTTCTCAAAACCATGCCAAAAAAAGGACTTCACTGGATTGTTCTTAATGTTATGTCTATCTTTTTTTCTTGGTCTGAGGTGAGCAACATTCCTACCCGAGTGCCAAAAATAGTTGAAATCCGTTTAGCCGATTTGGCGTACGAACATACAAAAATGCCAAAAATAATATTTTTCGATTCAGTGACTTCCAAATAATCCATTACAATTTTTTTATTTCTTCAATGTCCGGCCTTTTTATTTTAATTTTATAATAGTATTGATGTTTTTTTCTTCTACTATAGTGGCTTCGAGTGAAGAAGAGATGGCTGCGCTGCTGATAAAAATTGAAGCAGATAATGGCAAACTTGGATTGAGGATAAACCACAGCAAAACCAAGATTATAGTAGTACACAGAGCTCAAGTCCTTCCTCATCCAACGTTCTCGATAGTTACGAGAAGGTGGATACATTTGTATGCTTCGAGTCGCTAATTAGTAATTACCAATGATGGTGGCAATACACAGGAGATACGTCAACATGCAAGAATGGCCAGAAGTGCAATGTCAAAACTAGAAAAGCTGTCGAAAAACCGAGGTATTCGTCGTTCAACCAAAGTACTGTTGGTGCGAGCATTGATCTTCTCCATCTTTATGTACGGTGCGGAAACTTGGAGTGTAACAACATTGATGCTTTTGAGATGTGGTGCTGGAGAAAAATGCTCAAAATCCCATGGACCGCACTAAGGACTAACGATTCCATATTACGAGAACTGAATATCATAAAGCGGCTCTCAACTGTCAGACAGGAGAGAATCTTCAAATTATTCATGTACGATCTGAGTATACAATAGTAGTCTTTGCACAACCTCGAAAGGAGTATTTTACTAGGCTAATTCGAAGGCAAACGTTTCATAGGTCCTGACAAGGTGGCTGACACCATGAAACATGCTTGTGGTTCCATACAGAGGGCAGTCCATATGGCCCTTGACCGCGCCAAGTGGAGGGACATTACTGTTGATCGCCAGCCATGACGGACCGACTATGAAGAAGCGAAGATGATTTGTTCTAAAACATAATTTCTTCTTATTAGTCGGTCTATAGTATATAATAACATTATTATCAAGCTAAAGTACTAGTAAACTAAAAAGAACCCAACTACAAGATGCTGATAATTTGCAAATGTCTGACCTAATTTTCTTGAACCATAGCTATCTCTCTCGATGAAGTCACCTTCTGAACAAAGCAAACGAAATAAAAATTGGTTCATCGGTTTAGGAGCTGCAATACTACGGACAGGCATACCGAAAGGATTTTATCCGTGATGATAGTTTTAAAACTATTTTTTTTAATCTTAAATGAATATGAAAGTAAAATGACCTAAAATTCCTTTGCATTCATTTGCCTTTGGCGGTAATACTGCTGCAGAAGTTATATTACCTACACGTTTTTTTAACAGGTAAGTAGGTTTCAATTCAGTCTCCCACTACACATTTTTACGATGAGTGCTTCCTAAAACATTGGAATTTTATTAAATATTAATTTAAAGCACTAAGCGCTACGTTATTACAAGGTACATACAGATATGTACAAAGACAAACTTATATCACAGGTTTTTTTCGTCGAGGTTAATTAATTAATTTATTTATTCATTAATTTCAGGTTTCAACCCATAATGTAGTGTAAGTAACTATGTTATGAAATAATAAGATTAGGTTTTAGTAACAAAAATATCAACACATTAAAAAATTAAAATAAAACGATGGCATTTCTGGGGTCCATATGGTATTCCATCTCCTCATTATAGGACATGCCATCATGTCAATAATGGTATTCAGGAAAGTGTTGGTGCTGTCTTGCACGCGTCGCATCAGGGAAGCAACTCGTTTGCGCATTATTGCCTAAAAAATATCAACGCGAGCCTTTGCAAACATACCTGATGCGCTGCAAAAACGGGGCAGCGCCAACAACATCCTGAAACCATTATTGTACTGCACGCGTATGGTATTGAGAGATCTCTGCGTACATTTGACCCACAGGCTACACGTGTAGAAAGTCTGACAAAATGCCTTAAAAAGGGTTATTTTGACATCCCTCGTACAGCGTGCGAACCTGCGGGCCAACATGTTGCTTCTCACTGCCAATGCCCTACGCTACCTCTCCACATCGAGATCATCGGCGAGATCCTCGGTGACCCAATGTCCAAGATACTTGAACTTGGTGACTTTCGTCAACTCAGTTCGTCCAAGTTTAAGCGGTGGTACATATTTAGTTTATTTATTTAATAAATAAATAATGTTATATTTATACCAAAAATATTATATATAAAATTATAAAGACAGCACACCTGACAAAAAAGACTGCAGATGCATTTTACTCTTCAGGGATCAAGAGACAGTCTCATCACTTACGTGGTTTGAGAATTGATCTAAGAATAGCTATCATATTTTTTTTCTAAATTAATACCTTTAACATCAGCAACACCTTGAAACAAGTAGGGAGACTGGGTAAGGTTGAGTCACGGTTATCACAGCGGCCATAATGGACTATTAACACTCCTGGTTTTTCGACAGCGTTTAAAAATACTTTGAAATTCCCAAATTGCTATATCGTTCAAACAGCAAAGAGCGAAATTGTCAGCTCAAAGTAGGTCAATAGATACTTAAGGAATTGGTACGAAATTGGCATACCAAACAATAACAAGTTGACGCGTATCGTGTGATGTTCTTTGTCAGATCAAAGGTTCGATTGTAGGGATGAGATCAATGAAGCCAATATGTCGGTTCTTACGAGAACTTTACTTGAAGACGTTTTAGTTTGTTTGGAGTATGCCTGCATATTAAAGCTGCAGAGCAATTAAATTTTCATAAGTGATTCTGTGAATGTATTTTTTTATACAGTGACGACAAGGTGCCCGCAACTTCGTCAACGGAGGGGCAAAAATCATAACCCTCTTTTTTCTTCAGCTTAGTTAAGTACAAAATATCCTATAACCAACCGAGGCCGAGCTACCTCTGTACCAAAACTAATTGAAATTCGTGACGAAGCTACTTAGACATACAAATAATTAAAATAATCCAAAAAAAAATATTTTCGTTTCAGTGAAAAGTCCGTGTCACTTAATTTTTTGACAATATTTTCCCTGTAAAAAAAAATCATTTTTACATAGTATAGATAAGGCAGATATGTTTCACACCCTTATTCCACAAATTGATACTGTTATTTAAAAAATAGGATATTGACCTTATATTGAAGTTATAAATGCAATCATTACCTAATACATTACCTAATTCTGGTTTGGGGCAAAACAGCTGCCACACAGACTGAAATTTGTGTTACAAAAAAGAGCGATTCGTTCCATATACGAGTATAACCTGAACTCCCGTGACTCCTTAAGAAAACTTTTTAAAGACATCAACATATTAACCGTAGCGTCTCAATATATTTATGAGAATATTATTTATGTTATTAAGAACCTAGAGTCTTCTACTAAGAATTCAGATATCCACAATTTTAATACTAGAAATAAAAACAAAATCGCTATTAGAAAGTTCCGCGTTCGTAAAGTAGCCAAATCATTCGTAAGCCAATGTATACATTTTTATAATAAGCTACCAGATGATGCTTTGAAATTATCGTTTCCAGCTCTCAAAAAGTACTTAAAAGAGTCCCTAGTGGCAAAGACTTATTATAGGGTAAAGGACTATTTAACAGACAAAAATTCATGGCCCAAAGCAGAAACCAAGTAATTTACTTTTACCGGGAGACGGTTCTTATAAGGTGGCATATCAAACGTATGTAAGTTGTTATAAATAAAAATCACTATTTTGCTTTTTTATATTCTGTTTTTTTTTTACTTTTATAAGTTTTGATATGTTTCCTTGAAGAACTACGCATTGAGTTTATACTCAAAACATATATTTAGGATAGGCTAAGCACGAATATTGTAATAGATATAAGGGTTATTGCAAAAAACTAGCTGACTGTTGAATTTGTTCCGGCTTTCTTCTCTTCAGTGGTCTCCTCTTGGGAAACGCCGTAGAGTCAGACTTGTAAAAGTGCCCATGTGACCTACTTACAGAATAAAGATCATTATTTCATTATTTCATTAATTTCTTTTTAACTAACTAGAAGGTGCTCGCAACTTTGTTCGCCGCGTAGGAAAAGTCATGACTCCTTTTTCTGCTTCAGCGTAAGCGGGTAAAAACCATCCGCAGATGCCCATAACTCCAAAGTAAACTTTTATTGTTAACTACGGTGATCATTAATTCCTGAGCCACATGCAATTGCGCCTACCTTAGTCAATAACTTTACAAATTAATATCACCCACCCACGTCGCGAGTGTAACCAAACACTCATTTATTAATACCCAACTTCAAACCGCTATTAACCAGTTTATTTGCTGTTACCCCGATCCGTAGCCATGGAAACGTGTGTTGCCGGTAGTATCTAATAGATAACTGCGTTAATGACTTCGCTAACTTTGTACAGTAAGTTATATACCGAAGCACCTGAGTGGAGTGCCCTAAGTTTCTTCAAAGCAATCCGTCTTAGCAATGCTTCATATTAGAGACGAAATAAATATCAATTACATTAACAGTAGGGTTGTCAGAAGGAAGTTGGCTTTTGATTAACACTTTTTTATTTAGTGCTACACTCTTGTCGTCCGTTATTTAGTGCTACATCCTTGACGTGATGCCGACATCACGTCAAGGTTCATGGCATGATTTACAATGCGACGCCACTCGTCGCGCACTGCGGCTTTTCTTGTGCATTCGTGTAGGGTTCCGTCGACAGCGTGCTGAACTTAGTCCGCCCAACTTGCCGGTGATTTACCGCCTGGTCTAGTACGTCCGTAATACCTTCGTCTTTACCCTGAACTACTAGGTAATCTTTGGAGTCATCTTCGCGTCATAATACATGTCCGAAGAAAATCCGTATGCAGGCTTTTACAATTGAAGATATTAGTCTCTGTTTGATGGCTAGCTCTCGAAGAATGTATTCATTGGTTTGGAAAACTATCCAGGAATTCAATACTGGTCGGGATGGAGGAGGTCTGTAAGTTTTCTGTAACTAGTGTCAATTCAAGCAAGTCTCTGTATACTTTTAGGTTCAGTGGTGTTTGTAGTACATTCGAGTTTCTGGTGTGAGGTATGCCACGTAGACTGTACTACATAGTATACCACAATATTAAGCATGATAATAGAAAGACTTAAGTATTTAGTCCGGACGTACAAATACACAGTACGGTCATGGAAGAATAAAACAAGAGGACTTACAGAAAGGCGTTCCCCGGTATATAAAATGCCAACTATAACAGTTTCTAACTATTGTCGTATTCGTATTCAACTATTATAACTGTTACCGAGCTAATAGTTAATGTACTTTGTTTCTTTGTTCAGTTATAAAGTGTTTATAACGTTGTTAATGTTTAGTTTTAGAGCGACATCTATGAAGTTTTAGATAGCGCCCTTGCAGTTGGCGCACGATCCAAAGTGTAGCGCTTGATAGCCCTCATTTTATTCGTCCATCGCATACGGTGACTCCGAAGACTAAAAACTCAACTGAGGAAAAAGATCTGAAAAAAAACGCAATTTAAAAATAATATAACTTATGTCACTTCCACAAGACAAATCTTACGATACGTCATACGTCAAAATCAATCAAGCCGTTTCGGCTGCAGAGCACAAAGGCAGAGCGTGCTAAAGAAATATACATGAATTCATATCACAAATCTACATTATATACAAAAGAATAAGAGTTTATTTTCTTTCATTTTTCTCATCTTTATTGGTAACATAATATACACATTTTACAAGTCATTACTTTTGTAATAACAACCGTATAAGTAGTACATTATTTTGAAATTATTACAGTAAATTATTGCTACATGGAACTCGATAGTTTTAAGTAATTGATCTCAGTTTTGTCAGTAAACTTATCAATAATATAGTATGCGCTTGCAGTTATTAGTAATTTAAGTTTATATTGAATACCTTCCTGACGACAGGGTTTAAAAATTTGCGAGCTTAAATTAAACTCTGACAAAATAGACAAAAGAGTCAAAACCTAATTGGGGCCTATGTACTACGTGTAGGACGCCAGTAGTCAGGAGAATACTGTATCCATAACTTTCCTTCTGATTCATTTAGGAAATAAGCAGCAGTTAATTTAGCTTAGTTTTTCTTCTGAAATATTTATGATCAATATTATAAATGTCGAACCACTTAATGCCAGGACTAAGGGAATTGTTAGACACCACACCAAAATTTACAAGTCCGTATTAGTAGTTAATATATGCGGCTGCTGGATCACAGGAGCATCCAACAGCCGCATATTCTATTCAAGAAGTCATTTTCCAATAGCCGGATATTCTATTCAAGAAGTCATTTTTCTCCCTTAATTTAATAACTATCTATTCGAGGGTGGTTAAAGTAACCTTCTTATCTATCTTCATATTTAATCGTTATACTATTTAAGAATAACCTCTCGTCATCTTTACTGATAATAACAGCAGCTTCAATATCTAAATTGAACAAGTTAGATTTTAATTATTTATTTACATAAGTATCTTATACTTGCGTAATCTGTTTTCGTAATTACGAACCTATAGATTAATGCGTACTGAAAAATCTAGAAGGCTGGCACCATGTCTATAAACCATTTGTCTTTTCTAATTATACGTGCTGTTATTTGTAAGCCGGTATAATATATTCGCATCCGACCGGATTTAAAATAGCTTGTTGTTATAAGGGTGCCATAATACTGTTCTGCGTTTAAAATTTTAACATCGTGACGGCCATGTAAGTGACATTTGTCGACGACCACTTCAACTATGTCGTCTATATTCATATCCATTTTTATTATATTACTATTTAATTTTAGATATGAGTGTGTTACCTCTTATATTGCTACTAACTAAGACAAGTCATCGTTAAACTTGTATTTTTATAGGTAAATAGCTTCTGCCCGCGACTTCGTCCGCCTTAAATTCGTTTATCGCGGATAAGGGTATTTTTCCGGGATAAAAAGTAGCCTACTCCCCCGGACTCAAACTATCTCCATACCAAATTTCATCCAAATCGGTTCAGCGGTTTAAGCGTGAAGAGGTAACAGACAGACAGACAGACACACTTTCGCATTTATAATATTAGTAGGGATTTGGAATGAAAATGCAAATGTTTTATAGGTTATTATTTATTTACATAAAAATCTTATTTTCTATACACCACTTATTCAAACATGAAACATTTTTTAAAGCGGATGTATTAAAATGATAAATACAATTCTGAATATCGGATGATTCCGAATATTTTACATTAAGCGTTTGTAAATTAGGACAATTCATATCTTCCAAATTATATACAGTATCACTTTCTGTTATCTCCTTCAACCACCGCATTTTCTCGTAGCCTTTAGTATAAATATTTTTATTTTTACAGAGTTCTAATATTAAATTCTGGAAATTGGCATACGGTATATAGCCCTCATTTCACAACATCCCCCTGTTTTTTTCTATCCATGAAACTAATGAACGTTCTTTTTTAGTTAAATAATAAAATGGATAGGGCGGTTTAATTAACACAACTAAAATACTCTTATTGCAAACAATTGCAATTTCCTTCGAAATTAATTTGTTAACATCGCTTTTAAATCCTTGGACGTCCATAATTATACTCATGATAATTTTCGAACTATGTTACTCAAAGGCTTATACTCAATAAGACGATCGTTAATGATCAGACAGTAAGCCGTTGTATTATCAGGAATATCCACTGAAGATTCTAGTTCTAAACGAACGTTGACTGGGCCTGTCTTCAGAGTATCATTTTGTCTCGAACAGTCAATAACGAAGAGCGGAGCTGTTTTCCCGAATGTAAGCAAATTAAGCAGGGGTTCGGCGCCTGTGTTGTAATGCGACTGCCGAAAGTTGGCGTACATTTCATATAATATACTATACCTTTCTTCATCAAAGTTTAAATGTAGTGAGTCATATGGAAAATATTGTGAATTTAAAAATAACTTTATATTCGTTATATTGCAATGATCAAACTGAGATGAACTCCTCGTCTTGCTTAGTTTTCTATCAGTTTGTAAGCTAAATATGACGTATCTTGGTTTTTCTAACTGAGAAGCAGTTTTGATAGACCATGAATGTTTCTTTGTTTTGGGTAAAAGCGGGTATTCATAAAGATCCCAATTTCTGAAGGCCATTGGTATGGCTCGATCATTTTGTAAATACTTAAGCAGAGATAATCTATTACGATCCGAGACTTTAAAATGAAGGACACGCCATTGTACCTTCTGTATGTCTATTTCAACGTTATCTGTTTTATCAATTGTAACACTATTTAAAGCTGAGTTACTTCTTTGAAGTATGAGTTCATGTCTACAATTAACAAGTATTTTGTTATAATCTTCAGCGAAGCCGAGTAGTTTATTTAATGGTATAATAACAGAAAAGCGACCAAGTTTCCGGGGTCCATTTAAGTTCCAGCCCCATAATGCTCCATTTTTACTTTCTCCCTCGTTCATCGAGATAAGAGATTTAATCGTTGTTGTTATTCCAGCATTTTTGACACGGTCTATTTCAACACCATTGAGTTCGTATATCTTGAAATAAAAACAATATCGGATTATTCGTAAAATGACCTTCTTTTGATATTTTTTTCCCTGCTGCATCTATACTGAATACGCTTGCATTGCCTTCAATGAAGATGGAGCTAGCTGATGGTAATACATAAATATCTTGCTGATGAATAGGTATCCTGATTTCATCATTTTCCTTAAAGCTATTATTGTATGGATTGTAGGTGTGAATCTCATAGCTTTCAATAGAATGGTCTTGTTCCTGCGGGTCCGTAATCTGTAGCATTTTTATAATTTTATTTTGAAACCAAGAGACTGAAGAAATTTTTTATTAATTTTAGATATGCTTTTTATTTTTCCCGCACTTAACTGTCTTCTTCCTTTGAACACGGGGAGTGGATTATTAGATTTTTGTAAATTGCTCACTCTTTTATTGAAAACATACATATTCAATTATATAAATAAGTAATGCCTTATTCTACACGCTGTTGATATAGTAATGTGCTACTTAGTTCTATCTATTTGACCTTACTTACTCAATCATGCCATTGATCTCGTTTTCCGGAATGATTTCAGAAACTGAATACATAAATGCCCGCAATTGTATAGATTATTTCTTTGCAAATTGTCATAGTTATACTGTATATTAGGCCCCACATATGTTATAAATTCTTTAGGTGGTTTTAAGTTACCGTAGCTGTCGAAATATTCTATGTAGTCTTTGATTTTAGCATAGGCTACCTAATGAGTACCAGAATTTCTAGATGAGTCTAAATTAATAACTCCACATTCTATGAGCCATAGAACTTCTGATAATTCATCCCTCATAAACACGCCGCGAAAATAAGGTATACTTTTCGAGTGCTTTATTATATCAATGTTAGTTAATGCTCTTTTGGGTAGCCTAGTATCTAGTTTTTTTCATTTGAAACATAGATGCCTAAACCGCTTTTGTAGGGTTTGAGATGTAATCCTCTTCCAATACACATAACCTCCATTTTCATATTATGTCTTTTCAATTCTGCTAGCTGCTTTTTTGCTGAATTATAATGATTAATAGCTTTAGTGATGCCAGCAACACCTCCAGGTAAACTTCCTGTAGCAGATAGGCCGGCAAAAATAGGAATTAGTGGTAGAAACCCCCCAGTTTTAGGTAGAGGTATCACTCTCGGTATTTTCTCTCTCGGGAATTCGGAAGCTAATTCTCGAGCAGCTGCATATGCTAATTCGGCTAGCATTTTTTTGCATTTGGGCTTAAGTTTATGGATATGTTTTTTTGTACGAACGACGATATAATTAAAGGTTTTTTTCAAACCAACGCAGGGTTTCGATGTAGAGGTTATTGGGTTTTTTCGTTGACTTTTATATCACTGCTATTATTCCTTAAACTCTTCATTATAACAATATATTATAAAAAATAAAAATGTAGTATGATACAATAGTTGTCCTTATTGACTCGATACCTCCATTGAAATGAATGTTAAATAAAAGAAAACCAGTATTTAAATACTTTTAGTTATGTAAATACCTACAAACGATTCGTATGATCTATCCAACTGTTTTCACTTGAAGGCAACCCCAACCACTTTACGTGTTACTTTATTTCCTTTTCGTCTTAAAACTATTTCAACGAGATATATTTCAGGATGCAAAGTTTTTTGTATTTCTTCCGCGTAAAATACTCCTAGAATAGGTCTAGACTTCTTATGTTCAAGCAAATATGTCGTAGGATTAGTATGTTGAACCTTCGTTATCTTAAATATTTCTGTAGACCAATTAGGAGTAAAACCTTTTTCAAAACAACCTTTATATTTACTTATTCTAACAAAATCACCTACATGAAATCTCTTACACTTTGATATTTTCGTAGATCGCGCGAAAATGTATCTTTGCAGAACTGCAGCTTTATTATCGTCGTTAATTGTTGCAGGAGGTCTTCCTACAGTTCTATGAAAATTATGATTGTATTCGTAAATTTTACTATGCAATGTGCCGTCGATCCATCTATAATCCGCCTTTAAACTAAATTCCTGATAAAGTTTATTTTTGAGAGTTCTTATGAATCTTTCCACAATCGAAGCTTTCTTATTAGAATAGGTGGAATAATGATTAATGCCGTATTGCTTAATAATTTTTATAAATGTTTTATTATAAAATTCTTTACCCATATCAGTTTGTAAATTTTAAGGGAATCGTCCTTTCGCTAAATGTGCTTCAAATTGATTAGACACGACTTCTTGAGTTTTTTATTTGAAAGGAAATGCCCAGGCAAATTTTGAAAAACAGTCTATAACGACTAATATATATTTATAACCTGCATTCTTATTTGACAATGCTTGCATATCAATCAAATCTGCCTGCCAAAGATCATCTATATCTTTCAATATAACACTTCTTCGAGGGAAGTTCACTCTAACATTTTTATGAATTTCATTAACGACGTCGGCTTTGCTCATAATTTTTGTTCAATGTTCCTTAAAGTTCCTTTACAGCGATATCTCTTTCAATTTTTTTTATACGATCTTTCAAAGTAGTAGTTAAGTTTTCGAGATGCGCGTTGTGGACTTCCTTTAAAGAGATTTCTTTTTCAATATTTTTCAAACGATCTACTAAAGTAGCTGTAAGTTTTTCTAAGTGCTGTGCTACGTCCAAAATGCAATTTATGTACTCTTTACTGCTATCTTTGAACACTACAGTTTTATTAACAGATTTTGTTCTAATTATTTCTATTTCCAGAAAATCAATATTTTCTGATTTCTCTACATTCATGTCTGATGGTCTTTGAACCACTAAGTGTGCTAATAATAGTTAAGTCGTTTTTATTATTTTATTATACCAGCTTCCTTTAATTCCTCGATAGTTGAAATAATTTTATTGTCATGATTGCTATTACCGGCACTTTTAGAAGCAATCAATAGTTTCAGTCTTTCGATTAATTCGTTCGGATCATCCCAATAAACATAATCTGTGTTACTTTTATATTTTTTTAATCCTGGCAAGTATCCACCCGTTTTTAAATTTGCCAGTTGTTCGGAAAAATCCTTGTTACAGTCATTATGTTGTAAAAATAAAGGTTTTATAATCTGACGGTATTTTAAACCTTTGTCGCCTTTCAATCGACCGCTTGGTTTGAAGTCTTGTTTGTGCGCATTAGTATTTATGAGTATTTCTTTATACTAAATTTTATCCTGATCTGTTACTAGTTCTAGATTGGGTTTGTTTCGCATTAAAAGCTCCTTTAAACCTTCGGTTAATTCATATTTTTTATTACTAATAGTGATGACATACTTTTTCCCCACATCAGGTGCATTATTTGTAGCAGATAGACAAACAACGGTGTTCCCCATCATAAGCTTCTCATTTTCGCTACGAATTCCGACCGGTACATTAATGTTATCGTATATATTTAGCATGTCTTCTTTTTTTAGAGATAATAGTGTATCGTTATCTGAGTTTTGCGAAATTTTATCGTTATCATCGGCTAAATCATAATATTCGGAATGTTTGCTAGAATCAGCTTTGAGAAGATCTCTAAAGTTGCCAAATTCAGTAGAAGAGTCTAAGTCTGAGAGAGAATCATTCTTATTTATACTGTGCACGATTTTCATTTAACAGTTTTTCTAATGTTCTGTTATAGGCTTAATATGTTACTTTTAGTTATGTAAATACCTAGAAACGATTCGTATGATCTATCCAACTGTTTTCACTTGAAGGCAACCCCAACCACTTTACGTACACTTTATTTCCTTTTCGTCTTAAAACTTTTTCAACGAGATATATTTCAGGATGCAAAGTTTTTTGTATTTCTTCCGCGTAAAATGCTCCTAGAATAGGTCTAGACTTCTTATCTTCAAGCAAATATGTCGTAGGAGTAGTATGTTGAACCTTCGTTATCTTAAATATTTCTGTAGACCAATTAGGAGTAAAACCTTTTTCACGGCCAATAAATACCGCAAAAACATATACATTCATAAAAAATATATACAAATAGGGACCTACACGTTTCACTTTTATGAAACTGTCTTCAATCAAAAGCAGTACATTCTTAAGGTGCGTCCACACTTGTATAATTTGCTTGTATCCGATCACCGAGCCGTAGCATGACTGCGTATCGCGCTGCTTGGACGCTTACTGTCGGCGCGCCGATAATGCCGCACTCTTCCGATACAAGTGTGTGATACGCGTAGCAAATGGATTTCGAGTGATCGGATCGGCGCAACGTTCAAACGCGTGACCGTGACACGCGATCATGTTACGCGACGATGATCTGATACGGGCAAATGATACAAATGTGGACGCACCTTTACGAATTTATTGTATAGACTAGCGGCCACCCGCGACTTCTTCCGCCTTAGATTCGTTTATCGCGGATAAAAGGTATTTTTCCGGGATAATAAGCAGCTTGTGTCTTTCCCCAAAACTGGATATTATACTTATTTAAATTTGAAGCATATTACCAAGATTTCAAGTTCCTAGCGTAAAAAATATTTACTGTCCATACAAATTTCCATCCCCTTTTTCGTCCCTAAAAGGGATGAAATTTGACATACATTATAGCAAATTTATCCTATTCTGATATAAAAGGTACATAACTGGAAAGTTTCATAAACATTCGTTTAGTCGTTTTTGAGATTAAGTGGAACATACATACATACTTTCACGTTTATAATATAGTAAGGATGTACAATTTCCAATGTTTAGCACCGATAAGTTAAATAAGTCATAGCGATGCAACGCGTCGTCGCGCAAGAAAAATCTCTGGATTGGATAATCTATTCCTATCAAACAGTTACTCCCGACTTTTTCCAATAAAAGCTGAATATCTTGGAGACGAGTACTCCGATTTTCATCAAACAAAGCTAAGTTCTTAGTACTTGGGATACAATTATCTATGACATAAAAACACCGCACTCAAATCAGTCCATCCGTATGGGCGCTACGATGCCACAGACGGATACACAGATACACAGAGTCACAGACACATTAAACTTATAACACCCCTCTTTTTTGTCGGGGCAAAGCACAGCCTAAACTACTGAAGGTAAGAACATACAATTGGAAGACCTTTTAGAGACATAAATGCACTGTAACTGTATTTTTTTTTAAACTCAACCCATAAGGGAGTGAAATGGAGAAAATTGCATCTGTATGAAAATTTATCACTTTGTAATGCAAATGATTCCAACGTTTTTATAGATTAAATGTCTGTATTCGGTGAAGGTAGCTGCAAATACAAAAAGAGGCCAGGTAACAAAGTGTTGTTTTCGACACTGTCTTTTATTAATGTATTAAATTTATTTCAAGCCTTTGACAAAACCGTAATATTGCCAATGGTCGGTAGTCATTTTGTACCAAATTTGGCAAATAACTAGAATTTCTAAATATTTCAATGCCAAAATTGAAGTGGATAATCAGTACGTTATAGTATAGATATCTAGTATACCTCAAAGTAATTGCTAACGTACACTTACAGTTTATTTCAAGCCTTTTGACGACACGTTTGTCTCTGTGGGTCAAACGGCCTACGAAGCTGGCGGTCCCGGGCTCGAATCCTGGCCAGAGCAAGTGTTTGTGTGTTGAGCACGAATGTTTGTTTCCGGACCTTGGATGTTTTCTATGTATTTAAGTATTTTGTTGCCTAGTACCCATAGTACAAGCTTTGCTTAGTTTGGGACGAGGTCGATTTGTGTAAGATTGTCCCTAATATTTATTTATTTGACAAAACTGCAAAAAGTAGTTGCAAATGGTCAGGTAGTCTAGTCATTTTGGTAGTATTTTTTGCAAATAACTAGATATTATCAATTTTTCAACGCCAAAATTGAAGTGGATAATCAGTACGTTATAGTATAGA
Organism: Hedya salicella; assembly: GCA_905404275.2. Lineage (NCBI taxonomy): Eukaryota > Metazoa > Arthropoda > Insecta > Lepidoptera > Tortricidae > Hedya > Hedya salicella. Next base: position 32,952,041 of record FR990097.1, read on the forward strand.
TATTGAGTATACCCCAAAGTAATTGCTAAGGTACTTAAAAATTTGTATTGTAAAAATGAAACGTCTGTACATTGAAGTTATTTAAAAAAAAAAGTTATGATATTATATTGATATCCACCTGGGGTGCAAATGCTGCAACACTCTGAACTACGGCACTCTCCCTGGTTTACTCCTCTGCGGAATACTGCTCAGCAGTGTGGCTAAATAGCACCCATACCTCCGCGGTCGATGTCCAACTGAACCACACGATGCGTCTTATAAGCAGCTGCCTCAAACCAACTCCAACGTTCTGGCTACCGGCGCTCAGTCACATCCTCCCACCAAGCCACCGTAGAGAAAGGTGTCTCGACCATGAAATCGCAAAGATTCATGCGAATGAAGACTTGCACATACATCAGGACCTCGATGCACTTAAGGTCCTCAGACTGAAGTCCCGAAAACCCCCTGCGTCAAAATTTCATGGCCTCGAAACAAGAGTAAACCTGCTTCATTCATGGACAGAAGAATGGGACAACAGATCCCTTTTTAAAGACTTGTTTGAGTATGATCCTAGGGCACGGCTAATAGGTTTTGAGGAGACTCGACGGGTTTGGTGCCTTCTAAACAGAATCAGGACAGGCGTTGGAAATTGTGCCTCTCTATGGCACAAATTAGAATGGTGTGAGTCAGCGGAATGCCAGTGTGGCTGCCCAGATCAGACAGTACACCACATGGTCTTCGAGTGCCCTATCACCAAATTTAGTGGGAAGACGGTGGATCTCAAGACTCTTTCGACGGATGCAGTTGCATACCTTAAATCTAACATTTTAATAATTTAAGTGGAGAACTTAATATAAGCCATACGATATAAATAATGTTACTGAATATAAAAATATTTTTCTTGGATTGTTTTAAAGTTTGTACCTATATATGTGTCGTTGCGGCTTCATCACGCCAAAACGGCTAAATGGATTTCAGCTATTTTTGTTACACATGTAGCTGGGGATCTACAGATTGTTATAGAGAAGTTTTTACTTGGCTATAATGCTCTGGTGAAAAATAGAGGATTATGATTTTTTTTCCGCTGACGAAGTTGCGAATGTTGCGATCATCAATACTAATAAAAAGTTGTACAAATGAAATGTCTGTACGTGCACTAATTTTCTTTTTTTATGTCGTCTAGTACCCATAACACAAGCCTTATTGAGCTTACCATGGGACTAGTTCGATTTGTGTAAAAATTATCCCGTAATATTTATTATTTATTATTATTATTATATGTCGTTGCCGCCAAAACTGCTAAACGGACTTCAATTGTTTTTGGTACACGGGTCACCTGGTCATCCACAGATGGTTATAGAATACTTTTTATCAGACTACGCTCAAGAAAAAAAAGAGGGTTATACCTTTTTTTTCATCCGCTGACGAAGTAGCGGGCAGCTTCTAGTGCTAAATATACAATTTACACAATGCGTCTTTTGTGATCCGGTCCTTAATATCAACGGCAAAAAGCGGAACGTAATAACCGCCAATGGATTCAGTTGGTGGTTGATACATTTCCGCCTTTCGCCGTCGGTATCTGTCCATTTGTATTAGCCACGACAAGGACTGGACAGAGTTTACTCGTGAAACTTGCTTAAGAGGGTTTTTACCTGCCTAACTGGTATTGTCGCATATATTTAGGGTTTCTTTTGAGATATGTGAATGTAACTTGAACATGTTTTCAATACGTTTTCGGTGCATAGTATAAAATTTCATATTACCTCAACTAAAGCTCAAAAAATTAATGTTCATCTTTTCTATAACTCGTTTTGTAACAAAATAAAGGCAAACGCGATGAATATTTCAATTAATCGTAATATAAACGCTATGATGTATATGGAACATACAATGATTCATGGCAGTATCTATATTTAAGTAAGAAACCATTATTTATTTAAACGTGCCTCATAAACCGAAGATAAATTCCATGTTTAGGTAGACATGTTTTCCCCTAAAGTCATAAGAAACCGAATTTATTAATATTATACCAAGATCGCTCGCAACTTTTATTTACACACTTAACGTTTTAATAAATAATTTACATTAACCAAACTTTCCCTGAAGTAGGTCAGCTGAAAAGATCAGCCTCTTTACGCGACTTCGTCACATACACTCTCACATTAATTACTCAAACGGCCGAACATCCGGAGGATATAGGTAGAACCTAAGAAATTAGTTTGGCCAGTCGGTGTTAATTGGCAATTACGTGTAATGGCGGCTCGACCTAAAATATCGTGGTGCAAGCCAGTATCGGCAGCGTGGGCTAAATAGATTATGCTAATATTGATCCGGAATCGATAGGCCGGTTGTGAGATGGTCTAATGCCTAAGTTTGGGAGAATATATTCGGGTAATTGAGATGATGATGACGGGACGACCGATTCTGTTTTTCATATGGATCAAATTTCTATATGTGACTCAATAATCACAAATAGAGTGGGTACTCCAAAAGTGAGAAATAAAAGTTAAAGTACGGCATGCCAAGCACTGAAAACACTTCATACTAATCGCTACGCAAGTGTGACGTTATTCTTGAGTTAACATACCAAATTTGTATAGTAAAAAAAGGAGTCGGACTCGCCCATGAAGGGGGAACAGACAGACAGACAGACAGACATGACGAATCTATAAAGGTTCCGTTTTTGCCAATTTGGCTACGGAACCCTTAAAAGGATTCAGAAAAAAACTTTAAAATGTAATTTTGAATTAAAAAAACCGATTTGCTCCCGGTATTAACAGTAACTTGCTTCGATCCTTAGCAGATGTAAGGCATCGTGGAATATTTTGTCGGTGGTAGCGCAGGGTTGATCCGTTCGTTTGTTCGTTCGGCCAAGAAATTGGTCGACCACTTTTGAACCTAGACTACCACACATTTACATTTTTAGGGTTTCGTAGCCAAAATGGCAAAAATTCGTCCGTCCGTCCGTCCGTATGTCAAGGGCATTTTATTCAAAAGTACAAGATGTACATTGATGAAATTTCGAGTATAGGTGTCTTGTATAAGCTGCTACTTAGTTTGATAGTTAAATAATAAATTGAATATATTAAAAAAATCTATGGGTCAATTACTTCATACATGTAACCAAAACTGAAAAATTTCAAAGGTTTCAATTCTTTTTTTGATTTGTTGGATATTTTCGGAGATAATTGCTCTGTAGCATAAATTGTGCCCCCCCCCCCCCCCCCCCCTCCCTCTATTTTCCGAGCGGTACGACCAAAAAACATGAAAAAAAAATACAAAGATAAAACTTAATAATTACTTTCAACAAAAATAGTTTTCAACATGATCGGATATACGTTTTATGAGTTATTGCCAAGAAACTGCGCTTCTCAGCAAAAGGACGTAAGTGCTGTGGAGATACGCTCTTTTGCAAGTGTAGTGCATTTTTTGTATGACCGACTGCGGAACCCTACACTGAGCGTGGTCCGACATGCTCTTGGCTGGTTTTTTTCTCTATGCCATGAGATATTTACGTTAACCGGTTCGTTAAATGTTTATTGTACGTTGTACGCTATTGAACTCCTCCGCTGGCTACTTGGGCTGGGTTTAAAACTATTCCCAGTAAGTCACGTGTCCGTGCGACGCGGCTCGTGATCGATCACGTCCGCCTTATTAGCAGCATTTACTTACGGTGCACTGCGATATACACGTAATATACGAAGTACAGGCCAGGAAGCAAGGGATTGCAGGCGATACGCTTATTCTATTTTTAGGGTTCTGTACCTCAATCGGAAAAAACGGAACCCTTATAGGATCACTTTGTTGTCCGTTGGTCCGTCCGTCTGTCTGTCAAGACCCTTTATCTCGAGAACACGTGGAGGTATCGGTTTGAAATTAACACCATACAGCTTTATGGTCCCTTGAAGTTGTGAAAAAATCAAATTTCAACATTAACTTAAATAAAGATACGGCCATTTATGTCGCAAAAAACGTTTATTTCGACACTCTCAAGGGACTCAAAATGGTAGGGTGCTTCCCGTTGACATAGAACTATGAAATTTGGCAAATAATATTGTGACATAGTACAAATACAAAAATCTGAAAACTATACATTTGTAATTAAATCCTAAAAATTATAGTCTTTTTTAAAAGACGTAACTATGGACAGCCCGGTTGCGTTAAGTTTGCACCTTATTTGTATGCAATGCTATAGATATCAGGTGCAAACTTAACTCCACCGGGCCGGGTAATATAGGGTGTTTGGTAACAGGATGCAAAGTTGAAAGGAGATGATAGCTTAGGCCATTTAGAACATTTTAAGCGATATATGTGTTGAGCAAATGTTATTAGTCTTTTTTTAATTTAAGTTTTAAGATTTTTCTGGGAAAACTCCGAAATTTCAGACTACATCGACAATAGTACTTTTTTTACTGTAGGTAGCATTTTTTTGTATTTTTTTTGTATTGTGAAACGTCTATTGTACACCATAAAATTATTTGAAACATCTGTGTCTAAAGAAAAAAAAACTACAGCGATTTAGAAATTAAATAACATGAAAAAAAATGATTTAAGTGTTTTCTAAGGACGGTAAAAAAAAACTAAAATAGCCCTGGTTCTTCAAACCATTTAAGAAACATTTTTGGCTATTGCCCTTTCATTTAAGCTATCAAACACGACTGTTGCTATCGTATCTTTAAAAATAAGCCACTTAAACCAACTAGAGAGCTAAAATGTTTCACTCTACTTGTGACGAATCTAATTATGATTTTGTAATAAAACATTGGTTCTTAATACTAAGTTGGTGTTTACCTGACATTTGAAATGTTTTGAAAGGGTTAAGTGCAGTGGACAAAACTGTCACATGCAATTATAATAAACAAAGGTTCGCGGTGGTGTGGAACAAAAGGGACCGATAGCGGCGGGCGGCGTTTAACAAAGATGACTCTAGCCGTTTTAGTATGCTTTATTGTTAAAGATAAACTGATTTGCTACTTGCGTATTTATGCAAAAATTACTAATTTAGTCTAATTACAGCTTCAGTTGCGGTTAGACGTTCATTGTGTTTTTATTCCCTTCGTCATCCAAAATTTACCGTTTCAAGTTGTACCTGCCGTAGGCGCTCCTTCACGTGTAATAACATGGAGTTTACGAACGAAGAATACGCCGACATTGTCTACATGTACTGCAGAGCTGACGGTAATGGAGCAATGGCTCGACGGTTATACCAAGAGCGTTTTCCAAACCGGAGGTTGCCTAATGTGAGAGTGTTTTACACCTTATTCCGAAGACTACGTGAAAATGGAATTGCTGGGCAACGTAGAGGGAACCCAGGACGTAATCGCCCTGATTTGGAGGACGATGTTGTACGGGCATTTGCAGAGGATCCGACTACGAGCGTCAGAGTGGTAGCTCGTAAACTTGACATGTCCATATGGAAATTATGGAGTACCATGCATCGCGAGGGAAAATATCTTTTTCCCGGCACCGGAGTTCAAGGACTGGAGGAAAGAGACCCTGCACGTCGAGTAGACTTCTGCCGATTTTTACTCAATGCTGACATCGAAGAGCAACGCTTTTTAAGAAGAATTTTCACAACCTTCACCAATGGGCTGATAAAAACAACAATCCACATTGGAAAAAGCAAAAGTCCTTCCAAAGAAGGTTTTCCCTCAACGTGTGGGCTGGAATAATCGGCAGAGTCCTTATTGGGTCACAATTTTTGCCAGATAATTTAAATGGTGTAAATTATTTGGAATTTCTTCAAAACGATTTGCCCGGGCTGATTGACGAGGACCAGCTGCCCGGTGCTGTGACATTCCAGCACGACGGTTGTCCCGCTTATTACTCCCTGGCTGTAAGGGAACACCTAAATAACTGTTTCCCTGACGGTTGGATCGGCAGAGGCGGACGAATCCCTTGCCCCGCTCGGTCACCCGATTTAACTCCACTTGATTTTTTCGTTTGGGGCCGGGCTAAGGAGCTAGTTTACACAGAAGAGGAAATTAATACCGTAGAAGAGTTGAGAGAGAGGATCCAAGCAGCGTTCGAAACCATGAGGGAAGAATTGACTCTCGGAACAACCACCACGGAAATAAGAAGACGGGCTCGTGCTTGTATTCGAAACGGCGGGTCCCATTTTGAAAAGGATCGATGATTGTTTCTTGTTTTTAAATTAAGTGTGGAAATAAATAACTTAACTTTTATGCTTTTGTTTGATTTGGTCGTAAGTAAAAAGAAATACAAATTCCCTCTTATCAGTTCAGGTAGCTTATTATCAAAGGTAAAACGGCTGAGTCATCTTTGTTAAACGCCGCCCGCCGCTATCGGTCCCTTTTGTTTCACACCACCGCGAACCTTTGTTTATTAAAATTGCATGTGACAATTTTGTCCACTGCACTTAACCCTTTCAAAACATTTCAAATGTCAGGTCACAAAATCATAATTAGATTCGTCACAAGTATCACAAGTCGAGTGAAACATTTTAGCTCTCTAGTTGGTTTAAGTGGCTTATTTTTAAAGATACGATAGCTACAGTCGTGTTTGATAGCTTAAATGAAAGAGCAATAGCCAAGCATGTATTTTAAATGGTTTGAAGAACCGGGGCTATTTTTTTTTATCGTCCTTAGAAAACACTTAAATCATTTTTTTTCATATTATTTAATTTTTAAATCGCTGTAGTTTTTTTTTCTTTACACACAGATCTTTCAAATAACTTTTATGGTGTACGATAGACATTAAACAATACAAAAAAAAAATACAAAAAAATCGATGTAGTCTGAAAATTTGGAGTTTTCCCAGAAAAATCTTAAAACTTAAATTAAAAATAAACTTATAACTTTTGCCTAACACATATATCGCTTAAAATGTTTTAAATGGCCTAAGCTATCACCTCCTTTCAACTTTGCATCCTGTTACCAAACACCCTGTATAATAATGTTAGGATTAGTGAAAGTTTGTACGGAACCCTTGGTGCGCGAGTCGGACACTTAGCCTGTGTTTTACTTCAGAATCATGGAGTATAGAACTAATGACAACCATTTTGTGCAATTTGTATATATCCAAAGTGTTCGTCAAAAAATTGGTGGCACCACTGTAGCGAGTGCATAAAATCAATGCTATAATAATTCCAAAAAAGTCAAGAACGATGCAAGAACAAAGATTTTGTACACGATTCAATATTTAAATTAAAAATAAAGAAATAAATATTACCCGACAATTTTACGCTAATCGAACTAGTTCCGATGGTAAGCTCAATATAAGGCTTATGTTACAGATACTAGACGACGATATATTTAATAGATATATTACTTATATATATATATATATATATATATATATATATATATATATAAGTCTTGGATGTTTTCTATATATATATATATATATAGAAAACATCCAAGACTCAGAAACAAATATTTATGCTCATCACACAAATATTTGCTCTTAACGGGATTTGAACCCAGGACCTCAGCTTCGCAGACAACTTTACTCCCACTAAGCTAAACCGGTCGTCAAAATATTTACATCAGAAGATTAATTAGCATTGAGTAGCATGTCGATCACAAATATTTTGTAATGGGTCGTTATCTTCATAGTATCTGCGCCATTGCGGACGGATTTGGATATATTTACCCATGTTGTTGACAATAATAGATCATAGTTTCACTGTCAAAACTGGCTGACCCATTTTTGTTCAAAGCCGTATTTGATGTATGACATCAAACTATTGCATAGAGATCGAGAAAAACGTAATTTTGCCGTTCAAGCTCTAAAAGTCACTGTGACTCTATCACGTTTGTTACTCAAGTCATGTTAGACGCAAATATATTCATACAATGATATTACCGTAATTTCGTCATACGTATTTGGTAATGTGAGCGCACATTACCAAATACATTTTGGTAGAAGTAATTTCACTCAATAATCAAATAAATCTTTATTCTGTAAGTAAGCCGCAAGGGCACTTTTACAAGTCTAAGCCTAGTCTACCGGCATTTCCCACGAGGAGATCACTGTTGAAAAGAAATCAGAGACAAGCCCAACAGTCAGTCATTCCTTAGAAATATTTCTTAACTATGACATTATTAGTAGCTTATCTTAAATTATACATTCTTAAGTATAAACTCAATGCGTTTTTCTCCAAGAAAACACGACAAAACTTATTAAAAAAATATATAATAGAAGAAAAGTAAAATATATATGCGTTCGATATTCTTTCTCATAAGAACCATGTCCCGGTAAAAGTAAATTATTTGGTGTCTAGTTTGGGCCATGCATTTTTGTCTGTTAAATAGTCATAATAGCCTTTAGATACTTTTTAAGGACTTTTTGAATTCTGGAGATGGTAATTTTCAAGCATCATCTGGTAACTTATTCCAAAAACGAATACATTGGCCAACGAATGTTTTAGCTACTTTACGAACGCGGAACAAAATTTCTAGTATTAAAATTGGGGATATATTAAGTCTACGTGAAATAATCTAGGTTCTTAATAGTATAAATAATATTCTCATAAATATATTGGGAGGCTACGGTTAAAATGTTGATGTGTTTAAAAAGTTCTCTTAAGGAGTCACGGGAATTCAGGTTATAATATATAGAAGGAATGGCTCTTTTTTGTAGCACAAATATAGTCTCTATGTCAGCTGTTTTGCCCCAAACCAGAATCTACCAATAGTATTTAACAATATAATTAACAAATCAATTCATCTCACATAAGTGTATATCTATCTATCAGTCCACTGCTGAACATAGGCCTTCTCTATTGCTCGCCACAAGGTGCAATCCTACGCAGACCGCATCCATCGACTCCCCGCGACCCTTACGAGGTCATCCGTCCACCTAGTCGGGGGCCATCCCACACTGCATTTTCCGATGCGTGGTCGCCACTCCAGAACTTTACTGCCCCAATGGCCATCCGTTCTCCGGGCTACATGGCCCGCCCATTGCCACTTCAACGATGTAATTCTATGAGCCATGTCGGTTACTTTGGTTCTTCTGCGGATATCCTCATTTCTGTTTCTATCACGTTTCCATTGCACGTTTCGTAACTCACTCACATACCTAAGTCACATACATAAGTAACTAACAATACCCAAAATAGTGACTAGAGTGATGCAACAGGCAGCAGGGGAGGAACGGATTATTCATACTAATATCGTTTCTCATTATTAGCAATTCTGCTTTATCTGAATTCCGCACAATATTCACCACATTCGCTACTCTGCACATTCGTTATTTGTGTGCAATAGCGATTTTTCCTCGCTCTTTTCGTGAAGGCTTGAAGCTCGCATCGGTCCGTAAATACTGCGATGCATCATGTTGTTCACACTCGATAGAAGTCTAACTAGAAACAACATTGTCCAGAAGCTCACAGGAACTAGCTGGGGAGCTACTGCATCTTGCCTTTGAACTACAGCTCTGGCACTGTATACTCAACGGCCGAGTACTGTGCTCCCGTGTGGATGAATAGTGCTCACGTCTCACCCATTAACACACAGCTAAACTACACTTTCCGACTCATAACTGGCTGTCTCAAGCCCACCCCCTCCCACTGGCTTCCTGCTCTCAGCCACATAGCTCCAGCACCCCTTAGAAGAGAAAGGAGCCTTAACCGAGAAGCCTTTAGAACTTACAGCAGCCACAATCTGCCGATTCACGAAGACCTTGCAGACTTCGGGCTTAAAAGGTTAAAGTCCAGGAATCCTCCAGCACTGCTGATGTCCAACAAACAGGACCCCTGGAGCTTGGAGGAGGCATGGCTTCGGGAATGGGAACCTCATAAAGATTCTTTGAGCCCCTTTACATTCTCGCCTCAAAAACCGCCGGATTCACAGAGCCCCGCCGACTCTGGATCGCCTTAAATCGACTGAGGACGGGAGTAGGAAACTGTGCGTATCACTGGCACGAATGGAGCTGGAGCCAGACCTCAGCCTGTATCTGTGGACACCCAAATCAGACCATCGATCACATAGTCACGGAGTGCCCCTTAACTAAATACACAGGCCAATTAGACGATTTCAAGGACCTCTCCCTTGCAGTAGCTGTCTACCTGAAACGGGCAAAATTCTGAAGCGTTCGGTTTTTTCATTATTTTAATTAATTCGACTTTTTTTCCAAATTCCAGTGTATATAATGCCATACGATAAATAAATAAATCATGTTGCTCTGTACGTCCAAATGTCACAGATATTTTACTCAAAAACTATGAAATGGATGAAATTTAGAGCAAAGGTGCTTTATATGAGCCGCTACTTAGTTTGGTGGCATTCCATATATATAAAGGAAGTAAAAAAAAACAGCAAGCATGTACTATACGGCATATATTTTGACAGTTCTTTTAAAAATATTTTTAGTTTTTTAAGCATTTTTTCTTTAGGTGAATATCAACGAAAATAATCGCTCTGAAAGTAACATAAATAGTTTGCCTAAAAACTATGGAAAAATAAATAAAGAATCACAAAGGTAACTCTAAAGAAATCCTTTAAATGAAAGTTATTCTCGACATGATATGAACTTATGATAGGTCAGTACATATATTTTAAGTTATTGTTGAACAACTGCGCTTCTCATCAAAATAACGTGAATTAGTACCATGGAGATACGTTCTCTCAATGGTGCATTTTTTCACGTTGTATTTTTTTATCTGTAGTGCATTTCTTTGTAGTAACGGCTATGGAGCCCTATACTAAGCATGGTCCCCCATGCTTTTGGCCGGTTTTTGCAAACAAATATCAAAACCAAAATGAAACTTAGCACGCACTTAAGTCTACATTCAAAATCTGAAGTAAATATGGATGAACTATGGGTTGAAAGTGTCCCGATTTTGCACGTGTAATACAACCCTCGACGCGAACTTGGTTGACAGACTGCCGCTCAAAGTAGACGTTTGGCACCAAGATCCTCCCGGAGTGATAACATTCTCCACTGTTGATTGTTAAATTATAAAACAAATTCCAGTAGGCATGCTTATTATTAGGTGACCAACGTAGTTGATTGTCTTACATTTAGTATTAAAAAAAAAATGAAATAAACATGATCGTGTGTGGATACAAGAGCTGAAAAGACGAATAATAGAAATAAATGGAAGAAGAAAACATGTTGACCCTACATAAGGGGGATAAGGGCAGAGATGATGTGTGTGGATACAAGGACTGTATGGATGTGGTGGAATTCAGATTGTGCAGAATTGCGAATTGAAAGAATCGCAATTGTACACAAATTACGGCTGTGCACAGCGCGAATCATCAGAAGCCAATGTGTATAAATACTATTGTGCAGAATTGCAAATAATTGCGATTAGGCAAAAACTATATTGGCATGAATGGCGGAGCGAACAACCTACGTGTTTTTGCTACGTCATTCCTTCGTAAAAAGTCACTGTGAATTTTTTTTACGACCGATCACTGTGATTTTTTTCATTGTTACATTATATATCACCCTCCTCTAAACCTGCGGTCGCGCTGTCGTGGACACTCCGAACTTCAATTTAAACTTCGGCATTCGATTTAGGGTGCAATATGTACCTTGTATCTTAACAATTAGACAGTACAACAACAACCATATTTGAGGACAATCGAGTTCATATTTGAATAGCGATACCAAAAGAAGCAAGTTTTTAGGGTTCCGTACCAAAAAGGTACAAAAGGAACCCTTATGGTGCGACTCTGTCTGTCCGACTATTAAAGCACCATATGTCAGAAACTACTTATGCTAACTATTTGAAATTTGGAATATTTATAAACACGGTCAGCCCACGTGTATTGCATAGGAAATATTTAAAAATATATTTTTATTTTCTAAATAAACGACGAATATGACGGGGGGGTAAAAACTAAAAGTCTAGCTACTGGGTTAAATGTAGTATTATGTAAAAGGGCTGCACCTGCACATTTTCAAACAATTTTTTAAATATTTTTATTGCGATTAGTTTGTAACACGGCTAGCTGGGCACAAGACGCTTTTAGGGTTTCAGGTTCAATAGGCCTGAGAAGTGGACTGTAAGATTTAGAAAGGGGCGCCTTATACACATCCACTTGCAAACAAAAGTATATCAATACAAACATATAGTGACTAGGATATGTACAGAAACAACATAATTCTCCTGAGTATTCTTTATTATCACATTATTTGTTCAAGCTTCAAACTTACATTGACTCCTTGGGTCTTAAATCAAGAACAGGCTACCCCGTGTAAATTACACAAGCATTTAAAAAAAATGACCTTGGATGACTAAGGAAAGTGGAGGTCTTAGTACCTCCTATGCTAAGGTTTAACGGATTCTATTGATGGCAGTAAAAAAAAGTATGTGTGCGAGTCGAATTCTACTATTAAAAAATTTGGGTTATGTTTATCACGAGCACTCTCATGTGGCGTTTCAGGAGATACTGAGAATGAGAACGAGCCTGCTTGGACATCCAAGAACGAGGCGGAGACAGGTGCGAGACAGGCGCAAGGCGAGCGCAAGTGCACCCCGGAGGACCTCTTCGTCTCTTCTGATCGGCAGTATCGCCTACACTCTCGTCACCGCGAGATCACGAATCGGCAATCCAGCTATTAACCCGTATCATAAAAACCCATTTAAATGGGTTTTGTTTTATAGTAGCCTTTAGCCTCGGGACTGCGGAGGTAGACAAACGTCAGGCTTAACGTTTCCAGAAAAAAACGGAGATTGCAGACTTTTACGAGGGTCGCCCGCTCGGAGGAGGTGTCTTAATTTACTTTTGCGGGAACATTCTAGACGCTTCCAGAGTTACGTAATCAATGCGTCCTGTCGCCGCTTTACTTCGCCTTTACGGCGACATTCACCGCATACTTATTCCTTGGGACGCGGAACGAAATGTGACGAAGTCACAGGTCCAGAAAACTCCAAATTTTACATGATATGATATACTTCAATTTAAGCCAAGAGCAGAAATTACAAAACCGACGCCGATCGCGGCTGACACCCCACTGGGGCCCATAAGGAGACATTTCAAGCATTCCACCTTTTAAGGTGCGCTCGCTTTGACATCTATCAAATCAGACTAAAAAAAAAACCAGGAATGCAAAACAATACCAGTTAGTGTTTAAACAACAGCGAAAAATCCTTAGTATTTTATAATGTACTTTAGAGAATGAAATTTTAATGAGTGAAAATTAAACTATTTGTTTTAATAAACTGCGAGCGCGCATCAGTAGCGCCATCTAGACAGCAACATTTCAACCTTCCACTCTAGGGTAACCAGTGTAGAAAAAAAAAGGTATTACAAGTTTTTGTTTTATTAAGGAAAATGTGAAAAAAAACACCATTCCCCCTTTACCTCCGAAGTTTACCAATCGATTTTTTTTAAATTTTCACAATTTGTATTAATAAACATAAATATTACACGAAAATTATAGCCATGTCTCTAACTAGCTATTTTCTTTAATTCGCAAAAAACCTATTTGAGCAACCCGGTTGCTATAAGCTTGCACCTGATTTGTATGCAATGCTATAGATATCAGGTGCAAACTTAACTCAACCGGTATGGGTAGTAAAGTTGGGGTTAGTAAAAATTCGGTATAGTGTCGGGTCAGTTTCGATCTTGGGTCTGTATCGAGACTATTAACGGGCTTTTGTGCTGAGGTGTATAACCGTCCATAGAATCCTTCGATCTCTCTCAGAATCTCAGTTTTGGATGAAACAATATTGCCACTATTGGTCCTCAGCTTAGTCAGCTGGCTTTGTCCAATAGACAGATCTCTTGCGAACACTTTAGAGCCTTTTTTCCGCTCAATGGCATTTTTGATACAGGTGGTGTTGAAATGCCTCGTATCGCGTCTGAGAGATTTGGAGATCTGTCTGTATACTGCCATATCAGCTGAGGAATGCAGTACCATTTCGCGTCTGGTGTCTAAGAGTCTAAGAGTATCGTTAGAAATCTTTTTAGTTTTATTTGTGCGTCGGGGCTTGTAAAACTTAGTTCCGACGGCATGGGCAGTTTCCACCAGCCCGTTATTGATATCGTCCACAGTAACGCAATCTGCTAGGCATTCGAAACGATTTTCAAGCTGGAGCTGAAAACTTTCGGGGTTTTGGATATCGTAAGGGGTTGGACGGAGCGTTGACTTCATCAATTTTGAATGTTCCAGTGCAGTGTTCAGATTCAACGTGTTTCTGACCATCCTGTGATCTCTACCGGTTTTCACCCTGTTAATCACGGAGACATCGTTGAATATTTGCTTTTTATTCGAAATGATGAAGTCGATCTCATTTCTTACGGAACCATCGGGACTAATCCAGGTCCACTTTCTGTGGGGTCTCTTCTTAAAGAAAGAGTTCATCGCATAGAGTCCCTCTTTTTACATGAAGTCGACCAGCTGCTCATCATTTCTTCATTTGCCCAGCTTTGCGTTAAAGTCCCCCATGGGTTCCGGAAGTTCCATGTATGGCTTTGGAAACATCCTCATACATGGTCTCCAATTACGTATCAGGGAGTGCCGAAGTTGGTGCGTAAACCTGTATCACCTTCAGCGAATATCGTTTGGTAATTCTGAGTATAAGGTACGCCACCCTCGCCGACACACTCCCGAGACAAACCACGTTGTTGACGAGATTCTTGTGGACGATGAACCCGACACCACCTTGGGACAGTTGATCGCCCTCCCAGAAATAGAAAAGGTTGCCAGACTTAAGGGTTAGTGTGTCCTCCCCCTCTCTACGGACTTCTGATAATCCTATGATGTCCCAACGAACCTTCTCTATTGCTTCTTCCAACTCGTCAATCTTCTCGTCGGTCCTCAAGCTGCGTGCGATGTATGTTGCCAGGGCCAGTTGTTGTTTCTGGTAGCCGATAACACGCCTCCGGGGATTCTTTGCTCCCCCTGCTCCGCCGCTGGCCCAACCGCTACCGTAGTCAGGAGCGGCAGAGCTACCGGAGACTGGGGGCCGTTTTCCTTTTGTGCTTTTTATCATAGGGGGATTTGCCCTAATCGCCACGCTGGGCAGGCAGGTTGGCGATCGCAGAAGGTTGATGGTATGGTTGGTGATTGACGGCGCTGCTGCCCACCGCCACCATGATTTTTTTTCTTAGTCGCCTCGTACGACACCCACGGGAAGAGATAGGTTGGACCTATTCTATGCTCGACACTATACCGAAGATATCCCGGACGTCAGCCTGTATGAGATTAGAATGGCTCTGAAACAGCTTAAGAACAATAAGGCACCGGGTGATGATGGAATTACGACTGAACTTCTGAGAGCGGGTGGAAAACCAGTACTCAAAGTCCTTCAGCAGTTGTTCGGTTCCGTTATACTCGAGGGCAAGATGCCTGAAGTATGGAATAGGAGAGTGGTGACATTGTATTTCAAGAAAGGTGACAAAACCCTATTGAAAAACTACAGGCCCATCTCGCTCCTGAGGCATGTTTATAAGCTGTTCTCCAGAGTCATTACGAATCCTCTTGCGCACAGGTTTGATGACTTCCAGCCTCCCGAACAAGCCGGATTCCGAAAAGGTTTTAGCACCATAGACCACATCCAAACGCTGCGGCAGGTTATACAGAAGACCGAGGAGTATAACCGGCCACTATGCTCAGCGTTTGTGGACTATGAAAAAGCCTTCGATTCGATCGAGACATGGGCTGTGCTTCAATCCCTCCAGCGTTGGCGTATTGACTATCGATACATCGAAGTGCTGAAGTGTTTGTACAGAAACGCCACTATGTCAGTCCACATCCAAGACCGGAGCTCGGAGCCAATTCAACTGCAGCGAGGAGTAAGATAGGGAGACGTCATTTCTCCGAAACTGTTTACTGCTGCGTTGGAAGATGCCTTCAAGCTACTGGATTGGAACGGACTTGGCATCAACATCAACGGCAAGTACCTCAGTCACCTTCGATTTGCAGACGATATTGTGGTCATGGCAGAGTCTTTGGAGGAATTAAGTGCTATGCTCGAAGGCCTCGGCAGAGTCTCCCAGAAGGTAGGTCTGAAAATGAACATGGACAAGACAAAAATCATGTCGAATGACCATGTCACACCTTACCCGATAGCTGTCGGAAGCACTGCTCTCGAAGTTGTTGACGAGTATGTATACCTGGGACAAATCGTCCAGCTAGGTAAGTCCAACTTCGAGAAGGAGGTCAATCGTCGAATTCAAATCGGCTGAGCAGCGTTCGGGAAGCTGCGTTATATCTTTTCGTCAAAAATACCCCAGTGCTTAAAGACGAAGGTCTTCGAACAATGCGTGTTGCCAGTGATGACCTACGGTACTGAGACATGGTCGTTCACAATGGGACTCATAAGGCGGCTGAGAGTTACGCAACGTGCAATGGAAAGGGCTATGCTTGGAGTTTCTCTTCGTGATAGAATCAGAAATGAGGATATCCGCAGAAGAACCGAAGTAACCGATATAGCTCACAGGATTGCATCGTTGAAGTGGCAATGGGCGGGCCATGTAGCCCGGAGAGCGGATGGCCGTTGGTGCAGTAAAGTCCTGGAATGGCGACCACGCATATAAAAGCGCAGCGTGGAACGGCCCCCGGACGGATGACCTCGTAAGGGTCGCGGGGAGTCAGTGGATGCGGTCTGCGCAGTCTGCGCGTTCAGCAGTGGACGTCCGTGGCTGATAGACAGATAGATATATAGTAAAAATTTGTAAGGAACCCTTGCTATGCGAGTCCGATTCGCACTTGGCCGGTTTTTATTTTTAATTAATCCGCTACTCAGTGTTCTGCTTTAAGAACAACTGTCGATTCCATTCTTTCTTTTATGGTAATTTGACACAAGTGTTATTTAATTAGATAATGGTGGCACTGGCTTGTAACAAAAAGTGGTACAAATTAAACATAAACACGACACACACTGTAGCCGCCGGTGCCAGATGATATGACGAGAAGAGGTACTCGACGACTATTTGATGAAAACTTCGATATTGTGGACTGTATTATATATTTACTATAGGTTGACTGGTTTACAAAGAGTAGTGCCGCGGTCGCAAACAGAGGTGGTTAGGTTAAGATGGTAAGAAAAGTAATGTGTCATGATTTGCATGATTTAACTAAACGGCTAAGTGATTAGTAGTAGGGATGAAGTCGTATGTGGACCAATGTTATTGGCCCATTTTAAGAAGACCCCCGCATACTAACTTCGCCTCGTATAAACGTTTCGACACTGCTTCGCAACGGATAAAATATATATAGAAAATAAGGGTTGCGTTCGCAACATACTCCCCGGCGTTGAGAGAACTCAACAAAAAGTTAAAAAAATGAATGCAAATTATTAATTAAGCAACGATTATGTTTGAACGCCTAGTGGATGTCGGTGAAGCTGATGACGTTGTCCGTCGCGGCAGCCAACAGGAGATGGAGAGTCCGCTTTCTCTGATGAAGTCCAGCGACGCAAGGTACAGCTGGTTCTACGTAGAATGCCACCTTTCCTGCTGGAGGAGAGTGACGTATTTATGAGAAAGGTGGCTCCAGAAATGTTATCAAGTCTTTCAACCCTTTGGAACCTCTCAAGTCGACTAATGATGTTTCCTTCCGTCACCGATTCTTGCCGGTTTGACAGAAGCGAGCGTCCAAAAAGGAAATGATAGGGTAAAAACAAAGAAAGGTTAGAAAGAAGGATCTGCAGGTAAAGGTCTTATAAATCTGGAATTAATAACACCTTCTATTTGTATCAGGCATTATTCTCATATGTTAAATTGGTAAAAAGAGTATATGAACATGATATGAATTAATTTTTGTCATACCTGACTACGATAATTTATGGTTACCTTTAAGAATAGTTGCAAGATCATGAGGATTTCAAAAATGCAATACCGTAGGAAATACCGAGCATGAGGCTTCCCGCGTCGACTAAAGAATGGCTGAGAGCAGCAAGAAGCAATTTCTACTCTGAAAAACATACAAAGTTAAGACATACGTATGACGTAATTGTTTTGCTATCCTTCGTCTCACGATGAACTATCAGCACTGCCTTGATATAATAATCTAAGTAAAAAATTTAATGCATATGGGTCATTAATAGACAGGTCGCTCATTGTTATTGGAAATGGTTAGGTTTAGCCTTGAATATAATGCAGCGAAAGCATTTGTTTGCAAAATACGAGCCGAACCTATCAGTAAAAGAATAAGGTTTTTCGTGTGCTAATATATAGTTGAGACAGAGTGAACAACAAGGCGATATATATATATATATATATATATATATGTATCGTATCGAAAGATCGTTTCGTCAATAAACAAATATTTGTAGGTATGTATAAAATAAACATAAAGAAATATTCTATTGCACATAAAACATCAATTAATTCTAAGCACCTTAGACGCTTGACGTCATGAGTGTAATAAGATTTGTTAACTTTTAAGACGTAGGTAACAAATTGTAGGTACCTACTTAATATAATATTATTATTTCAGTAATTAAGTAGCCTACTGATCGCAAAAAAACGGTTGCATGACAACAATATGCCGTTGTCCTTTGGAATCATTTCCTGTTACGTATGCAAGATTTATTAATAAATAACGATTTTATGTACCTAATGTTAAGGCGTTTTTATATTATGTTCTATAAGCTTATATGTATATGATTAAGATTAGCATAATGACCATTGAATTATGATAAGAGTGACAAGTATGGTTACTTACCTGTGATTAGTAATATATATAATGGAAATTTAATTAAATAATGTAAAAGGTGTGCTACATTCTACACTCATGATTTGACGATGACGTCATCAGTCTTCAGATATCGTGACACTAGACCAGCTGGGCCGTGCTTGAAGGGTACATCGTTCCACGTCTGTCCGCGAGTGCTGTCTTGGATCTTACTCACATGGTTACGAACGAATCGTTTATGACGGTTAGATGACCCTGCCAGCCAGCCCAACATTATCAAGGAATACGACCAAAGGTAATTACGATCAACCTTCACTTTTGACGATATTATGATCTTTGTCCAGAGTCTTGCACCCAGCAAGTCTCCACAAAGTTTAAGCTGAGGAGAAGCTGCAAGTACTTTATTCTTTGCAGCTATAAGACGGAGACAAAAACGTAAACTGCTTCGCTCCCGTTTACGCGTCAAATGTACGTGTTTAAAATTACTTTTACGCGCCAACCTATTTTCTGAAGGTAAACGTAGGTCTGATGAATTGGAAGGTAATTTAAGAATATGGTCATCTTGCTCATGACCAGTATTGTTCATAAAGCATTTTGAGTCTTGTTCCCAGGACTGAGTAAGGTTCGATTCCTCTTTGTGAGTGACAAATGAACAAAATGAATTGCCAGTATGTATGGGCATGGACCCGGTTACAAGCCAGCCTAATTTAGACTCCTGTAATCGAGGTTTACATTTACCTAAATTAATGAAAGAGGGACCCAGGACGTCTCAGAACACTTCCGCCCCAACAAGAATGTCAATAGCAGAAGGCTCATAAAATGATGGGTCTGCCAAAATGATGCCGGCAGGAATAGGTATATGCGTTACATCTATATGACAAGACGGCAACGATTTACTAATCTCCGGCAAAACAAAGCAGCTTACGGTTGTCATATAGTCAGTATGGGGTGACTGGATCGTGACGTCACAGGACTCTGAACTACGTGAAAGTTGATTACTAATACCTATGATCGTGGTTCCCGCGCTCCGTGTTGTCAGCCCCAGCTGTCCACACAGGTCTCGCGTCACGAAGTTTGAAGTACTCCCGTTGTCCAACAAAAGACGGGCGTGACGAAGTGATCCGTTCACGTCGCGCACTTGCACCACTGCTGTGGACAGTAATACGGACGACTTAGTAGGGGTAAGCTCGTTTGCCAGAATGTTGCCGCTAAAATGAACTTCTGGAATCGGAACATCAGTATTGCTAGATGCCTTATCCACATGCTTGTGTAAAAGAGTATTATGTTTTTGTGTACAGTATTTACAATGAGAAAGTTTACACTGTGTTTCGTTGTGTCCAGGACGTAAACAATTTTTGCACACAGTATAACCATTCATGTTATTTATTCGGGAATCCACATGTAAATCACGAAATGCTTGACAATTAAATACGAGTAAGAAATGCTTTTGTTTACAAAATGGACAAATGACAGGTTTACGGTGATTATTATTCGTAGTTGTAAGGAAAATATTCGATTTGGGCGTTTCTGAATGTGTATGTGATGCATGTTTTTGTTTTGTTGATTTGTTATTCATGTTATTATTATGTATGGATTCCAATAAGTCTGCCCTGCAATTAAGGAATTTAATGTATTGTTCTAATGTAGGCGAACCTGTTAAAAGGTTTTTATGTTCCTCCCACTGTCTGTAAGTTAACATATCTAACTTTTTGGACATGATGTAAATGATTAAAGTGTCCCAGTGGTCAGTCAGTTCACCTAGCGTAGACAGTGCACGCAAGTTTTTTTTAGTTACATCCACCATGTTTCGTAACAAAGAGCTTGATTCATGTTGCATAGGTTCAAGGCTAAACAATGCTTGGATGTGGTTTGTAACCAACATTCTTTGATTGTCAAAGCGCTCGGACACCAACTGCCATGCTTTGTGATAATTATCCCAGCTAAAGTCAAGACTTTGAATGACAAGAGGGGCGCTGCCTTTTAATGAAGCACGAAGATAATGGAATTTACTTATGTCATTAATTGAAGTGTTATTATTGTACCGGATGACCCCATAATTATAGAATTATATAGATTTAATATAGGAAATGAAATATCTAAATAACTTATAAGCTAATAAAAATATAAATTATTCGATAACTTCATTTCATACCTTTCCATCTAACCCCGATGGAAAGCTATGAAATCATTACTTTGACTTAACAGTCAAAGGAATAACTCTTATCTAATCAAATATCAATTGTATGAAGCCCATAAGGCGATAAAATGCATAGTGGAATAATGTATGTAAACTTTCCACAGGTATTGCACAACATTTGCAACTATACCATAACATTGGTAATTTTCCATGAAAACCCAATATGTTGCACAATAATTGTTAATTGTAATTCTCAGAATTAATAAAATTACCCCCTCCCCAACCAATATACGGCTCAACTATAAAAGCCAAAGCTAATTCAATTGACAATAACCCCACTATATGTGGCATACGAATGGGCGCATAAATATACAAATAGTCCCCATACTATTCATGTCGTAACTACAAGTTATCGGTACTACTTACTAGCCTTTGAAAATACTTACAAGAAATAATCGTCAAGTGAATTAGCTTCAGTCAGATAGATATCATAGTTAAAATAGGAAGCCTAAGTATTGGTTTAGGAACGGGATTTCGTTATAAACTGTGACTTTTTATTCTCTACTTCACCTACACTGCTCTTAAAGCTATCGAAAGGGGTTCAGACTGCTTTTACAGTCCTCAGTCTGCACAATTATGTATGAGTGAAAGATACGTATCTCTAAATCCGAGCCAGTCCTGATAGTCCCCGTGAAAGTATCCCAGGTCGATTTTGGGAAGACGAACGAAGTCATGTCGACCTCCTGCACACGAGTCATGCCCGGTGCCGGAGCCCGACCCACTCCGAGCGCCGCTGGATTGCAAAGTTGGACTCAGCAGGTTCCGAGCAGTCGAAACCAAGGCATAGTACAGGCTTTCAAACTGCTCCCGCTCCGCGTACGCATCGTCGGGTCTCTCGGATGATATTTCGATGTCCACCTGCAAAGCATCATACTCCGGGTAAACTGATTCGATTTTTTCCAAACGACACTGCATCTCCGTAATTTGCAAGTCACTTAATTTTTCACATGATTTTATAACACTTACGTAATTATTAAATTGAGTTACTTTTGCCTTTATGCTACCACGCTTTTTAACTAATTCTTTTAAGTGTGCATCGGCCATCTTGAGTAAATATAACTGAGGTTAACTATGACCGGTAGCCGATACTTAATGCGAGCGATAACAAGCTAATGGGCGTCTAAGAAATGCAATAAAAACTAGTATAGGTAGCCAGATGTGATGTGGGTGCTCCTCTAAGATAATTTAATATAATCGATGTGCGATGGAGACGGCTTCGTGTAAGAAAGCAGTTAATAATGTTAATGGTTACGTTTATGTATAATGTAGGTATAAGGAATTGTTTTAAATGAATTGCAATGAATGATTTTGATGAAATTGATGTAGCATTAAGGTAATGATTAATGCCTGATACGTATAGCACTCTATTCTTAATTCCGAGGATAAGTGGAAATTAAGAGGAAAGAAAGGAATTGGAACGGACTCACTCTGTTTAGTGCTTTTTCTTCAGGCGATGCGATGTTGTTGCAATTGTCCACGCTGGTGGATATCCAACGAACGTCCTCCTGATGCCGGTGAACGCTGGGAATCCTGGTTTCGACGTCTGCCGATTGTTCTTCCTATGTCGAGGAAATTGAAGACAGCAACGACGACGGTTGCGTGGATAGATCAAGAGCCACTCCTGCGACGATCTCGAAGACAGCCAAGTCTACTCTCTGTCTTGATGGTGATGAAGGACTAATATGTAGCCGCCGGTCCCAGATGATATGACGAGAAGAGGTACTCGACGACTATTTGATGAAAACTTCGATATTGTGGACTGTATTATATATTTACTATAGGTTGACTGGTTTACAAAGAGTAGTGCCGAGGTCGCAAACAGAGGTGGTTAGGTTAAGATGGTAAGAAAAGTAATGTGTCATGATTTGCATGATTTAACTAAACGGCTAAGTGATTAGTAGTAGGGATGAAGTCGTATGTGGACCAATGTTATTGGCCCATTTTAAGAAGACCCCCGCATACTAACTTCGCCTCGTATAAACGTTTCGACACTGCTTCGCAACGGATAAAATATATATAGAAAATAAGGGTTGCGTTCGCAACACACACTAAACACTAATAAAAGTCAAACACGTATACAGGATGCTTTTTTCTAAATGTTATGCACCTTGTGTAAGGTGTACATGCCATACTCGTGGAATATAATATGTCGACTATGAATTCTTGATTTTTCACATTATACCTACTCGTACCTGTCGTCACGAGAAACATACTATCCACTCGTAAAATGAGTGACAGTATGAAATAATATGATGATCTTGAATGATGCTGGCATATAGTTGTGAAGGACTTTGAATGTGGACAACAAGATCGATGACTTCATGATGATAATAATGATTGTAAAATAAATTATTTTCCTTTTGTAAAGTCATGTTTTTTCTTGTGTTGGCTGTATTGGTCCTTCAAGCTTTACGATTACCAGCAGATATATATTTATCCAGCCTAAACAATTCAACCGCAGTTAGCCAAGACTGCCCGATTTTACCAGAACGATGAACTTCAATCTAATTACCGACAAACTTTTAACGCTTTGGATCCGGAAATTCTAGTGAAAGAAGCTATTAAAATAAAAAAAACCCTAACTTTATTTTCCGTACACCGTGCCACAGAAAGAGGCAAAAGCAGAAACACGTTCACTATTCACCAACTAATTAGGAGAATTCAAACCATAAATAAGATGAATAGCTGGCTTTTAGAAAGTCGCACTGGTTCTTTACTATTTTACATTCGGTAGTTTTCAAAAACTGTTTACCTTTTACCGTTTTACCGTCTTGTCCATACAAAGCCGTTGGAATATTTTCCTCCAACTTTTCAACTGCAGTGCCACCTGCATTCATTAGGCAACGGGAGTTTTGTGTATTTATAAAATACTGCTACAGAATTATGGCCAAACCACGAGGCAAGTTTTTCTATTGAACTAAGTTTTAGAGACAAAAGTTTGTCGTTTATACTTCGGGAAACCTTAATTCCTCCAAAATAAAATGTAGCCTATTTTACTCTCCGGCTTGTATTAACGCTTCATTAAGGTGGAACCTTATTATAGCGGCGTGAAGCTCGGGATATTCCCATTTTATGTGAAAACCGTATTGCTGTCAACCATATGCGAGACATGGAATATCTCAAAAGACATCTCGCGTTGGCTGCAAATAGATTGGCTTCCATCGCCAAAATCTTGGTATACCTATACTAATACTAGCGCGATATTCAGCTCTAAGGATGTTGTTATGAGACTTCGCCGGAACTAGAGATGGACTGAACCTTGGATTGGAAGCCCTAAGGAAAATGCAAGCGGGGCCATCCAAAGCAAATCTAGCGGCGGACTATCATTGCTGATACGGAGGTTCTGGGAAGATTTGGAGCGAATTCCAGAGCAATGCTCGAAACCAACATAAGCAGTAAGTGACATCAAGTAAGCCAAATAAAATACACATCCGCAATCAAATCACGCCGCGTGTCTCTGTTTCTACACCAGTGCAGTTCCACCTTTAATATAGAAGGACAAGCCAATACACACACAATACATTCGTGTTTATAATGTGCGGTAAATTTAGGGGTTCAAATACCCTTATGGAAGCGTGGTTTAAGTATATTTTTATTGTTCTTAAAATTCTCGCAGTGTTCTCGAAGACAATAAGCTAGCGTGCCGTAAATGTCTTTTATTATTCCCTATCCTTTGTACTAAAGATAGACGTTTACCTTGTTGGAGTGTCGATTATATTCGGCTCCATGGGAACGTTTTTATGTTACCTACATAATCTCTTAGTCTGCAACAGTATAGAAACAGTGCGATTGTTCAACAGTAGGATAAGACATCTTCCTAAATGAATGCATTCGTATGATGGTGACGGTATTTTATTTTTCCAACATTTTGTAGTGTTATTCCCAAGTATTCCAGGTTTTGTATGTATGGTTCTGACCATAATCTCAGATCAATGGATTATAGTTCCTTTGCTGTTCCGCGAACTAGTGTCTTTGTTAGATGTGACAATAAATTGTGCTCACATGCGCATATTTTCATGCAGTTTCAATAAAAAAATACGCATGCAAATACAACAAACCAACACCAAACAGGATAATCCTCGACACGTGTTTCGCCTCTCTACGAGGCATCATCAGGAGATGCAGTAGATGTTGACGCCGTTTTGGACAACTCATTTCTCGGGTGGACGCCGGACCGTCAACATCTCGTCTCGTCAAACACGTGTCGAGGATTATACTGTTTGGTGTTGGTTTGTTGTATTTGCATGCGTATTTTTTTATGGAAACTGCATGAAAATATGCGCATGTGAGCACAATTTATTGTCACATCTAACAAAGACACTAGTTCGCGGAACAGCAAAGGAACATTGATCTAGTATGGAATTCCGCAAAGTAACGCCTGAATCTATCAATTATTCATAATCTCAGATGTTTGGCAGATGAAACTAATACATTTTAGCCAATTTCACGTTCTTTTTTTTTTCACTAAACGACAACGTTTGGTCCAGTTAGTTGCACAAGGGCCTACGAAGCTGGTGGTCCCGAGTTCGAATCCCGGCCAGGGTATGTGTTGGCGTGTTTAGCTCAAATATTTGTTCCTCGAGTCTTCGATGTTATTTTTATTTACATGAGTAATTATTGTTGCCTGGTTCCCAGTTTTGTGTACGATTATCCCCTGATATTTATTTTATTTATTTATCCAGTGATATACGCAACCTCTATAGGTCCGCAAATTTTCAGAACTCTTGTAACAACATGCCAACGTACATTTGTTAGAAGACCTAATTCGAAAATGAAAATGGAAATGAAAATGTATCAATAGCATACAGTAAAAATATTCATTGGTATATGCCGATAGTTGGTACTCGGTTCATCGGTCGGTACTCCACTATTCCATCTCCTAGCTGCTAAGCACCAACGGGCTCAATGACAATACCTACTTATCCATCGGATTATTATGAGAGCTTTAGTATCGCAACCAATCACCAGGTGGCGCCACGGTGACAATAGTGTCAACACTATGAGCTGTAATTGGTGAATTTTAACACATTCATCTCCTCGCACAATCATACATTATATTTCCTGAACACACAATCTGGGGACTGTACAGCTACACACATAATTCGATTATTTATATTATATTATACTGCAGTATCATTATTCCAAATTTAAACTCAGCAAATCTAGTCCAGTTAAGACAGGAAATATACATCAAAATAACAGATTGTTCGTACTCCGAAAGCGGTGTTTTAACTGCCGCGGCAGCCGGCAGCCAGCCTCATTATGCCGGTCTGTTCCTAAAACAATTCACTCAATACGAATGGGAATGTAAATTTCAGGACTCCCAGATTATACGTGGAACGTAAAGGATTATGGGGACATCTATGAATAAAGTGAACTAGTGTGTGAAATTTGGAATCCTTTGGTATTTATTTACTGAATAATTTTATAAATGTCTCATTAAGTGGGGATGATTTTTTTAATATCACAAAAGTAAATAGGTCAGAATTTTATGATAAAGTAAAAAAACTAAAGAGGTACATACTCTATGTCTTTAACTGAATTAAAGACTTAAATGGACTAAAGTATTTTCAGATATGGATACAAAGATCAAATCGCAAAGAAAAACACGATGGTTCTCGCACGTACGTGGAATAAGTGTTTATACTTCCTTGTTACTTTTAAGTTGAGTTAGAGAAGATAATAATTCAGCTCACCTACTAGCCCCGATGCAGAAAAGTTCGTCTAGTACGTCAACAGCAAGAGTAGATGTTAATTTTAGTATTTTGTCGCACTTAAGTAACAATACTGCGATAATAAGGATGGATTAAAGTATTGAGAGTAACAAGGATCTAAAATGATCATCTACTTTTGCTGTTGACTATACTATACAACTATCATATTTATTACATGCTCAAATCAAACAAATTAATATTTACTGTAGTTTATTTTCATTTTAATATAAATTCTATAAACCATTTATTTTAGACAAAAAGGGCTCTTAAAATCTATGGACCAATTCAAATTGTGGTCTCCAACTAACCTAATTTTTTGACTCATAGGCTCGAAGCAGAACTGTCAGCATATAGCCATGCCGTGTTGCTTTCCCTAGTACCTAATGGCCCCTTTTACGCCTGTCGAATTCGTTACCAAAATAGTTAAAAAAAAAGTATTTCTTCTGCTCATAAAAGTGGTATCCTTATATTTTAAATCTGTTAGGGTGATATATTATACTGTAAAATGGAACTATTATAATACTAGTATTAATCGGTATCGAATTATCATCTAAAACTGATTATTTCCTTACAAATGGAAGAACCTAAAAAACTTATCAGTGTAGCAGATGGGAACTAGTGCGTCGGGGCTAGTACACATGCACATAATTGTTTTTGTCGCTAGCTGTCATCACCGAACAGTGTGGAACTGACCTCACCAACTTATTGTCGTTGCTCATATTGTAAATACGAAAGTGTTTTATTGGTTTATTCTTCTTTCATACGACAGAATCAGAGTGATGTTCCTACATATAGAGAGTGATCGATTCCACAGGTATAGGGAAATAACTTATTCGAGGAATTTAATCACCTTGGTGTTTCAAGGTATAGAAATAGATGGGATGTTAGTTTCAGTAGTTTCAGGTACTGGAAATATAGACACTGTGGCGCTACAGAAGCAATAGCGATGCGGGTCACGTATTTGTTTGCGTTTGCCTTCGCCATACATGGCATAGAAATGAATATTTCTGTGAAAACTACTGCTCGACATGGCTTTTCCATGTTATTTCTTTTTGGATATTTCATTTGGTACGGTCAGCGACGAAACTAGAAGATAATTCTGGTATCTTGTTATCGTAGCCACTAACAACGATTACTTACTCATGTAATTACCACCATATTATTATTGATATTAAAACCTTAACATATAGGTATTTACTTTTTATTTGATACTAGCGGCCGCCTGCGACTTCGTCCGCCGTAGATTCGTTTATAGTGGATAAAAGGTATTTTTCCGGGATAAAAAGTAGCGTATGTCTTTCCCCAAAACTCGATATTATACAAACAATGTGAAGCATATTACCACGATTTCAAGTTCCTAGCGTAAAAAAAAATATTTACTGTCCATACAAATCTTTATCCCGTTTTTCGTCCCTAAAAGGAAAGAAATTTGACATACATTATATCCTATGTCCTATTCTGATTTATAAAGTACAAAACTGGAAAGTTTCATAAAAATTCGTCCAGCAGTTTTTGAGATTAAGTGGAATGTACATACATACTTTCACGTTTATAATATAGTAAGTATACGGATAAGGATAAAGTTGTACATATACTCATTAAAATTAACAAAGAGATCTTTTTACAAGCTTTTATTTAACTTACAATATATATTTTTTTTCTGGTGGGATCTTACGAGTTAAATATGACTGAGCAAAATTTTGGTATACTTATGTAAGTTTAGTGACAATGCAATATTATGATACCATCGAGCTGATCTGATGCTGGAACAGGAAGGTGGTCATAGGAACTCTTTAATAATAAAATAATGTGATCCTACCGAGTTTGGGCTCTTTAGACTCGTCTCGATGAGCTGATGGATGTTCAAAGAAAAGTACAGTCGGCAATAAAAGCTTGTTATAAGAGTTCAATTTAAAATGTACACTTTTCTGAATTTTGCTCTTTCAAAAACTATATTTCGCTTATTTTATTTTTTCAGGATACATCAGGTTAGCACCTGAACTACTTTTATTATGTTCCGTTGAATAATTCACATTAATAAAATATTAAAAATAGTAATAGGAAAACCTCCTGCGGAAAATGACCGTCGGAAGATCGATCACGAACAATGAAACCGAATATAGCCGCTCTTAATAAAAAATCGATATAAGACGTAACCGTTTTCAATGTTTGTACCTTCATAGAAAAGCTAGTTTTTAATAATAGACACTGACTTCTCTGCCTGCATTCTTCTCGCCACTTAATTTCGACACGTTGCTCGGTACATTAACAGAAGCTACCTGGTATGTTGCTTTGTGTAAAATTCGAAAAAAAAAATTTTTTTATACATAATAAATCAATATTGCAGTGTAAAAGGTCCCTTAGAGTTACACAAAAGTTAGTGTCAAAGCATAGCAAAGTTTAAATTTCATCCATGACAGGACATGCAAACACATAGCTTAGTGGTAAATACTTTGCTTATGGAATGTGAGGTCCTAGGTTCAAATCCCAATAACTTACTTATCCGATTTTTCTTTTTTCTTTGTTTACTTTACTTAGGTACTGTATATTGCTTACTTTGGTAAATAAAATATCTATTTGTGTTGTTCTTTGCCAATTTTTAACGTTTCTTCTGTCTTCTGAACGTACAGAAATTCAGTGCACTTGACATTTTTAAGGAATTCACTCTACACTAGCGGCTCCTAGTTATGACTATAAGCGCGGAAACCCTCATTGCGTTCGCATTTCCCTCTTTCACAGAATATAAAATGGTTCCTACGATATTTTCCTCGCATTACGTTTGGCTTCAAAGGTAAGTCCGTAATCAGCATTCAAATAATTCTCGCTTCAGGAAGACCGGTGGTAAATCGACTCTTCGGCGTAGTTCATAACCCCAATAATGACCTGTTCGTACGAAAACGTGGCCCTCAAATGTACCAATTTACCCTTTCTGCAGGCCCAGGGCATCTCCGGGTAAAAGAGGCCATTCCATCTCCGGTATTATGGGAGGGTCGCGGTGTTTTTAAACGAAATACTTCAATGGCTCGGCGTCATGGCTGCTTGTTTTTTTTGAAATCCAATTTCCGGTGAAAATAAGGAATGGGAGTCCGTGTGAAGGCTGAAAAGTCTTAACTCGGATAGCTCCCACGTTGATCAAGTACTTAATGTTTTTAGTAAAATGAAAATTGAAAATTTTTGCTTCGTTCGCGATTTGAACCCGCATCTTCAACGGCTCTCTAAACTAACAAGAACACCTTACTTGCGAGGCTATTGTAATCATGCCAAAAGTTTCAAGCAGTTCCTTAATTTTTAATATGCGTTAGAGGAGCTTTGATTTAATATACCGATCCCCTTGGCAGACCTGTCTGCTTCAGGAAATAAAATAATGTTCCGTGGATTTATAAATTATGTTCGTTGTGGAAATGACGCATTGCCAAACAACAATAGGTACATATTTTTGAGAATTTGTTGTCGAGTTGATATTATCGAGAAAACATAAGTACCTAATTAATGGCTTGAGTCGAATTTTGCTCAAGTACGTACAAAATCCTAAATTTCATATCATTCATTTCAAGATTTTAATGATTCTTACGTCAATCGATTTGTCTTAACTGTCGAAATGTCACTGAAGACATGAAAAAGATGAAAACTCAAATTGGCGATAGTGAGACGCCATATTGTGAAAAAGAAAAAAATTAAAATCGATGTACTATATCGAGTGGGGTATCAATGAATAGGGATTTGAAAATCAATATGAGGTTTCTATAATCATTTTTAATTTGAAATTACCAGTTAGGAACTATAACAATTTAAAGTTGGTTAGCAAGCCGCTCTCCAAGTCCAAGCTTCTCAATAACCCCCACGATGAAGATTGCGAAAGAGTCATTCCATGGGATTTCAACAAATCGCGTGTGCCGCATGATTTTTAATTTGAATAAAAAAAATTGAGGATATACTTCATGGTGGCAGAAGTACTGAACTACTACCAGTTTTTTTTTTATCTTTTATTTTCCAAGTTTTGTCCATTTCCAGTTCACAGTGGAGTCAAATTCCTGCTTGTACAAAATCAGACCTAATTTTTTTTCTATAAAAGGTAACGAAATAATTATTACTTCTTTTGATTAGGTAAGAAATGTGGATAATATACTGTATGACAAAATGTATCTGAATCAACTACAAAAAAAATGGTGACCACCCGAAATGTACACCTGATTAGTCAATTATTGCAATTTTAAATTGATTCTTGTGCCAACCCTGGTGCATATCAAATATTACTTTTTGCTGAAATATAAAGTACTTGCCATGTTCATCTTGTAAAAAAAATATAATTATGTTAGAGCAACTACTTCTAATAGAAAAATGTGAGTGAAAATTGAGAAATTCGAAAAATGCTCATGTTTGAGTCAAAAAAAATCCATGTGGAAGACAAAATAAAAATTTGATTTTAGTCAAAAAATATAGCTGATATCTTCGTTAATTAGATTTAGAAAAAAAAGTTTTGTTATTTTGCCTATTTTTTAAAATATATTTTTTTTTACATGCTTCTATCTCATACATTTTCGCTCTTGTTGTATTTAAGCAGATTAAAATACATTACGACCTTAAACTTCTAAATATGTATGAATTCAATGGAAAAATATTAAATAAAATCCAGGTGATTGAAATTTACTTTATATGCATATTTATACAAAAAAACATTATTTGCAAACCCTTACTACTTCAAAATTTTCTGAAGTTGAATAACGTCGCACTTTTAATTCATTTTGAGAAATGGGAGCGAAGCTATGATAAGAACGTGTATTTTTTATGGTCCTTGTATTTTTAAATCGCTCTGATAGATATACCTCAGCTACTTCGACATCTGATTTTGAGACGAAAAAGAACTTGATCCCATGAATTTTAGTGACACAAAACTCGTACATAGCTTCAGGTGATAAAATGTTATCACTACCTGTGATGCGTTGCAGGCTAGCTTTTCTAACCAACCGCTTAATCGTGCCTCCAGCACCATCACACGGGGATTTGCCGTGAGAGGTGGCAAAAAAGTTCCACCCTGCTTTTAGTCCGAAATCATCGTAATGATGACACAAGTTTACAAAATTCTTCTTGTTCTTATATTGTGCAGCTGCACCATCACTAAAATAATGTATCATTTCTAATTTGTCATATTCTTGTTTTAGGCATTCAAGCAAAATCTTTTGGAAAGCGAAAAATGATACGGTGTTGTGAGTTAAACAATCGCTGATAATACAAAATGTTCTACACTGGATAACGTTATCTTTTTTAATGTAAATAACGAATGGATGCAGCGTGGCTTGATCATTTGTCCAGTGAAATGATTGCACTTCGTCTTGTACCAAAAAAGTGAAATTGAATTGTCAAATATGTCAATGAAATGAATACTTCTTCTTGTCAGTGATATATAACGAACAGTCAACTATTAATAACACAAGTACTTACTACAAAGAGTTTGAACCACTTAATTATCTCCTAGATAAATACTGTCTCCTATTATAGAACTTCGATAAGGATTAATGGACCGTTTACTTATGTTCATATTTTAGCCATGTAACATGCAAATAAAGCTTGTTAACAAGTCAGGAGGCATCTGTTATTCACTACACAGCTAAATTAAGAAACATTCGCAAGTGATTCACAATCCCTGTCAGGTAACAGTGCATTGTCGAATTTCTACCCTCATTAAATTTACAAATGAAATTATTGCCATGTCAAAAGATTTATTTAAACATGAAAAGAGTAAATAATTTCCGTATGACCAATTACCGTCCCATTTTTATTAATTTACAACATAAAACATTTTGTATCGATATTTGTAAAAAGTAGCATGTTCATAAAATCATATTTCAAAAAATAGGCAAAATAACAAAACTTTTTTTTCTAAATCTAATTAACGAAGATATCAGCTATATTTTTTGACTAAAATCAAATTTTTATTTTGTCTTCCACATGGATTTTTTTTGACTCAAACATGAGCATTTTTCGAATTTCTCAATTTTCACTTACATTTTTCTCTTAGAAGTAGTTGCTCTAACATAATTATATTTTTTTACAAGATAACCATGGCAGGTACTTTATATTTCAGCAAAAAGTAATATTTGATATGCACCAGGGTTGGCACAAGAATCAATTTAAAATTGCAATAATTGACTAATCAGGTGTACATTTCGGGTGGTCACCATTTTTTTTTGTAGTTGATTCAGATACATTTTGTCATACAGTATATTATCCACATTTCTTACCTAATCAAAAGAAGTAATAATTATTTCGTTACCTTTTATAGAAAAAAAATTAGGTCTGATTTTGTACAAGCAGGAATTTGACTCCACTGTGAACTGGAAATGGGCAAAACTTGGAAAATAAAAGACAAAAAAAAAACTGGTAGTAGTTCAGCACTTCTGCCACCATGAAGTATATCCTCAATTTTTTTTATTTAAATTGAAAATCATGCGGCACACTTTTTAATTCAAATTTGTTGAAATCATATGGAATGACC
Organism: Hedya salicella; assembly: GCA_905404275.2. Lineage (NCBI taxonomy): Eukaryota > Metazoa > Arthropoda > Insecta > Lepidoptera > Tortricidae > Hedya > Hedya salicella. The sequence goes on from FR990097.1 coordinate 32,984,988, forward strand.
CGAAATTAACTGACTTTTATAATTTTAACTAAAAAGTGTAAAATAAAAAAATATTCAAAAAAACAAAAATCCCGACTGCGTAAAAAACTAAAAAGAAAAAACAAGTCCAGTACCCTAGTAATTTGTTAAGTTATAATGGAAATCTTTCATGATTCATGATCGATACTCACAATATAACAAATAATAAATTCTAATATGGAACATAGCGATTTTAAACAGTCGGGACCCATTGTTGGGAGGATTTGCGTCGATCTAGATTTCTTACCGGTCCCGGACTAGGGTACTGGACTTGTTTTTTTCTTTTTAGTTTTTCACGCAGTCGGGTTTTTGTTTTACTTATTAATATTTTACTAAAGACATAAACAAGAAGTGCGATACCTAACACTTTACAGATTAAACATTGACTAAATTTTCTATGACTTAATTGTGCATATATATTTTCACTCCACCACAAAACTGTAAATACTCTTTTCTTAAATAAATAAGCGAAAATGATTCCCAGATAAAGTTGTTTACATTCAGGAGTAATTTCCTTGAGATACCTCGTCAACACAAGTGCTTCAGCAAATACGTGAGTTAAGGAGGTTGTACCATTATATACGCTTGCCAAAAGGCGCTCTTTTATGTATAAATAATATATAAAACATATGACGACACGTTTGGCTTAGTGGGTTGTACAACGGCCTACGAAGCTGGCGGTCCCAGGTTTGCGTCCCGGCCGGGCTATTGTTTGTGTGATGAGCACGAATGTTTGTTCCTGGGTCTTGGATGTTTTCTATGTATTTAAGTATTATCATTTATCTATATATTATGTATATCGTCGGCTTGTACCCATAGTACAAGCATTGCTTAGTTTGGGACTAGGTTGATTTGTCTAAGATTGCCCCCGTGTTATTTATTTTTTATTCTATATTTCACAGTAATATTGATACCGTAGATTAAGTTGAAAATGTAACACTTACAAATTTCATTTTGCTTGTAATAAAATTTTGGGAATTCATGATTAAGTATATACTTTTACAATTGTAAAATCGGTTTAAAGCAATAAAAATATTACTATCAAAAGAACCTGCATTAAAAATATATATTTTTGACGACCGGTTTGGCTCAGTGGGAGTAACGTTGCCTGCGAAGCTGGGTTCAAATCCCTGTAAGGGCAAATATTTGTATGATGAGCATAAATATTTGTTCCTGAGTCTTGGATGTCTTCTATGTATATAAGTATATCTATTAAATGTATCGTCGTCTAGTACCCATAACAAAAGCCTTATTGAGCTTACCATGGGGCTAGTTCGATTTGTGTAAAATTGTCCCGTAATATTTATTTATTTATTTAAAAAAATCATTGAAATTAAATTACCTTTATATAAATTTGCTGCAAGAGGCTAAGGACTAGTTGCGTAACCCTGGATATATAGAATTATAATGTCGCTTAATCTTTCATCATTCGATTAAATAAATTGAAACAAATCGTGTTTTGAAATTTAATCGAAAAATAATCAGGAACGGAAAAATATTAAATACCTAAAGGTGCGTCCACATTTGTATCATTTGCCCGTATCAGATCATCGTCGCGTGGCATGATCGCGTGTCACGATCACGCGTTTGGACGTTGCGCCGATCGGATCGCTCGAAATCCATTTTGCTACGCGTATCACACAGTTATATCGGACGAGTACGGCATGATCGGCGCGCCGACAGTAAGCGTCCAAGCAGCGCTATACGCAGTCATGTCACGGCGCGGTGATCGGATACGAGCAAATGATACAAGTGTGGACGCACCTTAATGTAAGTGTCAAAACGTGTCTATTATGGTACATCTACACATCTCTTATGGAGGTAAGTTATCCTTTGCAGGTACTTGTATCATGTACGTGATTTTTGTAACTGGCGTTATTATGTACATTAAAATATTTACATGCCATTGAAATAAAACAATTTATCGGATTTTATCGCGTATATTACACGCGTGGACACCCGTCCACCCGTGACCATGGAAAGCTTCCGAAACGTCGGGAACTAAAATGAGATAATATATCCGTTAAATCCGTTAAATTGTTTTATTTCAATGAGTAATAATCGCGGAAACAGAAGAAAACATTATATTTACATGCCATTACAATACTTTGAGTCTATTACGTCAAGTTTCATAATGCCGGCCTTTCAGGTGGGAGTAGGCTCTTTTCTTGAAGGTTTGAAAAATCTGCGTATTCTTTGAAATTTCATATTCTCAATTCAATAACATAGATTTCTTTTCTTTATTGCCTTGATATTTAATTATCATATCACTTTAGTTTGTACTAAAATTTGGGATTTCATCCGTTATCTATTGTTTTACGTGATTTTACGATTTCCATGATTTCACGAAAGAAAAGCCGAAATGGACCACGATTCAAAATGATGTCCAGTCTTTCAGACTAAAAATAATTTAGCCGTATATTTTTATTGCGTCCATTCTTCGTGTGACAAGGGTACATGACGTTTATTGTCGTCGTTTTATTGTTCTTTTGCATGGGTTTTAAGGGTGGTTGGGCGACGGCTGCCTCTAAAAGCCTGTCAGGGTTGCTTTAGTATCGGAACTTTTGAGGACACATGTGTTACGCACCTCGTACCAACTCACAACACAATGCTTAATCTAATAACTCCAGCCAGCAAAAAATGTACTGTATTCATTGATTGAAATACATTGCTACTTGGTTTGTAGTTGTACCGTTTTTACTTTCACTGAAAAGAGTAATGTATGTTAAACATGGCGGATTGTCGCTATTGAGGTTGTGTGTAATTCTGGTCGTTGGGCTTTCTTCGCATGAATATTATTTTCTGTATGGTGACCCGAAACATTTTATCGCGCCCATATGTCGCTGATGACGCGGCTATGAACTGAATTGTTTGAGACAGTTTCTATGTCGTTCTTTGCAAGATTTCGTGTGGGGTTTGATGGCAGTTTTTCTAAAGATTTGGTTACATGGTTTGGTGAGTTCATTCAAAATTGTTAAATATGGTTGAAGTATAATTTATTCTTAAAAACCCAAAAAAAGTGCTGTTAAGGTACAACAATATAAAAATGTCATCATCATCATCACTTCAGTCGTAGGAAATTCACTGCTGGACACAGGCCTCCTCAATTGGTTACCACATGGGCCGGATAGAGGCGACCCGCATTCAGCAAGTCCCCGCAACCCTAACCAGGTCGTATGACCACCTTGCGGGTGACCTTCCCACGTTGCGCTTGCACGTACGCGGCCTCCTCTCGAGAATCTTATCGGTCCCAACGGCCATCGGTTCTTCAAACTATGTGCCTTGCCCATTGCCCCTTCAGTTTGCTTACCCTGTTTGCTATGTAGTTGAGAAAATCGAATACTCAAATATTATTTATCATCCAAAAACTAAAGAAATCTTATAATTAATAAAAAAACTATCATAAATTCTTTCAGTTTATAAGCAAACTAATATCTCTTCCTTCATTTAATTAAGCGTATTGTGCTGTGCATGCAAATAAACATTTGGCTCAGTAATACATAAAACATATTCGGTCTTCCAGCCCCTAAAAACAAAGTTAGCTACCTGTTTGCGTTATCATACTGTACCTACATATTTTAACTTTTAAGTTTAATGGCTACTATTTTATATTAAAACTATTTAAACAATGAGTTAGTCGACACCGATTCATGTCACCTACCTAAGATGGACGACAAGAATATCTGGTACTCGTACATATTTCAGTACAACACATTTTATTGAGTTTAAGTGGGTGACCTGATAATTTAAGATGATATGGTATGAATGGTAGTCTTCTGCGGTTGGTTACAGGCGCTATAAAATAAAATAAATATCAGGGACAATCTTACACAAATCTAGCTAGTTTCAAACTAAGCAAAGCTTGTAATTGGGTACTAGGCGACGATATACGTAAAAATATGCAAAAAAAAAACTTAAACTTAGAAAACATTCAAAACCCAGGAAGAAATATTCGTGCTCATCACACATCATATACTTGCCCTGGCTGGGATTCGAACCCGGGATAGCCAGCTTTGTAGGCTGTTCTACAACCAACTCAGCCAAACGTGTGATCATAATTATATCGGTCGTCTATCTGTGGTTTATTGTTGACTCTGCGCTGCATTTATTATTTACTATCCACCAACCCACTCAAATAATTTTTAATTAAAGTTCTCTATCTACAAACATCGCGTACGTCACCCTTTGACTAGCAAAAACTTGCCGTCTGAGTTCGTAGCGCTTACATAATAAGTAGGCAAACAGTCGTAAATTTTATGCGCCTTAGTTCAGCATTTCGCTGTGTACTGATGACTCAGAAAGGTCAGGACCACGTGTACCCATCTTTACGTGTAGATTTTATGTATTCTCTGACCCTACGAAAGGTGAAAAGGGTGCATTAATTGAGCATATGTTTGACCAAAATCTCATGAGAAGTGGTAATCAGGTAGAGGTGTGTAGTAGTGAGACTTTTATTTACAAAGCCCGTTGTGGAAGCAGAAGAAAGAAGGATTTTAGTCAATTGCCAAGCTTAGGCGAGTCTAGTTTTAGGCCATCTACGCCCAATGTACATGTCATGGACATTATATAATCTCATAAGAGGCAGTAAGGTAAGTTTTATTACAAAACCTTACTCAAAGGGAGGCTTAGCTTAACAACCGCCTACTTAAGTCAAATATCGAGCATATCTCTAGTTCTAGGCCACTGAGCACCATCTACGCGTAATGACTTATTTGACTGTAATCTCATAAGAGACAATAAAATTGAGGTGCAGTTTCTTTGATTTTTTATTTCGCAACCTTACTAAAAGAGAGGCTTAAGTCAGCATCTCAAAAAAATCATAAAATCAAAATCAAAAAATATTTACATACAAGGTAATCTATACTTATTTGGTACATTACTTGTACTTTATTAATACACAAGTCGGTATCTGTCGTTTATAGTAGTAGAATACGATCTGTGCCCAATCTCATCAAGCTCTTACTTCACTGAGCCGATGATAATCGCATTTATAGTGCGACAAGTAAATTATAAATAATGATCTTTATTCTGTATAAGTAAGAAGGCAATGAAAGCACTCTAAAAAGTCTGACTTTATGGCATTTTCCTAGAGGACACCACTGTTGAGAAGAAAGCCGAAACAAACTCAACAGTCAGTATTTTTTTCTAAATAAATCTTATCTATTACAATATTTGTACTTAGCCTATCCAATATGAAATAAAACAATTTAACGGATACTATCACGTATATTATCTCATTTTAGTTCCCGACGTTGCGGAAGCTTTCCAGCTTTCCATGGTCACGTGTGGACTGAGAAAAGATGATATAATCCGTTAAATTGTTTTATTTCAATGAGTAATAATCGCGGAAACAGAAGAAAATACTATCCAATATGTTTTAAGTATAAGTGAATTCAATGCATAGTTTTCCAAGACAACTTATCGAAGCTAATAAAAGTAAAAATATAATAGAAAATAAAAATATATAAACGTATTTTTTTTTAACAACTGACGTTACGTTTCATATGAACCGTGTCCCGGTAAATGTAAATGATTTAGTTTCTGTTTTGGGTCATTTATTTTTGTCTGTTAAATGGTCCTCTGCCATATAACATGTCTTTGCCTTTAGGTAAGTAAAAAGTTATCTTAAGGAGTCACGGGAATTCTGGTTATATATATTAGGTGGGCCATATAATTTTTGCAAATAGCAACTCTGAATTTATTGGAAACTGTCAGAGTGAGTAGTGGGAAATTAGCGGGAAACTATAGGTCACTTCGTACAATTTTATTTATAATGGAGCGTTTCACGGGAAAACAACGGGCGTTTTGTGTTAAATGGTTTTATAAAAAGATGATGAGATAGCCGCGATTCCTCCAGCATGTGTCAGCGAGTTTTCCAAATTTGCGTTGTTGATTGCAGGAGTGTCAACGACGAGACGGAGGAAATCTGGGTAGTGTATTTTTTTTTAATTAATTGCTATTATCTGTTACTAGGTTAAATGAGTAAGATATAGAAAATCATGTATAGTTTAATTCTATATCGATGATTCAAAAGTGCAAAAATTTTTGGCCCATCCTATAGAACCAATCGCTCTTTTTTGTAGCAAAAATTATAGTCTGTATGTCAGCTGCTTTAAAGCATCCGTTACATACTGAAAAGTACTCGTTTGTAAGTAGAAACGTGACTGACGCGTAATCACATTTTTGTTGCGAGACAAACGTAAATAAGTATTTACCGAGTTGGGGTCTTAATTTATTTAATTCAGAAAGATTACTTTGTTTTTATTTTCATTGAAAAATATAAAGTTATAAAAATTTAAAGTCTTAAAAATATATAATGAATCAGACTATTTGGAGGTAATTGGGGATATTTTTTGAGTTTTTGTATGTTTGTATGTGACGTTGTAGCTTCAATACGTCATAAAGGCTAAAGGGATTTCAATGTTTTTGGTATACGGGTAGCTGGGCATCCCCAGATGGTTATAGAATACTTTTTCCGCGACTACACTCAAGAAAAAAGACGGGTCATGACTATTTCTCTTCCGCGAAGGAAGTTGTCTTCTAGTGTATAGTTATAGGTACATTCCCCTGCATTCGGTTTGCGGTTTCGGTTCTCGAACGAGGTGTCAAGTGGCAATTAGACTGATTAGCATTGGTAACTGCGGGTTTAGGTAACCTTTGGATGCCTAAATTTGGATTTTACTCCTATACACTTTACTTTCATTTTTGATAAAAAAAAATATAACTGGTTTTGGTCTTTTCGCGGGGAAGGGGCTCGGTGCGACGGTGCTCGTGACTAAGGCCTCGTAATGCACTGAAACATTTACGACGTAAGTAACCGCTAATGTGTTCTAAAAATATGTTTAATCAGGATAATTATCAACTTCCTACTCAGATATAGTTAAAAATTTAACGTCTGTACTTTAGAAATATGTAAAAAAAAGTGATACGGACTATTTGAAGGTTACTGAATCCTTTTTTTTTCTGTACGAGTTGTGTCATCATCAAGCCAAATCGGCTAAACGGATTTCAACTATTTTTGGTACCCGGCTAGCAAGGTATCCTCATATGGTTATATAATACTGTTTACCCGACTACGATAAAGAAAAATAGAGAGTTTGTGGTTTAAGACTTTTCTCCTCCGCTAGTTAAGTTACGGGTACCTTCCAGTCAAAAATAATTACAAAAATATATACTTCAACTGTAGATTTTCAAGCAAGTTTATTAATCTCTTAAAATTTCTAATTGACGTGAACATTATTTTAGAAAGTAATTTCAGATATAAAACGTATGATTGCATCGAATTATTTAAACTTAGCTTAGCATACTAAAAAGTGTCCTAGAATTTGTATGAAAACTGAAGTAAAAGGATAAGCCTTATAAGAAAACTAAACTTGTTTAGCGTCACTGTAATTGCGCCGAGGGCTCGCCAAGATAAGCTCGTTTCTTTTTAATTTTCCTTCTGGAAATTACTTTAGGTCTTCCCGCGTTGAATAAATGAGAAGCGTTGCACTAGCCAGTAGCATTTTTTAATTTATTTCATTACCGTGGAAGAGATCTCGGACTGTAGCCGGGAAGTGCTCGGGTTAAAGTGGACAGCTTAATTTGAAAAAGCGAGGCGAGTTGCAATTAAAAATATCAGTGGAATTTTATTTTGTGTACGAAATGAGGCCAATCTGGGAAAATTAATTGGTTTTTCAACTGCGAGATAATACATCAAGTAAATATTTATTCCAAGCAACTAAAATATAATTCAAGCTAATGGTCGACCTGGGTTCAAATCTTTGTAAGGGCAAATGTTTGTGTATGTAAGTAAATTTATCTATTAAATATATCGTCGTCTAGTATCAATAACACAAGCCTTGCGCTTACTATGGGACTGCTTCGATTTGTATACAAATTTTCCCGTAATATTTGTATATTATCCTCATCATCAGTTGAATGATATCCACTGCTGGACATCGGACTTCTAGAAAAGATGTCACCTTGGCCACTCTTTCCTCATCAGCATTTAGCGGGCTCTCCATCTTCACAAGATCATCAATGCATCTTGAGCCCCGTAATTGCTGCGTCTTCCGGTACATGGTCGCCATTCAAGAAGTAGTTAGCGCCATCTGCCATCAGATCTGCACCACTGACTCTGCACCGCCCGGCCTGCGGAGCTTGCCAATTCTGCGTGCTATGTCGGTTGTCAGAATATAGAACTACTAGCTTCTGCCCGCGACTTCGTCCGCCTTAAATTCGTTTATCGCGGATAATGAAATTTTTTCGGGATGAAAAGTAGCCTATATCCTTCTCTGGGACTCAAACTATCTCCATACCATATTTCATCCAAATCGGTTCAGCGGTTTAAGCGTGAAGAGGTAACAGACAGACAGACACACTTTCGCATTTATAATATTAGTATGGATTTGTTATAACAGTACATTATAAAAATCCGCGAACCTTCACTGTTCGAAAGCAATCCAGACACATATTGTAAGAAAATAAATCTCGACAGCTCTAGCCTTTACGACTCGAGCCTTTAAGACTCAAATTTAGTTCTAATTCACCATATCATGACCACACTACATTGCTCACCTTTGATATCCTTTTTTTGATATCTAACTAAATACCTACCTATTTGGTAACCGTTTCACATAATTCATTCAGTATCTGACTGACCTGTTATTTACAAGTCTTGACATTGATTGATTGATTCCTGACGATGCGAACCTTTGTGCAATCAGAATGAAGTGCGAATCAATAATCCACTTTAGAGCCATTTACCAATGCTTCCTTTACTGGGGCTGAATGAATAGGTTACCGGCATGTTACATGTACCTACATACATGTAACAGTCAATCAGTTTATTTTGCATTATAGAACCCTTAATGCCGCAAAAATATACAGTTGACACAAAAAAATGCTTCACTAATACACGAATACATTAATATAATAATAATAAATATCAAGGACATTCTTACACAAATCGATCTAGTCCCAAACTAAGCAAAGCTAGCTTGCCTTATGGGTACCAGGCGACGATAGAAATAATTACATAGATGCATATAATACTTAAACAAAAAGAAAACATCCAAGACACAGAAACTAACATCTATGCTCATCACACAATTACTTGAACTGGCCGGGATTCGAACCCGGGAGCTTTGTAAGCCGTTGTTCAACCAACTTAGCCAAACGTGTCGTCATTAATTTCAATGCTCAAAAGTTTTACAGTTGGGGGTTCAAACACATTTAACGGTAACGGTACAACTCAGAAGTGTTTCAACCACCGTTCCCGTGTATATGAAATTTTGACGATTATAATAGCAAAAACTTCTTAATAGGCGTTTATTTTGTGAGCTCACAGGAGCATTGTCCAGGACTTTAAAGAGAAAACTAGATATGTGTAAGTGATGCGACTGGCGTGTGATATCACCAACTTAATATTACTTGATCACGTGATGCCATATCAATATCACACATTACTCGGAAGAAACAAGCATCACACTCCATCACTCAATAGGATATTACGCTGGTGGTAGCGCGGCGACCGATTGCGGCTCTAATAGGCACTGGTCCCACCGCCGACGATAAGCGATGAGCTGGCTGGCTGTACACACTGCCGGCGAGGACAAATATATATATCTCTCTCTCTTATTTACACGGGAGCGATTATCTTTTGTTCGTTTATTGGGCGAGAAAATCGCCGATAGTTCTTACTAACCAGCAGTGGGACCAATGCCTTAGAAATGTCTTGTCTCAGTATCCCTCGGCTCACGTCATCATACCAGCCTTCGGTGATCGGTATCGTTATATCGGAGTTAGATCACATCACTCGAAACATTACCTATTGACATGTAATAATGTTGTGTTGCGTACAGAGTAATCAATACGAACTAAAGAGACTGGTAATAGAAAGGCAACTCATAATTACTTAATGATTTCTGAAAGTTACAACTACATTTGTATAAAATTTGAAATCCGTCAGTTATGTAGATTTGGAAAAAAGAGTTCCGAGAGTCGGAAAGGCATGAAGTAAGGTAATAAAATAACATTAACATTTACACGTAATGAATGTGTGACAAAGCATTTTTTGCTTTCCACATCGGTATATTATTCGCGTAGGACAGTTATGTCGTGTGAGTAATGAGTTTTCGTATACATGTTACAATAATGAATATTAATTTTTAGGGTGCCAATTGTTTTGGATGAATGTAGCATCACACTTTTGCAGTGAAATAGGTATTTAGCTTAATAATGTATGTATTACCCGTAGCCGACATAACTAGCACGTTCCTGTCGTTAATATAAATTACGTCACGCTTACAATTACAATACAATTACTTCAAGCACACAGACAAAATAGAGTACAGAATACAATACATTAAAGGAGAGAACTTATTTTTTTTATAGTTTTGACAGTTCACAAAAAGGAACTGATTTGATTTGTCAGTTAAGAACTCTTTTTATTTACACATTTTTTGATAAATAATTGCTTTTGTGACTTTTCGAGATATGTTATATCGCTGTGCAAAAATCACTTGGATTCGTTGTTTAGCAGTTAGGTACGGTCGGCCACAAAAAAATATAATACCTAAAGGTGCGTCCACACTTCTATCATTTGCTCGTATCCGATCACCGTGCCGTGGCATGACTGCGTATCGCGCTGCTTGGACGCTCACTGTCGGCGTGCCGATCATGCCGCACTCTTCCGATACAAGTGTGTGATACGCGTAGCAAATGGATTTCGAGCGATCAGATCGGCGCAACGTCCAAACGCGTGATCGTGACACGCGATCATGCCACGCAACGATGATCTGATACGGGCAAATGATACAAATGTGGACGTACCTTAAGAGTTTTTAGTAACAAATAAACAGTTTGTTCCGGCTTTCTTCTCAACAGGGGTCTCCTCTTGGGAAATTCCTTACAGTCATACTTGTAGCCCTTGTGGCCTACTTACAGACTAAAGATAATTACGTATTAATAATTGCCAATTTGACAAACATTATACTTTATTATTATGTGAAAAGAAAACACACACACATTGATGTAATTTTGCTTTTATTTATTGACTCCGACTTAGTTTATTACTTGACAGTGGCGTGGTGTCCATATAAGCCGATTCCCACCGAGTTGCCTAAGGAAAGGCTTATTTCCACCTTTTTCTGTAAATATCAGTAAATGAATACCCTTCGGCTTCCCTTGTAATTTCCCTGACGCCACGCCTCTGTTGCTTAATTACTTTTATACATACTTACAAAATATATTTCAATAACACATCAAGGCATATTTTACATTAAGTAATAGGTAAAAAGCTTTTTGAGAAAGGAGTGAATTGAATGCTGCCAGGCTGGTAACTTTGATGACTCGTACTAGGAAATATTGGACCAGTTACGCTGTGAGATACGTCATAATGCTTATGCCTGGTTATCCATTCATTATGTTTACGATTCTTCTTGACAGGCCAATCGGTGTCATCGTCATATTTTCCATCATCTTCAATTTTAGGTTGATACATTTCTTCTCTGTACTTACCGTCATCTTCAGTATTATACTGATTTTTATGATGGTATGGTATGGGACCTTCGTGTTTGTCGTATTTGTTTATAGACCAACGCGTATGGGAATTATTTACATGTAGAATCATTTCTCCATCGTGTTTATTATCATTGTCCTCTGTGAGTGTACCGTTTTGTTGCTTGTCCTTGTTTTCGCTGTCTAAATTCATAGACCAATGTATTAAATGTTCATTTTTGGTCGGCCTATTGTATTTACTAATATCATCATTTAAACCATGCCATGCCAGACCATCTTTCGCTTTACTTTGTTTGGGCATATGCCAATGAGTTTCATCTTCATGATTACCTGATTTATTAATGGACCAGTGCAATTTGTATTCATCTTTATTTTTTGATTTATATATTTCGTTCCTATTGTCTTTTAGCTTGCCATCTCTATTCAAAGGTCGATTGTTCCCAAATTCTTCATGATTATCCACATCGTGCGCATAATGGCCATGGAGGTAATTATCATTATAACAACTGTTGTCTTTCCACTGAATTATGTCTAAGCCCGGAATGTGGGTACAGGGCACATGTTGGTTACTGAAAATATACCATACAGTTACATATCGCTTTGGAATAAAAGGTACGAAATAAATGACAAGAGGATATGACTAGAGAGATTTTAACTATGCAAGTCAAACCCGTCTAGCTAAATCTCATGTTAGTGTCATGAAACCCCACATTAAAAGTGCGGCTAGAGCTGGCCTTTGGGAGGGTAGGTACAGTACACACCGCTCAATCAAATCCTTAATTTAAACCTGTGCCAGAGCCCATATATAACCAGACTAAGATATACGTATAGCCGTGGCATTTGGTATATGTATAACGAATAAATGAATTACTAGTTAAAGAAGATATCTACGAATTCCTGTTTAAGCTGATAATGAAATCAGAATCGATGAATGATGAATTAAAAAGCAATGGCCGACCAATACCATAAAGGGCTTTATTTAGCAGGAATACTTTTGATCCAATAACCATAATAATGTGGTGTAAAATGTGTGTGATTGATTGATTGACAATAGATACTCACTGAGGCCCGACATTCTCAAACGCTCGCGGCTGAATAAATTTGATCGCGTCCGCGTTGTCACACGCGAAACGAGCAATGTTAGTCTTCCTGACCTCGTGCAATTGAGCTGTGAATAGATTTCGATGTTTTTTATTCGATTGTCAATGTAAACAATGCACCTGTGAAATAGTGCACGGACAGAATTGGTGTCAGTCACGAATTGGGTTTAAACGGTAATCAAACCGGCATCGAACAAACGTGTAGGTATTTTTTAACGTTTTTCCTGTTATTTAAATGGCGTAAAAAGGGAATTCAGGTAAATATCTTAATTTGCAACCGTGCAAGTTAGCGGAGGCCGTTAAATTTCGCGCTCGACCGCCTTAAGTACGTCCCTAATATAACTAGACACGTGAAGTAGTTATACATGTTCCAGATCACAGGTCAAAATATATTGATCCGTCAAGCAGGTTGTCAAAACTGACTTAAGACAACGAAGCCGAAAACGAATAGTTTATGCGTGACTAAGGGTCATATTATAGTAGTGATGAGTCCGTTAGCGCTGCATTGGACGCTTACGTACATGTTGTGTATGTTATAACTAATCGTGTTAGTTGCGTGACAGATAAATAATAAATCAACCAAACTATCGAATCGTATAAGTGTCCAACGGTGACAGATTTTATTACAGGTCGGAAATTCGGATAGATATTTACCTAAAGTTTGGCGGCTGTGTTATTGTTCAGTTGTATGGAAGCGGACTGAATTTTATTTTATTTTTCTTTATCTTTGTAAACAAATTACGGAGACTTAAATGCACATTTATGTATTTGCATAAAGTAATTCAAGTTGTTTAAAAAAATACTTTTATTTATGTGTGAGACGCATTCAACTATCGAAGTTTGAGTAGCAAATTTACGTAAAGTTTTAATTGTAAAATAGCAACAAATTATGTTTAGATTAGGAACTGTAACAAAAAGATAGCCAGAAAAGAGTGATCAGGGAATTACAGTTATTTTATAATCAGGGTTCATTCGTTGCTGTTTTTGACATGCAATCGGGTATCAAACGTAATGAAATTCCGGAATTCATACATACCTATTACAAAAATAATATTCTCAGAAAGCGTCTCCATATTTGCTTAACTTTTTCCGGTCTCTTTGCAATTTCCGGTAAATATTTATCCGATTTTCCGAACCCTAAAATTTACCTATGAAGCCATAAATGCGACCATCTCAGGCCCTCTGATTCTGTGACCAAACTTACCTAGCGTCAGGCTGTGAAACTGATCGCCTCTCTCGAACCAGAAGCGGTCAGCAAATCTGAATAGCTGGAGCTGCTTCGTCATGATACAGAAGAGCGTGGGCCCAGCGAACGTGCCCGGAATGAAGTTCTCACTCATTATACCGGCCAGCAGGTCAATGTCCTCTATTTGCACGTATAGTCGCCTTAGAGCTTCAATTTTCTGGAAAGGCAGCGAATAAAACTAGAATTTTTGCCCACATTAGGGATGATGACTACATTTTAATATTAGTCCGTCTTGTATATTAATCAAACATATTGGCATATTTTTTTATTTTACTTAATGAAATAAAAAAAAAATGGGGAAACATTTAGCCAAGGTGTCGCGTGTCGTCACGCCTAGGTGCAGTTTAGCATAGCTACGAATGAGCCTGCACTCTTAAACTTTAGTACGATTTATCAGTGTATTTTTTTATTAAATGGGAAAAACAGGTAAAATACGTGTCCAATATATTTTTATTTACATATCACTATAACAGAGACATTCCACTAAATTATTAATAAAAAAAAGTGTTATATAATTAGATTATACATTTTTCATCCCATTAAAAGACAACAAATTATAAAAAAACTCAAATTATAAAATCAAAATCTTTGTAAAAAAATACTACTAAATTCGTTTTGTGTACCCCTATCAATATACGCAATATATGTAGGCAATTTAAACGCTCTTTAGAATTAGTCTCTGTTCCGTTTCTTTACTCGTCTCAGTGAGGTCTCGGTCTCGGTCTCGTTTTAGTGAGTAGTATATGCGGCATGTAGTATTTACATTTAGGTAGTGCAGTTTTGCGACGGTCTTAAGCTCTGTCAACACACAAAATACATTCCGACCGCAGACAGTCTCAGTTGTTTTAGCTGACCTTTGAGTCTCTGAATTAGCAGATATAACATGCTTGAAAAGTTCCCATTTCAGTTCAAATACATAAGAATATAATTGGTAAGTAGTTGCTTTAACTTCGTACGTGGACTTTATCATATTCCTACTACTAAACTATCCACCCGGTGAGATGTTCGCGAGGACATTCTACTTTTTTAATGCAAACTTTTGATCCTCTTTTCATCCACTTAGGAGCTGATTATCGGAAAAGCCTTCCTTAATGTACCTTTGCATTCTCTACGAAACACGGCTGTGTGTGATCTGTCAATAACTTTGTAAGCCACAGAACTGTTACATTTACCTAGATTTGATAAAAAATAATCACCTCATGGTCCATGACGTCTGCGAAATCCTCAAATCTTTTTGCTGGCTTCAAACCGCAAATATGCCTGTAGTCATTATACCCTCTTACACCTAAATCCCTACCCCGCTGTATATCCAACGTCGGCAAGTCAGCCGCTCTCTGCAGATCTCCGTAATATTTCTCAGAAATCTAAAAGAAAGAAATAGCAAAACTTTGAATTACTTAAAGTAGTTTGAAAAATTTTAAACACTGAACATTAAGTTTAAGTAGTAAGTTGGACTGTGGCTGTTTTTATTAAGACTGCTGTACGAAGTGATTTTCAAGCTACACCTGTTTGAAAATCACTGAAACTTTAACAGGTTACATACTGAATTAAACTTAGAAGCGTGTTACAAGTAATGAAGTAATCTAGTAAAAATAAAGACTTAACGAGTTAGTTGAAGTAGAATAGTATAAACAGATTAAATTCTTAATTCCTAATATTACAAAGCGTTTTCCATAAGTAGTTGTGGTCACGAAGGTAAATGTTAAAGGTTTAATTACGCTTAGCAGTAAGGCACTTAGTTTCTACAGTATTATTTATTATTATTGTATGTAATATTTTCTTCTGTTTCCGCGATTATTACTCATTGAAATAAAACAATTTAACGGATTAAATCGCGTATATTATCTCATTTTAGTTCCCGACGTTTCGGAAGCTTTCCAGCTTTCCATGGTCACGTCGGGAACGTCGGGAACTAAAATGAGATAATATACGCGATATAATCCGTTAAATTGTTTTATTTCAATTAGTATTGTATTGTCATTAAAATTTTAAATTTTCAATACTTCAATTTGGTTACAATTAGCTACAATTTTGCCTTTTAAATGTTTTGCGAAAGCATATAGGGTGTTTAATTTTTTGTTCGGACTTAAGTTGCGGAAAGTTAATTTTCTGTCTAAAATGTTTAAAGATCAAATTTTGGTGTACATTGTACAAGGGTTAATTCTAATGCTGCACATGATAAGCTGATATAATATATTGTTTATTAGTAGTTGCAACCCTAAAACAATGTAATATATTCTTACCTCGGGATCTTGAATATCGTCAATTTTAGCCGCCTGCTGATAAAATGTACCCCTATTTATTTTTTCAAAGTTTTTGACCTGTTCAAGAAGGCTCTGTCTATAAGTTGTGTTACTGGTAGAAAATTCTCTATCATAATGATATTTCTCGTCATACAGCCTGGAAGAGATTTAAAGTTTTAATGTAGTTTGCAATGCCATTCGCAATACCTTCAAGAAGACCGAGTTGGAAAGCTCAGAAAGGGGTACAAGAAATGGAAAGAAGAACATAAAAAAAGGTTTCTAAGTAACAGGTATTAAATGGGTTACTCATTTCGTTGGTGCTTGGAAAACAGTATGCGATGCTTCTTCGGAAGTCTAGAAGCCTCAGTGTCTGGCAGGCTAAGTTCATGAACGTTTATGATTAACTTTCGCGTATTGAACCGAAGCATATGATAAAATTGATGTGAGTTACTAGGCCTGAGTTTACGACTGCCGGCAGTGTATTTAACTAATTGCAGAAAAAAGTTGATCTCCAAACAATTGACGGGACATCTTTAATAGAAGCAAAGAAGTAAGAACACCTTTTCTAAGTCACCTTTCAAACAAAAAATCTGAATCTTAACCGATCCATCAGCTCAAGCACTGCGACACCATAGGTAGACATACAGTTACAAATGTTAAACTTATCTCTTCTTCATTGTAATCTCATTGCTGAGGGTCGAAGACTTGAGGTCGTTTTTTTATGTAGCACGGCCGACCGGTCTTCTACTTTCAACTGGCACGATTCCTTCATTCCAAGTCCAGTGCAGATCTTCCTCATTCTCCTTTTCCCTCTACGTACCCCACCACATAGGCTGTCTGGCGCACGCCTGGCCACGAGACCGAAGCACTAAAGGAGTCGTTGTGTACAGATGGTCGTTAGGCGGCATTTTATTTTAAGTTCGGACAGAATATATAACCTTATAACGCCACTTTTTTCTGGTTAAAAAGGGCTTTATGACTTACTTGATTCTGCCATCGAGCATGGTGTGATAGTATCTGACGGCCACCTCAAACTCTGCGTACACCAACGGAACGGCATCTTCGTCGTATGCCGTGACGTGTTGCACATGACTTGATATGAGCCCGTACTTCAGCATATTCTTATAACCTACAAGTAGAAAGACTGTGTAAGAATTTGAGACATGAAATTTTGATTCATAATGTTTTTAACCGACTTCCAAAAAAGGAGGAGGTTCTCAATTCGACGGAATGTTTTTTTTTTTTTATGGATGTTCACCGATTACTCAAAGACTATTTGACCGATTTCAAAAATTTTTTTTTGGTTTTATAGAAGGTCTTTCTAGTTGGTCCCATTTAATTTTAGTGAAGATCTGATGATGGAATCCATGAGGAATTGAAGGAACTCCTCAAATATTGTAGGCATACATATAGAGATTTTGGTATTATAAGAAACATAATAAGCATTTTTATTCAGAAAGTGTAAATTGGTGAAGTGGAACTGATGCAGAAGACTACAGAATGCCATCGGAACTCCTCAATGATAAATGATTTTTCGAATTGATTTGATGATGGAGCCGGAAGGTAGGCACCAGATCTATGTAATAATATAATGTATCCTAGTCGTGTTTGGGCTTGTTCGAATCGTCACGAGATACACTTTTAAGTAACGATTAACTAAAAAGTGTAAAATAAATAAACTTTTAAACAAAAAAATAAAACCGACTCCAAAATAACTAAAAAGTAAAAAATAACGCCATAATTCAGTTTCCTCAAATTACTTACATGTAACCGTTTGTAAACTCAATCTATACAGTATATACAATTAATGTTATTTTGGAGTCGGTGCCATTGTGTCACAACTTACTAAAATCGCCAATTTTCAATATTTTACACATTCTTTATATGGCACCGACGCCAAAATAAGATTAATTGTATATACTGTATAGATTGAGTATACAAACGGTTACTTGTAAGTAATTTGAAGAAACTGAATTATGGCGTTATTTTTTACTTTTTAGTTTATTTCGAGTCAGTTTTATTTTTTTGTTTAAAAGCTTTATTATATGGAATAAAATTTAAACGAACTTTTATAAGGGACGACACTAGTGAGCATTCTCGAGTATATATTAAAATAAGTGCCAAAATCAGAATATTTGGAACAGCAAATTGGGATTTAGTATTGAAATGTATAGTACCTATTCCGTAAAACAACTTTGAAAACTTGGCACCTCTCCTAAATAACAAAAACCTAAATGTCTGTACCGTTTTTATAAAAATCTACTTTGTCAGGCTTATAAAAAATAAAAATCGGGAATCAAAAAATGTGATAAATAATGATCATGAAAAAGTATCATTCAAAAATTTATCATCAATTGCCTTCTTACCTAATATCATTGGTAGTAATTCATACATAAGAATATTTGATGCAGTAGCAATATTAATCTGTCTGGCTACTTTGAACAGGCGATCATCTTTCCAGCAAGGGTTGAGCCGATGCAAGGCTTTTGCTAAACGATTGTGTTCCCTCATGAAGAATATGGCAAACGACGTCGTTCTCAGGTTGAAGTTACCCGCTTCTGGAAATCCTGATAATACAATAAATTAATAAATGGGACATTCCGAACCAACTAAGCGAAATACAAGATGGTAATATACATAATTATATTAATTAGGTAGATAATAATTCCCAAATGTAACGGTGCCATGTTTGGTGTTTTTTACTTTACGAGTAGATGACATATGAAACAAATGAACTAATAATGCCCAAATCTTCGTCATCATCATCATCATAATCATCATCATTATTTCAGCCATAAATAGGACGTCCACTGCTAGACATGGCCTCCTCAACACAATACTTAGATTTCTAAATGGGCCGGATAGAGGCGACCCGCATCCAGCGAGTCCCCGTAACCCTAACCAGGTCGTCCGACCACCTTGCGTGTACATCGGTACGCAGTCTCCACTTGAGAACCTTTCTGCCCTAACGGCCATCGGTTTTTCGAACTAGGTGCCCCGCCCATTGCCACTTCAGTTTGCTTACCCTGTTTGAACTGTGTGACCTTTGTTCGTCTACAAATCACCACATTTCTGATTCGATCTCGTAGAGAGATTCCGAGCATAGCCCTTTCCATAGCTTGCTGAGTGACTCTGAGCTTCCTTAAGAGGCCCATAGTTAGAGACCACGTCTCGCGTCCACATATACCCATAGTCCATATATGAATAGAAATCCTGACAACCAGAGACAGTCGTGTTTATCACACAAAAATCTGCCCTTGCCGGGATTCAAACTGGGAGCCTCTAGCTTTGTTAGCCGTTGAGTATCCAACTTACAATTAGCTAAGCGTGTCGTCAAAAATAATATTGATTTATTGAAATCACTGAGCGCTTTGATGTACACACACCATTTAAGTTTGGTGGAAGCGGTATACGAGGCACCTAGACTGGTTAGGTATTTCTGCACCAAAGTAGCATATGTAATAGATATGGCTTCAGCTACTGTCTTATAGTGGTCCGCTTATCGATGCTCTGCATGTTGGTGGTATTCACTTGTTGTCACAAAACAATCTAGCTTTAGACTTTAGAATGTATCTTATCGGCAAATATTTAAAACTGTCGCACAAAAAAATTTAATTAGCATTTTATCATCATTAATTTGACGACTTTTAAAGGTAAATAATTACTTCAAATTTTTGAATAAGATAAGATTAAAATACAGCATCACAGCTATTATTACAATATTGAATATATGTCTGCGTTAATTCTTTCAAAATAACAATTTGTGGAAATAATGTCCAGCACCTGTTGGTTCGGTATTTATATCATTTATTTACCTACTTTATTTTTTTGCTTCTCTAGACGCGGTTGTTATACTCAAATACTTACCAAACACGTAACACCTAGTTTCATTGCTCATATTCTGTAGACATATGGATCTGTTAAGGTTCGTCATATTGATAAATTTCATCAAGGTCGGAGTTACATCATCTACTTCTTCCATTATTGGACTCAAAATTGCATCATTGAGTCCCCCTGTCGTCGGTAGACTTACGGGCATATTCACTTGACGGTTTTGTCGGTTTGTTGAAGACACATTAGCCAAATTAGACAGAATTCCCAAGAGCTGGGGATTTAGTTGGATAAGATTTGCAAGCGCTTGCGGACTTAGTCGCGAAAGATTTCCAATCATCTGCTGATTCAGCATCGTTAAGTTGCCCAAAATTTTTGGATTTAGCATTGTGAGGTTATTTAACATTTGGGGATTTATCGCTTGTAAATTTTGTAGCAATGAAAGAACTCCTACCATATTTTCAGAGTTAAGTATTTGGCTTTTATTCTGCGTGGTGCTATTTTGCCACATTGGAGAATCGTCGAACAAAGTCGTATTTTGTATAGTCATGTTTTCTGACATCGACGAATTTGACATAGTTAGATTTAAAATTTGTTGGCTTAATGAGGTAAGATTAGCTATAACAGCGGGGTCTGAAAGCGAAAGTGAAGAAAGGGGGTTGTTGGTAGTGTTCGTCAGATTCACTAAAGGTACGTGCCGAAAATCTCTGTATTCAAGTTTCAACAAGCCATGTTTGTACAGTCTAACTTCATTTTGGCCTCTTTCATGGACACCATATATTGTGGATAGATCGATGACTGGTGTTTGAAAATTTATCTGAAACAATAATTGGAATTTGAATTTTATCGATAATTTGAAATGGAATTTGCACTGGAAGAAAGGGTGTGCTTGAGTCCTCGATTTAGATTTCAAAAATATCCTAGATTAGATTAGATTTATTTATTTCATAATAAATAATATCCTATTTTAGCAATAGCTTAGCGTCAAAGTTGCAAGAGACATCATGCCTGTCAATTTAAGTCAGACAAAAGTCAAGGATGAAGGTGCAATCTTTCATCTATTCCGCATTGCTCAGATAACGGAGGCCGGATTTCACGCTATGGACACGTATGTGTGTATAAGCGTTTTCGTAACTAGGTACTAAGTACTTGCCGTGGGATTCTAGTACCTACAACTCAAACACAACAAAGATCCGCGAGACGATCAGCATGTAGGCATTAAGAATTTCCCCACATTTTAAAGTGCTATTATTACCTGTTCAGGCGGATACGTTTCGTTAAGGCATCCATCGTCCTGAAACGTCTCTGCTCTTGAGAAGTTCAGGCAGCGTATGTCAGTCACTCTGAGGTAAGGATCATCGTTTGGAACTGGTATGGGTTTGCATCGGGGATCCAGCTGCCCTTCTGCCTTGCAGCAGTATTGACGATTGACAAGGTAGTCGACTAAAAATAGAAATATTTTGTAATCTTTTCAAAAGCTTAAAGTATCTTCATTGTATTAAGTCTTTTTTTTTTCTCGCTATAGATTAACAACTGCAACGAAATCACTACTCGGAATAATCAATTTTCCTGTTTGATTTGGTAGGCGTTCCATTTTACACTTCTAAGGCATGGTAAGTAAACCTTACAGAGCTAGTAGATTCAGTTTCTCGTCTAGATGGGGTTAGAACAAAAAATTATGTTGTTTTGTATTAGGAGCAAGAGCACAAACAATATCACCTGTGACTCAATGGTAAGTAAAAACAAACCGCACCGAAGTACAGGTTTTGTCACCACCTAAATAATTGGTTGATTATTGTACGAAAATTTTTTATACAAATTGGATCCCAAGAACTCAAATACGACACAACGCCAAAGATACTTCAGGAGTAAACTTTATGCTATCATTAAACTGCTTTAAAAATGCTTCGTGCTTACAAGATCCATTCAGCACGCTGACATCGAGGTGTATGAACTCGAGATAATGATACACTACGAAGTTAAAGTCATATCTGTCGACAACGTACCCGTCGGTTTTCAGAGTTGTACGAACCTTTTCAGCTGATGGCAGCTATGATATGTAAGCTCGTAGCAGCTTTAAAATGATTAGTAAGTATCATTTATACTCACAAGCTCCATTCAGCACGCGTACATTGAGATATAAGAACTTGAACCACGCGGTCTGGAGCGTTGTATGAACCTTTTCAGCTGATGGCAGCTATGATTATGTAAGCATGTAGCAGCTTTAAAATTATTACTTATTGAGTATTATTTGATTTTTACAACGTCCATTCAGTACGCTGACATCGAGATGTATGAACTCGACATAATGATACGCGGCCTCGTTGTAATCAGGCTTATCGACCACGCGCCCGTCAGGCTGCAGCGTTGTACGAACCTTTTCAGCTGAAGGCAGCTCTGATTTATGTAAGCTTTAAAAAGATTAGTAGGTATTATTTATACTCACAAGGTCCATTCAGTACGCTGACATCAAGATGAATGAACTCGAGATAATGATACGCGGCCACGTTGAAGTCATGCTTGTCGACCACGCGCCCGTCGGTCTGCAGCGTCGTACGAACCCTTCGAGCTGATGGCAACTCATTGCCATTCCTGTCTTTGCGGATGTCTCGTTTGTCTGTAAAGGATTATTTTATTTATAGCTAACACCGTTTATTAAATAGCACCGATCATTTTATTATGTTCATTGTTAATGTAAACTATGTTAATATATATATTTTGTCATAAGATTTTAGTATCAATATACCAATTGAACATGGTTAAAATTAAATGATTTTGAAAATTTTGCGTGGTTACAGTAAATGATTTTGTTAGAAAAACAAAAAAACATATTTGAGCCTTTGTTTGGTTTTTATTAAGAAGGTATGTTAAGATTAAAGATATTTATATTCCAAAAGCAGGGCGGGTGCTGTTACGGAATAAATTACTGATAGGCCAAGCTAAATAATTTTAACATTTTAAAAAGATTACACGCTACATGCTTCTTCAACTATGTAATATGCATATCGTTTGTATCGTTGTATCGTAATAAAGCCCAATTCTATCCTGCTCCAACAGCGTTAAAGAGAGATTTACGAACAAAATTATGACAGGCGACTAATAGGACATAGTAAAATTAGATTTTCTTCAAAACTACATTTTCAAAAGTAGAATTCAGTTGCTAGACAGAAGGTATTTGGATGACATGTATTTGAAGGTTGGATTTTTTTTCCTTAACTATTTTGAATTAGGCCTGAAATTATAAAGGAGGAACTAGGCGAACAGTGCCCAAATTCATCATACTTTGTTAGTAGTTAATGGTCGATAAGGTAGTAAAGAATGAAAAAACAGAGCGTTAAAACAAACAGAGCATGGTGAAATAGGGATAATTTATTAAAATTACTGTATTAACACACCTATAGATCTCATTGAACCTAAAAAAGCAAAATAAAGAAATTTAAATTTGACCTACTTCCCGGTTTCCGATTGAGCTAAAATTTGGCATACTTATTCAGTAACAATTCAACAGTATGATACCATCAGTCGATCTGACTCTGTAAAAAAACAATGCAATCCTACCGAGTTTGAACTCATTAGAATAATCCCGGTAAGTAGTTGATGAATGTTCAAAGAAAAGTACAGTCAACAATAAAAGCTTTCCACAAAAATAAGAAAAAATTACAGAAACTTATTTAGATTATGCGACGCAAAATGACAGTATTTCTTTCTTGTCCTAAAGAAAATTAAACGTTTTGTTATGATTTTATACGGTTCAGTAAGGAAAAAATGTATGACAACTTTACATTTTAACACACCTTTTTAACGATCAACATAAGAAAATGCTAGTACACTCCTCCACTTGATACATGAATGACGACACTTGTGCCGCTCGATTTGTAAGCGGCGTTTTAACGCTTAGTCGATATACATGATTGAGATTCTCGGTTTTAACGTTTGGTATCATTTCTTAGTCATAAAGACCGGTTCAATTGGCATCATAGAAAAAAATAATGCTCGTTCTCTATTGGCCAAAAATAAAATATTTAGACTTACCATTAGAATAATCAGGGTTCAGCAGTCTCAAGTATGGTCCTCTGGCAGAGCCTCTGGTAGGATCGTTGTAATTATTGCAAGTTCCATCAATGCGACTGCCCTCGTGAGGTGTGCAGTGCTTTACCACGATCGTGCAATTTCTGTTAAATAAGATGATAATCGAATTACTTGTTTAAGCAAAAACGTTGTGGCTATAACTCTAAACCATTCTTAGAGCCAGTCGATTAAAAAGGAGTGAAAGAAACGCTTAGTAAAAAAAACTATTTGTTATTCGATACAATACAAATTATCTTTATTGCACATCTCAATTATATCTTAGTTATTTTTAAAGTTAGTTCGAAAAAAAATTCTCCACTGTTTGTTACGTGAATGAGTTTTAATAAAGCACAAAGAAAAAAGAATGCATATTCCCTATTAACATTCAGGATAATAAATCTACAACACTATAGGTCTAACGCATAACTGAGTCTGTACCTGAGGTATGGGAGCGGTACGGGAGGGGTGACAAGTGACGTGACATAACTGTCTCGCTATACAAGCCTGACGCCCGAATGAAGATATGCGTCGTTTGACGTTCCGTAAACACGCCCCTTTCATACTGCTGTCATACCTCAGTACGCCTACCATGAGTTCGGCACGAGCGAGTATCGAGATCGACCGCTCGATGACGGTCTATCTCTTTCGCACTATTGGCGCGTGCGAGAGAGGTACACTGACTCTCGATATGAGTATCTCACATCGCTAGCCCCGATCGTAAATTCAGCTTATGGTAGGTAACACAGGAACGTAAACGTATTATGTGAAAGACCAGTTTATAAAGTAAGTGATATTTATCAATAAACAACCAGTTGAAATGGATAAGAACAAACATTATGAGAAAATGATGAACGTACAATCAGCAACAGAGAACCATGACCCCCCTCACCATACTGTCGTCGTGCTAGTTTCAAAGGCCGTGTTTTGATAGAAGTTTCCATATATTTTACGTCTTTATGAATGAAACATCATTAGCACGGTAGCATGTACGGTAGAGGGGACACTACTCGGCAGCTGCCTGCTGACTGTATCACCTAAAACTCTGTCGCAAACACAACACACCGTTACTCAAACTCGAGCGATACGTTATATTACAGCGACAGGGTTCTACCATGGTATGCGAATCAATTTCCCTTACTGTACAATTAATCAGTAGGTACCTACAATCAAGACACATAATAAAGATATACATGTTCATAATAAAGATAGTATTATGTATTAAGTTACCCGCAACTGTAGTATCCCATAACTTTTTGTGGATACCCAGCTACCAGGGTACCAAAAATAGCTGAAATCCGTTTAGCCGATTTGGCGTAATGAAGCCACACCGACACGGACAACCATACAAAATTTAAATATAAAATATCTTTCCGTTCAGTGACCTCCAAATAGTATTACTATTTTTTTTTAATATCTTCAATGTACAAACATTTTATTTTTACAACTTTATATGAGTCTAGATTATTATTAACATTCCTTGCAAAAACCAATGATTTTAGGTAAGAGTAAATGTCCCAGTGCCAGACACTGCCCGATTAGTTGGCAACTTCTACTTTAATTCGTAGCAATAGATGTGACAAACAGGGTGACAATTATTGGAATGAAGCTGTCAAGCATATGGACATTTACGTTAATATTGAAGAGGAACAAGGATCCTTACGTATCGTTAGTTCGTCCTCTTCTATAAATCTCTGGTTTAGTCGCGTTTCCACTATACCTATCATAACGATAATCAGACGAAAAAGAATAAGTTACAAATCCAAAAAAAATAAAAACAGACAACCACTCCATTTTACAGCTATTATGACCACTTTTCTGACCCGTTCCAGTATGTCGACTAACTGCAGTAAAGCGACGAGGTGTGTTCGATGCAATCGACTAAATTGCGACAGATATTAGTAACATCCTCATAGACAAAACAGTGGAAACAACTTTAATTTATCCGATCAATTTGAATAAAGTGTATATTAGAGACCGTAGTACTTGTATGTTTTGCGGCAATTTACTTGAATAAATACGTAATCGGATCATTAGAGTATTTTAACATAGACAACATTTTATTTGATATCAGAATCTATTGTAAGCTATATGATTAGTAGGAAAGGTAATATTTTGGGGTCGTGGAAGATAAATAGATAGTTTGGGTGAATCAACTTTTCGACCCACACAAATCTGTCCACAACTTTTAAACTTATCTGTAAAATAACGCCTTTAAATAATGATTTCTCTTTTTTTATGGTGTACATTAAACGTTCAATGTTCCGTCAGTTAAACCTAACAAAGAGGGAAATATCATATTAAAAGCCCGATTTTTCGGTAACTCCAGGGAGATTTTTGGTAACGCAAGAGACGTCAAAAGTGTGGTTTTAAAAGTTGATTCACCCTTTTAACTCTGTAAAGGTAAAGACTACCCCTCAGAAAAAGCAACTTTAAAATCCAGAAAAAAAACCTAGGAATTATCAGATTTCATCCGTACATTCCATAATTCGTTTATGTATTCTCGTTTCTAAACAAAGCATTTCATACTTTGAATAGAACTCCCGTAACTCAAACCTAGTTACGCTACAAAAACGTAAACTTCAGCAGAAACCATATTAACAAAACATAAGAGTAATCACGTTGGCAAACGCAACGTTTTGGTTGTATAAAAATACAGTTATTTCTGCCTTAAAATGGATAAAGTTTTATTTACATTACGAAACCGTCACGGATCCAACCACAGTGTGTCTCGTTTTGAGAAAAAAACTTTTAATGAGTTTCTTCTGGTTTCAGCAGAGTTGCTCTCAGAGGTAATGAGACAGTACGTGGACATTGAAATGTAAATATTCGTCCGGGAATTGTACGTTTGCAGGGCGATTGTAATTTTGGGGAGCGTTGCTAGCTACTTTATTTTCCATCTGTTGTTTCAAAAGCTGGATAGAGTGGAGATTTCTAGAACTTTACAATTAATACCTTAGTCTTAAAAATCCTCGAAATGTTTAAAATTGCATAACAAACAGACATTGGGCCCATGGAAGCGATTTGAAGTCTTACTTGAAGTCTCATTGCTTGATCATGATTCATTATTGTAGTTCTAGATTATAAGTAAATCCCCACTACATGCTTGATGGCAATTTTGCCTCCATTACCGCGCGCCTCATCCACAAAAACAAAATCGAACGTTCACAACTTAGATTTTTTTTGTGTATGTGGGACAGTTATCATTATTTTGTAAAACAGCCCTAGGGTCTACCTTACGGTGTGAAGTGATTTGTAAAACACAAACTTAATGTTTTGCAATGTTTTGGCCTAATGTTCCTTTAAAATAATGTTCATACGGTGCACATGCGAAGTATTTGTAAATAAGGGATATGAAGTAATAGAACAATATGCATTTAATGAATGTAATTAATTATTGAAGCAGCAAAACAATAAATTATGATAATATCTTAACTGAGTTTATTAAACAATGTTTACGAATAAAAAGGAACTAAAGTAATTGATCGTTTTTTTTATAAAAGCTAAACTGAGTAATAATTTTTCCATTCCTTTTTGACAATTATAATCATTAGTCGTGGTAGAGAATTTATAAAAGTTCCACTAACTGTTTGAAAATATATAATTGCCATGATTTTTATTTCAATATCTTTGAGCCTTTACAAGTTTACCTGCAATTTCGTTGGTGAATTTTTCGAGAGTTAGTGTTTTTACTTCACTAAGGAAATCGTATATCGCACTAAAGTATACATAACTTGGCAGTATTTCAGATTCTGATATCATAACCTCATACACCTCCAGCAACAGTCAGAATAAAATGTGTTGAAAGAGTCATTTTGGAATTCATTAAAATGTACAATATCAAGTATACCTAGAAGATATTGTACACAAGAAATTTCTTGCAAAAAGGTGATTTCCAAAGTTGTACATAGAATTGCTCTTCCTACCACTAATATTTTGTTTTTAAATTAAATAATTTAAACTTAAAAATCGTTATGGTAGTTTGTAGTAACAATATTGTACATTATATTATTATAATCAAAGATGACCAGAAAACTAAACGGCTTACATGCTCGCGCTGGTGTATGAGACGTTCCAAAGTCTAAAGCGAGGCACCGTCCACGTGTGTCCCTTGTTATGGCAGTAATGTGTGCATTCTGTTAGCGGACACTTGCATGTAGCATCAAGTTCTCAGTGGATCTTCAAATGTTCAGCTTACTGCATGAATGCGATATGACTTTATATAGTTACTAGCGGCCGCCCGCAACTTCGTCCGCCTTGGATTCGTTTATCACGGATAGAAAGTATTTTTCCGGGATAAAAAGTAGCTTATGTCTTTCCCCAAAACTCGATAATTTACTTATTTAAATGTACAGCATATTACCAAGATTTCAAGTTCCTCGCTTAAAAAAATATACAAATTTTCATCCCTTTTTTCGTCCCTAAAAGGGATGAAATTTGACATACGTTATAGCCTATATCCTATTCTGATATATAAGGTACATAACTTGAAAGTTTCATAAAAAATCGTCAAGTATTTTTTGAGATTAAGTGGAACGTACATACATACTTTCACGTTTATAATATAGTAAGGAAATTATAATGTTTACATAAATAGGAACCAAAAGACTTACACCTTCACGTTGGTACATGAGACGTTGCAAGATCTGGTACGACTCCTGTATTAGAAGTAACCTTCCAGGGGGCCCCTGGCATGTATAAGTAGAATCGATTTGATGGTTTTATACAATTTCACCTAACTGTAGGACGCGATAAAAAATTATATAATTAAAATGTTTACATAGACATAAGTCACAAGTCTACAAGCTCACGTTGGTACATGAGCGTTTAGAAGGGTTAAAACAGCGGTGCGCCCTCCACGCGCGTCCCCTGTCATGGAGGTAAGTGAGCCCTCCCAGCGGGCGCTTGGCATGTAGCATCGAAGTCTCAGGATTCTTGTGTAACATTCGTCGCCTTGGGTATCCCTCGACTTAACATAAAGGAAAGTGTTAGGTTTAGAGTGATTCTACTTGTTCCAAATAAATATGAAAATATTATTTGAAAGGCTTAAACTATTACAACAAAATCGGCCCCGTGACACAAAAAACACAGATATCTTGCTTAAATTAATTAATTAATATTGTGATACATATAAAATATAGTGCCTAAATAATTTGTAAAATGAAAAAAATAAAGAGTCTGTGGGCTGTTAAATAAACAAAAACAAGCAGGAACAATTAATTACTTTATTCACTTTTCAATTAATTGTGGCTGCAACATTAACGAATTCACTAAAAAAACTAAAGAATCAAAATCATGTGTACACTATCTTCAATTGTTCCCACATTACTGAGGATCGTGATCATTGGCTGATTTTACAGCTTTGATGATCTGCTTCCATCGGTCTCTGTCCATAGTCGCTCTCATCGCCTGATAGAATTTATTCGAGGAGGATGCTTCCTTAACTTGATCAGACCATCGGGCTGATGAGTTGAGAGACTCTCATTTTCCATTCGCGGTATATGGCCAAAGTAAGCGCATCTAAGCACCCTATGATACATAATTTTTAATCAGTTTAGATTCAAGAAAATGATGTCACCATCAATTTATGTAATGGCGTACGTTTAGTAAAAAAAAATGTTATTCAAATACTGACGTCGATGTGGCCATCGATTTCAGTTTTTCTCCAGCAAAATCATCCTTTAATAGATAAGCTTACATCATCGATGTAACGCAATGGAGAAATCTGTAATGTTACTCATAAAATGATTGTCAATAAATAAATTAATAAATCATTGCGATACGATTAGTACATAAGATAGAGTAACGAATGATTAGATTCAATTAAAATATCGCTCCAGTTACTAGATACCAATACGCTTCACTTGTCCCTGTTAATTTGTTAATTAGTTATTGCACGGCAAGGCCGAATACCTATTAGCGAGTTTTGCCAGTTCGTTACACACGCTAACGTTAGCGCATTGACTGATATCATGGTTTTTTTTTAAGATTCTCTGAAACATTTTTCATTTTAGGGCGAAAAGATGTCAATGAACATTACGCGGAAATCAGAACAATAGAAACAAGGGCAGAAAAGTAGAGAACTATCATCATCGTCATCGTCATCGTCATCATCATCGTCATCGTCATCGTCATCATCATCATCATCATCATCATCATCATCATCATCATCATCATCATCATCATCATCATCATCAAAATCATCATCATCATCATCATCATCATCATCATCATCATCATCATCATCATCATATATCAGAGGAAATAGGCTGTAAAAGAAAACTGAAAGAACGAATAAGCTCATCGACCGCTATCGAAAGATCGCGAGAGGGAGGGAGATATAGCTCTCGCGCTCTTTCGACATCGGTTCATAGTCCATTATGGCAGCTGTGACACCCGTGACCCTCACGATGTTTTCCTTCACCGAAAAGCTGTTCGAAAACAGTTCAAATGAAATTCTGTACATAAATTCAGTAGATAAATTGATTGATACAAGCCGGATTCTAACCCACTCAGCTACCGGATCTTATAATTATAGCACACAAATTCCCAAGTTTAATTGCCGAGTGCGCAAACCGCTTCAGTAAAATGAACAGTTATTCATCTCCAAGCCGCGGTCCGGAGGCTGCGGCGAGCCGCATCCCGACTGTTCATATCAATCGCGCCTAATTGTTAATACGAGTAGTACCTATTGTTTGACTCGTGTATAGGGCCTACGTCTACCAGCTAGCTATGAGAAATTGTCTTTTTTGACTCCCAGTTTGTTAAAATCCCGTATTTTCCTTGTCTCCCTACATCATAAAGCAACAACGCAACAACTCTAACCATCACCTCAGATTCCTAGTAGCAAAATTTTGCACTGAACGTTGATAAGTGTATCAGCCAGCTCTAACTTTTCTTTTAATATAGAAACAATAAAGAAGGTTAATATTTAGAGCTACTGAAATCTATAAGAAACAAACGAATAGTTATCAAACTGTTTCAGCATAAAAAATAAACTAAACAAACATTTCAATATAAATGATGCAACAGAACAAATGGGAACATTAAGTTTCAAGTATGTGAACTCAGAATCTACGAATAGTTTATTTTTACATTCTATTGTTTTTTAGATATCTTTTTTTAAACACCCGTCGTGACATTTGTACAGTTCCGTCGTATGAGAATACATTTTTACTTTGGTCTACAAAAATTAGTAAGAATAAAAAAACATAACATTGACAGCTATTTTTTTAATTTTACTTACTAATCTATGTAGCTAAACCAAAGTAAAAATGTATTCATACGAGGGAAGTGTACAAATGTCATGACGAGTGTTTAAAAAAGATATCTAAAAAACAACACTATGTAAAAATAAACTGTTTGTAGATTTTGAGTTCACATAACGTAGTATCGGGAAAAAATATAAAATGCACACCTCTGAGAAACTTAATGTTCCCAATTGGGTGTCGTATTAATGTATGAAATTAGCCTGTCACCAATGGATAGTCTACCTTAGCTGAAGATTCACTTAGACTAACCAACAATTAATAAAATCTAATCAAACATTTCAATATAAATGGTACAATACAATTGAGTATCGCATTAATCTAAGCTAGTAGCTAGTCGCCCTTAGCTAGAGTTTCATTTAGGCCATAACCAGCAATTAATCAGTTTTAATCAAACATTCCAATTTAAATGATGCTCTAAAACAATTGAGTGTCGCATTAATCTAAACAATTATATTTGTAGCGTTAAATACAGACGATGCCCACATTAAGTGACTCCAGGCGTAAATGTACGATTTTTCATTCTTTTTGTTCGGTATGTATTAATGGCCCTTCTACATGATCGCCGATCAGGCGGGACATAGCAATACGTTAGAAAGCACCATATATCTCCATTCGTCGATCGTGTAGAGGGGCTATAAGAGACAAGTGCGGTGTATAACAAAGGGGGTTGGCGGATATCAAGCAGGAGGAGTCCCAACTCTCGCTCGCCTTCTGACTTATTCTCTGTCATCACACCCCTCACCTATATTTTCCTGCAAGCCACGATTCAGTTAAGCGTTAGGTCTACACCTATAGTCGCTAGCGGATAATTGCCTTTAGCCGGAGCTTCATTTAGTGGTTCCTAATAAATTAGTGATTTGGGTCAATCAACTTTTTACAATGGGTACGTCTCCTGAGACATTCTTTAAAACTACTGTTGAAACGATTTAAAAGCAACAAAACTTTTATTTTCTAGCCAATACCGGTATAAGTTTAGTTTTCAAGTGCCCAGCGTGGCAGTATGATAATAGCCTAATTTATTAGCATTTCTCTAAGTACTTACCTCACTTTTGTCTCCTCAGTTGCGGGACAGGAA
Source organism: Hedya salicella (assembly GCA_905404275.2). NCBI lineage: Eukaryota > Metazoa > Arthropoda > Insecta > Lepidoptera > Tortricidae > Hedya > Hedya salicella. Next base: position 33,017,339 of record FR990097.1, read on the forward strand.
TAACAATGAGAAAAATTTAATCCACCCACTTATATTTCCCAAATTGTTTCACTTGTCAACCTTAGTCTTTTTCAGAAACGGTACAATTTTCATAATAACTTTATAGTCATTATGAAAATTGTACCTTGACTTATGTCAACCGGGACAAATGCGACTGTGGGTCAAATGCGTCTGTTAAAGATTTCTTAAAATCTGAACACTTTGAAACTACCCGTATCCTTTTAAATAAAACAATTTAACGGCTCATGTCACGTATATTATCTCATTCGAATTCCCGACGTTTCGGAAGCTTTTCAGCTTTCTATGGTCACAGGTTGACTGAGAAAAGATATATTTTCCTCTGTCGAAGTTACAATTTGTGCAAACTACCCACTTTGAGAAAGCAAATAAAGGTGTACATACATAAATGCCAGATGGGCCTCATCTGTAAAGACAGTTACACATGTGCCAGAAGAGCTTACTTATTTTATGTTAATAATTTACCAAGCAGCATTTCACAAATGAGGTGTGAAAAGCTTCCAAAACGTCAGGAACTCAAATGAGATGATAAACGCGATATAATCCGTTAAATAGTTTCATTTAAATGAGTAATAATCGCGGAAACAGAAAAAAATATTATACCCATATCCTCTCTGCCTTAAATTTGGCAGTATACGTATCATTGACTTAAAACTAACCTATCCTAAGTCTTATGGATTCTTCACAACGGCTTAAACAAAAATCCGTTTTATTTAAGCCGTTGTGAAGAACCCACTCGTCTCACTCATTAAAATAAGACAATTTAAACAGATTAAATTGCTTATGCTACCTACCTACCAACCAACTGTCAACCCGTGAACACGAAAGCTAAAAAGCTTCCGAAACGTCGGGAACTCAAATGAGATTAATATACGCGATATAATCCGTTTAAATTGTTTTATTTAATGTCAGGGATTACACATACGAAGTTGCCTTTCCGGCATTTTTGTTATGGTATATGGGTATGCGACCCCGGCTCCCCGAGCTGCTACTGGCTCATACATAGTCTTCCGGGACAGTAGTATCCTTTAACCCTTTCTCCTGTCTAAATTCGTGCAATTCCTTTGATTACCCTGTTATCCTTCCTCTTATTCCGCCAATCCAAGGTATGCCGTGCCGTACCGATGGATGCGTGGCAAGAGGCGAGTCTAGTCGTTAGCGTGCCGAATTACCCCGGAACTGGTGACCCCAGAATAAGGCTACACCCTTACCTGGTATGCGGGGCTCTGCTGGGTTCGAATATTTTATCCCTAGCTGCTCGTGGGAACGCAAATGGCGGCGATGTGTTTCGCAACCCATCACGTCTCGATCCCAGCGAGTGCGAAGAGTGGGCTATGGAGAGCCGCTTTGCTACATTAAATGTAATTGAAGGAATTAATGATAAAATAGATGAAGTATGTTAGATGATGGATGCGAGAAATATTGATATTGTGTGTGAATGAGACAAAGCGAAAGGGTTGTGACAGCACAAAATGAAGAGATTAATGAATGTTGATGAAGCGGCAGTTGTATGCAAGGACCGTAGCAAGTGGAAGGAGGTAGTCTTCTGCCTACCCCATAATGGGAAAAAGGCGTGATTGTAGGTATGTATATATGTAAAATGTTTTCATTTAAAAATTCGTTATTAGTAAATGAAACAGTTGGGAACTAAGGTAGTTTGGGAAAAATATGTAGTGTGGCGAAAAGAAAGGATCCCTCCATTTATGTACATTATAACCAGCAATCAATTTCAAGCATCACAAAACAATTTATTATCCTATTAATCAGTTTAAAATTAATAGATGGGTGTTCCACTGACTGATGATTTAATCACACTAATTATAATATTGAGCAATGGGAAAACGATTCGAATTTTACCTTTATTTCAACGGGTGGTTACCAAATCATTGTAGGCGATTTCGCCTGATGCTGATTACTAGTACCTATTTACCTAATAGACATTTTCCCGCTTTCGCTCGCTTGGAAAAACTTCTTCTATTTGGCTCAGTTGTTACGTCATAGTAGAACAGACACATATGCGCATTTTTTAACAGTAGGTATGTATATATAAGTATGGAAACACTTTAATATACAGTATAACCAAATTAAAAGGTATAAGTATAAATGCGAACGTAACCCAGGGATCCCTTCCCGTTAACTTGTGAGCAAGTGAGTGACGATGAAAGAGTCAGATTGGTGCTCGACCACAAGCGATGTTTACTGCCAACATCCATATAACGAAATCTCTTAGAGAGGTAATGAGGAGAAGCTGGATTGAAAAGTATTTTTAATACAGTTGCTCAAAAAGTGCTACTATACGTAGCTGTTTAGCGTGCGCAAAGTTGGTTTGTTTCGCGAACTAGTGCTTTTTACTTTTCCAATGTGTTTAAATTTATACTTGTTCCAATTCATGACTACTTATTTATGATGATGATGATAATGATAGTGATGGTGATGATGATAGTGATGGTCGTGATGATGGTGATGGTGACGGGCATGATTATAGTGATGTGGGGGTTGGTGATGATGATGGTGATGGTCATGATGATGGTGATGGTGGTGATGATGATTATGATGGTGATGATGATGGTGAACGTCATGATGATGATGATAATGATAATGATGATGATGATGATGATGATGATGATGATGATAATGATGATGATGATAATGATGATGCTTTTTTGTTGTTTTAGTTACTTTTTCGCAACTGTATTAAAAAACGTCGTTCGATACACGTGCGGAAATGTCATTCTTCACTCGCCCCAGTCTTAAGATATCTCGGTACTCGCGAAGTAATGACACACTTTCCGCAATAGCATCGAAATGTACTATTAAAGACACGAGCAGTATCGACAAGGTATGTCACACTGCTGGGCAAAGGTCTTTTTCCGTCACTTCTCCTAGTGCACATGTTCCTGCCACGACTCCTGAAAAGCGTCCAGATCATTCCGCCATCTCTTCGGTTTGCCCGTGCTTCGGTAGCCACCTCGAGGTGTTACTATGAGTGGATAATTTCGGTCATCGTTCTTGATGCATTTGGCAATCGTGTCCATCCAGCCCAATCCCACTTAAGCTTAGCGGTATTGCCACCCGCCTTATTGACATACCTGATTTGGAGCGCAGTTTGGTGTCTCTCAGATCCAAGCAATCGGCAAACTCTAAGTATACGCGCCATATTGCTCGCTGGCAAATCTTGAGTAATCTACACTTTTGGGCGTCCGCTAAACCAAAGGCGCCGTAAGTTAAAATAAACTATTAAAAAATAAAGCATTTGGTTTTTCTTTTCAAGTAATAAATCAGCGTTCAGCTACAGAAAAAAGTGACCCCTCTGCCATATATGTTTGTATGACAGAGGGGTCACTTTAGTCTGCAGTTGACTGTACATCAAAAAGAAAATTATACTTGATAGTTATTTTTTCGAAAATAAAAAAGTATTAAAGGTATTCAAGGAAAATAGGCTATTAAGTTAAAGTGAAAACGGCTTAATTATTTTCTGGGATTGCCACAGGCAGGCTTGCCCCAATATCATTATGAAGCAAAGAAACCAGTCAAGCTACTGCATTTTCCCCTTGAGAAATTTCTAAAGAGCGAAATTTTAATTATGCGAACTCTACTTTAACAAAATCCATTTCTTTTGAGGAAAAAAGTGTTAATTGACTAAGGTTAATTTAAGATTCGTTTCAAAAACGACTTTAATATAGCCTTTTACTTTCCTTTGAGTACATCTTAGAGCAATGTTCTCTTTTTATACATATATCAGCCAAGGACGTCCACTGCAGAACGTAGGCCTTACCTAGTTTGCCACAGGGTGCGATCATGCGCAGACCGCATCTACTGACTCCCCGCGAGGTCATCCATCCAACTAGTCTGGGGCCGTCCGACGCTGCGCTTTCTTATGAGTGGTCACCACTCTACTACTTTACTTATTGAGCTTACCATGGGACTTGTTCGATCTGTGTAAAATTGTACCGCAATATTCATTTATTTACTATGAACATTGATAATTTAACAGCGCCATCTCTCGGTCGGTATATCTTGCGGCATCAAAGGCAAGTGTACTTAGATCCCATCAATATCCAATAGTTCCTGCAACTAACGGAAGCTGTCTCCGAGCGCGTCACATTGATACCGGCAGCCCGCGCGGTGTACCCCTTACATTTCATTAATTTGTTAAAAGGGCCTCTACGCGTTGGCTTCGGCTCCGACACCATTGTACCGAGAGCGGGTGCGACCTACATAAGTACTCATATATGATGCGTAAAAATACCTTACACTATAGGAACATTATACTATATTTTTCAGTTGTGTTTTATATTATTCACTATTGTAATTGTCCCTACTCGTTGATTCTAATTTTTATATGGAAATTAAACATTGCGTCATTTCGTATCATTATTAACACAAAGTTTTGCAAAGAAAACTAATTTCTCTGGAGATTATTTCTGTGAGCCTATCTACTTGTACTAAATTATATCTATTCCGTAGCTGGGTTTTGAAGCTCTAAGCCCGACGTTCATTGCGTATTCACAGGGTCTCGCCTTTGCAAGATAACTCGATCGATTTTATTTTTCATACGCACATGCACGAACACGCTCATTTCCCACACGAACTCGCAACCGATGACAGTTACTACGTGATTTCATTTATTTTATGTCTTTAGATTTGTTAATACTTACCTAATAAGATAGATGTGAGCGGTATTTGATACAACATGTCGAACTAAAGGGTTTATAATAACGACTATAAGAAAGTTATACCATCATCATTTCAACCCGATTTTTTCTCCACATGACGACATGTTTGGCTCAGTAGGTTGCATAACGGCCTGCTTGTGCCCTCATTTTTATCTAGCCGTTTGAAACTTAAAAAAAAGTTTACAACTAGACAATAATAAATATCCTATTCAAATCTATTGTCGTCCAGCAATTTCCCATTTATTTTAAATTGAGATTGACCATGAACCATGACCACCTTCTGTTATTTAGTCCAGACAATAAGGACGACTATTACAGACATTTTTAGGAAAAATAATAATTTCTTTTGTTCCCGCGATTATCACTTATTTAAATAAAATAAATAAATAAATAGTAAATTCACAATCTTGATGATTTTTATTACTACATGCGAGCAAGGGAGATAAATTTTCAGCCTTCCTACGTATACAGGGTGGAAAGGCACGACGATCGTTTCCGCAAAAGTGCGATTGTTTAGCCTCAGAACATTATTTTCTCCAAATAAACTATATAAATATTTGTCACCGTTTCCAAGTTATATGTTAAACTTTCGTGCAAAAAACTGGGTGTTTCAAACCTATTTTGAGGTCAATGACCCCTATAAGATTTGTAAACAAACTTTACAAAAATGACGTAGGATTGACACAACACATTGACAACCGCGGAGATTATCGTTATAAACAAAGAGGTTTCAAGTAGCAAAATAATAATAATTTTCCAATTCTTATTTTTTTGCCGAATTAGTTCATTATTTTGTATACTATGGCCATTCCTTATCAGTTTAATGTTTTTTTTTAATACCTTTGAAAATACCCTCACGAAACATTAAGCACCACTGTTTGAGTATAATAACAAACCTATTTACTGCGTGAAAACAGTAGGTAGGTAGGATGGTAGTTAGTTCTTTACGATGACAAATTGACATTCCCGTTGAGTTTTTGTGTCATGTGTGTAAAAATGCCGGAATTAGATGCTAGAGGATATTTCGATTTGCTTTTTTTATACGCGGAATGCAATTATAATGCGGCAGAGACTTTGCGCCAATACCGAAACAGGTATCCCCCGCCTCATCCAACAGGCCCTTGGACGATATTACGTGCTCTAACCGTGTTGCTAACAATAGACCCATTGTGCTACGAACGGGTCAGGACGACCAACGCGGAGGACGCGTTATCCAACATGAAGCTAGATTTGAGGAGAGAGTGCTGCAATACTCAACGGAATCCAAGAGCAAGTTCAAAACAGGCGGGCCTACATTTCCATACAACTCATACCAAGATACTCAAAATTCTCAGTTCAGGCATTGCTATCTAGAGACTGCCCTGTCCGTGAAGCATATTGCCGCAGGCTGTTGCAAAATATGTTGGAAGACCGCTACTTCATTATTTATTTATTTATTTACTTGGACCTTCAACAATAAACATATTTTTACATGTGTTATAATTTACATTTACAGCTTAAAACTAAGCATCTTATTACTTACAGAAGGACACAGTATGCACAAATTAGCAGTAAAATTTAACTATAACTAATTTTTTGTTACTTACTCCACCTTAACTAATAACTTTAGCTAAACTTAAGTTGTATACCGTTATTAACTAAGCCTAAATTATATATAAAAATTTGTTTCATTTATTGCTTTGCCTTATTTCCTTCTAACAAGTGTGGCTTTAATGCACGAGAAGGTAGATGAATTGAGATCAATGCAATGTTGATAATCATTATATATAGCAAACATCCGCGATTGAGGACAGTGACGTTTAAGGTTAGTGCGAAAGTTGGTTGAGCCAAACAGTTTCATATTACCGGGCCTGGGCAATTTATACGGTACCAGGAAATTAATTTTCCTCAGTAAATCAGGACAATTTAGGCTGCCGGTGACAATTCTTTAAAAAAAAATTAAATCTATCATGCGCCTTCTATCTGACAACGATACTATTTTAAAGTATTTTAAACGCGCGTGATAGCTTTTAAGTTCTTTGTTCGTCTTACAGCTGTATGTTAAACTTGAAATGAACTTTTTCTGAACTTTTTCGATTCTATTTATGTTGATATTATAACAGGGTGACCAAACTACACTGCAATATTCCAAATTGCTCCTAAGGCGTTATACATAATAATTTTCGTACCAATTGTTTTGAATTTTTTGCATTCTCGTAATACAAAACCCAGAAGTCTCGAAGCTTTTAGGATAATCTCGTCAATGTGTTAATTAAATTTTAGTTCACAATCAAAATTAACACCAAGATCCCTTACTGTGTGGCTACAATGTTTTTATTCTTGGTAAATTTTATATGCTTGCATTTCTTTACATTAAGAGCCATTTTATTCTTTATACACCACTCTGATAGCCTATTAAGGTCGCTTTGAAATGCTGTCGAATCTGATAATTTATTTATCTGTGAAATTACCTTTAAATCATCTGCAAATAAATAGAATTTTGAATTCAGGAAGCACTGACTAATGTCATTGATAAAAATTATAAAGAGATAGGGACCGAGGTGCCAACCCTGCGGAATGCCTGATGTAGCAGTGTACGCGTTAGACCTACAACCATCAACTACAACCCGAAGATTACGCCCATAAAGATAAGATGCAAGCCACTTCAACAAGGGATTCGAAATGCCATACGACTCTAATTTGTTTAAAAGGATTGCATGATTGACTATATCGAAAGCCTTGCTGAAGTCGGTATAAACAGCATCAACCTGGATGCGCCTGTCAACTAGTTCGACAAGATCTTCAACGTACATAACGAGGTTTGTTCCGCAGGATTTATTTTTTATAAAACCATACTGGTTAATCAGTAACAATTGGGAAACGTGCCAAGTAAGGATCGGGCAAATTACAGCCTCAAACACTTTGGCCAAAGCTGGTAAAATTGCAATAGGTCTGTAGCTATATACTAATGATCTGTCACCATTCTTGAAAACTGGTACTATCTTAGTATCTTTCCAAGAAGATGGAAATGTACCAAGCTGAAGAGACTTGTTGAAAATAAACGTTACGGGTAATGATAGGCTATCCGCATTCCTAGCCAAAAAAACGGGAGGGAAACCATCAGCACCAGCGCCTTTAGTGATATCCAATCGTTCCAACGCTGCCTTGACCTGAGTTTCCGAGAAAACTATGTTGCTAAGGATGCCGTTATTCTCACCGTTTAAAAGATTAAACACATTATTTGGAGTGATGAAAAATTGTTCACGCGTAATCGCATGTGGAATAGGCGAATCGAAGGAGGCAAAAGCTGACCGTCGCCTTTGAAATTCTTAGCAGAAGAAATGACCGAGAACACATCTTTTCGAAGGTACATCGTCATACGCGGGCACGGGCGGCGGCGTGTATTGTAAGCCACGGTGGTCCTTCGAACATCGGATGTAAAATGTAAATATTGTAAATACATGTCATGTGTCATTTTGAAACATAAACAATAGTAGGGTTGTACAAATATTAAAAAATATTATTCTAATAGTTTGGTTTTTCTTTATTATTACAAGCATTTAACTATTGCAGGTCGATTCTAAATCAAATAAATGACATAATATTTGTAGGAAAGTTTCTCGTTCCAGTCAACCCGGTATGTATGTCTATATGGCCATTGTTAAGTAAATTAGAACTTTTTAGTGTGACCTCCTTTCTTAATTTATTTATTGTACTCTATTTACCCCGCAATAGCCATATCCTGTAAATTTCAAGTAGCTCACCTAAACTATTCTAGGAGAACGGATAACTTTGCTGTAACAACTACGGCACTAGTATGTTATTAGCAAACACAGACAATGGATCGGAAACTCCCAGCCTACCGAATGTAATCAAAGCTATTATGCCTTGATTAAAGTAATTAACTACAAACCGTACTAATAGCAGCTGCAAATAGATTCGTATTGAAATGTAATCTTGTGCTAGCTTCTAGCTTAGGTTACTTGTGGAATGGGCGTCCTATTTGCAATTTCACGGGTTATATAACCAGATACTGTCCTTAATAATGGTTTAGAACTTATTATGTTATTTAACTACAGTAACTTAACTTAAAATATATGACATGAAATGCATGAAACAATTAATGAACATTTAAAAGCTAAAATTCTTTATCTATTCTTATGACACATTTCTTAGAAACCTCCTGCACTCTGTCTGTAATCTGCCGTAGTTTCTTAGAAGGCAGTCTTCTGACAAATCTAACTTTTAGAAGGCAGTCTCTGTCAAAATTTACTTTTAGAAGTCAGTCTTCTTACAAAACTGACTGAAGAAAAATGCGAATGCTGCGTTCATTTTGATTGCCAATAAAGAATAACGGCAGTAATTTTGCAAAATCTGTGGTTAAAAATGATTAATCTATAATATTATAAAGTTGTACAAATGAAACGTCTGTACACACATACTATCTCTGTGTATATTAGAGGCCGCCTACTAAAAAGGTAATAGCTTCTTTTAAAAATGGCATGCTTGTCCTTGTCAGATAATTGTTTTTTTATAAGGTTAATAAGTTCTCATCTGACCGCCGCAAAACAAACACGTTACAATATTCGGCCTAAATATATTCTAACAAATCCTAGTACCATTCACTTTTAGCACCATCAAAACTCACATTCCTACAGTACAGTACACATATAGCAATAACTACTAAAGACATCGCCACTCCGTTAAACCTCGCCGATTTCCACTTCTTTATATTCTCGCATGCAGCCAACATTAACTTAATCCATCATTTCAACCCATTCACCTCATCGCCTCAATAACTACCAAACTACATTTCTGAGTTAGCGCAACTTGGCCCGTCCTTATGGAAAGTTCCTAAGGCGTCCGTGGGGAACGCATTGCAGTAAAACAAAATGAATTGGACTCTTCCTGAGAGTGTTTTCATTTCGTCTGGTAAAGGCGGTGTTAATTTAGATGTACACTAGATCTACGAGAGTGCTTTTCCCAAATGATTACTCAGGATATAAACTGTTTATTGTGTTGTTAGACAATAAAAATAATGAACCAGCTGCAAATAAAGTGCTGAAACTTGGGTCAAATATATATTTTGTGCTTTTGGTTTATTTTTGTCTCACTCATTCTCTTGCTTTTTATTATGTAAATTTTGCAAACAGACATTTGTATATTTTTTGTTACAAACATAACAAGCAAGAATAAGCCAATTAGGTGCAGCAGTTCTGAAGATGTGCGCGAACATACATTTCTTTAATTCATTTAACTTACTATAGATGTATAGACATTTAATTTTAACAACTTAATAGTATTAGATGACTGTTTAAATAAATAGACGGATTTCATTTCAATAGCAACGTGTATAGGAACTGCTATCCAACTCCCTGCCGACTGCTTGCCACGAGCTGAACTTTCAAGACATTCCGTCAGAAACAAGTCTAAGGAATTCCAATGACAAAGACAACTTTTAAGGCATTATAATTCTTTTATACTGTAACATAGTCTTAAAAATGAAATGTAAATACAGATACATTGAAGAGTAATATATATTTTAAAAAATACGAGGAACGGTTTACTTGAAGAAAGATTGTTTTGCTTATTTTGTATGTATGTGTGTGTTTTTGTGCCACCATCACATAAAAAACGGCCGAATGACTTTCTATTATTGGTACAGGAATAGCTGAACATCCATATATAGTAATAAGAATAAGATACTTTTGATGCGACTAACTTGAAGCAAAAAGCTTTTTCTCTTCCGTGAACAAAATTCCGGGCGCCTCCTTATTCAATAAAAATTACGAATTTGCACGCCCTCCGCCTTTTCATATTAGCTGAACTCATCTTCATAAAACATAGCTTAAAATAAACACAAATGCTTTTTTTCTACTCGTCGACTTTAATCCCTCAATAAGAACTTCATAGACTAAACTTTAATAGCATACTTTTCAATGTCGAATACTCTATGGCACTTCCAACTGAACTGATATATTCATAAGCCAACACTTTATTTCATAAGCCAACACTTTGAATGCACTATAATGATTTCAAAAATAGAACTTTGGTTGCGAAAAATAAAATTTCTTTGTTTAAGGAGACTCGTTTTAATGCAAATATATAAAAAAAAATCTCTCCTTTTAAGAAAGTAAAATCTTCGTAGGTATTTTAGCCGGGTGGAAAATAGCACTTACATCCCTAGGGTGGAAAGTATTTTATTGTTACGATTAATAGCCACAGAGTGGAAGATAATTGAGTGACGATGACGATGATGATGATGATGGTGATGGTGATGGTGATGGTGATGGTGATGGTGATGGTGATGGTGATGATGATGATGATGATGATGATGATGATGATGATGATGATGATGATGATGATGATGATGATGATGATGATGATGATGATGATGATGATGATGATGATGATGATGATGATACTTACTCGTAGAAAAAGTATTGTATACAATAGTTATAAAACGCGGTACTCGACTGAAAAAGCATACATTATATAACGATTGCATAAAATAATATAAATTGATCCGAGCTTCTGAGATCTAGGTCCGCTATCCCGAAAGAATCATTAATATCTTTACTAACAGTATTTCATATTTTTGATTGATAGGTAGATACGTAGTAGAAATAGTGGAGCTACGTATTATATACCTCCCCGAATATCAAAATGATTGATGAATGTTATCAGTAGGATAGATAGACAATATAATCCAAGGTTGTTAGTTGTAAACCTATAAGTCTGCAGACACGATATTAAAAATATCGACAAAATAACATATTTTTTCAACACACTTGTTCGTAAAGTGGCTCTTATTACACCGTTTTTATGGCTGTAATCCAGTTCATTACACACGCGTGTTTTTTACATTACATGATCGCACTAGTGCCTTTTTATTGCAGTTTTTTTTTAATGTCAGCAAATAGTTTTTATGTACCAGAAACATTAAAGGTTCTTTTGATAAATCTGAAGTGATACTTATAAAAACCAATTAATTTCAATAGATTATAAATTTTCTAACAATATAACATTTTGTTAGTATTAAATAGATATGATTATTTTATTCATTTATTTATTTATTTAATCTTTATTGCACAAAAAAAAACTTATCGTACAAAAGGCGGACTTAATGCCATAGGGCATTCTCTACCAGTCAACCTTGAAGCAAAGCAGATAAATTGTGGGCGGTGCAACTAATTTACAGACATAATTTAGGAAGATAAATACTTAGATACATACATATTCATATAATATATATAATATATACCTATATATATAAATAAATTCAGACGAAACAAGCTAATCAGAGAAGCTAAGAGTTTGCAGTTCTGCTAACAAAGAGTTCGCGCAAAGATTTTTTGAAAGCGCACTTGTTTGGGGCTTTCTTAATCTTGAGAGCAAGTCGGTTCCAAAGGCGGGACACTGGAATGGTATAGGAGTTGGACATAAAACCTGATCGGTGACGAGGGATAGAAAGAGATAAATTGCCGGAAGAGCGAAATTGACGGTCACGAGTGACACCGTAATATTGAAAAAAAATTGAGGTACTCGGGTGATTTAAGATCATTGAGAATGGTGAAAAGGAAGCAGAGCATTCGAATTTCGCGTCTTTGACGAATAGGAAACCAGCCAAGCTGGGAGCGGTAAGCAGACATACTTACGAAGACAGAAGATAAAGCGAATGCAGTTGTTAAGGAGTCTCTCCAGTTTATTCAGACGCTCTTAATTTAAATCCGAATAGCACACATCACCGTAGTCAATTATGGGTAAAATTAAGGTATGGACTAGGAGGATCTTGGTTTTAATTGGCAAGAAGTGCTTCAGCTTGTTAAGGCTATGTAGCGAACCCATGACCTTCCTGCTAATTTCGGCAACCTGTGTCCTCCAACTTTGAGTGCTATCCAGGTGAATACCCAAATCCTTGACGCTGGTACTGAAAGGTATAGGAGTGTCGTTGAAACTCAAAGGCGTAAGAGAGTCCATGTCAATTCTAGATAGCTGGCGAGAGCTACCAACGACAATGGCCTGACACTTAGACGGATTAACGTACAGGCCGAACTTCTCGGACCATTGTTGAATGTGCCGGAGATCCAAGTTTAGATTGTCAATGGCAGTCTCGAGGTCAGTCACTTTACATTGGTCGTACAGTTGCAGGTCGTCAGCATACAGGTGGTACGAAGAGCGAAAGTCGGGGGTGATGAAATTAATAAAAATTGAAAAAAGGAGTGCAGAGAGTATTCCTCCTTGAGGCATGCCAGTGGCAAGATCACACCAGTCAGATAAAGACCGGTGAACCCTGACCGCCTGCTGGCAACCCCGAAGATATGCAGAAAACCAACTGAGCGCCGAAGACGACATATTGAGATGTTCAAGCAGGGCAAGAAGAATGTCATGATCAACAGTATTAACTGCGTTGGAGCGATCAGAATTAGTACTGTGACCAATTGATCTTCCATACCCCACCTGACATCTTCAGTCACCTTGAGAAGGGCAGTGCAGGTGCTATGTCTGGGTCGGAAACCGGACTGAAAGGGGCTCAATAGCTGCTGAGAGTAAATGTGGCACGAAAGTTGTTTATGAGCTACCGCTTCAGCGATTTTCGACAGGAAAGGGAGAATAGATATAGGCCTGAAATTGTTGAGCGAGGTGGGATTACTGATTTCGTCAGGGGAATAACAAAGGCTTTACGCCACAGTGTAGGGAATTGACCATAGCACAGAGAGGAATTAATAATATCAGTTATTACAGGAAGCACACAATCAAGGACAGATAGCACCATGCAACGACTGATATCACATCACAACACATGTTTTGATTTCAGTTTGTGTTAATTATTCAGTTTATTATTATTATTATTGTTTGGCTGACTGGCCAATTAGCCTTTGCCTCGAAGGCCGCAGTACACCATTTTGATTTGATATGACATGTTTAATATATGTATTTACAAATATTTAGTATTGAAGTATTGTTTATTATTTTCTAAAAATATCAATAATGTGTAAATAGTTTCAAGCAACGATATTTAACATATAATAATTACCTATATTACCTATAGTTGGGTATAAATAAACAAACCCAGACGAAATTTTAAGTAAGGTACGAATCTTTTTTTGCTTTTTTCCTCACAAGTGTGTTGAAAAACATCGTATGAAACTCTTGTGCATTGGTCATACACTCTCGGCTTTATACAGCCCTCGTCTACGACTCGGGCTGCAAGAGTACTGCTATGCCTCGAGTGTAATTACCAACGTACCACACTCGTATCATAATGTACTACTACAAACTGCCTCACATCCTCCCCTACATTTACAAAATAACAAAAATGTATGTAAATAATTAATGAATGTGTAATAAGCTGTAATTATGATTCTAAAAGTAATAAACTAAAAGCCGCTTAACGAGCAAGTGTGTTTCAAAATAAAACCTGTTTAAATTTTCGTTTAAGCCTTTTGGATCGTACAATGCTTTGAAAATTCTAGTATTTAATTTGTTATTGTTTAAAAGACAATACTTTTGGGACCTGTACAACATTGCTCGGTGCTTGATAGTGGAGTTAAAGAATTTAACGGCTCTCTAGGGCGCCATACGTTTTAGTAGCACTAAACATCTACTACCATCGTTACAAAGGTATGGTACAATGTGCTCCGGAGACTTTGTACGTTGCTAATGTTGTTTTCAAGTAGCTTTAACTTAAGAATATTAAATTTATGATGAGGTGTTTTAAGGTTGATACTTGGCCGAGTTAACAAAATATAAAAGAAAATGTTTAAAAAAGTCTTGAAATTAAACTTGATGATTGAGTCTTAAAATCAGATTTTTATTTTTTTGCATATTTGTATGTACATATCGATGACAAAGAGCGGGAACGTACTAACCGACAAAATGCAAACTACACCCAGAGCTAAAAAACTATTAGATTTTTTGAAGAAAAAAACCTATCTTCTTTATGTATTAACGGAATTGCTCGAAATTTGGATTAAAAATATGACTTATTAATTTTTTTCACTTCACTTACTTAAAAAACTAACAAAAGTGCCTTGTTTTAGTTTAAGTGTCGATTACATCATCATCGTTTTGATAATGATGTAATCGACATTTATTAGTTTTATTAATTAGGCGTAATTTATTTTCTAAAGTGTGATCGAGCAGTAATGTACATTCCTGCTCGATCACGATCGCACTTGGTTTGATAACTGACATGACATGAACTGACGTGTTCATTTTGTACTAAACTATTAATGAATAAAAATAAGCTTCTTAAAGAAATGTATGTAATAATGTTCTGCAGGAGCTAAGTAAGTATATGAATAGTGAAATTTAGACGCTGTATTTTTGTCCAAAAAGTATTTGATGGAGATAGTTAACAAGCGATTAGAAATACGTAGTAAATTCACAGTAGTTAAGTTAGAAAGTGACTTTAAAACCAAAATTCTGACGTCATCACAGATATTTTTCAAAATTTTAATCTTTGATAATAATACAATTTTATTATAATCATTTTACAACAGAAAGCAATAAACAGTCTTATAGGATTTGTAAAGAACGAGTCCTGAGGTCAAGATGGTCACGAATTACATTGCCCCCTTATCCCACCAGGTTTTACACGTTGACTTATAAGACTGGAAACCTATGTATTAACCTATGGTACGCGCGTACAGTCGGCAGTGTTTTGTATGGCCTCATACGCGTTGATGACGGTCAGGATTAGTCTGAAACGCGCCAAAAGGTGCGTCCACATTTGTATCATTTGCCCGATCAGATGTTCGTCCCGTGGCATGATCGCGTGTCACGATCACGCGTTTGGGCGTTGCGCCGATCCGATCGCTCGAAATCCATGTTGATACGCGTATCACACACTTACATCGGAGAAGCGCGGCGTAATTGCCGCGCCGACAGTGAGCATCCAAGCAGCGCGATACACAGTCATGCCACGCCACGGTGATCGGATACGAGCAAATGGTACAAGTGTGGACGCACCTTAAGCTTTCTACGGCGATAGCTACGCTCGACCGAACGTACGCGAGCACCATCGGTCAAGCACGGATTCCAGCCTTAATTCTCCTCGTGGTTGCATCCCTGCGCGTGGATACTCAAGGAGGGTGGCTATGAGGCCAATTTAATTAAATTCTATATCCTGTACAGCCACCAAGGCACACGTAAGAATAACAATAAAAACCTTGCGTTTATTTTTCACAAACCCCGCTATTGGCGATCGACATCTTTATTCATGATCTTTTGAAAAGATAAATTGTATAACTCGAAGGTTTTAATTGAACTTTGTTTTTAAAAGAAAAATATTAGCATAGGTACGATAATTGGATTTTTTAAA
This sequence comes from Hedya salicella, assembly GCA_905404275.2. Lineage (NCBI taxonomy): Eukaryota > Metazoa > Arthropoda > Insecta > Lepidoptera > Tortricidae > Hedya > Hedya salicella. The sequence continues at coordinate 33,033,338 of FR990097.1, forward strand.
CGGCCGTAATCTAAAAAAAAGTTTGTGCGTTGTTAAAATCAGAATTGTCGGTGCTTCTTAACTTTCCAACATTGATTGAACAAGTTATTTTGATAAGAGTGCCTTAATTGTCTAGAGGATTTTTTTAAAATTTATTTCTTTACGGTATCGCGAAGACTGAGCAAGACACAATGAGAAATTCTAATACGTTCCTAAATCGATTTAGATTTTGTATTGACACTCATGTGTACCTTTTTTGTACAAAAATGTTCCTATTTAAACATTACTTACAATAATATATAAGCATAATCGTAACCAAGGTAAATTAAATCTTATGTCAAATGAAGACAAGCGTGGACCTAATAAGTTAATTTATTATGTAAATTTATGTAGACACCGACCGACAACCGTTGGGGTAAATGTGTTCTGTAGTGGAAACTACATCTTAGCAAAAACGTACAAAAAAAAAGTTTCTGTCAAATATTTCATTTTTGTGACAGCTTTTATTGCCGACTGTACTTTTTTTTTAACATCCATCAACTAATCATCAAGACGATTCTAAAGAGCTCAATAGGATTGTATTGTTTTATTACCAGTGATCGACACTATTCGTGCAAAACTTTAACAAAGCTTGCCAAGCGAACATAAAAGACAGCTGACAGCCATGAAAATATTAATATCCTTATACCCAAGTACTGGAAATCCGAGATTCTGATATATACAACTTTGCTCCTTTATGTCAGATTATTCGATTTTAGCCGATACTTAGAATCTGATCGAAAGGTGTAGAACGCGTTTAAGACATGTCATTGCGTTAACGGTGCGTCAGCGTATTTTAAGCACCTATTTTTGATCTGTAAATTGTCGGTAATAAACTGACTCGCTTTTATATAAATATCAAAGCACAAACGATCACAAAACCAACAAAAGCGGTACCAATTTGTTACAGTGAGCAACGCTAGTGGCCGTGAATAGAAAACATCAACTGACGTTAATAAATGTCAGCTCGGGCCACCGAGAAAGATTTTTTCGTGACGAATATTCAAGGGATCGCAAAAACGAAGCACGAGAACACTTCTATTTTTTCTCACAAGAATGATAAATATCCGTTTATTATGATACTTGCTTACTCTCTGAAACATGGTTATGAATGCGCAAAGTGTGTCTCGCTATCATTTATACGTCCTGTGTTTGAGGCAACATAAATAACTCCTAATGGTAGGTCATGTGGGGAAAATGAACTATAACCATGTATCTTTATTATAATTTCCCCGTTAAATGCTAGGGCAATATGGGGAAAAATTGTTCTTTTGTGACATGCCTTTTATATTACTTGTTGAAGTCCGTAATTATTTATAACTTTAGGTTTTAAGGGTATTTATAAACGTCACTGCGGACTAATGTTACTTCCGAATAAGATATAAATGATTTTCCTTTCACATTAAGGTTTAACTTTAAAGTAACTACACCCATACACATTCAAAACACCATATACATCACCCAGCTAAAGTGTCATTCTATAGAACTTGTTATCAATGTAAACAAACGACGAAGCTTTGGTGTGTCCTTATTTCTGCTTGAATTTTCACACCACCTCATCAAACAACATTGAAAGCATACACCATTGAAACGGTCGTTGTCGTAAAATACAAAACCATAAAATATATAACTGTATTTCGGATATTTCATTAAAAGTTTATAATCATTTCACAGTTATGATATTAGAAGCTAATGGAATGACGTTTTTGTTTCTTTTAAATTTTACAACTGTCTATGATGGGTAGTGTTGTGACTAAAGTTGGTGATATATTAAAGCCGCTACACACAACCAACACGCGCTCTGTACCTGCCATAGCGGTTGTATACACTACGCGGTGTCAATTTTAAACAATAAATACATATAATCAGATGAATCTTTTTAATTCCTTGTTTCTCATAAAGTTTGCTCATTCTTTCGCACCACTTTTTAAATATTTTTTTAACTTCGAAAAATTTAATTTGATCGTTTTGGACTGTTTTAAGGAATGAAAGAAACCCTACATTCTTATATAAACTAAAACAATGACGGTTGAATCATTAACGGTTTCAATATTATTTTACTCTTTCACTGTTTTTCTTGGCATGTACGGGTATGTCTTCTTTGTTATTGAATTTTGTAACGCTTGTTTCTATTGCTACCGAACACGAATACTGATATTGCTTATTATTGCCGGCAGCAAATCTCATAAATAATACATCATTTTCAAGTACCGATTTTTCTTCTGATCGGGATTAAATAAATAAAAAATTATCTACTTGATTTTTACTTTCGGTATTTTACTATTCGATATGTTTTGACATAAGTAAACGAGTAAGTAAGAGTCTTGCCCATCACTAGTAAATTCATCATTCAGAGACAATTTCAATATGGCGGTTTGTTTACATGGTAAGGAAGTTCTATAGAATGGTACTTTACCCAAAGCTTGTCTGGAGAGATCTCAATTTAGCGATAAGACCGCCTGTTGTTTACCTCTCTTTGATTGTAACTTTCATGATCAGTACGCCTACCATGATTTCGGCACAAGTGAGTATCGAGAGCTCGATGACGGCCTATCTCTTTCGCACTATTAGCGCGTGCGAGAGTTACACTACAGAGAGAGGTGCACTGACTCTCGATACGAGATACTCGCTAGCGCCGCCGATCGTTATCTCAGCTCGTGGTAGGCACACTGTATTTCTGTGTATTTGAGGTGTGCAATGTGAGTACGTTTGTCATGTAGTTCAATCAAGTATATAAAAATGGAAGGTAATGTGAACTAATATTTTGAACGTCGTAGGTTGCAAAGGTAAACATAACGTAGTCTAGCATTTTTCCGAGGCATTTCCCGCGTGGCTTACTATTTTCTCTATCCTTCGCGGATCGTGCATTTTTTCGGAATAAAAAGTATATATATATAAAACACTTTTAACGGATCATATCGCGTATATTATCTCATTTGAGTTCCCGAAGTTTCCGAAGCTTTTTAGCTTTCCATGTTCACGAGTTTAAAGGTTATTCAAATGAGTACGTAATTATCGCGGAAACAGGAGAAAATATTAACTAAATAAATACTACGGGATAATATTTACACAAATCGAACCACTTCCTTGGTATGCTCAATAAGGATTGTGTTATTAGTACTAGACCACGATATAGTCGATAGATATATTTACTTATGTACATAGTCCCAGACTCAATAACAAATAATTCTGCTCATCACATAAAAATTTACCCTTACCGGGATTTGAACCCAGGATCCTTAGCTTCACAGGGAAGATATAGATACAAACTATTTAAAGATACAAATGTGCACTTTACTGTTATATGTAGTGTTGAAAAATAATAATTATCAATATGTATTTATACTAGTATTTTATGCGATCGTTATATAATGTATGCTTTTTCAGTCGAGTACCGCGTTTAGGCCACGAAGCTTGCTGAGTGGCCTAAGTAAGGTCTGAGACTTAAAAAGCTAATTATATAACTATTGTATACAATACTTTTTCTACGAGTAGGTATCTTCATCATCATCATCATCATCATCATCATCATCATCACCATCACCATCGCCATATCCATCATATCACCATATCCATCACATCACCATCACCATCACCATCTCCATCTCCATCTCCATCTCCATCTCCATCTCCATCTCGCTCTCGATCTCGATCTCGATCTCGATCTCGATCTCGATCTCCATCTCCATCTCCATCTCCATCTCCATCTCCATCTCCATCTCCATCTCCATCTCCATCTCCATCTCCATCTCCATCTCCATCTCCATCTCCATCTCCATCTCCATCTCCATCTCCATCTCCATCTCCATCTCCATCTCCATCTCCATCTCCATCTCCATCTCCATCTCCATCTCCATCTCCATCTCCATCTCCATCTCCATCTCCATCTCCATCTCCATCTCCATCTCCATCTCCATCTCCATCTCCATCTCCATCTCCATCTCCATCTCCATCTCCATCTCCATCTCCATCTCCATCTCCATCTCCATCTCCATCTCCATCTCCATCTCCATCTCCATCTCCATCTCCATCTCCATCTCCATCTCCATCTCCATCTCCATCTCCATCTCCATCTCCATCTCCATCTCCATCTCCATCTCCATCTCCATCTCCATCTCCATCTCCATCTCCATCTCCATCTCCATCTCCATCTCCATCTCCATCTCCATCTCCATCTCCATCTCCATCTCCATCTCCATCTCCATCTCCATCTCCATCTCCATCTCCATCTCCATCTCCATCTCCATCTCCATCTCCATCTCCATCTCCATCTCCATCTCCATCTCCATCTCCATCTCCATCTCCATCTCCATCTCCATCTCCATCTCCATCTCCATCTCCATCTCCATCTCCATCTCCATCTCCATCTCCATCTCCATCTCCATCTCCATCTCCATCTCCATCTCCATCTCCATCTCCATCTCCATCTCCATCTCCATCTCCATCTCCATCTCCATCTCCATCTCCATCTCCATCTCCATCTCCATCTCCATCTCCATCTCCATCTCCATCTCCATCTCCATCTCCATCTCCATCTCCATCTCCATCTCCATCTCCATCTCCATCTCCATCTCCATCTCCATCTCCATCTCCATCTCCATCTCCATCTCCATCTCCATCTCCATCTCCATCTCCATCTCCATCTCCATCTCCATCTCCATCTCCATCACCATCACCATCACCATCACCATCACCATCACCATCTCCATCACCATCACCATCACCATCACCATCACCATCATCACCATCACCATCACCATCAACATCACCATCACCATCACTATCGCCATCACCATCACCATCTCCATCTCCATCTCCATCTCCATCACCATCACCATCACCATCATCATCATCATCATCATCATCATCATCATCATCATCATCATCATCATCATCATCATAATCATCATCATCATCACCATCATTGTCATTCAATTATCTTCGACTCTGTGGCTATTAATCGTAACAATAAAATACTTTCCACCCTAGAGATGGAAAAGCCCATGAATATTTTACTTCCTTAAAAGGAGAGATTCTTTTTATATACTCGCATTGAAACGAGTCTTTCAACGAGTCTTTATATTTTTGAAATCATTATAGTGCCTTCAAAGTGTATGAAATAAAGTGTTGGCTTATGAATATATCAGTTCAGTTGGAAGTGCCATAGAGTATCCCACATTGAAAAGTATGCTATTAAAGTTTAGTATATGAAGCTCTTATTGAGGGATTAAAGTCGACGAGTAGAAAAAAGACATTTTTGTACTTTAACACTAATAATCATCTGAAGTAAATAATACATTTTGTTGTAACATTTTCACTTTTAAAAAAAATGGTGAATGAAAAATATGCGACGTAATAACGCTTTGTACAATATAGCTTATAGATATAGTGCATGTAAGAATCGGATGATCTGGTGATGGTTACTGATGGTTACTGATGTCTAAACAATAAAACTTTCGTTGAGATCCGTTCTGTACGTTTTACGTACATACACACATCGGTACAAACTTTTACGTTTATAATAGTATTAGGATTATTAGGTTTAAGATTAATAAGATGGCCGTATGTCTGTGATATGAGCTAGATATTACTCCATTGTTTCGTCGGATTTGATTTATTGACGATATTGGACAAATTAATATTTGTACATTTTAGGGTATCATTCAGTTTAGTCTGAATATAATTAAATGCTATAATTTATTTTGTTTGAAATAAAAATATATCGTTACAAAATAACATAAACTAGAGGAGGTTATTATGAGAGACGTGCGGTGCGCGTACCGTTTTACAAAATTTTCGATCAGTTAATTTGTTATTCACGTTCTCGTACGCTCCTCAGATTCGGCCCCTGCCCTCTGCATATTTCATCCCCTTTCGAAGACAGCCCGCGTAGCTCGTATCCAAACTGAATTTAAACAGTTTGTTCCGGTTCTTATTGTTGTTTTAATATTGATGGGATAGGAACTAGGTACGTGCGGTTTTAATATTCAGTATAAGTGATTTATTGTTAAGAGTTTAGGAGTCAAAGCATTGCATTGCATGAGAGGAATGGAGTTGAAAACGAGAAAGTGCGCTATGGATTTCATTATTGGTTTTTCTCTCACAATCCGATGCTGCTTAAATCATCTGTCAAGATACATGTGGGCCTTTAGTGTTTTAAACAGGCTTGCATTCAAACGTTCCTTGCGTGAGATATGAATGAATGAATAAAATCGTTTATTTCTTGCAAAATGGCTCAAATTATAAATACCTTATAGACTAACATATATGTTAATTATGCCATAAACTAATCATCTAGATTTTTAGCTGCGATGCGATACGCTAGTCCAAGGTTTCAGTTTCTAGCCGGGTGTGCTCACGAGCTGCACTCCATTTCAATAAAAAAATAATTACAGTACGTTTGTTTCAATCCTCTAGACCTGGAGATCCCAGTATCACCTATCAGTAAATGACTGTGGTCAAAGGTGTAGCTCGCTGGTCGAGTAATAATCTAGGTATTTAAAAACTGTGAGAAGATGGCAGTTGGATTAGAACTCAGATCCCTGCCAGACTCAGGTCATCTGTCATTATTTTATTTTACTCATTTTATTTTTTTATTTAGGAACAGTAACAAATTACAAACTAGAAGTTCACACATTATTAACACTATATATACATACTTATTATGTTTGCAACTTAACAAGAACTGTCCACATCATTTTACAAATACTCGTAGATACAGTTTTAAATAAAAAGCGGGGTAACTACTTAAAATTAAAATTAAAACTAATAACTTTAATAATAATCATTCGCATTTGAGGACCTTTGACACTATCATTCATTAATCACCCGGCTTCGGACATAAGTTTTCCTCAAAGGCTAAGAGATCTAAGAGGACCTAGATAGTTGAAAGCATGGTTTTTGCCCTTATGTAGTAGACCAAGACGCCGGGTTTTTCGAAATGTTCATGGGAGTGAAGACATTGAAAAAGGAAAAAATACTTCCAATTTCTCCAGGCTGTACTTATTAGCTACTAATATTTGGTTGGACTTGTAGCAGCAGCGTTGAATGGCGTAATCAGCGGTAATAATTAACAGACCTTGGTTAAATTTGAACCTTAGTAAAATTCCTAACCACGAACGTCTTTGCTAATTTAAAAACATCTTAGTTCATGAAAAGGCAGAACTAGCCTTTTTACGCCAGCCAGCCTAGTAAAAGTGTCGTTTGTAAAGGGGTCAAGTCTGGCCAGGCTCGGCTCGGCTTGTGAAGTGTCACAAAGCGTCTGGGCTCTTTGAGGCTGGTATCACGGCCAAGTGTGCTCGACGTAACTATGAGCTGGCTAATCTTGGCACAGATTAGATTTTACTGTTTAGGTACTTTTTGGTAGACTCAGACTTTTTAGGTTTTGGCTTATTACAGAGCCGATATGTACGTTTGTATAAAGGTCCATAAAACAATGAGTAAAAAATAACAGACTCAGTTTTAATTTTGTCATTATGTTAGACGCATAGGTCACACTTTTGTTATCATCATAATTAGGTATTATTCACTAGCTGCCCAGCCGGCTTCGCACGGGTGTAGGTAATAAGGAAGCAAAAAAGTCTCGTTCTTTCGTTCACGCACAGATTAGTCTCTCGCTCCATTAAAACAAGAGGACTGTCAATTGTCATGCTTCGGATCGTGCCTCGATCGCAAGGGGATATTCAGGTAAAAACTGGATGGCGCTTTAAAACTAAACATTGGGCGATGTTATAGTTGAAAAAAGTAGCATAATACAGTTACGATTAGTTCGTAAACACCTAATATACATAAATAACATGCAATACTGTACTTGTACTTGTTAAGTTGAATAATTCTTATACAGAGATGGCATGGAACATATCGAAGAACGGCTTTTTGTAAGGAGATCTACAATTCTCATCTTTTACTTGATCTTTGCTCGCTCGCACTTTGCGACGCCCAGCCTTCGCTATTTATTCTGTGACACGATGACAATTAGTGTTATAAGCTAGATAGCTATAGGTACCTTAATACTAATCGCTTCTCGTACAGACAGATTACCACGCTTATCAACAATTAATACCTAATGCTGTATGCTAATACATGAGCTAATTACCACCGTCGTAGCGTGTCCCAGTAATTAGGACATCACGCAATGACCACGCTTCAATGGAGGTAATTATTTCCGCTTATAATCATACAGTGGCCGTGAGCGGTATATTAACCGACAATTGACGAAATATAGTTTGCACCGATTCCACTTAGTTTTGAATTTGGCAAAAATTTAACAGGAATTTTCGTATTTTTTTAATCAGAATTTTCCGAACTTTCACTAAGGTTTGATTTATGGTACTTGCTAAATTAAGGGTTAACTTCTAGGCATCCGTAGATACAGTGGAATAAAGAAGTAAGCCGTCTCTTTAATGCGCCTGCCGATTCATCGGTGCAAATAATATTTCGCCAACTTTAGAACCGATGGCCATTGGGACAGAAAGAAACTTTCAACATAGGAAAAATCGTATGAAATGAAAAATCAGCAGGGCAGGAAGTTCGAGCAGAGCGCCCATCTAGCGGTTTCCTTGTAGTGAAAGTGTTAAGTTAGACTACAGGTAGCGAAAACCGCAGATAACTTGGTGAACTATAATATGGCACCTTGACAATCTGGTCAGACGATCGTTCAATCATAACGAAGATCCTTGAAAGTAGGGTCTTTGTGAAAAAAGGACGTCTTTCGATTGATTTGATGGACCATATTTCAAATAAATGTTAGCTCCGCTCTTTATATCCAATACATAATCTGCTTAAAACGCCAACTTCTTAAAACTTTCAGTGCCCAGTTTATAACAAAGATAATTAGGTATTTTTTCTCTTTATTCAAATGTTATATATTTACGTAACTCTTATACATACATGCATATTTTTTGTGCATAACACTCGAGTTGGCCATGTCTACATTTATTTCTCGTCATGAAATATAGAATGTTTCTATATTTAATAACGACGGTCTTCCTAGTCAACATAATGTGGTAAATATTTAAGATTTAAGTAGTACAAGATCAAACAGAATCCAAATATCAACAGCGCCACGTCCTTGAACTTGCTAAGCTTAACGTATTAGATGATCCTAGTAGATATACATATAGTAAAACGACACAGTAATGTAACAATGATGAAATTTCCAAACATGCATAATAGGCATTGTCATACATCGAGCTAAACAAAGCAGAGCCCATTAGAATAGATCTATATAGTTTATATAATATGCCGAAACTATACCAAGGCATCTCATGACATTATCTGCGGATTATTTAGTACTAGCTTCTGCCCGTGACTTCGTCCGCCTTAAATTTGTTTATCGCGGATAAGGGTATTTTTCCGGGATAAAAAGAAGCCTATGTCCTTCCCCGAGACTCAAACTATCTCCATACCAAATTTCATCCAAATCGGTTCAGCGGTTTAAGCGTGAAGAGGTAACAGACAGACAGACAGTCACATTAATTAGCTCAAAGAAATGTATAATTGATTTCATCATCATCATCATGTCAGCCATACAACGTCCACTGCTGGACACAGGTCTCATCAATAGATTTCCACATGGGCCGCATAGAGGCGACCCGCATCCAGCGAGTCCTCCCACCCCTAAACAAGTCGTCCGACCACTTTGCGGGAGGCTTCCCGGTACGCGGTCTCCACTAGAGAACCATTTTGCCCCAACGGCCATCGGTTCTTCGAACTATATGCCCTGCCCATTGCCACTTCAGCTTGTTTACCCTGATTGCATTATAATTCGTTTATCTGACATATATAAAAATCATGCCTTCCAAGTTTATCTAATAGGTTTCATCTAAAAAAAGCCTTCTTACGGTTAACTTTAATATGTATTCATTTATAGTCAATAGTCAGGGAACACTTTTCAGAATAAGTGCAGAATGTTTTTCTTTAATATTTCGCAGAATGCCTATGATGCTTAAGACGAATTTTCACCCAAAATAAAACACCTTAAATCACAACGGAATAGACTTAATACGTTACTGTTATTATTTTAAGTACCTCAACTACTCGTAGTCTCCCATACCTACGCGTAATTTGATTCCGACATAAAAAACCGGCCAAGTGCGAGTCGGACTCGAGCACCGAGGGTTCCGTACAAAATGTGCGCTATTAATGGCCGTAGGTATCTATGAAAATCCATTGTTAGCAGGGCCCTACTGCTAAGCAAAATGTACGCGGCGCTCGATCATTTTGTATTAGTTACTAGTATTGGCAGACAAACCTAAAATTATATTTTTTTTAGTATTTCTTGTTATAGCGGCAACAGAAATACATCATCTGTGAAAATTTCAACTGTCTAGCTATCACGGTCCATGAGATACAGCCTGGTGACAGACGGAAAGTGAAGTCTTAATAATAGGGTCCCGTTTTACCCTTTGGGTACGGATTCTCGTTGAGTTTACATTAAATTTATTTTTTTGCCCTTGAAGAAAATGTAAACGAAATCTGCTCTTGGATTGCAGTATAACTTCGACGCTTCAACCACTTCAAGTATTAAAAATTATGCAGTAGAACTAAAGTTGAGCATAGCATAATATAATAGCCGAAGGACAAGGAAACTTCAAGAACTTAGTACAAACCAGAAGTGCCCGCAACTCTGTTCGCGAAGGAGAAAAAAGTCATTACCGTCTTTTTCACTTCAGTGCAGTCAGGTAAAACGTATCATATAACCATGTAAATGCCCAGCTACCCGTATACCAAAATCGGTTGAAATCCGTCAAGCCGTTTTGGTGATATGAAGCCGCAAAAGCACATACAAACATACAAAAACTGGCCAAGAGCATGTCGGACCATACTCAATGTATGGTTCCGTATTCGTTACCATACTACAATGAAATGCACTACAGATGAAAAAAATATTATGTGCAAAAGTGCACCAGCAAAAGAGCGTGTCTATCATCCTGGCACTTACGTCCTTTTGCTGAGAAGCATAGTTTTTCGCCAATAACTCAAAAACGGTACTTCTGATCATGTTCAAAATAATTTTCATTGAAAGTATTTATAAAGTTATATCGTTTTAATTTGTTCCCTATTTATAAGACATAAGGTTAAGAAAATAGAGTGGGAATGGTACAATTTATGCATATTTCGGATCGATTATTTCCGAAAATATTCACTTAATCTAAAAAATATTTTACACATGTTGACGTTCGCTAAAAAGAATTCAGTTCCGCACGGTTACATGTCGGGAGTGCCCGCCTAGAAATATTTGTTTATTTTATTTAACTACTAAACTAAGTAGCGGCTTATAGAAGACAAATTCAATCAATATATATTTAGTAGTTTTTAAGTAAAATGCCTGTGTCAAACGGATGAACGGACGGACGATTCGCTTTGTTTTTTAAATATCTGCAATGTACAAACATATCCTTTTTATTACAACTATAATATTATAGATGTCCTTACTGTTCTTTATTCCCAAGTAGCTCAAGGGCTTCTCATGAAATCTGATATGAAATATGCAAAAGCGTTCTTGGCCGGCCTTGTATGAACCCCGCGTACAAACAATATTGTTGGTAAAATATGTTACGGGCTTGTTATCGAATCCAGGTTACCTGATGTTTACAGCTGGTGCTCGGAAGATATTACAATCGTTTGGGCACAAGGGCGCGTTGACGAGTTTTATTCTGCGGGTCAGTGTATTTGATTGTATATTGAATTTTTTTTATCATTGTACAACGAAATGGGATTTAATCGGGTACAAATAACGATTTATTTAATTAATTTCCTTGTGTTGGTAATTTTTCGACTTTTTCCACGTCGTATTACGATCACAGTGTCTGAAGATAACTATAGACAGATTGGGTGTTGTGACTATTGTGAAAATATGTGAAATTCGTGTACGTTTAAATCATTACCTTTATGATGGCTTACTGGTAAACCTCCGAGCATATAGGTAAAGGTATTCATGGATTTTGTTGAATTTGTTTCTAATTTTATCTAAGGGCCCAGCCACAACAACGCGTGACTGGAGGCGCGGCAAGCGAATTCCTAATACATTGCGTATGATGCCAACTTACTGCTGTGCGGTGCGCGTCTCGGCCGCGCAATGAAGAGAAAATTCGCTCGCCGCACCGCCAGTCACGCAGGTTGTCGTGGTTAAACCATAATGGAAAGACTGCGATATCTAATAAAACCCTAAACAAATAAATTTTCTGTCAAAATCACTTAAGTGTTCCCAATCCAACTTAATTTTCCTTCAAAAAGTTCCCTATCCAATAGACTTTACCTAATTGCAACCAAGCTCTCAAACTTTGGTAGTACCTACTTACCTACTTATTGGTGAAAGTTTGGGACAGCAATAAGTACTTCGGACAATAAGTACAGTCAGCTGCAGAAAATGTACACGATTTGCCCGTTCAAATATATCTTCTGTCAACTCTATTAACGGGTAATAGATAATAGCCTAGCCTAGTTCTAGCGAAGTTATTTTTAAACGGGCTAATCGTATATATCTTAATGCAGCTGACTAAGTTTGAAAAGGCACCATGATAAATAATCACAAAATAATTTTTTTTTGATGCTCAGTAATATTAAAAAAGCACAGGAAATAATTATCAGTGTTTATCTAAGTCGTTACAAATAATAAAGTAAATTACCATGTAAATTAAAATGCGTTTTTAGCAACAGTTTATAGAAACACAAATTTCGATGTTGTTTTTACTCATTGATGCACTTTTTAAAGATGAAAATGTTGATGTCATCTTGTGTGTGCCCCCCCCCCCCCCCTTCGTCATGCTACCATCGTCCGATGTCCAGAACCCCCAATTTGAAATGACATAATTTATGAATAGCCCCTAATGTGGTTTTTAAGGAGACTTAAACTGTGATAAATACGAGAGATGTAAATTGTTAGCTACCTAATTCCTAGTTGGCATGCTGGTTCTCTTAAAAAACAGTTTAAGATAAGAAATAAATAATTATATTTTATTATGTACATAACCTAACCGCACAGACACAGATCAGATTCAGTATGCACAGTGCTAACGAAAACTAAAATATAACTTGTACCTACTGCTACGACCTCTCCTGTAAAGGGGCCAAACTGAAAATCAGCGCTGGACGTAAGGCGAGCATATGCTGAGGTTGGTACCCATAGCCAACATGTTTTAAATTGTTATTTTTTCTATTGTAGTAGTTAGAAGTGATATGAGCATTTTGTAAAAAAAACGTAGTAAGGATAGTTAGAAGTGATGTGAGCATTTTGTAAAAAAAACGATATTATTGTAATGTATATTTGTTAAATGTGCCATGTTGTGTCAATAAAGCTAATTTGAATTTGACTTAATATTATTTTAGGCATTTTATCTTGAACTATCGTGAATAGAAGAAGTGTTGGATTGCTATTACAACTATACGAATACTAGTCTTACAACAAATCTCAAAAGTACATATTTCAATTTGGATTTAACAACTCCATACAGCATAAATAAGCACATTAATCCTCTTATCTTAATATGAAACGGCAGCTAACCACGAGCTCTCCAAATTCTTTATCGACTAGTTCTTGGCCATTATTGCGCGATAGCGTGTCAGCGTGGCTAGTAACGCATTATTGATCGCTCGGAATCACCCAAAACGGCCCACTCGTAGCTTTAGACACAATTACTAGGTTGTCAATCGAAGATTGTTAAATATGGATTAAAGGCTTTTAAAACACAAGGGATTGTATCATGTGAACTGCGAACGCGTTGCTATTTTCGAACCCCGACCCACCTTACAAGCAAAGCCCATACGTCAGTGTGGTGTCTGTGAAATCGTAGCGAACTAGTAGAACCGTTTTTTGTTTTTAGCCTATAAGAGCGTCCCACTGCTTGGAAATGGTGTGCGGTCCATATAGTCAGAAAGGCAAGGCCTACTCTGAAGCCTTGATCGACGATGGCTTCAAATAGGCACAGAAAAAAAATCTTCCAATAAATGCCTACCTTGGGCCAAAACCCTGTCTGTACACGCCACTGGCTGCAAAGGCTTTTCTTTAAGGTCAATGGATTATAGTTCCTTAATTAACTTTTTACTAAAGTCAAATTTACTTACTATGGTAGCTTATGAGCTGTTTTATCACCCCTCTTCATTTTGGCGTTGGTTTTAGCGACACCCTGTATATAAGCCCACATGTCCGCATGCTCCAACGTCAGTTACGCGGGTTTGGAAGCGTAGCGTGATGTTCCGGACGCGATCCGTCCTCTTAACATGTTTACTGCCAGGAACCCGCCTAGCAGGCGTTTTGCTCGTAGACGCGTAGCCGATACCATGCATTACGTATGTAGAGGAAAGTGTTCGTATGAGCGAAAGTGAGTACACCAAAAGTGCTAGGCTCCACTCACTACCCGTTGGCAAATATTCAGTCATACATGCCCACAGAGTAATAACAGTGCTGTTGAATCAACCCTATTCATTCCTTCAATGAATTCGCTCTACTGATGATAACGGGGTCTGATAATAAACCAACGCTCAGACTACACTTTTCTGCTTAATGTAGCCTGTACTACAAATCTTAGTTTATCTTCGCTTCCAATATAAAGGTTTATTTCTTAAGAAAAAGTGCTGAATCGAATTTGTATCTAAAGTAATCCATCTTCGTAAGCCTAAATATAAAATAAGATGTCTGTTTTTGGCTTGATAAAACACACAGATGTTTTGCGCAATCTTTCGCAGTATTTTTTGTGAAAACTAGCCGTCTGGTCATGTTTCTGTAAAATAATAAAGAAAGATGACCGATTTATTTATTCTTCACAGACAACTGCCTATTATCCTAGGCTTACGGTATTTTATTATTTTTCATAATAACATTAGGTCAAATAAATATATTTTTCCCAAACATGGTATGAAATATTGACGTTGTATTCCTTATAATGGCCCCGAAGTCTCACGTTTTGGGCGCGGCGGGACGAGAGAAACATAATGATATTTTATACAAAATTGAAGGCCTGCAAAGGTACCTTCTTTTGTTTCAATGCGCTATTAGTGCGTACAAAATATTACGTATATTAAAAAAAAAGATTTTATTTGTTTTTTTTATACATTTTGTAGTTTCTTGTTGTTTTTTTTTTCACTGCATGTTTGAGAAAAACACGATACATATACCTCGGCGTGGAAATGGTTTGCCAGCCTCGTATGCCTATCCGACCTCGCTACGCTCGGCATACTTGGGTGGCAAATTCCCCGCTTGTGCAGTAATGTACTATTATTATCACAACTAATACTTTGGCAAACAAGTTCTGTTAAAATAATCAAATGCTCATACAATAAGCCTTCGTCCAATATACTTTTTATGCATAAAATCCACTCTCTTCCCCTTCACTGTTGCGTGCAAGAAAGATATCCATCACATTTTCACATTTACGTTTGACGTAGGACTTCACTTCAAATAATTTATTTTCCTCCAAGATGAAAATTTTATTTAACCAAAGAATACTATAATAAGATCTCGCCGGTCCATAAGTTAACACGTAAGTTTTCCCCAAAGGTCTGTCCTGTTTTCGCCGCCTTTGTTCAAAGTTATGGGACTTTACTTTTAGGCGAAGTGTAGCAAAGATGCGATGAAGAATAAATTATTTCCTTCCTCGTTGATGAGGCTAAAGTGTAGCTTTAGATTGTCATCGAAAGAAAAAATGACAGGACGATTCAATATAAGTTTAATCACTACTACAGTGCAAAACAGTACACACTTTTAGTAGCTACATAATTTTACTTTAAGAAACGTTTAAAAAAACTTAAGAAATGAAAATGAGATTAAAATGAAAAAGTTTGTTTGCTATAAAATGCCCTTCGTCCGCGTACGTAACTAAGTCTTGAAACTTAAAACGATCTTGTCATAATAAGTGAAGAGCTTAGCAACAATAGGAGGAGAGGAAAACTATGAAGAAGTGGATATGGAAATAGCTTGCACGATACAGGATTAGTACGAAGAAAAACTAACAGTGGGACATAGTCTACAAATTATATTTTAATTCTTAATTTAGTTAATGAACTAACGAAATGAAATATTCTAAAGAAGTTTTACGCTTTATTTTCGTTAAGCGTGTTTTATGGTCAATAAAGATCTTCACTTATTATGACAAGATCATTATAATTATGCCATCATCATAGAATCGACTATTAAGCGGTTACATACAAGAACATAAGGTAAAATAATTATTCCTTCGTAACCCAGCTACGTAGAAGGAAATAAAAATACCTTGTTTGTAACCTAGTTACGTAGGCAAACAAAACCATCAAAATTGAATTCTTCATTCGTAACCTGGTTACAAACCAAGAAAAAAAAATCCTAGTTCGTAGCTAGTTACAAAACTTAGATACGTACGCGGACGAAGAGGAAGAGTTCCCATTTTTTTATAATTTCGTAACAATAGTTGCTAAGATTTTGCATCCAACTTATTAATTAAGCTTATAAAACATAATGTTCACTATTTATACAAGTCCAGTAGGTAATTATGTACGCGGGCAGAAGCTTTTTTCTTATTTATTATACTGGGACATCGTCACGTTTGCACATTAGGATTAAAGGTTACATACACAAATAATCGACGTAATGATATTAGCCCGTGTTGAATACAGGTGCAGTTTAAACACCCACAATCCTCTCGCTTGGCCGTCTTTTTTAATTACCCTGATTGGCCCAAAACGACCTGAAAGCAGCGGTCATGTTCCGCATCGAACGATATCGCCTTTAACTACGCTAAATGGGCAATTCTCGCAGGGGCACGGTAGTGCCACAGGAAAGCGCAGCCATCGCTACCAACTCCGATACCAACAGTCAGGAACTTTATTGGGCACCTAAATAACAGTCCACTTAGGTAGATGGGCATCCTTGGGCAGTGTGATGCAATTAAGTGTGACATGATGGACTTAAATTGAAGAATTCTTAATAAAGCTCCGCTTTGTAATTTCAAAGTACCTAAATACTTCACTTAATTTTAAAACATTTGGTTACAAAATGGAAAATCATTAAAAATTTCTAAATTGTGTTACAATTAAGTATAACACTTCTTGCAAAAATGCCCAGATCCGACTTTGAGAAAGAGATAACTTGTCGAATCCAATTCGACTGTCCAGTATTTGGAAAGGTATTAGCAACATTTTCTCGTCTCAAATGTCGCAGTGTCTTAAGACTTAGGTTTTCAACCAGCGGGCCTATGATGGTCGCGTTTGTCACGCGATAAATGATATGAATGAATGAATGAATGAACGCTTGTTTTTATGCAAATAAACTATTCATTCATTCATTCATTCATTCGCTCACAATCAGCTGAACTGTGGAGTAAATTGCCGCCTGCAATATTTTCGGACCGATGCGACCTTCAAGCCTTCAAGAAAAGAGCGTACTCCCACCTGAAAGGCCGGCAACGCACTTGTGACTTCTCTGGTGATGCAAGTGTCTATGGGCGACGGTGATCGCTTACCATCAGGCGATCCGTCTCCTCGTTTGCCTCCTAGGTCATAAAAAAAAGAAACATAACAGGCCTCAAAGTTACTCAGAAGTTAGTAGAGCGAGCTATGCTTGGAGTTTCCTTGCGAGATCGAATCAGAAACGAAGAGCGCAGGAGATCTCAATTCGTTGACCTAAGCTCAGAAAGTTGATGTTGATAGCAGTGGGCGAGACATATTGTTCGTAGAATGTTCGTTGGGGTAAAAAGCTTCTTGAGTGACGACCGCGTGCCGTTCGATGCATTTGTTCGCAAAAAAACGTTTGACGAAGGCAGCTCACGACCGCTCGTTGTGGAGATCCTTGAGAGAGGCATTTGTCCAATGGCGGGCATATTTAAGTCAATATGATGACCTGAATAACCTGTTTATTTGGAAGTAAGAATAAAACTACCAAGGCTTGGCTGGATTTTTACAGCGGCAATTTGTCGGGATTCCGTTTTCGTGATTGGCAATTAGTGTGGTGTGCTGGCCTCTTGCTGCCCTCTTTGTTCTGCGAATGCGTTGTATTTACGGAAATCTGGCTCATTTTAATAGCTGGGTCTTCGAAAACCATTGTAAGACCTTAGGTTTACGGTGGTAGACTAATTGGCTATTTGATTTTACGACCAAACTCGTTTACGTAACCGGGATTTAAAGTATAATGTCTTAGGACATTCGATTGTTACGTCCGTTACCTTCTACAGTCAAATGAATAGCTGGTAAATGATAAATAAGGCTGCTAATGCTGCTCGACAATATAAACATAACTTGTAAATAAAAAAAAAAACGTTTTTAAAAACCAAATAAAAATAAAAGTCAAAAAAATCAATCATTTATTCAATTCAAAAACTGATTGGGTTTATTTAAATTTTATAAAGATTGCACTAACGAGAATTTTTGTTTAAAATTAATAAAACGATGGATACAAGTTGGTAAGTAAACCCCCTTGCAGACAAGAGCGCGTGTGTAACATATTAAGTAAGACGATATTCGGATTACTTTTAGTTAATATTTAATAATCAATAAACTAACGACATAAAAAAATAATTAAGACAATGGTTACTGTTACCCATGTTATACTTAGAAACATTTTATTAACTCTTGACTCTCGACAAACTTTTCCCCTGAAAATCATACCTAAAGTAATTTTATAGGCAAACATACTTTTGCAACTTGCCAATTTTGTATAAAATAACTCCGAAAAATCATTCCAATAACAACAATATCCCCAAATGGGGAGAATATAGTGGTAGTAAAACATAAGCAACGTCGCAAGCAACATATAAACAAAACGTCCCTTGTTTACGATCGAAACAATTTCATTTGGATATTGCCAGCACGATTGCGTGTTAAATATTTATTAACGTCGCTGGTAACCATATCCATAAAGGCATTATTTTTTATAGAAGCTAAAAATTTAACGGCATCCTCAAATTGGAAACAAAACGTTCTCATAACCTGATATTAACCACACCCCGCCGGTTATAAAGCGAAACCCAGGTCGTTAAAGGATTTTGCAAATCCAGTTTTTATTCCACATCTTTTAATAAATACCCGATGAAAATCAACCTCCGGTTACGTTGAGATCGTAACCGGAGGTTGATTTAAATCGGGTAAAACGAATATTTTAAGTATCGTTTTCATTGAAAAAATGACCAAACTACACGCTATTGAAGCGCGAAATTCACGTAAAAGCATTTTACGGAACTCCAGACATAGAAGTTAGATACGGCGTTTTCAATTACAAAAAATAAACCGCACTAATGAAACCCAGTTCCAGCGTCCAGTCTCGAATAGAAACCTCCATTCCAGGCTTTTTTACCAACGCGATAAAAAGGAGCACGTCGGTACGCCCATTTACGTCACCCTTGAGTTCTACCGGAGACGAACGGCAGGCAATAAAACTCAACGTTATCTGGTAAATTTTTTTCTTCCAACCCAGTTCTTGGTATAAAAATGATAGCAACATCTTCGGTAAGTAAGGTTGGGTTGCCTAAGATCGGATGTGACATAAGACCGGATTGCATAGAATTTACCGCAGCTATATTTTTTACTGATGGCAAAATAGTTTTCTTCAGAACAAAATGGCGGAGAACACTCTATGTTGTCATCAGTGAAAAATATCGCTCAATTCGCAGTAAATTCTATGCAATACGGTCTTATGTCACATTCGATCTTAGGCGACCCAACCTTACTGAATATGATGTTATTAGATTAAGTAATCCAAGCATCAAAATTGCAAGTGCGGATTTGAACTGAGCGCAAGCAAAATGATTATCGAAGTCCATCGAGACGCAAATGGGATACATATAATGATCGTATAGTTTTAGTGCTTGTGTGAAGCAAATGTCTGATCGTAAAGTGTTAGCTGTGGTGTAACCAAAAATCTTGAGGCAAACGATTATGATTGCATCTTTGCGAAAATTGCTAAGCGAAATCGCGCGAAACTCAATATCTGATCGGGGAGAGGATTGCCGCTTCGCTAACACCTGTTTGACTAACAAGGGGATTATGTTCGGCGGTTTTTGCAGCCAAAATTAATAATTGGAAAAAGTTTTATATTTTTTCTCCCTTATTTTTATAAGACAAGGTTTATGCAATAGGTATAATTTAAAGTAGGTTACCTTAACCTTTGAGTATATATACTCATATTTTGAACGTTATACAACGGAAACACGGAACTCTTATAGGATCTCTTAGTTGTTCGTCTGTCGGCCAAGACCCTTTTTCTCAAGACGTAAGAGGTATCAGGTTGAAATTAACACCAAATAATCTGTAGTCTCTTAAAGCTGTAAAAAGCTCAAGTTTCTAAGTCAATGGAATTGAAAGATACAGTCATTAAAAAGGTGTTTCCATACAAATTGCCATCCATGGAAAACCTATACTTCCAGTTTTCCTAGATATTTGAAATTTGGTATGAAGGTGAATCTTATAAGACAACCAACGAAATAAATATGAATCATATTTTTATGTATATATCTGTCTATGTCAGTAAGCAATATAAAATGACCCGCGTACATTTAGCCATGCTTACACTGGATTTGCATTCATACAGAATATACGCTGTATGGAACCCTCGGTGCGCGAGTCCGAGACGCGTGAGGTGCTTAGATGAATGCTGACATAAATTGCACTCCTTGAATTAGTTGGTCCAATTATAGGTAATGTGGGTTGCTATATTCTGTGATGTCCTACAATGATGATTGATAATAAATGACGAAGGGGCATTTTAACAATTATTAGATGTAATTTGATATGAAATTCCGTAAAGCGAATTCATTTAATTTACCTACTTAAAATGAGAGCATATGCACAAGTCAACAGCCAACGTATGAATTGGGTCCAATTTTGAAACAAAATTAGGTAAGGTTAACGGGTGTTATTGCCTAACGAAATTTTAACACTTGGTGTCCGAATCAACTGTCATAGCCCATACAAAATCATGACATTTGATTCTGATTGCGAGCGTTAAACGCGTTAGGCAATAGGGGAGGGTCAATTAGGAACATTAACTGTCTCATACGTATAGTATTTTCTGCACATTTCGTGGATTCGGAATATTTAACTAGTTAATTTTTATGTTGTTTTGTGTTTTAGATATACATTTTGAAAATATCGTTGTGGTATTTGTACACATTGCTCGACTTATACTTTTTTTACTAATATGTACCTTAATGTAAATGTAATGTAATTGGTAGTCTTGGCACATACACATGGACAATCATACACATTACACGTTTAATTTAAGCTTAACATAAAAATATAGTCCTCCCGTGACCATGGAAAGCTGGAAAGCTTCCGAAACGTCGGGAACTAAAATGAGATAATATACGCGATATAATCCGTTAAATTGTTTTATTTCAATGAGTAATAATCGCGGAAACAGAAGAAAATATTATAAAAATATAGTTAAAGTAACAAATATTCAAAACCATACATGTGGTTATCCTTTTTTATAAAACATCATGCAATTGATATGAGGAAGAGCACAGCTTAACTAAAGCTCAGGTCTCACCAAACTAGGAAGCAGTCTCTAGTTCCAAGGAAAATTGTAAACGATGTTTGCGAAATAAATTGATTACTATTATTGTTTTTAGGGTTCCGTAGCCAAAATGGCAATAACGGAATACTTACACTTTCCTCACGCCCGTCCGTCCGTCCGTTGATCCGTCCGTCCGTATGTCACAGGCATTTTACTCAAAAACTAATAAATGTATATTGATGAAATTTGGAGGATAGGTGTCTTGTATAAGCAGCTGCTTAGTTTGATAGTTAAGTACACCGTGGCCCAAAATTACGTTGACAAAATTAAAAAGTAAAAAAAAAAAAATTGGAACACGAACCGAGCTCGTTTGTTTATTTATTCTATTTTTACACATTTTGACAACAATTTCAAATAGAAAGCCTTTTTAAATTAAGTCATTTTTATTAGGTTTTATGATGTCTTCGCAACGGAAAGCAATAATTTCCTTGCACGAAGCGGGAAAACGGCAGTGTGAGATAGTTAGATCGCTCAGTGTCAGTCGTCAACTAGTGTCCAAAACTATTAAGCGATATATAGAGCTCAGAAATACCGCAGACCGTCCAGGAAGAGGAAGAAAGAGGACTGTTAGAACTCCGAGGCTCCGAAACATTATAAAAAAACGGCTTACTCGCAATCCACGGACCAAAGTTAGAAAAATAGCTCCGGAGCTATGTGTAAGTCCTTCAACGGTGCAACGTATTGTGGCTAATGAACTCAAATTGAAAGCGTACAAACTGCGTAAGGCACAACTTCTTGAGGATAAAGATAAAAAGTTCGCCTAAACAGATGCCAATTACTTAAACAGCGCGCCGCTACTGAAAATTGGCAGAACATCTTGTTTTCTGATGAAAAACTTTTTTGCATTGAACAGGCCCATAACCACCGAAATTACAGAATTTATTCTTCTACTTGTCTTGGAGAGGCAGCAGTTGTTCGTCACCGCCAAAAGCCAGAATCAGTTATGATTTGGGGTGGTATTTGAACCACATGTAAAACTCCCCTTATTTTAATAGAAAAAGGTGTCAAAATTGATCAAGATATATACAAAAGATATATTCTTGAACCTACAGTTCTTCTACAGATATTCCAGCAAGACTCAGCTCCATCCCACTGGGCCCATAGTATGCACCAGTGATGTAAGGACAATTTCCCCGGGTTCATAAGCTCAAAAGAGTACGGTAAGACCCTATTCACCTGATCTAAATCCAATGGATTACAGTTTGTGGTCAATCTTAGGGACTAGGGCCAGTGTGGTTGATCGCGGAAAGCCTGCACTGGTACGGAGCGTGCAATTCATTCCGTCTATATCGTCGATGGTTGTTTTTGGCGTTGTATTTTTAGATGCCATTTTAAAAACGTCCTTACATTTTCTTTTCAATATAATTAATAATATCAAACCCCAAATACGCTTTCAGGAAAAAAGTAAAATAGCGAAAATGCTACCAATATATATATTTTTACCAACGTTAATGGCTCTTAACTCTCAATCCGTCATAATGTCTGTTGCTTCTTTATGTATGTTTTCCAATTTAAATGTTTACGTAACATTCTAGGCATTATTTAGGAGGACAAGATGGGAAACAAAAGAGATCTTGAAGTAGTATAGCTGCCTAGTATAATTGCTCGTCTCAAGCAGAGAAGCCTGCGATGGCTAGCGGTCATTCTCCAGATTTGTGTTCTTATTCTAATTAACACGTCGCTTTCTTTCCACTTACTTTTCTATTATTTTTGTCTGAAATTTAGTTACATATCGATTATTGAAACTGAATTATCTATATGGCACTTTATTATAATTAAAGGTTAATTATTTAAAACCAAATTAAAATGTACATGACGCGTGGATGAGAAAAACGGCGTGTTAATTAGAATATTTTTCTTTTGCATGACGCGTGAATTAGAAAAGCGTCGTGTTTATTATTCAAATTCGCTTTTTAATTAAAACAAAAATGACTTGTAGGCAGTTTTTATTATATAATACTTGGAAATAAAATAGATTGGGATCTATTTTATTTCCAAGTATTATATAATAAAAACTGCCTACATTTTTTATAATTCTCAATAATTATATAACTCATTTTCCACTAAAATGAGTTATATAATTATTGAGAATGATTTTTGTTGTAATCTACTGGTACAATAATAATAATAAAGTCTTCCAATTTTGCAGTAAGTCTACATATTTTCACTTAAACAAAATCTAAAGAAATTGTACACTTATCTTTTAAATTATCCAAAATAACTATGATACAGATATGCAAGCAACATCAGAAATATTAAGATCATTTTGAACACCAGTACCGCATAGGTGGCAGTACCTATACAGTGCTGTACACATACAATTACCATATAAAAGTAACGTAGTACTTTAGGAACAAACACACAGGCCGTTAGAGTTATAGGTAGGTACGTAATTATGTATGTAGTTTAATTATTTTGATAAGTCATAATGTATACTATATGCTCTCGCTTCGCTTACATACATATTATATCTTTATATCGGTGCATGGCGTAAAGAACTTATACGTCGAAATATGAATTTGAAAGAATTTGAATTTCGAGTATAAATGTCAAAAGATTTAAATTTGTACAGATTTTATCGACTTTCTTCACTCCATACACCGATATATTCGCTTATATATATTTTAGGTAATACTATTATAAAGTGGTTAAATTCTAATTAACACCCTCATTTTCGACGCGTGAATTAGACGCGTCAATTAGAGATTCTTGAAAAAATAACGTTTTATAGAAAGATGTAATAACCTACATAATCTAGTACCTATTTAATAATGCGGCCTTTAATGTATCCTATAACTCTCAGAGCACTAGAATCTCTCGTTGATTTTTAAAATGTGAACGTGTTAGATACGTGAACCAAAACGCGTGAATTAGATACTTACATTCATAGACCGCAGCCCGTTCACAACACAACCATCCCTCACGGGGCTTTGGGTACGACTGGTGGCTTGGCCGAAATGCATTACCGAGATCCGTACCTACCTTCAGAGCACTTGTGTGATC
Source organism: Hedya salicella (assembly GCA_905404275.2). NCBI lineage: Eukaryota > Metazoa > Arthropoda > Insecta > Lepidoptera > Tortricidae > Hedya > Hedya salicella. The sequence continues at coordinate 33,057,837 of FR990097.1, forward strand.
ACAACCGAACGCGTCGCGTTAGTTATTATACGTTTCAGGACAAAGTTACTTTATTTGATATCTTAGTGATAAATGGCTGTATTCACTAGGTTTTTTTTGCATACAACACATATATTCTTTTGTTCAAATAACTTGCTTACATTGGTTTTTCTTCATGTTATATCATCAGGAGAAATTGGAATGTAAATAATTTGGGTAGTAGGACGCGACGTGTTAATTAGGTGAATAGGACTGTAAGGTTTTTTTTCTACCCGAAGAGTTTTAGATATATCTTTGAAAATTGATGTACAGCTCAGTATAAATATTATCTACGATAAAAAAATATGAGTTATGATGAAATGTATAATTTTATATTTTTAAAGTGTGAAGACAAGCAAAAGTGTTTGTCTGGAGAATGACCGCTAGGTCATGTACATCGGATGGAACCCTCTCGAATACCTCGCCGCGTCATTCTGTTGCGTATCCTAAAAGGAAGATTGGAAGACCGGTGCGGTGTTATAAAGACTGTGCAAAGTAAGATATACTCGTAGATGCATTTTAAATTGACTCCAAAGCTTGGGAAACATTGGTTGAAGACAGAGATTAATGGCTCAAACGTGTTTTGACGGCCCTAAATTCTGATCAATTCTGGTACAAAACATGAGCCAGAAGAAGGATGCGTATACAACGAATCGGTTCGGAAACATCTGGTTTCGACTATTTTCTGTTCAAAATGTGGGCCATAACGTGCGGGTTTGGCATCGGGCTATACAGTCATCGAAAAATTTGTCTTCATAAACTGCATAAAATCGTATCTAACAGACGAAACCGATGATGATAATCCCCGATTGTTCAAAAAACGTCAATATACTAAAATATTCAATTTTGAACATTGGCAATTTCTTTGGGTGGCACCAACTCCAAAATAACAGCACTTGTATGGATTTATAGAATGTGTCCACGGAGAACAAAAAATCAAAACCATTTTTTTCTTCATCGTAGTCGAGTAAAAAGTATTCTATAACTATTTGGGGATGTTCAGGCTACCCGTCTACCAAAAATATTTGAAATCCGTTTAACCGTTTATCATATCGGCTAAACGGATTTCAAGTATCCATTTTTGATACACGGGTAGCTAGGTATCTCCAGATAGTTATAGAATACTTTTTACCCGACTACGCTGAATTAAAAAAGACTTATGATTTTTTTCTCCTCCGCGGACGAAGGTGCCCAGGTGCCCACCTTCTATAGTAAATAAAATAAAAAACAAACTTTAAAATCGTAAAACATAAAAAAGTTTACATTTTTAATAATAATTAAGTACTTACTGATTGTGCTGTTATATTCGGATAATTTGTAAAGTATATTAATTTAAACTTCATTATTAAATTGTCGTACATGTTTCTAGGTTTCGTGGGGTTTTAATTTATCAAGGGTGTTTTTTTGTTTCTGTTTGCTGTTGGGAGACGATTCATTATATTATTAATAATTAATTGCGCAATACATGCAAATAAGGGGTTAGTATCATCTCGTCTAAAAAAGCAGCTGGTCTAATTAGCAACTGGTCTAAAAAGCAGCTGGTCTAGGTAGCAATCGGTCTGAAAATCAGCTGGTCTAATTAGCAACTGGTCTGAAAAGCAGCTGGTCTAAGTAGCAAGTAGTCTAAAAGTCAGATGGTCTAATTAGCAAGCGGTCTTATCCACTGTATCTTGAACTCTTGTAAAGTCAAATACTTTTCCGCCATTTCGAAACAAAGCGAGTTCTATACTATATATATATATATATATACATCTCTATACCGATTCTCATGAAATTTTGTGATGTAGGTTCGGTAAGTATATAGAATTTTTTATGTCGAGCCAGCTTTTCTAAATTTAAACAATGGCGGAGTTATGCGGTTAAAAACGTAAAAAAATACAAATTTCGGAAAGTCAGCGTTGACTGGGCGGTCGCGATGTTTTGGTAAAAATTTGCTTTCCCTCCAAAAACCAAAACTATTTTAAAAATAATTGTACAAAATAAAAGACTATTCTCAGTTGGTTTTAGTTTTGACTTTTGACTTCGGCTGTACCTAGGTATTTATAAAAAGAACCAGGGGGAACCAGACCGGAATGAAAATTTAATAATAATTTATGGGAGATCCGTTTTCGGGATCAGACCGGAAACACTCTAAATAAATAAAATTATTTCAGTACAATTATACTTTATTCTTAATAACTTCGTAACTATTGGATTACGCCTATTTAAAAAAACATTTTATACTAAGATGAAGTAGCGCTGTTGTAGCTCGTTCAGCACTGTTTCTCTATTGCCATGACCGAGGGTACTGTGAGTATGCAGCACGATCAGTCTCGTCAGCTGTTCTTTAGCATGTAGGACTGGTAATCTTCTCAAACGATCTTGCGTTATTCTGCTGTTCAAATAGAGTACGCCTTTCCGTATGTCTACGGCTATCTTCTTTAACGGAGAGTTCTTCGGCATCGGCCGCCCAGCCTCTTTGCATGTGATCTCTTCTTGAAACGACGCTTGCTGACTCCTTCTTATAAGAAGTAACTCGGCCATCTGGATGTGGTCGGTTCTCATGGTTGTGTCTGTTGTCTTTTTGAGTAGCTTGGCTTTGAATACCTCAGCAGAGAGCAGAACGGTGGCAGCGGAACGCCAGAGCCTATTGTAGTTTGAGAATCTATCGATCGACGGTAAGTAACTATCGGCTGTGAGTTTACTTGTCGCGTGTAAGACGGGCTTAATCGTTCGTTCCTCCCCTGTGGGGGACTGCGGCACCGAGACTGACTTCTCCTTGGGCCATGTCTCGGGGTCGCCTCTAATAAAATCTGGCCCGAAAAACCATCTATGATTCGCATCGAAGTTCAAGGGGACGCCCTTTGTCGCGTCGTCGGCGACATTCAGGGCCGATGGCACCCATTGCCAGTCTACGGGCGCGGTAAGACTCTCTATTTCAGCTAGTCTGTGAGCTACGAACGATTTGAACGAGCGGGGATCCGATTTTATCCAGGCTAGGACCGTTTTACTATCTGACCAATAGTAGCATTTATCTATTTTATAATCGGATTCGCGCTTGATCGTTTCGGCTAACCTACTGCCTAATACCGCGGCCTGCAGCTCCAGGCGGGGCACGGATATGGGTTTCAGGGGGGCCACCTTTGCCTTCCCTGCGACCAGCCGCGACGATTTTACCCCGTTGATATCGGTGTTAACGAAATATATCGCTGTTGAGTACACTTTTTCACTAGCGTCACAGAAAATGTGCATCTCTTTTTTACCCGAAGGCGCGGGGACGTAGCGAGCTATTTCTATCTCTTTCAGCATTTCTATGTTTTTTACGAAAGCTAGCCAGGTCTGATGGTGCTCGTTTGTTATGGGCTCGTCCCATTGCACTCCACTACGCCATACGTCCTGAATGAGAGCCTTACCTACCATCGTAACCGGCGAAACTAGGCCTAACGGGTCGAAAACTGACATGACCGCGCTGGTCACCTGACGTTTAGTGGGGATAGCCCCGCCTTTCGCGACATCGCACGGGATGTTTCTGAGATTAACATTGAAACCGAGAGTATCGCGCTTGTGGCTCCATATCATACCTAATGTTCTTTCAGAATCGCTTTTCCCTAACGTCGTTTGTTCGCTAGCTCGCTTATCCGTTACGTCATCTATAACCGCTGGGTTGTTGGATGCCCATCCGCGCAACTCGAAAGAGGCCGCCATGTGCACCTTGTGCATCGCGTTTATGACGCTTTTGGCCTCCCCCTCGTCACTAAACGCGCCCAGATAGTCATCCATGTAAAAGTTACGAACGGTTGCCCTAGCGACTTCGGGTTGTTCGCTTGCGTGATCGTCTGCGTTCTTATTTTTTACATAAATGGCCGTGCAAGGAGATGAAGCCGCTCCGAAAATGAGCGACGTCATTCTATATTCGATTGGTGGTCCTCGCCCCTCCATAAGAATCGCAGACTATCACGGTCCGCGTCGATGATTTTAACCTGGAGAAACATCTCCTTTATGTCGGCGACGACCGCGATCCTACCTTCTCTAAATCTGACTAACACTCCGAACAATGACTGAAGAAGGTCCGGACCCGCTAACAATGCGTCATTTAAGCTTTTATTTCCAGACTTGGCCGCAGCGTCAAAAACTAGCCTGACCTTGCCCTTCTGAGGGTGTATAACTGCAAAATGCGGCAGGTACCACGTCCTTGAAGATGCGGGCGGGGCATCGGCCCGTTCCGCGTAACCGGCTTCTATCAAGTTGTTGACCTGCCTATTATACTCTGTTTTTTGCTCTTCGTCGCGATCTAGTTTTCTCTCCAAGTTATACAGCCTACTCAGGGCCTGGGCTCTGTTGTCAGGCATCTCCTCGCTTTCGGATCGCCATAGAAGACCGGCCTCGAACCTATTTCCGCCGTCAATCCGTCTACACGTGTCGTTAAGAATTTTTAAAGCACGCTGCTCGGGGTCCGCCTTAGGCGTTTTCGCTTCTATACCAAGGCTTTCTATGCTAAAAAAATCTCTCATCATTTTTACGGTCTCTTCTTCATTTTGTTTCGACATGGGTCACACGTGATTGACGTAGGCAATGGTTCCGCGCGATAGCGAGTCTTTTCCATGCAAGACCCACCCTAATTGTGTAAGCGACGCGACGGGTTCGTGCTTACCGCCTATCTTTAACTGGCGTGACGAAATCAAATGCCAGTTATCCTGACCTATCAAGATAGTCGGTTTCGCGTTATCGTAACACAATTCGTCCTCTATGTCGTCGAGGTGCTTACACCGCCTGACTAAATCTCTATCCACCTGTTGCGCAGCCAGGTGCAACTCGCTAATCGTGTGCGCGGCTATCGAATTCAAATTTCTACTGCACGTACCCCGTACTGAGAACTTAACAACGCATGACTCGTGGTCGTCTAATTTATTGCCCCCTACCCCTTCTATCGATAAAAGGCTTCGGGGTTGATCGCCAGGCACTATTCTGTCCGCTGTTGCCCTTTCTATCAAAGTTATGGACGACCCCTCGTCCAGCAGGGCGTGCGTCAGAATAGCGCCTAGAGGCCCCGTTACCTCTACTGGTATTATCTTCAGGTAGGTATTAGGCTGATGTACGTGATTAACCGAACCGACCTTGCCGCGCGCGGGTGTGGAACGCTCATTATTGTTTTCACTAGCTTTTTTTTCGTTATGCAACAATCTATGGTGAGACGCTTCACAGCCGCCCGCGCCGCAAGGTACATACCGGGTTTTTAAAAATCGCCTATGGTCGTTCGTCAGACATCGAAAACACAACCTAAAACGCTTCGCCTTTTCCCACCTGTCCTCGATATTCAGCTTGAAAAAATCTGCGCAATCTGGAGGGGTATGTCCCCCCTCGCATATTGCGCATTTTTGTTCTTTTTTAACGGCGGACTCCACCGGCGGTGGGGGGGACGGCGCTTTTGGTCGGCTTTTCGATGGCTTTTTCGCGTGTTTGTTGACCGTGTTATTTGGCGTTTTTTTTAAACTTGCCACCGTGGCACTATACGCTGGTTCGAAATCTTCTTCTGATTCTGCGCTATAAGAGCTTTCGGAGTTCGATCTATGACGTGCCGCGTTTACTCTTGGTTTGTGCTTAAGGCGACGCTCTTCCCTTACATTCTCGTAAGTAAACATGGACCCGCACTGATCTCCTACCGTGTTCAAAAAACGCGTCAACAAAATGAGATCAGGCGCTCCTCCGTGCGTCGCTTTAAACTCGAACCACCTATATTTTAATATGACGTTAAGTTTCTCTACGATTCTGTTTACTAATTCCGGCGCGTACAAATACTGCTCTTGGTTAAGCGTTTTAATCGCGGCTACGGTATTTGCGACCCTATTCGCGAATGTGACTATATTTCGACCGTCGTCGGTCAGGCGCGGCATTCTTTTTATATTTTCTACTTCCGTTAATATAATCAAATCGGGTCGACCGTACCGCCTCTCTAACGTGTCCATAATTTCGTACGGCTCGGACGTCGTATACTCGTATAATAAAGTTCTAACCGTTTCACGGGCCGCTCCGCGAATCGCCTTACGTAAACGGGCTACATTTTGTATGCCGGAAAACATACTTTCTGTGTCGCTGAAAACCGCCTTAAATGCCATCCATTCCGTCACCGTCCCGTCAAAATGTGGGAGCTCGTGGATGAATTCAGGCGGCTTCGACCTATTGCTTGAGTTCACCGCCTGAACGATAGCGTTGGCTAACGATTGCATATCCGTGCCGCCGCCGCCGCCGCCGGCGGCGTCCGTGCGCTGACACGGTCTAGGAGGGTGCTCGAAATCTGGGATGTCGTTTCTATGCTCTATCGCGGTAGCTGGCCTGTGCTGACGCTGCTCTGTGAGCCATCGCTCGATATGTAAGGACCCCTCAACCCGGGGCGGTCCCGCCGCGTCACTAGAGTTCGCCAGATCACTCATTCTGGCGATCTCTAGCCTACTTTTCGCCGCGGCGGCGGCCGCCTGAGCCCTAATCAATTCGGCGTTATGCGCCTCTAACTCTGCCATCAAAATTGACATATTACTAGCCGGTACCGCATTAACAACAGTGCCCGATGCACTCCTATTTTCGTCGTTAACGTTCGCGCCTTTTTCGATTTCTATTTGATTCGGCGCTGCCCTACGTTCGCTGCCACTACTCTGCTCTGTTATGCCGGTGCCTTTACTCCACGTGTTCGTCTCTCCAGACGTGGTCCCACCGGACTCAGGCGTCTGCTCGATTCTAGGCTTAACCTTGGAACGAGTTTGTGGAGGTTCTGACATTGTCGCGCACGAGGGTCCCTAGCTATACAATTATCCAAATTAACACTCCCTAAGTAACACTCCCTAAATATCACTCCCTACTTTTTTTTCTAACCACTATCTGCCTGGACGGGCTACTACCGTGGTGATGCCGACCAGGAATAGGAACGTAGGGATAAGGAGGGAAGGAAGGCCCCCGGTAGAGGGATCGGTAGCGCAGGGATGCTGATGACACGGTAGGAACGACCGTGCCAGATTCTTGACCAACTTGTGGCCCCCTTTGCTATCCTTTCCGTACCGGCGCAAACCAAGCTTAACACAGCGCTTTCTTGACAGCCGTTTAACACCGCAAGGTGGCCGGAGCTGCAGATTTAACGAGCCAATAACCTGGCAAAGCTACGCCTTTGGTTACGACTCGCACGTACTTGTTTCTTTCTTGATCGCTGATTCTTCCAATATCCGGCTATTCGGAGGACCACTGTTACGGACGGGTCCGTAAAGGGTCCATGCAGTGGACTGTAGATGGTGCAGCAGGGTTTCGGCAGGTCACAAGAAGAAATAAGAAGACTATTTTTCAGGTTTCAGCAGCGATGCGGTGTGTAGTGTGGAGCGTGGGACGAATGGTGGCAAGTGGCAGGTGACTGACTTTACTAGGGAAAGGATTGGTATAAGGTGAATTTATGTGGGGCGGAACTAGTGGGATTTTCGCCCACAGGGCAGGCAAATCTGATATAGTCTAAGGTGCAAGGGGAAGGGGGGAACGAGAGACAAGGATGGAAAATGTGTGTGAAGAGTATAGGACATGTGTGTATTGCAGTGTTATTGTTATGTGTGAAATGAGCATCTTTTATTAAATAAGTACACGAAATATTACAGACAATTCAATAAAAGGCACAATATAGGTAACAATCAATAAATCTTATATCTAAACACGTAAATAACATAAACATAAAGTGTAAAAAACTAAACTAAAAGTGAGTCTTTACTCGAATTAAAAAACATAAGCAAAACCTAAATCTACCTAGCTAATATCTTAATACTACCTAGCTATTATTTACATCTGCAATAAATGCCAGTGGTGTCGCACCTATAGGGGGTTACCCAATAAAATTCCCTTGGGCGATTTACCTTCAGAGAGGCTTATGAATAATCAACCGCCCTTCACAGCCACAGCGGTCGATTATTTCGGTCCAATGCAGATAACAGTAAGCCGACGTCATTAGAAAAGGTGGGGCTCACTCTACACGTGCCTCACCACGAGAGCCATACATCTGGAGGTAGCCACATCTCTCTCGGCTTCCTCTATGATATTAACACTCAGACGATTAATGGCACGACGCGGCACACCTACTGTTCTTTATAGCGACAATGCGACCTGCTTCAAGGGATCAGAAAGAGAGATAGGAGAGGCACTGCTAGCCAACGAAAACGAAATGACTACGTACACAAACAGTAAAACCATTACCTGGAAGAAAATACCTCCTGGAGCCCCGAGTATGGGAGGAGCGTGGGAACGAATGGTACGTTCAGTCAAATCGGCCCTTTACACCGTGTTGAAAGAAAAGTATCCAACAGAAGAGGTACTTCACACACTCATGCTAGAAGCAGAACACCTCGTCAACTCCCGACCACTGACACCAGTGAACCCAGACCTGGAAAAAGAATCCCTGACCCCCAACCACTTCCTTATAGGGCGGTCATGTGGCATGTCACCGTTTGGGAGTTTCAGAGACGTAAAACCTAACATGAACAATTGGAAAGCAGCACAAGCCATGGCCGATGAGTTCTGGAACAGATGGATTCGAGAATACAGACCTCAGCTACAAGTTCGACGAGGTAACGTGTCCAACGAACAAACGATCAAAATCGGCGACATCGTACTGATCGTAGACCAGACTATGCCCAGAGGCACATGGCCAAGAGGGCAAGTAACTTCTGTTTTTCCAGGCCCAGACGGCAGAGTTAGAGTAACAGAAGTTAGAACAGCCTCCGGGCTGATGCGCCGTCCAGCCTCTCGCCTCATCGTGTTAGACAGCGTTTAGTTATAAGTGCTCGCGCACGAAGGGGAGAATTGTAAATAATAGCTAGGTAGTATATAAGACAATAGCTAGATAGATTTAGGTTTTGCTTATGTTTATTAATTCGAGTAAAGACTCACTTTTAGTTTCGTTTTTTATTGTTATTGTTTATGTTATTTACGTGTTTAGATATAAGATTTATTGATTGTTACCTTTATTGTGCCTTTATTAATGTTGAATTGTCTGTAATATTTCGTGTACTTATTTAATAAAAGATGCTCATTTCACACATAACAATAACACTGCAATACACACATGTCCTATACTCTTCACACACATCTTCCATCCTTGTCTCTCGTTCCCCCCTTCCCCTTGCACCTTAGACTATATCAGATTTGCCTGCCCTGTGGGCGAAAATCCCACTAGTTCCGCCCCACATAAATTCACCTTATACCAATCCTTTCCCTAGTAAAGTCAGTCTCACCGGCTTAGCCGCCCCTGGTCGGTGCCCTAGCCGCGCTGTCCGTACCCGGTCCCGCTAACACGGATGCCCCGGGGAAAGACACGCGGCGACGGGCTCAAGAAGCCGGCCAGGCCCGCTAGCCGTCGGCCTCAGCGAGCGCTGCTCGCGAGGCCCCCCCTCTCAGCTGGCCGCCGCGAGCCCCTGCTCGCGCAGCCAGCGATAGCCACGCAGTCCTCCTCAAATTGAGGACGCACGCCCGGCCCGTCATCACGGGTCGCGACCCCGCCACAGCCCTAACTGCCCACCGGGGCAAGCAGGGCCCCCCTGCACCCCCCCACGGGGGTGTATGAGAAGACACAGTTAGTTAGTAGTAAAGTCAGTCACCTGCCACTTGCCACCATTCGTCCCACGCTCCACACTACACACCGCATCGCTGCTGAAACCTGAAAAATAGTCTTCTTATTTCTTCTTGTGACCTGCCGAAACCCTGCTGCACCATCTACAGTCCACTGCATGGACCCTTTACGGACCCGTCCGTAACAATAGTATAGATATGATAGCATTCAATAGCATTTACCATTTTTGAATTATTGCCGAAAAACTGCGTTTATCAGCACAAGGACGAGGAATACCGCGAATATACATTATTTTGCCGGTGCACTTATCACGTCGTATTTTTTCATCGGTTGGGACATCGATCGTTTTTGCATCGGTTGTTTTGGGGGTTTGACCTAATGGTCCTAACCGTTTTAACGAATACAGTATGTGTAACGTTTTTGATGAAACAGATTTATCATGTTTGTTTTGTTGCCAGTGCCTAGGCACGAACCTAACCTATGTAACAGTATACACAGTAGTGTAGTACCTACATATTTGATCATTACGATTCGCCATCAGAACATAAATTCATGAAATTATCATTGTAGGAACTCCACCGGTTTTTATTAATTGAACCCTGAATGGGCTTCATAAACTTTTCAGGATTAAAATAAACAAATCATATTGAAAGAACCCAATTTTATTTTATTAAGCTCCCAAGAGTAGGCTCTTCTGGAAAGTTTCTCAAACAACTGCCGAGGGTCTAATTTTTTTACGGAAAAAGGGCTCCTTGTGGAGGCTTCGGTAAATATCGAGTGGTTAATCAAGAGGGAAACGTGTTTCGTGCAATTTGTAGACCAATTTGACCCTTATAACGATCAACAGGGCTCTTAATAATGTTGTCATTTTAAAAACGTGTTTCACTCTGCCTAGTGTTTTGACACAGGTGTCCAGGAAAATGATTATTTCTTATTTTCTCCATACAAGTACCATATATGTATATCCGATTTAGTACGACGAATGCCAGTAACTATAATATGTTTGTGTTTCTACAACGATTTGTAGCTCCCAAACAAATTATTCAGAATCGTTTTTAATTTTCAGTATTTGAGTAGACACAAACTTGTGTTTTTTTTCTTTTTCCATTATCATTTTGTCTTTTATTGCAGTTTAGGTTTTGGTAGAACGTAAGTGTTCGCTGTGAAATGTTAACCCGTCACCTAACTTGTTTGTAATCCCAAAAGAGTACTCATAAAACTGTAAAGGAGAGAGCTATGACTGGAGTATCTCAGCGAGATCGAATTAGAAATGAAAAGGTCCGTAGATTACCCATGTAATCAGTTACGAAAAGATCGAAGAATTGAGAATTGTAGAACTAAGCAGTTGTGCACGGGCCGTGTTGCTCGTAGATATCTGATGGCCAATGCGACTGACGAGTTCTTGAATGATGTACCGAAGCGTGGATAGACTCTTCACCAGGTGGACTGATGATCTGTTAAAGTTTATGGGAGCCCCATATCCAGCAGTGGCTATTCTTCCGCTGATGATGACGATGACTCATACAATGGCAACACAATGAGTGAGTACTAATTCAATGCTGGCAGTAAAGCTTTAGTTAAATTGTATTATTTGATTTTCAAACGTCCCCACAGCACTAGCGTTTCCGCGCGTCCGAAACGGTTGGCAATTTCCTGGGTCGACCATTTTTAAAAAACAATTTGGCCAACGAGCTACCGCTTTCAATTTAGGTTATGGCTGAGTCATTTTATAATCGCTTAGTGTAGCGTTGATCCATTGAAGATAGAAGTCCCAGCTTAAATCAAACTGCAGTGCAGTACCTATTTGTTCGTATTTAATACAATATTTAGACTACCTTTAATGGCTGTATTTATATTATATTATTAGTAAAGATTTTTAATAATATAAGTACGGCTATGAATGCGGTATTTAAAATGAATGAATAAGACCAAACAAAGTGTTATTATAGGTAGATTTAATTAGGTACACAATGCTAAATAAAATGCAAAATTTTCGTGAAACTCACCAGTTTGAAATACTATATACTTCTGTCTGGAGAAGAATTTGCTCTTAGGAGACGATTCATTATATTATTAATAATTAATTGCGCAATAAATGCAAATACGATCGACGGGCTTAAAACCTTAAGGCATTTTGTCACTAACCATCAGAAGACACTGAAAAGATTAGTTATGGATTTGATTGTCTCCTTGGTTGTTAATGACGGGCGGTGGGCGCGAGTGGCGCGGTGTACGAGGTACGGAGCTAGGTCAAGCAAAGAGGGGCAGAGACAGACAGAGAACAACGAGCCCTAATTTGCGGCATTTTATTAAGTGCCATACCTCAACATTATACTAACAAGAAAAAAAGAGATTTTCAAGAAAAAAATACAAAGGTATCCGCTTTACAAATACTTTTAACGAAAATTATTTTCAACATATAATTATTCGGTTACACTGTTTTTACAGCAATAAAATCTATCTAATAATAAATTCTATCAAACTAAATTCTTTACACATGCATGGCAGGTAAATTGCGTAGCGTTATTCACGTAGCCGATCACATGGGACAGTAAATATAACAAAATCTTACTACGGGCACAGCGCTCATCTAGCCGGTCGTAATAGAAGATAGAAGTCGAGTCACACGAATAATTAAATATAAAATATTGTCATGCTTACAACTAAAAAATACTATTACCATTTTTAATATTTAAATAATGCATTTTTTTGTCACTCATGTTATATTCCTGCGGGCGGGTTCGACATTTTGTTGGACTCATGAATAGTGTCTTAGAAAGTTAGAATACAATGGCAACACAATGAGTGAGTACTAATTTAATGCTGGCAGTAAAGCTTTAGTTAAATTGTATTATTTCATTTTCAATTGTAAAATTGCTGTAAAAAAATCAAACTATTATGAACTAATGTTTTGCGAACCCGTAAAGTGACTGGAGTATACGCCGCCTGCGGAAAAAGCGGGGCGGGGAGTATGCCAACAAGGGGATTTGAGGGATAGCGGGCGAAAGGCTACCCTGCCGGCATGCGCTCGCCTTCCAAACCCTTCGTAGCCACGCCCCGCGCCTTTTTCTTACGGTTCAGCGAATTCTCTCTTCATTGCGCAGTCGAGACGCTCACCACACAGCTGTTAGTTGGCATCACACGCAATGTATTAAGAATTAGCCTGCCGGCCGCTCCGGGTGCATCTCTCGAATATTCAAGTACCGCGGACGATCCGGCAGACGCAGCGCTGCTGTACATAGTCAACGGTACCCGGAGCGGACGCCCTTACTGCATGCGACGACTCAGTTAAGCGGTTGGCCTATAATATACTATTGTACCGGTTCATGTAGCTTACTTAATTAGTCAATGAACTTGGAGAACTGTATGATGATAACCAGGTAGGTGGTGCAGAGGCTGATGTAGCTGAGGGGCAGTGACATGTTCAGGTTGATCACGCCCCACAGCGCGTACGCAAACTCGCTATCGCGCGTCAACTGGAAGAACGCCTTTAGCTTGCGGCATTCTATTTTATCTGAAAAAACAAGTTTCTGTCAAAGATTTTATTTTTGTAACAAGTTCTTATCGACGACTGTACTTTTCTTTAAACATTCGTTAACTAATCATTGCGACGATTCTATATAAAGAGCCCAAACTCTGTAAGATTGCGTCTGAGGGGTTACTCCGAAACTAGAAAATCGAAGTTCGTAACGTGGTGTCCCTCTTGCTCTCATGTTATGCTGAATTTGAGTGAGCGGGATGGCGCCATACGAACTTCGTTTTTAGGTTGTAGCCCCTCGGGAAGTGGCTCAATTTAACTTTCAGGATTTGACCCACTTGCAACGTGGGTCATTATAATGTATCGAAAAAAATCGGATATTGTTTCCTTTCCCACATATTTACACATTTTAAAGTGAAATGAAAACTTCTTTACCTTCTAATAAATAGTCGGCCGCAAGTTCTTTTATGATTGGTTTTTCACATAAAATTAGTTAAATTTATTTTGGCATTAGTTTAAGTTATAATATGACTCTATGCAGTGTCCATCCGTATCGCTACCACCATCTTACGTGCTAAATAGCTAAAAAGTAGCAGTTTCTGCACTGTTTTTATGTGTGGTGGTATAGAACAATCGAGAAAATGATAAGCACAGTTACTCTATCTAAGTAGCCCCTAGGGTTGGCAACGCATTTGGAAACTTTAGATTGCAAATGTTCAAAATCCATGTAGGTACAATCAGATAGCCTATGTTATGTGCTCATTTGCCAATTTTATTGCGTAAATGAATCTGCTGTCGCAATATTCTCAATAATCGATACGCTATAAATTCAGTTACTATTGCCCTTATTACGCAAATGACTTCGTTTGGTTCATTTGGTATGCATTTTACTTTATGAAATAAAACATGAAGTGCACCGTTAAAATGATTCATTAAAGCATTTAAACTTAATTGAGCATCAAAAACCGGCCAACAGCATGTCGGATCATGCTCAGTGTAGGGTTCCGCAGCCATTCATACAACAAAAAGCAACTCCTACAAATGAAAAAGTGGACTAGCAAAAGATCGTATCGCCACGGCACTTACGTCCTTTTTCTCAGAAGCACAGTTTTTTGAAATAACTCAAAAACATTATGGTGTACCTGAACATGTTGAAAATATTTTTGTTGAAGGCATTTATTAAGCTTTTTTTATCTTAGTAATTTTTTTCATATTTTTAGAAAATTTGAGGGTCGGGGACACAATTTATTCTACTTGCGGAGCTATTATTTCTGAAAATATTGCCAACCAAATAGTGCCACACATTGATGTATGCTCGAAAATATTTTTTAAATTTCGGTTACATGTATGTAGTGCCCGTAGTATTTTTCTGTTATTTAACTATCAAACTAAGTAGCGTTTCACACAAGTTTTTATCAATATATAATTATCACGTAGTTTTTAGTTCGAGGGAAACGAGCGCGACAGGACATTTAAAGATATGTCAAAGTTACGCGAAGCATCGGGTGATCATAGGGCTGGCACTTTCTTAGTCCAGAAAATCAGCATTGCCATTCAGCGTGGCAATGCTGGCAGCCTTCTGGGCATCCTGCCGTCCGGCAGAGACAAGGGGAGCTTTTTTATCTATAGTTTTAGGTTTTATACTTGCAATAATTTAATAATCAGGTTTTTGAGTCACATACGGACGGACGGACGGATAGACGGACGGACGAACGGACATGACAGAACTATAAAAGTTCCGTTCTTGTCATTTTGGCTACGGAACCCTAAAAATGGGATATTGTTACTGAATAATATTTTCCTTAAATATGGTTAAAAGACATGTACTTACTCATATATGTATTTGCGGCTTGTTAGGGTTTCGTACAAAAATGTAAAAAGCCACCAATTGAATGTCTAGCAAGTAGGTCAAATGAAGGCTTCATTTCATTCCACATTCACAAGTTTGGTTTTTAAGTGGTACCTACATTTTTAATTTAATATACCTAAAGGAAAATGTAGCACAAAAGAAGTTTGAAGTTTTCTCAAAATACATAAATTAACATAAGTATTACAGGTAAATTATACTCATACTATATATCTGTAGCTAATATTTTTTTAAATTATTTTTGAACATTAATACACACTAAGTGCAAACTTAATTTAACCGGCCACAAGTGAATGTTTGTACGGAACTCTCAGTGCTCGAGTCTCGTACTTATCCGGATTTTTGCTGTTGTTTGATTGTTTAAATACAAAAATGTTGCTCCTCAATAACACAATTGCCAAATCAGATCTTCGTCCCGTGGCATGATCGCGAGTCACGATCACGCGTTTCGACGTTGCGGCGATCCGATCGCTCGAAATCCATGTTGCTACGCGTATCATAACTTAGATCGGACAAGTGGGGCGTGATCGCCGCACCGACAGTGAGCGTCCAAGCAGCGCGATACGCAGTCATGCCACGCCACGGTGATCGGATACGAGCAAATGATACAAGTGTTGACGCACCTATACGATGCTTTAAATTATTTTAGTGCTTTATTTGGTTTAAGTTTAGTATGATTGAGAACAGTTTTTTAAAGTATTGCAGGTCTTGTATTAAAAGACACCAATATATCTCATTCTGGAATGAGCAAGGTGTACAGGCAATATAATTAAACAATTAATAAACCAGGTTATTTTTTTGTTAAACTAGGCAATTTTAAGATACTAATTATGCGTTTTACATTTGGATGAATTCAATGTTTTTATTGCATATTAGATAATTCGAGTGATGACACTACTAGCTCATGCCTACACTAGGGTTTAGCGAGGATAAGTTTAGTAAGTATCGAAATTAAAATCACGAATAACTTGTGCCAAAAATCATATTTTTGAAATCTGATAATTGCGAATCTATTCGTCGATATCGTTTTTTAATGATCATGCCTTGTAAAAAATTGGTACATCCCAATTTGTTTCTACACTACTAAGGTGGCAAACAAGCGTACGGCCTGCCTGATGTTAAGCAGTCACCGCAGACTATGAACGCTTGCAAAGTTGTTGTTGTATTTGTATTTGTGTTGCCGACCCTTTAAGAACCTATTCACTCTCCTCTTGAAGAACCCCATACTGTAAACCTCCAAAAAAAACCGCGGCAGGGAGGTCATTCCACATTCGGAGGTAGAAAATGCCTTTGATACCGCGCGGTGGGCGACCATTTGTTTTTATGTTGATATTTCTTCCTACACACCGGGTCTATGATCACCGCTTAGCATAGTTTTCATTGTCATAAATGGCCGGCAATTTTCATGGTGCCCCAGACCGGCACTGACGGTAAATCTGGCCCCGATTGACCAACAGATGTAAATAAAAAACAATTAAAATTCTCACCAAACTGTGCGTTGTTCAGTGCATCATGCAGAGTTTTGCGTATCACGGAGACCTGTGTTGTTGTCATGCTGGAGTAATAGCAAGGTGCGACCACATACAATGTATACTTCAAGCATCTGACCACGATGTATACTAAGAGCATCAGCTAAAAACACAATACAAATCTTTATACATATTTGGGCCAGATAGTCTCTTTCAACAACAGTTAAGATAAAGAAGTCGAAGGAAGAGCTACTGGGGCCCATGAAAACGCTGATGAAGGGTAACCTTCCACTGATACTTAAGCAGAGGCTCGTTGACATGTGTATTCTGCCTATCCTTATCGACAGTGCTCAAACACAGTCCCTCGTGAAGGGTCAAAAGTCCAAATTTATGTAATTGATAAATTTAAGCGTTACTTTTCGGAATTTCATATTAGATTAATGGATTATCGTTCTTTTGATTTTACGTGTAATAGTGTTTTGGTCAGATGTGACAAAAATTGTGCTCAGATGCGCATAATTTCATGCAGTTTCCACAAAAAAATACGCATGCAAATACAAGAAACTACCACCAGAGAGTACAATCACATTATGTTTCGCCTCTCAAAGAGGAATCATCAGGAGATGCAGGAGATGTAAACAGTTCGGCGTCCTCCCGAGAAGTGAGATGTCCAAAACAGTCGGCCTTATTAATATCCTGAATATGATCATATTCAGGGTAGTTTGTTGTATTTGCTTACGTATTTTTGTGCAAACTGCATAAAAATATTACGCATATGAGCAAAACTTATACTCACAGCTAACAAAGACACTATTTCGTGGAATAGCCAACCAAGGAACTATTTATAGTCTATTAAATTATATGGCGAAGTCCGTAAATAATTTATAATCCATACTTTTAATATTATAAATGCGAAAGTGTGTCTGTCTGTCTGTCTGTCTGTTACCTCTTCACGCTCAAACCGCTGAACTGATTTGGATGAAATTTGGTATGGAGATAGTTTGAGTTCAGGGGAAGGGCATAGGCTACTTTTTATCCCGGAAAAATACCCTTATCCGCGATAAATGATTTTAAGGCGGACGAACTCGCGGGCAGAAGCTAGTTTCTTATATAAGATAAATTACCGGCCAAGGGCACGTCGGACCATGCTACTACAAAGAAATGCAATACAGATGAAAAAAATACGTTGTAAAAAAAGTGCACCAGCAAAAAAGCGTATCTTTGAAGCTTGTGGCACTAACATAATTTTGCTGAGCAGCGCAGTTTTGCGACAATAACTCAAACACGGTATATTCGATCAAGTTGGAAATAATTAGTGGGGAGTATGGAGTGCCCTCCCCCGCTACAAATATTTTGTTTTACTATTTAACTATCCAAGACCCAGAAACAAACATTCGTGCTCATCGCACAAACACTTGCCCTCGCCGGGATTAGAACCCGGGACCGCTAGCTTCGTAGGCCGTTGTGCAACCCACTGAGCTAAACGTGTCTTCAAAACCTACACTCCACACACACATCATACATCTTGTAGTATTTGCGTAAAATGCCTGTGACATACGGACGGACGGACATGACGAAACTTTAAAGGGTTCCATTTTTGCCATTTAGCTACGGAACCCTAAAAAGGGCCAAATTCTTAAAATACATTAGCGTCGAAATGTAATACATTAGCCATTAAAACGACGACGATGTATTTGTAATTGTACTATGACGGTATAAGTAAGAAATAGGTAGCGACGAGTATAAACTCACATCTTTTGTGTCCTCATTCTCCTGGAAAATTGTGAACGCGTACTTCAATAAGATAATAGTCGATAGCCCTGACGTCAGCAACATTATCATAATCTGGAAACATAGTTTTACTACAGTCCACAATGCCTCTTGGACGTTCTAGCTGTCTGCTCAGCTATTAATAATTAACTACAAGAGCGCCACAACGCTAAAAATATTATGAAGTGGGCCGGCTTTGACCTATTCTTTTGCTTTCATAACCGATTTATTGTGTTATTGACTTATTGTAATACTTTTCATCTTTTTCGTTTGCGGAGGAGAGAAAAGTCATAATCCTCTTTTTGGTGCAGGCCAGTCGGGTAAAACGACCATCAGTCATCAGATGCTCAGTTACCTATCTGCCAAAAATAGTTGAAATCCGATTAGCTATTCAGTGACCTTCAAATTGTTCGTTTCACTTATTCTTCTACAAATATCTTAAATGCGACATTTCATTTTTTTTAATAATAAAATAAAATAAAAAAGCCTCATATTTCTTGCCAATAGCAATAGGGATGATGACTAAATTTTAATAATTGGTCCGTCATGTAGATTAATAAAAAATATTGTACACGTATATTTTCTTTTTTTTTATAATCGAAAAATAAAGGCGACATATTGAGTCAAAATGTCTCATTTCGCTACTCCTAAGTTCAAATTTCACTTAGGAGTGGCGCCACGAGCCCCCACTGCTAAACTTTAATGCGATTTATCCGAGTATTTTTTTATTATTTTGAAAAGCAAAAAATACGTGTTCAATATTTTTTTATTATGTAGCTGACGGAATAATTAGAATTTTGATTTTTATACCCACTCATCATGCCTATTGCAAATATAAGGTCATTATATAGTTTGAATTTGCTATTAATATTAGTACAGATAATAAAATTAAATGTCAATTTAAAAAAAAACATTTCATTTTTACAACTTTATAATAATATTGATGTTAAAGCCGCTTATTAAAAAAAACAAAAACGCTTGCCATTTTGGATGTTCATGTTTGTTTACCACAAAGTCAAGTGTATTGTAAATAAGTAATCATTGAAAAGATAACAAAAACCGGCTTACGTAGAAAAAAGCTGATGATCT
This sequence comes from Hedya salicella, assembly GCA_905404275.2. Taxonomy (NCBI): domain Eukaryota; kingdom Metazoa; phylum Arthropoda; class Insecta; order Lepidoptera; family Tortricidae; genus Hedya; species Hedya salicella. The sequence continues at coordinate 33,077,093 of FR990097.1, forward strand.
TGTAACGCCTAAACAGATGCCCTTATATCTTAGCTAATTACATTCTCAAGTAGGTTAAAAAAGAAATTAACGGTTCGGTTACGAGCTTACAATGCCAGAGACACACAGGCACACAGACACGTATGTCGAATTTTTACTACTTGGTTTTTAAACGAAGTTTAATGAAAACGAAGCACTACTACAAATAAAACTATTACAAATAAAAATAGTTGTAATAATGGGAACCTATTCAAAGATAATAAATAAAATTAATTAAAGTTAGTTGTGCGACTGAAAATTTGAAATGGACCTCACACGTGCATGCTCGTTCTACTTGTTTATTGACTCAGTTCTTGTAGCTAGCAAATACAGATTGCCCAACTCGTAAGGTAAGTGCAAATTTTGATAATCCCTTAAGTTTACACAGGGTTGTTCCCCATATTTGATGCACTCACGTATCAAATGTATCTCGTAATGTCTCACATATGATACATGCACAGGTAACGTGAGGTAACTTTTACATGAAATGTAATAGATTTTAAAATATTCTGAGTCAGTAACAATGGGTAAGTTATAATAATTCGTAAATACATACCGGAAAACTCATGATAGAATTGAGTTGTTCAGAACATTTGTGCAGAGATTCGTAGACCTCGTGCAAAGAACTGATTTCAGACTGAGCCTTCTTCGATAAAGCCTCTACTTTGTCTAGACTCTCAACCTTTTTAGCACCCTTTGACTTATTACAACACACATTCTTGACATGCGCTTTCACTATACGCACTCTAATGAGGATCGTCCTCAACATTGTCCCGAAAAAGACTTGCTCAGCGTCGTGAACCATAATAGTCAAATTAGTCATAGAGAAAACTAAACTCGACTTGAAAAGGATAACAAGCTCAAGACTCGTTATTAGAAAACTCAATAATATCCAGGCTATAGTCCTAGGCACGGGCATAGTTATAGCGATGTCGTTTTCAATATTCAAAACTCTGTCGAAAGCTTCGAGATTTTTGAAGAATTCCCTCAGCGTTCGCCTTTGCAGGAATATTGAACTGCAGGCTAAAATGATAAATTCAATACAAGAAGTGCATTTGAATACTAAGTACGTCGCACCGAAGTTGTTATCTTGGAATAGCGAGTAAGAGAGAAGAGTTATAGCCAAGAAAGTGTAACAGTAACTTATCAACAGGACAATTCTTTTAGGCTCCAAAAGATATAGGCGGCTGATTCCAAAAAATGCTTCGATGAAGATCAGATATCTAAGCTGTCTTATTATGTAAGCGCTTTTGTCCAAAAAATTGTTTTGTTTGAGCGGAGTAATTTTAGCAGTATGTTTATTAGAATAATACATTATTCTATATTTTAATACACCTTTTTTTAATTTATTTTTGAAATACGTGAGCACTGACGTACAGAGAATAACTAACATTATTTTATGATAGAGACTCATCGTGTAGGAAAAAAAAGTTTAATATGATTACACTGATAAAATCTTCAATTATGTTGATTGGTATCAAATAACCTCCATTTTATCAACTTTTCAATCATAATTAACGTCTGATGTTTTCTTTATTGTGGTATTTTGTTTTATTTGTTCATTATACGACTATCTTTTTTTAGTAAATATATATTATTAATAAAAAAACGTCTCTGTAAATAACTTTTATATTATAGGAATAATACGTAAAGTATCTACTCGGGTTTTTAAATTTTTCCAGTCTCCATTTACTCAATAATAGTATATTGTTTGACAAGGGGCTAAAATAAGGACAAATATGTCTGAGTGTCATAATGACATTAAGCCACGTGTTAAACACTCTGCTTTTCACTTCGATAGCGAGAAAATAAAAAATACTTAACATTAAAATTGTTTATTTCATGAAAACCTAAAAGTACAATTAGAGCAAGTTTGCCCAATCCGATCAGGTTGGTTTGTTTGTTTTTAATTATTCGTAAGGAGTATGTAGCTGGCCGCAAGTTTTTTTTTTTCAGTGTCATAGAAATTTGTATGGGATTATATGGCTTTCTTTTAATATAACTTTTATGAGCTATGGCTTAAGGGCAGAGTCGCGGGCCATCATAGTCCACTTCCGGTACCGGCAAAAAAAATAGTATGATGTTTGGTATGTTCTCTAGGCCCTAAAATTGCCAAGAGATCATTTTATTTCAGTTATGAAATCATAAAAATGGCCGCCGCCGTGTTTGGAAAAGTGCACATTTCGAATAAACTATGCAATACAAATAGGCGCGTGGGGTATCGAATGAAAGCCCATTAAGTGTATTATAATTATATTGTGAAGTGTAACTGCATACATTTTCAAATTAGCAAAATATCCAAAAACGTCGGTGCTCATTTGTATGACGTCATAAGTGAGATAGTCTTTCTGCAGTTTTAGGGACCACAGAACATGCCTATGATCATACTAAAATTTGGCGCCGGTATATGGAACTGAACTTTGACTCCTCTAGAGCAAAGTACTATACTATCCTGTTTGTCAACTTTATTACAGTCAATTACAATCCCATCAAAAACATTCTGTAAAAAACTAGCCAAGTCTCGATGGAGCTGCTTGTTTATCTCTAAAAAGTAATTAAATCTAGACTAAGTCGTGCCAAGTCTAAGGTTCTTTACTGCGATTTTTTATTATTATAGTTAATGTTGTGTGACTTGGCCGTTGAAGGGTACACGAGGGTACAAAACCAGGTGCTCCATGACACCATTGCACCAATCGTTGACGGTCGGACGTCGGACGGTGCCATGGAGCACCTGGTTTCTTTTGATAGAAACGTGGGCATATACCTTCGATTTTTGACATCAAATGAAGCGGCCCACCAAGTTGAATATGTTTTGTAAAGGCGGTATGTCGATCTCTAATAGTTTGGTTGGGCTCTTGTGTTTTCTAATCAGGGTCACCAGGTACTCCAGATCTTCGAGTATCCTAGTGTGATAGTTTTCCCTTTATGTGGCCATTAAACCTTAACTCTGTACCAAATTTCAGCTCTCTGAGTTTATGGGAAGTACTAGTCCTATTCTGATGATCATGAGTGAGTGAGTGAGTGTCATAAATGCGAAACTTTGCTTTCGCCTAACTTCGAAACTAAATGACCTAGACTTGAAATTATGGATTTTAAGTATGTGGTTATAGCTTACTGGATGACGAAAATTGCTGCGTTCTGGTCTTATCCAGAAGTTCTCAAATAGGGGCCTGAAAATGCGGCGAAATGGTTCCAGTAAAGGATGGTACGGCAGTGTTTGCTTCGCGCTCGACTTGGCGGGGGCACTGCCGTGCCCCCTGATTAAGGGTGCCTACTATAAAGCAGTGGCCAGCACTGGGACAATTATTTTATATATGCTACGAGTTTACAGACGTCGAGTTTAACGTCAATCTAAACACTGAAAGTGGGTGAAAGTTCCTAAGCTAAAATACTAATCTAAATAAAAACTTGTAAAGAAAACTACATTTAGTAACGCGGAGATCACTGACACTGATAATATAATGCAAATGAAATATCACGCGCCATGTAGAGGGCAAAAACTTATTTTTTATTAAGAGAACTTCGTTACAAAATTAAGAGTACTTGTATAAATAACATGGCTCTAGAGGCTAGGAAAGCAAAGATAAACTGAGTTTTTAATTAAAACTTACAAGGTAGCCGCCCATCTAACAATTTTCAACATGCCGGCCAACTATAATTAAGTGTACTGATAGTAATTATTACTAACGTATGAGTTAGTATTACATACAATTCGTATTATTATGTTAATGGAACAATAATAGCTATATAATTACGCTCAGTGACTTATTCATATATGCGTATATAAGTTTTAACGCACTTATGTACAACTAGCTTACTAACGCAACTATGTCTGCGACTATTAGTTAAATTTATCGTCAATGTTTGGTTGTTAATCTTTTCTTTATGGAAGAGATTAATTCCCCTAGACTGAAATGGTTTTGAAATGAATTGGTTTTGTTGATCTTGAATCATAAAATGTATTAAATTCAACATCTGTCATTTAAAAGTTATTTTTTTATGTTATAGGGGACAAATGAGCAGACAGATCGCCTGTTGGCAAGCGATCACCATCGCCCATAGACACGTGCAACACCAGAGGAGTCAAAAATGCGTTGCCGGCTTTTCAGGTGGAAGTACGCTCCTTTTTTAAAGGCGTGAAGATCGCATCGGTCCGGGAATACTGCCGGCCTCTTTTTCTATTAAAGATAAAAGATATTTAAATATGTGTAAATATGTAGTACATGATTCAAAATGTTTAAACAAAACCAGCCAAGTCGGAACACAAACAATGAAGGGTTCCGTACCCGATCGGATGCGTAGTCCTAGTAAACAATGATAGTAGTCTTTGGCATAGTCTAAGTGCATATATCTTCAAAGACTACTATTGTATACTAGGGTACATATCTTCACGGCACATAATATGTACGTCCTTTTGTTATACTAAATTTTAACCTCAATTGTATGCCCTTCGGGGACGAATTTCTTAAAACGGTGACAGTTTTACTTTGAATAAATAGTCCATTTCCGAAGTTTTAGTTATCTAACTTAAAATATATATATATACTTTATTTTATTTTATTTTCTTTATTGGGGATCTACATGAAAAGAATTCTTAAATTAGGTATAGGCTATATCCTAACACAGATCCCACCGAGATTTTGTCCAAATGAGTAAGGTGGCATTGCCATAACCAACACTGGATCAATACATTATGGAACTATATAAACTGTACATGAAACCACGCTGTATAGCTGAAGGTTAGGCCGATACAATTATTAATTAATTCAGGACAATTAGCATATTGTACAAGAGTACAATTCTTGAGAACGTATATAATAACAAATATTTATGATCCCTATACTAAATTTCAACCCAAATTTAAGCCCTTTAAGGGATGAGTTTTTAAGGAATCGCTTTTAAATTTGTTTAATGAAGATTTTAGTGACGAAGTTTCCACCGTTCTACTTTTAAACGAAACATGTTCCACATACTAAATTTTCGACCCCGTTTGGGGGCTAATTTGGGTGTTAGGGAATAAATTCGAAAAAAAACTGTGGTATGTTTTTTCTTAACTTTTAATGATGACTCTTCGTATGAAGTCATCTTTAACATTTAAAAATTGTTCTCCATACTAACTTTTAATCAGCCATTCGTAATCTGTCTTTTCTTATAGTATGAAATGGTCGATTATTTTTTCGTTTTCTCTGGCTCCTCATATGAGAAATTATTCGTATTGAAGGGTACCTATCTGTTTAAATAAAAGGAAATAAAGAAACGCGGTGTACAAATAGTCGTTTTTATAGTAGTCGGCCAGTCACATTTTCGCATACAAAATTATATTCGTTTGAATATTATTCTACTTTCAAATTACGTAAATTATTTAAGTATAAACTGCCGTATCATCCCGTTTGGTTATCCTATTGCAATTTATACGGTAATATGAGATTACCTGTGTGATGATTGATGGAAAATTTCATGACTACGTGAAAATTTTCGCGCTGATATTGTATGTGGGAATTAACCTTGGTATCTATTATGTCAGCCAAGAAAAGATTGATAGCTACCCGTCACAGAAAGGTACGAAAGACCCGTATAGGGCAAGAATTTTGGGTAAAATATATCGAAACTTTTCGCCTTTAAATTGATCATCCGTTTTTCTAATACATGTCAAAGCTGCTACGATTTGAGTTCATTCTATAAGACATATAGTATATCTGGTATTTTTTTTATAGAGTGGAGATAGACTAGGCATATTTGGCATGAAAAAGAAATTGCAAAACCCAGTCTTCATATCACAGCGGACGCTTAGTGCAAATTATTTGAAAGGTAAACGAGCTTACTTTTTGACGTTTTTATAGAGGGTTTAAGGGTTAATCACCTTTTTTCTGTAACTTGTTACCATAGTTACGTTCACTGAGTCACTCCTTATAACTACGATCTTAAAAACGGTATAAAGGCAATATTGGTAAATTTTTAAAGGCCCCAAATCATGAGTATGTTATAGTACATTACTACAGAGGCCGACGAAAGGGGTTGCCGGCCGAAAACATATAAACATATAGCCGAGAGCATAGCGAGGCCGGATAAGTCTGAGGCAGGCAACCCCATATTTCCCGCCGAGATGTGTAGTGCTGTTTTCAAACATGCGATGAAATAAAGAACAAAACAATCAGTCTTATTTTTTAATACGCATAGTGGCAGAATGTCATGATGCCTGTGCCACAAATATATGTGGAATGGAAATTAAAAAGAGGACTTTGCCGGTTTAGGCCTGCATCATTTGTATGAAGTTTCATTAACGACCTCTTGTCCTAGCCGCACCTGAAACGTCATACTTCGCAGCCTATTATAAGGAACATAACCAAATATTTCATTTCATGTTTGAGAAAAGGCTATTTTTTTCTTAGTAACTCTGTCACCATTGCGCCCTGAGTTAAGGGTCAGAATAACATTGTTATTAATATTTTCTTCTATTTCCGCGATTATTACTCATTGAAATGAAACAATTTATCGGATTATATCGCGTATATAATCTCATTTTAGTTCCCGACGTTTCGGAAGCTTTTCAGCTTTCCATGGTCACGGGTGGACTCCACCCGTTTAATTTCAACATTGTTATTGTCAACTTTTCTTTTTCATACTGAACATGAAAAAGTGAAGTTGACACACGCACGAAGTATCGAGCAAGGAAACACGTTGAAGAGTATTCGGTTTTTACGACGCGAGTAACCGCCATCGTAATCTAGATATGTAAAAGAAGTGATAGCAAACAAGCATCATATTTTTATTAAAATATACAAAAGCAAAAGCAGAATTTCTAACTTCACCGTCACAAGGCTTAATTTCTTTACACGTCTTTTCAAGAGAATGGCATATTTTTATATAAAAACATCGCACAATTTTACTAGGGAATATACACCAATGACAAGCTATATCAGCAGAGTCAAAGAACGTCATACATGTCATGAACTCATGAATATTTTACGGCCGACAACCCAGTATCTACATAAGAGACTTTTTTTAAACTTCCGCTATTATGCGGACATAATTTTTGCATTAAACTTGTAAAAGATTCATCTTTTCTGCGCATTGGAGAAAAATACAATAATGGACAGGAAAAAGGGAAGTCTGGTAGCGGAAGACTGCCGGAATAATAACGGCGGTGAATATTTCAATATGAATGTAGTTTCGAGCGTATCTGACTAGATTGGCAGACTCTCGGCGGTAGCTTGACGCCATTGAAAAATGGATGGGAATATTTTGCACATTTCTTTGTACCCACGCTTAATAGGCAATTTATGAACTCGATTTTTACCTGTTGGTAAATAATGACGAAAATGCTTTCGTTTGTGTAAAATGTGGTGCATAACTACATGTAAACAATACGGTTTTCTAGAAAAAATAAATCGACAAATTATTAATAAATTGAAACATCAGTAACTATAGATATCGCAGGATAAGTAGGTATGCGAATTGCACAATAATTATCGATGTTACCTAATATAGTACTATATTAGGTAACATCGATAATTATTGATTATAGATGTTACCTAATATAGTACTATATTAGGTAACATCTATAATCAGCATTAATATCTCTCACAACAAAGCGCGCATAAATATCTGACAAGACTCTATTTCTAAGGCCGATTAGACTAGGGCTCTTTATAACAACTTTTGTTTACCTGAAATATAACATTAAACATTTCAATATACGAGTATTGTTGTTAGTCCTTAATCTAGAAATGTCACCGACTTATGTATGGAGACTTAAAAACCCCACTTCAAGCATGAACCTCACTTACACGCAGTTTGATGTGTTTTCAAGTATACGTTAGAGGCTTAAAACGTAGGATAAATTAAAAGGTAAAACTAAAACCCTATACAGAACCCTAATAAAATAATTTCACAAAATCTCCATTGTAATTGATTTGGGAAATTTAAAAGAATACGGTTTGATTAATACAGTCACGAAACTGATTAATTTGACGAAAATTTCATTTTATGACTAAATTATTATCTTAATGAGTACTCATTAGCTTTGTTTTGTTTGAGTCGAGATTTGCCTCAACTTTTTGTTCGTTTTTTTTCTCTTGGCTAATTATTTTATGCTAATTTTATCTGTACTTTGGATAATTGTCCCTTGTCTGGCTTCACCTGTTTTAAATTGTGGACGAGATTTTTCAAAGATTTCTCTTGGCTGTGACGATACAGCTGTCTAAATTTAGTAGAAGACGAGACCAATGTCAAAGGGGTTGATGAACTTTGCCTCAAGCCATTTGACGTTGTTAAATACATACAAAGTTGCCAGATATGAAGAAACAGGGATCGCTTATAACTTTAAACAATATCCAAGAACGATAAATGGCGTAGGCATATTCTTGATAATCATTTTGGCGGTTATCCTTATCCTTACTATATTATAAACGTTAAAGTATGTATGTACGTTCCATTATTGCGCAAAAACTACACAACAGATTTGCGTACAACTCTTCAGTAATGTAGCTTAGATATCAGAATAGGACATAGGCTACAATTTTCGAGGATATTCATTCATAAAATGGGTTTTTTAACAATAAATGGAAAAGCGTTAGAAAACCCCGACTTTTGTTCATTGTGACATGTTGTGACATTTTCATTTCTAAATAATGAATAAACAATTGGCAACCTAATAACAGTAATACTACCTACACGATTAAGCAAAGAACACACCTTCCGTATATGACGTATCATAGAAATAAGAGTATATCTTAACATAGCCTGATAATAGCCCGTTGTACATTATGGACTTGCGATCATCTCTGAATGATAAACATTTTGTTAAAAAAGGTTGGTTTATAAATAAGATAAATACATAAAACGGGTTATTTTTAACAATAAATGGAAAATCATCACTTTTTGTTAACTCTGAAACTTTTATTCCGAAGCAATTGTAAAGAAATAATTTCCTTGAAACCAATATGACTCTCTGTCAGACTCTGCCCGTATTCACGAACATAACTCGAGCTGATGATGTTAAAACTTGCGTTAAGGCTTCAAATATTTGGCCTCTAATAAAAAAAAAACACCTTAAGATAAATATGCAAGTGCACCTCAAAAGCGATATTTGCGCTGGAAAATTCTCCGACCTTCTTTGTAAATGAAGAATATCCCGAAACTGAGGGAAGGATTACAATTCCATCGGATCTCGCCTTAGTTGTGCGGACCGTTGAAAACCTTATCTCTCAAATTTACCCAGAAGTTCAAAATCTACACAGCAAGTCCATAGAGTGGTTGTTTGAATGAGCGATTCTGACACCTAAGAACAACCAGGCTTCCGTTATTAATAACATTTTATTGAAGTCGTTCGAAGGTTCAGAACACAAATACAAGTCTGTAGACTCTGTAGTGAACACGGATGATGCCATAAACTATCGCGTAGAGTTTTTAAATGCATGTAACCCACCCGGCCTACCTTCTCACATACTTATCTTAAAAGTGGGTGCTCGAGTAATGTTGCTGTGAAATCTCAATCAGCCGAAGTTTTGCAATGGAATCAGGGTGCGTATTAAAGCCTTACATAAAAACGTTATAGAAGCCATCGTAATTACTGGCGGTGCTCAAGGTGAATTTGTGTACGTATGTACCCCGGATACCACTTATACCCTCGGAATACCCATTCAAATTTAAAAGGCTGCAGTTCCCCATTAAGGTCTGCTTCACGATCAATAAGTCTCAGGTTCAGTCACTAAAAAAGCGCGGGAATAGATCTTAGGGGAGACTGCTTCTCGCACGGCCAGTTTTACGTGGCTTACTCGAGAGTAAGCTCTTCACGCAGCTTTATCGGATCTGTTAATGTGGTATATAAAGAAGTACTGCAAAACTACCTTATGTTCAATATAATCAATAGTTAAATCTCAATTTATCCAATTACATCTTTCTTTTAACATTACAGGTATATAAAAAAGTAACGTGACTTAACTATTGACAGAAAATGCATAGCCTAAACTGCGGACGGTAGGAAAACGAGAATTGAAACACATATTCCGTTAGAGATGTTCTTATGTAGAGGCGCACAGCGCGCGCGAGGATTTTTTTTAATTTCGAGTTATATCTACGCGGACGAAGTCGCGGGCAAAAGCTAGTAATAAATAACAAGATTGGTGATCCGAAAATGTGTATCTGATCAAACAACATATTTTGTGGACTTTTTATATTTTTGGTCGCTGTAAATTAAACACACTTTATGAGTTACTTTCGTCTTACGATAAAGAGTTTTTTATAACTATTAAAACCTCTTGGAGAGCAAGTGCTGATGTAGTGCGTACTTCATTGTTAGCACTAGTGTACTCCATGGCCGAACACCGTGAGCCAGTGAAGCTGGGAAACGCGCATATGTCTAGAGTGGACGTCGAATTAAATACGTCTCATATCCGTTACGCTTCAAATGAGCCCCTGTCACTGGCTACCTGTGCTCTGCCGGATTCCCCCACCCGACCTGAGGACGAAAGCCCCCTTGCTAAGGAAAATGATAGAGATCTGAAAGAATTCACGTTTTCCCATGTACTTGCAGTTTCTGGATCCCGCCTACCACCGTTTAAAATTCAGAAACGCTTCCAATAACATTGCCTCGAAGTTGCTCAAAAATAACTTTAACCTCAAACAGGAATAAAAGCAATCGTGGAGTTTGATAATGGCAGGCAAGCTGGGCTCTGGCATAATCCCTGGCTCTGAAGTAAAAGGAGTTCACTCTACCAAGACGGAACTTGGTGTAACTTCATCAGAACCCGGACAGGCCATGGATGGTCCTCTCGAAGATCTGATCACCCTAAACTAAACGACTCTGTCACCAAGTGGCTGACTAATCTTCATTATCATCAACCTATTGCAGTCCACTGCTGGAAATAGGTCTCTCCAAGGGTGCGCCACTAAGCACAATCCTCAGCTACTCTCCTCTAGGCGCCGCCAGCCACCCTGCTTTATATCATCGCTACACCTTGCTTGAAGACGTCCTATGCTTCTTTTGCCGAGACGCGGCCTCCACTTGAGATCTATCTTAACTTTAACCTATAAATTGTGTATCCGTCTTTAATAATACCTTGTGCCATACGATTAAACAACAAAAACACATTTATAAAATATTGGGTAAAAGAATAGTTATTATGTTAATTTTTCTTATAAACAAAATTATCATTATTTTAGTAAAGCGTTGTTGTAAACCTTTCTTTCCCAGAAAATGTCTAGTTCCTTAAGCACCCTTTTAATGAAATTGAAAGCAATAAGCTTTCTTTATTTAGCTTGTTACCAGCAGTTGCCGTCAAATCCGTTCTCATCCGGGCATTAGCCTGCATTTCCATTTTGTCGCCGAACACGGGACGAGGGAGCAAGTTTGGCGTTAGTGTAATACTCCTTAAAACTCGGCTTAGGTACAACCCCGAATAAACACGTCTTACTCTGAGAATATTGCATCTTAATTGATTTCTAACTGGTTTTACGTATGTACAGTGAGGGAACCTGAAGCTTGCTCCTTTTTGTACTGTTTGTCACTGTGACAAGAGCAAAAACGGTCTATTAGTGGCGCGGCGTCCATATAAGCCGATTCCCACCGAGTTGCCCAAGGAAAGGCTTATTTATTTAATTATTTATTTTTTATTTATTTATAAGTCACACCAACATTACATAAACAATATCAGTAAAAATACAAACACAGAGACTCGAAACCTGTTTATGCACCAATAACAGACGTGCATCAGCATTCAGAAATAGTTTAAGGGCACATTATTGAAATTTGGAGTTATTTTACATACATACCTAATAATTTTGATCTAAATATTTTCAATATTTTACAGTTTTGGTACCAAATTCAAAAGACAAACAAAAAAAAGGACACAACACTAATCAGCTGATTCCAGTACTTTACGCCCTAGAAATTGCAAAGAATATTGAAAAATGCCTAAGTCGGCAAATTTCACGGTCAGGTTGATATATATTGCATTCTATAAATTGGTAGTGACTTGCCTAGTTTTGGTCTGGTTGGACTGGGGCAAAAGGTGGAGCGACGACAAGGTCGAGTATTTAATTTGGGCACTTTGAAGTTGAGACATTCCAGCAGGTATGGTTCCATAATCTTACTCTCCGTGTACTACTTTATGTAGCAAAGCCAAATCCATATAGGAGCGTCTAAGTTTTAAGGTAGTCATTTAAAAAAAAAATAGTCTCTCATCGTATGGCATCCTTTTTCTGATGCCTTTGTGGTGTGCTTTAAATGCCAAAAATCTAGTAAATGAGCGTTGCACTCTTTCTAAGCGATTCATATGAACTTGATAATATGGATTGCAACATTTGAGACGCGAACGGACTAGGGAGTTAAAAAGTGTCTGAAATGTTTCAACGCGCTTAAAGTTCTTGCCGATGCGCTTTGTAAATCCCAGCATTTTGTTGCTTTCGTTTATAACAGAATCGATTAGATTTATAAAGCTCAGCTTAGGATCCAAAGTCACACCTAGATCTTTAACGCAAGAAACCTCACGGAGTGCAACGTTATCGTGACTGTACTCAGAGATTGTAAGCAATCATCTACGTGTAAATTTAATGTAAAGGCGTTTCAGCATTAAGGGTCATATTATTATTGGAACACCAGTTTTTAATGTTGTTCAGATCCTCCTGCAATAACAACGCATCGGTGAGCGAGGAAACTACTCTGTATAATTTCATATCATCTGCGTATAACAGGCATTTGCTATGTTTAATAGATTGAACTAAATCATTTATAAACATTACAAATAATAATGGACCAAGATGAGAGCCTTGAGGGACTCCAGAAGTTACTAAGTAGGATTCTGAAAAATAGCCATCCTTGACCACTCTTAGTCGTCTAACAGAGAGATAGGACCGGAACCATTGCCAAAGCTCACCTGTTACGTCAAAATTGTCGCTAAGCTTTTGCAAGAGGATTCTGTGGTCCACTTTATCAAAAGCACTACTAAAGTCGTAGTAATTGGCAGCTACTTGATGACCAGAATCTACGAATTTACCCACGTCATTGACGTAGCAAAGCAGGTTAGTCGACGTAGACTTAGGGCTTACGAAACCATGCTGCAACGGATAAATTCTTTCCTTGGCATGCGAGGTAAGCCTTTTACAGATTATGCACTCAAACACCTTCGAAAATATCCATACTATTATTATAAATACGAAAGTGTGTCTGTCTGTCTGCCTGTCTGTCTGTCTATTACCTCTTCACGCTTAAACCGCTGAACCGATTGGAATGAAATTTGTTATGGAGATAGCTTGAGTTCAGGGGAAGGACATAGGCTACTTTTTATCACGGAAAAATACCCTTCTCCGCGATAAATGAATTTAAGGTGGACAATTCGTACGTTACGCTGGTACGCAAAAACTACATAACAGTTTTGCGTAAAATTCTGCAGTAATATCGCTTAGATATCAGATAGAACATAGGCTACAACTTTTGAGGGTATTCATTCATAAAAGGGTATTTTTTAACAATAAATGCAAAAACATGACCTTTTGCTCATTGACATTTTCTTTTCTAGATAATGAATAAACAATTGGTAACCTAGCAACAGTAATACTACCTACACCATTAAGCAAAAGCATACCTTTCGCATATGACGTATCATACAAATAAGAGTATAATCTTAATATAGCCGGATAATAGCACGTTATACATTTTGGACTTGCTATAATCTCTGAATGATAAACATTTGGTTACAAACATATGCTTTATAAAATAAGATAAATACATAATACGAGTTCTTTTTTTTAATACGAGTTGTTTAATAATAAACGGAAATACATCACTTTTTGTTAACTCTGAATTTTTTATTCCGAAGATTATAGAGAAATAATAACTGGACGGTGTTAGTTGTAAACGCTTTTTCGTTCTTTATCTATACCTACATAATCATAAAGCTGAAGAGGGTCGAAAGTCTGTACATGGAAGATATTCGAAAAAAAGTTGGGATACTTAAAATCGATAACAGAACACGTTCAAACAGTTTTTAGATGTTTTGTCTGTTTATCTGTTTGTCTGTTTATTTGTACGCGCATCACGAAAACACGGCCTAACAGATTTTGATGCAAACTTTACTAATCTGTCGAGAAAATCCCCGGCCAAATTAACCCTTACAAGGGGGGGTAGCCACTACACTTGGTTGAGTTAAGTTTGCACCTGAATCTTATCGCGCTACTTAGGAAGGAAGTGCAAACTTCTCTCAAACATGTGCTACGAGCCTACAAGTTAGTTTCGCAAGGTACTCGACCTTGCGAAACTAACAAGCTAAAATTAATACCTTTTTGCCAAATTAACTCTAAGTTTAAAACAGGGGGTATGGATATCAACAAATTTAATTGCATAATTGATTTAATAAAACAACAAAATACGAGATAAGTGGCTCGGTGCTGCTTCAGGTTGGAGAAGGACTTCTGGAGGAAACCAAGGGCCTGGTTCGATTACCATTACATTACATTAACTATGTTATGCAGGATCGTTCCGTCCGTTGAAGACCACATTTGGAGCGTATACAGAGACCTGAGCCAGGTGATGCGACGTGAGAACTCTTGGGTTTGTAAGAGAGCCATACTCACGCCGAAAATTTAACAGGCAGCGCATTAAATATGCGCGGATATTGGCGAAAAAGGTGAACAGGCAGGGTACACAATTCCATTAACACTGTCTTGGTTGAAGGCGACGTCACAACAGACCCGATGAAGTTCTTAAACTCAATGAGCGCTTCAAGACTCCTAGCACACACATTAACCCTGAAAGTTGGAGTTCCGATCATGCTTCTTCGGAAGTTGTCACCTCTAAAGTTATGCAACGGAACCCGACTAAAAGTAGTGCAGCTTCAGCGAAACCTCATCGAGGCGCAAAGCCTGTTGGGGTACGGCGCTGGAGAAGCCGTGTTCATCCACCGCATCCCCCTCATCCAGAGCAACTTCCCGTTCCGCTTCAAGCCCCTACAGTTCCCCGTGAGCGTCTGCTTCGCCATGACCATCAACAAAACGTAGGGACAGACGTTGCGCGCCGCCGGCGTGGACCTGCGCACGGGCTGCTTCTCGCACGAGCTGGTCGTGCTGATACCCGCCGGGAAGACTCACAATGTAGTGTACAAAAAATATTGTAAAATGTTATGTAAATATACTTTACATACCTACTTTTGGAGCATGTGACTGTAGATATAATTAATTGTATGTACATATTTAGCTGTACATACATATACGTAACTGTAAATAAAATGTAAATACTTGGCCTCACGTTTTTGATATCTATGTTCATGTTTCTTCTTATATTATTTCTAAATAATATTAGATCTTAATTCGAAATTTTGTTAGGAGGTATGGATTTCTATGTGTATATATCTTACCTTTTCATGCTTAGACTGATTTGACTGGAGGACCGATTTGGATGATATTTGCCATGGACTTGAATTGGATAGGTACAGTCAAGGACGTAAAAAAAGAAAAGTAGCACTGTATCGTCCGATATACACCTACTAAGTATATACTACGCCCATATTCAAAATTTGAATATGGGCGAGAAACCATTGATTTTGGAGTGTAATTTTATTTAGTGGTATTTGTATAATACTTTGTCTGAACTTTACTTCAAGTTTCGCCTCCAGGGGAAGAATGATGAATTAGCCGCTTACTGACACAGACCATATTCCACGCGGGCGGAGCCACGGGCACATCTAGTAGACAATAAAGATATCGGCCTATAGTTAGATACTTGTGTCTTATCACCCTTCTTAAAAACTGGCACTACGTTGGATTCTTTCCAGTTAGTAGGAAAACATGATTGTCTTAGATATTCATTGAAAATCTTCGTTAAAGGAGCAAATAGATTGTTGCTACACTTTTTAATGAAGAGAGGAGGAATACCGTCTAGACCACGGCCTTTTCTGACGTCCAAAGAAATAATCTCTTTCAGAACTGATGACTCACTTGAAGAAAAAGTGCAATTCAGTGACATGGTGGGTATATAATCGGGTGAAATATGAGAATCCAAAGGTGTCTGGGTATGTCCCAAAAATGTCGAGGAAAACTGAGTTGCAAACAAATTACAGATATCAATGTTATTGTCAGCCGTTATATTGCCGAGGCACATACTAGAAGGCATAGTAGAACTGTTCTTAGCTTATTGAAATAAAAAAGTAATGAGTAATAATCGCGGAAACAGAAGAAAATATTATGTTCTTAGCTTGTTTCCTTGAATTCTTAACAAAAGACCAGAACTTTTTATAACCACCTTTTTCTTTAAATATGAGTAAATGAATACGCTTCGGCTAACCTTGTAACTTTCCTGACGCCACGCCTCTGTATCGCAAGAAATGTATAATGAGAAACCAATATAGTTGTAAGTTATTTTACTAACAAATCTATGGATATAATTATTAGAAATAAATGATTATTATTATTAATACTTTATTTCGTCGACGTATCATTTCATAGAAAGTATGTTTCTCTGAAACCACTAATAATTTGGCATTATTGTAAAATAAACCTAACCTATCGGCTGCTATATGATTTATTCAAGGATCACGAAAATTGTATGGTTTCACGGGAAAAAGTTGTCGATGTAATGAAAATTCTATGAAATAAAGCATTTTAAGTAATGGAAGTATACCGATTCAATTAAATACTATTTTACATACTATTATGCATGATATAGAATAGTGTAAGTAATTTAAAAAAATTATTCAATTTTGTACCCAAGTCGAAGGCAAAATTACAAGCAGAGGGGTTATTATTACTCACACAGTTCGTAAAGCGCCATTCCACCTACTAAAATATAGTTAACCTCTAGAGCAAGAGGGACGACACTGTACGAATTTCGAGGTACAAAGTAACCCTGCAGATTACAATGTGACTATTTTATTTGTCAGAACGAACGTTTAATATATATAATTTTTTGCTGGTGTAAGTTTGGATCGTTATAAAACAAGCCTAAAGGTGCGTCCACACTTGTATCATTTGCTCGTATCCGATCACCGTGCCGTGGCATGACTGCGTATCGCGCTGCTTGGACGCTTACTGTCGGCGCGCCGATCATGCCGTACTCGTCCGATATAACTGTGTGATACGCGTAGCAAAATGGATTTAGAGCGATCCGATCGGCGCAACGTCCAAACGCGTGATCATGACACGCGATCATGCCACGCGACGATGATCTGATACGGGCAAATGATAGAAATGTGGACGCACCTTAATCTAATATTATCTATGCTTCATACAAAAAGAAACATGGAAAACTTATTTAGAGTTACACTATAGAAAACCTTTCATTACTAGGTCAAAAAACGTTACATATAACATCGCACACCGCTTTGTTTTTTGTAGTGAGCTAAAAACACTTTTGTGTTAGTACACACATACAAAGTTTTCGACTGTTCCGATCCAAGTGGGCTATTTTTTACTGGTTATATCATGTATCGGACCGATTTCACTGGATATAATTATGTTTCTAGTAACAATAATGGCATTTTTACCGACTACGACAACATAAAAAAATTGGGTGTTTTCTACTACTTACACATACTTAAATCAAATAAGCGAAAGGAGTAATAGGCATAGCTAGTTGTAATAAAACTACAAAGATTACTGTTCTTAATATACTTAAAATACCGCCGTACAATTTTTATAAGTCGCTTCATAAATCAAACCAACCGCTCTTATCTAAAACATCTCTATAGCGTACCATATAAATAGAAACGGGATTTTTCTAACGGCAAATCCAGTTTCCGAGATAAACTTCCCCATGTAATGGACAGCGTTACACCCTTATCAGGAATTTATTAGGTATCGTATATACTCGTAGTACCTACAAATACAGTGGGCATTGGCCCGTCGATTTCTCGGCTCGTATTTGATATATCGGGCATGACGGTAAGAGGTATTTCCACAAGCGTCCGTGAAATGTCGGTAAATGTTACTAAGGATTTCGGTTGTTATCGAGATATTTGTTTTTCGATATGTCATCCTATCGATTGGGTGTTTTGGTGCGTTTCTACAAGTAGTGGAGCGGAGCGGAATTGTGCGAAATTGATACGTTCGTTGTCAGCGTTTGTGAACAAACCAATTTTACTCCTATGCCGGTGACACGCTTGTGTGATTGTATGTTTGAATGCCAGTGACACAAGGTTTGTGATAAAAAAAAATTACTCATATACCGGTGAAACGTTTGCGTGATTTTATGTCTGAGTGCCAGTGGCACAATATTTGTAATCAAAAAAATCTTACTACAGTGCTAGCGAAGTCACACAATGTTTGTGGTCAAAATTTCATAGCGTAAGGGCTTAGTGGATCATGGCTGGCGCCGAACGTGTTAACCAATTACTTTCCGCAGATTACAATTCACTCGTGATGGTTTCAACAGCGACCCAGCCTAATTGGTGCATTTCACATAGCACCGCGTCGCTACGCTCACAGTGAAAACGCACCCTTACACGGGTAGTTTGACTGAAGCGTATAATAAATAGAAATTGCGAACTTTGTAGGTGTGTAAATAGTGTGCTTCAAGGGATTGTAAACTCGATTATTTAATGTTATTTTTAGCTTGAAACCTCAACACTTTCCAGAGATAAAGGGTCTTGACAGACCGACATACAGACGGACAACAAAGTGATCCTATACGGAACCCTAAAAACTTAACAAATGCCTTCTTATCTGTACATAACTACAGTAGGGATATATATACATAGTGTGGTGTACAGAATTGATATAGAACTTATGTAATTTAAAAAATATGGAACGTCTAATTGTCTACACCAATACGTGATTATTACTTACAACAAGGGCTTTTCTTAAGTTTCTACCGATATCATGGAGTATAAACTGTTCACTAAAATGGCAATACAAAACTATGACACTTAATATGGAAATATTTTCAATGTTCTTTTCTGTTCATTTTTCTTATTCATTCAAGGTTTATAATTTTTGCAATAGTATAGATTTGCTTCTAAGACGCTAATATAGCTAAAATTTAATGTACTAAACAATTGTTATTTATTCAAATAAATGCCAAAAATAATACGAATCCGAGCGTACCTTTTATTCAAGTCCTTGAAGTAAAATAAGTCAATAATTTAATTTCAAATATCAAATGCGAGCAAAACTGCTGTAATAATATTAGTAAAGTTGATTAAGAGCGGGTGATGAGAAATCAAAACTGCCAAAGAAACCTAGTAGATCTTGAAATATATATTACAATCCACTTAATTTCATTTATTTATTTCATTATTTACAATTTATCAACATTACAGCATAATCGCCAAGGCGACCAAACCAAAGATAATGTAGATGTAATAGTATGTGAAATAAAAATAAAAATAAGGAGTTAAAACAATGAATTAATTATACATTTCGCAGAAACGCTGTAAGGCAGGGTGCAGTTTACCCCATTTGTCGGTAAACAAATCTAAATCTAGTTCGTTATAGA
Source organism: Hedya salicella (assembly GCA_905404275.2). Classification (NCBI taxonomy): domain Eukaryota; kingdom Metazoa; phylum Arthropoda; class Insecta; order Lepidoptera; family Tortricidae; genus Hedya; species Hedya salicella. The sequence continues at coordinate 33,096,534 of FR990097.1, forward strand.
TAAATTCATTAAGCATTGTCCGTGCTCTGACGATAATCGAGTGGCGGCGCGCCACTGTTCGAGACGTTTCTACCGCTAGGGGACGGTGGTAGCGGCCGCGAAGGTAATTACTGGGAACGAACAGACTACACATTCTTGCGACCAAATATGAACAATCCGACTCCCCTCTTAAGAATTGACATGTGGTGACCAAGATTTCAGTACTAAGCCTGACCTTCAAAGAGTTGAAACCCAGCATTCCGAGCAAGTACTTAGTAGGGTACAAATATGGGTAGTACCCATACGTTTTCGTCGTGGGTTGGATATTTACAGTTAAGTAGAATAAGTCTACATATAAATGAAATGAATAGTATATACTAAAAAATCTTTATTGATATATGGTGGTACGTTATCGGGACCCATCGCACTTCTAGGCTTAAGTTTATTTATTGCAGCTACTACTTCCCCCAAGGATATTTCATCAACGCAGATGCGGGTGGCAGACTGGGAACTGTCACTCTTCAAAGCTAAATCAGAGTCCAATGATGGAATATCTGGTAAAAAGACATCGGAGAAAAAGTTTGCAAATGCTAACGCAGCATCAGTACCCTTGTGATCCTTCCCTTCGTAAGAGATAGTAGCTTCAAAACCCCCTTTTGACCTCAAACTATTCACATGATACCAAAATTCTTCAGGGTTGTGTCTGATGTTCTGTTCTACAAGTCTGGTGTTATCGCCATAGGCATTGACTATAAGTTTTTAACCGACTTCGAAAAAAGGAGGGGGTTCTCAATTCGGTTGTATTTTTTTTATTTTATTTTTTACGTTTGTTACCTCAGAACTCCGTCATTTACACGGCGAGTTGGAAAATTATTTTTTTGTTCATAAGTCGGTATATCCAAATTGGTCCCATAAAATTTTGGTGAAGATCTGATGCCGGCATCTATGAGGAATCGAAGGAATTCCTCGAAAATTATGAGCACATCTATGGCGATTTCGGTATTTATTACAGTAGTTTAAGCATATACATTTGAAAATCACCATTTGGTGAAGAGAAACCGATGATGAAGACACAAGCCATCAGTTGCAACTGAGGGCTCTACCAGTGTTATTTAATTCGCGGAGCGCAAGCCAATTTAGAAAATTATTTTTTCGGTTAAGAGTAGGAATTTCCAAGTTTGTCCCATAAAATTTTGGTGAAGATCTGATGATAAGATCGATGAGGAATCGAAGGAATTCCTCAAATGTTATGGGCACATCGATGGCGATTTTGGTGTTTATTAAAGTAGGACAAGCATTTACACTCAAAAATGATCATTTGGTGAAGAAAAACTGATGATGAAGACACAAGCCACCAACTAATTAGGGCTCAACCAGTGTTATTTAGTTCACTAATCGCATTATAAGTCTTTATCATATTTTGCTTAGAGGCAGAAGTTGGTTAAGATCAGGGTAGCAAGGCGGAGCTGATAGTGAAGAGCCAGAGAACTCCTCAACGGTTAACGGCCCTGATTCTGAAATAGCAACGGTCAGCTAAAGGTCGTGAGCAATTGACATTAGAATGCATTATGGCTATAAGTGCCGTATCAAAATGTCGTAGAAGTCATAAAAGTCGTGTATTATGTGTGGCTTCGATCCTCAGAAGGCAGAATTCGTAGTCTTCTTATTTCCGCTAACGATTTTTCATCATGTGGTTGATTTAATAATTTGTTGGCGTCCAAATCTAAGAACGCTATGCCTTCCAAAGTTTTGACACGGCCTAGTGCAACACATATTTGCCGTTAAGCGAAATTCTTTTTATCAAGGTCTATCACAGCTTTCTCGAGGGTGGTACCTTGCAGCTTATGAACAGTAACAGCCCAACTTAATATTAAAGGTAACATACGACGCTCCACATCTCTGTATCCCCTTGTCGCTTGAAGCGTAGTACATGATGGAGGTATGGGTATGCAACCGTCACTATCTTTTAACCTAAGACCAACAGTTTCATCGTCAAATTTTACGTACACGGCTTCCAGGAGCTCCCCGTGCTCCAGCTGATCTCATCTTAGGGCCGGCCATTTTTTTTTACTATGGCCGTAGCTCCATTCACTAGTCCATCACAGACAGAAATATTCCTTCTCAACATCACTCGACATTCTTCGCCAATTTGAGTTGAGTTGCGAGATAATTTTTTAAATATTACAGGTCAGTTGAGACTGTTAGTCGTATTCTTTTTTAACTATCAAGCTACTGGACTTAACCATTTTGTCCTAGCCAATTCTTATAATTTAGATTTTATTTACAATAGTCTTATCTACAATTGGTCTTAATTATTTACAATAGGGCCTCCTCAATCTTCCCATTTTCGGCTCTAAAAATACTTTATATCACTGAAATCCATCACTAAAAAGCGAAAAATGTTTTTTTTTAATAAAAAAAGAACCGACTTCAAAATAAACTAAAAAGCCAAAAATAATCGTTTATGTACGGTACGGATCATATTTGAGTCACCTTTTGAAGTCGGTGCCAAACCTGAAAAAAGTTCTTTATTCAATAAAATACGAATTACATCGCATTAAAACTAAACATAAATGAAGGTGTTTTATAAATTTACCGTACAGATAAATCTCTGCGTACCCACATTGTACTTTACTTGAATATTTTATGTTATGTGTGTATCCCTCTAATAATTTTGTGGTATGTAAGTGCAAAGTGCTATTAGTAATGTATAAATAGAACTTAGATAATTTAACGTAACTTTGTATGTCGCAATCGATGTTCACTGAAACAATTAACTATTTTTTAGACAATAAGTTCTCATTAAGTGAAATGTAAAATTTCTTTTGAGAAATAAGGTTTTTTAACCATAATTACTATAACTAAATTTAGGTAATAACTAAAGGCTCGCCGCTGCGGTTCTTGCGTGCCATTTGTGTTAATAGTAATAAATTAATGGTTTGGCACCGACTTTAAAAGGTGATTCAAATGTGATCCGTACCGTACATAAACGATTATTTTTGGCTTTTTAGTTTATTTTGAAGTCGGTTCTTTTTTTATTTTTTAACACGGGTTCTTAACTAACTAAAGGAGTGGTAGTATTGAATATTACCCGTCGACTTCCATAACCGATGCATAGAAGATTTTTTAGAAATTTCCTTTATAATTTCGGACGTATACCAGACAGGATAGCACCTAGACTTCTTACATGTTCGTACCTTTTTAGGAATACAATCATCAAACATATTGTAAAGTAAATTATAAAAAGTCTCAACGGCACTGTCCACCTCTTTAGCTTGATAAACAGGAGACCAGTCGCAATACCGAAGTCTTTGGTATAGAAGGTCGTAGTCGGCCTTAGTAAAATTCCAATCCCTCGAGGCGTCAAGATTACTTGGATTGAGATACGTCACCTGACTACATCGCGACGCGTTGCTTTCTATTAGAATATCAAGAGGTGGATGGTATGCATCTGCGTGAGGCACGAGTCCATTTCCAGTAATTTTTTGAACATTTGCTAGACAGGCCTCCTGCACAAGAACTACGTCCAGTTTGCCTCCAAATGAATTAAATATATTATTTCTATCTGTTACATTGCAATAGTTAAGAAAGTAGCAATAGTAGGTGTTTATATTAACTGATGCACTATTTAAGTTCAAGTCGCCGAGTAAAATAAAATGTCCGTTAATATTGTCAATTTTAGATTCTATAGTTTGAAACAATTCCATATAATCACGGTCGCTAGAGTTAGGAGGCACATAAACCACAGCAACATAGAATTTAACACTGTTGCACGTGAGGGAACACCATAAATCCTCGTCATTCCTGGTTTCTAGATCAATATGCCGTTGTGTTGCAATACCCGGTTGCGCTGCAAGTAATACCCCTCGTCCGCGTCGGTCAAGTCGGTCCCGACGAAAAACGCTCCATCCGGTTGGAACCACCTCCGGATCGCCCACGGAACCATCAAGAAAAGTTTCAGTCACTGCGACGATGTGGGCCTCTTGTGACAGAAGATTGTGTTTCCACTGCTGTAGTTTAGTTTTAAGTCCCCGTACATTCTGATACAGCATATTTAGGTGCTGGGTACAGCCAGTTGTGTGACATGAGCTCGAGCTAACAGAAAAAGGTGTCTTTGTTCTTTTTTCGGATTTATTCTGAGTCGGCAGAGCTTTTACTTTGGTTGCGAAAGTTGCGAGAGTTCTGTTTCCAGAGCTTCATTCAAAGTTTTATTCAAAACACAAGTTGATTTTGGATGAAAATAGTGTTTGATGAGTAAAGAAAGCTTAGTTAGGATTGGTTTATACCTTAACAAGGATATAGTCAAGTGATTACGACCTCTTTAGACTGATTATGTTTATTTAGGTTTTTCCTGAATTCCGTCGATTGAGGCGAAGTACTCGAGCAATCAGGCTTCACCTGGGTACCCAGGATGTCCATTAGTGAGTGCAGGACTCATCTACCTTCATCGCGGTTACACACGACTCGGCGGGCTCAATATTAAGTCGTGATAATCGGCTTGATCCATCAGCTTTAAGGTACAAGTGTGGCTGCTGCGCTTGGCTTAATTTGACGAGCTCCTTTCGATTATGAGACCCTTCAATAGAGGTGGCTGACTATGGCCAGCCACCTACACTGAAGGGTCCCACCATCTGACTTCTGATGGGTCTGTCCATGGTCAGGATTCCTTATAAGCTCTCAACTTTTCTTTTAAGTCATATTTCGCTGTATCAGACGCTTAATACCTAAGAAGCGCCATTGCCGGAGTTCATTCGGAGATTCAGGTTTTTTTTATTAAAATTGAAGTAATCTTTTTTATAACCATTTAAGGACACTTGTTAAAAATTATATTCTAATATATGTTCAATCGTGGTTCAATCCAAACAGTTTCGTTTTAATCTGTAGATGTACTAATGAGTTACAAGCATAAGAATAAAACAGATCGACTATACAAAGACAATCATTTAGACTAAGTATTTTTCAAGCCTTTCACCATTCAAAATGTTTTAATGTCTATTTGAGTACAAACGAACTTTCTTACTATTTAACTACATAAAACATTAAATTACACCAATGAACTTGCCACTACTTACTTACACACATTACGCTAGGTTGCGGGATAGCAATAAATTATGTAATTTTTTCCATAATTTATTCTGCAAAAATTCGCTTATCGAGGTATCAGTGGAACGAAAAGCAGGAAAATGGGTGAGTTTACTGACTGAGCCATCATGGCCCTCCGGAGACGCATCGGCTTTCTAATTATTACGATAAGCAAACTCTAACTGCTCTGGTAAATGACGTTCGGGGAATAAAGATCTTTGAAGGACTGCTATTGTGTTCACAAAACTCGCTTGTAGTGAAAAAAAAGAAAGAATGAAAGGAAACATATTTATTCAACGCCAGCATAAATAAAAAATACAAATAACAAAAACAATTGACGACGCTGAAAGGGGTCACCACTCAGCTTTATGCCACGGCAAGCCGTGACGCTGATTTTCGGGAGCTGTAACTTAAAACTAATTTATACCTACCTAGTTTATTCTCTAAAACTTAGACCTATTGAGTGTTGTCGGGTTCACCATCGCTATAATTTTACCCCCAGAACAACTGCCCGTAATGGAAGATCTCGTTTCTGACTTTAAGTATTAAACCTTGACGAGAAAGGGGTGTTATAAGTTTGACTTGTGTATGTACTATGTCTGCCTGTAGTATCGTGACTCCTAAAGGTCGATCAAATTTTAATTTAACTAGTTTTGTTTAAAAAAGGCAGCTCAATCGAGAATCTTTCACAGCTTCGAATTCATAAAATAGGTTCTGTTGTTTAACTAATATCAGCTTTTTGCTAGGAGTGTCCGTTTTCAGGGTTCCGTACCCAAAGGGTAATACGGGACCCTATTACTAAGACCCCGCTGTCCATCTGTCTGTTTATTTGTCCGTCTGTCACTAGGCTGCATCTCATGAACCGTGATAGACAGTTGAAATTTTTACAGATGATGTATTTTTGTAGCTGCTATAACAACAAATGCTAAAAACAGAATAATTTGATGTCCATGACCAATATAAAATGACTGAACACCACGTACATTTTGCTTAGGAGTAGGGCTCTGCTAACACTGGATTTTCATAGATACTGCCGTTTGTAGCGTATATTTTGTACGTAGCCGAATCGCAGATGGCCGGTTTTTTTCCGCTTACACAATTCATAATTGGGAACATTAAGTTTCAGAGAGCTGTGCATTTTATATTTTTTCCCGGTAGTATACGTTATGTGAAACAAGAATCTATAAATATCTTATTGTTATATCGATTGTTTTTTGTATTTTTGTATCACCCGAAGTGACTACATTTTTAGTTTGGTCTGCATTGACGCTCGTATACTGATAAGTTTTCTGTATGCCATCCCGGATGTTAAGTCATTTTGATCCATAATATATGAATCCGTTGGAATGCTTTTAAATGTAATTCTATACTTACAGAATATAATCTTTGATTTTATTTGCCTTAACTGAAAGTTGAAAGCCCGTCGTAATTTAAACCCATCTCATTTCAACGGTGCCTTGTTTTCTTGATTCGCTTTTCTTTTCTAAGTCCCTGTAGATTCAAAGTTTATTAAGATTGAGTTTCTAGGCTTCGACACAGAAAACATAATTATATCAGTACAATGAATGAGTAAAACTATTGGACATGTAAAACACAGGCGAGTGAATCAACTTTTTAACCCACGCAAATCTGTCCACCACCTTTAAACTTCGTTTTTAAAATAACGCCTTTCAATAATGGTTTATCTATATATATTATAAAACTTTTGCGTTACTGACCTATTGACAGACAACGCACAGCCTAAACCGCTAAAGATATCAGCATTAAATTTGGAACGTATATTCTTTATATTTGTACATTAGAACGATGAATGTTCCGTCGGTTAAACATAATAATCAGCAAAGTACGAGTATCATATTAAAAGCCCGAGTTTCTGGTAACTCCAGAGACATTATCGGTAACACCAAGGACGTTTAAAGTATTGGTCTAAAAGTTGATTTACCCCGGCGTTACCAGTGTACACTGTACGGATCATTATACTTTTGAAATTGGTACTCTGTTATCTCGATATGATAATTGTAGTTTTTGTGTATGCTACATAAAGCTCACACGATCCTTCGACACCAATTGATGAACTCATTTGTTCGTTCAGTTTTCTGTTATGGCGTACGTATGACAACCAGCCAGTGAGACAACCTTACTTGGTCTCCCCTAAGTACGAGGCGGGCAGCGTTGGTTTCCACTCGTTCTTCATGACCAGGGTTCGCATCCGCACATTTCGTGCGTCAAATCACATATAGGTGATTTCAAATAGTCTTTTCGTAAACAATTACTACTTATCTACCTCTTTAATTAAACGATATCGCCACTCGAAATGAGTAGTACATAACGTCTTCGAATGACATTGTCATTCAGATTAACAATAATTAAATTTACGTTGTGATCGTTTACTTGTTGTATTTTTACAAATATATGTAGGATTTATTTTTAAGTACTCATGTAATCATGTATCTCATGTGATAATATTTTAGTTGCTATAAAATGTCATCTTTACAAGATTATGGAGGTACGTGACAAAAACGTGTATTGCTCTTACTGTGATCAAAATATACCACCGAAGATAAGCGATATTAAAAGAAATTTGGAGACAACCAGACATGTCCAAAAATAAGAACAAAAAAACGCAATGTGATTTTAATATGGACCTCACTAATTTTATGATAGCGGCAAAAATACCTTGGGTGCAACTAAAAAATAAAAACTCCTGCAATTTAATAAAAAAATGTATTGATGGTGAATAGGCAAAATCAGTTACGTTATGTTACGTTAGGGACCGGAAGAAAACTTAAAATTACGCTATTTATCAAAATTGTTTAAAAATGCGTTCAATTTTCACAACAACTTTCGTAAAACTTATTTTTTAATACAGTGTTCTACTTTACGTAGCTGTTTAGCGTAGGCAAAGTTGGTTTACGCGAACTAGTGCTTTTTACTTTTCCGATGTTTTTAAATTAATACTTTTTCAATTCATGACTACTTATGGATGATGATGATGATGATGATGATGATCAATGACCAGGACCGGATTCCGGAGTTTGTGGCGACGGATGCCTATATCCTGCCGTCTCAGGTTCCGGATAATATCGACGTTTGCTGCTTGTTTAAGGATATCGTGGCCCTAAAATCAAGTTTAGCAGAAGTTATTTTGAAGTTTGAAGCGGCTCAAGCCACTATTGCCGAGTTACGCAACGAAGTCTATAGTTTGCAAAATAGTGCTCCAACACGGTCGGTGGCATCAAATTTGAAAACCGATGACCAGCTTGCTGTTTGTTCGCGTGTTACTTTCACTGTAAAAGGTGCCGCACCCGCCGCTTCACCGCCCGCGCGCCCCCCGCGCATATGGCCGCCTGTTTCAAAGTCACGTCAGCGTCCTTATGCTGACGTCGCTGGTCAGCCTGTCGCAGCTAACCGGGCCTCCTTGCCTTCTAAGGCAAGTGTAGTACGGGTTCCTGATAAGGAAAAGTCCTCCCGCACTGATGTGGATAAGGAGGGATTCACACCGGTGGAAAGGAAGAGCAAGGCGCGCAGGGCACCTCGCAAAACTCTTTGTGGCATTGCTGAGCCGGTTGGTTCTGGTCTTCGGCTTGCTACACCGAGTATCGCGCTTGCATCAATCCGCCGTGGTTGATTCACGCTGAGGGTGCACCAGCTGCAGTCCGCCACTACGTGCACTTCAGCTCGTTTGTGGTGCGCGTGCCGTGGCCGCTGCAGGACACCATCGCAAGTGCAGACTTCTGGCCGAAGGGTATAGTATTTAGGCAGTTTCGGGGCAATCTGCCGAATCCTACACCAGATCAGACGACGCAACAGAGCCACGGAGTTAGGTCGCCTAAATCAAACTAGTTTTAAGTTTTTCTATTTGAAACAAAATTTTCTATTTGTTTTGCTTTTCTTGTAGTTCACAGTGCCTTGGTTTTTACTGTAATTCTGTGTAACTTTTTTGAATATTAAATAAATAAATGATGATGATGGTGATGGTGATGATGATGGTGGTGATGATGATGATGATGATACTTACTTGTTGTTTTTCTTATTTTTTCGCAACTGTATTAAAAACGTCGTTCGATACATGCGCGGAAATGTAATTCTTCACTCGTCCCAAGTCTTGCCACTCGCCTTCACTCGTGAAGTAATGACATACTTTCCGCACTAGCATCGAAATGTACTATTATTTACCACATCATTCTGAGTGCAAAATTACGTCATTTTTACGTCATCCGCACTAAATGTTGGAGCCCTGCTTATGACTCCTCGTAATAGACCGAAAAATGTCGATCAGTACTCTGCTTTTACAACGTGTGTAACGACTAATGTAATCTAAAACTTTATTCCTCAAATACAAAGATCTAAATAATGAAAAAAATCAAAACGAGTGGATTGAACCAGTGCTTTGTGCCTTGCCGGGACGCGCGCTCTGCCAATTGAGCTACAGAGCCCAGTCAACTTGTCTTCAAATTTTGTCACTATTTGTTACAAGATCTTTTATATTTTGCATTTTGGCAGAGCGTGCGCCCCGGCAAGGCACAGGGCACTGGTTCAAATCAAGTCAGTGTCTTAGAATTTATTCATTATTTAGATCTTTGTATTTTTAAAACATTGTTTTTTAGTGAAAAAAATCACTTTATTTCGTAATGTTTGATGCCTTCAGCCTACCCGTGACGTTTTCGTGTAATGAAGTTTGTGGAAGTAATTTAAACTATTTTGTTTATGTAGCGTCGCCAACTGACACGAGCGCAAATAAATTATAATTTTCCAGACACTTTACAGCTTACGGGCAAAAAAGCACTTAGAAACTTTGGTAACGAATGAATTGTATTGATAAGGAGCAAAATAGGTTGTTTATTTTTATAAACTTGAGAAGTGAGGTAACTTGAACTAACATCTATATACTATTATAAAGTTGTAAAAATTAAATATCAGTAAGTACATTAAATATATTTAAAATTAAATAACAGACTATTTGGAGGTCACTAAATCGAAAAATATGTTATTTTGAATTTTTTGTATGTTTGTATTAGGTCGTTGTGGCTACATCGCGACAAATCGGCAAAACAGGTTTCAACAATTTTTAACAGATATCTGGGTATCGACAGAGGAGATGACGGGAGACTGAATTTATGTACAAGAACATCAGCCATATCACTGGCAGTGCAAGATAATTTGGGAATAAAAGCCTTGCTCTTTACATTTTACTCATATTTGACATTTAAATGCCAACACAATAACTACACTATCGGATGTAAGAGGTAACGACAAATTGTACTCATCCGTCGTCGGCTTCAGACCAAATAAAGGCCGGCTCAAGGACAATGAAGAAAATCGCTCATGCCCAAAATTCCTTATCAACGAAACATAACCTTAATTGTATTCAGAAGTAGTCAACATGATACAATATCCTAATTGCTGAAACCCACGTCTTAATAATTTACGTTGAAGCTAACACAGCCGCCCTGCGCGGGCTAGGCCTCTGGTTACGCGAGACCTTAACAATGAGGTTGAGGGAGACCTCAGCCGAGTAACGTTAACGCTTATTATAAATAACCCATTTACAAACGTATAGATACAATTCTGACTTATAAGAATTTCTCGTAAAGATAGAAAGAACAGCTGTGTAACTCAATTAAAATAATCCATACCTTTACTTATATAATTATAATATTACTTATTTACTTATTTACTTATAATATTATAAATGCAATAGTGTGTCTGTCTGTCTGTCTGCCTGTTACCTCTTCACGCTTAAACTGCTGAACCGATTTGGACGAAATTTGGTATGGAGATAGTTTGAGTCCCGGGGAAGGACATAGGCTACTTTTTATCTCGGAAAAAATACCCTTATCCGCGATAAACGAATTTAAGGCGGACGAAGTCGTGGGCAGACACTAGTCTAGTATATGTCGATCACAATACGATAAGTAGAAAAACCTTAGCTTTTTAAAGATTTAACGGTTCACATTCAACGGTTAACATAGTAACTGTAGTATCCATGAAATATTTAAAAGGATGTAATCCTTAAAAAAAAACACTATTGCGGGGTGGATCTTGAGGGTATTTAAAAAAAAGATTCTATTGACACTGAAAAGTTATATTGCGAACTTTGAGCAGAAATCCACAAGAATAAAATCAAACTGTTTACACCTATTATTCAATTTACGAAAGAAAACAATCCAGTTGCTACATATGCAAAAACGCAGTAATACGCATTGAGGGCAATCACCTACATGTTACACAATGTTGGATGCTTCAGCGAAAATACTTATACACTTTGTTCTTTAGTATGCATCTACTCTCCTGTCTCTTCAGACACGATAGGTACTAACAAGTTTACTGAGGACTTGCACACTTTTAACAAAATCGTTCAGGCCGAAAATTACCTATCATCGAAACATAACCTTAATCTTAATTGGATATGGAAGTAGGCAAGATGATACCATGTCTTAATTGCTGAACCGCACGTCCTAATAATTTACGCTGAAGCTTATAGACAGCCGACCCGCACGAGCTAAATCTCTTGTTAAGCGAGACCTTACCATGAGGTTATGGAAGGTCGAATTTATATACAAAAACGCCAGCCCCATTTATGAGAAGTAATAAGACCTGTTTACACTTTGATAAGTGATTAGCGCAGGCGCGGGATCATAATATTTGCTACTAAACGCAAGTACGTAAAAATGACTAACAAAGGCCTTTGGCCTGTCCGCGCAAATTTCTTAAAAAAATAATCGCCAGCCGTGCAGCTATATTGTGTATTTCGATAATAGTAGGATACAGACTTTAATTTACAGATGGTAGAAAAACCTTGGTTATTAATTTTTCTCTCAAATTTAATATTCAAAGATCCACACAATAACTACGTATTCGAATGTTAAAGTAAATAACAAATTGTACTTTCCGACCACTTCAGAATAGCATTAAGATAATTTTCCGAACACTTCAACATATTTGCTACAAACAGGCGATAAAAAAAATTGAAAAATGTTTCAAATACTCTTTAAACTTCTTTGAGCTATAATCAAAATATATTATTTCTTAACAATATAGGGTATATATCCAACACTCAACCTTGCCTTCGTATTTTATGAATTGTGCCTACATACACCTTTCCTTATTGTCATTAGCAACTTTAATTTGTTTATAGTTATAGATTTGTTTTAAACTTATACGATTTTCACTCATTATCACAACACAACAAAACGGGGCTTAATCGCGTATAGATATGATTTATTTAATTACCTTTCGTTGGTAATTCTTCGACGTTTCGGACGTCGCGTTACGTCCATGGTCTCGAAGGAACCCAAAAGAAAAAAGGGAAAAAAGAAATTTCAACGATAGTGTGATTGTTGTGTTGTGATAATGATTTATAGATTTATTTTATTATATCAAATTTGTGAATTTTGTGAGATCCACTTTAAAAATCACGAAGTTCCTGATTGTAAAACTTCAAGATTTTCGCTAAAAATCAAATAAAGTATTGCTGCACATGCTTCGGCTCAATATGTGAACTTTAATCGTGAACGTCAACGAACGCATAGCACCAGACATTTTAGGAAGAAGCAGTCCTTTTACGTTCATTGGGTCGAAACATACTTAAATATACTGTAGTACTTAAATATTTGAAACTAACTAACTTTATACGTACGAGTATTTAAAATATAATGTGTTCAAACAAAAATATTTACTTAAATAACATAAGAACAATATTTACTCGAATAAATTGTATGCGTGCCTCGGGTGTTTGATGTTTATTAATGTATCTAAATATGGAAACTGAATAAATAAACAAGAACCCCACTCACTTAAAACAATCCTAAAAATTTAAAGTTTAAAACACGAGTCTAATGTAAATATTTTCCCTATCTCCGGAAATAAACTAAAATGCAGTACAATTTCAAGAGCGCAGCTAACCCCTGGGTCGGGTCGGGATTTGCGTTAGGAAAGCCTTAATCTCTAAAAGTCCTGCTTAAAAACACTTTTGTGAGTACCGAAATAATTTCGTTTATTTTTATACCGCTCAAGAGTTAAAGGATTCCGGGGCAATATTCTATGAATAAAGTTTATCCAATCGTAGTAACATAAAGCAGAATTAGAAATAACTAGAACGCTCCCGCAACTTCGCTCGCGTGGAGAAGATTGCTTACATTTTTTTTTTACCAACTTCTTCAAGGACCTCTTCCTTAGATATTCTACTGTATGTATTTTTAGAGTTCCGTATCTAAAGGGTAAGACCCTATTACTAATACTCCGCTGTCCGTCCATCTGTTTGTCTGTTCGTCTGTCACCAGGCTGTATCTCATGAACCATGACAGTAAGACAGTTGAAATTTTCACAGATGATGTATTTCTATTGCCGCTATAACAACAAATACTAAAAACAGCATAATTTTATGTCCGTCTGTTTATGTACTAACCAATATAAAATGATCGAATGCCGCGTACATTTGGCTTAGGAGTAGGGCTCTTCTATCACTGGAATTTCATAGATACGGCCGATTGTAGCGTATTATTTGTACGGAACCCTAGCTGCGCCATCAAAAATAAAATTATTCAATAGAATATAGAATATGCTCCTGTCCCATTGGTATTCCCATTGTCACCAAGTCAGGATTTGATGTTCGATCTTAGAGAAATCAAGGTTAACTCTCGAATGTTATAAGTGCATATACTTATAGCGTTTTTAGTATTTTTAGAAACAAATCCAGCATTTGTATTAAGAAAATATGAATAAATGAAGTGGAACTGATGAAGAAGACCACAGAAGGCCACCGGAACTTCTCAATCACAAGTGTCCTTAGTAAAATTATGTATCCTAGCCGTGTTTGGGTTTGTTAAAATTATCAAGAGATGTTCTTTTGCGAAACAAGCCACTAAAAAGTGAACAATAAAAAAAAATTGTAACATAAAAATTTAATCAGTTCCTTGAATTTACTTACAATTAACCTTTATTTACTATTCAGTGTTTGGTTTGTTGGCTTTCCTTTTAGAGCCGGTTTAGTTTTTGTTAAAAAAAAAAACTTTTGTTTGTCTCACTATTTAGGGACATTGAAGTAGACTTTTTGATATATTTTTAGATCAATATTTTCAATGTACAGGCATAGAAGGGTATCTTTTCTTTAAAAATAGGCCAACTCCAGTATCACGTCGTGATCGTTAGTAGCTACGGGATAAAAGATATATTTAACATGTCCAATAACAATATATATATGTATATGTATATATGTATATATTTTTATGTAACGAGTGGCAAAAGGGCAGACGAGCCACCTGATGGAAAGTAGTCATCGTCGCCCATGGATATGTGCAACACCGGAGTATAATAAATTATATTCTTAATTATTGCCTTGAAGACATCCAAATTACAACTATCAGGAAATTAAGTGGCGACCACAAGGTGGACTGATCATCTGATGAAGGCCGTTGGAGCCCTCTGGATGCGGGAAACGGAAGGTTGGTCATAGTGGTGTTCTTTGGGGGAGACGCAAGTTGTCGAACTTACGCCTTCCCCAAAGAACAGTAAACGTTATTTAGCTGTTGGTGATAAGAGCGACCCTCCATAGCGGCACACGCTGCCCACGCTACGCACGAAATTATCGCGGAGAACATGAACAACCTGGATCCTGCATCACGACTGGATACAAAGTAGACGCCGCATCGCGCCGTCCTGTCTCTCCAGCTTGACTGGGACCTGCTGGGGGCTCCGGGGGAGGCCTGCTCGCCGTTCGTGCTCATTGCGCCATTCATCTATAACACACGGACTTACGACGATGCTGAACATCAAGCGGAAAAACCACATAATGCGAACTGATGAGAATGCAGCGACTCGCGTTGCTTCCGGCTCCCGTCGACCAGCGGCCACCACGATCGTCTCCGTAGGGTGAGCCATATGGCATACAGCCGGCTCCCCTTTGCACGGCGTGGCGAAATTAGGAGAGGCTCGTCTCCCTGCATTCTTCGAGTTCAACGCAAGAAAACTTCAGCACGAGAGACACATAGAAGATGAGAAGAAAAGTCCCGGAAGGGGTCATGGTTGCTCTTCGGCACTTCATCACAGCTGTGGCCCAAGCTAGCAATTTTTTACCCAGCGGAATCAAAGTCCTGGCAGCAAATCGGCGGTCAGGCACAGCCTAACGTTTCTTCCGGCGCCATCTCCTTCGGAGTCGAGGCACCCAATTTAGCTCCTCTAAAATGGTCAGAATTGACCAAAAGACAACACAAGGGACAATAAAAAAAGGGGGGGCAAGCCTGCATAATAAATAACGAGCGGTTTGGACGACCGGTTTGGCTCAGTAACGTTGCCTGCGAAGCTGAGGTCCTGGGTTCAATCTACCGGGATTTGGGCAAATATTTGTGTGATGAGCATAAACATTTGTTCCTGAGTCTTGGATAATTTCTATGTATGTAAGTAATATATCTATTAAATATATCATCGTCTAGTACCCATAACACAAGCCTTATTGAGCTTACAATGGACCTAGTTCGATTTGTGTAAAAATTGTCCCGTTAAAAAAAAACAATAAACATCCCATTATAAACGGGATAATAAGCGTAAATACGAGTATGATATGCAACAATGGAGTAGTACCTGCTACTATAATTTTGGAAATTAATTAGTTAGCGTGAGTGTCTCTGGTTTTACTCGGTTGCCCTCTCCTTCCGATGACGGAGAGTTATATTTTTTGTTTACGGATCACGGAGAAATATTTGTTTTTTTTTTATCTGTACTTTATTTATAAAAATAATTCAGTGTATGCACGTCAGCTTCAGGGTATCAACGCGATTCTTTACCCGCTGGATAAGCCAGTATATCACGCACTCTGGCCTCCAGAGGGCCGTATGGGACGATAAGCCGCAACTTACCCTTTGATTTACTGCGCCCGTAGAGGCTCAAACAATTTGCACCCTGCAATACAAAGGCTCCAGTGATGCGTGACTAAAACATATGCTTATGTTCGTTAACTTTGAGATAGGTGGAGCATATAGCCCAAAGTAGGAATGGCCGATTGGGCGTAAATGTTTGCAAATGGAAACTACAAAGTAGAAGACGAAGCAAGGTTTGGCTTCGCGCTGGATGGACTACCCATCGTGTTAAAGTCGCCGAAAACCGGTGGATACAAAAAGTGTATGATTGTTTGTTCCGAAAGTCTTTGGGTAAGACTTAAGTATGTTTTAATATATAAGAGTCTGGATATGAACTGTGATAACGAAATTGGCGTGTCTTTAATCCCATACTTACAAAGTATATTTATATTTTCTCTTATATTTTCTTTAAAAGTAGTAAAATAAAGTACTCAAATGCCTTAAAGTAGACAAGCCGATGAGAATCCGCTTCTATTAACGCCACCCCACTGGACACTACCCGCTCAAAGGCGACAATGGGTGCTGGCTACACTGTGGAGGTAACGGCTATGGCCGTACTGCCACAATGGGAGGATTTGGCTGTATGAAATGACGTACATAATTGATCCGTCACTGTGATGGCACAAATAATAAGTAAATCTGACAGTCCTTCTGTGGCAGTAGAACTTTTTTGTACGAGTTTAATGTGTACCATAGCACGCAATTTTCAAAATGGTCCTATGTAAGTCAAAGTGGTAATGCGATAAATTGTTCGCGTGTGCGTGTTTTGCCGTTTGTATGTGATTTTATTCATATTGTGTGTGCTTACCTCGCCTCCCTCTTAAATTGAATAACAAATTTGAACGACACGACTTGCCATCAGTGGCGTGTGATCCATATAGGCACAAAGATACTGCGTACCCTGAACGACTATGGCTCCAAACAGGCACACAGAAACTGCCTACCCTGGAGCCCCGATCGACCATGGTTTCCATATAGGCACACACAAAATGTCTACCTTGGCCAAATACCCTCGGCACACCACTGCTTGCCATTTCCAGTGGTTAAATACGAGTCGTATCCAATAGCGCCCTATAAATCTATGAGACCTATAATGGGGAATGGATGAAAATTTTCAAAAATCTTGAAATTTTGTTTATGGGAATAAGCTCCCTTAAGGTGCGTCCACATTTGTATCATTTGCCCGTATCAGATCATCGTCGCGTAGCATGATCGCGTGTCACGATCACGCGTTTGGACGTTGCGCCGATCCGATCACTCGAAATCCATTTGCTACGCGTATCACACACTTGTATCGGAAGAGTGCGGCATTATCGGCGCGCCGACAGTAAGCGTCCAAGCAGCGCGATACGCAGTCATGCTAAGGCACGGTGATCGGATACGAGCAAATGATACAAGTGTGGACGCACCTTTATCGTCAGAAAAAAATTACAGATTTTTCTGTGGCTTAGAAAAAAATAAAAAGGTAAAAATGAGTTGGTGGGCCTATATCACAGCTTATACGGTACGGCAAGAATAACAGTACATTAAAGCCATTTTAATCGAAAACATCAATGGTGCATCAATGGTGTTACGTATAAGCAAAATTTCAAGATTTTTGTAAATTTTCGTTCATTCCCCATTCAAAACTTTCACCAAAATAAAAAAACAAATAGCGGCCCATAATCAATGAGACCTAACTTCATGATTTAAAAGTTTTACCTATAATTTATAAAAAAAACAATATGTCAAAGTTGGATCTGACAGAACATAACCGAACATCAAATTTTCTTTATACATTTACCACGTTTTAATTCATATTTCCCTGATTTAAAATGCCTAAAAGAAACTTAAGCAATGATGACTCAGAGAGGATTCCGTTGATTGAAAGGATACCCCAAGTGCACAAGTTTTGCCTGTGTTTCGGTTTAAGATTCGGAGCTATGTTTATAGGCATTAGTGGTATAGTAAGTTTTAATCATTAATAATACATAATAATATTATTCATATTCACGATGAAATAGTCTTAGGTAAGGTTTTTACACCATGAAAAGAAAAAGTAAGAAAATGCAAGTATAAAATACAAAAACAAGTAATTGCGTGACATTGTTTACATCAATATACAGTCTTAAGACTACGCCACATAGAGGGAAAGTATCCTGAATATTGTAGATAAGGGCACAGACTTCAAAAAGTGATTCAAATGTGATCCGTACCGTACATAAAATAATATTTTTGGCGTTTTAGTTTATTTTAAAGTCGGTTCTTTTTTCATAAAAAAAGTAACTTTTTAAGGCCTTTTTAAGCATTTTTTAGGTCATTCAAAAGGTCTTAAGTCTAGTGTTAACTTACATGTTTATAAGACTGTACACAGATATGCTCAAACGCCCCTCATTTCTTGTCGGAGGTTAAAAATGTTTCACTGTCCTCAGGTCCTCGGCTGCGTTTCATTTCTAGCGTACCTCTTGCTCATAGGCAGATCGGAACTTGACTTTGTGACTGTGTTACTGTTGCTGCTACTGTCACTGTTTGCTCTAGTCACTACTGTGTTTATAGTTGGCTCAGTATTACTAGTACTGGCCACTTGCTGTGTAAGTATGAACTATTTTGTACTTCTTATGAGACGCGCAGAAAAATTTGGAACTGATTGATCTCTTCTAATACACTGTACTAGCACCTCTAACACAACTGTGATACGCGACTTTTTTTCGCGCGAAAAAGATTGTTTGTCTCTTTCCTTTCAATACAATGCGAGAAAGACGGGTGTACTATGTCGCGCGACAAGCGTAATAGCGGAGAGTTTTGTGCTAGACCGGCGGGTCACAAGCGGTAGTCTCTTTTTAATTCATATTGTTGGAAAGAGACTTCCGCGTATAATACAAGTTACAAGTGTTTATGAAACGCGCTACACGTGACCAGGTGATTTACATGTGTCAAAACGATTGAACGAATTTCAACTATTTTTGGTACATATCGAAACCGGCATACATTTATGAAGAAAATCAAAGGTAAATGTAAAGTCTCCAATCCGCACTGAGCCAGCGTGGAGAGTAAAGCCCATTCCTTTTCATCCATGAGAGGAGGTCTTTTCTCAGCAGTGCTTAGGGCGTATATTAGGTTGATGATGATGATGAAAAAATATGTGATTCTCGTCATTCCGTTAAAGGCTTTAATATAATCCTTTGGCTGAGCAATCCTACTCATGTGGTTTGTATGTTCACATTTACATAAATATCTTAGGAAATTAGGTATAGTAGAGAAACAATGATTTAATAAATTAGATTAATTGATTATAGTTCCTTTGCATTCCCGCGAAATAAAGCCTTGGTTAGATGTAACAATAAATTGTGCTCACATGCGCATATTTTCATCATGCAGTTTCCACAAAAAAATACGCATGCGAATACAACAAACCACCACCAGACAGTATAATCCTCGACACGTGTTTCGCTTCTCTTCGAGGCATCATCAGAAGATGCAGGAGATGTTGACGGTCGGAAAAACAAATTAACTATAATCCGTGAATCTTATAGGGAATTCCGTAAATTTGTCGCCTGAATCTATAATTTATTCAATAAATTATTTACATAATTTTCAGGGAAGTCCCGATTTCATACCTGCCTACATCTGGATAACCATAATATACTGGATCACTCAGTTCGTATTGGGAATTTTCATACCCATAGTTTTGGTACTCGAAGGGGGTAAATCGTTTTTTATCGCGTTGGTTTGGAGTTGTTTTGTCATGATTTTGGGATTAAGTGAGTATTTTATGATAAGCATTAATTTTAGTAAATTGTTTTTTCCTTTACTTGAATATAAATTATATTACCACATTTATAAAAAAAAACAATAATTACACTGATTCAGTTTCTTCATTGAAGAACAGTGCTATCTCTCTCGCTTTCCTAATATTTGCTGGAGAAGCCATGGATGTTTGAAGGAAAATTGGCTAATGCGCTTAACATTTAAAAATAAGAAAGATACAGAGGGCGAGAGGGACTAGTGCTCACTAGATTGTGTTCGAAAATTTCAAGCCACGTACGTAGTTGTAGTTGCGATAGCTCAGTTGGCCAGAGAACTTCCGAGTTAAAGAAGAGGTCGCAGGTTCAAATCCTGCTTGCAATTTAGTAGGTCGCATTAGTTTTTTCTATACAATCGAACTCTGTGTTATAATATTAATTTCTATTAATTTTAGCTTCAGAAATTTTTCACCAAAGTATCATTTTTAATGAACCTTTTTTGCTCCGTTACTTTAGTTAATGTAAACTATTATAAAGGTAAAAATGAAATGTTTGTATGTGTCGTTGTGGCTTCATCACTCTTAATCGCCTAAACGGATTTCAATTATTTTTGGTACTCGGGTGGCTTGATATCGCCAGATAGGATACTTTTACCTGACTATAGTAATGAAAAAAGAGGGGTTATGACTTTTTCTCCTCCGCGAACGAAGTTGCGGGCGCCTTAGCTTAATAAAAAAAAAGTAAGATGTTATTTTAGCTTTAGTTTTAATACCAAAAATGTTAAGAGAAGAGAAATATGATAACAGCGGGTTTATTTTTGTCCTTTTTATTTCCACCTGGTTGGGTGTAGTCTGACTTAATTTAAGTAGAGCAAAGTTTGAGTAATTTTTAATCCATTTGTAACAGTATATGCAAACAAATTAGTAGACTTTTAATGCGAACTCCATAATATTCAAAATCTGGTATCAGATTATTTAGTCGAGTTTTTCGTTGAATAGTTCTTATTTCGTCAAATTATGTATTCGTTATGCATTCTTTATTCGTAATTTTTTATACCTTAACCGAATATTGTAGTGTATCAAAATCAGTTCATATTCCAGCCGATTTAATGTGATAAGGTAAAAATACATGTTAATTAAAGTAAATAAACAAGTTGAATTGCAAAAGAAATGCTACATCGCGCTATTAGGTCCTATTGTTTCTACAATTCAATAATTATATAGACGGATGATTCACCGTATATTTGACCCGCCGTTGTCAGAATGTATGTATGAAATGCCAAATCGCAGGCCCACCACGTGACGTCATGACGTATCGGTCCCAGAATTATATGCTCCATTAAGAAATGTCCCTACCTTCAAAGCTCACCTAATACCTTTTCTTTTCTTGCAGCGTGGACGCATTATTTGGCAGTGGTCAAGTCTTATATGTGGGTACTCTACAACGACGATATAGGCTCTTGACAATTGAATTTGCAACAGCCGACTGTTCAACTTTTCAACTCCATAGTTGTTTTTATTGGATTCACGTGTGCAAACTCTTGAAATGTGAGTTTTCATCCAATTTAAAAAATAATAAATTCTGGATACAACTATCGTGTGCTTGTTTCTTATTTGCTTATAAAATATATATTTTTTGTTTGATTTCATGATAAATAACAGTATCTCTCTCTTCTTTGTCGTCACGCTCTTGGCAGAGTAGTCGTGGTCGTCTGCTTGACTATCCGTCGCCATTCTTCTCGTACAGAAATAACAGTATACAATTTTGAATAACCAGTTCTCAAAGCAGTTGGGGCAGTAAAGTCCAGCAGTGGCGACCACGCATAGGAAAGCGCAGCATACGACGGCCCCCGACTAGGTGGACGGATGACCTCTAAGGGTCGCGGGGAGGCGGTGGATGCGGTCTGCGCAGGATCGCACCCCGTGGCGAGCTATAGGCAAGGCCTTTGTTCAGCAGTGGACGTCCGTGGCTGATATAGAGTTCTTAAAATCATCCATTCCCAAAATACAAACTATAATTTTTATAAAATATTAATATAAACATTAGAAACTAATTTACTAACATAATACGACGTATTATGTTTTTCAAAAATCGTGAATGTTGCTTGAAAATGTGAATCACTGTTCACTTATTATTTTTGTGTAGTGTTTTACTTGAAATAGTAGCAATTTTTGCAAACATTTTTGTACTTAATCCTGAAGGCGCAATGTTTTTACGCAGTAAAATTATTCACTTGCAATTCTCGAAACGAATATGCCCTATTTGAAAGCATCTATAGAATTAAATGAAGTACGGAAACATATTACACAATATGGCCGGGTTATATATAACCCGACCGCGTTGTGTTTAATACGGTTTCTCCTTAATCAGGAGTGGCAGACAAATAAGCTTCGACGAAGGACCTCAAGGGATTCCTGAAAATCCGCAGTGCTTCGTGTGTTGGTTGTGGTCTAAATAAATACATTCCGACAATTTGTAAATAATAGAAAATAAATTTCACCAGATACATGATCAGATAAAACAATTTTAGGCGAAGTTACAACTGCATGTATTTTTATATAAAACACAATTTTTTGTGTTGCTGTGTTTTTAATGCGGGAAAATTAACACCACATTATTATCTATTGTGATAAAGACACAAATCAAAGCGCAAAGAAAAATACGATTGCTCCGTGGTCATACCAAGAATCGAACCTGGACAGTGCTCGCTAGTGGAGAGGTAACACGTTGGACTCGTAATCCAAAGGTACCAGGTTCGATTCCTGGTGTGACCACGTGCGAGAGCAATCGTATTTTTCTTTGCGCTTCGACTTGTATCTATATGTTTATGTAGTGTAGACACAGGCGCGACAACGGCCTATCGGTGTAACTCGGGCGTTCGGTGACCTTGTAAAGCCTTGTAATGCTGCGTCTACACGTAGGGTTGGCGGTTTAGCTACCGCGGCACGGGGAAATAATAATTACTTAATGAAAGATGTTTATTTATTCAAGGTTTAATTTCAATAGAGAAGATGGGTTGTCGCTACCACCAGCTTGGGATCCTGTAATACTCATCAAGGAACAGGCGAGACACAGGACTGCAAAACCTTAATTTCCGAACGGTGTAAAAATATCTTAACCGCTAAAACGTAGTTTAATAGTGTTTGTTTTTTAAAATATTATAATTAGTAATGAGGTAGCCTGGGAGTTTTTCTTTGCAGCGTTTCTTTTCTCTTCAGTACGCCTTATTTGTGAAATGCTGCTTGGTAAATTATAAAAATAAAATAATTACGCCCTTCCGGCATATGTGTAACTGTCTTTACAGATTAGGCCCATCTGGCATGTATGTACAACTTTATTTGTTTTTTCAAAGTGGGTAGTTTGCACAAATTGTAACTTTGACAGAGGAAAATATATCATTTCTCAGTCAACCCGTGACCATGGAAAGCTGAAAAGCTTCCGAAACGTCGGGAACTCAAATGATATAATATACGCGATATAATCCGTTAAATTGTTTTATTTAAATGAGTAATAATCGCGGAAACAGAAGAAAATATTATATTGTTCGCATATGTTATAAATTGCTTACTTTAATATATTTTCTGTTTTTGCGACTTACTTTAAACATTTTATTTTTTTCTTTAATAACAGCGAAGATTCGAAATCGTACGAACAGTTTTTTCATAAAATCTAATGGGAAGCATTCACAGGGCATATCAAAAGTTATATGCCGCATCTCTGCCAATATAAGCCTCCAGGCATGATAGTGTTTTTTTTTGAACAGCCGGTAGATCGAAAGCGCTGTAAAGCGCAGACGACGCGGCGCGAGCGAACTATGTGAATTGATATAGAGACAGCGAACGAAAAAAACATAGAACGCGAGCTTCATACAAAATTGCAGCACAAAACGGGGTAAATATTTTAATGCGCATTAGGGTGGAGCGAGATTTTTTTTTTCGAAAATTCAACTCAGAACTATTCTAAAACGTTGCATTAGGCTGCCAGGTGTACCAGAAAAATAATAATAAAAATATTAAATACTACTTTTAGCCCTCTACCGCAATCTTGAATATTCAGAATAAACGTTAAATCGAGACCATATTGTAAAAATTGTCATTTTAACAAAATCATGTTTTTTTAATGAAAGTCAAGTTAATTTGTTCTAAATACATAATAGTCTAAATAGAAAATATCTTTTGCATATAAATATAAGAAATAAATATATTTTCGTATTTGTATATATAGTATAGATTGAGTTGAAAAAAGTTACTGGTAAGTAAATTGAAGAACATACTTGGATAGTTTCCAGAATACCGTAACTTGCGCCCAAAGCCTGTAGCGAACAATAAAGACATCCCGGGGAGCAGTAATTCTCCAACCAATAAACACTTGATGTAGGTAAACTGTAGCGCTGCTAAAATGGCATACTACATAATTACACGCGTCTAAACGTAGACATACGAAATATATGGACAGACAGCTTCTACCCGTAAATTTGTTGATGTGAATTTAAAAAAAACCATTCTTAAGGCACCTTTACATCTCTACAGTAACATCTGTTTGAGATTCATGTTCCGACCTACGTACAGTACATTCAATCATAAAAGTTTGTAGATAATAACGACTCCATTTTCCTCTCTGTTCGGATTGCCACCGCATGTTCGTACACTACTGGTGATAATACCAGTCACATATTTCAATTCAAAAAAATATAAACATATCGGCTCTGTACACCTCCTTAAAGTTTCTTTTTTGTAAAGGTCCTTGATAAATAAAAAAATAAAAAATTGTAAACTTAGAAAATTTTGTTATTTTTGTATTTTTTTAACTAAAGTGTAACTATATTCAACATCAGAGTCATTAGTATTACTTATAAATCGGTCACTATAGTCGTCTATTTTAGTTTTGTACTAGAAGGCGCTCGCAGCTTCGTTCGCGGTGGAGAAAAAGTCATAACCCCCCTTTTTTCGACAGCGTAGTCGGATATAACCATCTGGAGATACCCAGCTACCCGTGTTCCAAAAATAGTTGAAATCTGTTCAGCCGATTTGGCGTGATACCACAACGACATACACAAACATATAAAAAATCCAATATTTTTTTTTAAATTTTAGTAACCTCCAAATAGTCCGTAACAATCATTTTTTTTTAAATATCTACAATGTCCAGACATTTCATTTTTACAACTTTATAATTGTATAATTCATAAGTCTTCTTCACATTTAATTACGTGTTCACAAACTTTTTTGCAATCTTCTGCACCAATCATGTTGATTTTCTCTTGCAGTAGCTTCTTTACTCTTGTTAACATTACGCTGGGCTAGGTATGGTTTTCATTGGACTCATAGTCTCAATAGGATTAAAGTCTGGGTAGTACGGAGGTAAACGCAGAACAGAATGATCATGTTCAGCCAGTATTTTGTCTATGGAATATTGTATATGTTTTTTTCGTACTCTACGAGTATAATATAATTGCCAGTTATTTTGCGGTAGCAAAGATTTAATATTAATTGTGTTTGCAACCGCAAGTTTATAATCTTGATCGGCAGTAAACTCATTAAATTAACAAGCACATACACTGAAGAAGAATATACGAATATTTATTAGGGTTCGGTACCCAAAGGGTAAAACGGGTCCCGTATTACTAAGACTCCGCTGTCCGCCCTTCCGTCTGTCTGTCTTTACGTCTGTCACCAGGCTGTATCGCATGAACCGTGATAGCTAGACAGTTGAGATTTTCACAGATGATGTATTTCTGTTGCCGCTATAACAGCAACTACTAAAAATACTATAATTTTATGTCTGTCTATGTCAGTAACCAATATAAAATGATCGAACACCGCGTACATTTTACTTAGGAGTAGGGCTCTGCTAACTCTGGATTTTCATAGATACGGCCGTTTGTAGCGTACGGAACCCTCAGTGCGCGAGTTCGACTTGCTCTTGGCCGGTTTTTTATCATCTTCTGAGTTTGCGACACACGTACACACGACACAGTATGTGGATAATGAATGTGTAAATATACAGATATTACAGTAGGTACATAATATTTGATGTCGATGTCCCTAAATCCTCTGTCTATGCAATATTCACTACCCACGTCTTTGTCTTTGCTTCCCAGGTGGTTAGGAATATTTGACTTGAGCTTGGCTTCTATTGTATATATCTGTAATCTATTGTTATTTTTAGCTTCATATGAGTATCTTAGTCAATATGCAATACATGTGTTTGAGATAGATATTTACATTCTACCCGCTTTTAGTTATTAAGATGGATCAACTTTTTCTTGTTCTTATTCTGTCCCGTAACTCAGGGAACAATAGGGACAGATTTACTTAAGAAAAACTATAAGTGTTCCGTTTTTGCAATTTTGGCTACGGAACCCTAAAAAGCTAATAATCTAGGCTATCTAGACAAGCGGCAGCGTGTCAAGCCAAATTCAAAACAACAGACCTGGCGACGCAGCGGCTGTGTGTTACACGTACCATTTGGAGCCACTTGTGACCCCAACGTAACTCAAAACCTATTAACACATTCACTTCCAGGAACCCGCCTAGCGGGTGCTCTGCTCGTTATTAATTTGTATGGCATTTATTTCAAACACAGCTTATGTTGTTACTGAATAAATAATAATCCATACTAATCTTATAAATGCGAAAGTGTGTCTGTCTGTCTGTATGTCTGTCTGTTACCTCTTCACGCTTAAACCGATATGGATGAAATTTGGAATGGAGATTCCCGGGGAGGGACATAGGCTACTTTTTATCCCGGAAAAATACCCTTATCCGCGATAAACGAATTTAAGGCGGACGAAGTCGCGGGCAGAAGCTAGTAATAAATTATAGGTTAGTCATCATAGCTTTGCAGTTTACTAACACACTAACTGAAATGTCTGCAGTGATGATTTAACACTTTGCTGCCAAGCTTTTCGTAGCGTTACGCACTTTCCTCTACATAAGGGGAAATGTCTGGTATCGGCTAGAGCCCCCGCTAGGCGTGTTCCTGGCAGTGAATTTGTCACAAGATATATACAACATATAGCAAAAATAAAGACTGTGTTACCTACTTAATAAAATTAGAGGACCTGATGACATTTTATTAACCTTCCTACGCCTCTTGGACTATTACGTTTGACATTATTTTAATTAACCCGTTACTCCACACGAGTCATTTAATTTAGTAGATAACATATGAAAGCTTGATAGCATCTGATCTCGTCATTACACCGAATGGATATTATGAACTCATTAGGAAAATGGCTACCTCGATTATATCTCGTGAACTTTATTTCGTTAAGTGATGGGTTTTGAGTAGAAGTAGAATTTAAAGTAGTTTGAGTTTTAAATTCCAAAAAAAATGATTAAAATGACTTAAATTTCATTTACTGCTTTTAATAACTGTATGGTACTTATCAGTACGATTAATTGGAGTTCCACTCTCCACTTTTTGATCGTAATTAGCTTATTTCATATATCCGCAAAGAGTATATGTAGAATGTATGCAAAAATAACATTCGGCGTAAAGCAATTATGCGAAACCGGTTATGCCAAATATGTTTCGGACATAAAAAAAATATGCGAAATAGATGGCACCCGCAGAGAGATGTTACTCACACTTGATGCGAACTTAATAAAAACAAACTTAGCCTACGTAACATATTTTACATTTTAGGAGATGATCCTCTTCCCCCTGGACCGCCTTCGGGCGTTAACGTGCCAACTAATCCATAAAATTTTATTTTTTTATTACTAAATTAAATTTGTAAGCGCATAAATTCAGTGCAAAAAATAGGAGTGCATAAGTTCAAAGTGTCATTGCAAGTGAAACTACTACATCTTACTGCGATCCTAGTACATCCGCGCAGTGTCATCAACGAATTGCGTGCGCGCCGTTGATTAGCTGCCGCCGTTATCTATCCACGCCCACTCGGCGAGCGATTGGCACACTGGGAGCACCTACTACCCGCCCCCTAATTATCCCTTGACCATTTGCGTATGCGCATTGACCATCGCTACTCCTGAGATTATATAGTTACCTAGTAACATGGACACCAGCTCTACTGAAAAATCGCTGTCAGAATCTAACCTAACATCTCTAGTGGACACGCAAACCCCAGACAACCTGTACGTCGCGCAGCGCCAAAAAGGTAAAAAACGACAGCGAGAAAGTGAGTTTGGGCAGTTTAAGGAAGAAATTGCAACTATGATGTCTGACATGATGGCCTCGCAGCTGAAAGAAATAAAAACGAATATGAAAATGTTGGACGAAATTAAACAAACTAACCGTAGTATTGAGGACGCTATGTCCTTTTTGTCGACGCAATATGAGGAATCTAGGGTAAAAATCGCACAACTGGAATCTGAAGCCGTGGAGGACAGGAGGTACATAGCCTCACTCGAGAACAAAATTATGGACTTGCTACGAGATAGCCGCAAGGGCAACCTCGAGATAAAAAATGTTCCTACACAAAAAAACGAAAGCAAAGAACACCTGATCAACATGGTGGCCCACCTCGGGAGCACCATCGCCTGCACCATAAATAAGTGTGATATTAAAGACATTTACAGAATAAAAAACAAAAAAGTGAACACCAACAATTCGACTATTATTGTAGAAACTTCTTCCGTTCTGTTAAAAAAGGACGTGCTCAGGAATTGCAAGGATTATAACATAAAAAGAACGGAAAAACTTAGCGCTAAACACCTGGGCCTGCAAGTTAGGCCAGAGACCCCAATCTATGTCACAGAGCAGTTAACCCCACAAGCATCCAGACTTTACTTCCTGGCACGAGAACTTAAAAGAGCTAAGCTCTTCGAACATTGCTGGACCGATTATGGCAAGATTTACGTCAGGAACTCAGACAACTCTCCGGTTATATTGGTGTCAAGTGAAGCTCAGATCCAGCGTCTTGGGAATGAGTGCCGCCGTGGAGAAGAAACATTGAACGTCCCCCAAGCGTCTGGCTCTACTCAGTCAGCGCGCACGGATAGTGTCTGACTACTGTGTATTGTTTTCCCATACGTTTTTAACCTCCTAAAACGACTCGGGTTTGTTTATGTTACTTTTAAACAGTTAAGTAGGATTATTTTGATACTTTGCATGTGTCTTATAGTGCCAACTCAAACAAATTAAGAATTCTACCTGTTCCTATTATTAGTTTAATATATAAAATGTTATGTTATCCCGCTATAAACAACAAATGCAACCAAACTTGTTACGATATAGGTTTCAAGTCATATTCTCCTAGTAGTTTGATCTCTGATGCGTACTGCCTTTGTTTTTCAATAGTTAAAACTATACTTATAATTCACACGCACCCAAACAAATATTACACTCACACAAATATTAATATTTGCCAACGTTTAATACGGTTATTTATATTATGCTCCCCTGGTAACCTCAGGGAACACTCTTGGCAGCTAATATCGCTTAAAATTGCACTAAGCTCCTACAGTCATACCCTTACGGTCCATGCCTCTCTAGTAGCTCGCTGGTCAAATAGAAGTATAACGTATTTTCGCATCCACATCCACTCGCTACCCATTCTAAATTGTTTTATTTACCCGATTAATGAATAGTCAACTCTCCACGCTATATGACATTGACTGTACAGAGGTTGTGGACTCCTTTGTATGTGACATTCCGGATCTCTCAAAGCGCATGCCCCATATAAATAATGATTTAACTCTAAAAGTAATTTCACAAAACATACGCAGCATTTACAGTAACCTCAGTGACCTTCAGGCAACATTATCCCAACTAGACTTTAACATAGATATTTTGATGTTAACTGAATGCCGACTAAGTCCCTCAAAACCTATTCCTAGTTTATATGGCTATACCTCTTTCGCAACGACGAATAATTATAACCAAAATGATGGAGTAGTCAGCTTCTCAAACAGTAGATTTAAATCCACTGCCTATGAAGTAAAGCTTGCTGAGGCCTCGTGCGTTCAAGTTAAAACTGAAAATGCGTTAATTATGGGTATCTATCGTTCTCCTTCCAATACTGATGCTTCAACATTCATTAATTCTCTCTCCGCGCACTTGGAAACCATAAAAACGCATGCAAATATAATTATAACTGGGGATATTAATATCAATCTTATTTCGCGTCCTCAGGAACCACCCTATGACAGGACAAATAGAAATAACTATCTAAACATGTTATTCACGTATGGTTTCCTACCAGGTCACACTCTACCGACCAGAGAAAATAGCTGTTTAGATCACTTTATGATAAAGAGTAATAGAAGAAAAATCACACCATATATTGCTGTTCTTAACACCTCCATAACTGACCACCTCATGATCTTTTTAGCTCTCACAAATAGTATAAAGAAATCGAATCCCGTAAATATCAAACGATTTAACTACTCTGAAGCTCTGTTAAAATTATCAGAAAAAAATTTGGATCCACTCTTATTTAGCTGCAACCCCCAATTCATAATACAAGAGTTAATAAAATACATTGTTGAATCTTTAGAACATAGTAAAGAAGTTAAAAAAATTCCAAAAAATCAACGGATAATTAAACCCTGGATTACACCGGGGATACTTAGATGCATAAGAAATAGAGATCAAATGAAACTAAAAATACGCTCAGATCCTGACAATGAGATTCTGAAGGTCACATACAGAAGATATCGTAACTTCTGCAACAATCTCATTCGGAAATTAAAAATAAAATATGAGAGAGAACAATTAGAAAAATCTGCTAAAAATCCCAAGGCCATGTGGAATACCATAAAGAAGATTACGCATTACAAACCCAAAAACAATAATGCTACAGAATTACTTAATACTACATCTTCTCCGATTATTGCTGTAAATGATGTCAATAATTTCTTTGCAGGCAAAAAGCTAGCTGAAGCTATCCCACCAACCTGTTCCACTGTCCAAAATCCTAGTTTTATTACCCTGCCTCCTAGTAACCCCTCTTCATTTGTCCTTCTTGAAACAGATCCTGGTGAAGTTGACCGCATCCTATCAAGTCTTAAAAGCGATAGTGCTCCTGGCTGGGACGGTATTCCTACAAAATTTTTAAAACTGGCTAGACACGTTATTGTCCCAATTATTAATAAACTAATTAATCTTTGCTTTGCCAACGGAGTTTTTCCTGACTTACTCAAACAGGCAATTGTAACACCAGTGTACAAGGGTGGCGAGAGAAACGATGTCAACAACTACAGACCAATTTCTGTTCTACCGGCAATATCGAAAATTGTAGAGAAAATAATAAACCTTCGTCTATTAAATTATCTTAACAAATTTGGCAGTCTTTCTGAAAAGCAATTTGGCTTTAGGCAAGGGAAATCCACGGAAGATGCCGTACTAGCCCTTACTAAAGAAATTTCTATACAAGTAGACAAAGGGCAAAAATGTCTCGCAATTTTCTTGGATTTACGGAAGGCATTTGACACCGTCTCTCTCCCCACTCTTATTTGCAAACTGGAACGTTTGGGCATAAGAGGAAAGCCGTTGGACCTCTTCAATAGCTGCCTGCAAAATCGCACTCAAAAAGTAAGGATAGGCAATTATACCAGCTGTGAACAACGTATTGCCTACGGAGTACCCCAGGGTAGTGTGCTTGGACCAACGCTGTTCTTAACATACATAAACGATCTGACTAATCTTACTGTTCATGGAGGTAGTGTGTTCTCATACGCTGATGACACAGCAATCGTCTTCAATGATCGATCTTGGGAAGCGGTTTTTGACAAGGCAGAGAAAGGCTTAGGATTGATTTCTAGTTGGCTCAATCAAAATCTCCTAACACTTAATGCCGCTAAAACAAATTACTTATGTTTTTCAAAGTATGAGAGCACGCAACCTCCATCGAACCTTAAAATAAAATTACATAGTTGTAACCAACTCGATACAGGTTTGAACTGCAATTGTACAACTATTGATAAGGTGTCCTCGACGAAGTACCTTGGAATAATTCTAGACCAAAGACTCTCGTGGTACGAACATGTGGAACATCTTAATGGGCGCATAAGAAAACTGATTTGGATTTTCAGAATCCTGAAACACGTAGCATCGTATAAACTTCTTAAGCAACTCTACACCGCCTTAGCTCAATCAATTATGTCGTACTGCATACCTGTCTGGGGCGGAGCCGCCAAAACTAAATTTCTGGAAGCCGAGAGAGCTCAGAGATGTTTGCTAAAGGTTATCTTCTCAAAACCCTACATGTATCCTACCACCGAGCTTTACAAAAATTGTGAGTTACTTTCTATGAGGCAGCTTTATATTGTAAATACTGTTGCACGGTTACACAAAATTCTCACTTACCAACCATCAAACGTAACCCGTCGGAGAAAAGATAAAGTTGCCCCTATCCCTGTATGTAAATCTAAATGTGCTAGTCGCCAATTTGCGACCCAATCTGCATACCTATACAACCGTGTAAATAATAAAATAAGCATATACACACTACAGTTTCACAATTGTAAAAAAGCTTTAATCACTTGGATAAAAGACCTTACCTATGACGAAACTGAACTACTCCTGTCTCACTTAAAGTAAATATAAATACACAAAATAATAAATAAATAATTACACATGCACACCGAGATACTACACGCACACAGACATATATGTAATAAACTGTATATAGTCTTATCTGAATTTATGTATCTAGGTACTTATAATTAGTTTAATTAATTAATAGTTTTTTAAAATGGGTTGCTACCAATTCTTGTTGTGGAAGAGCGGTGTCCCCTGACACAAGCATATTCAATGCTTAGTAGGAGGCTCCAACCTTGTCTATTTGTAAAACGTGTAAAAAACCCAAAATAAACATTTTTCATTTTCATTTTCATTTTCATTTTTCATATGATTATTGTAAAAATTGGATTTCCGTTTGCCTAAACTAAAAAAAAACATATAACTAGGTAAATAAACGTATTAAAACAGTACTATTTATGTTTTACGTTATTTTATTCATGCGATATAATTTTGAAATCAAGTCATGTGTTTTTCATTCAAGCGCTTTTTGCAACTCGTAGTTGTCTGCCACTATTGTTATACTATTTCGAAATTTCAGTACAATGAAGATATTAAAAAAAAATACGAACTATTTGGAGGTCACTAAATCGAAAAATATTAATTCTATATTTGTATGTTTGTATGTATCGTTGTGACTTCATCGCGCCAAATCGGTTAAACTAATTTCAATTATTTTTGGTACTTGGTTTTTGTTTGGGTTTGGTAGCTAGGTATCTCCAGATGGTTTAGGATACTTTTTAGCCGATATAGCCGAGGAATCACTATCGATTAACTCTAAATATTTCTGCTTAATAAACAAGTTATTTGTTAGGAACTTGATTAAACACATAATTTTAATAAAAAATTGTAATTTTTCTAAATTATGTTATAATTCCGACCGGTGTGGTCTCACGAACTGTCAAAATTTAGCATTTTTGTGTCTCAACCTAATGACTACAGAAGTTAAAATATTAAGGTCAACTGGGTTAATCGTGACCATGGAGGAAAATGCGTCTTCTAAAGATATCTTAAAATCCGAACACTTCCTAAAATTTGGCAGGGAAAAAAAAGAGAGCAGCGATGGTTGAAAATGAAGCGTTTTTATCTTATTGTCAAAAAACGTACTTGTCCCATAGTCGCATTGCTCCAATTGACCTTTTAAGTAAAAAAAAAAATGTTCTAACAATCATAAGTAAAATTAGGGATGTTAGTGATGATGAATAAGCGATTGAACAGCAGAGCGAGTTTTTAGAATAAGAATATATTTAATTTTTTTAATATAACGGATTTTACGTTCAACGAAAAACTTGAGAATAAAAATAGGGCATGAACTTGAACACAATTCGTAAAAAAATGCAGCCCTTACACAGATTGGGCAAATTTTTGTATATGTAGTAATTTTGTTGCTTTTCTCAATGACTTTAGTAATGTACCAAACCATTATGAAAGTAGTCTGTGAAACTCTAAGATTCAACTCAAAATAAAAAATCTACCTTTTTTCATTAAAAATATGCACCAAAAACACACAGACATTTACGTAAATTGTAACTTACAACTACTTATTTGTAAAAAACAATACTGTCATAAAAATGTACAGGCGTTTTCTACATATGTAACCCTTTACATTTACAATTACGATTTTTGTAAGTTACTTTTTAGTTTTTACATAAAGATTTGTAATTATTTGTTACTTTTTCACATATTAAAGTTATTAAAATAGCACATGTATTCAATCTCTAAAATTATTCACGCTTCTACAAAATTGTAGAATTGTAATGTTTATTAAACATGGCCTTGGTGCTAGTCGTGAAAGAGTCATTCCATGGGATTTCAACAAATCGCGTGTGCCGCATGATTTTTAATTTGAATAAAAAAAATTGAGGATATACTTCATGGTGGCAGAAGTACTGAACTACTACCAGTTTTTTTTTTTATCTTTTATTTTCCAAGTTTTGTCCATTTCCAGTTCACAGTGGAGTCAAATTCCTGCTTGTACAAAATCAGACCTAATTTTTTTTCTATAAAAGGTAACGAAATAATTATTACTTCTTTTGATTAGGTAAGAAATGTGGATAATATACTGTATGACAAAATGTATCTGAATCAACTACAAAAAAAATGGTGACCACCCGAAATGTACACCTGATTAGTCAATTATTGCAATTTTAAATTGATTCTTGTGCCAACCCTGGTGCATATCAAATATTACTTTTTGCTGAAATATAAAGTACTTGCCATGTTCATCTTGTAAAAAAAATATAATTATGTTAGAGCAACTACTTCTAATAGAAAAATGTGAGTGAAAATTGAGAAATTCGAAAAATGCTCATGTTTGAGTCAAAAAAAATCCATGTGGAAGACAAAATAAAAATTTGATTTTAGTCAAAAAATATAGCTGATATCTTCGTTAATTAGATTTAGAAAAAAAAGTTTTGTTATTTTGCCTATTTTTTAAAATATTTTTTTTTAACATGCTTATCTCATACATTTTCGCTCTTGTTGTATTTAAGCAGATTAAAATACATTACGACCTTAAACTTCTAAATATGTATGAATTCAATGGAAAAATATTAAATAAAATCCAGGTGATTGAAATTTACTTTATATGTATATTTATACAAAAAAACATTATTTGCAAACCCTTACTACTTCAAAATTTTCTGAAGTTGAATAACGTCGCACTTTTAATTCATTTTGAGAAATGGGAACGAATAACATTAGCCGATAACATTAATTTTATGTTCTGATGCATTAGACAAACGTACACTGAGTGTGTCCCGGTAGCACCTGCTAGTATGCAGTTTTTAGGCCGTAGTGAACAAAAGGATGAAAAACCAATCTTTACTCCTGGATGGCATTCCTTGAATTTTATGAAAATTTCTTTTAAGTTCAATAAAACCAAACGTTTTTGCTGTTTGGATTTATTTCCTTCTTTATCTCGGATAGTTAAACAATCTTTTTGACCTGGCATTATTCTGCTAACATCATCATCCTCATAAAAGTCCGTCACAGCTTTTATAGTTTCATCAGACATTTTATTTCCACTTGTTTTATTTTCATGTTTTGGCAGCACTCCGTGCAGTTCACGCATTTTTTTTGCCTTTCTAATGATATACTGACTACAGTTAAATTCAGATTGAATTTTAGCAACACTCCAATTCGTTGGTAATAAGGTTAAAATTTGGTATTTTTCCTCCAAACTCGTGGAAATTAAATATTTCGCCTTAAGTTCTTCGATCAGCTTAAGGTATTCTGATCCTAATTTAAAATCATCGTCCTCTACTATCTCTTCTGTCTTTTCGGGATCAGTTTCGTCAACACCAAAAGCATCCATTAAGTTGCGACGTACTGACTTTGCTATTTCAGTAGTTTTTTCATCAATTTTCCTTTTTCTTCGTGATAGTGGAATTTTGGTTAAAGAAGTAACGGGAGGTTCCTTTAAAATGCCACATACTTCATTTACTAATTGGATTCCATTACATTCCAGTTCAAATTGTGGTTGTTGATCAAGACTATCAGGCATTGTCTCCTCAACAGACATGCAATTATTTTTAGCAGCGGTTGACTTACTTATCAAATCAAAACATCGGGTACACATAGCAAAGCCTGGTATAGGGTTAATTTCTTCATGTGCTTGGCAGAAAGATAAGCTTATTTCCCGTAACGCTTTTGTTATAGTCTTTTTATGAATTTTCAATGGATCGCAACATTTAACGCCAAATCGCGGGTAAAATTTATCTATGTACTTTTTGTAGTGGAACTGACATATGGTGTTTATAATTGTAAAACCTGTACGTTTAATAAGAAGACTTCTGTCGGTTTCACTTATTTCATTTATTGTTTTGAGCCATGATGACCTCGAAAAAGTCGTTTGATGACAATCTTCGCCTCCAAATAATCCAATTGAACAAGGCTCCATTGTCGAAATAATTGAATTGTCAAATATGTCAATGAAATGAATACTTCTTCTTGTCAGTGATATATAACGAACAGTCAACTATTAATAACACAAGTACTTACTACAAAGAGTTTGAACCACTTAATTATCTCCTAGATAAATACTGTCTCCTATTATAGAACTTCGATAAGGATTAATGGACCGTTTACTTATGTTCATATTTTAGCCATGTAACATGCAAATAAAGCTTGTTAACAAGTCAGGAGGCATCTGTTATTCACTACACAGCTAAATTAAGTAACATTCGCAAGTGATTCACAATCCCTGTCAGGTAACAGTGCATTGTCGAATTTCTACCCTCATTAAATTTACAAATGAAATTATTGCCATGTCAAAAGATTTATTTAAACATGAAAAGAGTAAATAATATCCGTATGACCAATTACCGTCCCATTTTTATTAATTTACAACATAAAACATTTTGTATCGATATTTGTAAAAAGTAGCATGTTCATAAAATCATATTTCAAAAAATAGGCAAAATAACAAAACTTTTTTTTCTAAATCTAATTAACGAAGATATTAACTATATTTTTTGACTAAAATCAAATTTTTATTTTGTTTTCCACATGGATTTTTTTTGACTCAAACATGAGCATTTTTCGAATTTCTCAATTTTCACTTACATTTTTCTCTTAGAAGTAGTTGCTCTAACATAATTATATTTTTTTACAAGATAACCATGGCAAGTACTTTATATTTCAGCAAAAAGTAATATTTGATATGCACCAGGGTTGGCACAAGAATCAATTTAAAATTGCAATAATTGACTAATCAGGTGTACATTTCGGGTGGTCACCATTTTTTTTGTAGTTGATTCAGATACATTTTGTCATACAGTATATTATCCACATTTCTTACCTAATCAAAAGAAGTAATAATTATTTCGTTACCTTTTATAGAAAAAAAATTAGGTCTGATTTTGTACAAGCAGGAATTTGACTCCACTGTGAACTGGAAATGGGCAAAACTTGGAAAATAAAAGACAAAAAAAAAAACTGGTAGTAGTTCAGCACTTCTGCCACCATGAAGTATATCCTCAATTTTTTTTATTTAAATTGAAAATCATGCGGCACACTTTTTAATTCAAATTTGTTGAAATCATATGGAATGACCCGAAAGCCTTTAGTCCCATCTGGTAGCTAGCTATGGGAATTGTGCTTTCCCATCTTGCTAGCTACAAGTTGGGAAAGCACACTAGTTTGAAAAAATAATTTAAGATAAAAACTAATTTTAAGGAATGGGACTAAATAATTCCCGTTTCGTAGGCTACGAACCGTAGCCAGCTTCGGATGTTAAAATTAACTTAAAGTTAAATGTTACTAGAGTGATCAATTTGGAAAATTCTGGTGTGAGTGTGAGCATACATTCCGCACTTTGTTTGAAGTGATTCCTCTGCTTAAATATATTTTACGACATATTTGTATCGTACTCGTGTGTTGGTTCAATTATTTCCAGCGGTCTTGTCACCGGGACCCAGAGTTTGGGTTCAATTACTTTGTTGGCAACAGTCGACAGGCGATTGGCAAATAATTCAATTATGAAGATACTGATTAACCATTTACAAACTCGTTAGTTCTAGTTCTAACATCAAAATTGAAATATACTATTTGGTTTCCCTAAGGGTTTGCCCTTGTGGTAAAATACATTTTCCATTTTCTTATAAATACAAAGATCTAAATAATGAAGAACTTCTATGACTCCAACTGGATTTGAACCAGTGCGTGCCTGTATGTGCCTTGCCGGGGCGCACACTCTGCCAACTGAGCTACAGAGTCCAGTTTGTCTTCGCATTTTGTCATTATTTATTACAAGATCTTAAATCACAAAGATCGTGATGGTATGACATCATAATTTCCATTTAAATTCAACATTTTCCATTTGTTTAACTTTCGGAAACCATGCAGTTTTTCGGGATGTGAAGTAGCCACCTCTGGTCTGTATTCTACCTCTACAAATTTATATATAGGCTTTATTTGTAGAAAAAAGGCTGTTAAAAACTATTGTCCACGTCAACTTGCTGTCTCCAACTACACTTCTTGACTCATGGCCTTGAAGTAGAACTGTCAGCATATGCGGTGTCCCTTTTCCTCGTCATGGTCCTTTTAAAGCCTGTTGAATGTATGTGTCGAAATAGTTAGAACAAAAAGTCAATTAATTTATTATGCTTTTGTTTTGATTTTGTTAATCTGGAATATTTTCATGCAAAATGGAACTATCATAACACTAGTATTATTATTTACTTATGAAACGTGTGAAATCAAATTTGATTGCGTCCGTTGATGACATTTTAGTTTTAAAATTTTCAACGCCTTTTCGTGTCTTAGTAACTCGAGTTACGTACTTACTGAACATGAATACAAAATAAAAACGTTCTTGTGAAGGGGACGACTCTACTTCTTATGCAAAACGTGTTACTATTCTAATGAATCTCATTAAATTTTATACAAGTTTATTCGCACGAACCGCGGGTGTTTAAGCACGTAGGCTGTACGAGTACAATTGGATATATGTTAAGGCATGCAAACTGTACTTAATGCAGTGTTTTCTCTGTATTAATTTTAGAAAACTATGTGATGCATTTATAAATCGCTTATTTTGATACATTCATTGTCGTAAATAAGATAATCTGTTACTATCACCATGTATGGTGTACAGTAAAACTTGCTAAGTAGAAATAAAACAATTTAACGGATTATATCGCGTATATTATCCGTTAAATTGTTTTATTTCAATGAGTAATAATCGCGGAAACAGAAGAAAATATTGCTAAGTAGAGTTCAAAATCTAGCTAAGTAGAGTTAAATATATAAGTATGGCGTAAGTCAAAATGTACCGGCCCATTATAATGAGTAAGTACAATCATTTTATTGACAGAGTTAATTTGTTGTTTAATAGAACTAAATAAGTTCTAAAATATTTAAAATTTATATTATTTACATGTGGTCTGTAATAAATACTGAAACTAGATTTAAAATAAAATATCTTCGAGATTATAATGTTCCACGTTCCACTGTGTACTGTATGTATGTCATGCTAATTTTTCTCACAAACTGTATTTGTTGATATTTCCATAACTTTAAAAAACATGTCAAGTACAGGTTCTTATCGTAGAAGGAAACCTTACTGTGACGAAAACTGCCTTAATTGCTCGCCGCTTACAAAAAATAAAATCACTATAAGAAAAACTGATTAGTCGCATGTTTGTCAGGCAAATATCTTTAATGACACAACGAAGAAGGAAAAATATAACGAGTAAGTGAAAATTATTTTTTTCTCGAGTTAATACAGGCATTAGGCAAATGAAGTGCTTAAATCAAACCCATTGATTTTTTATAGTGAAAGCAAATAATAATTATTAAAAACGTTTTACAGTGGAACGAAAAAACATTTTTTTTGAGTATCGTGAAAAGAAGACGAAACAGATCGGAAGTACAAATTATTTAGTAGAGTTGAAAGTAGCAATACCTACACATCATCTACTACAATGATATTGCGTATGTACGATAGATATATCCACTCAAGTGCATTTGATTTCGGTTTGAACTCTATTTTTATTTAAAACTAGAAGGTGCTCGCAACTTTTTTCGTGGTGGAGAAAAGTCACTCTTTTTACAACCGGGTGTAACAGGGTACGCGTCTCTACTGAATCACTGGCAAAAATAATGTAATAATATTTTATTATAAAAATCAAATTAAAATAAACATGTCGAGTTTGTACCACATTCAATTTATATATATGTAATAAGGCATGATGACTGGGTATGAAAATCAAAATTCTAACTAGCGCGTCAGCTAGATAATAAGAAAACATTGGACACGTATTTTTTGCTTTTTTTAATAATAAGAAAATACTCAGATACATCGCATTAAAGTTTAGGAGTGGGGGCTCGTGACGTCACTCCTAAGTAAAATGTGTACTTAGGAGTGACGACACGCGACATTTTAACTCAATGTATCGCCATTGTTTTTCGATTAAGTGTAAAAAGAAAAATACATGTCCAATATTTTTTTAAATGTACATGACGGACTTATTATTAAAATTTTATCATCATCCCTAATATATTCGTTGAAGTAGACCGGCTGTATTTTGGAAAAGAGAACATCGGCACTCGAGAATTTACTGTTCATTGAACTTTATGTGAGAGCAATTAGGGAAATAGGCATGAATGAAAATTTACTGCCAGCTTTTATTAACGTACCATACTTACTGCTTGATGCTTGTCGTGGGTTATCTACAGGTTATTTACTTATTTGAATTAGGACTAAATTTTTGGCAAGCAGTTAAGGCATTGCATTAGCTTAATTTTAATAGATTCCATTGTGACACTAAAATTCTTCATACAATGTATATGCCAACTTTCGTGTCTGCCATGCCAACACGAAATGCCTTCACTACATGCCGAAAATTTGGTCTTCACCCATTCTTTCCAAGGCAAGAAAATTCATAAATTGTATCGATTTATGTTGTGTAATTTGTCGGAGCGAACCAAAACATAACATTACGTATATATGTAGAGCTAATAAGAATGAGTTTGTAGTGTAAAGGTAGAGAACTAAAATGAAACCTATTTTAGGATTTCGTAGCCAAAATGGCAAAAACTTAACCGTTATAGTTTCGTCATGTCCGTCCGTATGTCACAGGAATTTTATTAAAAAACTACAAGATGTATATTGATTAAATTTGAAGTACTGTTTTTGGGTAGCTAAATAATAAAAAAAAAAACTATTTATAGGGTGGATTCAAGTAACAGCTATGTTTTTAGCACACATCACAACGTGTGGCATATATTTCGATAGTTCTACTGCATACACTTCGAGGTTTAAAAAAAAAACGAACCGCATTCTTTCAGAAATCAGTCGCTCCGTAAGTTGCATAAATTGTGGCCTCCCCTTTATCTCTTAAGCCGTAAGTGAAAAAAAATTACACAGGTTACGCTTCATAAAATATTTTCAACGAAAATCTTTTTCAACATGATCGGATATACCTTTTCGAGTTATTGTCTAAACACTGTGCTTCTCAACAAAAGGACGTCAGTGCCGTGAAGATACACACTTTTAGTGGAGCATTTTTCACATCGTATTTTTTTTTGTAGTAACGACTGTGGAACCATACCTACATAGGGCATATTCCGACATGCTCTTGGCCGAGGCCGATTTTTTATATGTTGTATTAACGTATTGGTGTGGTAATTTCATTTACATTTCGTACAAATTAAGTGTTCCCGCGGAATTTTACAACAAGTGCTTGTCACCAAACGTATGGCCTGAGAACGCTAGAGTCAAAATGTGGTTTTTTCGGAGAAGTTCAACCGTGCAAGCCTAAGAATATAGTAAACCTTCCCGATAGCAGTCTACTCAGCATTGTATACCAGAATGTTAGAGGCCTTAATACGAAGTTGAAGAATTTTAAACAAAATTTCCTTGGCAGTGAATATGACATCATTACTGTTACCGAATCTTGGCTGTCTCCGTCAGTGGAAGATTCCGAATTAGTGGAAGGCGGTTGGAGTATGTTACGATGTGATCGAGCCTCTGGTCGGCAGGGAGGAGGAGTTTTAGTAGCTGCGCGACCAGGTATTGCTCTGCGCCGTCGCTGTGAGTTTGAGTCTGCTGATGGAGAAGATCTGTGGGCCTCGTTCGAGGTGGGACATACAACTGTTCATTTATGTGTTGTTTATATCCCACCGAATGCTACTGATGACATGTATATGCACTTCTTTCAAAATGTTGAGTTATTTGCTGACTCCTTACCTGGCATCTTATTAATTATAGGTGACTTGAATTTGAACAAAAAGTATACTTCTACTAGTATTTTAAGTTACTATTGTTACTTTGTGGAAGTGTGTGATCTAAAAGAGTCGAATGAGGTGCTAAATACGTATGGAGGAGTGTTAGATGTGGTGCTGGTGCGAGGGAATGCTCATCGCGCTCGTGTTCTCGAGATAAAGGAAGGCGGGTTAGTCCATTTCCCCGACGCGTATCATCCTCCGCTTGATATCTCCTTCCCGCTTGTGAATGCTGTAAGTAGTCTTGGTAAGGTCGATCCTAGTAATATACACAGGGGGTCGGATTGGGATTTCTCTAGGGGTGATTACGAGCAATTGTACTATCTGGTCTCGGAATTATCCTGGGAGAAAGTCCTTGAGACTAACAATGTCAATGTTGCTACAGAGCTCTTCTACCAAGCCATGTATGAAATGTTTGATGTTTGCATTCCCATGAAGATTAGGTCTAGTAAACCCTGCAGACTCTATCCGGTCTGGTTTACTGGAGACTTAATTAAGAGAATAAAACAAAAAGCTGATCTTCACCGTGAGTGGAAACGGACTGGGAACAGGAACATATATGCAAACTTTTCCAGACTGCGTGCTGAGATTAAGCTAGATACTTCAATCGCCTATAACAACTATGTCAGTGATATCCAGACCAGAATTTCTCGTGATGCAAGGGCTTTCTGGCAGCACATTGCCGGCCTGAAGTCGAAAGGCGGGTTCGTGGCCGAAGTAACCTATGAAGGGAAAGTTCACGAGGGTGTTGGGGCGGCTCAAGCTTTTGCTGATTTTTTCTCGAGTGTTTTTTTACCTTCTACACCTATTCTTGACCATGACGAAATCATCCGCAATGATCCTACGTTTAACACAAACTACGTCCATATTGATAATATATCACTCGCTGATATTGAAACTGGCATTAAAGATTTGAAACCGTGTAGTTCCCCAGGTCCAGATGGTTTTCCAGCATTCGTTTTAAAGGGTTGCAAGGAATCCCTAATTTTGCCACTGCTTCATATCTTTAACCTCGCCTTATCTACCGGGGAGTACCCTCGCAAATGGAAGATTACACGGGTGCGCCCTATTCCGAAAGCGACGGATACAGCTCGAGTTGAGAATTATCGGCCTATAGCTATTTTATCAACGATTGCCAAGCTATTCGAGGCAATCTTGAGCAAACTTATTGCCCATCAAGTAAAACCTCATCTTGACGACGCACAACAAGGTTTCAGGCCGCGGCGGTCGGTTGAAACTAATCTTTTGACCCTGGTTGACTCCGTTTCAGAACATCTAGATAAGGGTATACAGGTCGACGTATTATATTTTGACTTTCAGAAAGCTTTTGATCGCGTTGACAATGACTTGCTACTGAGAAAATTATGTAACATTGGTTTTACTCCTAAGCTGATCCATTTGTTTGCCAGTTATCTTCGCGACAGGCAGCAATATGTTCAACACGGATGTTATGTATCCAAACCTTACCATACCCGTTCTGGAGTCAGCCAGGGTTCGATTCTCGGCCCGATGTTGTTCGGTATTTTGGTGAACGACTTGGCCTCGGTTCCAAAATGCGCCAAGTGCTTGCTATATGCCGACGACCTAAAACTTATTTACGGTGTGCAGCAATCAACAGATTG
The DNA here is from genome assembly GCA_905404275.2 of Hedya salicella. Taxonomy (NCBI): domain Eukaryota; kingdom Metazoa; phylum Arthropoda; class Insecta; order Lepidoptera; family Tortricidae; genus Hedya; species Hedya salicella. Next base: position 33,140,010 of record FR990097.1, read on the forward strand.
TCAATCTCTTCAGAGGGATATCGATTCAGTATTCCAATGGAGTATTGATAACAGGTTACTTTTCAATGCTAGCAAGTGCTCCATAATGACTTTTAGTCGCTCTAAAACTCCCATGATCACAACATATCGGCTAGGCAATGAGCCCATAGAGCGGGTCAATTCCATGAAGGATCTTGGTGTTGTTTTCGACGCAAATCTCAATTTTCATGAGCATATGAAAGCGCTAGCGGTTGAATGCTATCGAAGATTGGGTTTTGTTATCCGTAATAGCCGTGATTTCTTCAACCCTCTAGCTATTAAGCTTGTTTACTATGGTCTAGTCAGGAGCAAACTTGAGGCTGCCTCTGTAGTATGGAACCCCCACGAGGCTTCTTACGTCTTACTGTTGGAGAAAATCCAGAAGGCGTTCCTAAGATTTTATTATAAAAAAAAATATGGATATTATCCTTTCTTGTACCCTTCTAAATTTCTCCTTGGCGCCCTGGGGATGAATTCTCTAGAAGTGAGGCGTAATATTGGGGTTTTGACTTTTGTGAGCAGGGTATTAAGGGGAGATTCGGACTGCCCCGATTTGGTGTGTCAACTTGTTCGCCTAAAGATTCCTTCCCTATCCAAATCTAAGCTGAACCTGCGACCACGTCATTGCCCCCTGCTGGCAGTGCCAACCGCGCGTACCGTGTCGCATCGTAATTCTCCGCTTATCCGCGCTCTGCTGCATCTCAACGCCATCCTCGCATCAGCACCTGAATGCGATATTTTTGCGTGTCGATGGGCGGCTGTTTGTAGAGAATGCTCGAGGTTCTGTGTGGCGATGGATACACGACATTCAACCATATGTTAATATAGCTGTAACTGCTGTAAGATAATTAAGTTAATATTATAGTATTTATTTTCTGTTATTGTTTGTAACTTTTGTACATATGTAACATATGGATTTGTTTTTCACAGTGTCTTAGTTTACTGTAATGCTGTGTTTAAATTTGAATAAATAAATAAAAATAAATAAAATTTAATATTAAAATAACATAAGTTCCGTATCATACTGTACATTGCTACATACAATAATTGCGTTTGTTAAGTTTTTTGCTGTACTAACATAAATTAGCCTAGCTACGGCCTATTCTTCAATCAACCACAGTTCGTGTTCGTCCATTTTCTTGTTCGTGCATTTCTCCGAATAATTACTGTGTTCCTATTTAGTCCGGCTTCGGCCATTTCCCGAAAACGGTAATTTCCATTTTGTTCGAATGCAGGAGATAATCTGTAAATACCCTGTTATCACATAATTAACTCCATAACCATTCACATGCTTAAGGATTGAACTCTATTTATAATTGGAATAAGAATGGTGTCAGGTTATTATAGTTAGCAAAAGCAAGTGAGTGGATGAGGCGGAAAGGATTTTTTAATGACATTATTGCTACCTCCAAACAGGATAAAATACTGTCCGGGAATAATTAGTGTTATAATAGTAATCTAGCACAGCATATTTTTCTCACGTTATTCTATTGGAGTGAAATGTAAAAATATACAGTATGTAAAGTTACGAAAGGCAAACCTTATAAACTTGTTGACGGCCATTCAAGCTCAGTACTTTTTTTGTTCTTCATCGTAGTATTTTAATAACTTTACTTAGTAAGTTCATTAATAGGAAAGTTGAAGTAACGTGTTTACAATTATCGTGGCGTGCTCTGTTTGTTTAAGAATACATAATATGTCACAGGATGATAAAAGAAGTATTAAGTACTTAACCTTTAAAAAAGTACAATTTTATAAATTTTGTCAAATATTTTAATGAAACATTATTGTTAAATACGAACAAGAAGTATGGTAATAAAACAATTTAACGGATTATATCGCGTATATTATCTCATTTTAGTTCCCGACGTTTCGGAAGCTTTCCAGCTTTCCATGGTCACGGGAGGACTGAGAAAAGATGTATTTTCCTCTGTCAAAGTTACAATTTGTGCAAACTACCCATTTTTTGAAAAAACACAAAAGTTTTATTTCAATGAGTAATAATCGCGGAAACAGAAGAAAATATTAAGAAGTATGGTATTTATTGTACCAAACTTGACTTTGCTATCAACGTTAGTTTACATACTGTATGAGTCTTGGTTAAGCAACTTGCTCATCTATCTATACTAATATTGTAAATGCGAAAGTGGCTCTGTCTGTCTGCCTGTCTGTTACCTCTTCACTTCGCTTAAACCGCTGAACCGATTTGGATGAAATTAGGTATGAAGATAGTTTGAGTACTGGGAAAGGACAAGGACAGGCTACTTTTTATCCCGGAAAAATACCCTTCTCCGCGATAAACGAATTTAAGGCGGACGAAGTCGCGGGCAGAAACTAGTACTATTATAAAGTTGTTTAAATGAAATGTCTGTACATTAAAGATATTCTCAAAAAAAATGTGACACGGACTATTTGAAGGTCACTGAATTGTTTTTTGTTTAGTTTTTTGTATGTTTGTATGCGTCGTTGTGGCTTCTCCACGCCAAATTGGTTAAAAAGACTTCAACTATTTTTGGTACACGGGTAGCTGGGTATCTATAAATGGTTAAATGATACTTTTTACTCGACTACGCTGAAGAAAAAAGATGGGTTATGACTTTTTCTCCGCGAACGAAGTTGCGCCCGCAACCTTCCTTATTAATATAAATTTATATACCCACAAACTTGACTTCATAATAAAATTAGAGTCATAGTACCATCATTTATAACAATAACATGATTTAACGTAAAGGAAAATTATAAGTAGGTATCTTATTTAATTTGCATCACGTTCAGTCTCATATTATTAAATTAGTGTATTATTATAGGCTAACATTAACTATGATTAAATGAAAACCCTAATTCTGACTCAAGTCTAAATAAGTTAAATTCCTCAGTGTATGAGTTATACAATTGACTCAGTAGATGTCATTATATAGAAGGAGTAGTAACATACATTTACTGTACTTACGTTCAACACGTACAACCATGGAGTTACTACGCACAATCCCTGTCTGGTTATATTTTATTGGCGCAATCGTCGACGGATCTGACCTTCCGAAGTTACTGGATAATAAACTATTAGTGGGAGATGACAGTGTTTACCTAACGCAGTTGTCATAGAGTGTGGTGCATCTGTCGTAGTCCCTGGCGTAGTTCAAAAATCCCAAGCCCCAAGCCAAGTGGTAACATCAGCTAATTTCGGAAAATATGCCTTCACCACCGGGCCCATAGGATCTCCGTTCTCACCTAAAATCACAGGAATTCAAGCAAAGTTCACTTACGCTGAAGTAATAGGCAAGAAAACAATGCAAGCGCTTCAAGTGGACCCATCAGACGAGGATGCGTATTGGCTGCCGCAAGGTGGGGTGATAGACGTACCAAAAGTACCGTCTTCGAACCAGCCCAAGTACGTGTTTACGGCTGACTTCAGTGGTTGCTCGTGGACGGTCACTCCGATGGCCAATGGAAAACTGCGCCTACGACATGTTGAGGGTGATAAAGAAGCTAGTCAGTTCAATGACCTGACACTACAGCAGAAAGGCGGAGCAACTACTTTTGCGATGCAATTCATGGACTACGGCTATGTAGTAGAAACGGCGCGACTGGTGAAGAGCGTCCGATCCTTGGCTTACATGCACTTCGATGGAAAGAAATAGACTCTTTATTTTCAACGACAGACATGTGCTCCTCATCCAGGAAAGTTTCTGGAGTTCATTGAAAAAAAACTGTTGTCAAAGATGACGATGCTTGATAATAATCAGAAAAAGTATCAACCAGTGACAGGTACGAAAGCTTACACAATTCCGTCCATGTAGTATACTGTACATTTATTCTGAGTGATGATTAAATTTACTAGACAGGTGAAATTCATTTTACGTTGTGAAATTATTGTCAATAATGAGTCACTTTTTGACAAATTAAAAGTATGCGTTACTTTTAATTCTTTTTTTCGACTACATTCCTTCGCACATTGTATATTTCTTCGTTAGTGTTTTTAGTTTCATGAATAGTAAGGAACTATTACATGGATAACAACAACGAACAATAATTTATCAACAATCATTATCTTCCAGGCCATTATCAGTGTGTTACGATATTTATCCATAAAACAAGTTGGGCCGAAACCGACACATCACAGATTCCTCTATCTTCGATACGGCCGTTTTTAACGTATATTTTAGTCGACTCTGCGAAGACTGAATGTATGAATAGCCCCTACTCCTCAGCAAAATGTAGGCTTAGTGGGGTTATTTTATACTGTAAGTAAGTATGTATTTAATGTTAATTTAAACTTGATAGGTATCAAGTTGAAAAACCCCTCCACGCGTTCCTGAAAAAAAGTTCTGGAATGGCAAAAAGACAGACGAACGGACAGACGGACAATAAAGTGAACCTATAAGCGTTTCGTTTTTGTTTTCTTTTTGAGGTACGGAACCTTAAAAATATTATACTCTTTATTGCTCAAAGGCGGACTGAAATAATGCTTCATGGCAACAATTTTTTAACCATCGTTCTTCCCTTCTATAATGTTATTTAAATTAAACTAGTAACATTTAATAAGGTAGTAGTAGGCATTTTACAAGCTTTTATTCAGTTTCACCTGTCCCGTTGTCTGCCTGTAATCAAATCTTGCAAGTTAAATTAAATCTATTTCCCGCTTTCCGATCGAGCTAAAATTTGACATACTAATGTAAGTTCAGTGACAATATAATAATACTAGCTTCTGCCCGCGACCTAGTCCGCCTCAAGTTCGTTTATCGCGGAGAAGAGTATTTTTCCGGGATAAAAAGTAGCCCATGTCCTTCCCGAGGACTCAAAATATCTCCATACCAAATTTCATCCAAATCGGTTCAGCGGTTTAAGCGTGAAGAGGTAACAGACAGACAGACAGACAGACACACTTTTGCACTTATAATATTAGTATGGATGATACCATTGAGCTGATCTGATTATGGAGCAGGAAGGTGGCCATATATGAACTCTGTAATAAAATAATGCAATCCTACCGACTTTGGCCTCTTTAGAATTGTGTCTGTGAGTCTACTCGGTGAGTAGTTGATGGATGTTCAAAGAAAAGTACAGTCGGCAATAAAAGCTTGTAACAAAAATGAAATTTTTGACAGAAACTTATTCAATCTTCAGTTTCATAGTTTTTGGGTTTCAATAATGTTGTTTAAATTAACTTCGTAACTTTTAATTAGGTAATTAAATCTCAATATGCAGAATTATACATTTAATTTCACCGAGTTTCAATCTTAAGTTTCATAGTTTCTGAGATTTTTTTTATATACGTTAGAATTTAGATAAAGGTACTTTGGTGTGGCTTAGTATGCGTTTTCCTCTTATTTGAACGTACGGGACTCTAAACCAAAAAAAATCTCATGTTTTCATTTTTCTGGCTTAGGTAAATAAAAACAAAGCCAGGAGCGATGGAATTCCGTTCCGACACAATATTTTATGTAGGTGCGGAAGTCGCATGATTTAATTTCAGGTTTTATGGGTACAATAAAATTTCGCCTCATAAAATGTCGCGAGTATCAGGGCGTAATCCCACCGCTGCAAACAGCGAATTTAAATCACTCTTCCTTCACGAGAATAATACAGATAGTCCACTTTGGGTTTTGGCAGCTCAATGGAATCGCACGGGCGTTTAAAACGCGCGATTCGTACTAATAAGTATAAGTGCCTCGTATAAAACAACATAAGTGCAGTAGTTACGTGATAATAAGTTTCAGTAAAAAAAATCATTTTTGTGGCAAGCTTTTATTGCCGACTGTACTTTTCTTTCAACATCCATCAACGACTCACCGAGACGATTTTAAAGAGCCGAAACGCGGTAGGATTGAGTTATTTCATTACAGAGTTCTTATGACCACCTTCCTGCTCCGTCATCAGATCAGCTCGATGGTATCATATTAATACATTGTCACCAAACTTACATAATTATGCCAAATTTTAGCTCAATGGGAAGTAACTCAAATTTAACCTGCAACATTCCACCCGAACAAACATATTTATTACATACATACTAGGGCATGAGATATCCGTGTTACACCCCCGAACGGACGTCCGTGCTCTTTATACCGCCGAGTTTAAGAACCCGAACGGAACGAACCCGGCGGATCGTTTACCCGCATAAACATTCTACACGACTACACGTACTACACGACTACATGAACTACACACAGCAACGGACCTTAATTACACGCGTCTCTTACCGACGCTGACGGATCGGGGCACAGCGTACGGGCCATTTTTATTATTAATAAGGTCTCGTACGTTTTGAATGATATCGAAATTGTTTGAAAATTTAATTTGTTTAAATAGAATTCATAGAAGTGTATATATCATATTATTTATTTTTGTATCTTAATGTTTCTGTATATACAAAGATTTGAGTATCCAACAAACTCACATATTCAATAATTTAACTTTTAATCAAAAGAGATTGGATAAGGCCGTAATAAAATTTCTTAATAGCACGAACGAAAATAATAACCGTTTCTCTCAATATATTAATTTGTCCAACATATTCAGTACTTTTACCGAGAATGTTGAAAATCTATTTTCGGAACTTACTAGGTGAGAAAATATACTAGCATTTAACCGCACTAATTCTATGCACCATTTACTATTAACAATTAATGAGCTTAGTAATATGATAAGTAAGATAAAGACACTTTACGGTCCTGACTCGACACTAGACCTAGACATTAGATACTATTATGATATGATTAATTTAGGATCTTATTTTATTGATCATAAAATCGTTATCGCACTTCAATTTCCTATCTTGTTTCCACAAAATTACAATCTTTTTAAACTATGGCCTGTTCCCAATAAATATTTCCAAATTATTATACCACCTTTTCCCTTTTTGGCAACCAATTCCAAGGAATTTGTGTACATGGAGGCTGAATGCCCGAAGGTCGATGCATGGCATATCTGCAAACAGAAAACTATCCATCAAATTCGGACTCATCGAGACTGTGTCACTCGCCTCATACAGGAACAGGAAATCAATGAACTCTGTCGCCCCACGCCTGTCACGCTTAGCAAAGAAGCCCTCTTGGAGCTGGACAGTAAACACTACATCATCTCATTTCCGATTGAAACTAAAGTGCAAATATCGTGCAAACAAGAAGAACATCGCTCTCTAAAAGGAAGCTTTTTGGCTACAATTCCAAGAAATTGCAAGATACGAACACCCGAACTCACTATCATAAACATGGATGACAAACTTCGCGGGTATGCTGTCGAAATCATAACGCCACCTAAATCAGATGTTTTACCAATTACGTCGAAACACTCCCTTCGTTATAATCTGACTACAATCAACTTGAACACATTACACAATATTCAACATCAAGTACTTATGGAACAACCAGACTGAACTGCTTACAAAGATGACTCAACTCTATATCACACAACCATACCTACTTATAGCATTATTTTATCAGGCGCAGGTGCGCTGATGATTCTGTACTGCTATTACAAACGTCGAGCGAGCGCTTCGAATCAAACTGAAATCGAACTAACGGGAATGCCCAGTACGAATAGAGGTACTGAAACATTAGAAGAACGCCGAGCCGCGACATTTGCATTAGACATTGGCAAATAGTCGCTCGTCTAGGAGGGGAGGTGATACGCTATACGCCCACGAAAGTGCTGATGGAAATTTATCGACAATTACGCCATGCGGTTGCCACACGGTGACGATGTGACTCACTGAGTCACCCGATTTTCCCGATAAATCGATTGCCGGGCTCCCACGAAAGTGCTGAGTGAACACTATCGACTTTGGTTCAGTTAAAAGTGTCGCGAGTGTCTTATGTTTTTCATCGCGGTAGCGTAAGGTTGCCTGGTCGATCTTGATCAATAATTTAAGTTACTTATAATTAACCTCACTGTATCTGCACTTGTGTAAAAGACATTAAATTCACTTCGAAAATCAAGTGGTTGTGCTTTCATTAAGTCACCCGACGCCCCATCTCGTTTCTAACTCGATAATATCCATTTAAATTGATATAATTCAAGGATTCAAAAACGGAACCCTTATAGTTTCTTCATGTCCGTCCGTCCGTTTGTCTGTCCGTCCGTACATCCGTCCGTATGACACAGGCATTTGACTTAAATAAAATAAAAAATAAAAATCGTTTATTTCAGACCACAAAGATCCATATTTGTGTTAGTTAGCGAAATCTTATTGACTATGTTAGTTACTGAAAATCTACATTATGTACATTGAAGAAATACATTGATAGAGTATAGGTGTCATATATAAGCTGCTACTTAGTTTGATAATTAAATAACAAAAAAATATTTCTAAGAGGCTCCACATATAACGTAATCGAAACGGAAAAAAAATCGCAAATATCAATCATCATCATAATTTCAGCCATAGGACGTCTACTGCTGAACACAAGCCTCTTCAATAGATTTACACATAGGTCGGATAGAAGTGAGCCGCATCCAGCGAGTGCCCTACTAACCAGGTCGTCCGACCACCTTGCCTTGCCTCGAACGAAGTTGTCAACGAATACTTATATCTATGACAAAAAATCCATTTAGGAACGTCCAACTTTGAAATAGAGATCTATCTTTATTTAGTAAGCCTTATGTCCAAAAAATACGAATATAAAATAAAAATATAAAGCTTAATAAATATTTTCAACGAAAAATGTTTCCAACATAATAGGACTATATATTATTGAGTTATTGCCGAAAAACTGCGCTTCTCAGCAAAAGGATGTAAGTGCCGTGGAGATACGCTCTTTTACTTGTGCACTTTTTCATATCGCAATTTTTCTCATCTGTAGAGCATTTATTTGTATGAACGGTTGCGGAACCCTACAATGAGCATGATCCGCAATGCTCTTGGCCAGCAATTTTGCAATGATCAGCGTAGTTTATTGTGAATTCGTGAATACTGAAGGTAGCATTTGGATCTACGTAGTCGCGGCCCGGCAGCCACCTACGTGGTCCGTGGACCGAGCGGCGCGGCTGGGGGCGGGGCCAGTGCGTGACCTCGGCAGCACTGCCAAGCCGCTCCGGAGGCAGTATAGTCGCGGTGGCTTCCTGAACTTCTGTTCCTCTATATTTAAGTGCGGTTTTATCGGAATCTGATAGCTGCCTCTATCAACTCTGAATGTATATATTCAATCAATTTTATTCCTCCTTGATAAAAGTAAGAGCAACATTATTTCATCATCCTGCATTGCCTACGAACCTGAGGTCCTGGGTTCAAATCCCGGTAAGGGCAAATATTTGTGTGATAAGCATTAATATTTGTTCCTGAGTCTTGGATGTTTTCTATGTATATAAGTAATATATCTATTAAATATATCGTCGTCTAATACCCATAACACAAGCCTTCTTGACCTTACCATAGGGCTAGTTCGATTTGTGTAAAATTGTCCCGTAATATTTATTTATTATCCTCTATCAGCCTCTTCACGAGTTCTCGCTTGCGTTTACTTACATTTTCAGACATAATTAATCCATGATCGTGTATCATGCATTAATTATGTCCGGAATGCAGAACTGTTTGCACTGGACTTTGCGCGTGGCAGTCGCTGCCCGGGTCGCAGTCGCTGCTTCGGTACTGCTGAAATCTTGTGGCGGCGCCGCACAGCAGTGGCAATGGGTCGCGGCTGCCGGGCCTCGACTGCCTGGATCCGAATTCTAGCTTAACCCCAGAGCATAAATTATATTTACTTACACTTTATTTCAATAAAGATATTATTCATGTGCAATTAATATGGGTGGCTTTGTTTATTTTTTATACTATTTCGGACATTAATTTCGTGTTTAAATCGAAAACAATTTTTATTGCATATAGTTATCTAGGCTTTATTACTTACAATCGGACCACTGTGTGTATTTAACATCACTGAATAAATGGCAAGTAAATAGTTTCAAAGTTAAGTTTAAACGTTGTTTCTTTGAGATAATGTAAAAATTCTAAGAAACAACGGATGTAATTGTGCCCTTATCAGTTAAACGTTGTGCTTTGTTTGTTTGTCGGCGAAAGCGAAAGCGAAAACGGGTCCATGAGCTATTGCTTACAAAAAATACGGAACAATAGCTGTTGGTAGAAATAATAAAATGACTTATTTAAAAAATACTTCGTATTAGTTTTCAGTTTGCCACTCAGGTGGTCAGTAAGATATAAGCAAATTGTTTTTGTTGTTTACATTCAATGTAAATTTAAGATAAATTAACAATAAAAGATATCAATTAAAGACCAGTTCAAGACAATCTCTCATTATACTTTTATTAACTATTTCGTTATATTATCTGAGTATTAAATTCGCAATTTACTTATCTATTATTTCTGCCAATACAAATTTGTGTCTACAGACCAAACAAGTGCTCGTTTACCTGAGATTGCGAGGCACGTTTGTCAATAAATACTTTTGATATTGAATCACTTTGGTATGATTAATAAATGGGATATGATTATACAAATTGTAAATGTATATTTATGCTTTAAATATTAAATTATACTTTTTAAATATAGCAACACATGTATTTCAACAAAATTTAAAACAATAAAACAACTAGCGGTCACATCTCTATGTAAAGGCAAACGCCGACTTGCGCATCGAAAACATTATTAATTAACTAGAATAAAGCCAGGGCTTGACATCAATTAAATTTGTTTAATTATATCCCTTTTTGCTCATATATATTAGTTAGCAATAATAAAAGTTATATATATTATAAATGCTTATGTCGAGTATGGCCAATTTGACTTTAATGGTACTTTTCGTTGTCTGTCAGTGTGAATAGCCGCAAAACACATGAAAAGGTTAAGTCAGTAAAATACCGATATCTCGTTCTGCAAAGACGATTATGTTTGAAATTATTATCTATGTTTTTGCGTCGGAAACAAATTTTCATGTCAACGAGCACATAAGTAAAAAATTATGTTCTTTAATATTTTATCTTGTGAGAGTAAACATAACTATGAAAAACTTTCTAACTCATATATAATCAAAAAATCTGCAAAAAAAAGCCGAGACATGGTCTTTAACTATAGGCCTCTTAAGAAAGCTCAGAGTCACTCAGCAAGCTATGGGCTATGCTCAAGATACCTTTAAGAAATTAGGAGATTCATAGACGAACCAAAGTCTTCGACTTAGCAAACAGGGTAAGCAAACTGAAGTGGCAATCGGCAGGGCTCATAGTCCCAAAAACCGATGGCCGTTAGGGTAGAAGGTTCTCGAATAGAGACCACGTACCGGCAAGCACCCACGCTACGCTGTCCACCCGCAAAGTGGTCGTACGACCTGATTAGGGTTGCAGGGCCTCGCTGGATGCGGGTCGGCGCAAAATATAACGCTTGTGTGAAATATACCTACCTGCATTAGACGAATGATTATGTTGAATCAGTTCCTAGGTTGTTATTTTATGAAATGAACTTTCTGTGTTCATATACTTTATGTGGTTATATCTAAAAGGGTAGGTAAGTAAACATGTTTTACATTGTATTGTATAAGTATCAAAAAATCATTTGACCAATTCATTCCTTAGGTATGTAAAAAAAATTAACGTAATTTTCTTGTAAATATAAATAAATATAAATTAACCTTGTGATAATGAAAACTAAATCCTATAAAAAACATCACATGTAAAAAAACATCAAAAATAAATGTTACGAAATTGCGAGTCTCGCAACCTTTTCTAGCGCCAAAACTTTGTGAGATGAAATAAAACCAAGTCGGATAATTTATTCATAACCTATCCATTGGAGCAGCCAACAACTTTGTCATCATAAATTTTCACCGAATTAGTCAAGTAACCACGTTATGGTGACCGTTATATCCACAGTGACCGTATCAATATAACACATCTCTATCTTTGAAATAAAACAATTTGACGGATTATATCGCGTATATTATCTCATTTTAGTTCCCGACGTTTCGGAAGCTTACCATGGTCACGGGTGGACTGAGAAATGATATATTTTCCTCTGTCAAAGTTACAATTTATGCAAAAATGGGTATTCTTGAAAAAAGAAGTAAAGGTGTACATACATGCCCGATGGGCCTAAGCTGTTAAGACAGTTACACATGTGCCAGAAGGGCTTAATTGTTTTATTTTAATAATTTACCAAGCAGCATTTCACAAATGAGGCGTACTGAGGAGAAAAGAAACGCTGCAAAGAAAAACTCCCAGGCTACCTCAATACTAATTATAATATTTTAAAAACAGAGACTATTAAACTACTTTTTAAACAGATAAGATATTTTACACCGTTCGGACAATTAAGGTTTTGCAGTCCTGTGTCTCGCTTGTTCCTTGATGAGATGTATTACAGGATCCCAAGCTGGTGGTAGCGACAATCCATCTTCTCTATTGGAATTAGGATGCTTTTTTAACCGACTTCCAAAAAAGGAGGAGGTTATATGTTCGATAGATTGTATTTTTTTTTATGTATGTTCACCGATTACTCCGCCAATTGTGGACCGATTTTAAAAATTCTTCTTTTATTTGAAAGGATATACTTCCGAGGTAGTCCCATTGCCACCAAGTTGGGATCTTATGATGGGATCCCAGGGAAATCGAGGGCAATCCTCAAATTTTAAAGGTACTTATAACATTTTTCATATATTTTCTTAAGCTATTTAAGTATTTGCATATGGTAGTCTGAGCTGATGACGGAAGGTACAACTCCTTAATAGTTAAGAGTTAGAGGATAATTCTTAAAATAAAAATATCTATTATACGTAGATACGTTAAGACTGTTACTCATATTATTTTTAGTGTGTCCCTGAAGTAGTCTCCTTATCAGCAAGTCAGGAGGATGGAATACCGGGGAAATCGAGAGAAACCCTCAAATATTATAGGCACTAACAATGTTTTGCATATATTTTTCTAAAGTTATCAGTTCTTTTCCTCTGGTTGTCATCATTTCATGCTGAGCTGATGATGGAAGGTACAATGAACTAACCAACTTTTACATTTCTTACTTCCAAAGAATCGAGATGCGTGCAAAGTGCCTCCTCAATCTTCCCAGTCTGGGCTGTATAAAATACTTTATATCGCTACTAAAATCCATCACTAAAAAGCAAAAAATAAAAATTTATAAATAAAAAAAAACCGACTTCAAAATAAACTAACTAACTAAAGGCTTGCTGCCGCGGTTCTTCATAGTAATAAATGAATGGTTTGGCACCGACTTCAAAAAGTGATTCAAATGTGATCCGTACCGTACATAAAAGATTATTTATGGCTTTTTAGTTTATTTTGAGGTCGGTTCTTTTTTTTATAAATTTTTATGATCTCAATATGAATGCTACGCGAGGCATTCTTGGAAAATATATTTTTTCTTTGGCAAGGATAGACGGTTTATCAAACTTAATTGAGTGGTTTGGTTTGTCAATGACATGTTCACAGACTGCAGACCTATTACACCGACGGTGCTTGACATCTGCTATGTGCTCCTTCACCCGGGTTGATACACTGCGTTTCGTTTGACCAATGTATGAAAGACCACTCTCACAGTCCAGCTTATAAATGCCTGCACTCTGCAAAGGGGTGCTACTCTTCACGGGTCTAAGGTATTGAGACACCTTCTTCAACGGCTTGAAATATGTTTTTATAGAAGCACGCTTCAAGATGTTTCTGATCTTGTCTGTAACCTCTTTCACATATGGTAATACGGCAGGTTTACTCTCGACTGTTGGTTTCTTCATACTAGGTTTTTGCTTGGAACGTGGTATCTGGAACTCGGTGGCTCGAAGCGCACGTTTGACATTCTGCAACTCAGCAGTCAGATGTCGATCGTCGCAGATACCCCTGGCTCTCTGAAAAAAGACTGTAGCAAGTTGACAGGGATGGTGGTGAGATTTGTCATTCAAATACCTATCTGTATGCGTAGGTTTCCTATATACAGTTTGACCTATGTCATTTTTAGGACCTCTAATTACTAGCACATCTAAGAATGCAAGTGCATGGAGTTCAGATGGTCTAAGATAGCTGAAACACTAGACCTAGGTAAAATAGTAAAGGTATCATCTACGTATCTTTTAAAGATCCTCGGCTTGACAGGTGCCAATGAAAGCACTCTCTCCTCGAAGTCTTCCATGAAAATATCGGCGACGATAGGAGACACCGGAGACCCCATTGCCACACCATCAACTTGCCCGTAGAATTCACCATTCCATAGCATATAGCCAGATGTAAGGCAGGTTGTAATAACTCAGCGTATTCTATTTCCATCTGTTGTTCACTCAATCTTCTTTTCACAATTTCGATACATTCTTGAACTGGTAGGCATGTGAAGAAAATATTACATCTTTATCTTTTTAACCCCTCGTACGCGATGTCAAAAATTTGCCAATCAAATTGAAACTAAATGACATTTTAACATCTATACTATTATAAAATTATAAAAATGAAATGTTTGTACATGTCGTTGTGGCTTAATCACGCTAAATCGGCTAAACGGAGTTCTTCAGAAAACTACTATCGGTAATCGGGTAAATTTAATGAAAATATTCAGTGCTTCTAAAATTTGAGACGAAAAACTAATCAGAATTATAAATATCTTTTCTGTTTCTTAGAAATACACTCAAATATCCATTTTTGAGGGCTTACTCCGAATCTCGATTTTCAAAGTTCGTAACGTGCCATCCCTCTCGCTCTCAAGTTAAACTGTATTTCAGTGATCGGGATGGCGCTATTCAAATTTCGAGTTTCCGAGTGCCTACTCTGACTTTTTTTACCCAAAACACGAAAGGGCGTATTAAGTAATCAGTAAATCGATAAAAAAAACCTGACACTTCTAGAAAAAGGCTGATCATTTTCAAAAGGCTGATCAGATTTTCTTGAACCTAGTTAGAGAATACTCTCGATTAAAAGTCGCCTTTCAGACAGATAAACGAACAAAGTATGCCCATTCATTCACGCGCTACATTGTCACAGAAAAAGAAAGTCAAACTAATAACACCCCTTTTTTATTTTATGTGAAACATAAGTTTTGTGTTTCTGTGTTTTTAATGTTGGAAAATTAACACCACATCATTATCCATTGTATTAAATCATAAACGTGACAGGTTACAATTGACAACGACAATTCGACGTACATTACTGGGTCGCCGAGTAAGTTTATGCCTGGTATCATGATGGAGAAGTAATGTATGAAGTAATGCGGCTTAAATTTATCCATCTACTTTAAGCCCCGTCTTATCTTATCTTATCTCTCTTACCCCCGTACCAACTTTTTATTTTTAAAGGACCAACCTTCAATAATGCAAAATTAAACACGAGTCAACACCATACTTGTCTCACAATTTACTTTAAGCTTCAGACTAATTATGTCTGCCTAACTAAAACTAGACGTTGGATTTCATATGACTTCGGGGCATCGTATTAAAATCCAAATTTCTGAAACAATGGCTGACATGTTCGTAAGCAGGCCTCAACCCTTTATCTAGGGGTCGTTTAATTTAAAACTTTGCATGAGGGACTAATCTTGTGCGCGTCAAGGGACCCCTGTCGCCCTTCCAGGGTCGCTGCATGGATAATGACCACGTTTCACAATTACAATTTCACACATCCATGTCCTAACCGACTAGAACACCAAGACCCCTGAGCTTTCGAGAGTTTGAAGGTCAATATTCAAAACAAGAGGCCTTTCGAGGGCGGTCATTGTGCAATTTTAAAAGGTCCACGGGTCAGCATTACTTATTGTCTTCACAGCCAGATTAACGATGGTGTTTATCCCAAAGGCCGGCTAAATGAACTGGAAGACAATAGCTTTACAACGCTTTAATTTTGAAAAGGTGCTCCGTAAATTATACGTGTAATTATCTGAGCAAACTCGAGGTAAATACAAAAGATCGTCATAAAAAAGGATTTTTCTGACGATACTTTTAGCGAAAAATAGATTCGGAGCGAGCTTTCAATTTTATTTCAACCTTTTTTTTAATAGTGTTTAGCAAAGTGGATAATAGGCAACACGTTTCCAAAAACAAGAGCAAGTTTATGAACCGAGAGTCCAGGTCGTTATTTTCCACACTTGATTTAAAATCCCCTTTGGTGAAATAGACCGCAGTTGCTGAACTAATAGAAAAAGGCAGATACGTCGAGATGAAATAAAATTTATTACATTACATAAGCCTCGGGGGAACTAATAGTTGTTTCCGAGGAAAAATAGTGGTTATCAGTGGGAGCAGTTTAACAAGGCTTCGGATATTTCTGGACGATGAAAAGACTCGTGATATTATGAAATATAGCCAGAGCATCCATTGCCATTTAATAACCTTTAAAAATAGATATTAATTATGCCATAAAGAAACGCAGAACATATGTGTATTTTTAACGCTATTGATGTCCGTTATTAAGTATGTTAGCACCATCTTTTTGTATGAGTAAATTAATTATTGTCGCTATAGTAATTCGGGTATTGCGTCTCGTTTGCTATACTGCCAGCTCATAGTCAGCTGCGTTAACGCACTTTATAGTGACGGCGGTTTACTAATATACTGTAGTAAAGTTTTTGACATATTTTTGTGTTGCATAATGTTACTTGGCAGACTGTTTTGGCAGAATTGCCTTTAGCACAGTTTCCTTCGGCATTAATCACTTCGCAGTTTTTTTCTTTTCCAGAATCGTACTTTGGCATGCAATTCGTACATACTGTAATAGAAGTCTGCTGTGGGATTATTAGGTACAGACAGCGTCAAATAGTCTGTAGCATCTAAAGCGCCAAATATAGCGTCACATAACTTTATGCCCGTAAGGTAGATGTGCTGTGATATTTTTGGCACTTTGGATGCTACAGAGTATATGACGCTGACTGTACATAAAATTATGTTAAATGACAGCCGTCAATGAAATTCTTCTGCTGAATAATATGCTGCGAAACGTAAAGTATGTATCGTGATAGTTATGCCAAGTATAGTTTATGCAAATTTATCATTCGATTGAACATTTTTCTGCCATACATGTTATGTGATGTGTATTTCGGAGGGATAATATTATGCCAAACCCCAGTGACCCAGTAATGGCACTTTCGGCTATCGCGCAAAAAACCTCTACACAATGAACTAATACTTTGTACACAATGATTTGTACACAACAGACCAACCACCAAATAAGCCTGGGAAACATTTAGGAAAATGCCTATTAACAGTTTCAGTGTTCAGTGTCAATGCAGTGTCACACAAACGCAATGTGTGCATGAGTTGTATCTATTGAGACATTCCTTATAGTAAATTATATAATCTACGTGTTAATAAACGTGTATTCTACGGGATTCAATTTTCCGTTAAGTTCAGACTGAAAAAAGTTCAGTGTAACGGCTAACTTGTAAGCAGCGCATCCCTCGCAACCTGTCACTTGAACCTTAGTTAACTTAGCCAAAGTTTACGTTTCCAGCCCGGTCAAGGAAAGGAGTAATAAGCTACAGCAACGTTTAATTATTTAAACATCTTTACAGTACTCTAAAATTAATGTTTAAATCTGGTATGTGGGTAGATTCAGTATGAGGCGGCGCGCCTGCATACCGCGTAAAAACAATCTAACTTACTTACTCTTCATTTCGATTGGTCGTGTTTGCGTTGTCTTCTAACGGCTCCCTCTAAGTATATAGATTTAACAAAGTCATTAGAAATTAGCGCTCGTATAGATAATATATTTTGGTTTCAACACGATAATAATCTAGAAACCGTATCTTCTCTAATAATTAAATAAATAACAGGGACAATCTTACACAAATCGACCTAGTCCCAAACTAAGCAAAGCTTGTACTATGGGTACTAGGCGACGATTACATAATATATAGATCAATTATAATACTTAAATACATAGAAAACATCCAAGACCCAAGAACAAACATTCACGCTCATCACACAATTACTTGCCCCGGCCGGGATTCGAACCCGGGACCGCCAGCTTCGTAGGCCGTTGTACAACCCACTGAGCCAAACGTGTCGTCAAAATGAATCACTCTCTTGCATATATTTATCCAGATAAAGTTGACTCGATATTTTGTTGTTGCACAAAACAAGATAGAATCAATACCTACATCCCTCTTACAACATTATTATTTTTAACCGACTTCCAAAAAATGAGGTTTTTTTTAATGTTTGTTCACCGAGTACTCCGCCAATTGTGAAATGCGAATTGATGAAATGCGAACTGAAGAATTTTACAATTTGAAGGAGTTATTAAAGAACAAAAATTGGTTAAACAATACAGAAAATGAGAGAGTGCAATGGAAACTCCTTAGAGAGATAAAAGTGAATAAGGAGCAATATGATAGGCTTGAATATAAATATGACTTTAACCAAACTTCAAAAACGATTGTGGTTCTCAGATGTGCCAGGCGCACAAACACTCAGAGGTTTCTCAGAGAGTTTCAACTCGTGAATGGCTATAATGGACCACTTCCCATCAGCTACGACAAGTACAAAGACCTTGTAGGCATGTGTGATAGAGGTATTATTCCTGAAAAATATCATAAATTCTACAAGGCCAATCCCACATTTAGAAAAGGCTACAAAGAAAAAAAATATTGTGTCTAAAAAAAAGAATGTACCAAAGAAAAATAATGTGCCTGTCGATACAGAAACAGATACTGACACAAATGGTGAGAGTGAGTAATTTTTATGTCTAGTCTTTGAAAGGGAGTTAATATTTTTCTAGAAGATTTTTCTTTTTTTCTTTTTTCTGTTCTCTAGTTATTGTCAAAATACGGTTCCTAATTTTCAAATTGTTATTTTTGTTATAGGGCTAAAACGTTATGATAATGACACAAAAATGTGATAATGATTGATAGTGAATTTATAGTATTGTTTAAGATCTTCATTTAGTAGTTACTATAATTCGATACTGAATAGAGTGTGATAGTGTAACATTCAAATATTCTTTTAGTTTACGTTTATATACTCGAAGTGAGTTTTATTTTGTAAAGATTTTAATTTATTGTTAACTTTGAGAAGCATAGTTTGTGTTTGTTAACTTTGTACGTACATATGTTTAAGTTTTCATGTTAAATAGATGAAGCGATTTGGAATGTTGACTTTTATAGTTAAAACTACTTTTCTAATTGTTTTTAGTTACTTTTGATGTTTTCTATATGCCATTTAAATAAATAAAGGGTATTTTAACAAAACCAACTGTTTTCTTCAAATATAGTTTTTATTTCGTAACTTTAATATAAACGAATAAGAACAATATGCCATCATAAAATTTTGCTAAACGTAAACACGTATAAATATTACATTAGCTACAGAAATAATAATACAATGTATAGTTATTAGTAACACATCCAACAAGCGAAAGTGACCTATGTCCAGAAAAAACAGTCGAATGTGGCACTTCAGACAAACGACAGTGATCCGTGTTCAGATAAAACAGTCGTAAGTGGCAATTCCGACAAACGGCAGTGACACGTGCCCAGGCAAAAAAGTCAGAAGTGGTACTTCCTACAGATAATATTTATCAGGGTCCGGTTAAAAACGTATTAACTGTCATTTCGGCTACTTCTACTGTTCTTTTTAAATATCTGTTTATACATATTTTAAGAACAAGAGATAATAATAATTCGAAAAATCGACAAAGTTATGCACAAAACTTCATTGCCAAAACTTTGATTGCCTCTCCTGTAAAGTAGCCATTTTGCAGATCCGACTCTTTTAATTGGGACCGTCGATATACGCCCGAGGTGGTCCTATTGCCAACAAGTTGAGATCTGATGATGCTGGGATCCCAGGGAAATCGAGGGCAACCCTTAAATTTTATAGGCACTTATAACGTATATTTTCATATATTTTCTTAAGCTATTTAAGTATTCGCATATGGTAGTCATCGTCTCATCATGCTGAGCTGGTGACGGAAGGTATAACTCCTTAATAGTTACGAGTTAGAGGATAATTCTTAAAAAAAACATCTATTATAGGTAAATACGTTAAGACTGTTAGTCATATTCTTTTTAGTGTGTCCCTGAAGTAGTCTCCTTATCACCAAGTCAGGATTAGATGACGGAATACCAGGGAAATCGAGAGAAACCCTCAAACAGGCACTAACCATGCTTTGTATATATTTTTCTAAAGTTATCAGTTGTTTTCCTCTGGTTGTCATCATTTGATTGATGTTGGAAGGTACAATGAACTTTTACATTTCTTACTTCCAAAGACTCGAGATGCGTGCAAAGTTCTCAATCTTCCCATTCTGGGCTCTAAAAAATACTTTATATCACTACTAAAATCCATCACTAAAAAGAAAAAAATAGAAAGTTTTAAATAAAAAAAACAGACTTCAAAATAAACTAAAAAGCCATAAATAATCTTTTATGTACGGTACGGATCACACTTGAATCACCTTTTGAAATCGGTGCCAAACCTGAAATAAATAAAGTTCTTTATTTAACAAAAATACGAATTACTATGACTTAATATATATGTAGGTAGATAATAACTAAAGGCTCGCGGCCGCGGTTCTTAATAGTAATAAATGAATGGTTTGGCACCTACTTCAAAAGGTGATTCAAATGTGATCCGTACCGTACATAAAGGAATATTTATAGCTTTTTAGTTTATTTTGAAGTCGGTTCTTTTTTTTTTATTAACATTTACGATTTGCCAAGCGACATGTCCCACAAAATTGAGGTTAATATAAATACGTATATTACAATAGGCGACATGGCCGATGTGAAGGTTGCCTTTCAAGGTTTTGACATAGGTACGGACCAGTAGTCAGATCACCTTCCGATTCCTGTCACCAACAATGCCTTTCGAGATCTTTAAAGTTCCTGACATTTATAGTTTGCTATATTACTAGTCAATGATACGTTCACGAGCGATAGGGAGAATAGTAGCAACGAATTACATACAGTAGACAGATGGCGTAGCTACCGAACAGCTAGAAGGTGCTGTGCACCAAGGCCCTGAAGATACTGACCAACAAACATCAAACTGACATGGAGCCCCAATCTTTTCTTTTACACTGAGGTCCTTGGTAAGTTAGCTACGCCATTAAGAGTAAATATATAACTTGCCGTGACTACGATTGATTTTTTGCACATTGCACTGAATCGAATTACTAATTTAGTTGTTGTCTAAAGATATTGCATCACGTGTAAATTAATCCCAATAATTACATCTCCAGTCGTATTTACCTCGCATACATCGTCATCTAAGCAGGTATTTAAACTGACACAAAACACGTTTTGTTCCACGAAATGTAAGTTAATTATAATTACGCCACGGGCCGTAAATCAGGGCACTCGCGGCCCTTCTGTCATGATTCTGTCACGCCGACAAAAGGTAAGTGTTACACAAAAGCTATTCAATGCCGCGATGCGAATTTTCGCGACAGGGGTGGCGCCGCGTTTCGTTTTATTTATTAAGCGGAGGAAATTGTGGAATGCTCAAATTTATCATGTTACAGGTACAAAGGGCGTGTTAATTGTGTCTATCTCGTATTTATAATATTTGTTTTAAAATGTTACTATAAGAAGTCAATACCTATTGGCAACCTGACTCTAGCACCAAAAAATACAGAAATTATGTTACAAGCAGGGTGTCTTGATGCATGTCTTAGTAAGTAATGAAAATGTCCAGTTTCAAGTGACCTATCAGATTTCTTGTAACTTATTCGCATAGACAGAATTCATCATCAATCGCACGTACTTTGGTATAATGAGTTTCTAAAATGTACACCTACTTTATTATAACGGAGTCAACCATTCTAGAGCAACTAAGTAAAAAAATAGCTCGATTCGAGCCAATGACCCGAAAAATACAGGAAAATTTACTAGCGAGCATTTAGTTGTAAGATGGCAATATACTAAGTACCAGCCCTCGGGTAAATCGAGCGTAGAGATGGTATCGAGCGCGCCGGCTTGGGGTCATTAAAATGAAATTTGCTTTCATGCTAACCGGAATATCGTGGCAGATATGAGCTCAGGCGTGACGTGAAATGACACTGTTGATAGTGTGGGTGCTTAGGGGTTTATACCTAGCTTGGATATTACGGCTGCTCGCATATGTATTCGGAATCTTTTATTTTGATTTGTTACGTAATTTCATATCCATTTCAACGAAAAATATGCTATGTCTAACGATATTTATATTGTTTAGTTGGATATAGTTTTACATGACCATACATGACTTGCAACTCAGGAATTTGTTCACCATTGGATGGATACTCGTTTAATAGCAATTAGTATGGAACATTTTTCATCGTCCCGCAGAAATTTTGAACTTTTGATTGTCATTTCTGACTTTAATAACAGTCTTATTGTAGTTAATCTTTTAGCTTTTAGGATTTGGTTGCTAGGATTATTAAAGATTCGGACAAAGTCGTTGGGGAACTTTAATTTCGATATGATATCGAATCCAACGACACATAATTGTAGGTACTCATAGTTGAACGTACTTTTTCATGGTCAAACTTAACATTTTCGACCTAGTGAGAGCGTAAGCGTCGAACTTTTGACTATCATTTTTGACTTTCATACCAT
This sequence comes from Hedya salicella, assembly GCA_905404275.2. Classification (NCBI taxonomy): domain Eukaryota; kingdom Metazoa; phylum Arthropoda; class Insecta; order Lepidoptera; family Tortricidae; genus Hedya; species Hedya salicella. Next base: position 33,162,490 of record FR990097.1, read on the forward strand.
TCTAATTTTAATAGAATAATTAAAGGATGGTGACAAAGGTACCGGGGATTTTTTTTTTAATATATTACCGTGATTCCACTCCATAATGGATTATTTGGTCAGTTTGATTCTTTAGGATAATGTATCTTATTATTTTTATTCCCGCTTGTATTCCATTTTGATGAGCGGGTAACTAAGAGAGCCGGTGGTTTAAGGTATGTATACCAAAGGGATATATCTGTCATCATGTCAGCCGTAGGACGTCCACTGCTTGACACAGGCCTCCTCAATTGATTTCCACATGGGCCGGATAGAGGCGACCCACATCCAGCGAGCCCTCGCAACCCTAATCAGGTCGTCAGACCACCTTGTGGGTGGCCTTCCCACGCTACGCTTGCCGTTCCAGTTAGGCAGGTCCAACTTCGAGAAAGAGATCAATCGACGGATCCAACTCATACCTGTCAACCACTCTATAAATATATATTTACTTACAGGTACATCTTAGTCGGTGTTGCATCTGCAAAAGGTAACTAAAGGAGCATTAGAGATTGCATAACAAATGAAAAATGAATGACTGCAGTTAAGTTTAAAGCCGACAACGCTCTTGTGACTCCTCTGGTATTGCAAGTGTCTATAGGTGACGGTGATCGCTTACCATTAGGCGATAGTGTGCTTGTTTGCTCCCTATACCATAAAAAGTACCGATTTCCACTAAGTCTGTTTCCACTAGATACATATTTAGTGTATTTGTAAATAATAATAATGTAAAAAAGTTTGTTTTATCGTCATAAATAAAACTATAACGACTAATATTTATTGCAAAAGTATTAAGATCCTCCAGCTAAATAAAAAATGCTTAGAGTATAATGTGCAACAAATAACATAGCTCACTCTTTTTACTTTCTAACCATAACTCGCCCTACATCCACCAAGATTGAACATACAAACAAAAAAAATGTTACAACACTTCGCTTTTACTTCGGTGATTACATGAATTTAACGAAGCTACATTATGCAGCAGGTAATTGGAGGGTCAAATTAAATAGGAAACTTCCTCTTTTAATTATTCAAGGTATTTTAGTCTTCGTTAATATGGTATAGATATAGTGTTTTAGTAAATTAATTCAATGTATAATGACTGAAGAAACTAACATGGTTGTAAGCTATTACTAATTAACAGATCTATGGATGTTTTTATCTAAAATTAATGATTATTATTTTTTATTTTCTTCTGCTGTGCCTTTTCTCAATTCATTTGGGGTCGGCTCTCCTCGTTCTATGGCGCCAAGACAGTCTGCCTTGGTTTGTCTGTTCGTTGATCCGAACTCGTTGCAAATCTTTTGTCGGTTGTCCACCACGCGCCTTGCGGCGTCCTTCCTTTCTTCTTATCGGGGATAGCTAGGGCTTTTTTTACAACGTGGTGTACTTCTCGCCTCATCACATATCCATACCAGCGCATACGGCTTTCAACCATCCTGTCCACAATGGGTGCTACTTTAAAGAAGCCTCTGATGTATTCGCGTACTTTATCGAGTCTTGTAACTCCTGCAGCCCATCTCAGCATTTTCATTTAATTTGTGTGCATCTTCTGGTCATGTTGTTTTTTGGTGGCCCACTCTGAGCCGTATATTATGGCCGGTCTTACTGCGGTTTTGTAGACCTTACCTTTGAGTCTTATCGGTATTCTGGAGTCACACAGCACACCTCAGAGACTTCTCCATTTGAGCCATGCTGCATTTACGCTATGGGTCACGTCTGCATCCACATTCGCATTTGCTGACAACATTGATCCAAGGTACTTGAATTCATTTACTTTAGGTAGTGGCTGGCCATCCATGGATGGATATGTCTGCGTCGGATGTTGGTTCACAAAAGCTGCATTTCGAGTATTCAGTCTTAGCTCTACTTTACGAAGGCCGTTGCTTTCAAGTGCTTTTGTCCATTGTGTCACTTGTTGCAGGTTTCTATGTAAGAAAATATAATAAAAAATGCACGAAAAAGTCAAAATTTTGGATTTAAAAATCTCCTTGAGAAGTGAGTGAGTCGAAAGATTTAAATACACCCGTGAGGGCGGGCAGCTAGTTTAATATAATTTTAAACATTATTGTACCCTTGGCATGTCCCAACAAGATCAATGACGGGCATCCGTTAGCGAGCATAAAAGAATAAAGACTGAAAAGGGCAAGATTTTTAGAGGAAAGGTGTGTATCAAATTTGGACCAGGGACCACAATCATTAAAGTAAAATATAGATGCACCCATTAAGCTAATCATTAATGATGGGTATAAATAGGTCGTGCAATAAAATTAGTGGTCACCCACTTTTAGGTCGCGCTTTTCTGATTTGCGAGAACATTGATGGATTATAGGCTCATTAAACATGTGAAAACGGATCATGCTCAGTTGTATACAGAAGTATAAATACAACTGAGCAATGCTCAGCATATATCAGTTAAGTGTGACTATGTGACATATTATTATTACGTTGTATGTCCCTGATGAGGGATAACAGGACGCAAAGAAGAAGAAGTGATGTTAGCCAAAGAACTTGAGAATTGGATAGGTTCCTGTAAGGTCAACTGGGACAATTGCGTCTATGGGATAAATGCGTCTTTTGATGACGTCTTAGAAACGGAACACTTCACATCAGCCCTCGCTCTCTTTGCATTAGTAACAGTACCAAAAATAAAGCGGGGAAGGTACTTATAAAGTGTTCGGATACAGTCAAATGTTTAAAAGACGCATTTGTCCCATAGACGTAATTGACCCAGTGGACTTTAGCCGAAATAATTTATGCGACGCGTACAGTTAAATTATATTCTGAAAATATGTATTAAATATCTATTAACACTTATTTTTACGCTTTTAGTGAATTTAAAATCACCAAGAACTAAAACAGGCATTTTGATAATTCAGAATTATGACGTCATAGGCAATTTTTCTTTAAAACTTCATAATCTAAGCGTTTTGACAGTTCATAAAAAGGAGTTGATTTGATGCGTCAGTCAAGTATAGCAAAATGCTGCAACTTTGCTTAGTAGTTTACAATTTGGCATGTGGAGCAAAATAAACCATATTCTTAAGCAATTGCGTTCCGTTTTGTCATGGCAATGTGTGAAAATCGTGTAAGTTTAAATCAATAACAAAACGGGATTTGATCGCGTTTACGGTACCCTATTTGTAAATGCACAGTCGACGAAATTGTACCTTGAAGTTTTAGCTCTTTTCAAATAGAAAGTCCGGCAAACAGTCCAAGGAATGTTTTTATTTTAACTGACATGTATGTTTCGGTTCAGTGTGACTGAAGCGAGTCAAGTTGTCAAGCAATCGGCATCTCAGACGACAGCCTACCACTGATATGCAAAGGACCTCTCCGAGGATTGAACATTTCTACGGAAATCGTGACTTGACGCAATCTTTACAAGAGAGTGGGTATATCTTGTAGTAGGTTGTATATAATAATTATTCGTATTAACCCCTCGAAAACCTTTCTGCTCCGGCGGCTATCGGTTCTACGAGCGAAGTAGCCAGCTACTGACATCTCAATTGTACGCCCTAAGTGTACTTAAAATAAATACCGGTATCGAGTGTGCACTATCAGCATACCACGCTTTTGCACAGGCATGGCTTCATTATGGAGTCATTCTGTGGGGGGGCAGCGTGGATGCCCATGACCTTTTCATCCTACAGAAAAAATGCGTACGTATCCTTGTGAATATTCGTTGTCCAAATAGCTGCCGACCTTATTTTACACAACATAATTTACTGACACTACCGTCTCTATATCTAATGAAAGTTGAGTATTTGTCAGGAAACATTTGTATCTTTTCAAACAATATAAAGATATTAGTAGCAGAAAGGAATACTGATAGATTAGCACTGCCAAAACCTAACCTCGCAATATATAAAAAAAGTCAATATTACAGATTTATAATAATTTATAAAAAAAAACCGAATTCAATTAAAAAACAAAAAAAGATGACAATTTTATAAAACAATGGAAGAATTTACTCATTAACAAATGTTTTTACTCAGTGGCAGAGTTACTTGCCGATTCTGATATCGAGTAAATTCGCCCTCCGAGACATATATTATACTTATTGAAAGTCCAATTTTATTTTATTTATTTAAGCTTTATTGCACAATACAAACTGTTACAAATGGCGGACTTAATGCCTTAAGGCATTCTCTATTAATTTTCTGCGACATAATCTTTTTATTTTGTATAATTTTGACAAAATGTAATATTTTCTGTGTAATAATGATTGTAATTATGAATCCAATTGAATATTATTATTGTATAGACACTATATATATATTCTTTTTTTATTTTATTTTTTTTATTATATTATTTAACCTAAATTCCATGCAATTTGCTAACTTTAGTATGTTTTCATTTTATTTTTTTAATCAATTTGGTTTGTTATTTTTGTAATTTAATTTTAATCTATCTAATTTGTATTTTCCGCGCTTTTTTGTTTTGATGAATCTTAGTATTAATACATAAGTTATTATTATAAGATATTGCAACGCCCTGACAGGGCCATGTAAAGGACTCAAATAATATGTAACATTTTATTGTAACCATGGTGCAATGAATAAATGAAATTAAATGTATTTTTTTGGATCTCAGGAATCCCACGGTAAAATTACAAGCATGACGTTCCTCCATAGCTTTTTAGGTTCATATCTTTTAACCTTCTTATAAGAACGATAGTAAGCGACAGCGTCTCTGGTGCTCCGTATGTTCAATATATTTCAGTCCTGTTCTAGTTTTCTTATTAAAAATTAAAGTTGTTTGTTACGCAGGCAAGATAGCTTCGTTCGATCAACATGGATGGCTCACATTAAATCCAATAAAGACTCAATACTTTCCAGTATCTTCGGTCGTGTTAAATCCGCATCAAAATCGTGAAACTTTCGTTTTTGTACATGGAAAGGGAGGGCCGGAGGGGCATGCCCGGCTCGTAGCCCTGTAATTATGCGAAACAGGGTAAGATAAAACACGTATACCCTTCGAAATATGTAACAGACAGCCGTGTAATTAAAACATCACTTTAGTGGATTCTGCTCGAGTTTCAGCCCTTGTGAGCTTTTAAACAATCATCTGGAGACTAGTTTGTGCTCGGGTAGGTAAATAATTTTAATTTTGAATCAACAGTGTCAGCATCCTTTCTAATTTGAATGTTTTTCGGAATGGAAACTTCGAATGACGTACGAATACATGGCTTAATATTCCCGAAGAATGTTAATAAATGTTATATTTATACGATTGTTAATTAATTAACACACCGTTTTGTAGTCAATTATACTCCGTAAGAAGGCCGATCGGGAACTTTTACAAATCGAAGTCTATTAGCGATTCTCAAATATGCCACTTTTTTATCAAGTATCTATGAAACAATTATGTTTATTATTAAAACTAGAAAATTATAATATGTATCTTTAGCGGGTTAAAAGGCGTAATTTCCTTTTTTTCAGCGTAGGCAGATAAAAAGTATCTTATAGCCATCCTTAGCTGTCTTAACATCTGTATGAAAAATTGTTAAAATTCGTCCAGTCGCTTTGCCGCGATGAGCGCACAAAGATTTTTCCAACCGAGAGTTGACGCCACTCTAAATGTTCAATTGATCATACTATTTCAATCATACGTAAATCACGCTGTAAAGATTATTTTTCGGATTCATGACCACTGGCATGGGCATGTTTTCTTGAAAACTACGCATTGAGTTTTGACTTAGAAACATATATTTAAGGCTAAGTACTAATATTGTAATACATAAGAGTTACTAAGAAGAAAATACTGACTTTTGAGCTTGTTTCGGTTTTCTTCTCATTAGTGGTATCCTCTTGAGAAATGCCGGACAGTGAGACTTTGTAAATGTGCCCTCACGGCCTTTCTACAAAATAAAGATTATTATTTCATTATTTAATTACTTGTTTCACTGTGTAGATGAATAAGGTTAATAAAAATAAATAAAGCACCTGTCCTATGGTACGGGAGACATATAGTTCGATTTCCTCAATCCAGAGTTTTATTATAGGTAGCTCTCCAATGCCAATTCTTTCGCATCATTGACTACCCTCATATCGAATTCCTAATGACGTACCCTTATTTCTACATCAAGTCAAGCCCAAAAGATTCCCATTTTTCGTACTTGAGATTTATTTGTATCTCTAATACTATTATATACAAACGTCGAAATATTGGTAGCAAAATGTAGGGATGTCCTATATTGATTAACTTACTACTATACTTGTATTCGCTTCAATTTTTGTTCATAAAACGGTTAGGCCGCGGGCGTTTCAACCACCGATGCTTTTGTGTAACAAAATATTCACAAATACGATGAAAAATGTCCTGTAATTTCAGGTATGCAATTAAAACGCAAGCTAAACATCAAGTTATCATTTAAATTTGATTTATTTGTAATCGCATCTGTTAATTAATATTTCGTAACACAGAATCACCGGCGGTAGAAACGCCCGCGGCCTTACCTAAAAATATGATTTTATTGAGGGTTTCGAAACTAAACAATGTATAACTGAATTATTTTCTTCTTCATTTTAAAAGGATTTTTATAACTTCAATTATTATCATGATTTTCTTCAGTGTATTGTAATATGAAGTCTGCAATCAATGTGCTATGCTTTGTGTAACCTACTTTATCATGGTCTCCAAAATAATTCACACAAAAATATACATACTAACAAAGCTGTGAGCCATCACCAGTATAGGGGAAAAGCACCGATAATCGAGTTTATCGATATAGGAAATCCTTAACACATCGCTCCCAATATTTCGATGTCTGATTACAATAATATGTAATGGAGGTCTTAGTATTCTTACTTTCATAGATGTTGTCGCCTGTGCTCACGTGGAAATTAATAGTATATTACTGCAGACGCCGGGAAAGAAGGGTTTGCCGGGTGATTAAGTATAGACGGATAGTGATACGAAGCTGGCAAGCACTTTTCACGGCCAGAGGCATGTATAGTGCTTTTCTCAAACATACAATGAAATAATAAAAATACCACCCAAAAAACTACACGACAAAAGTTTTTTTGACTTTACCTCCACTCCCTCCATAGTGATTCTTTTACGGAAGGCGTCCTTATTTCGCGTGCGTAGTGTTCGAGTAGACCCAATTAAGACCGTTATACACAACCTGGTAATAAGAATCTTAATTTCTATAATACATAAAATGAATGGAGAGGATTTTAAATATTGTCGATGGTCTCTGGTGACTTATGTATCGAAAATATTTTATATCCAAATATATTATTTATCCAAAATATGAACCACACAGATTTATGTTCTTAATATCAGTTCGTGTATAATAGGCTTTAACGCGGATATTTTTGGTCCGATAACCATTTAGCCACAAGAAAAAAATTTAAAAATATAATTGAGCTGTTTAGCCTGTTCATGAACGCAGACGCCATTTTTACATTAAAATTTTAAAAAAAATACCTCCCGGCCTAGACCTTCAATTTTGTATGAAATTCCTTCTCTTCGTCTCAAGTTGTTACGCTCGGAACGTGATACTTTGAAGACTGTTTTAACGCACGTAATGACGACATTACATTGCACGCTTGAGAAAAATAGTGTTATCTGGCCGTATTTTTGATCTACATCATAAAAACAACATAAAAATTCAGGACTTTTTTGTGTCTAGGTATGAATGGCTATTCTTTTGACACGTTTCGACTGTATTTCATGTGAATTAAGGTTCAAAAGTTGTAGACTAATTTCTTGACCAACCGTACACACTTAATAAGATATGTAGATCAGATAATTTTAAATTTAGTGAATTTTAATTATCTCGAACAGATTTTGTGTAAGCGTCATTAAATTCTACTCCAATTCTACCAAAATGTAGGTACGAGTACCTACATTATAAACAAAAGTACATTTTCAGGATAACTATGAATTTTGTAAGCAAATTTTACTGCTAAACATATGCCTCGATCAAGCCAACATTACCGAAGCCAAAAGACATTAACGAACTAATTTTTAATGCATATTTAACGCGGGGCAAGGTAAGTACATACAGCACACTGCGAAAATATTCCTTTTTCTACAAACGCAGACAATACAAAAAATCACCTACAAACAAATAAACACTTACACACTGTCAATTTATTGTATAAACCGTCAAGCAATTTCGGGGTACTTTAGTTGAGGGGAATGTATTCGTATGGCGTCTCCAGTAGTAAAATTCTGTAAAGCCTCAATAGCCACCTCGGTAAATACCTAGACTTAAATGACGCTCAGTTGGATTCAGGCAGGGGGTATCTACTGAGACGGCCATCTTAAGTTTGAAGCATGCCGTCAAGTACTATACAGACCGTAGAACGCCAGTGTACGCGTGCTTCCTGGACCTTTCCAAGGCCTTTGATTTGGTTTCCTATGGTATCCTGTGGGATAAGTTAGCGAGCACTGATATACCGCGTGAGCTCATTCATCTTTTTAAATATTGGTACAACAATCAATTCAATTACGTCAAATGGAATAATGTGAGAATGACTCGCTATCGGAAGCATACAGGTTGGATTGCGGGGTTAGACAGGGGGGTTGTCGTCGCCTAAACTCCTCAACCTGTATGTGAACGGTCTGATCGAGGAGCTCAGCAGCATGTATGTTGGATGCTCTGTGGATGGCGTGAGTGTCAACAACATTAGTTACGCAGACGATATGGTGCTGCAGTGCCCCTCGGTCAGCGCCCTCAGTCAAACGTTGAGTGTGTGCGAGTCTTACGCAGAAAATCATGGTCTTATTTATAATGCCACTAAAAACGAGTACATGATCTTCAGGTCGCACAGAATGAATCCCAGTGTTTATCATAGTTTACGCCTAAATGGCAAGGTGCTAAATAGAGTAACGCAGTTTACATATCTAGGACAAATTTTGTCTGACGACTCGAGGGACGATCTTGATATGGAGCGGGAGCGAAGGGCGTTGGCAGTGCAGAGTAGCATGTTGGCTCGTAGGTTTGCTTGTTGTTCTAGACAAGTGAAAATTACCCTTTTTAAGGCGTACTGCCAAGTATATTACACGAGCAGCTTATGGGTCAATTATACTCAGAAAGTGAACAGCACCCTTCTTGTACAATATAACAATGCCTTCAGAATGATGATGGCACTGCCGCGCTACTGCAGTGCTTCGGGGATGTTTGCCGCCGAACGTACTGATGCACAGTGATTCCGCCGTAGGCCATAAATCGAAAAAAGTCATGAGCGTATCCTGGACTAAAAAGTAAGTAAAATGATTCACCGATAGACAATCTTCTAAATACTATATATAGCACAGCAATAAAGTACTATTATCATTTACTTTTGTGCAACGAAAGTGAACGCATCTCGACCCTAATTAGTAGTGTGTTTTTGTCGCCGCAACTTAATCACTTTGTTATTGTGTACTATTATTATTATTTGCGTGTGTCCACGTGGTATTATTATGGAAATCCAAGAAGAGGGTATGTACTTTATTTTTCAATTATGTTTTATATATAAATATGCGTGCTTATATTTTAAAATAATTTTCTAGTAGAGGTCTGTCGTTTACGATTAATTTTTAAGAAGTATGATTTCATTGAGAGTTATACTCTGATGCCGAGGTTTGCCACACTTGACACATATATTATGTTATAGATGGAAGTGTCCTTAATAAGGGCTGTAACTTTCATCGACCTTTTTTGACCTCTTCTTAGGTAAAAGGGGTTTCAAAGAACAAGAGTAGGGTAGCCGAAAAAAATCCGATTTTTAAAAAATGTTTTTATCTTTGTTTTAGGTACATTTTTAAGGTGTTCTATTTCGAAACGTAGTGTTTTTGATATTTGGCACTCTGGACAAGGAACTGATACAGAAAAATTTCAACATGTTTTTACTACACTGACGGAAACATCAATTATTTCGGATAACATCGAAAATATTGGCATAGAGAATTTAAGGGTTAAAATAAGGAATTTATGTAAACGAATTGCATGTTATTGGAAAAAAACAAGATGTACAAAGTCTATATTTCTACATAAATATGCAGAGTGGCTTAATGATGTAGAATACATTGATGTGATCCAAAGTATCGAGCAGCGTATTTCTCAGCAGAATGATAACGTCGACCCCTCCCCTTCCACTTCTCGTGGCCGTCCGAGGAAAAACTTTAATGAAAGTAGTAAACGCACTAAAAGAAGGAGACTGGCGGAACTATCTAATTTTGACGAGTCTGCTGTAAATACACTGCTCAATGCTTCTGCTGATTCCAGCTTAACTTCTACAAAAGTCGACGAAAACAAAGTTTTGTCACTTATTGCAGAAGGTAAGATTTCTAGAAAGCAATATCTATTAATTAAGAATTTTATACATAATAATATACTGAAAGATTGTATGCCTTCCTATCAACGCATTGTAAAGGCTAAAAAGAGATGTTACCCTACAACTGTAGCCGTTACTGAATCATCAGCCGAAGTCGAACTTCAGAGTTTGTTAGATCACACTGCCACTCGGATTCTTGAGTCTCAAAAAGATATTTTAGATAAAATACCTGACCAGTCTTTAAATAACATATCTTTGGTTGGGAAATGGGGATTTGATGGTAGTACAGGACATAGCGAATACAAACAAACTTTCTCAGATTCTTCTCTTGTGGATAGTAGCTTGTTTGTTACTTCATATGTACCGCTTCAACTTATTTTAAACCCGGATAATAAGGAAAACTCAATCATTTTGTGGAAAAATCCTCGTCCTTCTTCAACTCGATACTGCAGACCTATTCGCTTTCAGTTTTTTAAGGAAACAACTGCAGTATCAGTTGAAGAGGAGACTTATTTCAAACAGAAAATAAGTAACTTGCAACCGACTATCTTCAAGACAAATGCATGCGAATACACAATTAATCATAGCTTACAACTTACTATGGTCGATGGTAAGGTGTGTAATGCACTTAGTGATGTTTCTTCAACTAGATGTTATATATGTAAAGCTTTACCAAGTGAGATGAATCAAATTGATGTATGTTTGTGCAAAGCAACTGACGAAAGTAAATATGAATATGGCATGTCTCCACTTCACGCATTGATCCGATTTTTTGAATATTTCATTCATCTCGCTTACAAGTTAGAGGTTAAGAAATGGCAAGCTAGGTCTGATAGCGATAAACGACTTGTAGCTGAAAAAAAAAAACTTATACAATCGCAATTTAGGGAAAAGTTAGGTCTTATTATCGATAAACCCAAAAGTGGCGGAAGCGGGACATCGAACGATGGCAACACTGCTAGGCGGTTCTTCTCAAGCTCAGATATTTCAGCTGAAATTACGGGTATTAAGAAGGATCTCCTAGATCGTTGTTGGACTGTACTTCAGTGTATCAATTCGGGATATAACATTGATGCGACAAAATTCAGAGATCTCGCTTTAGAAACTGCACGGCAATTAGTTGCCGAATATCCATGGTACTATTTGCCTGCTTCTGTCCACAAAATTTTGATTCATGGTGCTGACATTATCAATCACGGCCTACTGTCTATAGGAGAACTGTCTGAAGAAGCAGCTGAAGCGAGTAACAAATACTATAAAGCATTTCGACTAGATCACACACGAAAAATGAACCGCGTTTTGACTAATACTGATTTGATTAATCGACTTCTTCTTCACTCAGATCCCCTAATATCAAGTTTGAGAAGGTTACCTGTTAAAAAAAAAAGTTCTTTGTCTAAATCTGTATTGGACTTGTTGTGTGTAAATAGTAAGTAGGTAATATTGAATGTATAAATAGTAAGTAATCGCTTTGTTTTAATATAACCTTATTTGTATATATGTAAATAGTCTTGAAATAAATATTTTTATTATTTATGTAGTATGCTGTTTCATTTATGTTTTCATTAATTACAATTTTTTTTTATCTAATGGCTTTATGTTTAAAATAATAACGTTTTATAAAATGGTTTTGACTACAGATATTTTTTTAATAAAAATAGTCACACAAGTTTATTATAAATGTCTAAAAATGTTATTAATGATATATTTCATGCTTGTATAATAACCCTTTATAGTTTAAAATCGAAAAAATGGCTTTTTTTGGAGTTGAGGTATTTATGGCCGCCCTTGTACGGGAGCGGAATCACTGTGTGATGACTTTTATTTCATCATGCGGAAGCGTATTGCATCTCTGTTGACCCGTGTACGGGGCAGCCTCAACAGTATTTTGAAGGTAATAGCAAATTTGATTGTCCTATCCTTAGGTTTTGGATGGCCCTAATAATAACATAATTAAATAAATAATGTAAAAGCTGATTCAATTTAAATTTAATTTTACTCAATTTCTTTCGATTTAATTCAATTTCATTGAATTTAATACAACTTAATTTAATTTAATTCAGTTTTAAAAATAAAATACATCTTTTCTTAGTCCACCCGTGACCATGGAAAGCTGGAAAGCTTCCGAAACGTCGGGAACTAAAATGAAATAATATACGCGATATAATCCGTTAAATTGTTTCATTTCAATGAGTAATAATCGCGGAAACAGAAGAAAATATTATAAACATCTTAGTTATTTATTAGGGCCTATTCATATCGCGTTTTTTAAAAAGTACCATATTTGTTTTTATACAAAATTAGCGTATCATATTTACTGTGCGTGTGCGTCTCTATAGAATAAAAAACGCGCTGTCGACGCGCGTTCCTAAAAGGCAGTGTGCATAGGCCCTTAGACACAATAAGTTTGATAGGTACTTTAGATCGAACCATGACATCTTTGATGTACGGTAAAGGCAATTGAAACACGTACCGTTTTTGCTCTTGTAACAATGACAAGTAAGACTTAATAGGTACGCGTTTCAGTGTCCCTTACTGTACTTAAGCTGTTAAATAAAACAAAAGATGTTTTCTTTAGATTTTTATTCAATGTGTGCACAATTAACGAGTAGCTCTGAGTAAACTTTTTTACAGCTTACAGTAAGTATGTTCAATTCTTATTACAAATTCCTGAACAAACGAAAAACGGAATCTCGATTTATATATCCTTTTTTACACCCTCTCTCTTTTTCCTGATAGTTTTAAATATGCACTTTAATTTGCAGCGAGCAAGCTTGCCTACACCAATGTATCGACAGTATGGAAAAGATAGGCATAAATAAAGTAAAAGAGTAACGCCGCGAGTGTTTCAACCGCCGATGCTTTTGTGTTACGAAATATTCACAAATACTATGACAAATATACAGTGAGTTTAGAGATGCAGTAAAACGTAAGCTTAACTTCGACTTCTCATTTAAACTTGATTCATTTGTCGTCACATCTGTAAATATTTCGTTACGCAAAAGCATCGGCGGTTGAAACGCCCGCGTTTTTACCCAACATGTTGATGTTCTGAACTATTTTTTAAATGATACGTGATTGAAAGTTTAAAACTCAATAAATTCTTAACCATTTGATCGGTTCATACTGTTGCTGCATTTATTTCATTAGTGTTTTATTTCCATTAACTCAAGAAATCGTGGGAGCTAATTATAGTAAGTTTAATGCATTATCCTTTGAAAAGTAAAGGAACTATAATCCATTAATCTCATATGGAATTCCGAAAGTGACACCTGAATGTATCACTCATTTAATTATAGTAATTATAGAAAAAGTTCAATTAGAATGAATACTGTTAATGAATGTTATTAAATTATCATCATAGAAACAATAAAATCTGACCTGAATTCATTCCAATTAAACCTTACCAATAAAATCTACAATGTAGTTATAAAATACTGACTGAATATGTTTATACTTTATCCATGCATGTTATAAATAGACACAAAACATTCTAAAGCCTCCTGCAAAAAGAAATCGTTCCAATATGAAATGTTTTCTGAGACCAAAAATAAAAACGTAGTAAATATTTTCCCTTCATTGAACTGACATATGTATTGCAGTAACATTCCAATAATGCAGACAGATAGGTATTAAACTAAACATTAATGGGCTCATTACGTAGCCTACATATTGACAATGAACAGTTGCCGTATACATAATATCAAAAGGGGTGATTTTCCCGAAGGACCCTTAACAGTTTTGCTGCTAAGCTTTTCGTAGCGCTACGCACTTTCCTCTACATACGGGGAAACACACGGCATTGGCTACGCGTCTACGAGCAAGCGCCCGCTAGGCGAGTTCCTGTCAGTGAATATGTTAAAGGGTATTTTGGCAGTTATACACGACGATGTTGCTGGCAATCAAAATCAAAAAGCAGCTACTGACTGATTTGAATATTCTATTCGGTATAGCGAACACACTTCATGTTTACAGTAGGTAAGTCACAGACTGCTTATGAGATTTGGGATGCATATATTTACATAGGTAATTAATATAAGTATTGGATAATCATAATTGCGTTTTAGATAGGTAATGAAGTTAATTAAAAAATCAATCCCATTTTATTCACAAACCATCAAGCTCATTATAATATATCTTTATTATTTAATGCAAAAATAATGTTTTTTACGAGTATCTTGTCTAAAAAAGAAATATATCTAGATCAATAATTGAAATAAAATGTATTTTAAAGGTTTAAGACTATTCTAAAATACTTACAACAAAGCCAAAACACAATTTATCTTAATTTGTACAAACGTAAGTACTTATACGTAATAAATTACAATAACTAGAACTAATCATGTTATCAATCAAAAGATAATGAAGACATTCATTGACTTACAAGGTACTTAAAGAAAATAAAATACATTGTTCAAATTCGAATATTTAACAAAGTCGTAACAAAATAATTCCCAATTTAAAATCGTTGTTTCAGTGGCCAAGTGAATAATTTATCCATTAAGCAAGATACCATCGAAAAAGAAGTCTATCAACTGAAATTTTCAAAAGTAATAAATGACTTTATTACCTATTGACTGTTTCGAGACGAATAGCATTGATCTTCAATATAAAAACAAAAAACCCATAAATAATTTCATAAAAAAATATGTTCACGAAAATAAATTTTAGGCCTTTAAAGCATAGTTCTTTATTATAAGTATTCTTACTTAGCCTCCTAATATATTTTTTCTTACGGGCTAACTTTACAAGTTTACGTAGATACAAGATAAAAATGCTATTCAGATTCTTATTTACATGAAGAAAGATTACTACTAGTACATACAATGTTATACATACTCTTACGTCTACAGTAACCTGGAAGCACACACCAATATTGATAGAATAGATACACTTTTACCATGCCACTGTATCTTTTTACAAAAGGTACTGGACTATACAACATTTAGATACAGATAAATAAACATTGAGTGTTCGTAAATAATATGAACCGTCCAGTTTTGTTTTATTTGCACTTAGCTCATTATTTTGTTTATACTCATAACTCGTGCAAACACAAATTTCAATTCTCTAACGTAATTATGTTCTCAGACTAATTATATACGATGTGTCTGAAATGTAATGACAACAGATATTTACATACATATGTTCCATCGGTCTCATTTGAAATCATTAGAGAACATTAGATTTCTTACACCAAATAGTTATTTTAAATTACTCGTATAGACTTCAATAAAATGTTTGCACAAGATGAGTACTTAATGATTAAGTGTTTGTTTTACAGTTGAACATTTAATGATACTAAAGTTGATTAAGTTTGTCTTCATGACCGAGGATTACCTGTAATCAAAGTAAAATTGGGTTTAATATACCTACAAATAATAATTAGAACGATGGTTAATTTATTATTGATTTTCATAAAATCCACATGTAGTGTTTATGAACTTAAAGACTATTCATGATGCATTCTTGAAAATATGTATACAGAGATCAAAGTAATGAAAAAAAAATTCAAGACTCCGACCGGATTTGAACCAGAGCCCACTAAGCTTGTCTTCAAATTGTGTCACCTACTTGTTAAAAGTTTTTGCATTTTAACCGGCTTTTCGCCGTCAGCGCACCTGGTGAACATCTATAAAACTAAATGTTCACACTAACAGAGCGAACTTTTAGTAGTTAAGTAGAGATGTCGCTGTAGTGTAAGCATTGATTTTTTACGAAAATCTTGATGTTTTACTGTCACAACCTTCGTAATTTTTAAAGTGAATTTCTTATAATTATATCTCAAAATTTATTATTTATTACATTTTCAAGAATTAGGATTTTTGGTGAATATATTCACTTTAAAATCACGAAGATCGTGATGGTAAATCATCACGATTTCCGTAAAAAAATCAATATTCAAGATGCAAATTACATAATGAAGTTTATGAATGCTCCTGCCCAACAACTCCCAATGTATACTACATTGTAAACTCACGACGTTTTTAGAAGTTTTTATATACTATTTCTGTATGAAATACATTAGGTAATTAAACACAAAAACAGTAATCACAGCTTTTTACTGTAAATCATTAAATAAATCAAATACGCGAAACAAATCAGCAACGGCCTAGGACGGAAATCAACGTCACAAGACTCATAATTAAAAAAAAAAGAAATTTAACCCGGATCTTCATTCAAGCTTCATTTACAGAAGCTCAACATCAGGCAGTAAATCGTAGTATTAAAGCCTTTCATACGGCTGAATGGTGAAATAACGAGGCATGCCAGCGAACACAAAGTGCGCGAGCAGTCCACGAGCGCTGTACAGTACAAGTAGGGTTGCCAACCTTAATATAGTATCCTACTACATTACGGGAACAAATACTATATTTGTAAAAAAAAACTGTATAGTAGGCGAAACTACTATATATTGCGTAAAGCGGAACTGAACCTTACACTTTCCTTCATTCACCTGTCACTGTCGCGTGAATACTTTCTCAAGAAAAAAAAGGAGAAGAGCAGCAAAAAATATTAATTTAAAAAATAAAGTCAATATTTTAACAACATACCTACTATATTTTTTTATTTTTTTGATAACTACTGTATTTTTAGAAGTAACAACTTCGAAAATACTATATTTGATGGGAAAAAATTTGGTAATCCTAAATACAAGTCTGCATCCGTAGTTAGAGCGTTCGGAGTACTGCTGTTAAAATGTGTACATCTTTATTCGCATCCACAATCTCAAGAAATCAACGTATTTGGGTTAAGTTGCATTAATAGATTGCAGAGTGTCTAAATAAGCAAAAAAGTCCAATTTGCATCAGGTCTTGGTTTTAAAATGTCCAAGTATGTAAAATGCCACAATATTAAACAGACTGTGTATAAGATTGGACTTAATTTAATAACAGCTTGTTTGCAAAATGGCTGAATAAGCAAAAATATCCTAATAGCAAATTGACTACATAGAAGGAACGTACTGCAAAACCACAGCATAAGACACACATTTAAGTCCTTCCGTTTAGAAGCTCTGATGCCACAGACAGACGTACAGATACACACATCAAACTTATAACACTCTCTTTTTTTATCGAGAGTTAGGATACAGGTTGTTACAAAAATACCCCAAAAGCCGAAAGTCGGTTAAAAGGTTCCTTCCTTTGTAAAGAGTCTATTGGCAATATTAGCAAACGGAAAGTAAGACCCGAAAAAAATGGATAAAACATAAAATAATCATCATTAAAACGAAACCCGGAAAACAAAAACAAAACGAAAGATAAGACTACCCAGAAAATAATTTACATTCGTACCTAATTTCCTCAGAGGTAAATGACAACAATCATTTGTATAAGACTACTTACTTGATTATTTACAGTTATAATAAAAGTGTCATTGTGGCTTCATCACGCCAAATCGGCAAAAGGGATTTTAACTATTTTTGATACACGGGTAACAGGGTATCCACAGATGGTTATAGGATACTTATTACCCGACTATGCAGAAGAAATAAGAGGGGTTATGACTTTTTCTCCTCCGCGAACGAAGTTGCACCTTCTAGTGATGTATAAAAAAACAATTTTGTTGACGTGACAGGTAATTAGGGTTGGTACTTTTTAGGATTATTTTTTTTATGGGAAATTAAGTAACAAATTATATAATCATAATTATGAGCGAATTTAACTAACACCCATTCTGCAAAATAGTGTTATGGGATTGCGGGCATCAGGATTGATTGTAATAAGGGGCAGTTTCCCCTATAATGAACATAATCGTTGGTTACATACTTCATGTAAGTGGCTTAAAAAATATATATTTTATTTTTTTCTTTTATTATAATGTTATTTTTATATTTTTTGACATGTTTTCTTTGAGAACTAGTTAAGTGCTAATATTGTAATAGTACTATTAAGAACTATAGAAAAAATAACTGACTGTTGAGTTTGTTTCGGCTTTTTTCTTAACATTGATGTCCTCTTGGAAAAGTGAAATGGTAGCCTACTTACAGCATATCGATATTTTTTTCATTATACACTATACTTTAAGTATAAAAAAAGTAAACAAAAAACTACTTGGCTCGGGGTCATTCAACCAATCGAAGTATATTTTCTATCTGTGGTACAATATCCCTGGGTGATTAAAGAACGTCGCCTGATTGTTTTGATGATTATGACCTTTACCTTTTTGACAAGGGGGCAAGGTAAAATATTTAAATGTGAAACTTTTTGATAACTTCAATCAACACTAATAACTAAAATTGTAGCTTTGTATAGAAAGACAAGTTCACATCCACATTTAAAAATATCTACAGTTTTTACTGTACCATCCCTAGTACAAGTAGAGGCCTTGAAATAAATGTTAATCTCGTTCAAAAGTTGTGAATGTTTTCTGTGTTGGTAATGTAAAGGTTTTCCTATTGACTGCTTGACTCAAAGGGAACTCTTTAAAGACTGGTAAGCTTACATTTACCAGGCTATTTCTATCGTTTCATTTTGCATGAATAAGGTTGATTTTATTTTCATTTTGGCAACTGTAAAGGAATTTACTTTTTCCTAGTAAATGATATGGGAGGTTGTAAATAACTTACTCGTAACATGTTCTTGAGTATGCATCTTAAACAAATATTAAACTAAAAATAAAAGTGACCTATATTTCTGAATTTTATATGTACGGCCAACTTTAGAGAATCTTGGCGCCATGTATATTTGTATGGCAGAGGGGTCATCTTACTCGGCAGCTGACTGTGAATGGGGTAGTTTCCTGGGTAAAAAAATATGACCCTAATTAGTCCTCTCAAAAAATGTTGGACACGTATTTTTTCTTTTGTCAATCAAACAAAAAAATGCAAAGATAAAGCTCGTCAAAGTTTGGAAGTGGGGGCGCATGACGTAATGCCGTGCGAAAAACGGTCGCATTGCGTGACGTTATGGGGAACTTTAAAGGGCTATATCTCCATCATTTTTTGTTTAATTGACAAAAGAAAAAATACATGACCAATATTTTCTGATATTCTAACTGATGGACTATAGTATATTACTGCAGAGGCCGGGAAAAGTCATTTCGTGGATGAGTATGGTTATGAATTCAATAGATACGAATCCACGAAATGACATTCCTGCCGAGGCATGTATACTGTTTTTCTCCAAATATGCGAGGAAATTTGACACATGTTTATGTAACTTATTTCCGTAAAAATAACACGACAGACAATCTTTGACAAAATGAAATTCACGTTCCCGCCTTATTTTAAAAAAAATATATTAAAGTTAAAAGTTTTGGGTTTGAATTGTATATTTGGTTCCACATTAAACATAGAAATGAAAGTAAATAAAAAGAAAACCCATAGCACTAGTTAAAATAAATATATGCATTATTACTTTTAGTTGAATCGGCAATTCCTAAACGCACAACATTTAAAAAAAATTACCTTTTCTATAAAATATTTATCAGTCCCAGAATATCATTAAGACTAAATAAACTTTATTATGATTTGGACACAATAATTATTGTTTTTTTTCTATTTTTATTGGCATTAACCATGCATTAACTAAACGCAGAAAACAATTAAAGTTTTTTTTTAAATCTCGCTTTTTCTACGTTATTATTGGTTGTATGGTGAATTTTCAAAGTCTTGGATGAAATTAAAAGTAAAAACCTGCACAATAATGTACACTTCCCGGGCCTGTCCGGGAAGTAATGCCACTTTTTTCTAATTGATTATCGTATCAACGTATATAACGATGGACTTCGTGGTGTGTTTTTACTACATTAACGTGAACATGTCCGAGCAATTTGGAGAAAATTATATTTTCTTAGGACACAAGCCTATTTAGGAACATTAAATTTCCCAGAGGTGTGTACACAGTATTTTTTCTCGATAGGACAGGTTATTTGGACTCAGATCGTACAAATAGATTTTTTTGAGTGGTGTTGTTTTTAAGATAATGTATATAATATATTTTAATTTCGAAATGACATTTGTACAGTTTGCTCGACCTACGTTAATACTTTGGTCGAATAGAGATAAAGTAAGAAAAATTATAAAAGTAGCTGTCAATGACATGACTTTTTTTAATTTTCTAATATATATGAATTATTACCATATAATCCAAAGTAAAATTGTATACAGCCGAGCCAACGTCACAAAATGTCATATCAAGGTTAAATAATATATATCTAAAAACAACAAACTTAAAATTAAACTATTTGTACATTCTGACTCCAAATAACGTGCAGGAAATACAGAATATTCACAGCTCTGGAAAACTTGATATTCCCAATAGGCATGATGATGGGGTATGACAAACAAAGTTATAAGTATTTAGTCCGTCCGTTAGATAATAAAAAAAAATTGGACACAATTTTTTTGCTTTTCAGAATAATAAAAAATATATTTTATAATTCTATTGTAAAATACACTACCGCAAGATAAATGAAATATATAGTAGTTAGAAACCCTCACATCCATGTACTGATCCGTCTCTCTGGCGCCTATACTTCTGCGAGTCACGTCACGGGTATTCACGCGATAAATCCGATCATTGGGCCAAATATTTGTAGACATCTATCACGTGATACATTTATTTTCTGAGTCTACTCACAATTCCAATCAATTTTCAGTAAGAGGCCAACATCGAAAGCGTTAACGAATTCCAAATTTGGAACTCCCCTAATATAAGGCTTTAAGTTTTATATGGAGAAATATTTTTTTTACTGAAGGATCGTAACGGTAAGTAGACTCAGAAAGTAGCATTTTGTATCTAGTCTTGTATTTCACCCTGAATTTATCAATATGAGTAACACTCACCTTTTACAAAACGGTCGCCTCCCTCTATCTAATTTATTGTCACTAGAGACAACGCTTCCTGGTCTAGCTCTGGCTGAAGCTGGTCCTCACATTCTAAGTGTTTTGAGATATGTTTAATTTCTACTCTATGAACATATATTACAGGGTCCATGTTGCCGTGGCTTCACGTCGTACAAGTGCCTTCGATGCACTGTAGCTTCGGCTCGCAAGTTCCTTTAAACTCGCCGCAGTCCTCTCCCAACGTTCTTGCGCAGACTTTGCAGCATCTGTGGTTAGAATAGATAGTCTTGTAAGAGTATTGCTAAAACATAGCAAAACTGGAACGTTTCTGGGTCCCTTTGATTGCAATTCTGTTAAGTAGCAAAATTCCGTGCAGTCTCGCAAAAGGCATACAGATATTGCAAAAGGCTATTCTCATGGTACCGAGAAATTGGCCAGCAGATTGCATAATATGACTTCAAACTTTTGCTAATTAAATAGATACGTGATCAACTTTCACCAATAAAATAAATAATAAAACATTAAGCCCCTTGCAGATTTAGTTTGCAATAAATATTGAATAATTATAGTCTTAAAGCAGTTAGGAGCATTTCTATGGGCAGGTTAATTGTCACAAATGTTACTTTTTTGTTACCAAATTTTTGAAATGATAAATATATTATTGATTATTTTTGATAATTAAGATTGTATAGAGCATAGATTTTCTTAATTATCCAAATGAATCAACAAAATATCAATAATGAAACAATAATCATAGAAAATAAATATTAGCAACAAAATAAGAAACAATGAAGGATCCGTTAATTTATGTACAAACTTTTTTAGAAATGCTCTTAAAAGCCTCGGCCGAAATCGCGAAATCTCTTTTTAGTTAATACGGTAAATTGACACTGTATGGGTGTTTTTCGTTTGTAGGTGATTTCTCTTAATTTTGTGCGTTTGTAGAAATACGAAATTTTACATAGTAGTAAAATGCATGAAAGGCTGGTTCGTTAATGACCGGCTTGTCATTTTCATTAGTTAAATGCTCTAAGCAATTAGTACAAAATACTTGAGATTTGAAGTTACTGACTAATTAGTAAGAATTATGCAGAACAAAGAAATAAAACCATGTATGCAACCAAGCGCATAAAATATTTTTTGCTAAGGGTAGTGGCTCGAATAACAGATTATTCACAATTTTAGCTTTGAATAAAAATTACCTGAGCTTAGCTACACAGCAAAATATTTCAGAATACAATTCTGTTAATTAAAAAGGTTTCACTTGAATACTGTGTTGCGAAGAACAAAAGCGATTATTCGATGAAACTTTTTTATTACCTCATCTCGGTTCTTTGTTTATATTTATAAATGGCGAAAGCAAGTACAGCAAGTTTGACGGGGGAAGTTTAGTAATTGCATTAGCTGTTCGACTTCCTTATTTTGAAGTTCACGGACAAACTTGCCTTAAGTGGATCAGTCACTCGCTCCAACTAATAAGTAAGCAACAAATAAAGAAGTTTTAAGCTGGAAACCAATGGAAATTGCTTTACCTAGTCTTTCGTGTCGCGAAGTTTGGACAGAGATTGAGATTAAAATGTCTATCGCAGACAGTTGACGCTCTGAGGTCATTAGCTCGGGGATTGACAGGGAAAAAGATTTCAGTTACAGAGAAGTCACATAATTTATTACAAAGATTACAAATGAAACACTTAATTAATTAAAATTTAGTAATGGAGAGAAAAGTATTAATATTATTTAAACCAATTATTACACGAGGTGGTTCTCTTTTAATGTAGTGTTTAATATATACTGAAAAGTACTGAATAAGGTAAGCTTACTGACGGTCACATCTTGGTCTATTAATGTCGAGGTATCGTACAAAGAATCTTACTCGTATTGATTAATGTTTGTGATTTATCAGTACAAAAAATCGATCCCACTCCTGGCCCTTAGGGCCATCATGCATGGAATTGACTAGGATTGAGCAAGGATACATACGTCTAAATCACTGTGAGTAGTTCATCAACCATTGAACAACGCCTCACCTGTAGGGATCTTACATCACATAGCCCTGTCCTGGGCAACCGCTGGGTTCTAAGTCCTCACACTCAATAGGGCTTCATACGCTGGCCCACTCGTCCCCGACAACACAGCCATCATTGCCAGCCACCGTAAGCTGATCGTAACACACTCTCCACTTGGCTATTGGTCACTCATATATGACTCATCTGCAAGGATCTCACACCACATAGATCTGACCCGGACACCCGCTGCACTCCTGGCCCTCGTATCTATATTGTTGCACACGCAGTAACACCCCCGCACTCCTCGCCGAAACGACCACGGCAACTATTGCTAGTTACCGCATGCTGCTCATAAGCCACTCACTGCTCGGCTGTTGCTCATTCATTCAACGACTCACCTGCAAGGATCCCAAACAACATAGACCTGACCCGGACACCCCTTGCGCTCCTGGCCCTCGTAACACTATGGTTGCACACGCAGTAACACCCCCGCACCACCCTCGCCAACACGACCACGGCAACCATTGCTAGCCACCTCATACTGCTCATAAACCACTCGCCACTTGGCTACTGGTCACTCAATGCTACGACTCACCTGCAAGGGTCCCACACTACGTAGCCCTGCCCCGGGCACCCGCTGGGCTCCAGGCCCTCGCACTCACTAGGGTTGCACACACAGACCCACCCCCGCACCGCCCCCGCCAACATGACCACGGCCACCATTGCCAGCCACCGCATGCTGCTCACATCACACTTACTTGCCACTTGGCTATTGTCCGTGCATTGCACATTTTACGTGTTATTGAAGCATTCTGAAACAAAAGAGAGAAAGTTGAGTTTATAATTGCTATTCTCCATTGATTTCTACCACATTGAATACATAATTGATTAGTACAGTTAATGGATGCTAGTTTTGATTGGCATGTACTTTACAAATTCTCCAACGCTGTGCATTAGTTTGCATTTCAGTTACAGATAACGATAAAGAGATTTCCAAAGACGACAACCAAACGCTTACACAAAAGCAAATTAAACGTATGATGTCGTTTTTAAGAATGTATTAATTCAATAATATTTTATGGGTGGCTAAGGTTACCTCGTGGGGTCAAAGTACACCACTCCTACGTCCCTACGTTACTTTTAATAATTCGTGATTAAAGTTTGTAAGGTTTTTAGGGTTCCGTAGCCAAAATGGCAAAAACAGAACCCATTTCCAGTTTCGTCATGTCCGTCCGTCCGTCCCACCGTCCGTATGTCACAGGCATTTTACTCAAAAACTATAAGATGTATATTGATGAAATTTGGAACATAGGTGTTTTGTGTAAGCCGCTACTTAGTTTAATAGTTAAATAAAAAATATACATTTTTCAGGGGGGGGGGGGGGGGGGGGGGGGGCACACAAATTCAGCAAATATCAATGTGTGGCACATCATTCGACAGCTCTTCTAAAAACACAACGGTTTTTACAAAAAAAAAATGATTCAGTGAATATTTTCGGAAATAATCGCTCCGAAAGTAGCAAAAATTGTCCCCCCCCCCACCTCTATTTTCTAAACGGTAAGTTCAAAAAATATGAATAAAAAAATACAAATATAAAACTTAATAAATACTTCCAACGAAAATTGATTTCAACATGATCGGACAAACCGTTTTTAAGTTATTGCCAAAAAGCTACGCTTCTCAGCAAAAGGACGTAAGTGCCTAGGAGATACGCTCTTTTGTTTGTGTTTTTTCTTTCATATCGTATTTTTTCATCTGTTGTGCTTTTTTTGTAATAGTTTCCTTATTGAGGCAAATAATAGTTAGACAAGCATGGACTCGAACAATGTGAGCATATCGTACATTCCTTTATCTACCCACATATCATTAGTGCTCTAAAATGCGTTCAGAAACCGTAGGAAATGACCAGCATTACTACAACCAATTTTACTATGAGAACTTTCTTGTCTGTGGTAGTAGGTAAAATCTGTACTGTAATGTGTGAATTTCAGTATAGATTTTTGCGATTTTTGTAACGTTATGAGTTTAAATTTGGAACAGCTGTCAAAATTCAAGTAGATCTCTATTCTAGTATCCATAGATACTAAAACAGTTATCGATATGAAACGTCAATTCAGTATGTTTTTTATATAAATCGCACGACATCTGATCTCAAGTGATATGAGAATAAGGACTTCATTCGTTTGTCTATGATTTTAAAAAAATACATTCGTTTTGACGGAGGACCGAATTGCCGCCATTATAGTTGTCATTTATTTGTTGATTATTTGCTGTTACGAAAGTAGAATTGCGAGAAGTTGTTTTTAATTTACATTTAAGTTGAAAATATGAGTAGAAGTGACTCCGAGAGCTATATGAACACTCCGCCGGATATTGTAAATGCAGCCACGATTGCAACAAATAACTTGTTGTCAGAAAAATCGATAGCCAAATTTAGTCCGTACTAGTAAAAAAGTATAAAGATTTTTTAGATTGGAGAATGAACAAACGCACGAATTTATGTGAATAAATAATTTGTTTCCTTCTGTATGTGTTCAAGTTTTTTTTTATTGCATTATTTTAGTATCTATGGCCTATTGATATTTTACAGGTAGACTAGTAACAATGCAGGTCATTTCCCTACGGCTATTTCTGAACCCATCTTAGAGTACTTATGATATGTGTGTAGATAAAGTAGTGTATGCATCTGTACATAATTAGGCCTTAAAACACTCGTGTGATCCTTTTATGACACACTCATATTTTAAGGCCTCTCATTATGTAGCAGTTGCATAAACTACTATTAAGCTTTTACTCAACATTTCCTACATTATTATACTTCACTGCTCCTCTTAGAAACTTATCGTTTAAAATAAATAACAGTTGTCTATTGTTTTAAATAAACTTTGACGTGCAGATGTAGAACTTTGTTTGAGATTTCACAGTGAAAACTTCTTTGGCAGTTGTTTTGTTAAACGATACCTACTCGTACTTTTTGACTAAGCGAGGGCGATGCGCGACCGAAGCGACATCGTTTCAGCTTGGTTCAAAATGCTTTCGAATGTCTGTCCGGCGGATGTCCGGCTGTTCTCTTCTACCAGTCGCATACCACTTAACCGATTCTCGTGAAATATAGTAATCAGGTTTTTATAATCATGTACATGGATATTTTTTTTGGGCGATTGAGTTTTTGTTTCTTTTTAAAATGGCGGAGATTTGTGAGTTGATAGACTCGCGATGTCTACAGCTCACAGATCCACTTATACGAGTATCTCAGACTTTATTATATAATGTTTTCATATTCTTTTTCTATAGACTTTCTGCTGCATGTTAAAGGGTCGAAATTATTTTATTGGTTTAATTAGAATTTTATTATGTACTGTGTTCGAGTGTATTTTGGCATCAAAAAATAACTATAGGTAACGGTTTAAAATTATGTGAGGCTGTTGCATAAAGAAACTATAAAAGAATATGGGTGTAATAAAACTATATATTTCCCTTGGTTGGAGAAAACTTATTATTCTATGCTAAAGATTTTTCCATGAATATTCAATGTTGCTCTGTTAATCTCAGCCAATTTGAATAGAAAATGCATATTTTCCTCGTAACGTAAGATCAATCGCTTTGAATATACATTAATTGATTAGCTTGGAGGTAGGAAAATATCGAAAAATGCCGCAAAATGCAAGTGTATCCGGTGGCAGAATGTCTTTGCTGGGACACTAGCGATCTGCTTTAGCTTAAACCTAGTAAGTCACACACGTGCTTCCTACAAATACTACAAATACGAGTAATCTTTACTCAAAAAATGTGAAAGTGTATTTGATTAGTTAGTTTTTCTATAACAGAAAGCGCACCATTCATTGATGTTACTTTTGCATGAGAAGAGTTAGTACATGGGCTAAAGGAGGAGATATGTACGGTACTCAAAAGGTAAAAGTAATACATTTTCTAAACGGCAGAAGCCACAGGAAAACAACTGCTAATTAGTGATATTTGACTGACTGATGATGCTGAGAAAAATGATACTTGAATGTGCCAAAACGTTTATTATCCAGTAGGTATGAAAAATGACACTTTCATAGAATATAATAGAATATGTTTATTTGTATATGTTTACTTATGCCTAGTTACAGGGTGTTATTGTTATTTATGGTAGGTACAGTATTCAATCGTAATTCAACGACATACAAATATTATGGTAGCTTGCAACAAGTACATGCGATTTCTACCTTATTCCTAACAAGATTCATGCTGTTTCTTATAATCTACTAGCTTCTGCCCGCGACTTCGTCCGCCTTAAATTCGTTTATCGCGGATAAGGGTATTTTTCCGGGATAAAAAGTAGCCTATGTCCTTCCCCGGGACTCAAACTATCTCCATACCAAATTTCATCCAAATAGGTTCAGCGGTTTAAGCGTGAAGAGGTAACAGACAGACAGACAGACACACTTTCGCATTTATAATATTAGTATGTATTAATTCATAGACACTATAAAATCAATTTTCCAACAGATAATTATTCAGATTTTTTCTAAAGTCAGCCTTCATATTTTTAATACTTTGAGGTAAGTTACTTATTATATAATACTACAAGCTTTTGCCCGCGACTTCGTCCGCCTTAAATTCGTTTATCGCGGATAAGAAAAATTTTCCGGGATAAAAAGTAGCCTATGTCCTTCCCCGGGACTCAAACTATCTCCATGCCAAATTTCATCCAAATCGGTTCAGCGGTTTAAGCGTGAAGAGGTAATAGACAGACAGACAGACAGACAGACACACTTTCGCATTTATAATATTAGTATGGATTCACATCACATATTATAAGCGTTTTTTATATAAGTATAAGCTGATCGACATTTAGGCGGGTATAATCTATACTATTATTAAGTTGTAAAAATAAAATGTTTGTATGTTTGTATGTGTCGTTGTGGCTTCACGCTAAATCGGCTAAACAGATTTCAACTATTTTTGGTACACGGGTACAACTCGGTATCTCCAAATGGTTATAGGATACTTTTTATCCGACTATGCTTTAGCATTATTTTTCTTCAGAAAAAAAGAGTGGTTATGACTTTTTCTTCTCCGCGAATCAAGTTGCGGGCGCCTTCTATTATTCTATATTTTGGTATTGTGGTTCGCTAAACGACTACACGTCTGTAATAATATCAAACACTTTCAAAGTGCTGCGATAAATGACACACAAATCACAATAAATTTCGAAAAAGTAATAACTCTATTAGTAAGTCTAGTAAATATAGCCTTTTCAATTTCTATTAAAATCACTCGCCGCCTATAACGGATTTTGGTTTATTACGAATGGCCCATCCACTTTTCATCTTTGATAGATCCAATTATATTTTAATTGATTCCTTGTTCAGCAATCGAACGGATACCAACTTCTTAGGTGGTGATAACGATAATGAATGATAATAACAGGGACCGAAACCGGTTACCTTTACATAGGGTTTTTAAGCAGGTCTTTAAAATGCTGGGTTTAAGACAACCTTTTGTTCTGGTTAAGCTCATTAACGGCGTTACACCTAAACAGTTAAGCCGATCGTTTGAATTAATTCAGTTAACTCATAACCCAATCAAACCCCTAACAGGGGTTTTAGTAGTAAAAGTTTCCATGCTGAGAGCATACTAAATTGATCTGAACCTTGATAGATATTCGATGGACTTACACGCTATCGTATTTATTACCCAGACAAATTACAAAACACATTAATTATAACAACAAATTTGTATACATGAATTCAGATCCGCAACGCAGGCTTCGCCAGGTGGGTTACAACAACAAACCAGCAACAGGCTTCGTCCCATACAAACCAATGATCTAATCCGCAACAGGCTTCGTCATTTTCATTATAAAGGCCCGCCCTGAACTGTGACAGGGCCAAACGTTCCCGTCCCACTGGCAGCGTTGCCACGCTGAATGGCTAATGAAATTTGTTGCACCAGGTACGATCCGGAGCGTGGATCACAGCCTCTGTCCCGAAGCCGACGAACCAATTCTTTGACGAAGTCCTTGGCCTCCAAACCCCAAAGTCCAGCAGTCTCTACTGCAATAGGTACGAAATCATACGTTGGTTCCAAGGCACTGTACTTAGAGTGTTTAAGTCTAGCCGCAAACTCCGCGGCTGATCCTGCTGATCTGATAGTGTGACTCAAGTGGGACGGTGCAAACGTACTGACACAAGTTGCGTCCCACAAGAGGCACCGTCCTCTCTGCCATGGAAACGTGAGACCATCGGGCCTTTTGCCATCAGTCCGGCAAAGCCCTGGAGGCTCCAAGACACAAGGCACACTAGCCGAGACCAAAGCCCGGCGAACCAAACCATTAATAGCATGGTGTCTTGCGAGCCGCGCACTTCTGACAGCTGAGCCCATGATGACCATCATAGCTCCACAAATGCAGCTGTGCGGCTCGCAAACGTTACACCCCACCCGCAAAGATATTCAATTCATTTTTACTGAGCCGTTTCTTTGAATTAATCCAGGTTAACTCGAAACCCAATAAAACCCCTTTTATGTATAGGTAAGGTTTGGCATTAAACGCAAGCTATTACTTACTGAAGAGAGCCTCATTCTGATAAGTGTAACCGGTTAAATTAAGCAAATAATAACCACTTAAAAACCTTATGAAAACCCGAACCCAAAACTTCATTGGTTAGTTACGCTTAACTCAGTCAATAGGCTTACCCCATATATATAGGTTAACCCAGTCCAATCTTGACCCGAACAAACGATTAATTCTCGAACGGTTTAAGCCATTCTAACGAATTAAGCTCAAAAACGGGTTTTCCGTACCTTGGACAATGGTATACACATTGGGAGCATGTATATGACTATTCTAACCGCACTAAATTTATTGGTCGCATTAATGATTAAATCTGTCAAGTTAGAATGTAATTGACGACACGCTTGGCTCAGCTGGTTGCGCAACAGCATACGAAGCTGGAGGTCCCGGGTTCGAATCCCGGCCAGGGTAAGTGTTTTTGCAATGAGCACGCAGTTTTGTTTTTAGGTCTTGAATATTTTCTACCAATTTAAGTATTAAGTATGTACTTATGTATAATTTATCCCCTCGCCTGATACCCATAGTGCAAGCGTTGCTTAGATTGGGGCTATATCGATTTATATAAAATTGTCCCTGATATTTATTATTTATTTACCTAATTATTTTTTTATTTTTAAAGTAGGTTTTTTTTACAATGCGTATATAAAAAGTACCTAAACTATAGATGATTTATATTATTAACTAGCTGCTTGCCCCGGCTTCGCACGGGTGTTCTAATGATGTAACCTAAACTTACTTTTACTGTGTGGAACATGTAATAAAATAAATTAATAGTTTAAAAAACACTAGAAAAACACGCTTTACAAGACTTTTCTAACAAATCCAAACAGCTATGATACGATGTTCCATCATAAAGTTCCGGTTCATATCTTCCGGCTCCATCATCAGATCAGTTTGACAGTCCCATATTATTGTATTGTCATCAGAACTACATACAGCTGCCAATTTTCATGACGCTACGATCCTTGGAAGATGGTTAAATTACCTTAGATTCCATTACATAGTTACATACAGGTCGACCTAATAAAAGAGTGTTAATAAAAGGATACAACATCTCCCTTAAATATCTTTTGTCAAACTCACTCCTTATATGGAGATTTTTAAAAACACAAAATGTTTACATTTTCATGCATTTTTATATTGTTACGTACAAACAAAGAATAAGCCAAATAGGTGCAGCTGTTCGCGAAGTGATGCGCGAACATCCATCTCTTCAAATGATTTTTATTTATGTAGATTTTGGGTTGTAGAGTGACTTCTGCTAAGTATTAAGGGCTCAATGTGTTACAGGCTTGACTATAGCTTGACAAATTCTTTGTTTGAGTGTCAGGAAAGAACTTTTCAAGCTATCCTCGGGATTAAATATTTATGACGTCAGTAATCGCGAATGTAATCTAAATATTACTTATTCTGGTAGGTCTCTAGTTAGAAGGATTTATTCTTTCGTGTATTCGGGTTGGTTGTGGATATATTGATTCGTGTTTTGGTTACGAATATTGCTCTGAATAAATAGTTGGCTTTGGAGCCGCATACACAATTTTCCGATTCACGTTGTGGACGCAGGCTGCAAAACTGTGGCAAATCATTTTTAGTGCCTATTTGAATCGACTGTTGAAATCTGAAATGTTTGATGAATATTAAAAAAATGGCAATACAGTTTATTGGCGACTTTCATTTTGCAACTGGCTGGTTTTGCAAAAAAATATTAGGAGAGATTTTTTCGCTACCGAAAATAGTTGTGGTATGCCGATATTTCAACTAAAATAATTAAAGTGATATTATATATTTTTTGGTTTACACTGTCTTTTTGTCACGCCTTTTTTTAAAGCTTTTCTGGTAAATTATGTCTCTGATCTTTAGCATCCTGTCTTATTGACAGAGGTCGGATTAGGTAGGTAGTGCCTATTACCTTAAACTTCGCCAAAGGACTTAATTAAGTGTAAATATTACAATAATAATATTATTACAGGCCATGTTTTACACAACTCGACTAGTCCTATGATATACTCAATAAGGCTTATGTTATGAGTACTAGGCGACGACATATTTCATACATACGACATATTCGTCGTGTTGTTCAGGAGTCCGGCGCGATCCACTACCATAATCTTGGTCTTACTCCTGTTCACGGCTAGACCCATTTTACAGCTTTCGGTCTCCAATCTCTGGAACAGTTCTTTCAAGTATTATTACTATCCCACGAAAACATAAATATGAAAAGTATGCCAAGTTCTCATGTTCCACCAATAGTAGTCATCATTCGATTGTTCTTATCCTTTACTTGGGGCCGGCGCAATGTTTTTTTCTTCCATACCTTTCCTTTCACCAATAGTAGTGATATTTCAAAAGGTGCCAAGTCTGGTACTAGATTGTAACAGTAAAACCAATTTACTGCCGCTTAATACATTTTGAACCTTAATTTGGCAGCAAGATATAAGCAGAGATCGGAAAGGTCATCGCAAAACAATCGCACAACGACAATAGAACAAGATTAATAGAGTCGTATTATGTACAGTATTATTAAATTTTTAATTACATTTACAATGGTAGGTAACCCAAAATTTAATGTGAACGTATTTTCATTAAAAGTATTTTTAATGCTGATGGTTGTATTGAACATATGCAACCTTCAACTCCTGCATTTTCTAAAACAAACTTATATTTTTATTTAGTTATTTGTGTTAGTTAATTTTTACTAATTTCATCATAAAAAAAAACACATCTTTACTATTATAAAGTTGTAAAAATGAAATGTCTGCAGATTAAAGTTATTTTGAAAAAAATGATTGTTATGGACTATTTGAAGGTCACTAAAAGGAAAAATATATTTTTTTAGATTTTATGTATGTTTGTATGTGTCGTTGTGGCTTCATCACGCAAAATCGGCTAAACGGATTTCAACTATTTTGGCACACGGGTAGCTGGGTATCTCCAGATGGTTATAAGTTACTTTTACCCGACTACGCTGAAGAAAAAACGAAGGGTTATGACTTTTTCTCCTGCGCGAATGAAGTTGGGCGCCTTCTAGTAAGCGATAAAAACTATTAAACATACTAGTTCAATTTAACTTCTTTGTTAATATTATCTTCCTTTAACATTTTAATTCGAATGTCACATGCTGTATACAATATTTCTTTGTGATCTTCATTATAAGAGAGCTTGGGATAGTTCTTAATCCACTTATTAATCGTCTTTATTTTTACCATATTTAAAATATTTCGAAATCACCATAAGAAAATAATTTGACTAATTTAAATTGTCACAAAACTGTTTCAAGAACACCACTTTGACAAAATCATGACAGATAGGTACCTATACAACTAAAAAAGGTCAAATCTTAAGTATCGACTCTATAGAGTCTTGTTCTATTTCCATATACGTGTTTGCGATGACCTGTCCGATCTCTGGATATAAGTATGAATATCGTTGTCTAGTACAAACTTTGTTTCATTTGGGACTTGTTTAATTTGCAAGTCAGATTTTTTTTTTTTTTTTTTTTTAATCTTAATTTGAGGAGCTGGGTCGTTGAACGATCATGTCGCTCCATACGTTCTCCAAAGTATAATTACAATTTACTGAACGCACATTTTATAAAACTTATACAACAATTTGGCTTGCTCTGATTCAGGGTCGGCCAACCCAGCATTACAGGTTCCCGTGCTGAAGGTTGCACGATGAGACCCCCTCCGTACACATTCCATTAAAATATGATGTACGTCCTCAATGACCCCACAGTCCATACAGTTGGGAGTAATAGATTTTCCCATCAAAAATTTAAATTTATTGGTAGGGACGTGTCCAGATCGTAGTCTCATCGCTACTACAAGATCTTGCCGACCTAGAGAACAATGGGCTATCCAAGGAGACTGTAACGGTTCGGGTTGAATAGTCCTGTACCAGATTCCACATTCCTGGGATCGTTTGTCGAAAAACTCTTTCCACTGATCGGAGCAGCTCTCCCTGACTTTACTTAAGGCTTCTGTGTAAAAAGGCACGATATTTAGTAAGATACCCTCCGTGGAAGCCTCCCTAGCCAATCTGTCCGCGACCTCATTACCATCAATACCTACATGTGCAGGGACCCATTGAAGGATAATATTTTTATTTTTAGCCTTATGCTTCCGGATGAGATCTAAAATTAAATAAGCTGTCGGTGTTCCTCGATACATCGAGGTACATCGAGCTATATGTTGTAAGGAACTCTTAGAGTCTGTGAAAATGACTATATTAGTCGCTTCAATCGAGTCCAAGTAAGCCAATGCCTCCGTAATGGCCTGTAACTCAACTGACATCGTAGACATTTCGGATCCCATCCGGAAACATATACCTATTCTCAATTGAACATCAAAGAAAGCAGCTCCAGAAGCCTGTCTGTCCTTCGACCCGTCTGTATATATTTGGTAATACCCGGAGTATTTGTTGTTGACGTATTGGTTACATATCTGTCTCAAATCATGGCTATTGTACTGCCTCTTTGGCTTTTCAACAAAATCAATGTCGATGCAGATATTTGAAAGGTTTTCATAATTTACCCACCACTCTAATGCGAACATTTCTAACTTGTCACTACAGTGTACTGGTACATCTTTGAAAGTTTCGTGAACTGACCATAATACTGGTTCTTTTCTCCTTTTCCATGAGTGGCTGTTAACATTCAGGTCTTCCAGCATAGAAATCATTGCATTGTTAAATTTAAGCGACTTAGACTTGAACCAAAACTTCCCTGCTAGGTATCGTCTCCTTATAGTGAGGGGTTGCAGGCTAAGCTCGCTCTGCATTACATGTATGGGCGTCGTTTTTATGAAGCCACCAATAACCCTCATGGCTTGATTCTGAATTTTTTCTAATTTACACGTGTGACAATTAGCTGCGTCATCGAATAAAAAGCTACCATAGTCTAATCGACTTCTCACAACCACCATATAAATACGCCTCAAATGTTTTGGGTGTACTCCCCAGTTAGACCCAGCCAGTACCTTAAGGATATTTAAAAACCTTAGTGTTTTATTGGTGATTTCATTAATATGTTTAGACCACCTCAAAGACCTATCCAACCAAAGGCCTAAATACTTAACGTTTGGTACTGTTGGCAATGTGTTATCGTCAATTTCTAGCCTAATTGCTGACTGTTTGTGTCCACTCCTAAAAATACACATCTTACTTTTTCCGGGTGATATCACCAAGCCCATGTTACCCAACATTTGGTTGAATAGGTCTAATGAGGCTTGTAAACGTGTCGCCACATTATTTATGTTCTTGTCTGTCCAGTATAAGACGAAATCATCAGCATATTGGGATATGTTGATTTCGTTTAGCCGATTACAAATGTCCATCGTAACTACGTTAAAAAGCAGTGGAGACAAGGGATCTCCTTGAGCAAGGCCGCGGCCGGTGTGTCGTGAAATTAGGGTGCTATCAACGTTTATATGCAAATACCGTTCTCTAAGATATTCCCATAAATAGTTGCATATCTTTACCCCCACCCCTGACCGGTCTAAAATGGCCATAAGGCTGGTAATATCAACATTATTGTATGCATTATTTATGTCGATAAAACACCCCACTGTTATTTCATTGTTCAGAAATCCTTTATGTATGTTACAAATTAGTTGACCTAAGTTATCCAGACAAGTCAGATTGTTTCAGATTTTTATTTATTTATTCTCACCCAAGTAACGCCTCATAGGCCTGTAATCTTAATACTTGGCATGATCAACGTAATAAGGATTTCAACTATTTTTGATGCACGGGTAGGTGGCCATCCACAGTTTTGGGGACTTTTTATCCAACTACGCTAAAAAGACAGGGTTATAATTTGTTTTTACTCCGCTGACGAAATCTGAGTAGGAATAATATGCATATATATGTCTGGGTAGGGGTTATTCATATTTCGGTTATTCATTCGATTAAGACTTGATAGAGGTAAGCTTTAAAAATATCGTGTATATAATGTATAAGTGTGTCTGTTACCCTTAAAAACGGGTTTCAGTATCTGCGGTAAACATGCGAAATAAGATTTTTTTCAAATGTCCACTTAGGCTACGTCAAAGATCTTTCTTTCACGGAGTACACTGTTTACTAGTGCCAAAGTTAGCACTAATACAAGCGTATCTATTGTGAGCGTCACTCAAGCGCACCAGACCGAGAGAGGTGCTGTGTTTGCATCTATTTATATTGCTGAATCATCATCTATGTCAACCAGATTGTATCGATAGATATTTGCTCAAGCCAGATGTCTTCCGAATCAGTACTCATAATTGTGAGTACGAATAATTCAAGATTTCTCGATAGCCAAACAAGAGAACTAACATTTTTTTTCTGAAAAGTCCAATATTTTTTGATAATCTAACTGGCGAACTGATTATAATAATATGTTCTTACCTACGAAACTACTCCATTATCTTTGTCAACATTGTATCGTTGAACCTTTCTTTGTACTTAGTATGTGCCAATAACTTATTTATTTAATACTAGAAGATGTCCGCAAATTCGTTCGCGGAGGAGAAGTCATAACCCCTCTTTTTTTCTTTAGCATAGTCGAGTAAAAAGTATTCTATAACCACCTGGAGATACCCTGCTACCCGTGTACCAAAAATAGTTGGTATCCGTTTAGCCGATTTAGCGTGATGAAGCCACAACGACACATACAAGCATTTCATTTTTACAACTTTATAATAGTATAGACAAGAAGTGCAAATGCGTTCTCGAATGAGAAATGCTATAAACCTTTCTCTTTCCAAAAATCCTTTCTATCTGTGGACGGCCAGCTATTCCCATACCGAAAATTACCTACCAGCCGTTTTGGTGTCATATTTAGACAAACACACATACATATATGCACTCATAACTACAAAAAATACACATATTTTTCGATCCAGTGATACCACTTTCAATGTCTAATGTAATTTTTATTCTTACAATTTCATAACATCTATACTATTATATTATATTGTTGTAAAAATGAAATGTCTGTAAATTGAAGATAATTTCAAGAAATGATTGTAACGGACTATTTGGAAGTCGCTGAATTGGGACTTATTTCTATTTTTTGTGTGTTTCTATGTGTTTTTGTGGCTCCATCACGCCAAATCGGCTAAATAGATTTCAACTTTGGTACACGAGAAGCTGGGTATCCACAGATGGTTATAGGATACTTTATACCCGCTGGAGAAAAAAAGAGGAGGTTATGACTTTTACTCCTCCGCGAACGAAGTTGCTTCAATCAACCAACATATTGATTCTGTTTATTTAACAATATTTAGGATAAGGATTAAACCCGTTTTGCATTACATGGCTAAACTGCGGACAATCCCTCCTTACTCTACCTATCATTACATAGTATAGTTATTTGTTATCCAAGGCTGCAAAGTTGTTATTTGGCGCGAGTGCTTCAATTGAAAGCCGAGCAAGCAAAGGAAGCCAAGAATATAGATTCCTGAGCGTAGCGAGATTTTCAAGGCACGAGAAGCCAAATAACTTTGCAGCCATGGGAAACACGCAACTTTTCACCTCACTAAAGCGAGGAAATATGTGATATAATAAAACTATGAAATATATTAAACGAAAATATACTATAAGTATATATAAATATACTTTTCATTTAAAACTAGTAACAATGAAGCTACGAAACACACTTATAATAGTTATAACATGACAAACAAATAAACATATTAATAGTAGGGTACATTACGGCAGACATCAGTAAATAAGCCATTCTGGTCGAGTATGAGATACTGGACGGACCGAGTCGTAGGCTATATAACATAATACGAAGCCAGAATGGCATTTACGGTCATGCATAGCATGATTAGTGTTTTTCTCAAAAATGTAACTTAAAAATATTTTAGAATAATATACTAAGCCCGCCTTAGTTCGCAAATATTTCTTAACATGGATTTTGCGTATTGTTATTTTCACGGTCTTATCATAGGAATCATATTTTAAATGTGAAATATATTTTTTATTTCAGAAATAATGTTCATATAATAACTGATGCTTTTTTAAAAATATATGGAAAATACAATCCCAAAATACTAACATTAATTTCGACTTATTTCTGTTATTTTACACGGTTTAATTATGAACTAAACGCAGCTTAGAAACTATTTCCGCGCAAACGTCATTGGCACATTGTTTTTCTTTAATCATGTTTTTTTTTAATCTGCCAATACTGTCAACCTCTTTTCTTTTTTTTCTCCATAAAAATGCAGTCTTACTTAATAATAAAAACAATTAGTCGTGTGTATATTAAAAATAAATAATATTTTTTTAAATAATAACATATTTGTCGTACATAAAATAACGTTTCAGGATGATTAATTAACTTTTTGAATTCATATACGACCTCATCGCACTCTCATTTAAAGTCTTCGTACTGGTCGGTTTTGAGAAAAAATATAAATTCGAACTCCAAATGACTATTGCAAAATTGATTTTTCCACGCAGATTTGGCGCTTTAAATGGAACTTTTCCGAGCGAGTGTGGTGAAATAGATATTATGTATACATATGAGAGTTTCCCGGGCAACAGCTAACTGAACCCGTGTGGTGGGCAACTTACTTCCGAGTTTAATCGTGCGGTAACGGCTTAACAACGTGTTTAAATTTACATTAAACACGTAAACGATAAAAATAACGTGCGAAGTTAACGTTTACTGCGCTATTCGTGTTCGCAAATAGCAATTTTATTTACATATTGAAGCCTTTGATTGGTTACATTTTTGACATTTATAGGTGCATTCTGCATGTGCATAGGTGTACTGAAATTGAAGAATAAGGATATGAATTTGACTTCACAATGCCCTGTTAATTGTTTGCGGCTGACTAACAAACGGTTGACAATGACCGGCTTTATAACTAACCGATTACGATGAAATAAGTCATAATAATTTTCTAAATACATACTGTGATGGTGTTAATCCTTCACGACGGTACACGAGACAGGCAGGCCGTATGTAAAAGTAAAAAATTGTATTTAAATTAAGAACGTCAGCGTTTCAGCGGGGTCAAAATGCTTTCATATTGTCTGTCCGGATGTTCTCTTCTAAAGGTCCCATTTCTCAGCCAATTCTCGTGAGATTTTGTGAGCAGGTTCAATAATTATATAGTTTTTTTTTTAATGATACAGTTTTTGGATTTGTTAAAAATAGCGTATGGGAAGGTAAATAGTATATGGGAGTTGAAATTCTCACGAGGTCTACAGCTCACAGAGCCACTGGTTATAAGTAAGGTATAAGGTTACCTACATCTAGTTAACAGAGGCGTGGCGTCAGGAAAATAACAAGGGAAGCCGAAGCGTATTCATTTACTCATATTGAAAGAAAGAGATGGTTATAAGCCTTCCTTGGGCAACCCGGTAGCAATCGACTTACATGAACGCCACGCCACTGCTAGTTAGCTACCTAGCTTGTAATATTAGTAAAAGTAACACAGAAAACCCCATCAAGCTGTCAAGTTTCAGACATAATATTGTTCTCCTCAAAACAACCTTCACACTTTCGGGTACCTAAACCGAAGCCAAAGTTTAGATTAGAAGCAAACTAAGCCAACTGTATCTGAATATGAATTACGCTTGCAAATTTGTTAAATTATGTGCAATAGCGTCGAGATGGCCTTGAATAATACAAGTTGAAACTCACACGGCAAGAAACTGTTTCGAAGTAGAGCAACAACAAATGTTCCATGCATCATGGAAGATTCACCGGGACCGCAACAGGGAATGGAATATGCAAATTTGCGTTTATCTTTCATAGTTACTGTAGTATTCGTGCCTGTACGGTATACTACTTAAAGTAATGCATCATTGGCTCATCATCAGCGCACGTCCATGGCAGACCCACCATACCCCTGCCCGTACCCCTGGGGGTAGAATGGAACTGAACCATGCCACCATAGTAGTGCTGGGATTTGAAATTTAATAAAATAGGTACTGATACAATTTTTTTTTATAATACTAAATAACTTAAAATCAATCATCTTGAAACTTAAAAATATAACATATTTTGCTGTTAATCTTAAACCAAAAAACTATGTTTTTAATTTGTCGATGGTGATTTCACTGTGCAATAACTGCACTTAAGGACTTCTGTAATAAAATTATCATTCATATTTTTTTCCGCTCGACGTTTCTTAGCATTTATATATATCTTAACATTCGTTTTATGAACATTGTGTAGGACATTTAACAATCGCATTAAAGTTACTATATTCTTATTAAGAGTCCCCGGTAAGTTCGGTTCTCCATAGAAACGTAGTTACGCCCTCATTTTAAAACAACTAGCTACTTTGCTCTGAAACTTTGTACTTAGAATAAATTAAGGTATATGCAGGCCTGTAATTTGTTTATGTAGCTTTAGATACCAATTTAAAAAAATACAGTGTATTTAAGTTTTTCATACAAAACCTGTTTTTGCTGTATTTCGTTTGTTTTATAAACTGGAGCCATACAAACTAATTACAGGCCTAGATATACCTTATGTCATTGTATATGCAAAGTTTAATTACAATCCAAGACGTAGTTCTAAAATGAGAACGAAATTCCTTTTGTATGGGAAGGTGAAATTCGGCCAAGCTTTCTGGGGACTTGTTTAATTTGTTTAATTTTGAATGAAAGGTCTCTAAAATAATAGTTGTCCGATGTCTTTCACCTTAAACGCTGAATACGTCGGGAGAATGAATTATTAGCAAAAAATCAATGTAGCTTATGAACTTGTGCATCCGCTTCAAGCTCTCGCATTCTGAGTATATATAATCTAGTCCTAGTAATATTTTATCGGCTGGTAAAAGCGGTAAGGCGGTAGTAATTCCGACGATTCTCCTTTCAGGTTTTGTTTGTGTAATGCGGAACTTCGGAGATTTAGCATTGTTCTAAATATTGGGATGGGATCCCTTTATAGTGGAATTTGAAAAAACTTTAAAAAATGCATTAATTGCCGCTTTTTCATAATCACAGTGTATTTTAAATTATTTTCACTCCGTTATTTGTGACAAAATCAAATTGAACAAAATTATATAGCTCTTTTTTTTACGGTCCGACATCAAAGCAAAAATTAGGGGCATTACTGTAGCTGTTTCTGTGGTACCGGTCATATCGCCATGAATATTATATATTTGAGCGAAAGGTGCTGGCCAACTATGGAAGGTAAATATTCTTTAATATTTGGGATATTTTTTCAGGAATCATTGGAAGAGAAAACTAAACTTGCTCGTGGTTACTACATCGGCCAAAAGGAAATAAACAGAACCGATACTTCAACCTCACCAACGTTTTTGAACACGGTCTTGGATACGTGTGCCGATTTATTTCTTGCGTCGTGTAAAAAATGTTTAACACTTTCGTAATAGTAAACTCCCCATTGCCATATTGGGTCCCTTGTAAATTCATTGCTTTTTTTTGTTATATCTTTGAACGGGTTCATCGGAAGTTATCAGCGTTTCTCGCAAATCACATACTTGCGTTAGTATCTGATTCTTACATGCATCTACTTCACACGTGTGGTATTTTTTTGTAACTATTGTTTTCTCCTGAAATGAAAAAAATATATTGCTATAGCTATTAACCCCGGATACTACAGCACTACGGTGGTATGGTTCAGTTCCACCCTACCCCCAGGGTTATGGGCAGGGGTATGGTGGGTCTGCCATGCGCACGTCCACCCTCTGCCGCTACAACTCGTTGACTGGTGATGGCTACCACGTCACCGGTGTACATGAGACAATGTATACATACATACACGATGCACAAACACTACAGTTACCATATTAAACACACGTCGAAATATCGAATTGAGGCTAAACGGATGAAATAAAAAAAATATGTATCTAGTCAAAATGGCAAAAATGCCCTTATAGTTTCGTCATGTCCTTCCGTCCACCCGTATGTCACAGGCATTTTATTAAAAAATTACATGATGTATATTTATGAAATGTGGAGTACAGTTGTCTTGAATAAGCCGCTACTTAGTTTGATAGTCAAAAGGGGTAAAAATATAATTCTAGGCTGGGCGCTCCATACATGAAACCGAAAGTTAAAAAAAAAACAGCAAATATGTGGCACATATTTCAACAGTTCATTTAAAAACATTTTGAGGTTTGTACAAAAATGTTTTGATTTAGTGAATATTTTCGGCAATAATTGCTCCGAAAGTAGTATAAATTGTGTCCTATTTTCTAAACGGTACATCCAAATAATATGAAAGAAATTACAAAGATACAACTTGATAAATACTTCCAACTAAAATTATTTTGGACATGATGGCATTTACAATTATTGAGTTATTGCCAAAAAAACTGCGCTTCTCAGCATAAGGACGCAAGTGCCAGGGAGGTTTCCCCCTGTTTTGGCATAATTTTTTTAGTCATAATTTTTCATGACATAATCAATGTAGGCATAATTGACTTTTCGCATAAACTGTTTTGGCATAATCAAGGTTCGCATAGTTTCATAACGCAGATATTAGTTTGTCATAATTTGTTTGCGCATATTTTTGTTTGTCCGAATCATGTCTACGCATAAAATTAATAGGCATAATTTTATCAGACCGAAAATTATTTGGTCACAATTTTGCAACTTGTTTTTGTTAAATATACTTAACGTTCAAAATAAAACCATGTCGAAATAGGTAATGTTAGCATTTTGCCGCTCCGCTCGCTTCGCTCGCTTCGCTCGTCCCGCGATACATGGTCATAATACAAACCTAACCTAACCTACAGTTTTCGGTTTTTGACCCATTTTGACGCTCCGCTTTAATAATAATAATTAAGTAGCATGTAATAATTTTGCAACTTACGTTTTTGTTAAATATACTTAATGTTACAAATAAAACCATGTTATATATATCTTCATATGTTTCATTTTCTTATGAAATAGGTAATGTTAGCATTTTGACATGGTCATAATACAAACCTAACCTAACCTACAGTTTTCTGTTTTAGACCCATTTTGACGCTCCGCTTTTCTGCTAGCAGATCGTTTTTGCGAAGGACGCAATTCTAACCTAACCTAACCTACCTTTCTGCTAGCAGTTCCTCTTTGCGAGGGATGCAGTTCTAACCTAACTTAACCCGCTTTATCTTGTAGCAATTTAAGTTTGCCAAGATAGATTCGGACAATAGATAATATGTCAAGTACCATTATGCTAAACCAAATTATTCGTAAATATAATCGGCCTAAACAATAGTATGCGAATAAAATTTCGAACAAATACATTTTCAGTAAGTTAGAACTTATGCCAAATAAGGTTTCTGCCACATTACCATTCGTCGAAAACTGAATATGCCAAGTCTGTTATGCTAAAACAGTTTCGGACAAACAAAAGTATGCGACATAGAGGGAACCCGCCAGGGAGATACACTCTTTTGGTAGTGCGATTTTTCATATCGTATTTTTTCATCTGTAGTGCATTTTTTTGTATTAATAACCCTACACTGAGCATGGTCCGACATGCTCTTGGACAGTTTTTTTTTTTCTTGTCCAAAAGAAAATTAAACGTTACCCTGTGGTTCTTTATGGTTCAATGAAGGAAAAAAATCACAGTCACAACTTTACCTGCTGTACTAACTATACTTAAACGAACTTTTTAACAGCCAAAATTAGAAAATGTCGGTGTTGTCTGTAGTATGACGTCGCACGACACGGCGATTTGTTTTTAAATTCGAGCCGTTACATGCCTGGCTTTGAATTTAGATTTTAACGTTTCTAGTGTCTAAGAACACTTTACACTTATTATGCACTTTAAACTGTCCATTTGCAGTCGCTCCTTTCCGACGACGTCAACACTTTCGCTTTCAAATATAAACTGAACTGTCGGTCAAACCACCCAGATAAGCTTGTGTCCTAAAAATCCATCAGAAAATATTGTACACGTATTTTTGTCCATTAAACAAAAAATAATGAAGATATAGCCCGTTAAACTTCCCCGTGACGTTACGCCGTGCGACCGTTTTTCGCACGGCGTGTCGTCATGTGCCCCCACTCCTAAACTTTGACGCGCTTTATCTTTGTCTTTTCTTGTTTGATTGTCAAAAGAAAAAAATACCCATCCAATATTTTAAGACATTTTAACTGACGGACTAATTTGAATAATATTTTTTTAACCAGGAAACTAACCCTATTAGCTTTGACAATCGACACTCCTGACCTGACAGCTTGCTTAACATCATCATCATCATCATCATTTCAGCCGTAGGACGTCCACTGCTGGACACAGAGGCCTCCTCAATAGATTTCCACATGGGCCGGATAGAGGCGACCCGCATCCAGCGAGCCCCCGCAACCCTAATCAGGTCGTCAGACCACCTTGCGGGTGGTCTACCCACGCTGCGCTTGCCGGTACGTGGTCTCCACTCTAGAACCTTTCTGCCCCAACGGCCGTCGGTTCTTCGAACTATGTGCCCTGCCCATTGCCACTTCAGTTAGCTTACCCTGTATGCTATGTCGGTGGCCGGTGTGGCTTGCTTAACGCTGCGATCAAAATAAAAATGGTTTCGTGCGTACAGCTCTCCGTGGTCCTATGGTCTCACCGGAAGATCAACGCTGGATTTCGAGTCGCATTATGCTGCGGTGGGACCATTTCGGGGCATATTTAATTACAGTAATTTATTTTTGTATTGCTGTATAAATACGACCTTCATTAAAGGTGTTTCCTTTATTTTCTACTTCTGCACGTA
The DNA here is from genome assembly GCA_905404275.2 of Hedya salicella. Lineage (NCBI taxonomy): Eukaryota > Metazoa > Arthropoda > Insecta > Lepidoptera > Tortricidae > Hedya > Hedya salicella. The sequence goes on from FR990097.1 coordinate 33,206,805, forward strand.
ATTTAAGAATATGTAGTAGCGATAGCTTAGCTTGTGATACCATAGGGCGTATCTAGGACGCCTTAACATTAAATTCAGTAAGTAACTACTTGGGCTGTCATCGTGCTCATTATATCATATTTAAGACCCGGTTGGTTCGATTTGCATACCCGATATCCATAAGATACCGAATTATGTAATTTAAAAAGATGCCTACGATATACGTAATCCCTATTAAGGCAGATCTCCATTGTGCCTTGAATCGGATCCCTGAGCTAAAGGTAGCCCTCCGTTTCAATAAGTTGCTTTTATCGCCAAAATATTTTCACCACTCATTTAATAACGGGAATAGGGAATGGTCCAAAATGATCACTTTAGAAAACTGTAATGCGCCTATTCAATTAAAAGTTGTAGACGTCCAATAGAAAGAGATAGCCGTTGCAATTAGAGAAAGAGCATTTGGCTTTAATTGGTTTTATTACTGTCATTCATTTAGCGGTGGATATTATTCTCAGAAAATGAGTCCACGGCTTGCCGCCGTCAAATGAGACGATAAATGTTATACGATGTATTGAAGTACTCGTATTATTTCTGTGTGACGGATAATATAAGTTTGTGAAGGGCCAGATGCTCTTTTTTTAGGCTTTCTACGAGTATATTAGTTATTTTTATGAATATTGACTATCATAAAAAACTACAATAATAATAGAAAATAAAAAAATTAAAAAACCCCCCGGACTTGTTCGACTAAAAGCTGAATATCTTGGAGACGAGTGCTCCGATTTTCATCAAACAAAGTTAAGAACACTCGGGATAAAATTATCTATGACAAAAAAAACACACTCAAATCGGTCCATCCGTATGGGCGCTACGATGCCACAGACAGATACACAGAGTCACAGACACGTTAAACTTATAACACCCCTCGTTATTGTCGGGGGTTATAAACTTATTCAGATAATCAGGTTGGATTTCCAATGCAGCAAGTAAATGCGAAGCACAATACCAATATGGAACACATAGGTCAAGTAATATTTGTACAGACAGCGGTACCTAAACAACATGCGGTGTCATTGCGAAAATGCGATACGCGTATCATCCTTTGGGTAGCGGAAATTTATAGTTCCATGAATTACTGCGCAGATAAAAACAATTCAAACAGTGGCGTGCATAAGATCTTGGCCAAGGTAGGCAGTTTTTCTGTGCCTATATGGAGCCATGGTCGTTCAGAGCTTCAGGGTAGGCAGCTTCTCTGTGCCTGTATGGAGCGATACTCTTTCAGGGTAGGCAGTACTTTTGTGCCTATGGACCGCACGCCACTGCATTCAAAGAATACATCGCTACCAAATAACCCGTTTTACAAATTGACAACACAATCAACCTACCCAACTCATCCTCAGGCTAGATATTAGGGTAGTCGCACACAGAACATCCAATATTCAACATAATCTGACCGCCATACGCAAAAGTTGCCCGATTATTATTCCACTAGCCTTCCCTGACCTGCACATAATTTACCATATTTGCAACTGTAATGCTCGCTGATTTTGAGCAATCTAGTTACCCAGGTCTCTAGAGATGTACCCTCCTGATTGGCGCTTAGGTATGAAGTGCCAATGAATACTTGAGTCGACCGAGCAGGCGTTTTATCGGCGGCACATATCTCATGGTTGTGAAAATGAGACTTGCGAATAACTGATGTTAATATTGAATGAGGTCGGCTTACCAACCTTTTATTCTTTTTCTAAGACGCGTGCATGTTGAGCCAGCATATTATTATGATCTTGAAGTAGGCTTGAGTATCATACGTCTATATTTACTTTTTACGCTGGTGCACCCAAACAGGACCGTGGCTTCCGACAACAGAGAACGCCATTCTTCTCTGTTTTGTGCCACCTCCCACCAATCCCACTATTATAAAATTATACAATACAATTGCGTTACAGGAGTCAAAGCTCCAAGAAATCTTTACAGCGCGATCTACGAAACGAATGTCATAATAAGTATAAACATCGATATCAGCGCCATCTCTCGGGTCGAAATACATTTGCTGCTTCATCACATCAAAAAGGCTACACTGATCTCAACTATTTTATGTACAAGGATAGCTAAATATCCGACGCTAAGTTATACAATACTTTTTATCCGACTACACTAAATAAACAAAAGAGGGTTATGTCTTGTTCCTCCATCACTAACCATCCTGGGACATCCAGCGATCCCTTTTTGTACCAAAAATGATTGAATTCCACCCCATCCTTTAGGCGTGATGTGAGCCCACAGATAGAGTACATACAACCGTCCGATACATTTTTCGAAACAATACCCGTCAAATAGCCTATGTTTCACTTATTTTTGTGAAAATATCTGCCGTTTACAGACTTAATTTTTACAACTGTATAAAAGTACAATATGTACTCGTATGTTATGTAAGTAGGGATGGTTTCCTACCCATCCCTACTTTAGAGTGAACCTTTAACTGAAAATGTAGGTTACATAAACAGTGAAATACATAAATTTCCGTTCAGTGAGAATACAATTACAAACGGCGATTAAAAATGAATACCAAACAGCTCGTTCTTCGAGGCTCAAGCGAAAGTTTACCGAGCTCCGAGCAATTACCCCAGTTAAACTGTATCTTTTCAAAAGGGCTTATCTTTATATGACTTCTATAGTAAGATAAGCCTTTTTGACAAGTCGCTCCTCAGTTGTTAAGGTTCGTCATTATTGCCCTCTTCTTTCTACCCCCTAACTCTCTTACTCCTAAAAAATGAAGTTGAAATCAAATAAAAATATTAGTAGCAACTAACGATTCGTGTTTTAATCGTGCAGGTATTTATGTGTTTTTCATGTTTAAAATATATAATATAATAGGTACGTTGCGTACAAGACACCGAAACTAATCTGTATAAATATATATATTTTATCTAAATAGGTACTCAATTGTTAATTGTTCATAAAGTTTTAACACTTAAGCCAGTTTTACTGTGCTCTATGAGTTTTTTAAAGGCCGATTAAGTACTAGTATTTTTTGACTGGCATAATCAGTTCATTACTTCGAGTACAAGCAAATCATCGTGAAATTGAGCCTTAACATATAATTGCAATTCTTGAAAATTTTAAATGTTGTCATTTAAAATTTTCAAGAATTTTTAAATCGATACCCATGTTGGTAATTCATTATTAAATAGGTACCCAAAAACTTTTGTACAGCAACAAGTTTTGGAGATATTCGGGAAATGTAGAGGAAACATTATGATCCTCTAAATGACGGTACAAAGGTGGAACAATTTTTATAATAATGTAACCTACTTGTACTATCTATATATTCTGTATCTACGCTCTTTTAGAATGAGGAAATCGGAATATTTACGAAAATTCTAAATTTTTGTTATGCATTTGATTTCAGCGAAAAAAACGTCGTGTTAAGAAATTAAACGTTGTCAATGAAATTTTAACCTTTGATAGTAGTTCAGACCTATTTAAACCGCATAGCAAGAGTAACGATCGAATGTTAGTACAGATATTTTACGTATAGTTTATCTGTAGTTTTTATTTATTCTAAAACTACTTTGGTGTTACAATCCAAAATGACAAAAACCGGCCAAGAGCATGTCGGACCATGATAAGTTTTATTATTTTATTTATTAATATAGGGTTCCGCAGCCGTTTATACAAAAAAATGCACCACAGATGAAAAAATACGATATGAAAAAAAAACACTAACAAAAGAGCGTATCTCCCCGGCACTTACGTCCCTTTGCTGAGAAGCGCAGTTTTTCGGAAATAACTTAAAAACGGTATGTCCGATCATGTTGAAAACAATTTTCGTTATAAGTATTTATTCAGCTTTATATTTGTAAAGTTAAATATGAAAAAAAAAACATTTTTTTTAATATACCGTTTAGAAAATAGGGCTCTGTTTTTGCCATTTTGACTACGGAACCCTAAAAACGCAAAGAGTGCTGTCTCAGTCTAAAGCACTCCTCGGTACCTACGTATTTGGTATAGTAGGGCTCGGCCCCACGTCCACGGCACGGCGTTGAAGCGTGCCGTGGACATGGGGCCGAGCCCGTATTCGTAAATACATTCGATAGACAAGACTACCGCTGTTCATAAAACAGAGGACTTACGGGGTTAAAGTATAAGGTAGATAGATTGTAAACTTTTACATCACGGCCCAGAAATTCAACCACAACAATAAACCAAGGACTATAATATAATTATCGTCTTGTTTATTATTCTGAGGTTAAAACCGAACCAAATGTGAATTAAGGCACTCAAGTAAACTACAAAATGTTGCCAACTTTTGACGCAACTCCGATTACCCCAAAGGGGTAAAAGTTGTGAGTTTCTAATTATTCTATGGCTCAAACTTTAACATACGTATTTGGTTATGAGTGCGGGTTCCACGATAACAAGTATTATTGCGGTATTTGAACGTTAAGGGGCTCCCAGCTCTGAATAACCTTTAATAATTGACAACTCTTCACTTCTTCACTTGACAACGACCGTCTTCACTAATTATTGATTCAGTTTATCTGTACGAGTCACCGAAACCAAAATCAAACTGTCATTTTTACTACGAAAAACCAGTTTTTGCTAAGTTTAAAGAAAAGGTTTGTCAGCTTGGTAGGTGTTTCCATAATTAACAATTAGGCATAGATTTTGAGTCTATTAAAGGATTATTATATACCTCATTGTAAAAAATAATAATAATTAAATATGCACTTAAAATTTGGGTTCAAATATTCAATTGCAGGAGTGTGTTAAATAGGAGCTGAACTATCATATATATATATATATATACATATACGATAGTTCATATATATGTTTGGAAATTTGTTTTCACTATTCCATGGCTTACAGCATTTAACCACTTGAGATGCCATACAAATATATTTTCCTCTGCAAAAGTACTCGCAAAATCTCCGGTTAGCTTATACGGTAAATAGCCTGTTTGCGGGTGTTTTTCTTTGTATGTGATTTATTTTAATTGTGTGCGTTCGTACAATTACGAATATTTCCGTAGTGTTCTGTACGTGTTTACCTCACCCCCTGCTAAAAATTCATGAAGAATTTGTTCGGTAATGACACGGCTTGTCATATCCATTATTTAAATTTACACACACATACACCCACGCACATGAGTAAGCAGATTTTTCCCGTTTTAACTTCTTTTACTGCAGATGTCTAATAAAATCTTAATAATAACCTGGATTCCATAGTTATTTATTTATTATTAAAGTACAGCCACATTGTATATATTATAACATTCACATTAATTATATTATTATGGGTATCTCCATCTGATCTACACAACAATAACGGTGTACATAACACCTTTACCATACCAATATTCTGCCTCCACTAACTGTATAGCTGTGGACATCTTTTATTTGCTTTATGTATTAATTCGAAGCTTTGTTATTCATGTTTTGTAATGCTGTTGATGTTCCAAATAAATAAAAATAAATGCTTTAAGGGACAAGATACACAACAAAAACGATGAAAATGCGTATATGTTTATTCAGAGCCCCTTAATACATTCGTTCACATAAAGCGTAATATTTAAACAATCGAAACAATATTCTTGGCAAGTTTTTGGGAGTTTTCAATCCAATCTAAGTAGTCGAGTCATTCGCCTTTGTGTGTGTTTAATGTGTTTGTGAATTTTGTAAGTTACTGATTGTTCCATAACCAGGCATCGGAAATTCGGATGCTTTTAACCTACACTACAACTAGCAAAATCCCGGGAAAAGCTGAGAAAGTATGGAGTCGGCTTCTTAAAAATAATATTTAAATTTTTCAATTTGGTTATTAATTACCTTGTTAATTATGTAGGTTATGACACCTATTATTTCAATGAAATACATGTGAATTAAATACGATTTTGTAAACAGGAATTACTAAAATAGTTTTTTTAATACCTTGATACGTATTTACCCATTGATTTTGTACTCATTTCCAGTATGCCAGTAAATCCCGGGAATTTTATTACTAAAATTAAATAGAGTCCGCCTCCATTGTAGTCAACATCTACGCGGTGTAGAGGCCGAAGTTTAGGTATAAAAGCATACGAATTTCCGATGCCAATCCATAATATTTTAAATGTGTATTTAAAACATGTAGATAGCCATTTTAATTAGTATTTAACCTTTTTTTAGCCGCTACTGCCTAATATGACAAACAATAAAAAACATCAGTAACCGTAAATTATTTTTTATGTCTGCAAATGGCTCAGTTCATTTATATACTGAGTAAGTCTGATCTTTGTTGTTAAAACACTTCATGTTTATAACTTTATAATAATATAGGAGACAATTCAGTGCATATTGATCACCCTCGTCACTAAGTTTTCTTTTAATTAGACCGACCCATCCTTGAAAAAGCGGCATCGATTTTTCCAAACTTAAAGTATCTTCGAGTATTCCCTCAGTAATGAGGCTGAAACAAGACGAAATGTTTTGGAATATTCCAATCCAATTTTCGGGCCTCATTTGTTCACCGTTTTATTTTATTCTAGTGCCAGAAAAAAGCTTATTACGAACCTTTCTTCTGTGAATTGTTTTATTTGAATTGTGGATACACAAATATATTGTGAATTGAATTATAAGCACAGTATTATTAGTATAGATTTGTATGGTATGGGTGTGTATTAATATGGTAGTGTGTAGAATTACTATGGATATAAATTTAAAAAAAATATGGTCAAAAGAATTGAAAAATATATTTTTTTTATGTTTGTACGTGTATATAAACGGCTTGACAGATTTCAACTATTTTTGATACAAAGGTAACTGGACATTTGGGAATGGTTATAGGATAGAAACTTTTAGGAGTTTTTATTGTTATTTTGAATTTTCAGTGACTAAGAATCAATTCAATTACAACGTATATAATCTTTGAATACAGGTCACATACAGTCATTGTGAGCTTTTACAATATTGTAAAAATCTGTAATAGATCTGATCATCTATTGAACTTTCAAGGTGGCTGCAACGAGTTTAAGCACACTGTGGTATTGTTTCCTCTAAATTAAAACATCAGGTAAGGTAGCAAAACTCCTGAAACCTCCAAAAAGAATTCATAAGCGGTTAAATACCTAGACATTTCTTCTCAACACGTAACCCATAACTTTCAATATTTAGTACGGTTTGCAGACGATATATTGTAGCTCGTATTTCTTAAACAATAAGGCTTGAAGTTTTCTATTATCGTGTAGGTAGGTTGTAAGTAACAATCGGCCAGGGTCTGCCCCTTTGAACTTTGCGACCCGACACCTAAAACTATTGAACTTGAAACTAACTTATCCCCACAAATTATTGCCCTATTCGCTACGTGCTGTGAAACTCGAATCTGGTTTATTGGCAGTGTGTTATGTAATGTCGCTGTCGATTCTACCTGTAAGTAAACCTTCAAAAAAACGTACTCCATCCTAAAAGGCCGGCACCGTATCTGTGACTCCTATGGTGTTGCAGATGTCTCTGGGCGACGGTAATCGCTTACCATCAGGCGATCCGTCTGCTCGATTGCCCCCAAGAACATACAAAAATACCCTTTTGAAGTATATGTAATGGGTAGCCCGCAGCGTCTTTATAGGAAGAACTAACAATGCCGATTTTTCGAGATAATGTGTGAAAAAACTGGTATTTAAATTAACTAACCAGTCCGCTATTATGTTTTGTTAATTGCGACTTTTAAACATAAATATTATTATTTTCTTCTGTTTCCGCGATTATTACTCATTGAAATAAAACAATTTAACGGATTATATCGCGTAAACATCTTTTCTCAGTCCTCCCGTGACCATGGAAAGCTGGAAAGCTTCCGAAACGTCGGGAACTAAAATGAGATAATATACGCGATATAATCCGCTAAATTGTTTTATTTCAATAAATATTATTATAAAAGAAATACACGAAAAACATCATACTTAGCTCAAAAATCTTCCATCGACATGAACGTAGAAAAATCGTTGATAAAGTACGCATTGCTAGCATGATCGCCATCCTTCGGTACCAAAAAAACTTTTATAAGCAACGGGCATGCAACGGGTGACGTATTCTGTATCGTCAGACTCCCCACAACAACCTCCCTAATTCCGACTCACGCAACGTTTACGTATAGTATCCATTCAAAAATCTTTGCGCCCCATCGGTCATCAGTTTTTCGAACTAAACGAATGCTTATATCCCGACCATTTCCACTTCAATTTAATTACTCTGAAAGCCATATATATAGCGTTGTTTTTTTACAAAGTTCCTTTTTGTTTCTTATAAACGCAGAAAACTGAAATATTCATATCTACAACTTTATTGTCACTACTGTTACAGTTGCCGAAATAATAGAAAATATGGTAAAAGTTATGTGAACTCTCAACGCTTCAACGCGTACCCGACCGACCTATAATCGTAATAATGGTACATCACTGTCTTGATTTCAATTTTATTCCCATTATCAGCGAGGAGCTTACAGCGATTTAATTAACAAAACATCGCTTAAAACTGTTCCCTGTATTGTATTAGTTTGGATCTTCAATTATTTCAAACAACCTAAACCTTGGAACTGGTAATGGATGTAATTACAGTTTATTAAATCGATTTTAACATCTGTTACTTTTCCATTCAACTATTGGAAAGTGATCTTGAAAACGGTGAATTGATGATGTCCAATAAATAATCATAGGCTGTAATTTCTTCAAATAATTCAATATTTACGAATCTACGTACCTACCATAGGTACAACTGTGTCCCTAGGAGAATAACTTTTCAAAAATTCTTCCTTTATGTATATCACTCAAAATAGCGAGCTTTGCTGAATTAACAATAAACACAAATTACTATTACAGCATGGTCACCTGACATAATGTTTTTTTTTATACCCTTTTCTTCACCAAATCAATGACAAATCCATACTTCAAGCGTTGTTGTTATTGAGCAATTAAAAATACATAAATAAAAAATACAAAAAGATGTCAATAAAAAAATATTGTAATATGATTACAATGCCAAGAAAAACGATACTTAATGTATAGCGTGTCTGTGTAGCGTGTGTAAGTATAATATCCTCGCGCCAATTGAATAAGAGGACGCAATCATCAGTCATGTCGGCTAATATATTATGCTGCTAAAACTTCTTAATGCTCTCTGTTTTGATGGCTTGTTCTTGATCATTAGTGTGCCCTATCGTCGAGATTATTCACCCGAGTCATTCTTGTAACGGTTAGAGGGCCGATAAGGAAACTTGGCCAGTAATAAATAGCGACGATTTGTTAGCACAGAGAGTGTCGGAGCCAAATTGACCTTACCAAACTCTGCCGACGTCGAAATTTAATTTGTGGATTGCATTGGGATAAATGAAAGGTCTGGAGCGTTCAACAAACGTCGACTGGCAAAAGATAACGTCATCAAAATGTGATTGATATTTGGGGTAAATATTGATATTCAGTCTTTGAAAATTGTTCCTACGAATTCTCTGCAATAAAATGTAATTTTTATTACTGTAATGGACGTGATAATCTCAGTGGCTAATTGACGATGTAAAGTCATAGAAGAGTAATATAATTCAATTAAATCTAGATATTTGAGAGCTACGAAATAAAGAAATCTAGGTATTAAATGCACAATATATTCTTCGGCATATGGAAGAGGATGAGAGAACATAGAAATACGTTTTCACATAAAATATAGTACCTACTTATAGCCCTTTTTATATTTACAGTTTTTTTGTATGCCAGTAAATCGTATTTATCCAATTTCTTGTGTGTTTTGTTACAATTATGTTAGGGTTGTATTTACGGGGGACACAAAAACGTCCGTAAAAGATTTGTTTCCTTTCAGGACCGCTGCAATGACAATAAACCTGGAATTAAATGGCCCTCTTAGTAACAAAACAGAGCCGTTACGGCCGTAGTAAGGTAACGAATAAAACAAAACAATGGCAACTATGTCATGACACGACTTTTTGCTTTGGGTTGGAGGGAAAAGTGTTAGGCCCGTGTCCATCTGTCATGTCAAGACTTGACCCAGCCGGATTACTTGTATTATTTTGTTAACATTGCGCATTAGGAAAAAATATCAACCAAACATTAAGGTTTCATTCATTGAATGACCTCTGATTCTCACTGATTGTTCATAACTCTTCAATCTTCAGATTTTTCGCATCCGTTACTTTGTTAGATATCATATTACTTTAAACAAGCAATTTTTCTATATATAAGAAAACCGTTCTGAGGATTTAGATTCAATTTGACACAGTTTTGCTTTCCAAGTCTACCTACATAGGCTTCACCCACCGAGCAAAGCTCTGTCACCTGAAGTTCTAAAACATTAAAGATTGACAAGACGCTGGTTTCTTTGTTCGTTAGCCTAAAGTTATGGCCAAACAGATTAGAATTAAAATTTTAATGCTCACAAAATTTTAATATAATTTCGTGTTAATTGCGAACGATTTATACAATGGGCATTAGAAGAAAAATCTGTGACATATACATGTGCTGTGTGCCCCACTGGAAAACATTTCAGAATGTTTTTGATTGCTGTGGTATCTCTGAAATGTGTCTGTCAAAATGTCAACGACACGGCAATGCACACTCATGTATCTATTTTTTAACGCGGTGTGACAAAATAGAAGGTTAAAAGTTTATATTTACAAGAAATTAGATTGCGTAATGGTGTTGGACTTTAAAATTAATTATTTGACACAAGATATAGATCGTGCCATCCACAGAGGCGCACCCCTCCATACAATTAGCATGTGCAATTGGAATGAGCCATAAAAACATACCCATGTATTTTTCTTCTACGAGAATATACTATCCATACTAATATTATAAATGCGAAAGTGTGTCTGTCTGTCCGTCTGCCTGTCTGTCTGTTACCTCTTTACGCTTAAACCGTTGAAACGATTTGGATAAAATTTGGTTTGGAGATAGTTTGAGTCCCAGGGAAGGACATATGCTACTTTTTATCCCTGAAAAATACCTTTATCCGCGATAAACGAATTTAAGACGGACGAAGTCGCGGTCAGAAGTTAGTTACTTATAAGATACAAATTTCATGCGTTTTACTTTTTTTTTGCCTAGGAGATATTTGGAGTAAGGTGACTACTAATTTTTTAACCTTGTTAAAATTAAAAACACAAATAACATATTCTAGAAGTCATATTTTGAAATCTGATAATTGCAAGTGGTTTATTAAACCTATTCCTCCAAATGGTTTTGAATGACCATACCTTTGAACACTCTTTCGTCCAGGACACGACCTTTAAATACTTAAATAAATATCAGGACAATCTTACGTAAATGAAGATATACTTTATTTATAGATACTTCAATATACAAAAAATATCCAAAAACCTAGAAAAAACATTCGCGCTCATGACAAAAGCAATTGCCCTGTCCGTGATCAGAACCCAACAACGTCATCTTCGAAGGCTGTTGTGCAACCAACTAAGTCAAACGTTCTGTCAAAGTGAGAGTAGATTAAAACTTCTACGCATACATATACATGCTAAATACTTTACAATATTCTGATGACAGCGATAAAAATCAAAGGTTACGCCATTAGACTACATGACGTATTCAATGGTGCAATATTTTAATTTGATTAACGTGATTGAAAAAGTTTTGATAGAGTCCCAAGAAAAAGTTCATTACCAGACGTACGAATATTGGGAGTGAATTGTAGGGATTTCCTACATCGTGTACTCGCTTATCGACGCTTTTCCACTAGGCTCACCGGTATAGGGGAAAATGTCACAGCATTGCTTGTTACACAAATCATAGATAGAGCACTGATTTATATATTGCACAAAAGAAAACTTATCGTAGTACAAAAGGCGAATTGAATGCCATTAGGCATTCTCTACCAGTCAACCTTAGGGCAAAGCAGATTTTTTGAGTTTATATACATATACACTGACAATGAAAAAAATCACGAATACGAAATCCTTTTAAACTAAAAAAGAAATACATTAAGTTGTATTTTGTTTCATTTTGATACTCTCAATAACATTTATATTTTCACAAACAAAATTTGAAGCGAAGCAACAATAAGTGAGTTTATCGGTATACGAAATTCCAACATGTCGCTCTCAATATTCTGATGTCTGCTCACTGGTCATTATCATCATTTTAGCCACAGGACGCCACTGCTGGACACAGGCCTCCTCAATAGACTTCCACATGGGCTGGATAAAGACTGCTCGCATCTCGAGTCCCCGCAACCCTAATCAGGTCGTATCTTACGGGTAGCCTATCCACGCTGCGCTTGCTAGTTTACGGACTCCACTAGAGAACCTTTCTACCCCAACGGCAATCGATTCTTCAAACTATGTGCCCTGCCCATTGTCACTTCAGTTTGCTTACCCTGTTTGCTGTGTCAGTGACCTTGGTTCATACTTGATTAGTAGTGGTCATTACTAATATAATTCCGCAAGTATTATGTTTAACCCCAACTCTTCACTAATTTGAGGATAACAACGGCAAGATAATCTCTACAGGATTTGCGCCTATATTCAACCTTTAAACAACCTGACAAGTTTAATTACCTAACACGGTACTGATACCTTCACTAATTTCCCGCTTCCTAGCTTATTTTCATCATTTTGGCCCATTTCAGCTCTCTCGCTTGACATCAAAGATAGTTTAATATATTATATTAAATTCTCGATTCGCCATTATCTCTTCGAAGAATTTGCGTAAATATGCTTTGATGTTATTTTCAATAGCTGTTTCTCTTAAAATAGTAGGTACGTTTTCCACCATGATTACAGATTTGGAAGGTTGCTCACGTAACGACTGACATTTGATCTTCGTATCACGAGGAAGTTAGACCGCCGAGATTTAGTTAGTTTATTGTTACATTTAATAGGGACTAGAAGGTGGCGGCAACTTCGTTCGCGGAGGAGAAAAATTCATAAACCCCTCCGTTTTTCGTCAGCGTAGTTGGGTAGAAAGTATTCTAGAATAATTTTATTAGTCCGTCTTGAAGATTAGTAAAACATATTACAGACGTATTTTTCTCTTTTTTAATGTAATCAATCCATAAGATGAAAATTGCATCCCACCAAAAACATTCTGTAAAAAACTAGCCAAGTCTCGATGGAGCTGCTTGTTTATCTCTAAAAAGTAATGAAATCTAGACCAAGTCGTGCCAAGTCTAAGGTTCTTTAATATTTTCTTCTGTTTCCGCGATTATTACTCATTGAAATAAAACAATTTAACGGATTATATCGCGTATATTATCTCATTTTAGTTCCCGACGTTTTGGAAGCTTTCCAGCTTTCCATGGTCACGGGAGGACTGAGAAAATATGTATTTTCCTCTGTCAAAGGTACAATTTGTGCAAACTACCCATTTTTTGAAAAAACACAAATAAAGGTGTACATACATGCCAGATGGGCCTAAGCTGTAAAGACAGTTACACATGTGCCAGAAGGGCTTAATTATTTTATTCTAATAATTTACCAAGCAGCATTTCACAAATGAGGCGTACTGAGGAGAAAAGAAACGCTGCAAAGAAAAACTCCCAGGCTACTCATTACTAATTATAATATTTAAAAACAGAGACTATTAAACTACTTTTAAACAGATAAGATATTTTACACCATTCGGAAATTAAGGTTTTGCAGTCCTGTGTCTCGCTTGTTCCTTGATGAGATGTATTACAGGATCCCAAGCTGGTGGTAGTGACAATCCATCTTCTCTATTGAAATTAGGATGCTTTTTAATCTCAATAGCCTCGCGTAGCATCCTGGGAAAATATCTTTTTTCTTTGGCAAGGATAGAAGGTTTATCAAACTTAATTGAGTGGTTTGGTTTGTCAATGACATGTTCACAAACTGCAGACCTATTACACCGACGGTGCTTGACATCTGCTATGTGCTCCTTCACCCAGGTTGATACACTGCGTTTCGTTTGACCAATGTATGAAAGACCACACTCGCAGTCCAGCTTATAAATGCCTGCACTCTGCAAAGGGGTGCTACTCTTCACGGGTCTAAGGTATTGAGACACCTTCTTCAACGGCTTGAAATATGTTTTTATAGAAGCACGCTTCAAGATGTTTCCGATCTTGTCTGTGACCCCTTTCACATATGGTAATACGGCAGGTTTACGCTCGACTGTTTGTTTCTTCATACTGGGATTCTGCTTGGAACGTGGTATCTGGAGCTCGTTGGCTCGAAGCGCACGTTTGACATTCTGTAACTCAGCAGTCAGATGTTGATTGTCGCAGATACCCCTGGCTCGCTGAAACAAAGATTTACCCACTGTAGCAAGTTGACAGGGATGGTGGTGAGATTTGCCATTCAAATACCTATCTGTATGCGTAGGTTTCCTATATACAGTATGACCTATATAATTTTTAGGACCTCTAATTACTAGCACATCTAAGAATGCAAGTGAATTTTGATTTTCCAACTCCATAGTGAATTTAATTTTACTATGCATGGAGTTCAGATGGTCTAAGAAAGCTGAAACACTAGATCTAGGTAAAATAGTAAAGGTATCATCTACATATCTTTTAAAGATCCTCGGCTTGACAGGTGCCAATGAAAGCGCTCTCTCCTCGAAGTCTTCCATGAAAATATCGGCGACGACAGGAGACACCGGAGACCCCATTGCCACACCATCAACTTGCCCGTAGAATTCACCATTCCATAGCATATAGCCAGATGTAAGGCAGTGTTGTAATAACTCAGCATATTCTATTGCCATCTGTTGTTCACCCAATCTTCTTTTCACAATTTCGATACATTCTTGAACTGGTAGGCATGTGAAGAGAGACTGGACATTAAAACTCTCTACCAGTCAACCATAGGGCCAAACAGATAAACCATAGACAATCTTACTTATTTTATTTATTCTCTTTTGCTTTAAGTTTATCAGTAAGTAAGTACTAAAGTGTTCAACATTTATATAGGCTGCACAATAAGTTGAAAAAAAAACATTTATACCTACCTGACGTCCGCTGAGGTTCGGACGGGGCCTTCCAATCTTAGTTCACCTCTTTCGTCACTAGACCGCTAAACGGTATCTTGCTTTCATATGAAAAGATCTACTTTATATAAGTATCTACAAATTTACTTGACCAATCGGTGAACAGATACTATTGAGCTACAAAGCCTGCGATTCGACTTTGGATTTCAAACAGAGAATATACTTAGAATTTTGTATCATGGAAACATTCACAGATATTCTATTTTGGAATATGTGTACGAGTAGCCTTATGTCTTGCTCACGGACAGAAATAATCCAATCTCTCTGTCTAACTCTCTAGTCCATAGGCCACAAAACTGTAGCTTGCTTTGATATTATAGGATTTCTATATACACACATTCATTTGACCGATTGGTAATCTGATACTGTTCAACCGCAAAGCCCAAGTTTCGATTTCTGACTGTGGTACGTCATACATCATCATATATTCAGAGGTATCAAGTCTTAGAATATCTATTCTTGGTTATGCATAGTGTACACGTACCAAACTATAGGTAAGCTTAATTATAATAGACCTGTGGATCTTAATTGACTCTCACAAAATGGAAAGTCATAATGTAACTGTTTGTCTAACTAAAATTTCGTCATACGTCAAATACTAATCGCATTTTCTCCGAAACCGTCAACATTCCAGGATTGTCGCGAAACAAATGACCAGGGGTGGGACAAAAAGTGCGGATTACGTAAAAATGACGTACCTAATCTTGCATACAGGATGATATTTGTATTCGAAATTCTGTGTGACATGTAGTAACGAAGTAGTATTAATTTAAAAAAATGTTGAGAACTAAATCTTTTATGGTGACGTTGTTTGTACAGTCGAGAACTTTAGAATCAATAACATGTGGTCTGATTGCATTATGCTCTCTAAGAGCACCAATGAGGACATTAGCAACATTTTGTTGCAATCGGTTTGTCTCATATACTGTACTGTAACATAAATATAGGATTGCCCGATATCTTTTCGTATTTGATTACAATAAGAGCAGTATACGTGTTTGTCACGTACCTCCAAAAACGGAAAATTGCCACAATATTCGAGTAAAGATGACATTTTACAGCGTTTCTTTATACATTAGTAAATACCTACCTAGATAAATCGCATAAAGTTTAATAGTGACTCAATATATCGCCTTTATTTTGTGATTACTTTACGTAATAATAAGGACTAATTATTAAAATTTATTAAATCACCTCTAGTCTGGAAACGGTTTTGGGAATTTGTCTCACTCACAGGGCTTGTAATCGGTTACAAATAAACCGGTATTTATTTAGGTTATACCGGTTAATTATTTAGGTTACGTTCGGACGAATTGGTTTGGGACCTTTATTTCGAAGCGCTCTTTAGAATTCCAATATAAAATGTTAGAACGCCGCGTGCATATTGCTTAGGAGGAGGGCTATGCTAACACTGGATTTTCATAGATACGTACGTTTGTAGCGTATATTTTGTACGGAACCCTCAGTGCGCGAGTCTGACTCGCGCTTGGCCGGTTTTTTTATAACAAAATAGAAAAAGTATCTCTGGTAAATCTAAGCTTCCCAGTCCCATATACTCAACTTAGTTTGAGGCCCAAGTTAAGTAATTAGTTATAAGATTACCGCTCGTGTTAGACTTAGACAGTCTGACAAGTTTCATTACCTAACACGGTTTCTCGGAACTTGCCTTTGTCTCGGCTAATTTTCCTGAGTTGCCTATCTTTTACATTCAAGTTACCTATCTCAACTTCAGCTATCTAGACACGCTGTGGCATCTCAAGTCAAGTTTATATACTGAAGATTGCTCACAGCACAACACAATTATGAACATTCAACTATATAATTTTACTTAAATTTTATAGCTCAAAATTGGACACGATATTTTTCTTTTTTTTATCGAAAAATCAAGACATGAGTCAAAATGTCGCGTGCCGTCATTTCCTAGGTACAAATTTTACTCCTAAACTTTAATGCGATTTATCTGAGTATTTTCTTATTATTTTGAAAAAGCAAAAAATATGTGTCTTATATTCTTTTATTATCCAGCTGACGTATTAGAATTATGATTTTCGTACCCAGTCATCATGCGTATTGTAGGTACACTCAGCCTCAAAAGTACCTGAACATTTTAATACGGTGACATAGTACAGTCAGTGTCAAATAGTTTTTAACATCCAAAGCGCCAAATATTTCGCAACACACCTTTATTACTATGGGCACAAATATATGTGACGATATATTTGGCTCTTTGGACGCTACAGACTGTTTGATGCCGACTATACAAAATTGTTAAGCTAAGTACAAATGGTGGATTTAATGCTTTAAGGCCTTATCAATAAATCGCTCATATGACTACACAAAAATATTAATTCTCACACTGTAGGTATCGGTATGACTTTCTTCCTAAATAAAAGGACATTCAATTCTGAATAAATTAGGGTTTAAGATTTTATTTGGCTTAAGATTTCATTTTTACGTCATTTCACATTTTCAAGGTTATTTAATTCGCTTAGACTGAATTTTGAACAGATTAACAATATAACTTTAGCTTCTTCGGACACAAAATGCAGTCTGCTAAGCATGATCTGGAGAAGCAGATAATGTTGGGGAAAATGGATGGCAGGCGTGCCAGGGTAGGGCACCAACGCGATGGTCCGACGCTGTGAGGAAGGTGGTTAGCGGCAGCATGCATCGCGCGGACCATACAGCTTACGACCACACCCATTGGGGACAAGCATTATGTGGTCGCAATCCTCAGTATTGAAAGAACGAGGAAGAAGAAGAACAATATAACTGAGAGGTGGAGAACGACACAATATTTTGTATGGTATTTTATTTAAACTTATTTGTATCCAATAGAATACGTCTCTCTGTAGGAAAAACTGTATCAATAAACGGCGTTATACTTTTTTAAATACAATAACAACGCCATCTATTAATACTTTTTCCAGAGTCACGTATATTTTTTTAGAGTATCATATTCAATACAGTAAAGGTTCGTCCAATTTAACCAAAATGCTTAAAATACGCTGACGGTTATCGCAATGGCGTGAGTTCGTCATGATTTTTACGCATGCCTTCCACATCGAAGCTTAACGCTGCGTATTCGCGATGTGACGTGTCTTATGTATAACGATTTCACTATTCATTCAGCCGCGTAAACGTCAGCGTTTTTGGAGCAGTGGTGTGGTGGACATGCGGTAAAATCGTGAGGCGTAAGTCACATCACTGCGATAACGCACCATCAGCGTATTTAAAGAAAAAATAATTAACATGGGCGAACCTTAAAACTCTCTGTCCACTTATAATAGGTTTATGTCCTAAAAAAGTATAATAACTCCGTCAGTTACATTACCATAAAAGGACACGTTTTTTTTTTGTCGAATAAAAAAATATGAAGATATAGCGCATTAAAGTTCCCCGTGACGTCACGCCGTGCGACCGTTTAACGCACTCATATACTTTGACGTGTTTTACCTTTGTCTTGTTTTGTTTGATAGACAAAAGAAAAAAAACGTGTCCAATATGTTTTCGTACGGACTAATTAGAACAATATTTTATTTACCCAGGAACTAACCCTATTCTATCTTAACATTAGTGGTCCATCTCAGCCCACAAATGTTAGTGATGCCTATATTTACACGGAGCTTTACTAAATGTTACACGCCCTCAAATCACGCTCTATAAATAAAGTCGCCAAAAACAGAATACAAGTACTCGTATTAAAAATCAATTAAAATCTTCAGAGACGGCGGCCAAACTTCGGAAGTTAGTTTATTTCGACGTAGGTAATTTATCATACCTAGCCTGGCCCGGGAGAAGTTTAGCTTTATACAAAGTTGCGAGACAATATTACTGCTCAGGTTACGGACCTTCATAAGCTTTGATGATAGTAAGTGGATCAACATTCCGTAAGGAAATGGTACTGTTATAGCGACAAGATGTTTTTGTCGGCTTAGGTTACTAGAATTATGGGGGTGTGGTAATTTTCGCGAGTGCACAACTATCTGCTAAGACTCGGGCAATTTCAATTAGGTGGACCCAGATTAAGAGTAAATAACCGTTCTGTTTGTTTGTACTCAGAAGTTTGAATAACTGAAAGTATACACGCACTACACAATATTATTGTTTTCCAAAAAACGGTCCTTAATCGCGTATACTTAAATAAAATCATATTTGATTACCTTGCGATGGTAAATTCCGAAATGTTTCGGACGTATAGAAGAATTTGTTGATAAATAATATTGACTTACATTTGGTTATAATACTAACCCAATCATATTTATCGTGTGTTTCATTATATAAAACGTTCACATAAAAATGTACTCCGACCTCTATCCTTTTTATTATTTAACTTTTATATGCAAGTAACTTCACATGTGCATTGGTTTCGACATGGTTCAAATTGATTTAATTAATTACATTTTTATTAATTACCACTGTGAAAAAAATATACTGCTGCAGATTAACAAACAACTCATAGCAAAACCATATAAAAAGCCGGCTAAGAAGCATGTCGGACCATACTCAGTGTAGGGTTCCGCAGCCGTTCATACCAAAAACTGCACACTACAGATGAAAAACATGCGATATGAAAAAGTGCACTAGCAAAAGAGCGTATCTCCACGGCATTTACGTCCTTTTGTTGTGAAGCACCGTTGTTCGGCAATAAGTCAAAAACTGTATATCCGATCATGTTGAAAACAATATTTCATCAATTTTAGACATACCGTTTAGAAAATAGGGGGTTGTGGGGGACGGACACAATTTATGCTACTTTCGGAGCGATTATTTTCGAAAATATCTACTAAATCAAAACTTTTTTATAAAAACCTCAAAGTGATTTTAAAAGATCTGTCCAAATATGTGCCACACATTGATATTTGCTGGAAAAAAAAATCTGTGTCGGTTACATGTATGGACTGCCCCCTAGATATTTTTTATTTTATTATTTAACCATCAAACTAAGTAGCGGCTTAATACATAAGACACCTATACTCCAAATGTCATTAATGTACATCTTGTAGTTTTTGAGTAAAATGCCTGTGACAAACGGACGGACGGACGGACATGACGAAACTATAAGGGTTTTTGCCATTTTGGCTGGGGAACCCTAAAAATAATAGTCAGGAATTACTCACCGACGTTGCCTTTCCGGCATTTTTGTTATGGTATACGGGTATGCGACCCTGGCTCCCCAAGCTCCTTCTGGCTCACATATAGTCTTCCGGGACAGTAGTATCCTTTAACCCTTTCTCCTGTATAAATTCGTACAATTCCTTTCTTTACCCTGTTATCCTTCCTCCTATTCAATCAATCCAAGGTATGCCGTGCCGATGGATGCGTGTCTAGAGGAGAGTCTAGTCGTTAGTGTGCCGAATTGCCCTGGGACTGGTGACCCCAGAACAAGGCCTTACTTGGTATGCGGGGCTCTGCTGGGTTCGAATATTTTATCCCTAGCAGCTTGTGAGAACGCAAATGGCGGCGATTTGGTTCGCAACCCATCACGTCTCGGTCCCAGCGAGAGCGAAGAGTGGGCTATGGAGAGCCGCTTTGCTACGTTAATGTAAGGGGAGGAATGAATGATAAAATAGATGAAGTATGTCAGATGATGGATGCGAGAAATATTGATATTCTGTGTGTGAATGAGACAAAACGAATGAGATTAATGAATATTGATGAAGCGGCAGTTGTATGCCAGGACCGAAGCAGGTGGAAGAAGGTAGTTTCTGCCTATCCCGTAATGGGAAAAAGGCTTGATTGTATGTATATATGTAACCCTAAAAATCGAATCATCCTCCAGCTAACAACGACATTAAAGGTCACACCGGCCTAGACTAGTTAGTCTTCTTCGGGGGTAAAAAGTCGTTCTAGTCTAAAAGTAACCATTAACATAAGTCCTACTACCATTAAACGTAATTTCGGAGCTTAAACTCAGTGTTCTGGAAACTAAAATGATACCAAAGATAGCGTTCAGCGTAAATTGCGAACGAGCTGAGATGGCTATAATTTAAGTAAATACACGAATAAGCTAATAAGAATAATTACAAAGCTATTTTGCAAATGTCTTCAGAAATGGAAGCTCATCAGAATTCAGAATAAATTAGAATATTATTTAAGGATCGTGTCTGTTCCTCGTCGCACACTGGGATCGGAGCAGAGTTGGTCATTCTAAACTACTATCCGTAACTCTTGAGATAACTTTGACAGATGTTCATAGTGATGAGGTTAATGTTCATGATGACATGATTGATCATGACGTATCATCAGTTGCAAAGATTTGACTGTATTTTTATTGGAGCCTGATGACATGCGTCTTCAATCAAGCCTAGTTTGTCACAAAGAAACGGTCATAGAATTATTATGTTAATATTTAAATTAAGGACGGCAACCCGGTAGAGATTGGATGCAAACGATAATCAATTGCCAGGCATGGAAAAATGGAGAGGAGGCATATGTCAATAAAGGCTGCTATGGATGGATGGATTCAAAAATCATCTAGTAAAATTTCGTCTAGTACCCATAACACAAGCCTTATTGAGTTACCATGGGGCTAGTTCGATTTGTGTAAAATTGACCCGTAATATTTATTTATTTATTAAATTTTAAAATTAACTTCGGGTGGGATTCATCTCCTTCTCCAGTGCGTAAAAGTTGAGAACTAGGTGAAATATTCAATCGTTCGGAAACACATTCGGTATTAAATAATTGATAGATTCATCAGGCGTTGCACCTTGCGAAATTTCCATATTAGTATTTATTATTATTATTTATATTATATTTATATATTATTATTATTTTTTATTAGTATTAATGGCTTATATATAGTTCCTATGCCTTTCCGCAAAATAGTGTCTCAGTTAGATATGCCAATAAATTGTGCTCACATGCGCATATTTTAATTTAGTTTCCACCAAAAAATACACATGAAAATTCAACATACCACCACCAGACAGTATAAACCTAGACACGTCTTACGCCTCTCTACAAGGCATCATCAGGTGATGCAGGAGAGTTGACGGTCCGGCGTCCACCCGAGAAGTAAACATATACATTCGGTAGCCTAGGTGATTAAGGCTCTTATGTTGGCCCCTAAATGACGGAGACTCATGGTAGTTGTGTAAATATCCACACCCGAGATGTTTTATTTTTTTACTAAAAACATTTTGATTTCATTGGCAGACATTATTGTTTTAAAAAATAAGTCTTTTCCATCATTGTGTTTGAGGAGAAATAATTATTTTTACAATACTGCTATTAGGCATTATCTTCTCATTTCTGCTAATGGATTCCAGACAAGATCATGATCCAATAATAATATAACTAACTTGCTTAGAGTAGTAAAAACATAACTAGTTTCGTCGGCAAAAAATAAATAAAGCCTCTTATGTATTTCTATAAAATTTCACGTAGCAATTGTACGTGAAATTTTCGCTGACACTCGACATCTGTGCCCATTTGCTTGCCCAGTGTAAAGTAGGAGATGTATCGAGCTCGCGGGGATCGCCGTGGACATAAAATCGTCGTTGTCATCAGACATTTTTCACGATTGTGAAATAGGGGCGTCTCGCCTCATTGCACGAGTCCGACTCTCGCCTGGCCTTTTTTTGTGTTTGAAAAGTCAATTCGTCCAGAGTATTCTAAGCTATGGTCGAATAAAATCATTTCAATCGTTTGAACACTATCAGTTTTTTTTCTAAATAGGAATGTCGGGTTTTTTATCGCATATTACTTGAAAATAAGGAGCTTGAGTTGAGTACTAACCAAGGACCATTAAAACAAGGGACTATCAATGATTTGATTTGATTTGTCCCGGGTGTACTAGAAGTTGCCCGCGACTTCTTCAGCGAAGAAGAAAAAAATCATTACGTTCTTATTTTCTTCAGCGTAGTCGAGTAAATAGTATTGATAACCATCTGGGGATTCCCAGTTATCCGCGTATCAAAAATAGTTGAAATCCGTTTAGCCGTTGTGGCATGATGAAGCCACATACTTTTTTGAAAATATCTTCAATGTACAAATATTTCATTTTACAAATTTATAATAGTATAGATTAGTGTATCGTATTAATTATTACTGTACTATGTTTCTATTTTAGGGTTCCGTACCTCAATCGGAAAAAACGGAACCCGAATAGGATCACTTTGTTGTCCGCTTGTCCGTCCGTCTGTCTGTCAAGACCCTTTATCTCGAGAACGCGTGGAGGTATCGAGTTGAAATTAACACCATATACATATACTCGTAATTAGTCTACGGTCCCTTGAAGCTGTGAAAATATCAAACTTCTACAACGGCTATTTATGCCGCAAGATACGTATATTTCGACACTCTCAAGGGAATCAAGATGATAGGGCACTTCCCGTTGACATAGAACTATGAAATTTGGCTAGTAATATTGTGATATACTACAAAACTATACATTTGTAATTAAATCATAAAAAATATAGTCTTTTTCAAAAGACATATTTGGACAGCCTGGAGGCGATAAGTTTTCACCTCATTTGCATGCAATGCTATAGATATCAGGTGCAAACTTAACTCAACCGGAAGTGGGTAATATAATAAAGTTAAGATAAGTGAAAGTTTGTACGGAACCCTCGGTGCGCGAGTCGGACTTGCACTTGGCCGGTTTTTCAATTATAATATACTTTGCTTAGATACTTTGATTTAAACCGCCATCGTGTTTTTGGCTGGCTATCCGCTCGCAGTCACCGCACGACCGAAAGTATGGCGATAGACAGTCCCCATGTTTTAAGTTTCTTGTTATAAATGAATAGCGGCAGTATTCTGTTAAAATGGAAACTTACAAAGTTATATATTATTCTAAGCCATGTTTAGCAGTATTCAAAATTAATGGTTATTTTGAACAAAACTCGACTCTGGAATTCATCTGGCTGTCACCAAATTACGCAATTAAGATGATAAAAATGTACTTTATTGGTTATTACTCCGTTAAAAAGTATATTTAATGCGCTTTCATTTCATTTTATTAACAAAGTAATTACCCGCCAGCCCGCTACATGATTAACATTCAATTTTAATTTATGACTCTTGCGGGGTAAGTGGTTATGTATTTACGCTTGTAACTTTTATTGGTAGTAATGCCACAAGAACACAATGTTATAATAATGTATTGTTTCATATAAGGCAGATATTACTTGGAAAACGTTCTCAAATGTAATTTTAATTGATTTAAACTTCACGATTCTCACTCAGTCATCCCAATACAACAAAAGGGGTCTCGCGTAGACACAATGATTTTTCTTTTATAAGGAATTCAGATTTCTTCTAGACTGTCTTGTGGAATGGAATGTGATTTATCATCCTTTAATTATTTTAAACTAACACTATTTTACTTTGGAACTATGGACGTAACTTAACGCCCGAAACGTCGGACAGTTACCAACGAAAGGTACCTAATAATATATATACGCAATTAACCCCGTTTTGTTGAATTGTGATATTAAGTATGTAATATTAATTATTTACCTCTATTTTACTGTATTCTGAGCGACATTTAATCTTAAAATGAGGTATGCTTTAAAATATTGTGTTTAGTAATATCGGCATCATGCTTGGGAGTAGGGAATACGAACTTAAAGGTACAAACCTAACTACTGTTACAGGTTTGAGAACATCATATAAAAATATCGTAACTTGGGCTCGATTACAGTTTGATCGATATCTTTGTTTCTTAATTCTCTCCCATAGTCTCATGGACGGAATTAGTAGGAAACACCCAATATCCAGGTCCAACATAGATAGTGGCTACATCACCAGGACCCGGCACCGCCAACGTGAAACAGCGCGGCGTCTGTAAGACATTGCCGCGACGTGCAGTTACACGACGCCTTGCCATATTGAGTAGAAGTACGGTACAATCATAGCACGGTGTTTGACGTTTTACGTCAGCCCTTGTTCGTGGGTAGCTGTTCCGCTATGCGCTAGTGCTACGTCAACTGATTACACTGAAAGCTTATCGTAACTTATAAAAAATAACCCGTTTATTATTTCACCGAAATTAAAACACCTAAGCTCGCGTGTATGCCGGCCTTAAGCGACACCCTTAATTACGTTTCTTAAAAGCGTACGGGCAGTGTATACTCCATGATCATAAATCCTTTTATCAGTACGAGATCTCTTATTTGGAACGCCTCGCGAGTTTATGAAGCTGTGGCATGCAAAACAAGAATGCCGTAAGTATGTATAGCACTTATACATTATTATTGCCTTTTCCAGAGAGTGATTATGCGCGACCCTAATCTGACGTGACCCATATTTTGTTCACGGAACAGCCGTGGCCGAATAATGGTTTCATTGAATAATAAAGTATTTAGGATTGTTACGGAGCGTTTTCCGCATTTGTATAAGGGTATAAGGTTTATTTTTATGGTTTCTATACAGTGGGTCTCTACCGGGACAGGAAATAGAGAAATAATAAAATACTGTCACGTAATGACCTTTTCAATGAGAGCTTTACCGTTTTATAGGGTTCCGAACCCAAAGGGTTAAACGGGACCCTATGACTACAACTCCGCTGATCTTCCGTCTGTCTGTCAGTCTGTCCGTCTGTCACCAGGCTGTATCTTATAAACCGTGATAGTTAGACGGCTGAAATTTTCACAGATGATGTATTTCTGTTGCCGCTAACAACAAATACTCAAAAAGTATAATTTTATGTCTGTATGTAACCAATATAAAATAATCAAACACCGTGTACATTTTGCTTAGGAGTAGGGCTCTGTTACACTGGAGTTTCGTAGATACGGCTGTTTGCAGCGTATATTTTCTACGGAACCCTCGGTGCGCGAGTCCGACTCGAACTAGACCTATGTCTACCCTAGCTTTTTTATCTTTTAGTTTTTTTCCATCTTGGGACTAGTTTGGTCTATTATTCTCCTGTTGTGCGTAAGTAATATGTAACCTGCCTATTTCTACTTTAATCACTGTACGCGCTTACCCGCTTCTATAAATTTGCTTATTGCTTAATTGTAGGGTAAATGTGCAGTGCCCGACACAATCCCATTAGCTGGCACATTCAAGCTCAATTCGTAGCAATAGAGTTGATTAACGGGGTATCTACTATTGGCATTAAGCTGTCAAGTTTGAAACGTTTACCTTGGAGCTTCCATGTTTATCAATAAGCAGTCAACTTTAACCCGCTATTTATTACGCATTGAACAAAATGTGAATTCGAAATAGTGTAGTAGTAAAATCAATATTCGTTTGTGAAATGTCTAATAATACCTAATATCATTGTCCTCATTGTACCCGCAATAGTGTACAGTACACGAGTATCTACAGTTTCTATTCGAAAAATAAACACACTCGTATCGTAATCAGTATTAAACGCAATCGACAAACAGATTATGCTGTTTCCATTACTGCATGGTATGCTAATAATTTCGTCCAGCTACAAATGATCCCGATTCAGTTAGGGTAAGCGAACTTCCATTGATAGAGATTTTCACATCACCCTTGCCTTCTTGAATGTGTAAATAGTTAAATACGTATACCTCCCTGAACTAATAGATGTGAAAAAATCTAATAATCTCGTAATTCAATAATTCTACCGCGGAAACGCCCAATACCTACTGTTATAATTACATACTTTTGTCATCTTTCGTTTATCAGGTTAGAGAAAATCGTCTTATATTTCTCGTGCTGTCTTCCAGTCAGGAACCCTTTGAATATTTGATTTACCATTTCGGAGAAATACGCAATATAATTACATATCGCGCAGACGAGGCTTATTCGGTATATTTATTGCTATTCAGAAAAGAGATTGAAAACCAAGTTGTTGTTTCATACTTTTGTTTTCCAAGTCTCAGTTATTATATTTTTGAAACGTGAGCGGAAATAACGTTATTTTAGGAGTATGTAAAGTACCTGACAAATATATAACGTTAATAACGTTACGTAACGTCCGCACGTGGGAGAGAGATGGACAATTTCGGACATTAGATAAAGTCCATAAAATATTTTTATTTATTAAATAAAAGCATTTACCCGCAATTAATAACCTATGTTTTAATTATTGGATTCCAAATATATACTGTAACTTGCTCCCCTCTTTTCATACCCTCAAGGGCTGGTTTACGGAATAAAATGTATCGCATGTCCTTGCCAGGGACTCAAACTATCTCCATATTAAATGTAATCTTAATAGATTCACCAGTTAAAGCATGAAATGGTATATAATATTAGTATAGTATAGTATGGATTATATTATTAATTAACCTTTTTTTTGTATATATAGCCTTATGACATGAACTTTTCTTAGTCACTCTTGCCACTCTTCGAGGAAGAATGGGCACGGATATGCCCATAACTCCAATTAATTATAACGATCTGACCTTTATTTTGTGCCTAAAAATCTTCTTACACAGAGTCAGTTCTAGTGTACGAAATATTGTTTTTATAAGTATACAACAAAGTGAAAGCTAATAATTCTATCTCGTGTCTCTTCATTACCTTCCTCCTAGAGGGACTTGATAAAATAATTAAAAACCCCACAGTGGCTATTTGTTTAAGAATGTATTCTACCGTAGTTCTCCAGAAACGTATTTATTTCTTGACTATAGACGAAATCGTAACCTAAAACAATAACACTATCAGTTGAAAGACTAACAAATGACGCATTCGAGATGTGGTGTTGGAGATGAATGCTCCGAATTCCTTGGACTGCGAAACACACTAATGCATCGATCCTGACCTAGTTCCGAATAAAAACACGCTTATCTACCTTATGCCAACAACGCATTCTTTCGTATTTCGGCCACACAATGCACAGAGGCGGCGTAAGTTTAGAAAACACTGATAGTAGCTGGGAACACTGAAGGCAAAAGATCGCGCGGTCGTTCACCAACAAGATGGACCGATCAACATAACAACTCGTCGTCCTCCAAATTCTACACAGTTGTGAGAGACGCGCTAGACAGAAACCAGTGGAGGTAGATCATCCGCTCCAGGTGCATCCCTGATGCTGATCACGATCCTCCGACATGAGTGACCGACCCCAGAGAGAGAATTCAGTTGAATCGAATGGTACGAAATAAAGCTCTTGAAATGAAAAACCGTTTTCATTTCAATAATATGGACGCTTATACGCCCTCACTATACCAGCACCTTCAACAGAACGCTGTCGCCAACGAGCTGGTCTTAAATTAATCAATTACGTACAATGTAAATTATAGAGCACTGTTTACCCTCTAAAGTACCCGACAACCGATGTAAGTACACTTGAAAGTAGCGTGCGGTCGACAAACGCCTAAATAGCTAATGTACCTAAATATTTGGACCGTTAAGTGCTCACAAAAGGTCACTACAAAGGCCCTTTTAATAATAAATCATCCGAGTTAATCGCATGGGAGGTAAGGAGCAAAATAAATGGAGACCGTGTTGCATTCACTGGAAGAGGCCGCCGGGAGCGCACTCAATTTATGGTGATATATGGTCAACTTTTTTCGCTGTGTACTTTATCATTGTTTTTGAGTAGAATTTCTGTTTTCACTCAAAAGTTCAGCATAGCAAGCAGTGCTAACGAGATTTAACGTGTAAATTCACATCAATTACAACTTAATTTGTGGAATATTTACATTTTGTCACTTCAAAGGGTATATAGTATGTTATAGAGGATCAAAACTGCATGAAAGTGCTGTGTTACACATTCTTAAAGGAATCATTACTAATAGTAAAATTAAATTGATATTTTAGATGGTCGCAATCAGTGTTCCAGGTCTCCAGAATACTTAAGGTCTCTCTAGATTTATAAAGAGAAGATTATGACCCTTTACTAAGTCAAAATTAATACTAGTATTTTTTTACTCATTAATTAATTTCTATTGGTATTGTACCGCCACGTGTAGTCATCCGTATTAATATCTCTCATAACAAAACGGGTGAAAATACCTGACACGTCATTTGACAGCCATAGAAATAGTGTCGTGTAAGATATTTATGCACGCTTTCTAGTGGCAGATGATGTTGCCTCAGCTAATACATGCATTTAACAATTTCAAATAGTTTGATACTAACACTTGAGCGAGTTTTTATGGAACGAGATATCAAAGTACCACCACCATCATTTCCTTTGCTTTGGACAAAAACTTATCTACAATCTACAAGTCTATCTCTCCATCGATTTGCTTTGTTCATAAGGTACCTATTATTTTTTTGTATGTATAAAGGTTGGAATAGCTACAGAAAACTATGTTATTCTCAAATTTAAAACATGGATTAATTTGCTCATCCATACTGCATGAATGCTAACTACAAATGTAATCAAGTGGTGTTTTCGATAATCTATTTCTGTCTTCTGTTAAAAAAAATACGGAAATCTACTATGGGTTTTAAGTATGGTTTGCCGATAGCAAACATTTTAATATTTAATTAAACATTTTCTTTTACGAATTAATGAGAATCATTGTGCATTATCGTCAGCGATGAGAAGAACGTGTATATGGACACCAACTTTAATAACGTGACAAGTTTTGGGAACCGCACTTACGTCAATGAAAATGGCCACTTTACGTCGCATGTTTACGCAAATTAATAAAATAACAACATAGCTTACAGCAAATATGCATTCAACGGTGGAAGGAGAAATGAGATAAGCGACAGCTTGGTGGCATTTAGTCATCTTATAAGGTGTATAATGCAATGTCTCGAAAATGTCGCTTATCCCATTTGTCCTTTCCACCTTCAGTATTTTATTCCTGATATTTTCATTTACTTACACTACTTTGGCTTTGCTTAACTACCAAAGCCAGTTGGAAAAGCCCGCCATTGGAGCAATTGAGTGTTAAAATATAAAGCTTTAAAATATCTATAAGCATCGACTGTTTAGTGTTCGTATATAGTATCTAACATATGTATCATTCTAATAGGATTGCCAATATAACTCAAAACACCAGCCGGCTGCCGCATAAATATTAAACAAAATACATTACAAGTCACGTTTGGTTCAATTTGGCCGAGGCGTCAGGGCCGCAGTAAAATTTCGGATGTTCCGCGGCGCTAAATTAGAACATTACACGCCGCGGTCAACAACGGAACTTTTGTCACGCGCGGAACAAAAACGTTTTGTTACTCTCCCCCGGGAGCACCCGGCGGTCCTATAAATTAATACGGGTTAATCGCACAATTTAATCGTACGAAACAAATGCTATACATCTGTTTCGTACCATTAAATTGAAATCTATAATTTCATTTTTCAAGCATATTTGTTATACTTAGGGCTGCCATCTTGACTATACCGGAACCCGGACGCAAACTTCAAAAACCGGACAAATCCGGGGAAACCCGGACGGATGGCAGCCCTAGTTATACTTTACATTTTACATAAGTACCTTTAAGAGGTGACACAGAAAATTTATGCCAATTGTTTTTCATCTCTTTGAAGGTAAATTGGAAAAAAGTGAGTACAGGGTACATGCAAAATTCACATTTTCGTTATAAAATTAAAATACACAAACTGCAATTGAACTGCCTAATATCTGAGCATCTAGAAAATATGACCATTGGAATGGCTTCTGATATGATGCAATAATGAATATTATAATTTTTCCCAATGGGGCCATACACGAAATATAGGTACTTAAAACTTTTAGTACTTACCAATAGTACGAAAGTGCCTACAAAAAAACTAGCCGATTAACTTAAGTTTGCACCTGGTATCATTTTCGTCCTATAAATATACAAAGTTAACGTATCCGAATTATATGCGCGTTCGCAACTTCGTCAGCAAAGGAAAAAAAGTATAATTGCTTTTTCCTTCAACGTTGTTGTGTAAACCCGTGTACCAAAAATTGTTAAAATCCATTTAACCGTTGTTACGTGAGAAGCCAGAACGACACATATAAAAATACAAAATATCCAAAAAATATTCCAAATTGCAGATATCGCTGTCACACATGAACAGACAGATAGAGTCGTATAAAGCATAAGGGTTCTACTTTTACCTTTTTTTTTAGCAAATCCTAGTACTCGTAGTTTACAACTTAAAATGGACTCTGTAATTGCTCGTGTAGTTTAGTTTTACCTCATAAACTTTCTTTTTATACTATCTAACTTTTAAAACAATACCGGCAAATGTTGTTAAACAAGTTAAATGCTGCCTTAAGTAATCCCGTTCGTTGCAACAACACTGCTCCGGATACAAAATTGTTAAACAACGTGTTTTTCATAACTGCATATTTATATTGAAACTAGAAGGCGCCCGCCATTTCGTTCGCGGAGGAGAATAAGTTATAACCCCTCTTTTTTCGGTAGTGTAGTCGGGAAAAAGTATCCTACTCGTATAATCATCTATGGATAACCCAGCAACCCGTGTACCAAAAATAGTTTAAATCTGTTTAGCCGATTTTGCGTGATGAAGACACAAACAAACGTACAACAAACAAAAATTTAAAAATAAAAAATTGTTATATCAGTGACCTCCAAATAGTCCGTTACTATCATTCTTTTGAAAATATCTTCAATTTACAGACATTTCATTTTTACAACTTAATATTAGTATAGATAACGATGCACGCGTATATTAGTAGTGATTTACGTGCAAAAATAAGTATTATATCTACTATACCTATAATCATATATGGTTATGAGCAAATAAGTTCCATCAAAGACAACAATTTTGTGACAGGAATTTACTGCTGACTATACATTTTTTTTGAACATCAATCAACAAGACGATTCTAAAAAGCCCTAACCTTGGTGTTATTTTAGTGTAGAAATCTAATGACCACCTTTAGCTTCATCGTCAGATCAGTTTGATGGTATCATTGTCACCGAACTTACATTATAATAATAACATAATAAATAATAATTGATAGATTCAGGCGTTAAAAACTTTGCGGAATTCCATATTAGATGAATGGATTAGTAGAGTTTCTTTGCTACTTATTCCGCGAAATATTTACTATTTAAATAAATTTCACGGAATAGCAAAGGGACTACAACCCATTTAACTACTATCAGAATAGAATTTACATAAGTATACAAAATTTTAGATCTATCGGAAACCGGAAAGTGGGTCAAATTTAACTCGGAACATTTGACCCAAAAACAACAACAAACAATGCAAGGTAAGAAACAGCTTGTAATTTAAGCATTACTTCCTATTTATATCATAAAACTGTGTCGTCGTAGATGTGTTAGAAGATGACGAAGTGTTCAAAAAAGTGGAACGGTTGAGTCAAAATTTGTCATGTCTGTTTTATAAACTATTGAGAAAATGTCATTAAATTACATTAATATTACGGGTCAATTTTTCACAAATCGAACTATTCTCACATGAAGTTCTATCACGCTTGTGTTATGAGTACAAGACGACAATATTTTTAATAGATATTTACTATACATAGAAAACAATCAAAACTCAGGAACAAATATATACTCGTAGACAAATATTTGCCCTGACCGGTATTTGAACCCAGGACCATCTGGAAACCGGTCGTCCATAAAGGATCTTCGGTCTTTCGCGTCCATATTGAAAAGAGAGACCCAGTGGCAGTCTGAGGCGGTTCACAGTGGTCATGAAAATGAGTGGAGTAAATTTAAATATCGCATATAATTGGCACATGCGTACACGTCTTACTATCGAAGCAACAAAGTCGGCAACTGTAAAAGTAATACAATATAAAAACAATATGCATAAGTCGAATAGCGTGCGATCAAATATCTAACAAATTATTAGTCTATCAATACATGAGTGATAGCACTGTTACTTCTGAGCCACTGGAATAAGTACCAAAATAGTCGTATCTCCTTGCTATCACCTTACTATCGCATATCCTTGTGCAGAGTAGAATTAAAGCCCAGCTGACATGTAAGTGTGTTGGTGGCACTGTATTTTCTTTCACAGATCACCGAGCTTGACATCAAAGTGAACCAAATCGAGAAATTACGCAGTCTCTAACGAATTTTGCGTAGGATTCTTTGACTTGTAGATGACTCGGTGAAGGGTTAACGCCCTATTACTTTAGGATTCTTTATTTCATAAATAGCTACGGCGTATGTTGACAGCGGCTTATAACGTATCTATAAGTAAAACGCCCACACTAAACATTTGTATGGAGTTTCTAATCACTTCAAAATTCAACAAAAAATGACCCTGTCAATAAGTTCAAACAGATTATATTTAAATATTATCTGAGAGAGATACAAACGATATACCATTAAAATCATACTGGAAAATTGAGGTTTACAAATAAACGCAAACACAATTTCAATGTTTACATGAAACTTATTTGGCAGTTAATCCTCTTATGGATAAAGAAAATGAAACATACGATTTACCTGTATGTGTAAATCCCGAACCATAATACCCGTTGGGTCTTACGAGCCATACAGTGGAATAGCGAAGCTGATGAATGAGTGGAAGACAGTGCTAGAAAGAGAGCAAGATTTGTAGTTGTAAGTTAATTAGTTTTTAACAGACTCCCAAGAAAGGAAGTCAATTTGGTTGTATTTTTTTAAATGTTTTTTACCTCGGAACTCCTTCAATTTCAGTGAAGATCTGATGGAATCCATGAGGAATTGAAGAAATTCCTCAAATATTGTAGGCATACATATGGTGATTTTCGTATTATAAGAAACCTAATAAGTATTTGCGTTCAGAAAGTGTACATTGGTGAAGAAGAACGAATGAAGAAGAGTGTGACCGAAGGTCACTGGAACTCTTCACCGATCAGTGATTTATGGGTGGCGACAAGATACATCTCGATTAAAACAGCTAAACTTCTTCATAAACGCTAATTGAAATGGTCCTGATGATAATGGTACCATCGAATTGATTTGATGATGGAGCCGGAAGGTAGACACAGGATCTATTTAATAAAATAATGTATCCTGATCGTGTTTGGGCTTGTTCAAAGCACTTGGGCTGGAGCCTGGGCGTTGTACTTTCCAATAATGATTAACTAAAAAATCTAAAATAAATTAACTTTACAACCAAAACATAAACCCGCCGCCAAAAAAAAACACTAAAAAGAAAAAAAATACTGCATAAATCAGTTTCTTCAATTTACTTACAACAAGGAAACGATTTCTAATGAATCAACAGTATATACAATTAATGTTATTTTGGAGTCGATGCCAACGTGTCTCAACTTACTAAAATCGTCAATTTTCAATATTATACACATACTTTATATAGCACCGACACCGCGAGTGGAAGTATACGTGTTAAAATTAAATTATCTTATTATTCAGAGTTGATGTCTCATAAATTAATCTTTGCTTCTATATCATTCTATCTAGATATATAATAGGCACCTAGAATAACAGCACGTGGAAATTAAGCTCTCGGCTTAAGATTACACTTGTAAATTAATCTGCGGTAAATTTGAACAGTTTATAGACCAAATTGATTCAATTTATATGCACGTAAATTTAATATTAAAGTGGTGGTTAGCATAGGACAACTCGCATTAAGATAGCTTTTACTGTAAATTACACACAAATGTATATTACTTTATTTAATTAATTTCTCTTTATCACATCCTCATTTTTATTCTATCAATACGAAAAAATTACGTCAATCCGTACCGTTGTTCCGATATCTTGTGAGTCGCAACAAACCAACAATCCGACACATTTATGCATTTACTAGAAGGCGCCCGCAAATTCGTTCGCGGAGGAGAAAAAGTCATAATCCTTCTTTTTTTTCAGCGTAGTCGGATACCCAGCTACCCGTGTACCAAAAATAGTTGAAATCCGTTAAGCCAATTTTGCGTGATGAAGCCACAACGACACATACAAACATACATAAAATCCAAAAAAAATATTTTTCGTTTTAGTGACCTCCAAATAGTCCATAATTTTTTTTTTTTTAATATCTTCAATGTACAGACATTTTTACAACTTTATAATAGTATAGATAACATTATTTAGTATGAATTCCCTTGGGTATCTCAACTACAAAATTGAAACTTTGCCTGAATCTAGATTAGGCTTAAGTCTATTAACATAATAGCAATAAATAATAGCATTGAGGTTTACGTCAAATTAATCGTACATAATGAAGACAAATCATATCAAACTGCTATTACCATCCCTTTCATCAAGGAGAGAAATAAAGCTGTACTCAAATCAGATTACATTCGAGTTCGTTAAACTTTCATCGGGAGGTGAGGCTGATTGAAATTCCCTCTGTAAAGCACGAGTTAGAAAATCCGCTTTTTTCAACAGTAGATAAAAATGGCGACAAATTGCAGTTACGCCACATTATTCACCTATTATTATTATTCGGCTTTAACTTTAAATAAGTTATTTCTTTATTGTGCAATTTAACTAGAATGCTACCGAGTCAAAAGCCATTTAGTAACGAAATAGTATCGTATATTTTTTCTTCTAGTGTACTTGTAGGTAAATCCGGTTTAGGTACACATATTAAGATTCCAAAACATATTTTCATGAAGCCCAAGGATTGAATCGAAATAGCTTGAGTAGGAGTAATTACTTTTTTAGCTTTAATGACATTAGAAACTCCTCTGTGTGCTTACGGCGTATAGCGGTTATGACCGCGATTTAGATTAGAAATTAAATGTGTGTAAATCGATCGATCGTGCGACGAAATGGGTTGTCGATGCGATAAAAGTAAAAAGGTCTTATTCCTGAAAATACCCGCCAAACCGTAGCCCAAATACATTTAAACATCCCTATTAACTTAGTGGGCTCAGCAAAAAAGCCTTTATTAATGGTCTGGGCTTAATCTTGGCGAAGCTAAGCCTTGACTGGATTAGCTTCACCGCATTTAGGCCGCTGATGATCTGATATTAATCCGACATCTGTTGGCAGCACGATATTTATAACAGTCGGTAGGTACTCAGCGATAAATTAAATCAACTAACAAATGAAGTTTTAAAACGTCACAATACTACTTTTTAAATTCAGGAACAGAGGAAATGAATAGCCATAGACCTCACTGATGGTACTTGGCAGCTGGGTTAAAGATATACTTAACTAATATTTTCTTCTGTTTCCGCGATTATTACTCATTGAAATAAAACAATTTAACGGATTATATCGCGTATATTATCTCATTTTAGTTCCCGACGTTTCGAAAGCTTTCCAGCTCTCCATGGTCACAGGTGGACTGAGAAAAGATGTATTTTCCTCTATCAAAGTTGTTTTTTTAAATATTATAATTAGTAATGAGGTAGCCTGGGACTTTTTCTTTGCAGCGTTTCTTTTCTCCTCAGTACGCCTCATTTGTGAAATGCTGCTTGGTAAATTATTAAAATAAAATAATTAAGCCCTTCTGGCACATATGTAACTGTCTTTACAGCTTAGGCCCATCTGGCATGTATGTACACCTTTATTTGTGTTTTTTCAAAAATTGGTAGTGTGCACAAATTGTAACTTTGACAGAGGAAAATACATCTTTTCTCAGTCCACCCGTGACCATGGAGACCTGGAAAGCTTCCGAAACGTCGGGAACTAAAATGAGATAATATACGCGATATAATCCGTTAAATTGTTTTATTTCAATGATATACTTAACTCTTTTAGTAACAGTGTATTCATTCTTATCTTGAAGATACCTAACTTATACTTATCAGGAAATATCATTTCTTTGTGTGTGATGTCGGATGAATGAACAATTATTTGAAAACAGTAACAATTACATGAAATATCACAACACAACAACGAAGGGTAGTTAAATAATTCATGTTCATACGCGATTAAGCTATTTTGTTGTGTTCTGATAATGAGTGAAGATCTTGTAATTTAAATCAAAGTAGATTAAATATTAGAGATACTCGTATGTGGGGAAATTATTGTTTTGCGGCAGTGAGGGTCTGAATATTCATAAATAATGTTACCGCCTAAATTAAGTGCTTTTGAAAACTTATAGCTGATCACGTTTATTATTTGTGTTACAATTTTAGATACGTTTTACAAAAGTTTATTATTTTAGAAAACTTTATGAGTAAATTCTACGATTTTAATATCCTAGTAAAAAAATGCTATGCCCTAGCAGGTTTCTGTTATTGTACCCAGCAATCCTAGCATTAATTTACATGTTTATGTTAATGATTGCAAATAGTTAACTAAAGACAGTAAAAATCTGAATAATAATGTCTAACATTCATAAACTTCATGTACTTTGAACTTATCGCCATACCCACCTTAATTAAAAAATTGCCCTATGCAGGGTATCACATGTAAAACTGTCATAATTGTACCTGCCTTTGAGGATTTTAGTGACCTCCAAATAGTCCATAACAATTTTTTTTTAAATATCTTCAATGTACAGACATTTCATTTTTACAACTTTATAATAGTATAGATAACATTATTTAGTATGAATTCCTTTGGATATCTCAACTACAAAATTGAAACTTTGCCTGAATCTAGATTAGGCTTAAGTCTATTAACATAATAGCAATAAATAATAGCATTGAGGTTTACGTCAAATTAATCGTACATAATGAAGACAAATCATATCAAACTGCTATTACCATCCCTTTCATCAAGGAGAGAAATAAAGCTGTACACAAATCAGATTACATTCGAGTTCGTTAAACTTTCATCGGGAGGTGAGGCTGATTGAAATTCCCTCTGTAAAGCACGAGTTAGAAAATCCGCATTTTTCAACAGTAGATAAAAATGGCGACGAATTGCAGTTACGCCACATTATTCACCTATTATTATACTGTTTTAACTTTAAATATATTATTTCTTTATTGTGCAATTTAACTTTTTAGTAACAGTGTATTCATTCTTATCTTGAAGATACCTAACTTATACTTATCAGGAAATATCATTTCTTTGTGTGTGATGTCGGATGAATGAACAATTATTTGAAAACAGTAACAATTACATGAAATCATTATCACAACACAACAACGAAGGGTAGTTAAATAATTCATATTCATACGCGATTAAGCTATTTTGTTGTGTTCTGATAATGAGTGAAGATCTTGTAATTTAAATCAAAGTAGATTAAATATTAGAGATACTCGTATGTGGGGAAATTATTGTTTTGCGGCAGTGAGGGTCTGAAAATTCATAAATAATGTTACCGCCTAAATTAAGTGCTTTTGAAAACTTATAGCTGATCACGTTTATTATTTGTGTTACAATTTTAGATACGTTTTACAAAAGTTAATTATTTTAGAAAACTTTATGAGTAAATTCAACGATTTCAATATCCTAGTAAAAAAATGCTATGCCCTAGCAGGTTTCTGTTATTGTACCCAGCAA
This sequence comes from Hedya salicella, assembly GCA_905404275.2. Classification (NCBI taxonomy): domain Eukaryota; kingdom Metazoa; phylum Arthropoda; class Insecta; order Lepidoptera; family Tortricidae; genus Hedya; species Hedya salicella. The sequence goes on from FR990097.1 coordinate 33,244,981, forward strand.
TCCTAGCATTAATTTACATGTTTATGTTAATGATTGCAAATAGTTAACTAAAGACGGTAAAAATCTGAATAATAATGTCTAACATTCATAAACTTCATGTACTTTGAACTTATCGCCATACCCACCTTAATTAAAAAATTGCCCTATGCAGGGTATCACATGTAAAACTATCATAATTGTACCTACCTTTGAGCTATGTGATATGCAATAAATGATATTATTATTATTAATAATAATTATTTACTAACTTGAGCTCGGCCGCAACTTCGCTCACGGAGAAAGAAAAAATCATAACCCTCTTTATTAATGTTCCAGCGTAATCGGATAAAAAATATATCTATCTTTTTTCAAAACAGTATTATACCTACTGACTAGAAGGTGCCTGCAACATCGTTCGAGGAGAAAATGACATTTACCCTATTTTTTTTGTTCAGCTTAGTCGGGTAAAAGAACCTACTGTGTATACCTAGCTATCCGTGTACCAAAAATATTTGAAATCTGTTTCGCCGTTTTGTCGTGATAAAGCCACAAAGACACATACAAACATAAATAAAACATTTTTTTAGAGACATTCAAATAGTTCGATGTACTTATTTCTGTGAAAATATTTTGAATATACAGACATTTCATTTTTACCAACTATATAATGGTATATAAGACGCTATGAACAAAAAGAGCCAGCTCGAAGCACCCGAAACGCTCATATAAGTCAAAAATATGTCACTTTTCTCACTTAGATGAATATTTCACTTCGCCCAAATACGTAATTCGGCAGACTGAATGCGTTATACCCGACCTACTATTTTAATATTAAAACATGCAAATCACAGTATTACCATGTTCCACTTTCTTTCCCCGACCCTGCATACAAATGCAGCCGTGTATTAAAGTATAGTTTATTGAATACCCTTTATTGTTATTCTCCGATTTTACCTTTGCGGAGCAAAACAGTGTGAAAAATATTACTTTCTTGTATGTTAAATGGACACATAGATTAGCCGCTTTTGCAACGCCAGAGGAATTTCGACACATTTGCGATTTGAAATAACATGTTAACTCGTTTTTAGGGTTCCGTATTTAATTACTTCATGTCAAAAGACGAGTTGTTACCATCAGAACAAAACAAGCATATTATCCAGGCTGTTTTCTCTTTTAAAATTACAGTCATTGCAGAATACGTTTGGTACAAATTATTTCGACAGCTCACTAAAGAAAGCTTTGAAAGGTAGTTGATTCGCTTACATTTAAGAAAATAAATAATAATAATAATAATAAATATCAAGGATAATCTTACAAAAATCGAGCCCAGTCCCAAACTAAGCAAAGCTATGCTTGCTTGTACTACATAATATATAGATAAATTATAATGCTTGAATATATAGAAAACATCCAAGGCCCAGGAACAAACATTCGTTTATCACACAAACACTTGCCCTGGCCGGGATTGGAACCCGGGACCGCCAGCTTCGTAGGTAGTTGTGCAATCCACTGAGCCAAACGTGTCGTCGATATACTGTTATCAGTAGTACAGTTTTGTATTATTTGTTTTATTGCTTTTCGAAATTTCCTCGCTGTATAGAAGTGAAAAGTTGTAAGTTTCACACAACTGCAAATTTTGGCATCCTGGCACATGCCTTGAAAACCTCATGAGTTTGACTTCATGAGTCAGTTATAAAAATGCAACTACATCTGTTTTCGAAAACTAAAAAAATAATATTTTATAAAACTACACGGATTATATCGCGTATATTATTTTCATTTTGAGTTCCCGACGTTTCGAAAGATTTTCAGCTTTCGTGTTCAGTCAACCCCGTGAACATGAAATCTTTTTAAATGTATTATTTCAAAGACATATTTTCAAAACATACCAGGTTTGGGCTCGTTCAGGTGTAATACTCTTCCCTTAATATAACCATATCTCTTAGTTAAGCTGATTTTAAAAACAACTTACAATGCTTACAATTTTTTTCTTTATCTATATCTATTAAGAAGTCCGACTTATATCTCTCAGATTCAGATTTTTTTACTTATTGAACTGTGCTACCTACTTAGCTTTACTTCCCTTCCCTTAAATACGACTTGCTGCAAAAAACGTACCGTAATGTTGATAATACCTACGAGTACAGTACATATACTACAAGTAGTTATAAAGTTATAAGGAGGAGATTTTTAATGGTGACTGCTGAAATTCAATATCCATTTTTTTTCGCGCGCAAGTGAAAAATACTTTATTTTCATTATAAGCACATTCTAATCACGTTAGCTTTACCCTCTCAAATATTTATTAAACATGTAGTTAACAAACATACTTCTTATTATTTACTGAGGCCCAAAGTATTTTTTATGGTTGGAAAACTAACCTTCTGATATGCAAATAATGTTAACAATTCAATTTGGAATTTGTAGATTTTTTTACACGATGATCTTAGGAGAATAAAATTCTTAATCATTCCAACGTTGGCTTTATATTAATAATTACAATGTAGGTACTTACTTTAATTCCACTGAAAGCAAACGAAAGCATTGAAAATGTTTTCTAAAGATGCAAATACTTAATCAAAATAAGTCCCTAATTCAGATACTAAGACCAGTGAATAAAGAACACAGAGTTTTTAGGGCAGGTCTTAAGGGCGAATGTCTAAAAGGGTCACAATAGCCCGCTACGGACCGACGATGAGCACAAAAATTTGACCTTTTGTTAGGGTATTTTTCGAACCTTATTTTCGTAGGATGGTAATTACGTACACAATGGTAATCACATAGTTTTTACCCTTGTTGGTACTAAAAACACATTTGCTCAGAGAATAAGTAAGAATCGCAAACGTTCTTTGAAGTGAAGCAGAATTATTTACTCATGAGCTGAAACCCCGGCACTCCCAGCCGAGAAAACCTGGAGCCTTCAGATATTTGCACATCACAAGAATAGGATAAAGAGTATTTAAATGTGATCTCGGATGAACCGCTTTCTTAAAAGTAAACTTAAATCACATGTTTAACAAATCTGATTCGAGTTTCAGAACATGAAAAACTCTCAAAAATACTTTACCTTATTTTTCCTTCAATACATCCTTGGCTTCGTTTACAAAGTCAGCTCACAAAACAAACACAGTCGGAAGAACGTTATATAATTTGTATTTAGGGTCGCGTATGAACACGTCAGTCGTGATTAGCGACGACGAAGCGTACTCCTCTGTTGGCGTCCGGAGCGGTACTGATTCCCGTCAACACAGTCGTCGGGAAGCCCACGACGGACAGTGTGAAATGCGCAAGTCACCCGACGTTTAACTTATTCTACTTTCGAAATTCAAATTGTCATATTATTCTTTCTTGTAATGCTCACACGGGACGCTAAGTGCGGGTCTGCGGGGACAGGTTTCCTGTTCGGTCCGCGTGTTTTCACGCATCGACTTCCTTTGGCGTGAGTGGACGGGAAAATCCATGGAAAATTCTGTGGGCGAGCATGACTCTTCAAAAGGATTGTTATACGCTACAATATTAACTGTAATCAGATTGCTTAAAGAGTTAACCTGATATTATGAAGATAATGTTTATTTTTGTTTCAGCAACTTTGCTACTGAACAGTTCTTTCAAACCAGTAGCAATAACACTGCTTATTACTATATAGTTATTTTTCTCTTCCTCTTTTGAGTTTGATTTAGTACACGATCATGTGAGATTATACTATAGAAATATTCATGGAGTAATTATATTTACAGCGACATATGTAATTAGGATGCTTGTTCGGAGCTTCCCCGCTAAACTTGTAATGGCCTTGGGCGTTTTTCACAAATACACATTTTTGGATGCTTCGTTCAAAGGCGTCGAAAGAGCAGGAAGTTAATTTTGAAAGCTTTTGTACCGCGGACTCGGTAATAAAATTACTTTTACACCTTTGCCATCGAAAGGGACGTAAAGTCGCTTTGAATTTAGACTGTTCAATGAATTTGGCTTTAAAAAGCATTGCGTTTTATGGGTTTGTTCTAGTGATGGACTTAGTGCAGTCTTGCTCGTTCGTAACTTTAACAGCAGCTTAGGCTTTTGGTTTTTTGAATCACTGTACTCCTTCACGTCATTAAAATGATATCTTGGTCATGCTCTGCCTATTCTTCCGTTAACTTTGCCTGCTAGTATGTTCACAACATCGTTTTTAAATAAATAAATAACTAATCTTATAAGCCTTTCTGTATTCTTTTGTTTCAGTGCCCAGGTCACGTCACGTAGCAATGTACCAAATTGATGAGATGTGCCGTTGAATGTTTTTTTTAGCCATAGCAGTGCAGTGTAATGGAAAAATACAAGTATCGTGAACAATCTTACTCAAATTGACCTTAAAATTTTAACCATGGAGTAGAGTGGATTTAAACCATAGTTTTGTACTGTACTACTTACTCAAAACTTCTACACAAGATATACTCAAGAGGAAATAAATTGAGTTCGCATTGTATTGAAATCCTATACACCATTTATTTGCTCTTACCAGTATTCGAATACTGGACCGCTAGCTTATCTTCATAAGCAGAGTATAGTTGCTGGCTTAGCTCCCTAAATTTACTACGTCATCGAATGCTCGGCAGTAGGAAAAATTAACATTGTACAAGTGCGCCGTTTATAGAAGACGATCCATCGAACTGAAAATACCAGGAAATGCCAAAAATAAATGCACTGTTCGTTCACAAGGAATATCAGATTATCTGTGACCTTCCTTAAAAATATATCAGGTCTTTTCTCGCGTTTCAAATGCTATCACCATTGCCTTTTATCATGCCTTTCTGGTATTATATTTTGAACCTATTTAAAAGCCAGACAGAGTCGATTTTGCTCGTGTTCATCTAGTAGATTTAGTCTCACCGAAAACTGTAGGTGTGTGTAATAAACTGCCAATCTTAATCAACGGTGTCTTTATTTTTTGTTCAGAAATGAGACGAGTTTTTTAACTGATAATATATTAAGTGTTCAGTATAACTATAATACAACATTATTACATTGATATAAAGATCTAAGTAGAAAGAAAAAATAATTACCATCCACTGCAGTCTAAGCCGGAATCGAACCAGCGTCTCTGGTATAATGTGTTATAATGTAATAACACTGGTTCGAATCCGGCTTACACTACTTAGTTGTACGATTTTTGTATCAATATAGTAATTTAAAAAGATTTTGTGATGTTGTCACATAAAAATAAATAAAAAAAATATATAATAAAAAAAAATCATATTATTATATACGCTGATAATATTAACGCACGGATGTATTAGACACCTATCATTCCCTTCGGTAGGGTTTAGTACGAAGGGTTGTGAGACGCTTTGGTCAAAATCTACTTACTACCCGAAAGTGCTATTTTTTACTACTCTGATACGCGTTGGCATCTAGTGTTCAAATAAAATGATGATGAACCTTTTACCCCAAATGTAATTTATGGGCTAAAAGGTTCGTAATATACACTTAACTTTAGATCAATAAATTAGTTGTACCGCATCATAATGGCAATGCAATAGATGATTTTTTTAGTACATATTCATTACTCCATTATCCTGCCCACATTTTAGCATAACCGAAAATGGTTTCTAACTGGGTGATAAACTTCATTTTAATATAAGGTGGGCCATACATTTTTGCAAATAGCAACACTGAATTTTTCGGAAACTGTCAGAGTGAGCCGCGCGAAATTGGCTGGAAACTATAGGTACGTGCAATTTTATTTATAATGGAGCGTTTCACAGGAAAACAACGCGCTTTGTGTGTTAAACAGTTTTATAAAAAGATGATGAGATAGCCGCGATCCCTCGCAGCATGTACGAGCGAGTTTTCCAAAGTTTGCGTAGTCAATTGCAGGAGTGCCATCGACGAGACGGAGAACATCTGGATGATGTATTTTTTTAATAAATTACAATTATCAGTTACTAGGTTATTAAATAAATAAAATATAGAATAAATGTTTTATTTGTGTCGATGTTTCAAAAGTGTAAAAATGTTTGGCCCACCTATACGTTTCTTATAGTACTCTGATTTTTAATTCAAGACTAACACTTTACGTCAACGGCCTCACATTCACTGTGATTATTGCGTATTGGTTAAAGTGTCAGGATTGTAATCAATAAAACTTACCCTAACCCTATTACTATTGGTTACACGGTTTCTCATTCATGTTTTTATGGAGTAATGTTATTTTTTTTAATTAATTAAGACGGGGAACTGTGAGATTTTGGTCTTGAATTAAAAATCAGAAATTACACAACTACGCCAAACAACTATATGCTGGGCGATAAATATTACCTATCTGTATCTTATCCTACTTCTAATACAGTGTGAGAGGGGGGTGACAATATGTCACGCGACAAGTCCAGTTGGAGTGTAATTCAGAAAATCTGCTGGTGTCTGATACGATGAAATACGTGAAGTAGTGGTACGTGTTTGAGATCAGAGGTCAAAATATACTAGGCATGGGGATTGTCAAAGTACAGAGCGGGATTTATGATTCCGAATAGTTAATACGAGTCTAGAATTCAGATTATAGCGATGACACGCCCATGCTACTTTAAATTTGGCGGCAGCTAACTATGACACCTAAAATTGTTTGTAATTTTTTTTTTATTAATTTTTATATATAAATTAATAGTTTAAAAAACACTAGAAAAACACGCTTTACCAGACTTTTCTAACAAATCCAAACACAGCTATGATACGATGTTCCATCATAAAGTTCCAGTTCATATGGCCGGCTCCATCATCAAATCAGTTCGACAGTACCATATTATTGTATTGTCATCAGAACTACATACAGCTGAGCCAATTTCATGACGCTACGATCCTTGCAAGATGGTTAAATTAGCTACCTTAGATTCCATTACATAGTTAGTTACATACAGGTCGACCTAATAAAAGCGTGTTAAAAATACTTTGGTAATTTGGCGTTGGTTACATTTGTCATGCGGTAGACAAGTAATAGGACAGGAGAGTGGCAATATATAATTGTAACGTGATCATCGCGACCATCACAGATTGGCTAGTTAATATGCACGCTGCCAGCGCAAACCTTTTAAATTGGGTTCATAGAAAGTATGGGAAACGTATGATTGTACAGAACCTTTAATTATGCGTGCTCCGACTTAGCTGATTTTGTTTAAATAATTTAAACCTTTCCTTTTTTATCTCCTTATTTATTTTCTATGTTATTAATTAGTATGTTTTTAATATATTAGTTTTAGTTTATAATAGTCAACTTCTACATATTTAATATACTTTTACTTCCTCAATACATATTTTTAAATATCCTTTATCTTTAATACAGAATAAACACTGTTTATAGGTACAGATTTTGAATTTTATATATTTTATGATTTATAAATAGCTAAACCAATTCAACTTCTATGGAAATTAATTCCCTTCATAAAAGAGATCAATAACCAAACATCGACAATATACTACCTAATAGTCACAGACGACTTCGCGGACATAAGCTAGCACATAATAATTATATACATAAATTATAATACTTATATTATTCATTCAGAAGCATTATGAAAAGTACATAATAATTATATACATAAATTATAATACTTATATATTCCTTCAGAATCATTATGAAACGTAAAAGCTTACAACAATATTGAAAGTACCCAATTATCACCAAGGTACATTACAGATACAGTCTTAACTTTGTGGAATTCCATATTAAATTAATGAATAATATTCTGCGACAGAAAGAATATTTTATAGAATAGCAAAGGTTGCTATCCATTAATAATAACTTTGCAGATCGCTCAAGGACGTATAAGTGAAATTAATGAATTCAGAAGCGTGGGTATAAAAATCTCTTTAGTCCAAAACTATACAATTGTCGCAGCCGAGCACGATAAATTTATGTCAAAGGAATCTATTTGTAGCGTCACGTACAAATGGTATGTACAAACCATCGTTACTTTACAGTTATCTTCAGAAACTTTCCACTACAGCAAACCGCTGCTTACCATCCAAAAAGCTCATATTTACCTAACCGAGCACGCCCAAATACTTACAAATGAAACCGTTTCAAAAGCAATGTCTAATATTTTTCCCCAAGATAAGATACAAGCAATAACACCATTTTGTTTATGTTGACGTCGGTCTAAGCCCGCGGGGAGCGAAGGGATCGACAAAGGCTCACTTGCTTACATAGAACTATCGAGCCACAACCACCACTACCGATTGAGCCGCCGCGCTCCTTACACCTGGCATCCACTAGTACTAGAAAGGGTTAGACGTGTTATTAGCCAGAGGTCCATTTCCGATGGACGCGTTACTTGCCCTTTGCGGTACCTACGGAGTATACCCACGGGAAAAATCCCTCTCAACCACCAATAGTATGATACCACAATGATAGACTGCCCTACCCTTATTCCCATTTCGTTTCTGTGCATGAAGTTATTGTGATACGTGAATATGTGAGCGACGAATCTGGATTACCCATGGACAGCTTTCTTTCAGTAAATATGTCCCGTTTATCCTTTAATATATTGCGAGCCGTTGGGCTATATGTTTCGATAATAAGATACTTTATTGCTTAGGATTGGGAGACAGAAATAAGATTTGGACGGGTGTCCCCAGGGCAAATTCGTTTTATATTAAGTTACGTAGTTGCTCAGCCGACCGCGTACAAGTAGCTGATTCAGTGACATATTAAAAAGACACAGTTTTCCTCCTAGAGGATTTTACTCAGTAAATCTTTACGCAAGTACATAAGAGACAGGACGGAACGAAAAGTAATATAGGGGATAGATAAGGTCAATTAATTAACTACATATCTTGGATTGAAAGGTATTTTTATACGTACAAAAAAAAGGTAGTATGTTTTATATCTATCAGCCACAGAAGTCCACTGCTGACCGTAGGCCTCCCCTATAGTTCGCCACAGGGTACGACCCACCGACTCCCCGCAACTGTTACGAGGTCATCCGTCCACCTAGTGGGGGCGTGATTTGAAAGTGCTTTGCTCAGGATTTCTCTCTGTGATCGAATCAGAAATGAAGATATCTGCAGAAGAAACAAAGTAACCAACATAACTCACAGGATTGCATCGTTGAAGTGGCAATGGGCAAGCCATGTAGCCCAAAGAACGGATGGCCGTTGGGGCAGTAAAGTCCTGGAGTGGCGACCACGCATAGGAAAGCGCAGCGTAGAACGACCCCCGACAAAAGGCACGTTGCATACAAATTAGCTGCAAACTTGGCTTAACCGAGACATTCATCCCTGTCTTTATTTTTAACCCGACTTCGTGACGCAGAGGAGGGTATGTGTTTATTGTTATTCGTAATAACAGACTTATCGGAGATATGAGCTAATGATGTTTTTTAATCAAATAGGTAATGATGTTTTACAATCCTAATAACCTAATATATTTATTTAGTCGTATAGATATCTACCAAAGTAATTCTATGTTTTATATTCCTATGCATGTTAACTCAGTGGATAAATAATGTTATTGTTATAAATACACTAACCTTATTTCATTTTCTTTTGAAATTATTAAAATATAAAACCTGATGTTCATATTTTTTTAGTTTAATCCTTATTTTTTATAATTTTACTAGAGAACAGCATCGTATTTGCATAATTGAAAAAGAAGAAGAAGAAAAAGATATGAGCGTAGTGCTACAAATATGTCAGTTGCGAAAGTCCCTCACACAACAAAGATACCAAAATATATATTTCTGCTGCACTAAGCTCGCAGCCGGCGAAGTTTTTACAATATAGAGAATGTTTGTGGAACATGGGTCTAACCACCATCATAGCGTAAAGTTGCGTCCACACTTGTATCATTTGCTCGTATCCGATCATCGTTCCGTGGCATGACTGCGTATCGCGCTGCTTGGACACTCACTGTCGACATTCCGTATCATTTGCGCCGCCGCGTGAAAAAACGCGTCCACAATAAGCCGTAGCGTATCACCGTATCCGATCACCGCGCCGATCATTTTGCATGCTGCAGTTTGGACGCTAGCCGTATCGTTTCACCGCTCCGATCATTTTGGCATTTCACCGATCATCATTTTTCTCGTGATCGTTCTTCTGTAGTAGCGTTGTGTTACGTGTAAAACTGTTGCACTCTGCGATCGCACATCAAATTGGTTAACACCAGTGCAGAAACTTGAAGATCATTATCACAACAGCTGAAAAGTGCCGAGTGCCGAGCACCAGCGTGGACAGCAGCGCCCAAGCGTCAGCGGCACCGCGCGCGTAGTAACTAAAAATGACAGTACTTTGGAAATTCGCCGTAACACACCTGCGCCAGCGCCGCAAGCCACGCCTCTTGGCCATCTCTTTCACGCGTAGTTGCAATGGACGAGACAGAAGATGATCGGGCAAAAACCGACTCGAGATGGATCGCGGCATGTCATAACCGCATAGCATGATCGCGTGTCATGATCGCCAGTGTGGACGTGGCACCGTCGCGTTCATGCCGCGCTCGTTCGATCCGAGTGTTTGATACGCGTAGCAACATGGATTTCGAGCGATCTGATCGGCGCAACGTCCAAACGCGTGATCCTGACACGCGATCATGCCACGCGACGATGATCTGATACGGGCAAATGATACAAATGTGGACGCACCTTTAGACTTGCTGCATACTTCGTCAGAGCATGATTATGATGTCGGATTTGATTTGCCTGTTGCTTTATCAGCAAAACTAAAACCCGTCTGTACTCAAGAGAACATAAAAAAACCGGCCAAGAGCATGTCGGACCATGCTCAGTGTAGGGTTTCGCTGCAGTTCATACGAAAAAATGCAGGTGAAAAAGATGCTATATGAAAAAGTTCTCTAGTAAAAGAGCGTATCCCCACGGTTCTTACGTCCTTTTGTTATGAGTGACGTTTTTCGGCAATAACTCAAAAACAGTATATCCAATGTTGAAAACAACTTTCGTTAAAAGTATTCGTTCTGTTTCATATTTTTTGGACATAAGGTTTAGAAAATAGAATTCGTAAAGTAGCATAAATTGTGTCCTCCCCACACAATTTATGCTACTTTACGAATTATTATTATTTATTATTATTATTTTTCTGAAAATGTCCTCTAAATCATTTTTTTTAATCTTCAAACTTCGTTCGCGGAGGAGAAAAAGTCATAACCCCTTGTTTTCGACAGCATAATCAGGTGCATTTGGCGTGATGAAGCCACAACAACACATTCAAATATACGAATAATTAAAGATAAACATGTTTCGATTAAGTGACCTTCAAATTTCACTTCCAAAAAAAGACAGTAACCTTTAAATAGTCCGTTAAAATAATTGTTTTAAGGTCTATTCAACATACAGACATTACATTTTTACATCTTTATAATAATATAGAAATAGGCCGCAAGGGCACTTTTACAAGTCTGACTCTACAGCATTTCCGAAGCGAAGACCACGTTTACTCGCGTATTTAAATATCCTATACTAGAAGGCGCCCGCAACTTTATTCACGGAGGAGAAAAAGTCATAACCCCTCTTTTTTTCTTTAGCATAGTCGGGTAAAAAGTATCTTATAACCATTTGGAGATACCCAGCTACGCGTGTACCAAAAATAGTTGAAATCTGTTTAATAATAATTATTATTATTATTCTTTATTTCGGACAAGTATCCATAGATGATGAGATGAGATTAGCCGATTTTGCGTGATGAAGCCACAACGACATATACAAACATACAAATAATCAAAAAAAATATTTTTTGTTTTAGAGACCTCCAAATAGTCCGTAACAATCAATTATTTGAAAATATCTTCCATGTACAGACGTTTCATCAGATGAGTTTTAGTTAAACAACAAACAATTAACCATACATTTTTTTTGGTACATGAGTGTACACACATGGCTACAGTATAGTTTTAACCCGACTACATCGGAGAAAACTGAGGCATTATGACTTTTCCTCCTCCGCAAACGAACCCTCTAGTTATTACATAAAAATAATAAATCTATGATAATACTTAGTAATACTACTACAAAATAAAAAAGAAACGTGGTTATTCAGGTCAGCTAATATTATTATTTTACTCATAACTACTTATGTCCATTTTATTTGTTCTGCGATTAAAAATCCCTTTCACCATTTGTGACAAGGGTCGCGGCCGTATTTATTACACCATGTGTATGTATTATATCAGGTCAAGCCTCCCTTAAAAGGTTTTTTTTATGCAAGCTTTGTCCCTTATTAAAAATTTTAGTCATTACTTTTAACGTACTGTGACGCTGTACAGTCAGCATTAAATAGATTGTGACACCCAAACTCGCCAAATACTTGGGCACACCATCTCATTTCAATATAAACATAAAGACGTGTATCGAACTATTTGGTGACTTTGGGTGTCACTTACAATTTGATGGTGACTGTACACCAAACGCACCTCCACCAAATGTGAGGGTTTGACTGACTTAAGACTTTATTCAATGACGGTCGGATACAATCTTATTCTAATACAAAAAGACAGAGACACATGATGTTCGACAATAATTTAAAATATGCTTTTTAACATTCTGCCTAAGAGCCGCCATACACGGACTACTCGAGCAGTTACCCAGCAATCACATATACGGCTGCTTGACCGCATGATGAAATTTCATCGTGCAGCCAACCGCCCGAAGCAGTTGCAACTGATTGAGCGGTTCGTGTATTACGAAAGACAATTTTGTTTTGAAAGTGCAGATCACCCCACGGTGATCGCTTGAAGCTATTGGATGATCTCTAGCTCTAAACAACCCGTCTATGGAGGCCCTAACCCGTCTCAAATTTGTAGCGTAAAGGTTTATAAGTAGCTTTCATAGTACTCCAATACAGACATTTCCCAGATTAACTGTGGTTTTTAACTCCCTGACGAAAGAAGAGATGTGTGCTTGTTTCTATCTGTGTATCAATGCGTCTGTGTATTTGTAGCACTGTAGCACTTGTATATATGGACTGATTTGAATACTTTTTACTCGACTACGCAGCTACCCAAGTACCAGAAATAGTTAAAATCTGTTTAGCCATTTCCGCGTAATAAAGCCTCAACGACACATACAAAAAAAAACATTTTTTTTTTAATATTTTCTTCTGTTTCCGCGATTATTACTCATTGAAATAAAACAATTTAACGGATTATATCGCGTATATTATCTCATTTTAGTTCCCGACACGACGACATTTTAGTCCTCCCGTGACCATGGAAAGCTGGAAAGCTTCCGAAACGTCGGGAACTAAAATGAGATAATATACGCGATATAATCCGTTACATTTTTTTTTTATTTAGTGACCTCCGAATAGTCCGTCACATTTTTTTTTATATCTTCAATGTACTTACAGCCATTAAATGTTTACAACTTTATAATAGTATAGATGACCCGCGCGATATCTCCATTAACTTGTAAACGGGAAAGGTTGCAAATTATCCTGCCATCAGCACCAGCGGCTATTGGTTTCCACACTTACCTACTGATACTAAAAATATAAAACTGAAGATAACGAATGAATAAAAAATGAAACCGATGCTTAATACTCATGTTCAAACAAGTCCAGTGAAAATGGGAACTTTTCGCTCGAAATCGTGGACCATTATGTATATGTATGTATATCTAGAACAAACTGTCCAGCTGGGTAGGTTCAACTTTGAAAAAGCCGTCGATCGTCGGATCCGACTCGGCTGCTCGGCCGGGCCTTATAATAAGGCTCAAAGTCACTCAGAGAGCAATGGAGAGGGCTATGCTCGTAGTTTCGAGAAGATTATAGCCCTATAGGATATGAAAGCGATGGGCAGGGCACATCGCTCGTAGAACCAAAACACGCCCCTGAAACACATTGGCTAATCCTACATCCTACACTTGTAGCACAAATTGAAGTAATTTCCGGAAAATAAAGGCAACGAGAAGCGTTGTTTTTTCCAGCGGCTATGACAACAAAGATGTATGTACTATAAGGGCTACATTGTCCATTTCCTGGCCGCGGCTTACCTTGTGGTGCCGGCAATATCCGTCCTACACGAAACGTATGTCATTGTAATGCCTTTATGATTTTAAGTAGCTTTTGGAAAGGTCAAAGAGATATAACCGATAGGAGTCGCTGTTACTTCACTTATTTCCATAAAACATAATACGGATAACTAAGAAAATTCCTACAGACTAAAAAGATGGAACTTATTGTGGGGGATGAGCTCAGAAGGTAGTATTAAATGAAAATCTGGTACGAGTTTAATTATTCAAGCGTTGCTTACAGATTAAGGTCCTTATGACATAAAACTGGTACGAGACATCTGTCGTTCGTAATTTAAATTCAAATGCTACTTTTACATACGGCCTGATTGTCTCGTAATCATTGTGGAGGATTAACACCTTCACAGTATCTTTAAAGAGATTTGGTGTTGGTTTCCGCACAAAAATTTTGTTAATAATTTTAGCGTAGTATGATTATATTTTCCGTCACGTTTTGTCTTCTCTTTGTCAATATTTCGTCAAAACACGCACCAGGAACACATCGCTTAATTCTGCACGTCGTAAATTGAAGTAATTTCCGGTAAAATAAGGCCAAAGAGAAGCGTTGTTTTTTCCAACGGCTATGACAGCAGAGATGTATAAGGGTTACATTGGCAATTTCCTGGCCGCGGCTTACCTTGTGGTGCCAGCAATATCCGTCCTACACGAAACGTATATGTCAATGCCCTTATGGTTTCAAGTAGCTTATAAAAATGTCAATGAGATAGAGCAGCTGGAAATGGCTTATACTCGTACTTTATTATTAAAAAAACTGTATCATTAAAGTGAATCCCTTGTCTGACTGTCTATTCAAACATGTAACAATTTGAAACAAAATCAATTTTCGAAAACAATAGCAATACCTAATAGCCAAAACGAATTCATAAAACCTAAACGTGATATAACAACGAAAATTGTCTCTCTGGAGAACTAATCTGAACCTTTAAATTACTTATTAAACATATACGAAAAGGTAACCGCAGTATGTAGGTGTTCGCGGAGGAAGAAAAAAAACCGGTCAAGTGCGAGTATGACTCGAGTACTCCGACTTAACTTGCCGCTTGAGTTAAGTTTCCCTCTGGTATCTATGGCATCACATACAAATGAGGGCGAACATAAGCAAACCGGGTTATTCATAAATGATATTTGGTGATTAAAAAAAAAGTAAGACAGATAGATGTATGGTTATAGTTTTCGTGTAATACATATATTAAATTACGTAATTCCAGAAAATTCCAGATTTTTCGTTTGGTGAACTTCGGAGATAATGGGGGGAGGGCGGTATTTTTTACATTTTCCTTAATAAAACGAAATTTAAGCACAATAAAAAAAATTGTTAGAAAACGTACAGATCAAGTCCTTTCATATGAAAACCCTACTTGACCTAGTGACTAGACTTTTAATTTTTGCCCCCCCTCATATTGGTTGTTTTTTTAGAAAATAAAATATATTTTATAATGTTTCCTTCGCAATACACGTGGGCTGACCATGTTTATAAATATTCCAAATTTCAAATAGATAGCATAAGTGGTTTTTAAGATATAGCGCTCTAATAGTCGGACAGACAGGCAGACAGACAGAGTCGCACGATAAGGGTTCCTTTTTTATTACATTTTTGGTTCATAATCCTTTTTTGGCTTCAATGCAGTCAAGTAAAAAGTACTATAATCATCATCGGATTTTTAGCTATCCTAGTACCATGTTTATGATGCGGACGAAATAATTTTCAACCTAGAGATAGCACTTGAGAGTCATTTGCTGATTATGCTGATCGCTGATTGCATGATCCCTGTAAGGCCATAGAATAATAATATAAGATAAAATACATTTATAAGATGCAAAGTATTTTTTTAAATGATGTTAGAAGTCTAATTGAATAAATATCTATAATGTATTAAGTCGATCAACCTAGTGCACTTGAAATCGCCCTTGTTACCCGGATTTTCACAAATCAGTCACGTAAGTATTGCAATTTATTCAGAAAAAACTTCGCTTTACTGAGTCGGCATCTTCAACGAGTCTGTGATACGTAAAAAAAGACTAAGGATTTTCGTATTGCATATTTTTATCGCAAAGAGACAAGAAGGATTTCAATGTAGTATTTTGTTGAGATTTTAATATAAAAACTTATAAACCGTTTTTAATGCGGTGTTAAAACATAGTCATGAGATATTTGAAAATGCATCAAGTTAGGGTTATTTCACGGGTTGGTTCATACGACGGCTATAACAGAAACTGAAAAAACGAATAAGTTCATCTACCGGTGTCGAAAGATCGCGAGAACTTTATCTAGGAGACAGATATAGCTCTCACGATCTTTCGACAACGACCCGTGAGACAACCTTACCCGGTCTTCCCTACCTACTTAGTTTCATACGTTTGGCCAAAATATACCCACATTCAGTAACAGCTACGCTCTTATTGCTACATTCATAAAAAAATGATTTTATTAAAAAATAAACGATTCAATGGCATTCAAATAGACAGGTAAGGTCAGGTGGGGTAAGGGAACATAATTTATTTCGTTCGAACATAAAGAGGAACCATGCAATTGGCCCACCTCTATTGCCAGTGACACATATGTCAGTTTTAAGTATTACATTTACAACGTTTCTCTTTCCCCGGTGTTTCTCCTACCCCACTGACCTTATTAGGATCTCACTGACTCGTTCAGTTTTTAACCGGTGACGAAAAAAGAGGGGTGTTATTAGTTTTACGTGTGGTGGTTTATCAACACTATTCTTAGCCATGACTTTCTGTTCAGCCGTTTGAAGTTTTTTCTCTCCGATCCATGACATACGCTAAATTATGACGATACATTGTTCTTTTGTCTATGTGAAAGATAGATAAATCAATAATTAACACACTCACTGTCCCCTCCAAAATAATCTAACAATGTTAAGTTCAAATGCGCATCCAGTATGGATGAAGAATAAGAAAGTGACTCCCCAGTGGATTTTTTTTCTTCATCATTAAACTTGCGAGCCTTTCGGCCCTTAGGACGGTGGTACAACGGTCGCGGAGTGTCCTGAGACACTCCGCCAGAGGTGACACTTCGTCGGAGAAGACACTTCACAAAGATAATGCCAAAAAAAATATTGTACTATTTGGAGGTCACTAAATTGAAAAATAGTTTTATAAGTAAAAGGTACACTATTGTGTTACCACTAAATATAAATTATTTGAAGCCAACTACTGCAAAAGTACTAAAGCCAATTTTCGACTTTAGTTCTCCAGTACCTACCTTTATTCTAATTGTTAAATTAACCAAATGTAAACAAAAACTATAACGCTAATACTTACCTGACCAGTATTTGTACTTGGGAAGGCCAGTTTCATAGGAACATTACCACGTAGCCAGCGGCGTCAACAAATGTTCATAGCTTGCAACTATTTCCGTCATGGACATTATAAAACAGGATCAACGTCGCGCCGTCACAGCTCGCTAACTTCAGTAATTTGATGCAGAAAAATGTGCAAGAAGCTGCCAAGTGAAATTCCCTGTGACAGGCATTTAACGTGGATCACGGGAGTTTGTTCCGTAAGTTACTTACAAATATTGCGCACGGTATTGAAGAAGCGACGGAAGCGGTGAAGTAGTCTTTTTTAGGGTTCCGTAGCCAAAATGGCAAAAACGGAACCCTTATAATTTTGTCATGTCCGTCCGTCCGTCCGTCCGGTCCGTCCGTATGTCACAGGCATTTTACTCAAAAACTATAACTTCGCCGGAGTCCACAGTGGAAGCATGGATTCCTGACAAGCAACTGCGTGACCCACCATTGGGGGCATCCAGATAGGGAAAGTGTTGACACACTTTTAGATTTGGACGAACGAAAATCTAGAAACCAAAAATTAAATGAAAACTAGGTGTGTTATATTTAAAATGAACATTTGTCGAGCAAAGTTTAAACTAAATTTTGAAGTAATCTACTTGTTCCTGAATTTGGTGGGGAATTCAACTCTGAAACTATACGGTTTAAATTTTAGTATCAAAACTTTTCTTATTACGACCGTGCCTAACGTAAGGCAAAGATGAAATAATACAGTGGTTTAACTACCAAATAAGTGAGTCTATTTTGGCATGGTGGACGTGCGCGTCAGGGATGGTTTAACATCAATGTATATAATATATATTTTATAAACTTATAATCGCTTATTGGTATACAGTTGTATTATAACCATTTACTATTATTTTAGGCAATTATATCGTTTTCGGATACTTCTTTTTAAAGGTAAATCATCCTCATTCCCTTTCACCCGACTGGGTATGAACGAGGATTATTTCATTATTGTTTTTGGGGTATTAATCTTAAGGGAACGAGAAGATATTAAGTAAGTTGCATGCCACTGCTTTGGAAGATGTCTTCAAGTTCCTGGATTGGTTTGGCATCAACATCAACATCAACGGTGGATACATCACCATCCTCCACTTCGCTGATGATATCGTAGTCAAGTCATGGCTGGCCCTGGAAGAACTTGGCAAAATGTTCTACGACCTCAGTAGTACCTGTCAACAGGTGGGCCTTAAGATGGAAATGGACAAGACAAAAAATTATGTCAAAGTCTCATGTAATGCCCACTCCTCTATAAGTTGGAGACTCTACGCTCGAAGTTGTAGATGACTAAGTATGCCTGCCATACCTGGGACAAACACTCCAGTTGGGTAAATTCAACTTGAGAAAGAGGTCACTCGTCGAATTCAACTCGGATGGGTAGCGTTCTGGAAGCTACGTCATGTATTCGCCTTAGTAATTCCTTACGGTTTTCAAAAGGCGATAGAGCCGCGGGAGCACAATGGATTTATTTTTAAAAAAGTAGTCTTGAAAAATGTATACAGTCTTTTCGAAACTTTTTAAAATCTATACTGAGTAAAAAAGAGTTTCCCTCGGGTCTAGGTGTAAATTTGTCTATGTTTACAAAAACGTATTTTTTTACATTCACGAAAACCAAGTCAAATTTCTGTGCGTTACATATTTTCTGTACAAAAATTGTGCACAGGTAAGTTTTAAATGCATGCATAAAATATTTTATTCTAGACTTTCGTACACACAATCAAAACTTCTGCGTAAGGTTATTGATCTCATCATGAGTTAATTAAACAACCAACGGCGTATACTTCTTGTCTTCTTGCTTTTGAATTATTCTGTATCATAATATCACTAGAGCTGGGAAAGTTGTAGTTTTTATGAGGGTTCCGTACCAAAAAAGTAAAAAAGAAACCCTTATGGTGCGACTCTGTCTGTCTGTCTGTCAGACTATTAGAGCGCCATATCTCGAAAACTACTCACTTCATCTATTTTAAATTTGGAATATTTATAAACATGATCAGCCCACATGCTACCCAGTAGCTAGACTTTTAAATTTTGCCCCGCCACTATTGCAATTTTTTAAATACTTCCTTTGCAATACATGTGGGTTATTGATAATGTTTGAAATGTGCAAGTCAAGCATTTCGCTTTGATTGTCGATCAATTTTCTTATTGTGATTAGATTTTGTTTTATTATGGAAAATGTGAAAAAAAAACACCATTCCCCCACTCCCTCACCCCCCTTTATCACCAAAGTTTACCAAACAAAAATTTTGAAATTTTCACAATTTGTATAAAAAAAAAACATAAATATTACACGAAAATTGTCCATGACTCTATCTAGCTATTTTTTTTTATTTTCAAAAACCTATTTGAACTACTCGGTTGCGTTAAGTTTGCACCTCATGTGTATGCAATGTTATAGATAGGGGCAAACTTAACTCAACCGGCACCGGGTAATAATTTTAGGGTAAGTGAAAGTTTTTACGGAACCCTCGGTGCGTGAGTCCGACTCGCACTTGGTCGGTTTTATTTTAATTTTATATCGTCCGCCCGTTTGTCACTTATTACATAAAAATAAGTTAGATTGTTTCGGGTTGATTTTTTTTGTTGTTCTTCAAGCTTTTGTTTGACCTTCTTCTTGCTTGATCGTACCTGCTTCTTTCTACCGTCGGAATTTCTTTGGTGGTGGATGTTGGTAATGTAAATAATACCCAGTTGGGGCTTAGAACAAGAATAATAGTTGGAACAGTGTTACTATTCAGTAGACGAATTTTACTCTCATAAGTAATGCTCAACTGTGAATTGTATGGTGTTGTTTTGTTTAAATATTGTTTTATTGATATGACTGTAGATATAAATGGCTTCTTACAATATGAACGTTTCAAATTGATTAAATAATTACAATTATAAATAATTAGTATAATCTACGGTTGAAAATTATAAACGTTTTTAATTTTGTAACTGTATTTCAAACACGACTGTATGTTGTTCATGAATAAATTACTTACTTACTTACTTACTAATATCACTTCGGTGGCCGCTATCAAAGCATTACCTGCTTCAAGCCAACTAACTTCTACAACCCCCCGAAACTGCCGCTCATTCCCAGAGTACGTTATTTTTTTGGTTATTTAAATATTGTTTTGAGCAGTGTATACAAATGTAAAATCGGCTCTTTAAAAGCCAAAACCATATCACAAAAAAAATTTACTAAATGGAAACATCACAAAACTAAACATTGAATCTACCTACGCGTGCTACCCGGGGTGCTATAAAAAAAAGAAATATTACTTGTATACATTTTTTGTTAGGCAGGAAAATTAATTCATTACACACATAATCATTTCCCGTTAAAAATACGAACTTTTTAATAAGATTCCAGCGTCACTCACTGACAAAATTATTAAATTGAATCTGGGCTGGCTGCTGTTTAATATTGTGTAATATTTTATGTGTACAAAAAAACACGACTATATGGTCCAAATTATTCATCACATAATCAGCTATCCTTATTTTTACTATATTATAAACGAGAAAGTATGTATGTACGTTCCACTTAATCACAAAAACTACTGGACGATTTTTTATGAAATTTTCCATTTATGTACCTTATATATCAGAATAGGACATTGGCTATAATCCCTTTTCGAGGCGCAAAAGGGGATTTAACTTTGTATGGAGAGCAAATATTTTTTCAAGCTAAGAACTTGAAATCTTGGTAATATGCTTAACATTTAAATTAGTAAAATATTATAAATGTGAAAGTGTGTCTGTCTGTCTGTTACCTTTTCCCGCTTAAACCGCTGAACCGATTTGGATGAAATTTGGTACGTAGATAGTTTGAGTCCTGGGGAAGGACATAAGCTACTTCTTATCCCGGTTAAATACCCTTATCCGCGATAAACAAATTTAAGGAGGACCAAGTCGCGGGCTGAAGCTAGTACTATTATAAAGTTGTAAAAATAGAATGTTTGTATGTGTCGTTGTGGCTTCATTACACTAAGTCGGCTAAACAGATTTCAACTATTTTTAGTACACCTGTACCTTAGATATCTCTAGATGGTTCTAGAATACTTTTTACCCGACTATGCTACAGAAAAAAAGAGGCGTTATGACTTTTTCTCCTCTGCGAACGAAGTTGCGGGCGCCTTCTTTTATATGTCTGTATCATTATTACAGCCATAGGACGTCCACTGCTGGACATAGGCCTCCTCAATAGATTTCCACATGAGTGTGATGTCCAGCGAGTCCCCGCAACCCTAACCAGGTCGTCCGACCACCTTGCGGGTGGCCTTCTCCACTTGACAACCTTTTTGCCCCAACGGCCATCGGTTCTTCAAACTATGCGTCCTGCCCATTGCCACTTCAGTTTGCTTACCGTTTGCTATGTCGGTGACCTTGGTTCGTCTACGAAGCTCCTCGTAGAGAGATCCCGAGCATAGCCCTTTCCATAACTCGCTGAGTGACTCAGAGCTTCCTTAAGAGGCCCATAGCTAGAGACCACACAATGTCTGTAGGTATATTAAAGATATTGCCAAAAATAATGTTGTACTATTTGGAGGTTACTAAATCGCAATATATTTTTAGAAGTAAAAGGTACACTATTGTGTTACCACTAAATATAAATTATTTGAAGCCAACTACTGCAAAAGTACTAAAGCCAATTTTCGACTTTAGTTCTCCAGTACCTACCTTTATTCTAATTGTCAAATTAACTAAATGTAAACAAAAACTATAACGCTAATACTTACCTTACCAGTATTTTTACTTGGGAAGGCCAGTTTCATAGGAACATTACCACGTAGCCAGCGGCGTCAACAAATGTTCATAGCTTGCAACTATTTCCGTCATGGACATTATAAATCAGGATCAACGTCGCGCCGTCACCGCTCGCTAACTTCAGTAATTTGATGCAGAAAAATGTGCAAGAAGCTGCCAAGTGAAATTCCCTGTGACAGGCATTTAACGTGGAACACGGGAGTTTGTTCCGTAAGTTACTTACAAATATTGCGCACGGTATTGAAGAAGCGACGGAAGCGGTGAAGTAGTCTTTTTTAGGGTTCCGTAGCCAAAATGGCAAAACGGAACCCTTATAGTTTCGTCATGTCCGTCCGTCCCGTCCGTCCGTATGTCACAGGCATTTTACTCAAAAACTATTAGATGTATATTGATGAAATTTGGAACATAGGTGTCTTGTGTGAGCTGCTACTTAGATTGATAGTTAATTAAAAAATATATATATTTCTAGGGGGTACTCGATACATGTAACCGTAACTGAAAATTATGTTTTCAGCAAATATCAGTGTGTGGTACATCATATGAGTTCTTTTAAAAACACTTTGAGGTTCTCAAAACTTTTTTATTTAGTGAATATTTTCGGAAATATTCGCTCCGAAAGTAGCAAAAATTGTGCCCCCCCCCCCCCCTCCCTTCATTTTCTAAACGTGTTGTTCAAAAAATATGAAAACTTCCAACCAAAATTGTTTTCAACATGATCGGACATACCGTTTTTAAGTTATTGCCAAAAAACTGCGTTTCTCAGCAAAATCGTATATTTTATATCGTATTTTTTTCATATGTAGTGCATTTTTTTGTATAAACGGCTGCGGAACCCTACATTGAGCATCGTCCGACATGCTCTTGGTCGGTTTTTTTTAACATTTCTATTTGGCACTGACCTGTAATTTTTGTCATCCAAACTATATCTATTTGGCACTGACCTGTAATTTTTGTCATCCAAATTATACTTGTATCGTCACAGCCTTTGAGGACCACCATTTGAACATGTTCACCAGGATAAACGTATATATAAATTGTATTTCTTATTTAATCAGATTTTTAAAACTAATTCAGGCGTTACTTTGCGGAATTCCATACTAGATCAATGGATTATAGTTCCTTTGCTGTTCCGCGAACTTGTGTCTTGGTTAGATGTGACAATAAATTGTGCTCACATGCGCATATTTTCATGCAGTTTCCATAAAAAAATACGCATGCAAATACAACAAACCAGCACCAAACAGTATAATCCTCGACACGTGTTTCGCCTCTCTACGAGGCATTGAATCATCAGGAGATGCAGGAGATGTTGACGGTCCGGCTGTCTGGTGTCCATTGATTTTTAAAACTGTTTTGATACCAAACTGCCAAAAAACTCTCTAAATGTGAGTTAAGGGTTAAGATTAATATAAATATATAATATTTATCCGCAATATGCGGATTAAGGCATTAGATAAACTTTTTTCTGTATAAAAATAAATAAAAATCCGCAATGTCTGGGAGATATTAAACAAAATCTCGAAATATTGCCGGTCATTTGAAAATGTACGCCTTAACAGAGTTGATTCGCGACGCGTCGCAACTCCGAGACACGTGCCTGCAATTCGTGCTAAATAACGCTTGTTGCAATTCGTTTAATGAATTTCACGGGTCCTTTGTAGGAGACGGAGCTCATTACGTTAATGTCAGGGTGTGAGAGATTACGGCTGGAAGGTGCAGGAGGAAGCGGTTGAATTAGATTTACGCTTAGAGGCCCAGACAATAAGCTTCTTTCCTTAAAAAAATATAATTAGGCCGTCAGTTTTATTATCAGAAAATATAGGACACGTTTTTTTCTTTTGTCGATCAAACAAAAAAATATAAAGATATAGCCCGTTAAAGTTCCCCGTGACGTCACGCCGTGCGACCGTTTTTCGCACGGTATGACGTCATGCGTTTCATCCAAACTGTGACGGCTTAGTCTTTATCTTTTTTTGTTCGATTGACAAAAAGCAAACAATACGTGTACAATATTTTTTGATAATCTCACTGACAGCCTAATTAGATTTTTTTTTGCCCAGTAAACTACCCTATTTAGACATATTTAGATTACTAACGGTTACTCACATCGTCACGGTGCTCATGTCTCATATCATGAGTTAAAACATGGAAATGGACCGAATTATGTTATGGGTTAGCTCAACTCTCCGTGACTTCGCCTGTCGCGCGACATAACCCGTCTTTCTCGAACCGTTTAATAAGAAAAGAAACAGACAATCCTTGTCAGAAAGAGACGCGTAGCTATCACAGTTGTG
This sequence comes from Hedya salicella, assembly GCA_905404275.2. Taxonomy (NCBI): domain Eukaryota; kingdom Metazoa; phylum Arthropoda; class Insecta; order Lepidoptera; family Tortricidae; genus Hedya; species Hedya salicella. The sequence goes on from FR990097.1 coordinate 33,269,332, forward strand.
CTAGAAGTGCACTTCTCAACGGCGTGAGTAATTATAATCTAAATCGGTTTACCCATGTTTCATAGGCAATAATTAAATATCAGGGACAACATACACAAATCGACTTAGTCCTAAACTAAGCAAAGCTTGTACTTTGATATGAGTTTGTGACGATATACATAATACATAGATAAATTATAGTACTTAAATATATAGAAAACACCCAAGACCCAGGAATAAACATTCGTGCTCATCACATTAAACACTTGCCCTGGCCGGTATTCAAACCCGGGACCGTCGCTTTGTAGGCCGCTATGCAACCGACTGAGCCAAACGTGTCGATACATGAAATGATTTTTTCACAGTTTTTTTTTTTTCTTAGAAAGCATTTTCTTTTAGACCGTTAACTTTCTGGAATCGTTATTAAACAAACCTAATGGTCCTAATGGCCTCTACTTAGATGTCGTTTTTTTCACAACACATTATAAATAAAAATTTAATTAAAGAAAAGTATAAATACACTCCTTCTGACTGGATAGGTAGACCAGCCCCCGTATTGCCTAACGCGTTTGACGCTCACAATCGCAATCAAGTGTCATGATTTTGTATGGGCTATGACAGTTGATTCCGATACAAATTGTCAAAATTTCGTTAGGCAATAACCCCTCGGATTAGGGCTCCTTGCCGATAATCGAATTCAAGAAATCACAAACGAAAATGCACTTGGAGTAGGGTGGCGACGCGGAGCGCAAGGCACAAGGACTGCGACGGTGACGTTGAACCGGTTGAATGCGACTTGCGTGGGAGAAAGAGTGAAATAATTGGACTTAGGGTATGAAATGAGACTATGGACTGGTCACCCTAATGTCGGGGTCGACGCTAAGAATTTATCCTCATCTGGCATAGTTTTTTATCTCATAATCATCATTTGGCATAATGCAGTTTTTACTGAACATGTAAACTTGTCAGGGTTTTTATAAAACAAACCTAACCTAATGAATGATGCCTTAAAAAATCCCAAAAATTCTACAGTTTCAGAAAAACATGCATTGTGCCAAAATGATAAATTATGCGAAATGATGATTGTGACAAAAAAGTTTATGCCAGATGTGGGTAGCCGGGCGCTAAGATATCTTTAGCTTTAGCTTAAGAGTTAAGAGCAGTAGCCACTGCAGTGATCTCGTGCAGTGAACAAGAGCGCACGTTCCTAGGATGCCGGGTAAAGCGTCCTCGTATCAAGTGGTTTTCGTGGGGTGGATCCTCTCAAGGATTGGGGATCGTCGGAAAGTAGTCTGTTGCCTTCCTAGAGGTGCGTCCACACTTGTATCATTTGCTCGTATCCGACCACCGTCCCGTAGCACGACTGCGTATCGCACTGCTTGGACGCTCACTGTCGGCGCGGCGATCACGCCCCGCTTGTCCGATCTAAGTGTGTGATACGCGTAGCAACATGGATTTCAAGCGATCGGATGGCGCCAGCCACGTCCAAACACGTGATCGTGACACGCGATCATGCCACGGGACGAAGATCTGATCGGGCAAATGATACAAATGGGGACACACCTTAACTAGAGGGTTACTAGGAGGAACATCGAAAAAGCGTCTAATTACAATGGCATTGTAATACGTCTCAGCTAAATGGCAATTTAAGAGCGGATCGTGGCCATTCTTAACAATGTGGTATTATTTATATTCTGTGCAGCAAGACACTAAAAAGCTAATCTCTCGTTGCGTACACCGCTCACGCGGGCTCGGGGGAGTAATGAGCGGTACACTAAGACACAATAAAACTTGTCGTGCGGCGATAAACTAGCTCTAACTAAACACTCACTTTTCCCCAAACGTAATTATGTGACTTTGTTATGAGGGCCACGGTCGTTGCTCTTAATGTACTGCCATTAAGGTTCATCGTCACCAAAAGATGACCATCTCTTTTATTTATGCTACTGTGAAGCGAGTGTGGCAACCTTAAGTATAAAATGTACGGAGAAACGAGCATTATCTTATTATGGCCGTTAAAAAGTGTATTTAAATACAATGATTTTCGATGAACCGTAACAAGATAAAGTTTCGTTTTCGTAAAGAAAAAAAAAAGCTGCGATCTTGAGTCGCAATATTTGAAAAAGATAAAACTATTTTTTTCTTCATATCACTTTTTAGGCTCAATTTCATATTTCTACTTTTGTTTAAGTAAAGTAGTTATGAGAAATAAACACATTGCATCTGCCCTATTAAACTCTTACTAGTAGACATAATCTTTTAAGAATGTATTAAATGGACTACTAAACTTTTATGACTTAACATATACCCGAATAATCTAAAAAAAAACAGTAGGCAATTATCACTACAATATCTTCATTGCAAAAACATTTCAGTTTCATAATTATACTCATGTTATAATGTTATCTCTGTGGCTCAACGAACGACTAACGATGGTTTAATATTCTATAAGAGACGGTTGCCAAACAGTTGTTTCACAGGATATCCAAAAACACTTTCGGCATAAACATTTAAATCCTTTTAGGTTGCGGAAGGGACAAAGTTGTGTTCCTCAAACTTTTGTTTTCCGCATTTATATTTCATCGTCACGCTCTCGACCCCAACACTACTTGTTATAAATTGTCTTCATTTATTTTTTTGTGTTAACTAAACTTCAGATTTCAGGTTAAAGGGGACTGTATTCCCTCTAAAAATCCTGTTATACCTTAAATTGACACAAGGTTTATGAAATAAGTAATCCGCAAAATATGTCGCAGATGTTTGGATACTTACGTGGATTGTAGAAAATAACCTAATTATAGTTTTATTACGTATATAAATTCGTTTTTAAGCATATCAATGGTTTTAGGTAAAAAAGACTATTACACAAACATGTTTTGTAGGTAAGAGCTAATGTTTTTTCCTTCTAGTCCTTTACAAAACTGATCAAGGACATTAATAAATATGATGACATGATGTCAGGTTGCCATCTAGAGAGTAGTAATATTAAAAATAACCCAGACGCTACATCGTTGAGATCTCTTAGGCTCTACCCCACTCACGAGGAGTATAAAGGTTATATTACTCAGATTTCACATTTATTAAGTAAGTAAGATTAAGTAAAGTTATAATCATAACAGTAATCGTAATTCGATTCGATAAAGCCATTATTATGATTATGAGTCACGTTTAGTACCAGACACACTTTAAAGACAAGCTTTGAAATATAAATGACAAAAGATATCATCATTAATTAAAAAAATATTCCTTGAAAGTTTTTCACTCTCAAAATACTTGTGACAGAAGTTATGGCACGACTAAGTACCTATTACGATTCAAAAGTTAAAGCACTCTGACAAATAAACAAACAGGGGAGGCTCAGCAACAAGGTTCTGTAGGTAACCGTTTTGTACGACACTCTAAAAATACATCTCCAATTAATTTTCTGTTTAAGAAAAAAAAAACAATCAATGTTTTTTTGAACAAGACAGTTGAAAATGTGTCGTAAATAAAAAACATTTCATGTTCATGTTTGCGCTTTAAATTTTTTGTCACAATATTTACAAACTCGAAGACATCAAAACGTTACAAATAGATATAAGGCGTATTTACACGACAAATTTCGTAAAAAACTCGTCCCATACTTTTAATAGCGATTTTACCGTGAGCGATCTTTGCGAGTCGAATCCAAATCCACTCGCGCTTTTGACACGCGCTATTTACCGAATCCACTAGTAAAAAACGTATATTTTTAAGAAAGTCTGACAAAAAAGGCTATAAATCGCGAGCCCATCAATTTGCATGCTAATACAGCGCCGGGAAAGCTGCCCCGGACAAGTGAGTGACAAGGGCGCAACTCGCCTACCCTTCGAGCCGCCTAAGCGACCCCCTGGGTATTAAGACATTTTTCTTCTTTCAGCAATTATATTAAATTTCACCTTCAAAGAATCATTTTGACAAAAACTAAGCAAAGCCGCGTTCCGCAAAGTAATTTACCTCATCACGCCGTCATATTTTAGAGTCATTCGTTACAAGTATCTTAAATTAATATTTTTCTTGTTTATTCAAAGCAATTTCCTTTGAGAATGACAAAATGTTTTGGTACAAGTAATTCTGTTTACGCATTTTGTTATGATTTAATTTTAAAATTTTCGTAGGCTCGACGTTCTGAAAATGTTTTTTCACTTGTTGGCACTACACTAAAACCGACCTAGAGCACGTCGGACAATGCTCAGTGTAGGGCAGCTTGTTGATAAAAAAATGATACAGATGAAAAAAAAACGATATAAAAAAGTGCACTAGCAAAAGAGCGTATCTCCACGGCTCTTACTTTTTTGCTGAAAAACGCAGTTTATTGGCAATAAGTCGAAAACAGTATATTGGATCATGTTCGAAATAATTTTCGTTGAAAGTATTTATTCAGCTATATATTTGTAATTTTAATCATATTTTTTGGACATACCGTGTAGAAAATAGAGAGGGGGACACAATTTATGCTACTTTCGGAGCGATTATTTCCGAACATATTCACTCAATTTATATATATTTTGAAACTAATCGTATTTTTTTCTAAATCTATCGAAATATGTGCCACACATTGGTATTTACTGATTTTTTTTATCAGTTTCAGTTATATGTATGGAGTGCCTCCAAAACTAAGTAGCGGCTTATCAAGATACCTATACTCCAAATGTCATCAATATACATCGTGTAGCTTTTAAGTAAAAAGCCTATGATATACGGACGGACATGACGAAACTATAAAGGGTCCATTTTTGCCTTTTTGGCTACGGAACCCTAAAAAGATAGATATTTTTAAGAAATAACTTGTCCCGGCTAAACCTAGATAGAGTAAATAACAATACGGTTCCCCGAACCTCAATAAGGACGCCTCTCATGGGCTTCGCGAACTTTGCAATAATGATTGTCTTCAAAAACAAATAACCCGAACTCAGAAGCAAATAAGTATCTCATCACGAGATATTGGCTTTGTCTTATAGTATTTGATACACACAAGGAACGAACCCAACATTACATCAGTCTAAAACCAAAACATTGTAACTACGTATGGACTAGAAGCTTTGTAATGCCTTTCTTTTATGTGGCATATAGGGATGCTAGAGAATGGAAATATATTCGGTTTTCGGCTGTTATTTTAACCAGCCAGTGACGGAAAACTGCAAGCACTGTTTCTGCATATGAAAACTAGTTTATATCTAGTCGCTTTGTGCAACGATTTTTTGAGATCAAAATGTAAATTTAACATGGAAGCTCCATATTGATTTCGTATTTAATTCCACAAAAACGTGACAGAGAATTAAAATTAAAATTTGATTGAACTCGTCTAATCGGCTTTTCATGAAAAGAAAAGCTAATTTAATAATTTAATTAATATAACTTGGCCCTCTATAGACCTTCTGACGTATTTTTATTAGGACTCCCTATTAAGTTTTATATTTTATTTGATCGATACAAATTACCACTTTCCTGGAACAAACTGATAGGTACGTATGCTGCGGCCCTATGATGGTTGCGCTTATGACGCGATAAATAAATGACATAGCGGCCGTCACTTTCTGACACGTATGTGAGTGCGAGAGTGAAAGGCGCGTTATCATATCATTTATCGCGTGATAAACGCGACCATCATAGGCCCGCTGGTCATGAAATGGAAAACCACTCACCCTAACATGAGTACTCTGAGTGAGCCACTTAACACACGCAAGAAGAATAGTGACTGCCCAACTAGTATATTTTTTTATTATTTTCAAAAGTCTTGTATTATGCGATCCAGGCACTCCGCATCGCTGCCGAAAATGTGCAATTTCAATCAAAAATGAGCAAATCAAAACAAGAAATTAACGAAAGCTTCTGACCGCTCCGGCCAAGTATGGAATGTTTTATTTATTTATTTAAACTATATTAGATAAATTATTTTCTTCGGTTTCCGCGATTATTACTCATTTAAATAAAAACAATTTTAACGAATTATATCGCATGTATTATCTCATTCGAGTACCCAACTTTAGCTTATCAGCTTTCCATGTTCACGGGTTGACTGAGAAAAGATATATTTTCTCTGTCAATGTTTTATCCATTAGACAATACAAGAAAATACAAAAGGCAAACTTAATGCCATAAATGTATTCCCTACCAATGAACCATTAGGCTAAACAGTAACATTATTGGTGCGGGTTATCGGTATCAAAACTTGTACAAATTAATAAATATAATCTCGAGACACCCAAATCATACTATACGAACTATAAGTACTTACATATATAAAAATATACATACATAGAGTTATAGGTATTTTGACTGATAGCATAAAATATAATGACGATATTTCCACATTTGAGAGAAAAGTTCTAACCAATAACCATTGCCGGCCGGTAAAGGTGCGTCCACACTTGTATCATTTGCTTGTATCCGATCATCGTCCCGAGGCATGACTGCGTATCGCGCTGCTTGGACGTTCACTGTCGGCATTCCGTATCATTTGCGCCGCCGCGTCAAGAAACGCGTCCACACTAAGCCGTAGCGTATATATCACCGTATCCGATCACCGCGCCGATCATTTTGCATGCTGCAGTTTGGACGCTAGCCGTATCGTTTCACCACTCCGATCATTTTGGCATTTCGCCGATCATCATTTTTCGCGTGATCGTTCTTCTTTAGTAGCGTTGTGTTCCGTGTAAAACTGTTGCACTCTGCGATCGCACATCAAATTGGTTAACACCCGTGCAGAAACTTGAAGAACATTATAACGACAGCTGATAAGCCGCGAGTGCCGAGCACCAGCGTGGACAGCAGCGCCCATGCGTCGGCGGCACCGCGCGCGTTGCAACTAAAAATGGCAGTACTTTGGAAATTCGCCGTAACACACCTGCGCCAGCGACTCAAGCCACGCCTCTCGGCCATCTCTTTCACGCGGAGCTGCAATGGACGAGACAGAAGATGATCGGGCAAAAACCGACTCGAGATGGATCGCGGCGTATCATAACCGCGTAGCATGATCGCGTGTCATGATCGCTAGTGTGGACGTCGCACCGTCGCGATCATGGCGCGCTCGTCCGATCGGAGTATTTGATACGCGTAGCAATATGGATTTCGAGCGATCTGATCGGCGCAACGTCCAAACGCGTGATCGTGACACGCGATCATGCCACGCGACGATGATCTGATACGGGCAAATGATACAAATGTGGACGCACCTTAAGGCGCAACTTTTCGGCCGCTCGCTTGCGATTTATTTTCGGCCTCCAATGGCGCGATCGGCTCCAGCCTGCAGTAATAAGAGGCGAACTCGCTACTTGATCCGACGCAGCTTTGTTTCACTGAATTTACATTTATATTACTTCGAGTTTTAAGCAATACCTCGCGTGCGGTTTTACCGCACCTCGCCAGACTGTTCCGAACTTCAAAGGCTCTAGGAATTTTAATAGGATTAGCCGGTTTATTAGAAATAGATGTATCGGAATTTGTAAACGATTTAGGCGCTGAAATGTTTGAGACAATATTTGGACCGCGTTTAAGGTTACGAATTTCGGTAAGACCGTGAAATCCAGGGGTTTTTTGATCATGATGCCCTCCACCAGGCAACTTCCAGAAGTTATTTTGTATGGGAACATACTGTGTTCAATATGTCGGCAATAAGGTAAACGTCCTCATGCTTGACAGGTTAATTCTAATAATTTAAATTTGTCACCTCTATTGCAAATTAAACTAAAGGCCAACTTATGATTATGAGACAGTTTCTGGCACTGGTACCAAATAGCAATTATGTCGCATAAATTTGAATAATCCGCTGTCATTATTTATTTAATGAAATCTAAGAAAAAAACCTGTTAATTATTATTATGGCTTATGTTACTCCCAAAACTAATGTGAATCTACGTTCAAATCTACGACGACGAGACATTTAGGTCCCAGAGCGTACCAAACAATATACATCTGTACTCGTAGGTAACACATATGGGGCATTCCACATATTACGTCACAGCAATAGGGGGCATGCCAGATAGGATGTGTTAAAGAGATAGAATAGAACGTGCCAAGGGATCCAAAAGTCAAAATTTTGGTAGACGTAATATGTTTACGGAACCTAACCCTCTTGACGTAAGCAGACAAAAAAAACGAATTTAAGTTTTCAATGTCATTTAAAATTATTTTTAACTGTTAGAAGGCCTTCCGGTCTCACTTTTTTTTTTTTGGTCACCCTACTTAGCTTGTATGACTTATCATGTATGTGTCAAATGCGTAAATAAATTAGGTTGACTATGAATTACGATGAAATAACACGGAAATATTTATTTACCGCCAAAAGATTATGTTATCACTTTGCCTTGATCATCACTCTAAGCAGTGTCGGGCCGGTTAGGACTTAGAAAAAAATATTTCTGTTCACCATTTAGAATTGGCCTCCAGACGCAATTGGAGGCCTCGAGGCTGTAGGAGAATAAAGGACTGTGAAGGTTACTCCAACAAAAGCTTAGCTTTAAAATATTTATATGAGACTGTTTAAGTAAAAAAGAATAATTATTAACAAACTAGAAGATGACCGCAACTTCGTTCGCGGAAGAGTAAAAAGTCATAACCCTCTTTTTTCGGCGTGAACATGCAAAAAATAAAATATTTTTGTTTTCATTCTCCTCCAAATAGTCCGTTACAATCAAAGTTTTAGTATAGATATCATTGCTCTCATATTCCAAGCTTAGCTTACTTTGGGACTAGGTTGATTTGTGTAATGCCGAGTCTACACTTTTGCCAAGCGCCGACAAACACACAGGACGCAGTTGTTCGTTAAAGTAAGAAGATGCTATTTCTGCCTTTTATAACACATAACTGCGTCCTGTGTGTTTGTCGGTGCTTGGCAAACGTGTGGACTCAGCATAAAAACGTCCCTGATATTTTTTATAAAAAAAAAACAACAAAATCCTAATTTATTTAGGCGCTACGATGCCACAGTCCCAGATACCCAGAAACAAATCCCAAACATATAACTCCCCTTTTTTTCTTTGGAGGTAAAACATGTATCACGTCTGCGTAAAGTCACAAAATAAAAACATAATCATATTAAGTAATGATGACCCAATTATAAAGCGCGGCCTTTGTCACATTTTGTAGCTACTTAATTTTGTAATTCACACTCGTCTAATTCCTTTGAGTTCATTGTAAAAGGCCGTATTTAGGGCCATAAACAAAAGACTTAATTCAGTTCGTGTTTAACATTTTAACAAGATGTCTAGTATTAAAATTGCGGAGAATTTATAGCCCATTTATTCGTTCGTTGTCGTTTTTACTCCTGAAAGTAATAAAATTCAGGTAGACCGATGCGGGTAGTGGCTTACTTCATCAATTTATTTATCGGGCCACCATTATTCAAATACCATTGAGGTTCAAATTATGTAATTAAATCATCATCATCATATAAGCTCAATGACATTCATCGCTAAATATAAACTATACCCCAAGGATTTCCATAACGACCGGTCGTGCACCGCCCATATCCAACGGTTTCCCGTGATCTTCAACAGATCATCGGTTCTTCCTGCTAGAGCCCCCCCCACGCTTCGTCGTCCTGTACGTGGTCGCCACTTGAGAACCTTCTTGCCGTAGCGGCCATCGGTTCTACGAGCAATGTGCGACTGCCACTTAAGTCTAGCAACGCTTTGAGCTATGTCGACGATCTTGGTTCCTCATCCTCTATCGTTCTAATTTCTGATTCGATCACGCAAGGGCGGAGCATAGCTCGCTCCATTACCCTTTTAATGACTTTCATTGAGCTTTCTTATGAGGCCTATTGTGATTGACCACGTCTCAGTGCCCTATGTCATCACTGGTAACACACACTGGTTAAAAACCTTCGCCTTAGACTCTGCGTTGTAAGTATTTGGGACGAGAAGATATTACGAAGCTTCCCGGACCCTGTCCATTCGTGTAGAAATTAAATACATATTAATATTTTCAGCGCACAAATTGGGTTATACATATGTAAAATAATTACAATGAGAAAACCGCCGCGAAACTCGGACGTGTTTGAATAACCTTCAGAAGCGTTACAGCCGCCCGTTCCCGTGTGTTATGAAATTTTGACGGATATCCCTTATCTCTGCGTTGTAAGTATTTGGGACAAGAAGATATTACGAAGCTTCCAGGACCCTGTCCATTCGTGTAGAAATTAAATACATAGTAATATTTTTAGCGCACAAATTGGGTTATACATATGTAAAATAATTACAATGAGAAAACCGCCGCGAAACTCAGACGTGTTTGAATAACCTTCAGAAGCGTTTCAGCCGCCCGTTCCCATGTGTTATGAAATTTTGACGGATATCCCTTATTTAACTAGAAATGTACCGTGAGACTCAGACATATTAGGATTACATTAGCGATTACTCACATTGTAAAATCCCGAGTACTGCTCTACATGTTTCGGTCCATTACGGGGACCCTAGTAGCGGACACCGAGCAGTTTAGTGCGTGTTGGACAGCGTCGGTGTCCACGCATCGCTCATGACTATGGTCCTCGTAATAGACCGAAACATGTCAAGCAGTACTCGGCTTTTACGACGTGAGTAACCGCTATTGCAATCTAAATATGGATGTATTTTCAATATATCGTCTTCTAGTACTCGGAACACAATCCTTATTGAGCTTACCATGAGGCTAGTTCGATTTGTGGAAATATCGTCCCGTAATATTTAATTTTAAAAGCAGCGGCAATATTTTAATACAATTATGATTATTGTTTTAAGCAGGTTTCGTAATATGCCAGCAAAATTCATTGAGGTGCCACTGGTTGTTATAGGTCATTTCAATCGAATTTTGTTCATTTTATAATAATAAGCCTGTGCTTATAATTACGCATCATTAGTTTACTGATAGATGTAATTATACTTAATACTATTATAAAGTTGTAAAAATAAAATGTCTGTACATTGAAGATATTAAAAAAAAATTGTAACGGACTATTTGGAGGCACACACATTATTCTATTTTTATATTTGTATATTTGTATGTGTAATTGCGGCTTCATCACGCCAAATCGGCTAAACGGATTTCAACTATTTGGTACACGAGTAGCTGGGTCTCTCCAGATGCTTATAAAATACTTTTTACCGACTACGCTGAAGAAAAAAGAGGGGTATGACGTATTCTCCTCCGCGAACGAAGTTGCAGGCATCTTTTGGTAACTTATAAAAAGATCATAGGAGTATTACATTTTCACAACACCTGTGTAAGAGATTATCAGATTAGATTAGATTTAGATTAGATTTATTTATTTCATGACAAAATAACACTATAAATTTGCTTAGTGTAAAAGTTACATGTATTTAATTTATGATCGTCAACATAAGTTAAATAATAATAAATGAGAATATTAACAATATCAAATGTGTAAAAAATAATAATAGTTATAATTAAATCTCATCTACCCATAAGGATCGTCATTTAGTTTAAAAAATAGAAGAATAATTACAGAATACAAGTCAATCAGTAGGTACATAGTAAATTAAAATAATTTTGTTCCAATGTCAGCCACACAAAACAAGTAGATTTTTTTTTAATATTCAAATCAAATTACATCTCCTAATGAGGATCGTCATTCTAAACAATATCACACAAAATTCAATGTCGTTTGGTTACAAAATATATAATTATAATATAAGCTCCATGGTTTCATTGACAGAGTACAGAGAGTTTTCCAACAAAAAGTTTCTCAGTCGACGCTCAAATGTTTCGTTGTTAGCATGTCAATTATACCTTATAGGTACTAATAAAAGTAATAAGTATATTAAGTGCGGCGTGATTTCACAGCGCAGCTGTGGGACGCATATCCGTATACGTCACGGGCCACGCTTCCGCTGCCGAATAAAATAACAGCTCCGCAGACCACCTTTACAGCCCGGCCACACAGTGGGTACTGTGAGGGATGAGGTCAGATGTAGAGCGATAAAAAGGCCGGAGAACGTTTGAGCTATGTTTACTCTTCAGCAACTGTCTTAAGACTAATACAATTAATAAAATGTATGAACACTGTATGACAGAGACAGGCGATATTCTTAACTTCTGTCTTGTATACTAGCGTGAAGGATTAATTACCTGCATAGTACACACGACACGAGACCACGACGAGCACTCGTGAGAGGAATATAGCCCGGTTGTAAAGTTTAAAATTGGGATGAGCTAATTTTTTACATGGTATGATCATTCTATATTTATTTGTGGTATTTTGGCCTTGTGGCCCGCCGAGAGGCCGACAATTTAGAAAAGCTGATGGTAACATGCACAGTTGAAGGGGAGAGACCCAGAGGCCGTAGCCCTAAACGATGGGTAAACTAGGTGTCGGAGTGCCTTGACATGCTGGTTAATGCAGACCTTCAAGAGGCAACCGATCGAGCTTCATGGAAGGGAATACTCGCTAAACTACGTCGGCAGAGTCACGATCCTTAGCATTGAGGGGCCGATTGAGGAGGGGGATGATCATTCTAAAACTATTTCCGGGAATAGGTTTAATAAAACACTTGCAATTATTAGATTTCAAAAATATGAATCCAGGGACATTATTCGTGTTTTTAATTTTAATTTTTATTTGTCCTTGCCAAACCTTAGTACCGACGTCAGTCAGTAGTGAAGTCACTCGAAATATCTCCTAGGTCATAAAAATATTAAACGCATCTTAATAAAAGGCATCTTTAAAGAGAAATTGGTATCTTAGAATAGCATATTTTAAGAAGAAAAAAAAGGGCATTATTTCTGCTTTGGCTCATCCCAATTAGCATCAAGCAAAGCCACGATCTCTCTAACAAGAGTAACCAGAACGACTAAGGGAAAGAAAATAGTAGACGTTCAAGAAGCTGAAACAAGGCAGATTGCTGCAACCTGCTGCGATACAATATTTATGAGTTATTTTTTTTTATAATTGAAGCACCAGTGGGCACTACCGGCTTCGCATGGGTTAATGTTTAGAAAACTATCTTATAATCTTCCCAGATAGCCCGTCTTTAAACACAAATACATTAAATACACTAATGCGGCACGTTCACTTGCGACGTAAATCCAGAAGAGAGCGTCTAGCATTCGCGTGCGTTCCGAGGCAGAGCGTGGCAGCCACTGTATATGCACCTGTGCAGGGGCGCCTGGCATGTACTTGTAGCGACGAAAGTAAATCGCGGAGTGAGCCGCGCCTGGCCGTGTCGTAACGGGTGCCACCAACGCAAAGTGATCTGCTGTTCACGACCACTTTATCAAAAGTGAGACCGATGAATACGAGAAGAATATAAAAAACTAGGTTTATGTTCATAAATGGCGATGGAGGCCACACGTTGAATCGGAGGGTGTAGAATTAATGTATTTGGTCAATACCACAAAATTATTATAATTTTTAAAGCTCGACGGATGAGAATTTCTCATTTCGGTACCTGCATCAGTATGCCATTGAATTTCGAATGTGTCAAATATTTACAGTGTATAACAATAAGTACTCTTTATTGCACACCAAAAGAAAATAACACACTATTTGAGTCTAAAATAGTAAGAGAAATCGCACCCATCGTTCTTATCACTAAAAGCGGTTTCCTCCAAGCAGCATTAGGTTATATTAGTGTACGTTCTCGATATGACTACTCTGTGTCCAGTCCTACCGCGCGCAATAAACTCCGGCCCGCTCCCGGTAGGACTACGTACGGCGCGTTTATTTTTCCTATTCCGTTTGGTTTATGTCGATCGCGCTGGGATCCTGGGATCGGAGCATGGGTGGTTAGTTAACAACTAATAGTTTCACATCGAAAACGTTCTACGCTTAATTGCACTTTTATTACGTCAAAAGGATTATATTACGTCAAGTTATTAAAAAATCTTAAGTTTTGTTATGTTTCAGAGTTTTCTATTTTGTCTAGTATTTTTCCTTCTCTGTGGTGCGCAAAACAGAACAAATCCCTTGTAAATATTTTGATACCATTTGAGAAGCAAAAGTGTGTATCTGCTTTGATCATCGTGTAAATATATTTTTACAAAACAACAAAATAGATTTTGATAGCTGATTACTTAAATAAGCAACGACAGGTTTTGGCATGCCGTAAACACAGGCTCACTGATAGGATAGATGCCGATTTATTTGCACTAGCCGATCACTCCTTGTAATGGCGCGCCGTTGCACGTTGTCCGAACAAATTTAAACTGTCAACTGAATTGTCTCGTTAAAAGTAATAAATAAGTGGTTTTGATGTTTGAAAAGTCTAGACGACAGAAAAGTCTGACTTTCGGATTTATTTGCTTTCTCCATTGTTGCAAAACAAATATATCCGAGCCGTTACTTAAATAAACAACCAAGCTGTTAAACGCAGCCTCACTGATAGATGCCGCATTTATTTGTACTAGGCGATCGCTCATAAATTGCTTTTTCCATTGTTACATAACAAAAATATCCGAGCCGTTTCTATGAGCAACCAAGCTGCTAAACACAGGCTCACTTATAGATTCAGGATTTATTTACACTAGGTGATCGCTCGTAAATTGTTTTTCTATTGTCACAAAACAAAAATATCCGAGCCGTTTTTATAAGCAACCCAGCTGCTAATCACCGGCTCACTGACAGATGCAGGATTCATTTGCACTAGGGGATCGCTCGTAAATTGCTTTGTCGATCTTACAACACAAAAATTTCCGACTCGTTACTTAAATAAGCAACCAAGCTGCAATGCGTCGTGTTCATATTAAAATATTTTCGCTTCATAAACGCAGGCTTACTGATAGATGCCGGATTTATTTCCACTAGGCGATCGCTCATAAATAGCTTTCTCTATTGTCACAATACGAAAAATCCGAGCTGTTACTTAAATAATCAAGCAAGCTGCAAAGAGTCGTGTTCATATTCAAATATTTCCGCTCCGTAAACACATGCTCAGTGATTGATGCCGGATTTACTGGCACAAGGCGATTGCTCATAAATAGCATTCTCCATTGTTACAATACAAAAATTCCTAGCGGTTACTTAAATATGTAACCAAGATGCAAAGCGTCGTGTTCATATTCAAATATTTCTGCTCCGTAAACACAGTCTCACTGATAGATGCCGGATTTATTTGCACTAGCCGATCGCTCCTTGTAATTGCGCGCCGTTGTCCGAACGAATTTAAAACCGTCAACTCGATTGTCCCGTTAATGACTTTACGCTCCGATCGGCAAATTAATGGATATTAAATTACAACATTGCTCCCAACTGATTGGATATCGGTTACTCGTTAATACAGTTTTCTTCTGATTCGTTTATTGTTGTTTTATCGCAAACAAGATTTAGATTGGAGTTAATGGAATACTTTAAATTAATGAGATCAAATACTGGATTTAATTATTTACATTTAAATTCAGATTGATTTCTAAAATGTTAATCTGGTAGAGCCCAGTCCTTATATTGAGATGATATCGCGTTTTTCACACACTGTATGTATAAGGTACACATACACACTGAGTCACTGTTGACTTTTCCAGATGTACACGCTACTACATACATGTTGAGTTTCAAGAATTAAATATTGTCAATATAGACAGCTGAAGTCCATATTTTTCAGCAACACAAAATATACTGTTTTATAATCATTATAATAATTGGAAACATTACGTTCCTCAGAGGTCTGCATATAATAACTTAATAATCTACAAATATGTTATTTTTGTACCTAATTGTTTTTAGATATAATTTGTTAAAGACTCCTGACATTTGTACCGATTTCTCGTATGAATACGGTAAGCGAAATTTGAAAGGAAAACATGGCATTGAGTACTAACTTTTTAATTTTTCTTAATAATCTATGTAGACCAAAGCAAAAATGTATTCATCCAAGGGAACTGTACAAATATATATTTTTATCTATTTAGTACAATAATAATATTATAATAGAATTAATTATAATATTTCGAAAATATCAAACGTAGAATAAATAACTTATAATGGGGAATGGCGAGTAGCCCTAGGATGGAAAAAATACTGGAGTCTGAAACACATCTTCAAAGGAGATTTCAGCATGATATTGAAGCAAAAAGTATTCAACATGGTCATTATACCTACACTCACCTACGGTTCACAGACATGGACGCTAACAGAAAAACTTAGAAACAAACTAAGAACTTGCGAACGCTCTATGGAGAGAAGCATGCTTAACATGAAATTAATAGACAAAAACAGATGTGTAGATACTCGTATACGCAAAAGGACCGGCTTGATGGGCGTGCTTGAAGTGGCTCATAAAAATAAACTCCAATGGGCTGGTCACATCATGCGTCTACAAGACAACAGATGGACGCTTAGGACCACGGAGTGGACACCTAGAGACGGACACCGCGGCGCGCGCTCTGGGATGACGAGCTGCGCGCGCATTGCTCGCTCTGGCGACGCGCCGCCAGGGACCGCGACGCTTGGAAGGCGCTATACACCAATGATAATAATGAGAATGCCTGATAACCAGCAATATAATATAATGTGAATGTACTGTTATATCCATTAGTAGCATGATAATTGTTTAATTAATAATAGGACATTATAATTAGTAGTAATATTAATAAGTTAATTTTAATAATGAATGCATTACATAATTTTTTTTCTCTAATTTAATAATATAATAATATTTTTTGCAAATGAATTTAAATTGAGTAACAATTATGAATTTTTAATATCGACGAAATTGACATAATATATTATTTTATGTATTCTCCTAGCCGGGCAGGTAACCCATGGATATTTAATACCGTCCCTCCTTCTTCAGTGAAGGAGAGGCCATTTTAATTTTAATTATAATTTTAATTAATGATGATTTATTTAATTTAATAATATGTTACTTCACAATTAAAATATTCAAAATAGACAATGTTAAAGTGTAAAATGTATTTGCTAAATTAATTGTATTGTGAAAAGTAAATAAATGGCTATTCTATTCTATTCTAATGGGGAATAGATGAAAATTTTCAAAAATCTTGAAATATTGTTTATAGGTAGGAATAAGCCTCCTTATTTTCAGAAAAACATACAGATTTTATGTAGCTTAGAAAAAAATAAAAAGATGAAATCGTGTTGGTGGTCCTATAAGCCCACGGTACGGCAAGAGCAGCATTGATATTTTCGGTTAAAATCGCTGTAAATGTACTGTTAATCTTCATGTTTTCGTATTTTATTAAGCCAGGTGACTATTTCATTTGAAAACTTGAAGAATAACAGTACATTTACAGCCATTTTAATCGAAAATATCACTGCTGTATTTACCGTACGGCCCGTACCGTATAAGGTAGGTTATATAGGCCAACATCTTTTCATCTTTTTATTTTTTTCTAAGCCACAGAAAAATCTGTATTTTTTTCTGATAATACGGAGGCTTATTCCTACCTATAAACAAAATTTCAAGATTTTTGAAAATTTTCAACCATTCCCCGATGGATCTAACTAACAGCTTCCCTTTCCTCTCGGTTTGAGGCTGCAACCGTATGTTGTGACCAATGCTTTTAAAACCAGTTTTGATAATAGTAGTCATTTTTCAATTATCTCGAAACAAACGTAATAAAACATTATTTTTATCCTTTAATTTGTAAGGAAACAACACAGTAGTACATTGACATAATAATACTAAACACACGTATAATAGTTACTTTCTTCAATAAAGCTAAAAACCTAATGTGTTTCACATTAATAACAAACAGATTTTGCACTTTTTACGTGCTCTTCAATCAATATCTTCAGTTATTTAGCTATATTTTGTTGCGTCCATTATTTAACACTTTTGACAAAGCCAGCAAAGTTGCGAACGCTAGGCGGCGCTGACGTCGTGCACCCGGCCAATACTATCGGGAAAAAATATAAAATACACACCTCTGAGAATCTTAATATTCCCGGTTGTACGGAACCTAATCTTGAAGGTATACTCGTATATACAGCTGCGTCTCATATCTCTCAGTTACAAATTCAAACCGTCTATTTCTCTGACAATAAAACACTCCCCCGCCTCATTAGACGTTCATTACAGGTGATAACTGCGGTAATCGCCCGATAGCGAGCTCTGCACTTTTATCTCAACAATGGACTGCGCCAGATAACTTGTAATGGATTGCTGCGTTTGAGCGAGATTGTTATATTATATCATGCAGTACTAACATGACCGTGCTGCAGCTCATAGTTCATTTTATGATAAGGACGCAGTGTCATGTCGGTTAAATTGCAAAATGGTAAACTGAGATGTTTATTTTTTTAGTGCCTGGCACGTCATGTCTACTTATAAACGCGTTTTCTACCAAATGAAATGCCATCACCATTCTTGCTCAGTTGTTCGAAATAGAACTTAAATCAAGCCCTGGAGCATTTTACTAACTAGCCTCAATTTGATGAGGTAAATGACATTTGACTGAGATACTTATGCCCGAGATATCACCATTATACTGACACATAGAAATATACGAATATTGTTATTAATTTTAGATTCGTTTTATAAGTGCATAGGCCTTTACTGACCACCTATTTTGTACAGTACGTAAATTCGTTGACGATCCAGTCCAGCGGCGGCGTCGGCACCGGAGTGTAAGTTGATGATCCGAAATTCAATCCCCTGATGAGGCCACTGTATGTCTGTCAGCGATGTGATCTATTTGAAGTAACTTTTATGGCATTTCTTTCTCTTTGAAAAGTATTGGCTTGAAATACAAAAATAAGAGCAACACTTTATATTGCTTATGTGAAATGCACGAAATGAGAAATGTATTTAATTTTGCTATATTCAGCCATATTGCTTTTAAACGTCTCGTTATATGTCCGCGATATGGCCGAGATATTGCTTGATTGGTGATAGCGCAATGTTTCCTCAAATTCATGTCCAGGTTGTCCTAAATAAATGAGCTTTACTGGCTACATGGCTACGGGGCTAATTGCTAACGTAATGAGAGCCATGCTGGATGAAGTTTTCATGTTCATGTATGTGTCAGTATGGATTTAAGGAATTATTTTAGACTAGCTTCTGTCCGCGACTTCGTCCGCCTTAAATTCGTTTATCGCGGATAGGGGTATTTTTCCGGGATAAAAAGTAGCCTATGTCCTTCCCCGAGACTCAAACTACCTCCATACCAAATTTTATCCAAATCGGTTCAACAGTTTAAGCGTGCAGAGGTAACATACAGACAGACAGATAGGCACACTTTCGCATTTATAATATTACTAGCTTCTGCCCGCGACTTCGTCCGCCTTAAATTCGTTTACCGCGGATAAGGGTATTTTTCCGGGATAAAAAGTAGCCTATGTCCTTCCCCGGGACTCAAAATATCACCATACCAATTTTCATCCAAATCGGTTCAGCGGTTTAAGCGTAAAGAGGTAACAGACAGACAGACAGACAGACAGACAGACAGACAGACAGACAGACAGACAGACAGACAGACAGACCGACAGACAGACACACTTTCGCATTTATGATATTAGTATGGATGGACTAGTATGGTAAGGAATTATTTTAGATTTTCATGACACTTCTCATTTTACTTGTGTAATTGCTCCTATAGAGATTTTTGCACCCTATATTCGTTTTTAAAGTATCAAAAACCGCGCCAATGCCAACAGAACAAAACGATGGCTGCCGCAACAGCGTTTTTCTGGCTATTTCTGGCTATTAACGCGCGACGAGAAGGAATAGCCCAATAGAACCAGCCATTACCAAAGAATTACTTCCAGAAGATCTCATCACAGATTTCTTCTACAAGGAAATTTAAACTCCTACTCATGTAACAAGGTTTAGTTTACAATTGACGTACTTGGATAAGATACGCGGTTGAGAAAGGTCTCGGTCATACTGCGGCGTGCAACGCGTGTACGGATAATATTCCTTTTATCGTAGTTTTTGAACACGAACGTGGAATTGAGAAGTTTTTATGCTTTGTTTTCTGGTATTAGAAGTTACTGCGCGTTAGCGATGGAATAAGGTTTATTGCACAAGCACGCATACGTTTATGCTTAGCTTATGTTTATGTGTTGTGTACTGTATGTAGAGATGTTCACAGTATTTACTATAATTGTTTAACTTAACGATTAATGGATTATCTTGGTTAGATGTGGCAAAAAAGATACCCAAACGGTCTATCCTATTTAGTATTATATTTCACTTCTCGGGTGGACCGGACCGGACCGTCAACAACTCCTGCATCTCTTGAAGATGGCTCGTGAGAGGCGAAACACGTGTCGAGGATTGTGCTGGTGGTTTGTTGTATTTGCATTTTGTGAGCGTAACTTAGTATTACATTTATTCAAGACACAATTTCGCGGAACAGCAAAGGAACTATAATCCATTAATCTAATACGGAATTTCGCAAAGTAACGCCTGAATCTATCAATTGTTTAACTTAACAAATTTAATTAAGTTTCCACTGATTCGCCTGTGTGGCAAGGTTATTTTATTTGTAAAAATAGCGAGATAAAATGTAGCCTATTATCATACTGTGGCCCGTATTCATTGGCGATCGACATCAATCAGATATGCCGCAAATTTAATAGGGAGCACTAATTTAATTGTTTTGAACATCTTATATCGCGTTAAATTCATGATAATAATACACTGATTAAAATGATGCAATGAGACCGCCAGGTTAAAGTGAGACTGGGTTCCCGCATGCCGAGTGTATTGTGGGCCAAGATTGCCACACAGTGGTGGCCAAAAACCGCACAGGACTTTGAAAGAAGAAAGGGGACACAATTGCCCAGTGAGACAGAACGGGCTCAGAATAATAATAATTAAATATTTATTATTTATTTAGAAGATTTTTAATAGGTAGTGCGGCGTTCGATACATTTAAGTCGCTTTCGGTCACGTGCTGTCAGTTATCTGTTCAGCGGACCAAATTTTGTAAATATAAATGTTGCAATAATCTTGCGTAACTGACGAAAAGTTTTTTTGTATTCGCAACATTAGTATTCATAATTTAGGAGGATTCTGAAACAATAAACTGCATCATACTAAAAATAACATAAGATTTAAAATATTAAAAATAATCAATGTTTGTAAGGTCACAATCGACAATGTGTATGATTAAGATTACTATATTATCGATTTAAGGCAGAGTCAAGTTTAGGTCTCACAATCCTCTTAACGTTAACCCGTAATAGAGAGGCCACCGGTAGGTATGAATAAATATGAATTAATTATTTTGTTTCCAGTAAAGCGACACTACATTCCCATCTAATTTACACAACTTAATTCATAACTTATCCCTACAACACTCAAACAAAATGTTTTGACCAAGTTGACAAAACTCGGTTTTAGTGTTTAAGCGCAATAATTTGTGGAAAATAACAAATTTAGCTAGGGACCAGGGCGAAATTTATAGCGCACAGCACATTTCTGGAATTTTAAGTATTCTGCGCAATGCAGAGCTAAACTTTTGGAAGGAACGGCGTACAATACAGTTGCGCTAAATTGGGGTGGAGGGGCGTAAATGCAGTACCCACGTGTCACTTTTACTGTCGGGGCAAGCTACGTTCTCTTGCATATAAATTACCGTCATGTCACGAGTCGTGGACACAAGGGACCAGCATGGGGACTGTGTACACAAGAACGCGTAAGCATGATATACGCGAGCAGGATGCAGACAAAATGCTGTGTGATACTAATGGATACATTTTACAGTCCCCAAAGCAAAGCTGCGTAATTATATGAGCCTTCAAGAGACAAGGTCTGAGATATACGTCCAGTGAAATCAAATTGATAAGGAATAAATTGAAAGAACCAGTTAGTTAACCCCAAATATATCGTGTAGTTAAAGAAAAACAGGAAAAAGATTTTTCTCCCTTGGCAACTATGGCATCATTTTGCTCAGAATCAAGAATACCTGCGAGGCCACTCCGATGTACGTAATTTATAGTTGTTATCGCCCGTCCTACTCACACTTGAACAGATTAACATGAGAGCGAAGACGGCACCATACCAATTTCGAATCTTGAACTTCGGAGTAAGGCCTCTGTTCTAAGAGAGTTTCTGCAGGTTGGTTTTGTGATGCTGCCATGTTTTTTTTTCTTTATGTAATAATTGGCAAACGGGGAGACGAGCCTCCTGATTTGTAGTCATCATCTATAGATTTGTACAGCACCGAAGGCATCGCCCATACATTGTCGACCTTTCAGTGCCATGTAAACTCGCTTCTTGAAAACTCCCATGTTATAGCACTCTGCAAAGCCCTCAGGGGGAAGCTAATTCCATATCTTGCAAGTATGTGGTAATAATGAGCGTGATGCCCGTTTATTTTTGGTAAATGTTGTAACACGGCAAACCTTCTTGGCACAATACTGGCCAGTAATAAATTGCATCGGGAAAATTTGAGTTCCACGATTGTCTTTTGTTAGTGGGAGACAGGTCCCGACTCGTTTGACTTGAACTTGTGCTGCGCAAATTATGAAAGAACTGAGTTTTTAAATATATTACTAATTAATATGCTGTTACAAAAGTCTAAAACTGTAAAACTTGTACAGTATTTCGCAATATTGTGTTAGATTAAATATCTACAAGGGCTGCCACTTAGCAGGTACATTTTGTATATAGTTATTTTTCTTCATTTTCGTGTATTGTTCTGTTCAACTCAATCCAAATCTAATTTCGTTTTCACTGGTCTTAACCATGAAGAAATAAGACTTGGGTTGATTGGATCCACTCATCAAGTGGAGCATTTTTACAGCCCTTTGTTCTTCGCTGAAGTTTTTCACTGGAAACCTATCTGCAGTCTACAGTCGCACCTCGGCCGATGGTTCCATCCAATGCCTTCCTAGAAAGCTGGAAATGGATAATTGGAAAGGGAACTGAATCTCCACAACCGTCCTACCTTCCTGCTCAGATAAGGCCAGTGATTTCCATTTAGTGTCGCGTACTGACTGACTGAATCCCGTTTAGTTTAAGTTTTTATTTGTATATAGTCTATTTTTATTATATTTTTTAAATTACCACATCCTATCTTTTATTCCCGACGACTAGCCGGGCTACAATGTAAACAGTAATAGGAAAACCGACATGGAAAAATTGTATTTTCAATTCTCTACAAACGAAATCCTATATTCCCCAAGTACCGAAAAAATATGCACTAGGGCTTTTTAAACTCCTTCAAAACTACACAAAACCGGTACCTAGTTAAAACGAGAAATTCCCTACTCTTGGAAAACAAGTTTCTTTTTGATGCCAAAAGCCTTAGATTTTTTGTTTGTAACGAAGAAACGCATGAGAAATACGCGTATTTTGCTGAAACTGTATATTATGGCCATTACGGCCCACCGCACGTTGAATGGTCCAGGCTCCCAACAATACAACTCGGGGATCATAAACCGTAGTGTTTACGTGCAATATGTCCACACGAATGAAGTGCACGTTAATTCGGGGCGTAATTGTAAGGTGTTGCGTTCCGAACCGGCAAATTGCGGTCCCTCGCCACAATATTCGTAACGCCCCGTTTTACGGCTGCCCTCGCCTATAATATTACATTTGGCGCACTCGTGTGTACTTGCCGCTATGGCTATTTGGTTTATTCGGCGAGTTTGAATTGTGTGGCGGGAAATTGGAGTGGCTTAATAAAATTGGTTAAGAACGAATAGGTTTTGTTTCCATTTGGTTTTTTACACAATTTTTTACTGTCTATTTTTTTTATGTATTAAAAAATGTAAGTAGCTTAAACAGGATATTTTTGGAAAAAATGCCCTAATACAAACTTTTCAAGGATATCTTTACTACCCATGTTTGTTTGTAGTTGAAAGGTGATAAGTTGAAAGGAAAATAGTCTTAGGTGCATATAGCTAAAAAAGCAAAAAATCAAAATTTATTAATTATGAAAAGAACCGACTTCAAAATAAACTAAAAAGCCATAAATAATATTTTATGTACGGTACGGATCACATTTGAATCACCTTTTGAAGTCGGTGCCAAACCTGAAGTAAATAAAGTTCTTTATTCAATAGAAATACCTTCGATACAGCTCAACTTACTAGAAAGACGACGCTACTCAAAACAGCAGAATAACAAAAATATGACGATAAAAAGTGACAAAAGACGAGCGAAATTGACGGGTATAAAAGACGGGAAACTGAAGCAGCAGTCTTAAAGACTACTATATACATACATATATACATACTTGGATACATGGTCGCTGCAGATGAAACTGATTCTAAATCCATTATACATATACGAATTATTTACCCTCAACAAAGTTCCCGGCACTGCGGCGGTTGAGGTTGCGGGCAAATTCTAGTGTTATTTAAAGTTAAAAGGGGCCCTGAATATTAATTTAAAGGTGAATCCATAGAGCTGTGGGCAATTTAACTTCAGAAATGAGCCCGAATTTTGTGAAATATTTCGTAGGATTTATTCTTGAAGGATACGCAATTTCCATGTAATCGTACACCACGTTTGTATGGGTTCGAACGCAAAATATTAACCAAATTAATTATTGTCCATTATGTTAAGGTTAATTAGCTGCACTAAAATAACAAAGCTAATGAAACGGTTGTACAATTTCGCTTTGTAATATTTGATACGGTTCCAACTTATTTTCGTTCAATAAAGTTTGAGAACTTGAGGGACTGAGCGCTGAAACCTATCGAGATAAACTTGCAAAGCAAAACTATGGCTATATACGAAATTTTGTGCAAATCGTTAGGACCGTTTCCGAGAAACAAATGACGTATATTTATTATACACATAATAAAGTTGTGAAAATGAAATGTCTGTACATTGAAGATATTTTCAAAAAAAATATTGTTACGAACTATTTGGAGGTCACTGAAACTTTTTTTTTGGTATGTTTGTATGTGTCGTTGTGGCTTTCTCGCGTCCCTTCTGGACCATCTCACCACTAAATTTCACCACCAGTGGTCAATTGGAACGAAACATTTCCCATTTAACCACTGGTGGTAAGATAGGAGCAGTTTCACCACTAGTGGTCAGTTAGAACAAAATACTTCCCATTTAACAACTGGTGGTAAAATAGGAGCAATGTTACCACTAGTGGTTAAATGGAAAGTATTTCGTTCCAACTGGCCACTAGTGGTAACATCGCTCTTATTTTACCACCAGTGATAGAAAATCAGATTGGTAAAATACTCTGACCGTGTTGACAAAATCCAGAGTCAATCTGAAGATTGAAGTGAATTCGGTTTGGCCAAACCGACTTAGATATATTTTGGTGAATAAATCGGTTTGATAATTGTACGGATTGACCCATCTCTATGATTAATACCGGCAGGATTTTAAAAACTTGTCTAAATCGTGTCTCATTGTTGCGCGATAAATATTTTTTATCCCTTTCTATTTAGTAAAGTAGCTGAGAGACGGGTGGTATTATGTTGCGCGCTAAGCGATATCGTGGCCTAATATGCTAGCCCGACTGATATTACGTGACAAGAAAATATTATTATACCTATACCAAAGACCATTATAACAAGAGGACTGACTGTCAATCACCATATAAAAAGCCGTTCCCTGATATATACAAAGCCATTTATGAATAAGAATTATTATTTACATATACATCTTTGCAAGCGTGACACAGTACCTATTTAAATGTTACGATTTATTTTTTATTAGCTGTTTATGAACTATGATTATTTGTTTAATTATAACATCGTTAAATGTTAATTTTAAAGGGTCTGCATTTATTTTTTGCCTGAATATATCTCCTTACGATGGGGGAACGATCCAAGGTACAGCAATTGACAGTCCTTTTGTTTTAATTGTGCTTGACCTAGGTATACGTATTGAAATTAATACATTCTGCTCTAAATTGAACGACAGTAATCTATGGCATTTGTCGTTAACAGGTTAGCCACGAAAATTAATGATGTATCGTATTAATCGGGTATTTACAGTACGTAGGTCACTCGATAAGTTTTGAGATGCTCGAAATTCGAAAATGGAACGCACCTGAATTATATGTTTTTAAAAAGCAAATTTATTTAAAAATAGAACACAAGTTGCCGATTCGCTCCAATTTAAAAAATGAATATGTTACAGTCATTTTTCTAAACCGGTTACCGCGTTTTTTCCTTGTAACGATGGATCTTAACCGCGAACATTTGCGTGCTATGATATTTTATGATTTTAAATTTGGTCTATCAGAACAATTGTGTTTGCAACGATTTCAGTCAGCGTTAGAAGATTCTGCTTCTTCACGGGTAACAGTTTTTAGATGGTTCAACGAATTTAAAAGGGGTAAAACCAGCCTCGAAGATGACCACCGAAGTGGTCGCCCGCAAACAGCAGTAACTGCAGAAAACGTGTGGACTACTGAAATGTTGGTGCGAGAAGATCCACGAATAACATACAAAGACATCGAGAATATCTTAGGCGTCAGTTCGGGGAGCGTTAGCATCATTCTACATCCACATCTTGGAGTAAGGAAGCTCTGTTGTCGTTGGATACCACGTTTGCTCTCCGATACTGAGAAACAGGCTCGTGTAGATTGGTGTCGTGAGATGCGTCTATAGACGTGAAAAATACGAATTTAAACAATTGAACACAGTTAATTGTCGAAAATAACTCTAATCCATCATTTCGGTTGAAATTTGCCACACCTATGGCGCTCTAACATGATCGCTGCGCCTAATATGGTACAAAATTTAAAAGAAAAACATCACAAAGGTCTCCTTCATCCATACTAATCCATACTTAATATTATAAATACGAAAGTGTGCCTGCCTGTCTGTCTGTCTGACTGTCTGTTACCTATTCACGCTTAAACCGCTAAACCGATTTGGATGAAATTTGGTATGATGATAGTTTGAGTCCCGGGGAAGGATATAGGCTACTTTTTATACCGGAAAATACCCTTATCCGTGATAAAAAATTTAAGGCGGACGAAGCCGCGGGCAGAAGCTAGTATGATATAAACAAGAAAATGAAGACAACAAAGACGCACTATAATTTTGTAAACCCGTTGTGCTTCTTATTGAACGCGATTGAAAAGGACGCTCTTGAGAGCGTAGCGTATTTTCATGGGTTATTTTTCAGTATCACGTATCCAGAATCGTGTACCAATTATTATACTGAGCTTGAAAATACAAACTGAAATTTTAAAGAAAATAGGTATTTACTGGAAAATTTTGTATTGAGAACAGTATTATGCTATGGTGACCTCTTTTCGAAATAAATTGTTCGCTAGATTATTATTAACTTAGATGAAAAAAGACGGCAGTTGGACGTGTGTGTCTGTGGATCTGTATTTATGTGTCTGTATGTGGCATCGTAGAGCTCGACCGGATGACTCGATTTTGATTATGTTCTTGACAAGCGAGTTGATCGAGATTGTTCTTTTCTGTGATTCCTAAGTTCAAGTAAATAAGAGGCGTGCGGTGAGGTGTCTCACTGTTTTGACCAAGTAAAAATAACAGAGTTCGGGGCTTATTGTCACATGAAACGTTCATTCAGTTCAATAAGTAATACAATTGTACTAACACAATGATCCAAGTTGGTCGTAAATAAATAAATTTATTATTATTATTCACTATATTTATTTGTCGTCATAAGTAAGGTTTTTTACAATATATACATATAAAAAGTAAAATACAAAAAGTAAATACAAAATATAAACACATTATAAAAATCGTAACCTAGGGTGCCGCCGGCAGCGGGGCAGGGCTCAAGCTACCGGTGGTTAGGGCTGCACAGAGAGGAACCTCCTGACAATGCGGGCCGTGTCCAGGATTACTGCCTTCTGTATCTGACCCTTGATCCAGCCATCTAGCGAGAGTCTCTTAAGATGTTCGTCGAGACTCTTCGCTATAAGACCGTTTACCGAAACTACTATCGGCACAATGATCGTCGAATCAATATCCCACATGGCGGTCACCTCGTGAGCCAAGTCAAGGTACTTGCTGAGTTTGTCCTTCTCGGCCTTCACGAGGTTCTCGTCATGTGGGATGGTAATGTCGACGAGCATTGCCCGGCGCTTAGATCGATCTACCAGCACGATATCAGGCTTATTGGCTACAACAGTCCTGTCCGTGATGATAGATCGATCCCAATATAGCGTGGCACGACCACTTTCGAGAACTGGCATTGGTAAATACTTATAGTATGGCACCTCAGACCCCACAAGACCGTATTTAACAGCAAGTTGCTGGTGAATAATCCTGGCTACTTGGTTATGTCAGTGCAAGTACTCGCCGTTAGCAAGATGAGAACAACTGGACATAATATGCCTGAGTGGCTCTCTGGGACGGCGCCATGCCCGACAAATGTCGACCGTACCGTTCTTCAGGATATACCTCCGGTAGTTGTTCGTCATGATAACTTCGTCCGCAATTGCACAGGCAAAACCTTCGGTTTCCCCGAAGAGATCCCCGAAACGTAGCCGGTTCACCGACGCGAGCAGATTTACATCGGGCCCTGTAAGGGCCTTGTAGAACCGCCCGTGAAGCTCCTTACTCTTCCATACGTCTTTTCGGTCTACGGTGCTAAGCACCGTTGGTCTGCGCCAGTTCTCGTTTGCCAAGGATAGAAGGGTGAGGCCTTTGTCTACTGCCACTACATCGCGATGTATCCCTCACTCGTTGTTTAGGAAATACTGCCTGAGACTCTGTGATACAGGCCATGTAATCACGGGAACTCACATCCGTCCCCGCAAAGGCCTGTGCTACGTAGCGCATGACACGAGGGCGGTTGTTACCCCCCCTGAAGCAGATTAGCTTTGTAATGAGAGTCCTGAACGTGCTGATACGCCGCTCGATCCGTACTTGCCAGGCGGGGACACCAACGGCAGTCCGCAGTGCTCGGTCAACGTCCGGGAACTTAACACGCGGCACGCCGGGATGGCCCCACAGTACATGATTGAGTGGGTATGAGCTAGATCTTCGTTAGCCCGCAGATACGGGTCTAGCAAAGCGTTCAGGGCTCCCACTAGCGCTAAGTTACGTTTATTCGCGGGCAAGCGTGGTAATCGCGGCGTAGAGTCAGGTGCGAATCGATACCGCTCAATCGTCTCTTCCAAAGTCCTCCTCAATTGCTCATTGGCCTGGGTACTTACGCTACTCGCGCAGTGCTCCTCGTCAGATTCAGGATCGACCCGCGGCGCCCCCGACACCAGGTCGAGTGCTGGCGCCGGAACCGGCGACGTAGCAGGTGGATTCCGAGACGACGTGGAGGCCGCGCGAGCAGCCAGTACTTCCAGGCGCAGTCGATCAAGTGTCGCGTCGTCCAGCAGCTTACGCCGTTGGATGGCGCGCACTTGATCCGATAGCCGCTGCGCAGATACAGCAATGGCCGGTTCAAGGGTCTAGAACAGAAGGAGCATCCTGTCCTGGTGGAGGTGGGTTCCCCCCTCTGTAGCCCCATAGTATGCGCGCATGAAGTTCTCGTTATTGGCTTGAGACCATCGCATGCAACGCACTATACCACCGGTAGCGGGAGCTGTGGGCGGAGCAGAGTGCCCCGCAGGCCCCAAGCGTGCCGGCAGCGGTGGCCGTCCTCGTCGCGCAGGCGGTCGTGGCGGCGGAGGCGGCGGCCCGCGCTCATCGACTCGACTCACTGCTTTCGTCCGGGGTGGTGGCGTATTCATCGCCCGACGATGATGCAGTGGAGCTGGCGGAGGCGGGCGAGGGTGGTGGGCGTGCGGTAGTATCCGCTAGACGTGTTTTGCTTCTCGTTTGCATGTATAAGTTGCGAGATATAAATTTTCCGTGTTGTTGACAAAGTTGACATTTCTTGTCAGTTCGGGGTAAATTTCATTGTGGGGCTTTATTCAAATGTATACTTAGCAGAAATTTAAAATACATATATCGAATGAGCCTACTAGTTGTAAAACACGTAAAACAATACAAACATGGTGATAAAATGATTTGCGAACGATTTTTAAAATATTATTATCAAAACACGTGTGACGTTGTCAGCGGTTGGTTTTTTATTATTATTATTATTATTCAACAGACTCGGAGTACAGTACAACAACGCCTTTCGTGCTATGCTACGGCTCCCTCGGCGGTGCAGTGCGTCCGGCATGTTCGCCACGAACCGAGTCGATGACTTCTACGCCATCATTCGCAAGAGACACTGGTCCTTTGCCAGGAGGGTGAGATAATCGGCTAACAGTAGAGTGAAGTGGTGTGCACAGCATGCTACTATATGAGTGAGGTTCTCGCTCCTGACAATTTAAATGTATTTTAGGTAAATGAATTAAACTATTTGTAGATTCCGAGTTCACATAACGTAGTATCGGGGAGAAAAAATGGACACGTCTGAGAAAGTTAATGTTCCCAATTATGAACATTTTTTTTAGATCTGTCCTGGCTTTTTTGCGGTGCTCCGATTACCTACTTATATCATATCTATACTATTATAAAGTTGTAAAAATGAAATGTCTGTACATTGATGTAATTAAAAATATATATTGTAACGGACTATTAGGAGGTCGCTGAAACGAAAAATATTGTTTTTGGATATTTTTGTATGTTTCTATGTGTTGTTGTGGCTTCATTTCGCCAAATCGGCGAAACGGATTTCAACTATTTTTGGCACACGGGTAGCTGGGTATCCACAGATGGTGACGTAAGAAACAGGGGTTATGACTTTTTCTCCTCCACGAACGAAGTTGCTCTATCTATTATTAATAAATAATATCGAAGAAACTTGACGAAAAGAAACAGACACTTTTAAGAAATCAAGTTCTTTACTGATAAGTTATTTACTTCGCTCAGAAATAAAGTTATGTGGTACTTTATGACACAGTTACAGTTACTGGATAGAACCTGGGTGACCGACCGATCTTTGCCCGTTGGTGACTGGAGTTGTTATTGCTCTTTTTGAGGACGAAATCTACATCGTCTATCCATACTAATATTATAAATGCGAAAGTGTGTCTGTCTGTCTGTCGCCTTTTCACACTTAAACCGCTGAACCGATTTGGATGAAATTTGGTATTTATATAGTTTGAGTCCCGGGGAAGGGCATCATCATAGGCTAGTTTTTACCCCGGAAAAATACCCTTATCCGCGATAAACGAATTTAAGGCGGACGAACCCGACAAACAAATTGGTTATATAAAACCTGTCTTATGCGACTTCGGTTATATGACTGTCGTGTAGATGTTAATAGACAACTAAAAAGTTGTGTAACCGTTACTCCTAACCTAATAATACGACGATGTTATACAACAGTTACATAAAAGGGCCCGACAAACAAATTGGTTATATAAAACCTGTCTTATGCGACTTCGGTTATATGACGGTTGTGTAGATGTTAATAGACAACTAAAACGTGTAACCGTTACTCCTAATCTACTTATACGACAACGTTATACAACAGTTACATTAAAGGGTTCCTTTAACCAGCGATGGACGACGTTATAAAACAGTTACATAAAAGGGTTCCTTTAACCAGCGATGGTGCCTACACGACTTTTATGTAAACAAAACGTCGCTGAATTGTTATTTTTGGATAAGTAATATAACAGAAGTATTTTACTGGTGAACTACGTACCATTATACAGGGTGTCCCAAGAAGTAGTGATATACTGTAGCTGGGAGGTAGAGGACCTAGAGGGCTATCTAAATCACCCCCATGTATGTTCTGCGATTTTTCGTATTTTCGGAGTTATGACTTTTTTTTTAGTTTTTCACCTATCGCCGAGTACGATGAGAGTTTTATTTATGGTGACGTGAATTATTGCGGTAGATGATTGATTTTTTTGTGTGCTAAGCTGATAGATAGGCCAATTCAGTATGGTAACATTTACTATCGTTAGATGTGTCTGATCTTTGAATGAAAAAAAAAAAAGAATGCCAAGAATGATAAAATTACCCAATATGTTCACAACTTCAAGGGGCTTTAAAAAGATAAAATCAAATAAAAAAATTACCGTTTGACTTTTAAAAACTTGCTCTATCTATCAGGTAGCTACCCTGAAAATTTCATTTTATTATTCATAAGGCTTCAATCAAAAAATTGAAATCTAAATGTGGTAAGTGCAAAATTTTAATTTACATGATGATTGATACAAACAAAGTATTTGAGTGTATTAAAGGTTTATTGAGAGACTAGATACGCAATCTTTATTTTTATAGACCTCTCTGTAAAAAATCATTATTAAATACATCGAAATACATTTTAATTTTCGAATGCACGAAAATGTTAGATGAAAACTGAACTATCATATAAACCATGCTTTGAAAGTTATCTTTGCCATTCCAGGCACTAGATACAGAGCAAAATGTAAAATCGTATATTTTCGGTTGGAGCCCCTTAAATATTATAGGTACGTTAAGACCGTTAGTCATATCCTTTTTAGTGTACTCCTGAGGTGATTCCTTTGTCACCAAGTCAGGATGGTGGTGGTGATAGCAATGATGGTGGTGGTGGTGGTGATGGTATGGTGGTGATAATGGTGATGATGATGATGGTGATGGTGGTGGTGATGTTGATGATGGTGATGGTGTTGAAGTGAAGGTGGTGGATGGTTGTGGCGATGGTGTTGATGGTGATGATGGTGATGAATGTGATGATGGGGATGGTGGTGGATCGTGTTAATGATGGTGATGGCGGTGATGGTGATGGTGATGGTGGTGGTTATGGTGTTAATGGTGATGATGGTGATGGTGGTGGTGATGTTGATGATAGTGATGAATGTGATGAAGGTGATAGCGGTGAAGTGAAGGTGGTGGATGATGGTGGTGATGGTGTTAATGGTGATGGTGATGAATGTGATGGTGGAGATGGTGATGGATCGTGATGATGATGGTGATGGTGGTGAGGTGATGGTGATGATGATGGTGATGGTTTGGATGGTGGGGATGGCGGTGGTGGTAATGTTCAATCACCGTCATCACCATCACCATCACTATTTGCACCACCATTACAACCATCACCATCTCCACCATCATCAGCACCA
Source organism: Hedya salicella (assembly GCA_905404275.2). Taxonomy (NCBI): domain Eukaryota; kingdom Metazoa; phylum Arthropoda; class Insecta; order Lepidoptera; family Tortricidae; genus Hedya; species Hedya salicella. The sequence continues at coordinate 33,302,155 of FR990097.1, forward strand.
TTATCACCACCACCACCACCACCATCACTAAAATCATCACCATAATCACCATCACCATCCACATCCACCATCATCACCACCATCATCCCTACCATCACCACTATCACCACTACCACCATCATCACCACCACCATCATCACCACCACCATTATCACCATCACCACCACTATCATCTAAATCACCACCACCAATATCATCACCATCATCACCACCACCATCCCCCATCATCACTACCATCACCACCATCACTACCGTCACCCACCAATGATCATCCAATCTTGAGTCCCAGTAGGTACCCCCAGGGTCCATCAGAATCTGAAAAAAATGGTTGACTGGCCGACAAAATATAATCGATTGCATAACAAAATATGTTTTTTCCTAATAACATTTTATTTAAATAAAACGTTAGAATAATCCCATTTCTCGAATAATTATTCCTATTCTTATTCTTAATTTAAACTAAATTTCTATAATTTATTCACTTTCATTTTATTTCGAGTTCAATATTTATGTATTTTTATTGAAATTGATTTGAATAATAATAACTTTTCTGTATTTATTCTTATTCTTATTCAAGTTAATTTTTCCCTACCTCTGGTATTAAAAAACTTCAAAAATAGATGCATGCAGTTGCTCTCGAAAAGTATCTCACGGAACTCTAAAAAAATTTATCATGGTCGAGCATCTTAGTCCGAAGAAACTGCTCATGCGACCTTTTCATTCTATAACCGTCGTATAGAAGTCCCTTCGTAACTTAGATAAGATGGCTGGCACTTTAGTATGGAAATAAATTTGGAATAAAAATCTATAACAAATGAATTTGAAGGAATTCGAGGGGCGCGCAACAAATTTCACAGCAACACATCTATATTTCATCATAATACCAAAGTCCCCACTAGGTGCACTGCACATATTTACTTATACACTCTATTCGCGTATGAACAACATTGTAAATTATAATATATAAGTATGTAGTTATGAAAATTGTAACTTCCCGTTTAAACTTTATTTTTGACAGCACGATTTCCAGCAAGATATAACAGGAACGAATTAATGGTATGAACTGAATGGGTACCACAAAAGTCCATGTTAAACACTACTGCGACATTTCCGTCGTCTTCTAATGTCTATATAACTGTTATGGGACTTCAGTGGTTTCATAACAGTCCGAATAAAATCATTATGTAACCGAAAAGTCCGTAGAAAACTTTTACGCAACATTTAAGTAACGTTGAATAGTTCTTGACGGACTTTTATGTAACTTCTAAATAACAATACTGTCGTTTAAAATAGTACATTTAGCCCCTAGGGTTTAAAATAAAGCCATATAATCCCATACAAATTTCTATGACACTGAAAAAAAAAACTTGCGGTCAGCTACATAATCCTAACGAATAATTAAAAACAAAAAAACATTAGTTTTTCATGAAATATACAATTCCCATGTAAATGGAGTTTCGTTCTCATTTTAAAACTACAAGTTAGATTGTAACATAACTTTACATATACAATGACATGAGGTATATCTAGGCCTGTAATTAGTTTATATGGCTCCAGTTTATAAAACAAACAAAATACAGCAAAAACAAGTTTTGTATGAAAAACTTAAAAACGCTGTTTTTTTTTACTATGGTATCTGAAGCTACATAAACTAATAACAGGCCTTAACTTATTTTAAGTACAAAGTTTCAGAGCAAACTAGCTTGTCATAATGGCTTATTTTAGCCCCTTGTCAAACAATCTAGTATAACCTGACTCAGTGTCGATCATGTGAAGTTTGGTGTTGCCGTGTATAGAATCTTAAATTGCCGTGTTTTTTTACAAAATCTTTAATTATTGCCGTGTCCAATAAAAACGCATAAAATGGAATGTCGATGTCGATATAGTGAGGACTAAGTTGATTTACTTAAAGTTCAAAAACTTTTCACAAAGTTATCAATAAGCCGACATATGTAACTTGTGATCAAGGTATGTTAAACATGCGTAATTATTGGATGGTTTTTAGAAATTGGCTTCTATTATGGTTATATTTTTATTATCGTTATTTAAAAAAATACCTGGTCATTTAAAATCGTACCAGCAAACAACTTTCTGGCATAGGTACATTACATATGATTTAAATGAAATTGGGCTGATAGTTAGTATGGGAAACATATAATTTTTAAACTAACAGAAGGCTGTAAAACGTGTCGTACAGATACGCATTTACTTAGACTACGCACCTGATCTCGTACGGAACCCTTCATTGTGCGTTGTCCGTGGTCCGACTTGGCTGGTTTTGTTTACATTTTCAAATTTGTACTGCCTTTTTACACATATTTAAATATCCTTTATCCTTAAAGAATAAATATATTTAAAAGATTATGATATCCGTACATTTTATGATTCAAAACTATCAAAGCCAATTCAATTCATAAAGGAAAATCAGCAACCAAACATTGATTATAAATTACTTACTAAGTTGCAGACGAAATCACAATAATAAGCGACGAAATAAGCTAGTATTGTAGATATAACTTGTAGGTACAAGAACTGTCAGTTTGAAGCAGTGTGTTTCAATTCAACCTTTTAAATCACGCGTGACCACTTTTCAGCGTCTATTCAAACATGTGTTTTAAATTGTTACAAACATTGAGTCCAACTTAATGTATCCCGACTTCCCGACCCGCTTTATGAGCCTACACAACACCCTAAGGGGTCGCGACACACAGCTTAAAAAAACACTGGTTTAAAGTTGCCATACTTTCTAGAGGTGACATGCTGATATCGTACAGAATTAAGAGTAATGTTAAAAAAATTATACGAGGAATGTACGCTAATTAAGAGTCCGGTAAGCTCGGTTCTCCATACAAACATAGTTACGTCTCATTTTAAAACGACAAGCTAGTTTGCTCTGAAACTTTGTACTTAAAATAAGTTAAGGCCTGTTATTAGTTTATGTAGCTTCAGATACCATAGTAAAAAAAAACAGCGTTTTTAAGTTTTTCATACAAAACTTGTTTTTGCTGTATTTTGTTTGTTTTATAAACTGGAGCCATATAAACTAATTACAGGCCTAGATATACCTCATGTCATTGTATATGTAAAGTTATGTTACAATCTAACTTGTAGTTTTAAAATGAGAACGAAACTCCATTTACATGGGAAGGTGAAATATGGCCGAGCTTGCCGGGGACTCTTAAAAAAAATGTAATTTAAAGATTTACGATAAAACAACTATGAACGAGTCACCGCCAGGAAGCATCTTTCCTAGCGGTGATATGACATCGTACAAATTAAAAATTAACATTAAAAAATGTACTAGAAATAGAAATGTACGAAATTGTATGCTACTTAAAAAAAAATATTGTAAAGATTTACAAAAAATAATCTTCAACATGTCACCGCCAGGAAACATACTTTTTAGCCGAGGCTATCTATTTTACTATGTATGCAGTCAGGTGTTCGACTTTGTTAAAAAACTGAAAAAAATATCGAAAAATTTATATTTAGGTTTTAATCTATACTATTATTAAGTCGTAAAAATGAAATGTCTGTACATTGAAGATATTTTTTGGAGGACTAGAGACTATTTGGAGGTCACTAAAACGAAAAATATATTTTTTGGATTTTTTGTACATACAATTTGTATGTGTCGTTGTGGCTTCATCACGCAAAATCGGCTAAACAGATTTCCACAATTTTTGGTACACGGGTAGCTGGGTATCTCCAGATAGTTATAGGATACTTTTTACCCGACTACGCTCAAGAAAAAACGACGGGTTATGACTTTTTCTCCTCCGCGAACGAAGTTGCGGGCACCTTCTAGTAGTCTATAAATTATATAATATAATGAGAGGCCCTAAAACACGAGTGTGGTTTTGTGAAACGAGCCGAATGCCAGTTGATTGTTGTTTCCTCGTAAGACTTTACAGTATTTTTTTAATAGCATACAATCTCATAAATTTCTCGTACATTTTTTAAATGTATGTTTGAATTCTTTACGATGTTATGTCACCACTAGAAAGTATCACACGTTTAAAGTAATTGAATAGCATTTTCAATGTTTTGTTGTAATAGGCATGATGTCAAGGTATGAAAATCAAAATTCGAATTAATCCGTCAGTTACATAATAAAAAAATCAAAATATTTACAAAATAATACAAAATACTCAGATAAGTCGCATTAAAGTTTAGGAGTGACGTCACGCGACATTTTGACTCAATGTATCGCCTTTATTATTTGATTACGTAAAAAAAGAAAATATACGTATCTAATTTTTTTTATTAATCTACATGACGGACTACTTAATTACTAAAATTTAGTCATCGTCCCTACTATTTTATAACTGAGCATTCTTTAACTGCTGTAAGAAGGCATACTACCACTGGCGTTTAGGCCGCTATTACAGTAATCTTCAGACACAAGTTTTAGAATGCAGTGAGCATATCAGTCCCCTGAGTGGACGGCGTGCTCTGACGAGGGTCGTGGGATCGATTGGCTGGTTTGTAGTCGAGTGACGCGCCGCTGCCCACAGCTCATTAGACGACGTGGCGAAGGGCTACGGACAGACGTACGGATGTCAGCCATTTTTACATCTATAGGAGCTATCACTATAGTTATTAAATGAAACGGCAAGAGTCTTAATTATCCCGATGTATTTACACAGAAGAAAGTTACAATAGCCGGAAGTTGCGAAGGCGTATAAAGTTCGGATACGATAGGAAAGAATACAGAACAACAATTATTAATATTAAAGGCGTAAGCTAGCGCGAGAAGCGTGCTGTGTGTGCGCGGCGCAAAGCGACATGCGTTGTGCTCGGAGTACGGTTGGGCACTGTCGTGCGCGGGCGCTGGACGACTGGGGGCTAGTGATGTGCTCCCACACCACCCCTCCCGGAGAATCAGCGTCCTGCCGAAAAATAATTGGGAAATCTTACACGTCGGCCAGACCGAGTAGTTTTAACCGGTGAAGGAGCAGTTGTTTTAAGATCGGTGTCGCCAGCAGATGTATCGCTTAAGTGAAAGCGGGCTTGACCCGATCGATTGAGACAGTTACTGGTCCTCTAGCTAATTCTACAGTAAATGTCTTATCTGTTCTGTCAAGAACACGAAATGGGCCGGTGTATGGCGGCTCAAGCGCTCCTCGGAGGGCATCTTTGCGTAGAAAAATGTGTGTGCACGTTTTGAAATCTTTATGGACAAATAAGGATTTAGTAGCATGGTTGCTTGAAGGTACTGGTTTAATGTTGGAAATGTGTTCTCTCAGCTGCTTCAAAAAATCCAGAGGTTGTAGGGTGCTAGGTTTCTTAGAGTTTAAAAGCTCACCAGGAATCCGTAGAGGCTCACCATACACCAGTTCAGCGGAAGAGCACTGAAGATCCTCCTTCTAGGCGGTTCGGAGCCCAAGCAGTACGATAGGCAGCACGTCGGTCCAACGAGCGTCATTATGAGCCATGATCGCAGACTTAAGCGTACGGTGCAATCTCTCAACCATGCCGTTGGCTGCTGGGTGGTAGGCCGTTGTATGTTTCAGCCTGGCGCCGCAAAGGTCTGTAATGGCATTAAAAAGGCGTGAGGTGAATTGACGACCTTGATCCGTGGTGACTGTTTGGGGACAACCATCGTGATATCTATGTCTCCACGAATGCTTCAGCAACTGATTCGGCTGTGATGTCACGAAGTGGTTTTACCTCTGGCCAACGAGTAAATCGATCCACCGCAGTGAAACAGTACCGGTATTCAGCAGATGTAGGTAGTGGACCAATGAGGTCAATGTGCACATGACCAAACCTCTCTCCAGGTATTTTGAAGGTGCCCAATGGTGAAGAAGTATGGCGATGAACCTTAGCACGCTGGCAGTCTTCACATGCTTGAACCCAGGTGCGACAGTCTTTTCGTACTGATGGCCAAACAAACCTGTCTGTGACCATCTTCGTTGTTGCCTTAGCGCCTGCGTGACTCAATCCGTGTGTAGCGTTAAAAATCTGCTTCCGCAATGTTGAGACAATAAAAGGTCGGGGTTTCTGCAGTGAGGTATCACAATATAAATAAATGTCGGTACCTGGCACTGGAACTTTTTCTAACCGCAGAGACGATGAGGGTTTTGTGATGAGGTCTTGAAGCTCGGCATCGTCTCGTTGAGCCCGAGCAAGGGTCTCGAAGTCAGGTGGGGATGTGAGAACTTCAATCCTCGAGAGAGTATCTGCGGTGACGTTGGCTTTTCCCGAGATGTGCTGTATATCGCTGGTAAACTGTGAAATATAGTCTAAATAATTGAACTGTTTCGGGGAGCATTTTCGGTCTTTCTGTTGGATAGCAAATGTAATAGGTTTGTGATCTGTGTAAATTACAAAATGCCTACCCTCGATCATGTACCTAAAATGCTTTACGCTCTCATAAATTGCCAACAACTCTCGATCGTACGCGCTGTACTGCTGTTGCGTCCGGGTCATCTTCTTCGAAAAGAATGCTAATGGCTGCCAATTATCTCCAACTAACTGTTGCAAGACCGCGCCCAGGGCTGTACTTGAAGCGTCAGTAACAAGTGCAAGCGGTGCATTCACTACAGGGTGAGCCAATAAAGTAGCTTTTCCTAAGTCGGATTTACACTTTTCAAAAGCGTTGAGTTGTTCGGGGGCCCAGATGAGTGGTGTTGAACTTTTAATCTTTGGGCCTGCTAACATCGAATTCAGCGACGACTGGTTATCTGCAGCATGAGGGATGAACCGTCTATAAAAGTTCAACATACCAAGGAATCTGCGGAGTCCCCCTACAGTCTTGGGTGCTGGAAATGTTGAGATAGCCTGTACCTTTTCATCAACTGGACGGGTGCCTGCTTCGGAGATGATGAATCCAAGGAAATTTACTTCCTGCTGTCCCCAGGAACACTTAGCTTCGTTGATGAGGATGCCATAAGCTTGGAATCTGTCGAATACACGTTGTAAGTGCTCCAGGTGCTCCTGTTGGCTGTGCGAAAAAATCAAAACATCGTGAATGTACGAGTATACGAAATCCAGGCCTCTGAGCACCTCGTCCAGGAAACGCTGGAATGTCTGAGCTGAGTTTCGGAGTCCGTAGGACATTAAAGGAAACTCGAACATTCCAAATGGCGTGGTTATGGCAGTCTTGCACACATCTTCATGAAAAACTGGTATCTGATTATAGGCTTTAACTAGATCAATTTTTGAAAATACCTTACACCCAGCCAATCGGTGTGAATAGTCTTCAATGTGATGCACAGGATATCTATCAGGTATAGTTCACGCGTTGAGGGCACGATAATCCCCACACGGCCTCCAACCGTTCCCTTTTTTAGGAACCAGGTGGAGAGCTGACGCCCAAGGAGAGTCTGAGGGGCGTGCAACGCCTTCTACCAGCATTTCGTCGAACTGAGCTTTGGCTATCTTGAGCCGGTCTGGACCTAATCGTCGTGGCCTGCAAAATGTTGGTGGGCCAGGCGTCGTGCGTATGTAGTGCACCGTCGAGTGTTTGATCTCACGTGCTACGCCTGAAGGCTTCGACAAACAAGGGTACTGAGCTAATAATTTGTGGTACTCACTACTGCCAGAGATTGCCTTAATGCTCGCCTGCTCGCACCGTCTGAGTTCGCCCGCCGCCGTTAACGTCGTCAGGCTGTCAATGAGCTTCCTGCTTCTGAAATCGATAAGGAGTCCATAATGAGCCAAAAAGTCTGCACCAATAATAGGTCTGTCCACGTTAGCGATTACAAAATTCCAGGTGAAGTTCCGTCTCAATCCTAGATCCAAGTGCTGTGTTAAAATTCCATATGTGTGTATAATAGTACCATTTGCTGCAGTTAAGACATAATTTTCAGGAGCCTTGCTACTAAATCTATATTTCTTAGGTAAAACGCAGAGGTTGGAACCAGTATCTATGAGGTATTGTATTTTACTAATTTTGTCGGTAATAAATAGGCGACTAGTATCAATACAACAGCCAGTAGTCGCCTCAATGGACTGTCGCATTAGTTTTCCGCCACAAAATTACAAGGGGGTACGCATTTCCGTGCATTTTTATCATAATTACTATGGTACCAACACATACCTGGCTTCCTTGATTGGCTCCGACCCCGCGACTTCGACCTGTTCCGTGATCTCGACCTGTTATTAAAACGAGAACGTCGTCCGTTACCATCCAAACTTAACTGCGCGATCTGTTGAGTCAGCTCTTGTTGTATGCGTGACGTAATAGAATGTTCCAGGCGTTTAAACATTTCTTCAAAAGAACCGCTACAAGCGCTGGCCACCTGCGATGAACCAGGAACGACATCCATGATTTGATCTGCGAGTATTGCAATATCCTCTAAGGTAGCCGATTTCTGCGACGCAATAATCGCTTGAACCTGTGGAGGTAACCTACTTGACCACATGGTACGTAAAAGATCATCGCTTACTTCACCCTTGGCTAACGATCTAAGATGGCGGAGAAACTGCGATGGCGTCCGATCACCTAATTCTTCATGTGTAAGCAACTGCCGCTTACGGCTCTCGTGCGAAATCGATAGGCGATCGATTAATTCCTTTTTCAATTTCTCGTACTTCCCAGTTTCTGGAGGGTTAGTTAAAATGTCCCGTACTTCACGCGCAGTCTTGTGATCCAATTCCCTGATGACTTGAAAATATTTGGTCGCGTCCGTTTTAATTCCGGCGATCTCGAATTGTGCTTCAACTTGTGCGAACCAAACTTCTGGATCCTCCGCCCAAAACTGTGGGAGCCGGACGGCTACACGATCCACCGACGCTCCGTTTTGAGAAACTTCTCGAACATTCTCGTCTCCGGCAGGTGCCGGTACTTGTTGCCCGAAAACCGGACTATCAGGCATCTTGCCGCGGCGCGTGCAAAGTTCAGTAACACGTTAATAACATTCACGTCGCGGTCACCAGCTATAGGAGCTATCACTATAGTTATTAAATGAAACGGCAAGAGTCTTAATTATCCCGATGTATTTACACAGAAGAAAGTTACAATAGCCGGAAGTTGCGAAGGCGTATAAAGTTCGGAAACGGAAAGATAGACGATAGGAAAGAATACAGAACAACAATTATTAATATTAAAGGCGTAAGCTAGCGCGAGAAGCGTGCTGTGTGTGCGCGGCGCAAAGCGACATGCGTTGTGCTCGGAGTACGGTTGGGCACTGTCGTGCGCGGGCGCTGGACGACTGGGGGCCGGTTCCTACCGCGCCGCCGTCCGCGTCGCGCCTCGTCCCGCTGTGGTCCGCGCTAGTGATGGGAGCAGCTTGCGCTAGTGATGTGCTCCCACACATCTAGAAATAATTATAGGATGCTGTGAGCATATCAGTTCCCCTGAGCACAGCGTTTGCTTTCATTAGAAGGCGTCGTCAAGCGTTACGTACAGACGTAAGAGGCCAGGCTATTACAACAGCATTTAAGAATACTACTAGAATAAAGCGAGCAGGTCGTTGACACTAATTCAAATAATGCCACATCTTTAACGAAAGTCACGGGTTCGACATGCTGTTTTGTAGTCGAGAGACCGACCCCTACTCAAGTTAAGGTGGGTGGCTGTACAGATGAACGGGAAATGAATTCAGATAAGATACCTATAAAAGTCAAGCGTCAATCACAGTGGCATCGAGCACGACTGATAGAATGCAGCAAGCATGTCGATCCCCCGAGAACTCGAGTGGACATTAAATGCCGAGTCTTTGAAGAGGGTCGTCGGATTGACAGGTTGGTTTGTAAGCGTTAAGGACTGAGCATATTATAGTAGCTAAAGCTTGTAGTTAGAAGCTGAGCATCACAGTCAGAAACATTAGTAAATTTTTGAATAATGTAAAAAAAAATCCGAATACATAAACTACCTAAATACATGCTAGTTCCACAATCCCCAAACGTGTTTACCAAATACCTGCTTTTGGCATGTCGATAGTTGGTTACTTTCTATTCCCACAAGTAAACTGCCGGTCACTCAAAAATATGGAACAAAGGAACTATTATTTAAAATTCTCATGCAGCAAAAATGACAGTATCACTAAATATATGTACTGTTGCTGGTAGAAAATGTGAAAATTCTTGTCCATAGTACAGCGGAATTTATCGCATGCATATTTTACATTGCACATTGATTTACAGCGATACGCGACACGGTCATAGTTAATAAATAGTAAAGAAAGTAGTAAATTTTATTTCCAAAAAAATACGTCGTTTATTGTAAAATAGGTTAGTCTTTTAACAGTTTAATCTAAGAATATACAAAAGCGGCTAAGAGCATGACGGGCGATAGTTAGTGCTGGGTTTTATTTTGGTGCATATTAAAAGGTACTTGCGCCTAAGATAGCCCGGTTCTTATGATGGCCCACCTACAATCTTGTGCTTTAGTGCAACTTCCTTGGCTTCAATATAAAGTTGCAGTTTTGTCTATGGTACTAACCGAACATGGGCGCGAAATTTAAACTCATTCGTCATAGATATTGGGCTTTAAGGATATGAAAGAGAGACGCGGAGATCGAAAGAAGAACACATATTTTGAAATTTAGTTTGAATTTCCTGCAGGTTCATCCGTGTGCCCAATTATTTTGTTTATCACCCGGGGACGGCGTTCAAACTTAATAAAAAGTATAGTCTATGCCACTCTCTAGTTTCTTATAGGATACTTTTTACTAGCCTACACTGAAGCAAAAATAAAAAGGATTATGACTGTTTCTCTTCCGAAAACAAAGTTGCAGACACCTTGTTATAATATTACTTAAAACGAGAGGACTGTCAGTTGCCAGATCGGATCGTGCCCCGATCGGAGGAGATATTCAGGCAAAAACTAGATGGCTCTTTAAAATTAAACATTTAACGATGCTATAATTTAACAAAGAAACATGGTAAATCAAAACAATCAGTTCGTAAATAGTTAAGAATAAAATAAATACATCCTAACATTTATATACTGTGTCACTGACACTACTCATTCTTATGCATGGGACACGGCTTTTTGTATGGAGATTGACAGTCCTCACGTTTTAATGGTCCTTGGTAATGATAAAATGTTAACGTTACCTTACTCTTTTGTTTACACTTCGAGTAGGAACATGTATTTACTGGACGTCGGTGTAGCCTCAGCTTAAGACAAACGGATATGAAGTGATGTATCGAGGGTCCTTACACCATATTCGTTTATAAAACCCTTCACCTGAAGTTAACGGGGTGTAGTCCTAATGCCTTTGGAGAATCTGATATTAATTCTGGGCCAATTTCCGAGGCTTTTGTATAGTGACTTTTGATTAAGGCGGTTAAGAGGAGGACGGGTTGACGTGGCCTGGCGAGGCGGAGATTAAGAATGATGGAGGATCCTGTGTCCAGGCTCTTCGAGCGTCCTTCCTGAGGGACCTGACTTTAGGAAAAGTAACTAGGATTAATTGTGCTAGCAGCGATAACTGAGTGAGTTGAGCCATATCCAATACATCCTACGCGTATAGGTTGAACACTGTATCAAACGTCGTATGGCCACGAGAAAAACTTTTTACAGATAAATGGTGCTTAATATAAAAAATCCAGATGTCACACAGCGGTAATCAATCCAAGAAAAATCTTAATAGAGCGATCTATCTGTACTCGTATGAATGTCACTTCAAAACGGCTGGACAAATCTTAGCCAATTTTGGTACAAGGATAGCTAAACATTATAGAATTTACCCAACAAGGCTTAGCAAAAAAGAGGGTTAAGACGAAGTCTTCTTCTTCTGTTGTGCCATTTTACAATATTTTTGTGGTCGGCCTTCCTCGTTTTAAGGCGCTGTTTCGTTGTTGATCTGAGCTCGTTTCAAATCTTTTTTAGTCCACCTTCTGGCCCCTATTTCACAATCGTGACAATTGTCAGGTGACAACGACAATTTTATGTTCACGGCAATCCGCGCAAGCTAGCGTACTTTATACTGGGCGCGCAATGTGCTTGAAATTATCCCTGTTACCCGACATTTGTCACGATTGTGAAATAGGTGTGGATTGGGAAGAAGGTGGACTGGAGTTTTTGAAACGAGCTCAGATCAACAACCAAACAGCCCAAAACAGACTATCTTGGCGCCTTGAAACGAGGATGGCCGACCACAAAAAAATTGGAAAATTGCACAACAGAAGAAGAAGACTTCGTCTTAACCCTCTTTTTTGCCAAGCCTTGTTGGGTAAATTCTATAAAGTTTACCTTTAGGCGGTATTGCAGTAAAAAATTAAAGGTTCCCAAACAGTCGCTCTTCTAGTATAGAAATATTACACAATAACCTTTCTGGTTGTGTTTTTGGTGTTTCGTTTTAATATTTTTAACTGACTTCCAAAAAAAGGAGGAGGTTCTCAATTCGACGGAATGTTTTTTTTTTTTTTTATGGATGTTCACCGATTACTCAAAGACTATTTGACCGATTTCAAAAAATTTTGTTTGGTTTTATAGAAGGTACTTTCTAGTTGGTCCCATTTAATTTTGGTGAAGATCTGATGATGGAATCCATGAGGAATTGAAGGAACTCCTCAAATATTGTAGGCATACATATAGCGATTTTGGTATTATAAGAAACATAATAAGCATTTGCATTCAGAAAGTGTAATATGGTGAAGTGGAACTGATGCAGAAGACTACAGAATGCCATCGGAACTTCTCAATGATAAATGATTTACGGGTGGCGACAAAATATCTTGATTAATTTAGCTAAGCAACTTCATAGTCACACATTTAAATGTTCCAGATGAGAATGGTACCATCGAATTGATTTGATGATGGAGCCGGAAGGTAGGCATCAGATCTATGTAATAAAATAATGTATTCTAGCCGTGTTTGGGCTTGTTCGAATCGTCATGAGATACACTTTTAAGTAACGATTAACTAAAAAGTGTAAAATAAATAAACTTTTAAACAAAAAATAAAACCGACTCCAAAAAAAACTAAAAAGTAAAAAATAACGCCATAATTCAGTTTCTTCAAATTACTTACAAGTAACCGTTTGTATACTCAATCTATACAGTATATACAATTAATGTTATTTTGGAGTCGGTGCCATCGTGTCACAACTTAATAAAATCGTCAATTTTCAATATTTTACACATTCTTTATATGGCACCGATTCCAAATTAAGATTAATTGTATATACTGTATAGATTGAGTATACAAACGGTTACTTGTAAGTAATTTGAAAAAACTGAATTATGGCGTTATTTTTTACTTTTTAGTTTTTGTTGGAGTCGGTTTTATTTTTGTTTAAAAGTTTATTTATTTTATTTTATTAATTATGATTATATTGATTTGTATCATCTACTCAGCACAACTTGCAAAAATATAAAAAATGCTTAGAAATTTCGCATAAGACGTACACACTATTTGCAATTTTAAAGAATGAAAACGAAAAACTGTATCTAAAGTTATGATTTAGCTTTACAGTGCAATGCAAAGCAACATCGTTTCTTTTTATGCAAGCTGACGTAAAAACTTATAGTACTGTAGCGGAATTTTAACTGCCTCCTGCCTCCATGCCGTATCCTTTTCAAACGAGAAACATCACGCGAATTAACTTTATATTCTTTGTTACGAATATTGCTTGTGGCATTTTTATAATAATATCCACATACCTGGTACAGTCCGCTACGTTGCGACCAGCAGCAATGGTGGGACTGCATAGTATTTTCTTCTGTTTCCGCGATTATCCGTCATTTAAATAAAACAATTTAAAACGGATTATATTGCGTATATTATCATTTTTTTAACGTGATAACGTCTTATAAATCGATGAACATTCCGTGTGCAAGCGAGAGCGCGGAACAAGTGACGGAGAGGCACGATCGGCCTAAGCGTTCGGCTTGTGACGCATCCTACCTATCTCTCTTCCATGTTATCACGGAAAATTATCGTTCGTAAACTGACTTTACACAGACAACGTTATCACGTCAAAAAAATACTCACATGGACAATCCTTACTAATATTATAAATGCGAAAGTGTGTCTGTCTGTCTGTCTGTCTGTCTGTCTGTTACCTCTTCACGCTTAAACCGCTGAACCGATTTGGATGAAATTTGGTATGGAGATAGTTTGAGTCCCGGGGAAGGACATAGGCTACTTTTTATCCCGGAAAAATACCCTTATCCACGATAAACGAATTTAAGGCGGACGAAGTCGCGGGCAGAAGCTAGTATATAATATATCGTATAAATTGACCTGACTTGACTTGACTTTACTTTGGCAAAGGGGAGTGCGTCCATGTCATTTTCAGCGCTTTAAAGCGCTAAGGCAGAGATCAGCAACTTTTTGAGATCGAAGAGCCGGAAGCTGTCAATTTCAGGATTTACGTTTAAGGTTTAAGACGGCGGGGTTGTACCAGGTATCATGCGATTGGAAATGGCAGAAAGATTGACAGCTGTATAAACTAATAGATTGTTGTGAAATTGGGTAAAATACTTACTTAACGTTACTGCGTTCAGTTCTGTCTATATACACAAGTGGGAGCACACTGCACAATGCACTCATAGCAATGCATGAAGGAATCTAAAGTTTAAGTTATTTAATTTAGTTTTTTTCACTTTCTTGCTTTTTAATTCAGGCACTGGTAAAAATCTTAAAATAAGTCGCCTTAATAGAAAGGTGGGAAGGATGGTGGGAGGTTAGGGGGGAGAAGGGGACCCCCCCCTCACCAACTTTCCCCCCGCGGAGATGCTTAGTTTCTGAATTATTCATGGTTATAATTTGAGGTTATAAAAGTGCCAAAGATTGTAATGCAGAGAGGGAGGAGGATGAGGTGGATGCCGTGGTGGATGCGGCGCTGCGGGAAGTTTTCGGTTTGAGACCCATTTTGACGCTCCGCTCGCTTCGCTCGCTCCGCTGTACATGGTCACAATGCAAACCTAACCTAACCTACAGTTTTCGGTTTTTGACCCATTTTGACGCTCCGCTATTCATGCTCACAATACAAACCTAACCTTACCTACAGTTTTCGGTTATAGACCCATTTTGACGCTCCGCTCACTTTGCTCGCTCCGCTATACATGGTCACAATACAAACCTAACCTAACCTACAGTTTTCGGTTTTTGACCCATTTTGACGTTTCGCTATACATGGTCACAATACATACCTAACCTAACCTACAGTTTTCGGTATAATTCAGTAAAAAAAAAACACATCTCCGGCGGCTAAAATTGCTTTAAATCATTTAAAAACGACCCGAATAAACCCCACACAGCGTCTATTATCCTCAAAGAAGGCGACTTATTTTAAGATCCAACCCCGGGCACTCGCGCCAAACAACAACTTTTCAGCCTTGCATAACAAATAACTATTGTTTTGCAGCCATGCAAAACACACAACTTTTCAAATCCCTAAAGCGAGGAAAATGTGTGATGTCATAAAACTATGAGAAAATAAATAAAAAAATCATTTTTTTTCATTTAAAACTAGTAGCAATGAACCTATGAAACATTCATAATCGTAAAACTCATAACATCACAAATAAATAAACAGATTATAATAGTCACTACATTACGGCAGAGACCATTAAATATGCCATAGATACTGGTCAAACATGAGAAACTGAATGGACCGAGTCGTATACTATATAATACGAGGCCAGGATGGCATTTATGGTCGAAGCATGTGTGGAAGTGTTTTATTGCATCTTATTTTTTTAACATGGACTAAGCGTCTAGTTATTTGCACGGCCTTACAATAGGAATGACAATTGTAATGTTAATTTGAAATATAAAAATGTTCATAAAATAACTGATACTTTTCCTAAAGAATACAAAAAATACAATCTCAAAATACTAACATTAATCTCGACCTGTTTCTGACATTTTGCACGGTTTGATTATGAACTAAAGGCAGCTTTTAAACTCTTACCGCGCAAACCTCATCCATCAAGTGTTTTTTTTTTATCTGCCAACACTATCAACGTCTTTTCATTTAGTTTTTTCCAGGATTGAAAATCGCAGTCACAGCTGGTAATCTTCGTATAACAAAACGCGTACGTTAGCGCCATGTTGTTTTTAATCTTGACTGAAGTTTTTCTCTGCTGTGATTAGCTGTTGGGTTGTCAATACACTCGTCTTGTCGTCTATATATTATTTATCGAAATTCATTCTGTCACTGTCACAGTTATGTGTTATCGAGTGATGTCGTTGTGTTTATCCTGTCTTGCTTTTTGCAAAACGTTTTAACAGTGCTGTGTTTGTAGAACTTTGCGAAAGGACGCTATTTTACACCATTTCCCGTGCTCTGAGAAAATATTTAGTGGTTGAAGTGTTTAAATAGTGATGATCTTGCAAATTTATCGCCCGCAGAACTAGCAAACATTATGTGCAAGAATTCATTTTGTTTATTTGACTGCGCCGAGCACAAAACTATTCTCAGTCATTTCATTGCTCTGACTGTCCGATTTACAATTATGAATTGGTGCAACACAACCAACAAAATATTAAAGGGGACAGACGTATTAATTGCAATACAGAAGAAAGCTTACGACAGATTTAAAAAGAAATTGAAAAATAAATCTTTTAACAAATAATGTGTGTTTTATTTTTTTTGCCACTGAGGTATAATTCTCAGCATATAATTTGATCACGTAAATACAATTACTGAAGTTACGTGTTCAAATTTACGTGCCGGGAACTATTCATTCTAAATATTAGACCTCATTCAATGAACTTTGGCTGAATACGTTACGATCCCTTGCCATATTGCAATCTCGAATAGAAAAAAAATGAACGTCAGTCAAAACTAATCGTACAGATTAAATATAGTTGCCTAGTGCAAATAATATTTGTTTCTGAGTTGGCAGTCTGATACGTAGTATCTCTTATTAGTCTGTGATCGCAGTCAAATATAATATTATCTACTATAATAATCTAAAAAAGTATTTCTGTGCATAAAATAAATAATATATTATTTAATAATAATATAAAGTAAGTAAAATAACGTTTAAGATAGTTAATTTACTTTTTGAATGTATCTACGACCTCATCGCAGTCCGATCTTTGGTTTAGTTTTTTACAGCCTTGTTCAGGCCGGTTTCGAGAAATAATATAAATTCAAACTTCTAACGACTTTCGACGTGGAAAATTAACTTTTTCACCCAGATTTTGCGCTGAAAATAGAACTTTTCCGAGTGAGTGAGGTGAAATAAATATTTTGATATATTTTTAATGTTCTAAACTGACCATTCAATATACTTTATGAAACTGACGTGGGAATATAAATTACTCTTGGAGGATTTAATAATGGAATACGCAAAGCTACAAATTTCCTAACATAAAATTCTACCGTTTTTCGAGGGGGGGCGAGGTAACACACATATAAATAATCTAACTACAAATGTATTTTTTTCCTTTCGTTACTACGCACTCACACTAAAACAATACCATTCTCCTACTTTATCGCACACTGCAATATGTAAACAGGAGCAATAAATATTCAACCTTAATTCTTACAAAATAAGATTAATTCTTAGATCAAGGTAGTTTCTCACATACTGAATTCGCTAAGGCTGATATTTGCTTGTAATTTTATACAAAATTTAAAGGCCGCTAGACCTTATTTACCTTAAATACGGGGAGCTGTACACGTCAAACTTTCTCGATCTGTCAAAATGAAATACGAATTGTATGCGATATTTTTCAAACTAATTTTATAATCGATTTCAAGCGGAATCGATTACAAAATTAGTTTGAAACGTTTTCTGTATTAATATGTTGTAATATGGTATAATAAAAGCAAAATTAAGAAATGTTTTTCCATCCTTTTGTATGCTTGATGTATTTGAACGCTTTTTAAACCCATACACTACACATAGAGGCATTTTGACGGAGCTTGTCACGGGTAGATAAGGATTACAAGACTGCCAATAATCGATGAATGAAGTAGTTTTTATAAAACGGTTTGAACATTGTACCAACATCTTTGGCAGAGGGGAAACGACATGAAGGCGTCTCCATTTACTAAATACTCCAAGAAATTACTCGGTTTATTTCTTGACTGACAGTTCAAATCAACTCCTTTTTATAAACCGTCAAAGCGCTCAGAGAACATTAAAAAAAATGTTTTATGCGTTGTAATGCTATATGCTCAAATTTAGTCCTTTTATTCGTGTATTGAAATCGTCAAATTCTTAAAAATAATCGTTTATTTATCATCTATAATTTTGTTGTGTATTTTCAAAAATAGTATTTACCCAACTGTAATCGTGGCATAATTTAACGTAACGCGACATACCATTCCCGTCTTTCTCGCACTGTATTGAAAGGAAAGAGACATATAATTTTCATCGGGCGACGAACAGTCGCGTATCACAGTAATGCTCTAGGTGCAGGAAAGTACCTAATTTAAAAAAAGTACGATTTGTCACTTCAATGGATGGCACGGATTATCCTAAACTGCCAAATAATATGATTGTTGCCGCAAAATAAAATGTAAAACTTTACATTGTATACTCCGCGCAGTTAAACCCCGGCGCTTATTTCTCGCATTTCTTCTCCACTGTTACCGCTATACCACAATCTATTAAAGCAAATAGACTCGCTTCGGTGAAATAAAACTGCTAAGCTTAATAGTAACTACTTACATGTAAAATGTAGCTGTTATTTATGACTATCCTTATTAAAACTTTTGAAAAAATAGCTATAATTAATGTTATAAATGCGATAGTTTTTGAGTATGTTTGTTACACATTAAGGGTATTCACTCTGTTGAGTTGGAGCCGTTTTCTGTATAATATAAAGCAGCGCTGCGCCCGTCGCACGCGAGTATACAGGAAACGAACCTGGAGCCGATGCCCGCGCCGGGTTCTCGCTCAACGCAGCGGTCGCCCAAACAATAAACCGTCGTAGGGCGGATCAGAGATGAAACTTGGCCTACGGTTAGATAAGGTCATGGATTAAAACGTGGGGTAACGCGGGTCAAGCCGGAGGCAAAGGATCTTCCTCCTTTAATGTTATAATAAATTATTATTATTTTATTTGTTTACTAGAAGGTGGGCTGTAAAATTAGTTATTTATTTATTTATTTATTTATTTATTTATTCAATTTAATTACACAGTATTACAGAAACCAAGACACTGTGGAATTACAAATATAACATAACGTACAGACATAATCAAAATAAAAATACATTATAAAAAACAATGGACACTTACATAACTGAGGACAGCCGGACATCCATCCTCTCACAGAACCTTAAACATTCGTCACACCATGCTACCCATCCACTCGCAAATATATCATACTCCGGGGCTGATGCGAGGAGCGTGTTCAAAAGGCGTAAAGCACGAAGTAAAGGTGATTCGCTTCGAGACACAGTGCGCGACGCCGGCACCGCCAGCAGAGGGCGGTCACGGGGACGGAAACAAAATTTGGTCAGCGGGGGAACGTATAGCCGCACTAACTGCCCTACTAGTACGCTGCAGTCAGACTCCCCACGCACAATTTTGCTGGTAATCGTGAGAAGAGCCAAATTACGTCTGACCTCCAGAGAGTTGAGACCCAAGGTACCAAGTAGAAATTTGGAGGGGTATAAGTAAGGGTAGTAACCGTACGTTTTTTTGTACAGGAACCGTAGGAAAACTTTTTGCACTCTCTCTAGGAGCAACACATAAGTCACCTCGTAGGGATTCCAGATGACTGAAGCAGCCTCTAACTTACTTCGCACTAAAGCGGTATAGACGAGTTTTATAGTTCTGCTATCTTGGAAATCCCTAGTATTCCTGACAACAAACCCCAATCTCCTATAGCAATCGCGGGTTAATGCATGCATGTGGTCGTGGAAGTTAAGGTGGATGTCGAGGGTGACGCCTAAGTCCCGAATAGAGTTGACACGGACTATTTCTTCTGAGTCCAAGAGGTACCTATGATGAATCGGATTACGGGCTCTACTAAAGGTGATAACGGCACATTTCGCGACATTAAATGCAAGCCTGTTAGTGTTACTCCACTGATTCACTAAGTCAATGTCCTTCTGGAGTGATACACAGTCGGCGAACTCTTGGACTCCGTAAATCAGTTTAAGGTCATCAGCGTAAAGTAGGCAACTAGCAGACCGGAGAACCGACGCCAGGTCATCAATCATTATTCCGAAGAGCAACGGACCCAGAATCGAACCCTGACTGACCCCAGAACGAGTGTGGAAAGATTTCGATACAAAGCATCCGTGTTGCACGTACTGCTGTCTACCGCGTAGATAACTGGCAAAGAACCGGAGAAGTAGTGGGGAAAAACCAACTTTACATAACTTACTCAATAGCACGTCATTATCTACGCGGTCAAATGCTTTCTTAAAATCGAAGTACAACACGTCTACCTGTATGCACTTGTCTAAATGTTCAGAGATGGAGTCGGCCAGAGTTAGGAGGTTCGACTCGACTGATCTACGAGGCCTGAAACCATGCTGGGAGTCACAGAGGAACGGCTGGACCTGAGGAGCGATAAGAGTATTTATGATGTCCTCAAATACTTTGGCTGTGGCTGAAAGGATAGCAATAGGTCTATAGTCCTCAACGCGGGATAGGTCGTTAGTCTTGGGAATAGGCCTCACACGCGTGACTTTCCATTGAAGCGGATATTCCCCAGTGCCCAAAATTACGTTGAAAATATGCACAAGAGGAGGTATAAGCCACTCTTTGCAGCCTTTCACAATATACGCCGGAAGATTATCGGGACCCGGAGCACTACGCGGTTTCAAACGTCTTATGGCGCGTTCCAAATCGTGCTGGGATATCTGATGCACATGGATATAGTTGGCGTTCCGATTTGTATCATCGTGAATAATTTCCTCATGGTCAAGATGAGGCTTATTTGGTAAAAAAACGGATGAAAAGAAATCAGCAAAAGCCTGAGCTGCTTCACTACCTTCGACTTCCATCCCCCCATAAGTGACCAGGGACTCGAAACCACCTTTAGTTTTTAGGCTGGCAATGTGCTGCCAGAAGGCTCGGGGGTTGGAAGTAATTTTGGACTCCATCGCATTGATATAGAGGTCATAGGCAAGCGATATGCGGCGTTTTATGTCTGCTCTAAGTTTAGAAAAAGCAGAATATACAGCAGAGTCCCCCGTACGCTTCCAGTCTCGATGAAGAGAAGCTTTCCGCTTTATGTCCTCGATAACGTCCGACGTAAACCAAACCGGATAGCGCCTGCAGGATCTATTAGGCCTAGACTTTCTTGGAATACATTTATCGAAAATGCCATAAATAATATTATAAAAAGCATCAACGGCAACGTTAGAATCACAAGACTCAAGAACTTCCTCCCACGGCACCTCAGCAAAAAGTTGATACAAAAGTTCGTAGTTACCTTTAGAAAAATTCCAATCAACGGATGAGTCAATATTGCTAGGTTCAACTAATAGAGGAGTTTGTCCCGAAGTTGTAAGCGGTACGGTGATATCTAGAGGAGGGTGATACGCATCTCTATTTGGGACAAGACCTCCATCGTTGATCTCAATGACCATTACACTACACATTTCGCCTCGCACCAGCACAACATCTAACACTCCTCCGAACAAATTTCTCACATCATTCGTCTCTTTCAAATTACAGACAGAAGTAAAATAACAATAATAGCTTAAGATATCAGCCGACGAATATTTAGGGTTTAAATTTAGGTCACCAACGATCAGTAACACACCGCTAAGAGAGTCAATGAAAGATTCAACTTTGTGAAAGAAACGCATGTAGACGTCGTCCGCAGCGTTGGGCGGAATGTAAATGACACACACGTGACAGATATTTGACTCCAGCGAGAACGATGCCCACAGATCTTCACCGCCAGATGTTTCAAGCTCCGGCCTGCGCTGCAGGGTAACACCCGGGCGTGCAGCCAACAACACACCACCTCCTTGTCGCCCAGTAGAGCGATCGCGACGCAGCACACTCCACTGATCTGCTACCAGTTCGGAATCCTCCACCGAATCAGACAGCCATGTCTCAGTAACACCGATGACGTCACCTTCCAAAGCAAGAGTTGCAAGCCTAAAATGCTTTAATTTTGTGTTAAGGCCTCTAACATTTTGGTATGTCACATTTAAAGTAGGCGCGGGGGCATTTCGATCACGTAGAGTATTAGGTTTACGCTTGGTTTTTGGCTCCTTGCCTTCGAAATAACCAAATCTTAACTCTAGCGTTTTCAGGCCAAACACTCGCAGAGAGGCATTTTTCAAAATAAATTGCAGGAATCCCCAATTTGAAGGACTTGTAGTCGCCTTTTGATTTTAGTTCTTCAACAGTGAAAGTTCCCGTCGGGCATAAGGTCTGGAGATACACTCGAATTTCATCAGCTCCCGACACCATATTCCATAGGTGGATATGTTTACGATACTCAACCGCTTTAAGAGATGTAGGGACCTGCCGTGCCGCGGACGGAGGACAGTCGCCTTAGGCTCTTGGGTCGGGCAGCTTCGCCATCTTGCTTACTGGCCCGCACATGTACCTGCTCTGAAACGGACATCACGTCATCCTGTCGATCACGGCTACTGCCTATAGGTGTCATAACATTAGCCTGCATTCCATTAGATAGGTCACCCTCAGTGCGGTCGACGCGGGAATGATCTTCAACTCCATGGTTGCCACTACCGGCACGGTCGCCTTCTGGCCCCTGAGTACTGGGCTTTGACTTCACAACTTCGCTGTAAGAGGCGCACAGAGGCGATGCAACTTCCGATGCACTTCGAGGCCCAAAGAGATGTTCCAGTTCAAGCAATCTTGTGCCTATAGTTTCAACTTTATTCGTACAAATAGTGAGAGCAGAGTGGTACCGGCCAATTGTAGATATCGCATCCGCAAGCTGCTCCGTCAGAGAAGTGATTTGCTCTCGGAGTAATCGTACTTCCAGGCCACCCGCTACATCCCTCTCAGGGGAGCGCCGAGGCGACAGTGGGCGCGGGACCGAAGACTGTTTCCGTAGAGACACATTTTTAATACTTGCCGGGGTTCCCACCGGTGTCTCGCAGTTTTTGCCACCCCTTTTAGCCGCACAGGCGCATTCGGGACACACCCAGGTGGCCTTTTCAACCTCGCAGAGGGTTTTGTTAGTGCACGCGTAGTGGTACGACTTCCCGCACGTTTTAACCATGCACTGCAAGTATTCTTCGCCTACCAATAGGTCCGAGTGGCACGCGTTGCAGAGCATGCTGTTATTTAAATCAATAAGATCCATACTCATCTTCACCCAGCACAACACCAGGACGACAGAAGCACGCACAGGTCTAAGCCCCACGCGACGCGTATGTGTGCGCGAAGTAGCTGATGTAATGTCGTCTCGCTCACACCTACTAGTGTTTAGCAGCGCTGGGTACCAGGATTGCAGGCGCGCGAGGAAGCTCGTAGCACTCGTAGCGCTGGTGGGTGCAGCGTAGCAAGTCCGGCGTCCGGCGTAGCATACAGTGAATCACTCACCCGCGGTACACAGACGGCTGGTATATGTACTAGGGTACCAGGAGTTTGAACCGTGTAAGTGGGCTCCGTGCTGTAGCCGTTACTGCTCCGTTGTTTATGCGCTCCTATTTATCCGCGTGGATTAAATGTGGATAAATGACGATTAAGATTTTAATAAAACTAGCGCGGAGACTTGGGACGTCTACACCTTGCGGAGGTCCGAGGGGAGAGGGGTAGTTCGCCGAAGAGAAACAGTCATAGCTCCTTTCTTACCTCTGCGTAGTCAGATAAAAAGTACCTTATAAACATCTATGGATAACCAACACTCCCGTACCAAAAAAAAGAATATATATTCAGTCGTTTTGACAAATAATAAAACAATTTTTTTTCGATTCTGTGACCTTCAAATATATAACACTTTTTATAATATCTTCAATCTACAGTCATTTCATTTTTACAACTTGATAAAAGTATAGATTATCTCCTACCTAGTTTGTCTACAGCTGTTCTGAATAGCGATTGTCTGCTGGTTTTGAACCATTATATAATGTTTTTATGCTAAGATGACCACAATCCCAATAGAATCAAGAATCGGTTAACATATCACTGATAGACTCAAACTGAAATAGTGTCATAGACTAGGTACACTATCACTGCTCTGTGTGCCCGTGTGCGGCAGTCCCCATACGCTAGGTGCTACGAACGCCGTTAACAGCCTGTAGTCTCACAATCTCCCCTACGCCCACTTTCTCTTGTCCCTCTCTACCCCGTCCCAACTGGGGTTGAACGGTTCCGATTCGACCTAGCTCCGCAGTTCCTGTGCCTTGCGCAGTGCGTCCCCCCAACTCTAAGTGACCGCGGATGGCATTCCCGTTTGTGGGTTTGCGTTCCCCCATTAAATCCGATTACTGGACAGGAAGTCTAGCCAGACCTATCCAGTTCAAAGTCAGGTTCTAATAAAAAAAAGTATTGGTCACACTATAATTAAAAATCTACGCTGTGCCAAGATGTCTTCCTTCTGCGCCCATAAAAAGGTTGCGTTTATAACGCGATAAGTAAATGATAAGGCAATTCGTCACTCATGCACTCACACGTTTGTCAGTAGTTGACGACTACTTTCACTTGTAATACAAGTTACAAGCTTTTGCGAAACTGACCCCTGATCTTTGGCGTCTCTGTACTTTTCTATGGGTAAAAGTGTCTCAGAAATAGATGCTTTTTTTTACACTTTTTAACATAAAATGCAAAAAAAAGCGAATCATACCAAATTCTTTTTTCATTTTAAACTAGTGCGAATTAAGCTACAAAATACACCAATAACACAATAAACATAAACACATATTAACATTATAAATTCGAACCTCAAATGACTTTTCCACGCTAGCGGATAAAATTGACTTTTCCACGTAGATTTGGCGCTATAAAAGGAACTTTTCTAAGCCAGTGAGGTGAAATACACAAATATAAATTGTAGCGATAGTTTTTGGATCTCAACAGCTGTTAGCTAGTTAGATACTTTATTTCTAACTACACTTAAAATAAACGTCTCAATGTTTGATACCCTTATTATATTTATTCCATCCAGCCCAGTTTGTTAGCTCTATTGTTATGGTCTAAAGTGACAATTCAATGTATGTATATAAAAATATTACCCACTTTAAGAAGAACTGTGATATACACAATATTAATACTAGAAATAAGCTCGCAGTGCTTGCTACTAGGCTCCATAAAATAAGGAGATCATTAATGGGTAACTGTGTGAGGTTTTATAATAAACTTCCTAGCAGCATAAGTGAGTTGTCTATCGGTAAATTCAAAAATATTGTGAAAAGAAAATTATTTTCTAAAGCTTATTATAGCACACAAGACTACATGAATGATGAAGCCGCGTGGGATTAATGTAAATTATAGCGTCATGTAGGTATATGAATAATTATTTTAACGAATACCTAAGGTATTATTATTATTTTAATCTTAATTGTTTTATATACTCTGACATTTGGAATTTTATTCTAGACACATTCTAGACTATTTATTTTTTATTGACAATCCTTTTGGGATTTATCTTATTGATTATTTAAATTTTTTAAATGATGATTTTATCAATAATATCATACTTAAGTTAAATTATCTGATTAGGTTTTTCTGGGTTTTCCCTAATCCTTGCAGCAAATGTTGGATCATATTCTATGTCTCCCAGCAAACATTCACTCTCATGTAACTGACATTTAGAAAGTGCTTGTAACTAGGCCTACTTGAATAAAGAATATTTTGATTGATTGATTGATTGATTGATTCAAGGGACAGTGTCGAGCACTGGGACATTTACCATATATATAAGACTACTCGTAGAAGCCTGTAAACAGTAAACACGTACAGCTCACTACGGAAATAGTACATAAAGTTTTCTTTATGAGCAACTTCTCAGAGCTCGCATTATACTATCAGATATCACAACCCGTAAACCGCGCTCGCAGTAACAATCCGGCCACACAAATGCACCATACGTTTGTACAATAGAACACAAAAGAAATGTGCACATTTAACGAAATTGAATTTCATTGAATAGATCCGGACAAAGATTGTGCACAATCTCTGGGGTCTGACTTAAACGGGCTTACGGTCCGAGATTGCGTGAGATAGGCAAATCCCGCGTTCGTCTACCCGGCAATATAAAACGGCCCTAATACAACCGATCCAGATGCCATTTGGGAAAATTATTCCCGAACTTTGGGCAATAGAGGCGACGCGAACTGATAATGGAATTGTAATCGTTACTTACACGCGGTCGACGATGCTTTCTAAGGGCTTGTAGCGACGATAGAAATAGATATTTACTTATATACATAGAAAACGTCAAGACTCAGGAACAAATATTTATGCTCATTGAAATAAAACAATTTAACGGATTATATCGGGTATATTATCTCATTTTAGTTCCCGACGTTTCGGAAGCTTTCCAGCTCTCCATGGTCACGGGTGGACAATATAATCCGTGGTGGGCGATATAATCCGTTAAATTGCTTTATTTCAATGAGTAATAATCGCGGAAACAGAAGAAAATATTAAATATTTATGCTCATTACACAAATATTTGTCCTAATAATTAGTTTATTCTAAAAAATTTAAACATAACTTAACCATCCATACTAATATTATAACTATCTGTCTGTCTGTCTGTCTGTTACCTCTTCACGCTTAAACCGCTGAACCGATTGGAATGAAATTTGGTATGGAGATAGTTTGAGTACAGAGGAAGGACATAGGCTACTTTTTATCCCGTAAAAATACCATTATCCACGATAAATGAATTTAAGGCGGATGAAGTCGCGGGTAGAAGCTAGTAAGATATATTTTGCGACCATAAACTATAAGTAATACCCACGTACGAGTCTAAGGAAAGGCTTAAAAGCTCATATAAGCAAAATACACTAGTAAAACTACTAATTTAGAACTTAAATATTTGAATTATTTGTGTGCCTATAGATTAAAACTTAAGTCCAGTTAACATATTAAACTGCATATTAAAGTAATATGAAACTTGGAATCATAAAGGAGGGTCTGTTAATTTATATATTTTGAGAACGATTTAAACTTAAGCAGGGTAGTGGGTAGTATTATATTCTGGAGTTTATTTTATTTGTGTTTAAGTATAGTGAATTGCATAAGACATACATATTGCATAATATATGTATAAAGTGCAAAGTATTATCGTGTAATTATTATTATTCAACATTTTTAAGTACCAATTGAGTTTTTAATGACAAAAAACAAAGTACAACTTCACCCTACAAAGCTGTTATACGAGATACTTTTAACATAAGAAGCAGAAACTTAATACAATAAAAGATATGGATAAAATGTTTTTTACGATCCACAGGATAACTTAATATACAGCTAGTAATAAAAATAACTGTTGGTACTGGAAATAAAAAGTGGAAATCTCATTTACCTTTTATGAGATTACTTACAAAGCAAGTACTCGCTTTACGAACATATAACGTTTATTTTATTTACTAAGATTGCGTATAAAAATTTCGCTTTCGTTTCGGGGTTTGTGGATATTAATTTCGGGTTGAAGATCGCAGGCTTCCATTTTGTTTTATTACACGCAGCACACATAGATAAGCGAAATATATGGACTTGTATGGTATATTTTGAACAAGGAGCGACGCGAATTTATCGACCCAGCAAACTTTAAAGGAGACGCTGACAGCTGCCATCCTATAAAGAAATGCAAATTATCTCAGAGGACGGATATTAACGTAAGTAACTTACGAATTCGCTCTTTAGCGATAAGACCCCCTATTACTGTATTTAATGTTAAGGCTCTATTGTACTGTTTCTGTTGTTGGTGTGCAATAAAGAATTGTTGTATTGTAATGTATTTATTGTATTGAATTCGGATGGTTTAAAATAACTGACCCTAACGCCGGAAACAATACAATCAAAGTATGACTCTTATCTGTATATCTTTCATATATATATATCAATCAGTACCAGTATTAGCTAAACATATAAAAGCAATCCGATTTTGGCTTTTCTACTCTACAAAACGAATCAAGCTAATGGGGAATTACGAGGTGTACAGATGTAGTGCATAATTGTTTTCCTATTTGAGAACGTGTCTTGCTATTTCAGTCGGTCACAGTACAATAAGTACTGAGGTTGATTGAAGTAGTATGACAAATACGAACGTTTCCGAGAAAATATGATGGAAAACAATTATCCACTACATCTGTACATCTGTACTAAACCTTGCTTACGATCAACACCGAGTTCATACGTTCAACGTCGTTGAGCACGGGCGTTTTAATTTAGTTTTGAAGAAATATTGTAAAGGGTAATGAAAAACAAACAAACGGGATGTAATTAAGCATCGTCGCCCTTGTTTTTCTTCGTTTGAAGGATTGTGAGATTGCTGAATATTGCTTTTAATCTTCCAAAAGGTTAAATTATTATGCTGAATTACAATTATGCGAAGACTGATTATGCCATACAGAATTATCACAAAAAAGTATGCGTAAGGGGAAGCTTTCTGAACATCTGAGGTATCCGGGATAACGCTCAAGAATACCACACATTACGTAATATTCCTTAACCTCATTCGTAATCCCTTTGATGAGCATCGTTTACTTAGACATAAATCCAGACGAAACACAAAAAATTACTATTGACTTATAATTCACATTGGCTCCAGGGCTTTTGGCTTTGATGAATAATGTATATATCTTTCATCACATTAATAGTGAGACATGCAGGGAAAATAATGCTGTCCTTATACTCATGCGTAAATTGCATACCTAGAATGGAATAGCATGCTTGTGTTGGGAAAATTCGACTATTGTGGATTGGGCTTAATACCAGCTGATGTAGTAAGTATCCGTAATGTATTCTAGTGGTTGTAAAACTGGTCTTAAAACGTCTGGACCCGTGTACGTGTTCTGTTACAATCTGTTTCCTTGCAATTTTTACGTCAGTTCACTTTTACCAGAATCCACGATAGGTAGAAAAAAGCTAAAAACGATTTTTCCTGCAAAATGCTGTAATGTTCGTTCTGGCCACATTTTCTCTTTTTAAATCTGTAAAAATACTGTAATTGTCAAATTGCGCCATGGGTAAGTGCTGCAAAGATGGGAATTACATTCTCATAATTTATTTTAGTTAGTGTTAATTTAAAACTCGAATATATTCATAACTTCATAAGTTTAAAAGTTACATACCGGCTTGATAGGCCGACTTTAGTTACATTTTGGTGCTACTTAATCTCAATAATACTTAATCACGGAGGATCGGGATCTGTGGCGTGCACTCGTATTGGAGGCCAAGACACATTTTGGGCCACTGCGCCAGAGGAGTAAGTAATCTCAATAATGTGCCTACCCACTACCACTAGTCACTCCTACCAGCAGTTGGTTTTAGTTGAAAATAGTCACGGGTTAAATATCTGTTAATAATAAATTAACGAGACAATTGTCCAATTACAGTTACATTTAATTTAAGTGTTAGTCTTTGCACTAATTAACTATTAGTTAGTTTTACCCGGCTCCACCGTTAAGAGCCGATGTTCGTTCGGTTAACAAATTAACAACCGACATACGAGTTGCAAACTAAGCCTAACTATTAAACATGCTTTAGTTGATTTGCTTCTTACGTTTTTTTTTAAATTACATTTATTTATCTCAGAATGAATATTGTGGGGCATTTCTTACGGTTAATTGGACAAACAGGCATTTATTGGCGATTATAACACTCACATTCATTTATGTCTAACCAATGCTATTACACTATCACTCAATTCCATCACATCTGATACACAGTGGTCCGCCAAAAATAGCCATAAGACTGAGAGCTATTACACTTAAATTACATTCTACAGGTTGATCATTATCATCAAAACACGTGGCAACTGCCTTTTAACGGTCCATTTATGCATAGTTGTTTTAATTGGTAATGCACAAAATCCTGAAACTACAAGTGAGTTAGATTGGTTATTACATACTTACTTCTGTGCCTTTGAATTAAATACCAAGAATTCCTTAAGAGAATTCCTTGTTTTTTTAGGCAGAGCGAGAATCGCCAAAAATATCCTTTCGGAGAATTTTTCTGAACGAAGTATGGTGTGGTCCCGTTTCCGTCACATCTTGTCTACACAGATTTATAACCACCTTTTGGCAGTATCTGTATCGTCGAAACTTTAAAACGCATTTCTTGGACAATTTATTCCACGTTTTGCATCCATTTTCCTTTTTCCGCGCTAATTTGAAGTGAGGTGCAAGGGGCGGAAAATGCCATCTGCTGTAGTTTCATATGCAGCGCTCCGAGCAAACTCAGGTAATATAAATGTAAATTCACTAAAAGAAACGCACTCGCCTGGCTTACTGAGAAGCGGGACATATTATGAGGTGTGCTGTAGGCAGTTTGTGGCGAAATATTACGTTTTATAAATAGACTGATCTTGCACTTTCTTAGAAACTTTTACAACACCATTAATTCTAACTTTTTGACTGCAGTCTGTCAGATCAATCTACAAATCAAGTTACTTCCGTCAAAGCATGGTACGAGGACATCAAAGCATCAGAGACTAATTCGAGTTTGTCATTTATTTGTTCTAGTCGCTATTCGAAAATGTCCTTGCAAATGCCACTAAAATAACGACCTTATAAACTAAGTACACCGCGAACCAACTTTCACGTACGCGTACTGTAGCGGAACATTATACCCGCAATATTTTTTGTATTAAAAAGGTTTTTTTCTGACTGGAATAATTAAGGAACTGAAACACATTCAGTTCCTGTACAGATTCCAGCAAACTTCTTGAACAAAACAATCGGGTCTGCGCATGTCCATTTGTGTAGGTGACTCCAGGTTATGCTCAAGAAGTTTGCCGACAGCTATAAGGTATGGATAAAACCGTCGCTACTGATATTATAAATCAATGTAACAATAATAAACTTCATTTGTCTTTCTTCCGCGCAACGTTTTAACGGGAAATATACATTGAAAATAGACCGGAAATTTGCATGTGCTTTCTCAAAAGTAAATAAAATATGACGGCTTTTTTTAAAGGTGTTAATTGACTCTATTTTTTTTCGTAAAGATGAAATGTCTATATGGGACTAAGAATAAATAGAGTACTCTAAAAGTCAGAAATGATAGTTTCAAATCAGCATTCCTACTGAGCGCTGATAACGCTTCATACTAATTCTTACTCAAGTGTTACATCATTTTTGAGTTGGTATTCTAAACTTATGCACATGGAACAAGATTTTGGCATTTTATCGTGAAAAAGTGCGTTTAACTACATGGCTTCCATTTAATAATAGTTATATTGAATAACTTATAAGGGTTCTGAAAAAACTTTATATTTAAAATTAAATTATAAAAAAATTTGGCGTTACTTTGAAGTTTTGTAATTCGATGCCATTTAGATTTTGTTTCATTATTTCATGATGCATTGGTTTTTTTTTAATCATCTTACAACTGTTTCCCATGCGGCATCATCCCTATTATATACAATTGAGTCATAGGGGGTAAATATAGTCGTAATATAACGTAAATGACCATTGTAGTTGTGTATAAGAATAGATAAGACACAAGAATCCTCTCTGCACGTATCTAAGAGCGCTCGTTAACCTCCAGAGCGACGAAACGGTTCCAAGTAAAGCTAAGACTCCGTTAAACAGCACTGCCACGTTGTAAAAAGCAGCATGCAGCAGTGTACGTGACGTCGAGGGTAAGTGTGTAAAGAATACGCCATATTTGTAAAGGCGCTCACTCAGTGCTACACTTGGCCCTTAACGTTAGTTGGCTTGAATCGCACAGTGTACGTGTTGAATACTTAACTAATAGCGCGAGTTCTAACCTCATTAAAATGCGTTTGCGTTTCCATTAAGAATATTACATGAAAATTGGCATGCGTGTAACTTTCACGCTGGACGTGCAGCCCCATCAGAACTGAAGTACACGTATGTACTTCAGTTCTGTTGAGGCTGCAAGTCCAGCGGGCCTATGATGGACGCGTTTATCACGCGATATATGATATTATAACTGTACCGGATGACCCAACAATTATAGTATTATATAGATTTAATATAAGAAATGAAATATCTAAATAACTTATAAGCTAATAAAAATATAAATTATTCGATAACTTCATTTCATACCTTTCCATCTAACCCCGATAGAAAGATATGAAATCATTGCTTTAACTTAACAGTTAAAGGAATAATATTCATACGTTCAATTTAAATATCAGTTGTATGAAGCCCATAAGGCGATAAAATACATAGTGGAATAATGTATGTAAACTTTCCACAGGTATTGCACAACATTTGCAACTATACCATAACATTGGTAACTTTCCATAAAAACCCAATATGTTGCACAATAATTGTTAATTAAAATTCTAAGAAATAATAAAATTACCCCCTCCCCAACCAATATACGGCTCGAGTATAAAAGCCAAAGCTAATTCAATTGACAATAACCCCACTATATGTGGCATACGAATGAACACATAAATATGCAAATAGTCCCCATACTATTCATGTTCCGCCTGTCCGATCGCCGGTACAGCCGAAAGGCTCCGGCCCTATGCCATTCTCGCCAAAAAAAAAAAAAAAACTATTCATGTCGTAACTACAAGTTATCGGTACTACTTACTAGCCTTTGAAAATACTTACAAGAAATAATCGTCAAGTGAATTAGCTTCAGTCAGATAGATATCATAGTTAAAATAGGAAGCCGAAGTATTGGTTTAGGAACGGGATTTCGATATAAACTGTGACTTTTTATTCTCTACTTCACCTACACTGCTCTTAAAGCTATCGAAAGGGGTTCAGACTGCTTTTACAGTCCTCAGTCTGCACAATAACACGCCTGTCACTATCGCACTCACATACGTGTCAGAAGGTGAAGGCAGCTGTCACTTATTTGTCGCGTGACAAACGCAATCATCATAGGCCCGCAGAAATGCATCCTCGTACTACGAGATAACGATAGTATCACAATTTCCGATACACTGACTTAACGATTAAACTATGAGGTCTAATAAATTATCCAGATTATCATTATTTTTTAATCTGACAAAACAAAATTAGATCAGTTAAGTGAGTAGAATCGAGCTTTAAATTTAAAGCCCCATAGTCGGAGACATGTTGTATATGTCAGTGGAGGCAGATACTGTTTTTGAAACCATTGTTTTTATTTTAGCAGGCGTGCGGGTGATGTAATGTATACGAAAATGAGGTTTTATGATATTGAGGGCATGAGCGAGATGAATGAAAGGACGGCGAAAACATAGTCCGTCTCTTTAATATTTTTCATTGCGTCTCATTTCTGACCACGACTATGATGTCACACTGTACTAAAAGTTGTATTTGTACAGTTATATTTATCAGTAACGTATGTATCATTACCCACACACTTAAGTAACCATTATTGACATTGAAATAAGACCTACAGATGGTAAGTTAAGTGTGATGCTGTTTGTACTTACTTAAAGTAGGAATTTTTACCCGTCCAAGTTATTTACAAAACACCGATTCATAATTTACGTAGAGGTCTGTGACCGCATAAATCTTTTAGAAGAGAGGCTGCGGGCAGGTCGGAAACCTCGGAGGTCGCAATCGGTCACAATCCGGCAATTCCTTATTTAGAGAGGCTTTTTGATCGGCCCCGAAAGATAGGACAGCCATCTTATTTCAAAAGGTAAATGCAAATGACTACTTTATAAATGTATATACCTAAAGCTCACATTTCTATCGCGTTAGGATTCCATGGCGTAACTTGTTGTCATGACTTTTCAACCTTTTTGTAAATTACTACGTCCCGTTTAAGGTCACATCTTTGACTTGTAAGTACAGTCACTATCAAATAGTTCGTAGTGACCAAATTAACCAAATATATTGAAACTGATCTGTATTTGCATAGCAGTGGATGTTTACGATATATTTGGCAACTTCGACTGCTGCTGACTGTAGCTATGAGTGAGTATCAATGCAGAGCCAAATGAATATGTAATGTTATCTATCCTTACTGTCCATATCCTTATTTCCTTACTATATTATAAACGTGAAAGTATGTATGTACGTTCCACTTAATCTCAAAAACTACTGGACGAATTTTTTACAACTTTCCAGTTATGTATCTTATATATCAGAATAGGTCATAGGCTATAGTGTATGTAAATTTCATACCTTTTAGGGACGAAAAAGGGGATGAAAATTTGTATGGACAGTAAATATTTTTTTACGCTAGGAACTTGAAATCTGCTGGTAATATGCTTCAAATTTAAATGAGTAAAATATCGAGTTTTGAAAAAAGACATAAGCTACTTTTTATCCTGGAAAAATAACTTTTATCCGCAATAAACGAATCTAAGGCGGACGAAGTCGCGGGCAGCCGCTAGAACTATTATAAAGCTATAAAACATTAAAAAAAAAGTGAAACGGATTTTATTATTTTATTGTTTACTAGTTTAAATCGGTTTAGCCGATTTGGCGTGATGCAGCCACCACGACTCATACAAACATCCAAAGAAATTTAAAAATATTTTTCGCTTCAATGACCTCCAAATTTTTTGAAAATATCTTCGATGTACAGATATTTCATTTTTACAACTTTATAATAGTATGGACGTTTGTACGTGTCGTTGCGGCTTCCTCACGCCCACGCCACATTGGCTTAACGAAATTAAACTATCTTTGGTGTACGGGTAGGTACCTGGGTATTGACAGAAAGTTATAGTATACTTTTTACCCGAATACGCTGAAGCAAAAACGAGGGTTATGGCTTTTTTCTTCTCTTCTTCTCCACGAACAAAGTTGCGGTCACCTTCTAGTTTTAAATAAAAACTATAAACTAGATTTAAAACGAGTTCGAAAGTTTAAAGTTGGAGTTCGAAAAATTCTAGTGCTAAATCAAAATTTGTCCTAATTTTAAACCAACGTTCAGATCAATGCATGATTTATTAGTTAAGAAATGAATGGATAAAGCCATAAAAATGTCTTGCATTTTTTTTAATTTACGTGACATTTTCCTGATCAGGTATTTTTCTGTACTAACGCCTTCAATTTCTTTTAAAGGATAAAAAAATGCTATTTTGCTTTCCTTCGACCTCTAGACATCTTACATAATAAACCTCTTTATAATTAATTTAAAAAAATGTTTTGACTGTTGACTCCTTTTTGAGAAATACGAGGGTCTTGATTTTCGCAAAACACTCCAATTAAAATCAACTTCAGTTTTCGTTAACCCTCCGGTAGGATTAGAGTTTTTCTATATTTTTAAGGTTTGCAATTCCATTTTGAGGGTTCCGTAGCGAAAATGGTAAAAACGGAACCCTTATAGTTTCGTCATATTGATGAAATGTTGAATATATTGGTGTCCGGTATAAACCAGTTTGAACGGTCTAGGGCTCGTCTTTGGACTGTTCCTGTTACGTCTTTCGTCGTCGGTTCTTTGTCGTCAACTATCTTACCGTCTCTGCCCTCGTCGTCTTCTGTCGCTGCTCAGTACTAATTCAAATTAAACGTCTGTCAAGTCCTAAGTCCAAATTAATACAGTCGGCCAATCAGTGCGTCGGCAAGGAGGATAGACGCTCCAACATCCCTACCTCCTGTACTGACTCTATCAGTACTCAAAGGTTGAGGGCGCTTCACCTTTCAGTCAAGGTCAAACAGGTCAAGTTGGGTATTCAAATATTTTTAGAGGGGACACTACATACATGCAATAAAAAAAATACATTTTTTTTCAACATAGAATATCCCGTTCTGCAGTTTTTCGCATCGTATTTTTTTTTCTGTTGTAATGCACATTTCTTTAAAGTAACGGCTACGAAACCTTATGCCGGCGCTTCACATGGCCGTAT
This sequence comes from Hedya salicella, assembly GCA_905404275.2. Lineage (NCBI taxonomy): Eukaryota > Metazoa > Arthropoda > Insecta > Lepidoptera > Tortricidae > Hedya > Hedya salicella. The sequence continues at coordinate 33,337,866 of FR990097.1, forward strand.
TTGTCAAATATTTTTGTTGCGTCCCTTTTGTTTTCTATGTCAAACGAAAGGGACGCAACGAATGTGTTCAAACATTTGTGCTACGTGTGGCGCCTACATGACACTCAGCATGATCCAACATGCTCTTGGCCGGTTTCAATTATATTTGTTCATGTAAGTTTTTATCGATTTGTTTTTGTCCTTCGACAATCCACAGATCCACCGCAACGGAGTCACGGGTTTTTTCAATAAGGACAATGTATGTATGTATGGCTGATGTGACATAGGCTACATTTTTGTCATTATAATTGAGTCAGTCATGTCGTAGCGCTGCAACTTGGGGCGATCTGCGAACGTTGGGAGGGAACGAAAAATAGCGAACAGATAGATAACATTATTATGAAGAAAGAATGAAATATTATGTTGAGAAGATCGAAAATGTAATTGTTACTGTTTACTCGGAGTTTTTATCAATGAGCAAAATAGGTGTGTCATGCGAAAGAAACTGTAAAAATAAAATATATGTAATATTTTCTTCTCTTTCCGCGATTATTAATCATTGAAATGAAACAATTTAACGGATTATATCGCGTATATTATCTCATTTTAGTTCACCCGTGACCATAGAAAGCTGGAAAGCTTCGGAAACGTCGGGAACTAAAATGAGATAATATACGCGATATAATCCGTTAAATTGTTTTATTTCAATACAATATATGGTTTATAAACTCACTAAGTCTTATATGGTCATAGTGTTCAAGTATACTTGAATTAATAATAATTAGAACGTAAGTAACGTAAAAAGTACCTGCGCGCTACTTGTACTAAATTGTTCCAACTAGTAACACAGTGCGATTCATGTGAACCATGGACCCAATGTGGCAATGAAGAGTGAGCTTTTCAAAATAACGTACTTTTTACACATTTAGCCTGAACGTCCCGTACACTACTGCATGCTCCTTTTTACAACGTGGCTGTGCTGTTTAACGGAGTGTTAGCTTTACTTACTTGGAAACATTTCGTCGGTGAGTGTTTTTAAATACGAGCATGCTTGTATGCGTTATCTATTCTTATTTGTATATTTGCAGTGCTTTTTATGTTTCGTTTACATTTCTGGACATACATCAAAACTGTAATACGCGTATGAAAATTACAAGCCTGCCATATTTCACGTTTTGTACCTACTGAGTGGAATCGCAAACATAATTTTGATGATCTCCTTGTGCTACTAGTAGAGCATGCAACACGTACACTGTGCGAATGAACCCAACGTTAAGGGGCAAGTGTAGCACTGACTTTACAAATATGGCTTTTTACACACTTAACCTCGACGTCATGTACACTGCTGCACGTTAATTTTTACAACATAGCAGTGCTGTCTAACGGAGTCCTAGCTAACTTTGTTAACATTACGTAAGTGAGAGGTTAAGGAGTGCTTTAGATAGTGCAGAGCCTTATGAACATGCTTGTATGTATTATTTGTGCTTATATTATTTAGTATTCGTTTATGGATGCATTTCTGCGGGCCTATGATGATTGCGTTTGTCACGCGACAAATAAGTGACAGCTGCCTTCACCTTCTGACACGTATGTGAGTGCGATAGTGACAGGCGTGTTATTGTGCAGACTGAGGACTGTAAAAGCAGTCTGAACCCCTTTCGATAGCATTACCTTGGTATGGGGGCCTTTCAATAATAATTTTCAATACCGCTTACCAACTTTTTTTCTAATGTGTCATAAAAAGGTTTATCTTAATTTTTCGCCTTTAAAAATACAAATTTGTCAAAAGTTTTTCATTGACGTATTCAAAGAAATGTTATTTAGTTAATGTTAATACAAAATTCCGAATCAAATGTTTACTGTATCAGAATTAACAGATATGGTGTTGTGGTACGGGGAAACGCAAGGAAATGGAGCCCGAGCTCTCAGACTTTACAGATAACGGTTTCCCAATCGTAGGCATCCATATAACTCTCGTGTAATAGTAAATGCAGTTCAACAAATAATTGAGGATCGACCGATTATACGCGGGTGGAAGTGCAGTGGGCAATAACCCTTTGCCATTACAAGTCCAAGACAGAGTTTTAGATTAATTTACTGACTATCCCCACTCAAGTACAAGGGTCGCAGCTAGAATTTTTGGAGTTCACCACTCGGCAATTCATAAAGTGTTAAAAAAGAATAAACGGCACTCCTTCAAACCAGAGAAAGTCCACGTGTTACTTCCGAGAAATTTGCCAATACGACAGAGTCCGATACGATGGAAGTTATGAGAGGAAAGATCATTGCTAGTTTTCTCAGGATTCGTTTGTCTACTTTACGATCGGTTCACAGATCAATTGAAACTTGCATGCAACGAGACGGAAGGCATGTTTAAATTTCAAGACGGAACCGAGAGTGATAGAAGCTAAATTAATAATAAGTTTGATTTCAATGATCGATTTTTGTTTTGATGGATGTTTGGAGTACCAAACAATAAATTAAGTCTCTCACTAAAAACTTTGCTTTTACTGTTGTTTTCATAACAATTGCCTTCATAACGATAACTTGATTACAATCATAACTTTAGTGATACTTGCGAGTAAATTAGTTTACAATCTAATGTAGACGTGACATAATTCATTTGACATTTGACGTCTCTAAGGTAAACATTTATCAGTATGCTGACAATTTAGCATTAAATTGCGTAAATTGAAAATAACATTTAACTTGTATGAAAAAACAAAATTAATACTAAAGATGTTTTTAAAAGTTGCAGAACAAAAGATGATCAGTTTGGGGAGCACAATTAATCCTTGCATTTAAAGCCCCATGGTCAGAGACACCTTGTATAGAAGAAATCGATCGGAAGAAAAAACCGCAATTAAAATAAAATTAACAAATTAGGAGACGTTAGAGAAAGTGAGTTTCTGTGTAAGGAGATGTACCACTGGAGGCGGCCGCATAAACTTCGAAGTCTTGGCAGAAGGTAAGGCGTGCCTCATTATACATGTTCATTTCGCCAGGACGCATAGGGACCTTCGTCCCTACGGTCCATAATAATCCCGAGTTTCGGGTGGTCCTTCGTTCCCGCGCCATTAGACTACCCTGTTGGTAGCAAAAATTACATCCCGGATATTGATAACAATTTTTCAATTGTAAAAAATATGACTTCATGAAGCTCGGTCAACGGTCAATCGTGACTATCCTGGTCTATTCGGCGTTTAGTCAATTCCATAGACAGTACATTCAAAGGTGGTCATGAATTAAGTCAAGTTAGTGGTAGGTATGTCCTTGACTAAAAAGTGTTTCGTTGTCAATGGCGTTAAAATATATAACACCCTCCGAATGGAGATAATAAACTCTCCATCTGATACAATATTCGTCAAAAGGCTCTAAAAACTACTGGTTGACCTAGCATGCTACAGCCTAGATGAATTTATAAATAGAAATGACCAAAATTAGTTATAAAATTATAGTTATTATAATTTATTGTAATGGAATGAATAATGTAATATTTTCTGTACTTAATTACCTGACAAAAACTGACCTGTAAAATGCATCTGTTTTATCAATAAAATACCTGTATTTGTATCAGTATCTGTATCTGTGACATTTCATGCAACCTTTTGAGATATCACTACTTTTGGTGCAACACGAGAACTTGTCTTAATTATTACATTTATGTTTTGTTGGGATATCATTACTTTTTGATAGGTAGTCGATAATACTTAAGATATTTTTGCAAAAAATATTTCTCTACGAACTTTTCAATTGATATTAATGTCTGGGAGCAATTAATAACAGCGCCATCCCTCGGCCAGAATATCTTTCTAGTCTCATCACGTCAAAACGGCTGGTTTTTTTTGTGTCCAAGATTGGCTAAACATCCGAAAATAGTGATAGCATACTTTTTAACCGACTACGCTGAAGTAAAAAGAGGGTTACGACTTTTGCCTTCTCTGCGAACTTAGTAGTAAAGCAAAAGTTAAGGGAAATTCTGGAAATTAATACAGTGGCACTGCAATCCTGTATCCTGATACAGCTGGGAATGGTGCCAGTACGTTCGGCACAACGCCAGGATTTACTTCAGTTTTAAGGCAATTTAGTTTATTATATGTATTATGTTGTTTCATATAAAGTAGAACGTGAAATAAGCTTAGCAAATAATAAAAATAATTATTCGTATAATATTATTCTCTTATTAAAATACATTTTATTTTTTGTATGTTTAATTGCGGCTAGGCTAAAGTGGGGCTCGGCTGGTCATGTTTGCCGCATGCCGAGTAAGCTGTGGGCCAAGATCGCTACAGAGTGGAGACCCGATAGCTCTCTAAACGGTGACGCGGCAGACCTCATCGGCGATCGATGGCGGGACGAACTAAACTCCTTTCTTTAGAAATGGCCAGAAACCGCCCAAAACAGAGAACATTGTAAGAAAAAGGTCTTTGCCCAGCAGTGGGACATACCAGGCTCAGAATAATAATAATAATAATGTTTGCTTGAGTCGTTGTGCTAACTGCTCGTCTGTGGCTAAACGGATTTCAACAATTTTTGGTAAACGGGTAGCTGCGGATCCACAGACATCCATAGCATACTTTTTACTCGAATATGCTGGAGAAAAAAAGAGAGATGACCATCTGTGGATGCCCAGCTACCTATGTACTAAGAATAGTTGAATTCCGTTTAGCCGTTTTAGAGCGATGTAGGCACATTTTTTGTTTTTATATGTTTGTATGTGAACAAATAAAAAATAAATATTTATCGATTCAGTGACCTTCAAATAGGCCGTATCACGTATTTTTAAAAATATCTTTAAAGTACAGATATTTTATTTTTACTTTGAATCCATTTTAAGGTTTTCTTAACTAACTAACTGCGCTGGCTCAGCGACGCAAAATGAGTGTTGGCCACCAACACAAGATCAGGCCACTTTACCCGATCCTGCGCAATCTCTCGCCAGTAAATGGCTTCAACTCCAAGCTCATGCAGATCCGCCTCAGCCAGATCTATCCAACGGTACTTAGGTCAACTGACTGGCGGTCCTAATTAACTAACTTAACCTAATTATAATACTATAGATGTTGAAATAACGACACTACTTACATAAAAATTAACAATTTCTAGTTTCTGAGTTTACTTCTGAGAAACTTAATGTTCCTAATTGGGATCATGACTGATGGATGACTGTACTTAATGAAATTTCTATGATAGAAACCCTAAACAATAAATTTGAGCCCGATACCATTCAATAACTCTTGAAATTTATGGTATGAAACTGCTTCGATGAATGCAAGTTTAAACATAGTCGTAGCTGCAGAACAAAGTTCTGAATGTCCCTGTACATGGTAGGAACGTGTGACGTCACACCACGTATGGAGCGTTTTTTGGGAAGGGCCAGATATGTGATTTTACATTGTTATATCTTGGTGAGTTTTTATCAGATTGAAGTAGTTTTTTCACCAATATTTCTATTATTGGGGTCATTCTATAACATACTGTAAAAGTGGCTCGTGTATAAACACCTTTTTCATAGACTGGCCGTAAATTAAATAATAGATGGTCCTTATTTGAATGACCGATTTTAATACGGAATATCTTCCGTCTCTGTTTGGTAGTGTCAGAATGTATATGGTTTGATTACTGTTTTGGATGTGAACGAATAAAGACATATTCAAGTCTAAAGTTGTTTATTAATCGATATCTGAGCTCTACATCCCACAAGATGGTGGAGGTGCGGGGTAAGACGGCCACGTATCCCACCCAGTGTTGCTAAACTCACACAAATCGTGAGAGTTACAGGAGAATAAGCGTATAAAAAGCCGTCAATAGCTAAATATGAAACCACAGAAAAAAGTTGGCCAAAATTGTCAACATCCCAATTCCGTTGGCAAAACCCAGTAATGTTGGTTATAAATAAAAATAACAAAGAGGCTTTCGCCAAACTGTTGAAAATACCGCTTTCAATTTACGCTGGCTGCTCTGTTATATGTATTTAGAAAAGTTTCGTGCCCTAATGAAAGAGTTTCGCGGGCGGATAACGGCGGGCGAACTAAGTGCTCTAATGGACATATAAATAAATATTCCGGGCATTTGGCTACGTGAAATATCCTTGACTTCGTACGCGGAAGAGAAAAAATTCATAATCCCCTTTTTTTCTTTAGCGTAGTTGGGTATAAAGTATTCTATAACCATCTGTGGGCTACTGTGGTGCTACTGTGTACTAATAATAGTTGATATCCTTTAAGCCGTCTTGGCATGCTGAAGCTATGAAGCCACAATGACACACAGAAACATACATAAAATGCAAAAAAAAAATGTTTTGATTCACTTACCTTCAAGTTACATTTTTTTTGAAAGTATCTTTAATGTTCAGACATTTTATTTTTACAACTGTATAATATGCTGTATAGATAAGAAGTCCTGACTGATTGACAACCGGTTTAGATCAGCGGGAGTAACGTTGCATGCGAAGCCGAAGGTCCTGGGTTCAAATCTTGGTAAAGGCAAATATTTGTGTGATGATCATAAATATTTGTTCCCGAGTCTTGGGTGTTTCTCTGCATATAAGTAAATACATCGTCACCTAGCACTCATAACACAAGCATTGTGGAGCTTACCATAAGATCTAGAAACTTTTTTTTTACAGTATTTATACTTTTATAACATAGGCAACGAATAAGACGGGATTTTTCGGAATTCATCCCCTAGGGGTTACGGTGAGGTTAAAATTGTTGTAGTATATAGAGCATTTTTAATGAAGATTTATGACTTGATAAAATGAGTCTTCATTAAAAGTTAAAAAAAAACACTGTGTTTTAATTATTCAGCCTCTAAGAGGGCTAAATTGTGTATGATATTTTAGTATAGGGATTATATATTTTTAACTGGACTGGACTTAAAATTTCGCTCATAAATTTTTTTTAAAGAATTTTATTGAAAGTTAAGAAAAGGTATTTCACCGTTTTTCGAAATTAATCCATTAAGGGGTTAAAATTGAGGTTGAAACTGTTGAAAGTTAGTATGGGGAACTTAGTTTTTTTTATAGTAGCACATCTGAAACTTCGTCAATGCAATCTTCCTTAAGTTTAGAAAAACTATTCACCATTTTTTTTTAATCTAATCCTCTAAATGGGTTAAATACGGGTTGAAAGTTACTATTGGGAAAGTGTAAATTATAAAATAAGATATCGTAGACCCTACATGGTTTCAAAAGTATAGTCTGTCCGTTTCATAGAGAGGAATTCAAATTAATAATATGATCACAATATTGAAGACATATACTGATGTATGATACGGCCAAGCCATACTTCTAAAAATAAAAAAAAATGTCTTAAAAATATTAGGATTCGTTATAATTTTAAGTTCCATAGGCAGCCTATTAAAATATTTGACGGCTTGAAAACCAGCACAGCTGACTGGTCTCAATAAAAACAAAGGATATAGTTAGCTGTGAAACTGAGCAGTTAAAAAGCTTACTAGGAAGCCTTTAGAATAAATGTCATATGTTCATTTGCGTATCCTTTCCACCTCGCAGTTTAATAGGATTGACGATCAATTTATATCCCAATTTAATCGGTCAATCCTCGTGTCCTAATTGTTCTCAAATTAGGCCCGCTAACCGCTTTAGCGTCATCACAGTAGATAACCATGCACAGTAATCTACAGTACTTCGTTTAGTTATAAATTAATACAGGCAAGGTAAAAGCGAAGGCAAGTTAACTCGCGATCACCCTTTCTAGCCAGGCGGGATAGTGTGCCGATTCAATTCGCTTTGCTTTTACTCAACTCTCCCTTAACTGACATGTGCTAGAAGTACTGCACCACTATTTACGTCATCATATCAGCCCAAGGACGTCCATTGCTGGACAAAGGCCGTTTTTACGTACAATAATAAACATTCACTCTCATGTAACTGACATTTCGAAAGTGCTTGTAACTAGGCCTACTTGAATAAAGAATATTTTGATTTGATTGATTTGATTTGATTTGTAACGAGGGCTCCATGGAGCGACTGGTAGTGCAAGCGCAAGTTGAGGGCAAAAGATCTTGAGGGCACTCTCCTACACGGTGGACCGCCCTCATCAATTATGTGATACTCTCTAGTATCAACAACAATTATTACTTGATAATATTTTCTTCTGTTTCCGCGATTATCCATCTTTGGAATAAAACAATTTTAACGGATTATATCGCGTATATTATCTCACTGAATTCCCGACGTTTCGGAAGCTTTTCAGCTTTCCGTGTTCAAGGGTTGACTGAGAAAAGATATATTTTTCTGTGTCAAAGTTACAATTTGTGCAAACTACCCAATTTGAGAAAACAAATATACATTTACACCTTCGCGCCGTTGCGATTGTACTGGGATGATGGCTGTCAAAAAGTGGTTGCTAGAGAAATTCAACTGCAGAAGATGCTTCGTCGGCGGAGGAGAAAATTAATCTAACTCTTTTTAGGGTTCCGTACCAAAAAGGTACAAAAGGAACCCTTATGGTGCGACTCTGTTTGTCTGTGTGTCTGTCTGTGTGTCTATTAAATCGCCATATCTCAAAAACTACTAACGCTATCTATTTGAAATTTGGATCATTTATAAACATGGTCAGCTTACATGTTTTGCACAAAAAATATTTAAGAATATATTTTTATTTTCTAAAAAAAACGATTAATATGAGGGGGGTAAAAATTAAAAGTCTAGCTCCTGGGTCAAATAGGGTATTGTATGAAATTACTTGACCTGCACATCTAAGAACAATTTTTTTCATTTTTTTATCGTGTTTACTTTTTGTTCTATTAGGGAAAATGTGACAAAAAAACACTAGTTCCCCTCTTTATCTCCGCGGTTTACCAAGCGATTTTTTTTATTTTCACAATTTGTATAAATAAACATAAATATTACACGAAAATTATAGCCATGTCTCTAACTACCTAATTTTTTTTCATTTGCAAAAAACCTATTTGAACATACCGGTTGCGTTAAGTTTGCACCTCATTTGTATGCAATGCTATAGATATCAGGTGCAAACTTAACTCAACCGGCATTTTTTTTTCTTTCTTCTTGGTTTTTTTTTCTTCAGCGTAGTTGTATAAAAAGTGCTTGATCAACTACTATACCAAAAATTGTTTATTCAGCCCACAAAAAACATACAAAACAAAGACTCGGTGACCTTAACATAATTCGTATCAGTTTTTGCAAATATTTCCAATGCACAGACATTTCATTTTTATAGTAGATTACGAGAAGATGTCTTGTTATTAAATAATACTTCTACTGCGGACGGCATTATCCCTTTTAAATGGACTTTTGTTTGCGTACCTTGCTTTCACGTTAACGAATTGTGAAGGTTTTAAGCGGATTATTCCGGTAAAATAAATCACTCACTGAGTTGTGCTCACTAGAGCGACAGTTCACATAATTTTGGCACCAAGTTTCATTGGCGCCTAACTTTATGCGCTGTCGAGTTTTTGTCATTATTGTTGCTACTTTGCTAACAGTAAATACCAGTGTATTTATAAATGTTTCTGTATTTTGGTAATGGAATTTTAACGTATTAAACTTTCTCTTCTAACTCTCCCTTTATCCTCGTTCTTTAATTGCTGAGAATCGCCACCGAATTATCCTTAGGTAAGTACCTAAGGATAAGTTTGCCTCTAATGAGTGCATGCGGTCCGATGCCGTGTGAAACGCGCGGTGCATACTTTACGTTTTAGGTAGGTAACTCTAAGGAAACCAAAACATACTTATACACTCTGGTATATTTTCCTTTATTCTGGTATTATTTCAATACCAAATTCTAACAATCAGGCATATTTAAATATGATTTTTAACGATTAAATTTGTTAGATCGAACAGTTCTTAATTTTTCACTGATTTTTTTTTAGTGGGTTATTTACAGGGATTAAAAACACTGTTCTTGCGTTGTCGGTACTTTAATGACGATGCAAAAATGTGTATCAAGTCAACTTACACCGAAACAACTTACAACTTACCGAAAGATGATTTCTTTCTTTCTTTTCTGATCAAGGTCTCAGGAAGCGTTGGATCAGTTTACACTCTAAAAATACTACACCTACAACTTACAACTATCGACCAGTTGTTGTGGAGACTTTGGAAGACCTTTGTCCAGCAGTTTCGTCAGAACACTCACTCACTCCTCTGGCGCAGCGGCTCAAAGTGTGTCTTGACCTCCAATACGAGTGCACGCCACTAATCTTGATCTTGTGTGATTCCTTTCCACGAACCAGCTTGAAGCCCGCGTAGATCAGCTTCCACAGCATCAGCCCAATGGTATCTGGGGTGACCGACCAGGTGTCGCTCGGTTTACCTTCGTAGATTCATTTGACGGCACGGTCGTCACCCAAGGCAACGCAGTCGATGTGCTTGCGTCACTCCGACGATATTCGGTTCCGCGACAACATCTTCAATTCAGGCATTTTTTCGAATTCTCCAACTGCCATCAGATCTCTGAATTGTGCCGAGGATTTTACAGATGCTTTTACTTTCAGCCACTTAGTCAGATATGATGATATTGAATAAATAGTTCGGTATTTTAATAATACTGGTATAATATAAGCGTGTGTCATACGCTGTACGTATATCGTCTTTGTCCTCAAAGGATCTCCCCGATGAGCGGGCTCGGGACGCGTCACACTGTCTTTGCATAATTCGGCGCAGAGCTGTGAAATCGGTAATGAACGTTGCAGGAGCGTCAGTTGGCGGCAGTAATAGGCATTTGCATTTAGGGCCGGTTCTTTGAAGCCATCTAAGATAACCGCATGTTACGTGTACGTTAGATCCCGCAGTATGTAAGAATAAATAATAGAACAAGTATAAACCCTCTATACTGATTTTAACAAAGGCTGCCTTTTTTATGTGCTTACGTATCTATAGCTAATAATCATACCGCACATGGATGTATTGAATCGAAATATTGCTGTGACTGGTAGTTATTATTCCGCACCTTTCAAAACTTGAGCTGTCAACGAATCAAAAACAAATTAACGAATAGGTAGGTTGTACTAAAGTACCAATATGATACCTACTTTTGTAATCAAAAGAATTATAAATAAAAATATTATTTATAAAAATAAAGCGACGTTATTTCATTTTCGTTGTAACATAACGAAGTTGCAGTTAGCCCAAGCGCGTGCGTTCCGTGATACCGCGTGGCAATTACTGATAGGCCTCATTGATGAGGCCTCCTGCGAATCCCGCCAATATGTACTTAAACTCGCGGCATAATTGCAGAGTGTACCACGCATTGGTAGTGTGAGAATGTAACGTTTATATATGAAATGGCTGCTAGCGTCTTTTTTAGCTTTTATTGGACCAATATCCACTAGTTATGTGGTCGATGCGTCTCGCCTTTATCTAATGTTCATGAGACGAGCCTTCGAACGAAAATGCCATAAGGGAATACCAGTTGAGTACGAAATTTCGTACCAAACTATTTTTTTTTGTTTGTTCCCTTTGATCTCTTTTGGCCTGTAGGGGCATTTTAGAGTTTCTGAAGTAGGTGCCTGCAGCGGTCGTACTAAACTAATAATTATCAAAATACCACAAAGCGGGGCTTAATCGCAAAGTGGAAGAATTACCAACGAAAAGTAATGATTGATTGATTGAATATTTCTGTACCTAATAATATAAGAACCGCAGACGCAAATAGTGCTATCGTTGAATCATTAAGTCAATACTCATATTTTAAATTGTGTTAAATATAAGACTGTTCTCCAAACTTCTTCTTCTTCTTCGTCGTTCCCTCACTGATGAGGATCGCGACCACATATTTCCTTCCATTCAGTGCGGTTATATGCTGCGTGGACCGCCCGGTGCATGCTGCCGCCGACTGCCTTCCTCAGTGCATCAGACCATCTAGTAGGTGCCCTTCCTTGCGCACGTCTGCCATCAACGTGCCCTACAATGTTCTGCTTCGCCAGACAGTGCTTTGAATACCGCATAATATGTCCGAAGAAGTTTAGGGCTCGTTGACGGCATATCGTAGAGAGTCACGCCGTGATGTTGAACTCTTTTAAAATCGACTCGTTAGTTCGCATCGCAGTCCAAGGAATACGTAGCAACCTTCGCCAACACCACATCTCGAAAGCATCGATCTTACTGCTATCGTGGCGTCTCAAACTCCAAGTTTCGGCACCGTAGCTAAAATTGAGAACACCAGGGCTCGAACCAAGCGCACCTTAGTTGTGCGTCGAATACCACGGTTTTTCCAAACCTTATCGAGGTTAGCCATTGCACTTTTTGCCATACCGGCCCTTCGGCGTATTTCGTCAGTACAGCCGCCGTCGCAAGTTATCAAAGGCCCAAGATACACAAACTCGTTGACCTTTTCGTACCCGTCGAGTGCGCGTGTGACTGGAAGTACTTGTGCTCTATCCACCACAATTATTTTAGTCTTAGAATGGTTGATCTTAAGACCGAGCTTGGCACTCTTTACTTCAATTTTCTTCAGAAGAGTTGCCATTTCTACTTCATCCGAACGCAAGTATTGTCGTGTCGTCTGCGTATCAGAGGTTGCTGACCCTGCGGCTGCCAACCGTAACCCTACCGTTCCAGCCATCTAGTGCCTACCTCATGATGTATTCGCCATACAGGTTGAGTAACTTGGGAAACCGAATACAGCCTTGGCGTACGCCTCGTTCCGCTTGGAAAGCTCCATACTAGTATTGTTTAAAAAGGCCATTTAAAACTAGCAACTCACTAAATCTCCAAAAATGTTAAATGCAGAGCGCAAAACAAAGAACTCTCTTATCTTTCACTTTAGTCCATTATAGTTTGTTATGAATCGGAATTAGCAGCAGCTTAAACAACGCCGCACAAACACTCGGCCGGCGGCAGATAATAAAAATGTAAATTGGTATAGCAGCCCGCCGAATAGCACGCTTCGGGATATGCTTATAATGCTCCCGAATATCTACATACATATACTACCAGTACTAAACAACTATCTCATTTGTTTTCATATTTATTAGATGCTTAGATGTAACGACTAAGTGACCTACTTGACTTACCGTCCTATGTCCCCTGGATGTGGCAGAGGGCGTCCACAGGACGTCGCCATCGTTTTACTTCGCCCCAGGTCATTCCTATCGCCTTCGCTTCTGCAGTGATCGTCCGCCGCCGCCAGGATTGCTTGTATAATAAATAATAATAAATAAATCATTAATTTCAGCCCATTGTCCATAAAATTGTTAGTATCAGTAACTAGCTTAAGGCGGCCACGTTTCAAAAAAAGGGATCTTAAAAACTATTGTCCAAGTCAAATTGTGGTCTCCAACTGCACTTACAGACTTATGGGCTCGAAGCAGAACTGAGGGAATACTGTGAAATTCGATATTCGAAGTTCTCAGTTTAACATGAGAGCGAGAGGAATGGCAAGTTACAAACTTCGAATATCGAATTGCAGAGTAGCTCCTCTGTAAGTTTTATAGGGTCGAGGTTATACCTATGCAGTGTTGTTTTCCCTAATATTGCCCGTTATACGTTTACTTACCGATGGTTTCACTTAAACCCAATAATCATACTTGTTTTTTTTACTCTACCGTCATAACTTTTGAGGTGAATAAATGCAGGAGGTGACTGCGTTGGCCTTTAACGGAGTACAACGATTATGGTGATTTGAAATTGCTTATAGTTTAGAGCCGGTGGCTGTGTAAGTTAACAAAAATGCAGGTCGAGTCTGTAGAATAAATCTATTCATAATTTACCACTAAAACGTTTATCTGCACGCAATAAATAAAATTCAAATTCACTAGAATTATTCGTAAAGATTTTTGAAATTCGCAGAGAAGCAGAGAACTTGGAATAATATTTTCCTCCAGTGGGTTTTAAAAATGCAAAACCATTACAAAATAAACATATGGAAATAGAGCGGTCGATACGGCCACAGATTCGTATGAAGACACTCATGTGAATTTCTCCACAGGATCCAAATCAACTGCACAAACGCTCTTTTTTGGGCTTCCATAGCCAAAATGGCAAAAACCCTTATAGTTTCGTCATGTCCGTCCGTCCGTCCGTATGCCACAGGCATTTTACTCAAATCGTATTTTTTTCATCTGTCGTGTGCATTTTTTGAATGAACTGCGGCGGAACCCTACATTGAGCATGGTCCGACATGCTCTTGGCCGGTTTTTTATTAAATGTCCTGTGATAGTAAGATATGTTGGGATTATATTACAAGCTTTGCTAGTTTGGGAGTCGGTCGATTTGTGTAAGATTGACTCTGATATTTTTTTATATTAGAAGCTTACGACTAAATTTAATTAAAATAAACGTTTTAACAAGTAATAATTAACTTCGAGAAACCGCTTGTCTACCTTCACCTTAGCAACGCTAAATGAAATATGGATTAGCGATCCAAAGTACCGGATTGTTTTGGAGTATATATCTACCCCACAGGAAAACCACCTGGCTTCTCTTTGCCTCAAAAACAATGGTGCAGAATAAGAGCTGTATACATATTTTTGATACTTTGTGGTGCATGCATATTGGTGCCCTTAACTGTACTGCACCGTGGACCATCCAGAACTGGCAGCGGATGGTCCAGAGACTTTCCACACAAATGTATGGAGAACCTCGCCGGTCGTTAGTACGGAGCTGCAGTACAGTTAAGGGTACCAATATGCATGCACCACAAAGTATCAAAAATATGTATACAGCTGTTATTCTCATGGCAGTAAGGTTTTTGTGTATACATATTTTGGAACTTTGTGTGGATATTTATCTTTGCCCTTGACTGTATAAGACGTCATAAACATCATCTGCGACCCACTCTCCATCTATTATAAAGTTGTAAAAATGAAATGTCTGTACATTGAAGATATTTTCAAAAAAATGATTTATCGGACTATTTGAAGGTCACTAAAACGAAAAATATTTTTTTTGGATTTTTTGTATGTTTGTGTGTTTGTATGTGGGTAGCTGGGTATCTCCAGATGGTTATAGGATACTTTTTACCTGACTACGCTGAAGAAAAAAGACGGGTTATAACTTTTTCTCCTCCGCGGATGAAGTTGCGGGCACCTTCTAGTGTATAAATATATGTAAATGTGTATCTATTTAAAAAGTCATACGAGTACAAATTAGAAACGGAACATTCTTAAACTACCTTTTGCTCTTTTTACTAATACTAATGGTGCCAAACATTAAATAGGGAAGGTAGGGATCATTATAAAATATACAGATTCTATGAAAATTTTAAAAATAATCGTCCCCATAGACATAGTTATCCTGGTTGATCTTAACACGTTCACAGTCCCCATACAAAATGTTTCAATAGCCTTGTGCGTCCAAGCAAATTACTTCAATCACACGTCCATGCTCCACATATGGGTCACTAAGAAAAAAATATTACCCTCACACCGCCAACTCTTTACACTGCAGGTTACGCTGTATTTTGCACACTAAATGCAAATATGCGTTAGTGAAATGCTTCTCACAGATCTTTGTCAAATTATGCAAAGACCGACGTGATCCAAGTAACAAGCTATCAAAGTAGCTGTGGTAACATAGAGCGTACCACGACGTGCATGCCTAATAATGCAAATGTTCTTGTTTACCGCAGTGCGATTCAGTCTTCAATTATAATATACACAATGACATTCCTGAGGTTATTAGGAGTAAAAACTGTTGTATGAAGCCAAGTAAAAAACTGAAAAAAACAAAAACCTATTTTTACGATCCCGTTTAGTAAAATAGTAACGAAAATTATTCCAAGAAAGGTTAACTTTAGTGAGCTGTCACTTTTATGTCTGTCAATAGCGACGTGAAACTTGGCAACACACGTGGCAGCGTCGCGATCAGAAGACCTTAATGCACTTTATTGATCACAATAAGGGAGTTCAGGTATAACGTTACGCAATTTTTGGAGATTTTAGCCCCCCCTCCCCCGCATTTAGTGCGACGTAACGTTTTTGTGTCCCCCCTCCCAAGTAAATCGTTACGTTACCACCAAGTGACCATTTTTACGTAATGTTTTCAAGTGATCATACCATTTGAAATTTTGAAAAAAATAGCGTTTAAAAAATGCGTATCATCTCTATAGGCGACCGTTCTGAAGGGTTAAAACAAAACAATAAGGTTTTACACGACTACTCCCCTCCCGCCCTCCTCCAAATTCGTTACCTTATACTTGAACGCTCCCTAACCTAAATAGTGTACATGAAAATGTAAAATATCTTCAAAACTAAGCTGGATTTAACTGGGATTCATATAACATTTTGTGCTCCTGTTGATCTGAGGAATGCTTCTCGCACCTTGTATACTACGTAATTTTCTTCAAGCGGTGCATTTGTGAATATACAGAGTGACATAGCAGACATGTAATATTGTTTCAAGAGATGGATTATTGTTTGGTTATTTGTCGTTAACTGTTAATATTGCTATTCGTTATTTAAGTAGTTAGCTTATGACCAATTTCAACATGCTCTGTTTGTTATCAACTGCTAAATATGCCTATAAACGTCGAAACTTTAACAGGCTTCAATTTTGCTAAGACGACTCATAGATATATGGGTAGTAACATACCCTTGGCTTAGCTCGTATTACCGAGAAATAAGAATCGCTGTGATGTGTGTCATCTTAATCAGTCCGTCGGTTTACATATTATTGAGTAAGAAACATCGGAATATGCAAATATCTTCACAAACTTTCGACTTTATAATATTCCTCCCTCCTTGCGTCGTATTCTTCAGTAATGAGGGATGTGAACTTGTGACCCTTCTGCATTACTTTCTCTCGAGTAATGTTTCTCCATCTGTTTCTGTCTCTCCCGGTGTGGAGATAATTGAGTATCAAAATCCACGATACGCTTATGGATAACACTAATGAATCGGTTGTGCAAATGTCTCCATGGTTTTAATACTATATTGTAAACTTCATACAAAGAGTAAACAATTGTCCACAGCTTATCCTAGTCAAGTGGCTGTTATAGTTAAATGTATTAATTGGAAAGCTTATCTCATCAATCACGGTGCTAATGTCCATTTGATTGGCGGTGCAGAAACAACGTGTCCCATTTACCATTATGCAAAGACGTATGTCAGCGGTGCAACGAGGATTCAATAGCCGTTGCCATGACGACAGCGGGAATTGATTGCAAATCTGAATATCAGAATAAATGGAGGCTAATTAACAGGTTCACAGTCCGATGAGGCACAGTGCTTAATAAGTGGATTCACTGGTACGTTCCATAAGGCTGATGTGCCTTATGGGTGATTTTACTGGTACACCCGATGAGGCATATGTGCCTCATAGGTGATTTCACTGGTGCGTCCGATGAGGCAATGCCTCATGGGTGATTTCACTGGTACGTCCATGCGGCACTGTACTTCATAAGATACTTTAAGGGAAGGGAATGAGCTTTGAACGTGAGTGTTTAATAACATTATTACTGTGGAGACGTGTCGAAAGAAGCCTGCACATTACTTCGGTGTGTCATTCTTTCGGCTTTACTGTAAACCTGTTAAATGTAAAAGGCATTTTCTTCAGTTTAATGGCCGCAACTACGGGAGATTCTCTTGTGGACTTGTGGATGGGTACTCTATACCATTTCGTTCATTTACTTATTAAGAACCCTCTATGAAAATAATTCTACCTCTGTCAAAGTGGTTAATACAGTTTCAAAGGCAGTCCAATCTTCAGCTGGGGTACGCCAAGGGTGTATACTATTCCCTAGTTATTTAATATCTTCACTGAGCACATAATGAGGATACGGACGGATAGTGTACCAATGGGCGGAAAAAATATCCCCAATCTTCATTACGCCGACGACACCACATAACAACAAGCGAACAACTAGTCGCAGCATTATTGCATTGTGTTGAAACAATCAGTCTCGAAATTGGAAACCTTTACTGTTACGTACCCATATAGTATTCCATTCTCTAGATAATAATGTAATGACATACTGTCAGTTACTCGCTTTTTAGAGTAGACAGACAGTCATTTATTTTCTGAAATCAGAATCCGAATCAGTTGAAATTATGCAAAGGCGTCCCGCATAACGAGGCAAAGCTTGTGATGGCTGCAGCGGATATTGCAATCCAGGCGTGCGTCGCCGGTCGCGCCGCGGCGGAAATTGGCCGTGTGCGTGCGGAAACCGATGATAAAAACCTGACAAACGACGGCACGGCATGGGTAAAATCAGCATGGAAAATTGAAGAATACTATTTTTCTCTATAATTGATCGCCAGCCAAAATTGATCGATGAAGTCTGTATCGAAGTTCGTATAGTATCACGGATTTATAAGAAACAGGGTAATACCAAGTAGGCGTGGCACGCGTTTCAGCTATGAGTACAGGCTACCTTAACATGCGAACAACGTCTGGGTACCTGTGACAGTTGCCAGTGTGATGCCGTTGTATATTGAGCTCCTTGTTTTTTGCATATTAATGAGAGAAAAAGTGAATTATGCTGAATAGTGCTGTCCTGGGGTGTTAAAACGCAGGCAGAACGATTGTGTCGGTGCATGGAGACGCGTAGCCACTGATGTGTTAGTTAGTGTATTGCAACACGTAGCGCTGGTGTGTGACCAGCCAATGAGTGTGCTTCGTTCGATGTTTAAGTATTATATTCGTGAGCGTTTCTTTGCATGTGCACTACTTCAATGTATGTGTTAAAAACCAGCCAAGTGCGAGTCGGACTCGCACACCGAGATTTTTGTACAAAGTATACGCTACAAACGGCTGTATCTATGAAAATCCAGTGTTAGCAGAGCCTTACTCCTACGCAAAATGTACGCGGTGTTCGGTCATTTTTTGTTAGTTATATACTGGTCAGTATATAGGCAGACAAATACACAATTATTCCGTTTTGAGTATTTGTTGTAATAGCAGCAACAGAAATACATCATCTGTGAAAAATTCAACTGTCTAACTATCACGGTTCATGAGATACAGTCTGGTGACAGACGTACGGACAGCGGAGTCTTAATAATAGGGTCCCGTTTTACCCTTTGGGTACAGAATCCTAAAAAAACTGCTACATCGGTTCTGGAACAAAAATAACAAAATGTGCGTGGTAACATATCCTTGCTTCTCATAAATTCGGGTATAGTATCGTTTTGCTCATTCAAATATTGCTTGAGAAGTGAGTGAGACGTACGCAGATACGGATTTCTAACTCCGTAGACCCATTTTAAATCGCGTTTTAATTTTCAGCGTTCAGCGTTTTAAATAGAAGGCGAAGAGTAATACAAAGCTGATTATTGGATACTGAAAAGTGTATGCCCAGTTATTCGTAAATTAAGAGAGAGAGAGAGAGAGAGAATATTAATTCGTTTAAACATATAGGTGGGTATAACCGGGTGTTAAGAAGAGCCCATTGCGGTACGGCCCCGCAAATGCGCACGAAGTCCAGTCGGTCTGGCGCAACTCTCCTGGACTTCGAATAGTTATAATGACTAGCCCAAGCATATTGCAAATATAAAATAAATTAAATGATTTTTATTAGGGTTAGGGTTACTAAAAACGTAAGAAGGGAACCCTTATGGTGTGACTCTGTCTGGCTGTCAGTCTGTTCGACTGTTAACGCGCCGTATCTCAGGAACTACTTATGTTATATTTGAAATTTAGAATAGGTACAATTTGAGAAGGGCCAAAAACTTAAAGTCTAGCTACTAGGTCAAGTGAGGTATCAATATAGAACTAGATTTGTACATTCTAAAACATTTTATTTTTACTGTGAATATTTTTTTATTTACAAAATAAAAAAAAGGATTCCCCTATAACTTCGAAGTTTACCAAGTGAAATGTTTTAAATTTTGACAATTTGTATAAATAAACATAAGTATTACACGATACTTGTGTAACTATGTCTCTAACTAGCTTATTTTTTTTTAATTTTCAAAAAACCGATTCGAACAAACCGGTTGCGTTAAGTTTGCTCCCAATTTGTATCCAACACTATAGATATCAGGTGCAAACCTAACTTAACCGAAACCGGATAATAATGCTAGGGTAAGTGACAGTATGTACGGTACCCTCGGTGAGCGACTCAGTCTCCCACTCGGCCGGTATTTTACTCTAGCTGCTCGCCCGGTTTCTCACGGGTGTACTAAGGAAGATAATGAAACCTAAACTTCCTTTTGCGGTATATGCACCATCTAATGATTTTTTTTTAATATCTCCCTTATATCTTTTGTCTCACTCACACACTCACTTTTTATATGGAGATTTTCAAACCTGAAATTTTCATTTTTCTCATAATTTTTAGTATATAGAAACCTTCTCCTGATAATAACAAACACAACAAAAAAAGAATTAGTCAAATAGGTACAGCTGTTCTGAAGTGATGCGTGAACGTAATTTTTTCATGAAAATTTTATTCATACAGATTTAAATAATGCTTAATTAATTCAATACTTATGTAAAAATAGGATAAAACGAGTTTATTTCTACAGGCTTCGTTAAACTCACAATGAGATTCTGATTAACTGTATTAATTTCGTGATCAAGTAGTGGGTGTAACTAATAGTGGTAAATTGGCGTTTATTCTTAGCTACGTTATGATTTTAGATGAAAGTATTAATCTACTATTTGTTTACGCTAAACAATTTATGCATGGCACAGATATGCATGCATATATATGCACTAAAAATAACTTCAGTTTTATTAAATTCCGATAGAAATTACAATATTGCATCATTGCCGGAGGTCAAGTGTGGATAGGGCGATAACAGCCTTATTAAGTGCATCTGCTCGCCCCAGGCAATTTATTTTATCGCCACTAAATGAGGAAATGAAATGTGTCGACCGTGGTCAACGTGGATTTTAGCTTTTAGTGCAATATTGTAAGCTTACGCTGTCATTTTATGAGTATGTCGATTCACTGTTTTCATTTTATAGTATTTTATAGTGAATACGAGGATAGTTAACAAGTAATTTGGGAACCGATATAAACCTAGCACCTCTAGAAAAAAGCATTTTGCATTTTTAGGGTTCCGTACCTAAAGGGTAAAACGGGACCATATTACTAAGACTTCGCTGTCCGTCTGTCTGTCTGTTTGTCTGTCTGTCACCAGGCTGTATCTCATGAACCGTGATACCTAGATACTTGAAAGCAGTACAATTATATTATTATATTGGTTACTTATATAGAAAGACAGACATAAACTGTCTTTCTATATAAGTAACTAATATAAAATGATCGAACACCCTGTACGTTTTGTCTAGGAGTAGAGATCTGCTAACACTGGATTTTCATAGATACCCTCGGTGCGCGAGTCCGACTCGCACTTGTTTAGAACCGATTTTCTTGAATCAGAGCTACGTGTATGAAGCCACCTTTTAAACACAAATTACTAAATCAAAATTGTTCCATCTATTTAAGAACTACGATACCACAGACTGACACACATATACCTATGTACATGAACACCCAGATATATACATATCGTCGGCTAAAGTCACAAACCTCCTAACTCCACTTTTTTTTTTAAATAATGTCTTGGTACATTTAGATACTTAAAGTCTGGACGCATATAATGGCAATACTCTTAAATGCTTGGAAAAAACCGTTTAAATTTAAAAACCGAAATGGAAAACCTCGCAATATCCGACCGCCATATTGTTAAAATTAAGTTTTTTGTGGCTCCTGTCAAATTTGATCCGATTGAGTGGCGAGGTTAGCGACTTTAGCCGACAATATACACGTTTTACTTATAATTATAATACCCCTCGTTTTTCGTCGCCGGTTAAAATCCGCAATAATAGTAACATTAAGTTTCTCAGAGAAGTGCATTGATATATTTTTCTCGATTATTTATATATAGCTACGTCTTAGAATCTACAACAAGTTTATTTTTACATCGTACTTTTAGAGATATATTTTTTAAACAGTCGTCGTGAAATTTATACAGTTTTCTCGTATGAATTCATTTTTACTTTGGTCTACACAAATTAGTAAGTTTTTCTAAAACATGCCATTGACGGCTAACTTTTTAATTTTTCTTACTAATGTATGTAAACCAAAGTAAAATTGTATTCATACGTGGGAACTGTATAAATCTCACGTCGTCGGGTGTTTAAAAAATAATATCCAAAGAACAATTCGATATAAAAATAAGATATTTGTAGATTCCTCCTATAACATAATACTATCGGAAAAATATAAAATGCACACCTCTGACAAACTCATTGTTCCTATTTTATAAACTTCGCTGACGTGTTTGAAGCTATCAGACTGACTGATATATGTTGCATTAAGTTTTACCAAGGACCACTAAAATAAGAGGACTGACTATCTCCATACAAAAAGCCGTTCCCCGATATGTACAACGCCATGTATGTATAAGAATTATTCAACTTTGCAAGCGTGACACATCAGTATTTAAATTTTACGATTTATTTATTACTTCTTTGCTATTTGCGAACAAATTTTTACTCAAATTTCAACTTTGCAAGCGTGACACATTAGTATTTAAATGTTACGATTAATTTATTACTTCTTTGCTATTTGCGAACAAATTTTTACTCAAATTTCAACTTTGCAAGCGTGACACATTAGTATTTAAATGTTACGATTTATTTATTACTTCTTTGCTATTTGCGAACAAATTTTTACTCAAATTTCAACTTTGCAAGCGTGACACATTAGTATTTAAATGTTACGATTTATTTATTACTTCTTTGCTATTTGCGAACAAATTTTTACTCAAATTTCAACTTTGCAAGCGTGACACAATAGTATTTAAATGTTACGATTTATTTATTACTTCTTTGCTATTTGCGAACAAATTTTTACTCAAATTTCAACTTTGCAAGCGTGACACATTAGTATTTAAATGTTACGATTTATTTATTACTTCTTTGCTATTTGCGAACAAATTTTTACTCAAATTTCAACTTTGCAAGCGTGACACATTAGTATTTAAATGTTACGATTTATTTATTACTTCTTTGCTATTTGCGAACAAATTTTTACTGTACTATATTTCTTTATTCAATTATAACATCGTTAAATGTTTAGTTTTAAAGCGTCATCTAGTTTTTGCCAGAATATTTTCTTGCGATCGGAACACGATCAAAAGTATGTCAACTGACAGTCCTCTTGTTTTAATGGTCCTTGGTTTTACAAATGCGTCCGCCCTCATGACAGACGCATTTGGGTTGATACATTTTTCTTGATGTTATTTGTGCCTTTACTCAGAAGAAAATAGTGACAGAGAGAGTTACTTGAGCGAAGCTGAAGGTCCTGGGTTAAAATCCCGGTAAGGGCAAATATGTGTGTGATGAGCATACAAATCTGGTCCTGAGTCTTTGATGTTTACTATGTATATAAGTAAATATATCTATTAAATATGCATATCGTCGTCTAGTACTTATATCACAAGCTTTATCGAGCTTATCATGGGATTAGCTCGATTTGTGTAAAAATTGTCCCGTAATATTGATTTATTTAAGTCAAGTATATTGTCTGAAAAAAAATGTTGCCTTTATCCTTACTATATTATAAACATGAGAGTATGTATGCACGTTCCACTTAATCTCAAAAACTACAGGACGATTTTTTATGAAACTTTCCAGTTATGTACCTTATTAGGACATAGGCTTTAATGTATGTCAAGTTTCATCTCTTTTAGGGACGAAAAAGGGGATGAAAATTTGTATGGACAGTAAATATTTTTTACGTTAGGCACTTGAAATCTTGGTAATATGCTTCACATTTAAATTAGTAAAATATCAAGTTTTGGGGAAAGACATAAGCTACTTTTTATCACGGAAAAATACTTTATATCCGCGATAAACGAATCTAAGGTGGACGAAGTCGCGGGCGGCCGCTAGTATTGTATAAAATAGTAGTTTTAAAGAGTGAGAAAAGAGTTAATTCTGGTGCATGCTTGCATTATTAGGGATAAAAAGGTTGTAACATTTGACAAGCTTTTTATGAAAAAACGCACGTCGATCGCAGTATATAATATTTGACGACATGTTTGGCTCAGTTGATAGAACAACGGCCTACGAAGTTGGCGGTCCTAGGTTCTAATCCCAGCCAGGGCAGGTGTTTGTGTGACGAGCATGTTTATTCCTAGACCTTAAATGATTTATTTATCTATTTTTAAGCATTAGAATTTATCTATACATCGTGTATACCTATAGTCACCTGGTACCCATAGTTCAAGCTTTGCGTAGTTTGGCACTAGGTTGTTTTGCTCCAATTTGACGTGATGAAGCCACAACGACACATAAATATACAAAAAATCCAAACAAATGTGACGATTGCATGACGTCCAAATAGTCCGATACAATATTTTTTGTAAATATCTTCAATGTACAGACATTTCATTTTTACAAGTTTATAACAGTATAGACAAGTTAGTTATTCATACTATTCTTATTTCAGTTATTCACCGAATAACAGCACGGAAAACTTGGAAATCTAAAACGAGCACTGTACTTAAAAGTGATTCCAAAAGACAAACTCCTTAAAATACTTTAAGTCGAGAGCTGGTTCGGAAAGAGCCGCGAAGCTGTCACCAATAATGGAGTTCCCATGTCTTTGGAAGTTATTTTAATTCTTGCAAGAATTAAAAGGGTGGGCGGGCCCGGCGCGGGATTCTCAAGCGGGATCACTTTGTACTTTTAATTACTTACAGAGGACACAGGCTTTAACGAAGCTGATACGAAAACTATCGACTAGTTTTAGACATAAGTTTTGGTTGCCGAGTGGTTTGATTCCAATATCTTTAAGCAACTAGAGAAGGGTAAAGTATGTTCTCCAATTTTCCTATAACAAAATAGAGATTTTAATATAAGGCTTTTATTAATCTTTTCGTTGTTTGTGATGACTGATTTTTTTTAGATTATTATTCGTTTAAATTCACTTAAAAATCAAATGATTATTCCCGTATAACATTTGGTTTTTAAGTAGAAATAAAGAAAGTGAAAATGAAAGAAAAGTTAAATACAAAAATAGGAAGTTCATGGTGTCATGTGAATACAGCCTTAATTTATAGTTTAGTCGACACTTTACCAAATGTGGCTTCGAGATGGAAAAGTCACTCCCATTTGGTAGCTAGCTTCAAGACGGAAAAGCACAAATCCCATTTCGTAGCTAGCTACCAAATATGGCTACGAGATGTGACTATAGGGATATTTATGAATATTTAGATATTTAGTAGATATTGCCAGCAAAACCAAAGATTTATAGTACTCGGTCGTTTATTGTTGTCCCTTTCTTTCGCAAGTCACAATATATTTGTCACTTGTGTTTGATACAAAGTCGATGATTGCCGAGCACTATTATTAATCTGATTTCACTGTACCCAGAATGATATTCATGATTTATGATGATATCCATGATATCTCATAACAACTTGAACTTGAACTTTCCAAAGTATTAACATAATATCCGCTGTGTAGCAAGGCACAGCATAATTTTGAAATCTAGCAACTGCCTAACTTCTAGACTTTTGAAATTATAATTTTATATCTGAAACAAAAGTAATCTGAGCTGTCGCGTGATGGGTAAATTTTATAAAGTCATATTCTTTAGCATGTAGGTAAGATATACGTATACGTTGTTATGTTTTCTTCGTCCTCGTAGGCACACTCTTGGCACAGTAGGCATAGTCGTCATATCGTCGGTTGTATCAAACTGTAACTCTTCTTATACGTCCGTGGAGTGGACCATTGAGTGCAGTTATGGGTTGTCACATGCATGTGCAAAAATTAACACTAGGTTCTAGTAATTAATTTCTCCTTTTTTTAATATACAAATCGAAAGCTTGATAACACAGCTAATACTTAATTAAGTATAAGAACATCTAACGTCGTGGAAACCCTTACTTTTGCACATGGTCGGGACAAATCACATTAACTATTTGAAAATGACCCTTATAGCTATGATATAGGACATGCTCAACCTCATATAACAAAGAGGTTATTATTACTTTACAATTGTGCAATGGTTATTGACTTACACAATAACTTGTACCAAAATATGCTTTCACTTGCCATGATCGACAAGTGTCTCATTTCATTTTATCTCCGGATGCCTTATTTTCCAGAGCAGCTAAAAATTATAGACATTTTAAAAATAATTTAAAAGTAATATTTAGAGTATATTAGTATATATATACAATTTTTAAATTAATAATAAAATTAACATACCTATTTATTTTTTATACGATGTTCATATAAATATGCAGTGAAAAATTGTGTTACCTTAAAAATTAAGTTGGCTGATTTAGAGGTTTTTTGTAACGAATTTTAACTTGCTTAAAACCTGCGTCTTTTAACAATTTTCTCGATATGGACGTGGCAAGTAAATTTCATAATATATAACCTGAATTACTGATACCGACGTTTGTACATTATTTATGGGTAATATTTTCTTCTGTTTCCGCGATTATTACTCAATTAAATATAGCAATTCCGAAACGTCGGGAACTCAAATGAGATAATATACGCGATATAATCTGTTAAATTGTATTATTTATGCGTGTTTATACAGTAGAATTTGAACCATATGTTTGTATACATATGTATGTGATTTTACATACGAGTATTTTTTTTTGTAATATTGTGTCACTTACATGCACGAATTTTATGTTCCAACGTTTTGTTACGTTTTATAAAAATCAAGTGAGTCAAAATAGCGAAACCTTAGAGAATATAGCAACTGAAGACTCAAATAAATAAAACAAAGAGCTAAAGCTAAGAAACCTAACGAAATAAAATTACAAGACGGAGATACCTAATTCTCAACGCCAGAATTCAGTGCAGTCATTTAAATCTTGCGAGATTAAAATTATAGCCTAACATCTCGTTACGCCGGCGTTTCAGGGGCTTGAGTGGTGTTTCCTTGGAGTTATTGCTCTCCTCGGCCGTTTAAATAATCTCGCCGTGCAATAAAAGCTGGTCAAGCAATATATTGCAAGTTTACTGGCGCAGGAGCGAACATGCGCGCCTAGAGATTGCGCCGAGCGCCGACCTCTGCGGCCAGAGACGAGAATGGGTGCAGAAACCTTTCGACTTAATTATTTTAATTAAAATTTCATCAACAACCACATTTTTTTACGGCCTTGTTTACATACTAGCTAGGTAGGTATATATTTTGCATAGTCTGCCAAAATCATGTATTTCAACCACCGATACATTTAACGTGTATAAATGTGTTCCAGTCCGGTTAAATAATCTCGCCGTGCAATGCAAGGGCCAGTAAACCAGCAATTATATTGCATTTTTACTGGCCCTGGATAGTCGAGATTTTTTTTTTCTTACTTTGGTTTTGTTTGCATACATGATAGGCATATATTTTACTTACTCTGCTGATATCCCGTTTTGTGAATTGGTAAGCACCACTGATTTCGTTTAAATTAGTAAAATCCAGAAATTATTGTTATTGACATAAGTTAAATACCTGTGGCTATAAGCCGAAGCGGTATAATTATACAAAACTTAAGAAAAGTCGATAAATAGGCACTTAAAAATACTTAATAGCCGACGCCCTCAAGCCTAGTACGAGTATAGCCTTGGCTAAGTCTCTACGCTGAGAAACCCTACCGCAAGAAATGGTTTGTCGGTCAAGTCGCCTCTTGACGGACATTGCCCCACGTTACCCACTTCACCCCTGCTTATATGAATGACTAACGTATCTCGCTATGAAGTTCGGGACTGCCAGAGTGTAGCAACACCCTTGCAAAGTGGACCTAAATATACTGGCTAGAAATATATTTTTGTTGCCATTATATCGTTAAGAATCGTTTTTAAAGAGTGACTCAGGAAATGTAACTAAGGCAACGAGGTACAAAAATAAGTTGGTTGCTCCAAATATATATCCATACTTATATTATAAATGCGAAAGTGTCTTATCTGTCTGTATGTCTGTCTGTCTGTCACCTACCTCTTCACGCTTAAACAGCTGAACCGATTTAAATGAAATTTGGTATGAAGATAGTTTAAGTTCAGGGGAAGGACATAGCCTACTTTTTATCGCGGAAATTTACCCTTATCCGTGATAAACGAATTGAAGGCGGACGAAGTTGCGGGCAGAAGCTAAGTACTATTATTATAAAGTTGTAAACATTTAATGTCTGTACATTAAAGATATTTTCAAAAAAACTATTGTAACGGACTATTTGGAGGTCACTGAAGCGGAAAATATTTAGAAATATTTAAGAAAAAATATAACCTTGTTTTTTACTGCAGCGTAGTCGTATAAAAGTATCCTTTAACCATATGGATATGCCCATCTACCCTTATATCAAAAATAGCTGAAATCCGTTTAGCTGAATTGGTGTGATGAAGCCACAACAACACATACGAACATACAAAAAATAAAATTAAATATTTTTCGATTTAGTGATCTCCAAAGTACGTTACAATCATTTTTGAAAATATCTTCAATGTACAGTCATTTCATTTTTACAAGTTTAAATATAATAGTATAGATTTTAATTAAATAGTTATTTCAATAACGTGTGCCTGACTGAGTTGGTGAGGTGAAACAAACCTCTTCATTTTATTAATTTATTTTTATTATTTTTAAAATATATTTTTAATTATTTGCTTAATTGAATCTACTCTGTCGCTAGCCTGCGAATGCATTAACTTTCTTACAGAGTCCCAACCGTAATCTCCAAATACTCTGAGGGTTCATAACTTAGCCAAGCCTGAAAAGATTAAAGCTGAGTAAAATTTAGAGCCGAGCTAAGTTGCACCGGAGTGGTGTAAGCCATTATAAGCCGTTAACCCTTACCCTGCCGAGTTTGCTGTGTTAGGCTGGCTATAGGTGCCTTATCCTGCCAGCTGCGATACAAATATTCTCCTATATTTTTTGCAAGCAGACCATCCATAAATTAGATAAGAAATAAACCCACTCGGGCATTGCTTTAGCCGCTTGCTGTTTACTAAAGACTTGCAATCTACCAGAAAGCCGGGGTAGTGAAGTGCAGAGGAAGACCAAAGGTCACAGTTGATAAACATTTCAATGCAATATATTCTCCTGCCACCTAAAAACAATTTTAAAAAAGAAATAAATTTAATTTCCAATGGAACAGAAGGCTATTAAAAGGCCTTTTGGTGGCTAGAGGATATAATAATCTAACTAGCCGACTGACAGAAACAACTGATAACTAATTATTATTTACCTATTTTAATTATCGGTTCAATAGTTCAAAATATGGGAGGACACAACAAACTGGGAACAGGGTTGCTTCACTAAGTCCGTCGCCGTCAATCTTGCGGCTACTGTCGTTCCCGCATCGGACTCTAAAGGTAAAGTCTACAGCCATTATAAACCCTGCCACACATGAACAAAAATCTGGTTGGTTGTGGTGGTACCTATTGTGAGATATAGATACACATATTTGTGGCTCTCCATCCAATATATTTTTTGGGGTCAAAATCCGCCATCGGTTCTTCGAACTAAGTGCCCTGCCCATTGCCACTTCAGTTTTCTTACCCTGTTTGCTATGTCGGTGACCTTGGTTTGTTTAAGAATCTCCTCATCTGACAAAGATGTAAACGCCAAAGATGATTATGAGTTCTAATATTTCCAATAAACATTAGCGTCACGGCTTGCCGTGACATAATGCTGAGCGAGCGTCGTTTTATTAGGGTTCTGTAGCCAAGATGGCAAAAACGGAGCCCTTATAATTTCGTCATGTCCGTCCGTCCGTCCGTATCTCACGGGCATTTTACTCAAAAGCTACTTTATGTAAGTATATGTATAGTGATAAAATTTAGAGTATAGGTGTATTGTATAAGATGCTACTTAGTTCGATAGTTAAATAATAATAAAAAAAAATAGGTGGGGGGCACTCCATACATGTAACCGAAACTGCAAGAAAAAAAATTGCAAATATCAATGTGTGGCACACATTTCGACAGTTCTTTTAAAAAGAATTCGAGGTTTCATAAAAGAGGACGTAAGTGTCGTGGAGATATGCTCTTTTGATAGTGTACTTTTTGTTATTTACCTATTTTATTATACTAACTTACGTATGTTATTGTTTTTTTTTTCATTTGTAGTGCATTTTTTAGTATGAACGGCTGCGGAACCCTACAATGAGCATGGCCCGACATGCACGTAGCCGGTTTTCTATTTCTTCTGTTTCTAAGTTTAATGGCATCTGTTCATTAGGACAATAATTTTACCAGCGTTTAACAGCCGAGGTGCGATTCTATATTAAAAAACAATAAAATAATGAGTTGATCCACACCGATTCATGTCACCCGTCCAAGATGGAGGACAAGAATCATTTATTAGGGTCCCGTAGCCAAAATGGCAAAAACGGAACCCTTATAGTTTCGTCATGTCCGTCCGTCCGTCTGTCCGTCCGACTGTCCATCCATCCGTATGTCACAGGCATTTTCCTCAAAAACTACTGGATTTATATTGATGAAATTTAGAGGATAGGTGTCTTGTATAAGCCGCTACTTAGTTTGATACAGTAGAACTCCAATTATCCGAATTAATGGGGACCGGGACCCATTCGGATAATCAAATATTCGGATAATTGGATTTTTTTTTTAAAAATTGCCATTGGAGAGAATAAAAGCTACGTTTTGATATTGCACTATTTTTTTATTGAATTAAATGAAAGAAACATGAAATTTTCACATGTTTTAAATTAAGACAAGTCAAGTCAAGACTTAACGCGCAAACACTGGCTTCGCGGGGGGAAGAATAATAGCGCACTTAGACTTTTTTTGGACAATTTTTTGTGATTCGGATAATCGGGGATTCGGATAGTCGGAGTTCGGATAATTGGAGTTCTACTGTAGTTAAATAATAATAGAATATAATTCTAAGGGCCCCCCTTACATATACTCCATACATGAAACCGAAACTGAAATTTTTTTTTAGCAAATATCAATATGAGGCACATATTTCGACAGTTATTTTAAAAAACTGAGGTTTCTAAAAAAAAAATTGATTTATTGATAATTATCGGAAATATTAGATGAGAAAGTAGCAAAAATTGTGTCCCCCCCCCCCCGTCGAATTCCTAAACGGTATGTTAAAAAAATCCATACTAATATTATAAATGTGAAAGTGTGTCTGTCTGTCTGTCTGTCTGTCTGTCTGTTTCCTCTTCACGCTTAAACCGCTGAACCGATTGGAGTAAAATTTGGTATGGAGATAGCTTGAGTCCAGGGGAAGGACATAGGCTACTTTTTATCACGGAAAAATAACCTTATTCACGATAAATGAGTTTAAGACGGAGAAATCGTACGTTACGCTGGAATTTTATTCCGAAGAATTTTAAAGAAATAATTGCTTTGAAACTAATATGACACGTTAGTACCTGTTTGCGTAACTGGATAGTGTTAGTTGTAAACGCTTATTCGTTCTTTATCTAGATAATATAAAAGGACAAGTCCTGACTGATATATCAACGCAGAGCCGAAACTACTGAACTTAGAGACTTGAAATTTTTACAGTAGACACTAACAAGTCAGGATTTTTGGAAATGTATCTCCTAACGGGGTTAAATTGGGGATGTTTGTATAGAATATCTCTAATTATTTGAGTAACTTTTATTATATTTCTGATATAAATTCTTCATTTCAAACTAAGAAAACTAATTTCAGAATTTTTGGAAATCCATCCCATAACGGTGTTAAATTGGGGTTGCAAGTTTGTATGGAAAATCTGTAATTATTTGAGTAACTGTTATAATATTTCACGTATAGACTCTTCATTTAAAAGTAAGAAAACTAATTTCAGCATTCTTGGAAATTCATCCCTGAAAGGGGTGAAATAAGGGACGAAAGTACATTGGCGCGCAAAGGGTGTTGTGATGCGCTGAATAGAACTTTGAAAGATGTTAGAGGGAACGAAGTTATGATGGATGGAGTCACTATGTTGTTAGCTGGAGATTTTTCTCAGACTTCCGCGAGGAACTCGAGCTGATGAAGTTAAAACTTACATTAAGGCTTCAAATTTTTGGCCAATAATCAAAAAACTCCACCTTAAAATAGATATGCGAGTGTACCTCAAGGGCGATATTTCCGATGGAGAATTCTCCGACCTTCTTCTTAAAATAGGATATGGAGAATATCCCAAAACTGAGGGAAGGATTACAATTCTATCGGATCTCGCCTTAGTTGTGCGGACCGTTGACGACCTAATCTCTCAAATTTACCCAGATGTTCAAAATCTACACAGCAAGTCCATGGAGTGGTTGTGTGAATGAGCGATTTTGACACCTAAGAACCACCAGGCTTCCGTTATTAATAAAATGTTATTGAAGTCGTTCGAAGGTTCAGAATACGAACACAAGTCTGTAGACTCGATGTGTAGTGGACACGGATGATGACATTAAACTACCGCGTAGAGTATTTTAATGCACTTAACCCACCCGGCCTACCTTCTTACATGAGGGGTGCTCGAGTAATGTTGTTGTGAAAACTCAATCAGCCGAAGATGTGCAATGAAACTAGGCTGCGTGTGAAAGCCTTACATAAAAACGTTATAGAAGCCATCGTAATTACTAGCTGTGCTCAAGGTGAACCTGTGCACATACCCCGGATACCATTTATACCCTCGAAATACCCATTCGAATTAAAAAGGGTGCAGCTCCCCCTTAAGGTCTGTTTCGCGATGACGATCAATAAGTCTCAGGATCAGTCACTGAAAACAGCAGGAATAGATCTTATGGGGGAGTGCTTCTCGCACGGCCAGTTTTACGTGGCTTACTCGAGAGCAAGCTCTCCACGCATCTTGGTCGGATCTGTTAATGTGGTATATAAAAAAATGCTGCAAAACCTACCTAATGTTCCATATTATCAATAGTTCAATCTCAATTGTCCAATTACATATGTTTTTTTTTTCAAATTACAGCTATATAACAAAGTAACGTGAACGTGACTTATAACTATTGACTGACAATGCATAGCGTAAACTGCCGACGGTAGGAATACGAGAATTGAAACAAATAATCCGTTAGAGATGTTAGTAGAGGCGCACTAAAGAACGTTTTTTTGAAATTCGAGCTATAAGCGGACGAAGTCGCGGGCAAAAGCTAGTATGAAATAAAATACAAATATAAAGCTTAATAAATTCTTCCAACGAAAATTGTTTTTAACATGATCGGACATACCGTTTTTAGTTATTGCCAAAAAACTGCGCTTCTTAGCAAAAGGACGTAAGTGCCGGGGAGATACGCTCTTTTATTAGTGTTTTTTTTCATATCGTATTTTTTTCATCTATAATGCATTTTTTAGTATAAACGGCGGCGGAACCCTACATTGAGCATGGTCCGACATGCTCATGGCCGGTTTTTTCTATTTGTTTGTAGTCGTCGTATTTTATGTGTCGAATTAATGTTTCTTCTTTCTCTTCTTTAATTTCAGGTTGAGTTACACTGCGTGTTCTGATATCGGTGTAACATACCTACGAGTTACCCACTACTTAATGTAAACTTATATATAACTACCTACTGTTGTAAGTGTTGTACGCCGTAGTTAAATCCTCGGCGAAGCTGCAGTGTATTAGGCGGCAGATACGCGAGCCGGACTTCCTGCTAGCTTATGTTTTCTGCGAGTAACGTAACGTTTTGTCGATGCCTAATGTATAGTAAAACCATAAACTGTCACCGAAACAAAAAATGTGTCAAGAAGAGGTTCCGATTTACGAGATAGATTACTATGTGGAAAATTAACTATACCTACTATTAATTAATCTGCATCGGCGTCTATAAAGTCGCTTCTCTGCGATAGGGTGCTTGTAAGGTCTTAAAAGTCTCTAAAGTAATTATATTGATTTTAATAATAATTTGTTCTGTTAACGCTCCCCTTCTGTCACTTGTACTCTAAGTAATTTGCTAAGCGATAGTTGGCAGTCATATAAGTGGTAAGTATTTCTTAGAGCACTTCCTGCTTTGAGCCTGTTATGGCAAGTCTATTGTGTCCAAATTGTAGTTACAAAGGGGAAGTCTAAGCCATTTTGTACAGCTCTGTGCAGTTTACATTTTTAACTCGTGTCGTAACCAAGCGGGTTAAGTAATATAAGTTGGAAGTCTCTGTTTTCATTACGTCTAAATATATGCCTTTTTTAATGGAAAGAAGATAGAAATTGGCCAAAGATTTTTTTTAAATTGCTAGATTCTATGTTATGTTTTTTTCAGGAAACGCGCCAGGGATATTATATTTTAAAAAACTTCTAGTTAAAATAATCATGTTTTTCTTGTTTTCTAACTCGACCAACAAATAACAAAATACAGCCCAAGCACAAGTCGTAGCTATGTTAAGGAATTGGCTTGGACAATTAAAAGAAATCATTGTCTCTAGCAATTGTGTGGAGCATATATGAGTTTGGTTTCACTACTACCAAACTGTTACTTGAAGTCTCAATGCCAGTCCGGCTCACACTAGGTAAGTTTTTCAGTTACTGTATATTGAGAAAGTAAAATATTTTCTCCTTAATAGGACATTTATGTGACGGCATTTTTATCCACGAGCCCCAAAGTGAATGAAAGGTATTTATTCTAGTAAAGATGTCGAGCTGCACCTCCAGCACAACTGTGGTACGCGACTCTACGTCGTACGACAAAGATTCTCTGTCTCTTTTCTTTCAATAAAGTACGAGTAAGACGGTTGATGCTGCGACATGTGAAGTCGCGGAAAATTGTGCTAGCCTGGCTGATGTGGTACGGAGCTGTCAATTGGAGCCCAACTCGTTCTTGGCCGATTTTTTTGGTTATTGTGATAATTAATAACGTATGAGTGAGAGTGTTTTATTTATTTATTTATTTTATTTATTTTAATTTTATCCATTAACACAACTCCTGTTATTGTGTATAAAATTTACAGAGAGTGTACAATTAGTCAGAAACATAATCCAAATTAATAATCAAATTATCAAAAAAAAAATACAATTGAAAAATCTAAAAATCATAACAAATTATTGAATTAAATACCGCCAGAACATTAATGATAATAAATAACAAATAAAAAATATCTAAATAAAAATTGACAATATCACAAATTCAAATATTATATCACGTTTCAATGTCAATCTAAATTAATAATTATAATAAAAAACAAATAAAAATTACCTTATTAAAAATTGACAATATCACATATTTAAATATTATATCACGTTTTCAAAAATCTTCAAACTAATTTATAGAATTAAAACCTCATAAAAATTTAAATAAATTAGGGAATGTTAATATTTTTCAGGCTTGATCATAATATTCCTGAACTGAGTAGAAACATTTTTCCAGCAAGAATCCTTTCAATTTTCTTTTAAGATGCAGCTTCTAGTTACCAACTTCAGCTCAGTTGGTAACTTATTGAATAGTGTAATATTGGTGCTTGTGGTTTTCGCTATATTCTAATCTTTTTACCGGTAAAATACTCGTAGTTTGGCTATTCCTTACTCTCGAATTCTTGGTGGCTTTAATACCTGGTTATAAAGTGGCGCGGCCTGGCTTAGTCCGCCTGCATCGTGCATTTGGTATTCGTACTACCGAACTAAATTTTAATTTTATTTTGACGGTTTAGTGCCTCAAAAGAAAAAAAAGCGGTCAAGTTCGAGTCGAACTCGCCCATGAAGGGTTCCGCAGCCGTATATACAAAAAATGCACTACAGATGAAAAAAAATACGATATGAAAAAAAAAACACTAACAAAAGAGCGTATCTCCCGGGCACTTACGTCCTTTTGCTGAGAAGCGCAGTTTTTTGGCAATAACTTAAAAACGGTATGTCCGATCATGTTGAAAACAATTTTCGTGGGACGTATTTATTAAGCTTTATATTTGTAAATTTTTTTAAATTTTTTGAACATACCGTTTAGAAAATAGAGGGGGGGGGGGGGCATAATTTTTGCTACTTTCGGAGCGAACATTTCGGAAAATGTTGACTGAATAAAAAAAAATTTGAAACCTCAAATTGTTTTTAGAAGAACTGTCGAAATATGTGCCACACATTGATATTCGCTGATTTTTTGTTTTTTATTTCGTTTACATGTATGGAGTGCCCCCTTTGAAATATATATATCTTTTATTTAACTATCAAATTAAGTAGCGGTTAACACACGACACCTATGCTCCAAATTTCTTCAATGTACATCTTATAGTTTTTGAGTGACATACGGACGGACAGACAGGCAGACAGACAGACATGACGAATCTATAAGGGTTCCGTTTTTGCCATTTTGGGTTCGGAACCCTAAAAACAGAACCCTTATAGGATCACTTTGTTTGCCGTCTGTCTGTCCGTCTGTCTCCTTTTTCTCAGAAACGTGTGAAGGTATCCAGTTGAAAATAACATCAAATATTTATGTTTTCGGTCCCTTAAACCTAATAAATCTTTAAAAACAAGCCAAGTACGAGTTGGACTCGCGCACCGAGGTTTCCGTACAAAATACACGCTACAAACGGCCGTATGTATGAAAATCCAGTGTTAGCAGAGTAACACTGGATTTTTATAGATACGGCCGTTTGTAGCGTTTATTTTGTACCCTACTCACGGACAGTGATATTTGGTATGAAGATGAAGTGGATTGGTCGTCTTCATAGTGTTTTCGCGTTAAGGATCTCGATTCTATTTTTTTTCAGTTGAGTGAGGTCCTGTTGATATTAGTATAGTAGGTGCAAATAGGGCGATTTTTAGGGTTCCGTACCAAAAAAAGGTGAAAAAGGATCCCTTATGGTGCGACATGGTCTGTCTGTCTGTCCGTCCGACCGTTACAGCGCTATATCTCTTGAACTATTTCTGAATGCTACGTTCGAAATTTAGAATTTAGTTATATATAATTTATAAACATGGCTAACCCAAATCAAAAATTATAAAAAAATCTATGAAAATTGCCCAATTCATATAGGGCATTTTTCAGGGAGCCAAAAATTACAAGTCTAGCAAATAGCTCTAATAGGGTAACATTATCATATATAGCTTATGTTTTTTAATTTACAACAGTATTTTTTGCATAACCCGGTTGATTACATTTTTGAACAAGCCAGTTAAGTTGGGATAAGTGAATATTTCTACGGAACCCTCGGTATGTGAGTCAGACTCACACTTGGTCAGTTTTATTTATTATTATTATTACGATACTACATGACAAATGAGAACGTGTGTTTGTACCTTTCGCATTGTCAAAGTACTTTTTACGAAATACTAGATAATATATAAATGGTTAGGTAAGAGTTTTACCGGTCAAAAACCTTGTCTATATCAAAGTTTTCTAACTCGCAGCTCTACTACCCGGTAAAAAAATGGTATGGCTCGGCTAGTTTGCATATTTCGCGGGGAATGGACCTGCTCACCTATCGCAGTGTTTGCATGCCTTCAATTAATACCGTACTGTAAGCTCAAATAGTTTGGCTTACGGAATAGCTTGGCTTGCTGGATTTTTTGAATGATATACCCACGCAAGGTACTCGTAGCTTACCAACCACCAGCTAGTTATAGGAGTGGAAAAGCCCAAAATTTGGTCCACTGGTGTGCTGATAAATTGGGATAGGTATGTCCAGCAGTTAACGACTGACATAAGATATTGATGTTCAAAATCATCAGGAGTCTGATTCACAATTACCTTATTACTTTCGAGATTAACACAAAACACGAAAATGTAGGTATTTAGTTATTTTGCTGTGCGGTGAGATTTTATGCGGGAGAGTTGGCGATATCGTACCGTTGGTTAAATCGTACCACTGCGAGATTTCCTATAAAGCAATATTCTTATTTACACTCGGGGGCACCAAATACTGCATCCAAAATAGCATATAACTAAGCATGAAAGTGAGAGAGCAGAAAAATGATTTCCATCGGACTTGATGTAATCTTTAGTGTTATTGTGGAACGACATCACTGATGATCAAGGTAAGTTAAAAATGCGCAATAAATAGTATTCAAACTATAAAATACAAATGGGTTTATTGGGTGGTTCTTAGATGTAGCCAAATTTTATGGTTATATTTTTATATTCGTTATTTCAAAAAAATACCTTGTCGTTTAAATCGTACTATTGCTTAATGGCATAGGTACGATTGAAACGACCAAATATTTTTTGATTATACCAGATCAATTTAAATGTCTGACAGTAAATAATTTGTATTAATAAATAAAATAAACAGTTTACATGCGAAATGCTTCATATAGATGCGATTTAAATCCTGATGGTACGAATTAACCAACTCGTCGGCTAAATCGTACGGATGGAAGGCCTTTTGAAAAAGTAATTTTGACGATGTTAATTTAATCCCAGAATGCTCATCTTGCTATTTATAGAAGCCGAAATACTAAACTTTTATATGCACTGTCAGCCATATATGTAAGTACTTTCACAAATAACATAACCACGTATGAGTAAAAAGTGGTACGATATAACCGACTCTCCCCTACTTTGGCTAATCCTTAGCTTTGAAACTCCCGGCTACTCTTATACCTAGGCTAGTCCGCATGTATAGTGCATATTTCGCAGGATTGGCCGCGCTCCCCTATCGCACCGTTTGCATTCCATCAATTTATCCTGCAATATTGGCTTTAATAGTTTGGCTTGCGAAATAACTCACTGTATTTTAAGAATGATATACCTACACATGATAGTTTATTAGCTCGCTAACTAGCTAGAGCAGATAAGCTCAAAATTGGGTTCAAAATTGTACTATGTAGAGGCGTATGTCCTGTAGTGGAATAATAGACCAATAATGATGTGCGTAACCTTCGATTCCGTAGTCTGACTTACATTTATCGATTTTTTTCGTTACTGAAATGCGTTACTTGGTCCTTTTGCTGTACGGTAATATTTTTACCGGTCAAATACTTTGGCTATTCCTTAGCTTTAAAACTCTCGGCGGCTCAAATAGCTGGCTATAAAGTGGCACGGCCCGACTAGTCCGCCTGCATAGTGCATATTTTGCAGCAATGGCCGCGCTCATCTATTGCAGCTTTTGCATGCCATCAATTTCTACTGCACTGTTAGATTTTATGCTTTGGCTTACGAAATAACTTGTTGGATTTTTGGATTCGGTATTAGAGGATATTGCGAAGCTTGTTGTTAGGTTGCGGTGCGTAGCTACGCGAATTTTTGGTGTATTTACGCGTAAATACAACGAAAATTACTGTAGGATATACAACAGTTGCCATTATTGTTGAGAGACAAACAGAAGGGATTTAGATTAAAAAAAAATGACTTATCTTTATTGCAAATATTATTTCTAGTGCATTACACCTATTATGGTTCCATCAACAATACCGCTGGTTTAGGCTTTTTTTTGATACTGTTATGGAGACATTATATATTCCAATTGCATATAGATCTAATTTAATTTGTTATTAAATATAAGGTTTTGGTAGTTTTGAGCCTTAGTATTCTGTCTCGAATATAGTTGATCTATTGTGGCAGCGCCTACTTCAACTGATACTGAACTTGATAAGTGACAAAGTAAATACGTTTCTTGTGTGTGTTTTACCGCAATCGGTAAAACACATCACTAACAATCATCTTGAACAATTCCTAGGAACACAGCCCATTAAGTATACAATTATAATGGGCTGTGTTCTAAGGAATTGTTCGAGAACCAGAAGCAGGGTAGGCATCCACACACTTTGGAACCAAAAACACGACCATTGTAGGTCCAACGTACTTGACACATCATCATCATCATCATCATCATCATCATCATCATCATCATCATCATCATCATCATCATCATCATCATCATCATCATCATCATTACAGCCATAGCCGCCATACGACGTCCACTGCTTGACACATGCCTCCTCAATTGACTTCCACATGGGCTGGATAGAGTCGACCCGCAATTAACAGGACGTCCGGCCACCTTGCGGGAGGCCTCGCTACGCTACTCTGTGCTTGCCGGTATTTCTTCTATTCTCCAATCGACAACGTCTGCCCCAACGGCCATCGGTTCTTCGCACTATGTGTCCTGCCCGTTGTCACTTCAGTTTGCTTACTCTGTGTGTTATGTCGGTGACCTTGGTTCGTCTACAAATCTCCTAATTTCTGCTTGGATCTCGTATAGAGATCCCGAACATAGCCTTCCATAGATCACTGAGTCTGAGCTTCCTTTAGAGGCCGATAGTTAGAAATCACGTCTCGACTCCGTAGGTCATCACTGTAATACGCAGTGGTTGAAGACTTTCGTCTTCAAGCACTAAGGTATCTTGGACGAGAAGACACTTCGCAGTTTCCCAAACGCTGCCCATCCGAGTTGAATCCATCGATTGATCTCTTTCTCCAAGATGGACCTTGACACATACCTCAATCAAATATTAGAGATGTTGATAAGATATATTAGTTGTTACCGTTAAATTAGCTGACGACTTAATTTGCAAGAAAAATAGATATCAAATTATTATTAACACGAATACCTATTTTCTGCCCTTGAAATATAAGTTAGTATGGAATACACACTGCAGCTGTACATATATAAAAACAGTATACTTGTACATCTATCATGTGAATTATCTCTTGACTGGCAAACTTTTTCGTAACAGCTGTAGCCATCTGATCTAGCAACAGCACCTAAAATTTTCGATCCAATAACTGAACACCAACCATCACTTTTTCATGCACATGGATTGTTTCTTCGCTGTCAACTCTATTTATTGACAACCACGTATGCAAATATTTTTTTCACACGTATAAACAATGAAACACTTTTTTACCGTCATAATAAATTCGAAATCCGTGCCAGTTAAAAATAAACAAAAAGGGTGCGGGAATTAACATAATATGCAAATAAAAAGCTTGCGTAATTTTTTTCGAGTACATAAAAAAAAGGGAACGCGTTAATAATTTAAGGACCCTGTTGAATGTTATACCTACCCATTTTTTTATTTACTGCTGATATGGCAGTTGTAATACGTTTCAAGTAGATATGCTCGGGTATATAAGTGAAAAAGACTAGACAAAAATCTACATTTACTTTAGAAATTGCGAGTAAATATTTCCAATTACAGACTTCTACTCTATGTATTCAGTCGTAATTTCTGGCCGAGGTAAGAAATATTGTATTAAACCAATATTGTTTTTGATGTAAGGTAAATCTTGCAGTAGTCGACATTGTAGCCTCTTGTTAACTCCTTCAACCTTAATTTAAAGCAATACAGGTTACCGACGGGGTGTCATTAATTGGAATTAGGCTGCAGTTTATTGCAGGCAGTTTATTGTAATAACTAATAAGAAACAAAAATCGACATGAATTTAGTATCGTTTATGATAACAGCTATTGGTGGTTTGTAGAGGCGAGTAGGTATTTACACGCGCATAATATTTAACGTTATTTAAAATTAACCCTTGCCGAGAAATCAGGGAATTTCAACAACAAGACGAATCCCTGAACGCTTCCACCGCTCTATTCTAACATTGTTAAAAAACCATTAACAACGTAAAAACAAGTAGTGAGCTTTCAATTTTAATTTTTGGTTTCATTTAAGAACAGATTATCATCTTTTTTAACAATGCGGGATGTCAATAACCCAAGAAAAGACTGAATAAGGGCTTGCTAGGTAGAATCAGGGCCGTTGATACGCTTGTTGTGATGCCCTTTCACTTCGCCATTACGTTGAGCTTCCCGGCGTCTCTTAAGGATTAATCCCGGTATACGCGGTAAATAATCGCAGTATCGTCGAACAAAGGCGGCTACGATCCGGGATTACGGGCAATTCCTGGGATCACTGGGACCGTGATCCAAACTGACTGTTGCTACGACATGAACAATATTACTGACGACTAAACCACAGAGGATGGCATATGGACGCTTTCTCTGCCAAAGTATATGAACAAATGTCACATCATTGTGTGCCATTGTAGAAGCAGTTATATTTCCGAAGCGTGCTTAAGTGTATACCATGCCTACAAGAAAAGTGCATGAAAACATAGTTTAGTACTATGCTCTACGACTGACGATGAGTTTGATGGTTTTACATGGAAACTAACAAATGCGCAGCGTTTGGGAGCTTTGCAGTGTGTTAAGATGAACGCGTGTGTGCACATCAATTCTTATGGCACTGCGATGTGGTCAAGCACAATAAGCTTCATAAATAAGGTTTAAAGTTTCTCAAACGGTAACGCAGGAAAATATTGATCTGAATTTCTTTCCGCTATTGAATCCGAAATGAGAAGAACCATGGTCTTAGCTCAGAGAGTTGCCAGACTGAAGTACCAGTGAGCAGGACATATTGAACGTAGAAGTCGAAGAACTGATACCCTGCCCAGCAAGGCGAACTGACGTTATGGTATAGATACAGGAAACTGTTGAGCACATCGCACGTTGGCAAGTCTTCTCTAGTCAAATCTAGTTTAAGTCCAGCAGAAAACATATTTTTCTTCTTCTCAGTCGTAAAACTCTTGACGGAGTGGTCGTGATCAACACGTCGCAGGTCCACTTGTATGTGTGGCAGATGTAGCTAGCTTCACGATATCTCGCCATTTCTCCCTGCTGGCAGACATTCTAGAGCACTGGTGACGTGGCCTCCCACCAGGGCTTTTATTTGGTCGGTCCATCGCATCGGAGATCGTCCGCACGGTCTAGTTCCTTCCATTCTACCTTGCACGACAAGACGCTCTATTGAGTCATTGTTTCGCCTTGAGATATTCCCGAACAGTTTCAATATGCGAGTTTGTACTAAAGTCGAAAGACGCTGTGTTATGCCAAGTTCCTGCAGTATAGAAGCGTTGGTGCAAAATTCGGTCTATGAAACTCGCAGCATTCTTCGCCAGCACCACATTTCCAGAGCATCTATCTTCTTTTTCTATATCTCACAGGGTCCAAGTCTCCGCAGCGTATTAAAATATGGGAGATATCAGAGTTCGCACTAGCCGGATCTTAGTGGCTTTGGTGATGTTGTTGTTCTTCCATATTTTCTTTAATTTTTCCATCGAGAAAACATCTATCGGATGATAAGTGATGACATTGAAACCAATGTATGAACCACGGACGGAGAACCCGCCACTTGAATGATAGCTCAGTATATGTGGATGCATTAATGTCAGCAACTGAACAAGTGCTTCTGAAATGTTTTGCCACTAAAGTGGCAACCACCAGCTATGCAAATACTAATATAGAAATGAAATAAATATATGCAAATTTTGGCAGGATAAATTATTACCAAATAATCCAAAACCTTACTTGTAAATCACGGCTTAAGGAATATAAACTTATGCATGATAATTCCATGCCTTCACAATCGTAGTTGAAATATGCAAATTAATCTCAACTAATATTAAACCTGCGTGTTCAATGTGTTGTTAAATCTGTTTTAAAAATTATCCTGATCAAAATAATTATATACTATAACATTTTAGACACCTTACTATCAAATGTGGTCTTCTACTGTTACTGCTCGTAGATATTTTGCTTGAGAAATCAGTATAATATTTGTATGAGGCTTTTCTTAAATCAAAACCACGGCAGTGGCATGTCTATGCATTTGAAAGGGAGTGTCAATATCCCGTCTCGTGGTGAAATTTGATAATCTTTATGAAATTTCAGAAAACAATTAGACTGCAGCAATACATCGTAATTAATATTACAGATTTAAATGTTAATTAAGATGTTCAGAGAGTTGAATGGATCTTTGTTACTCGATAGCGCGTGAAGCGTTGAACGGGTTTAGATGAAAGACACAAAGATCACGTAACGCGAGCAAAGTCGCGGGTAAAGGCTAGTAGTCGATAATAGTGCAAAACCCTTGAAATACCAAAACACGTTAAGTATACTCCAATCAAAATCAATTAATACCCAATAGTAGTGAGGAGCGGAAGTGCTCGATCGGGCCCATTTGTCTATGGGTAATCGGCGGCTTAAATCGTGCTCCCAATTAAACGTCTCGCCTGGGTACGGGATTACCGGATTAGCGACCCGAGAGCCCAGTGTGCGCTGATCACCTCTCCGTACATACACGTTATAAAATATTGACATGGCTTTTTGATGAAGAAATAGTGAGAAATTTTGTTAGTTCTTTAGCTTATTTCTCAATTGTACAGTACAGTATCTTCATACGGCTATTATCAACTCTATACGTTAAGTTATACGTCTAGACCGGGCACAGATTACCGGATTAGCGACCCGAGGGCGCAGTGTGTGCGGAACACCCCTCGGTACACGTAATCAATTACTGGCATGGCTTTTTGGTGAAGAAAGGATAGTGGGCGATTCTTTTATCTTTTTTAACCGACGATAAAAACGGAGGAGGCTTTACGTTCCGCTGTATGTATTTTTTTATGTATGTTCACCGATTTTTCTGTCAATAGGGAATATGCATGAATTTTAATTTTTGCTTTATTAAAAGCTCATTCATGTAACAAACAGTAGACCAAAA
Source organism: Hedya salicella (assembly GCA_905404275.2). Lineage (NCBI taxonomy): Eukaryota > Metazoa > Arthropoda > Insecta > Lepidoptera > Tortricidae > Hedya > Hedya salicella. The sequence goes on from FR990097.1 coordinate 33,382,091, forward strand.
TATTTTTTCGCATAACTATAAAAATAACCAAGATATAAGCCATCAAACACTTCATTCTATCACTTTCTTGCAAGACAGAATTTAATATGGAGTTTATATGGCCGGAGTGCACTGTGACATAACATTGCATACCGGACCTCTCTATCTAATTACTAGTTTAAAATGCCTATATTATGCGTACTTCTTGGCCGATTTCAATTATAATATAAATGATTTCACATTTTGAAATAGTTGTTACGGTATTTTGATATTTAGTTAAGAAAAGCGATAAAAAAAAAAACATGCATGTATATATTGTGGATTTTTCTTTCGAGTCTGGATTTCGGTATCGGTTTAAAGAAACTTTATTGTCTTAAGAAATTACAAAATTTCACTTATAAGATAACTTGCATATCGTTATAATGTCTAGAATAATTTTAATTTTACGCAGTAAGCAAGCATTTACAACAATGTTTAACACATAATATTTCTATTTAAATTTAGGAATCGACCCTATGATCTTAATATAAGGATTACTTTTAAGTGGTTAATCTAATTGCAACAGGAAAACAACATGCATTTGGGTACCTTTTTTGCGGCTCTTATCTACTAGATTTGATACAAGGGCCAGTTAATCGAGACTTTTAAACAGTAGTTAATTTATCGGTTACAAAGAGATGTCACATAAGTGATACATATATATGTTTTTAAACATAAGGTAATGTAAACAAGATACAATTTTATCCTTTATTATCTTTTATTACTATATTTTTTTATGTATAATAGTTTATTTTAAGTTTTGAGATCCATTATTATCAGAAATGTATACTTAAGTTTTAAATATTTATTTTATTTTATTCTGTTTTTTTTGATAAGCGTTAATTATAAGATTATGACTTTATTAAATTAAAAGTAATTTTAGACTGATAATAGTGTCAGTGGCACTCATTGTTTTATTATATGATATTGTTTTTAACATGTGATTTTAGTTGTCTTTTAAAAGTATTCGATTTGATGATAGAATCCTACTGAAATCGACTGTAACCCGTACATTTTATATATAAGTATATATATAGCGATTTCAGAATGTTTCCTTTAAGTAAAATAAGCTATCTTAGGGATTTAATGTTGTTTCCCTGCAGGGCACCTTTTTTTCATCCGGTATATACGCCTAAATCAGATACAGGATTAATCGATTGGTGACCTGAGGGCGCAGTGTGTACTGAGATCCACGTTATAAATGACTGCCATGGCATTTAAATGAAGAAAGTAAACTGGGAGTTCTTTTATTACCTCTTTAGCTATCTTCTAAATTTTGCAGTACAGTCTCGATAAGATAAGAGCATTTTATTACACGATTAAAATTACTATACAAATCTGCTTATGTCAAAATTATACGAATTTATATCATGATCGTCGAATAATACGATACGCCTATTAGTGGCTTTATTCATCTAAACCTGGGACGGGATTACCGGATTAGCGACCCGAGGGCGCAGAGTGCGAGGAGCACATCTCGGCACACGTCATAAATGAATTACATGGATTTTTGCAAAAGAAAGGACGATGAGAGGTTCATTTACCTTTTGTTACTCTTTAGATTAATAGATGGCGCCCGGAACTTCGATCGCGGACGAGAAATAGTCATAACCCCTCTTTTTTTCTTTGCCATCTGGAGATACCCAGCTACCCGCGTACCAAAAATAGTTGACATCCGTTTAGCCAATTTGGCGTGATGAAGCCACACCGCCACATACAAACACACAAACATAAAAAAAAACAGTTTCAATTCAGTGATCTACAAATAGTTTCTTACAATATTTTTTTTTTCAAAATATGTTCAAAGTACAGAAATTTAATTTTTACAACTTTATAATAGTATACATATTCCAGTATATCATCAGCATAAAAGTAAAATCTTTATAGATGTCGTCTATTAGAAGTAATCTTTATGAAAACTACCGCGAGACTAAGACATATTTATTACATTAGCGGCTAGTCACGTCATAAAAACTGAGTACTGCTCGGCATGTTTTGGTCTATTACGAGCACCTTAGTCATGAGCGTGATGTGCGAGGCGGGCCGCGTCCTGTCATTACATTAGTTCATTAAAATTTGGAATTAAATGATTGCTACCTACGTCATATCGTGCTATGAAATCTCCAAACGCCTGCTTATCAGCATATTACATTCGTTCTACTTCCAGTAAAATTGTAAAAAAAAAGAATTTATTACATCTGACCTTTGATAACTTTCGGCATTATTCCCGGCCTAATCAATAGCAAAAAGGCAGATAGTGCGACACTTCCGTCCCATTTAACATTAGGGCATTTAAATCACTCATCGGCTGATTCATCAATAACTTCTAACTCACTGAGGGTGCGACTTAATCTAGTGTAATATTCCCAACTCTTACTGATATATTGCATGATCGTTATCATGCTTAAACTATTATGATAATAAAGTTATCTATAACTATTAAAAATATATACATATATATGTCTGTACATTGCAGATATATAAAAATAGTGATACGGACTATTTTAAGGTCAGTGAATAATTTTTTTTATATGTTTGTGTCGTTGTGGCTTCATCACGCCAAAACGCTTCACAAAAAAAAAAACAAAAAACCCGACTGCGTAAAAAACTAAAAAGAAAAAAAACAAGTCCAGTACCCCAGAAATTTGTTAAGTTATACATGATCGATACTCACAATATAACAAATAATAAATTCTAATATGGAACATAGCGATTTTGAACAGTCGGGACCCATAAGAAATCTAGATCGACGAAAATCTTCCCAACAATGGGTCCCGACTGTTCAAAATCGCTATGTTCCATATTAGAATTTATTATTTGTTATATTGTGAGTATCAATCATGTATAACTTAACAAATTTCTGGGGTACAGGACTTGTTTTTTTTTTCTTTTTAGTTTTTTACGCAGTCGGATTTTTTGTTTATTTAATTACTTTTTTTATTTTATACTTTTTAGTTAAAATTATAAAAATCAGTCAATTTTGCAATCTTTATCGTGGGGGTTATTGAGAAGCTTGCGCAAATTTATTACAATACAATGAAATGAAAATGTAGTGAGAACGGCTTGCTAGCCAACTTTAAATAGTTATAGTTTCTAACTGGTAAGTCCAAATTAAAAATGATAAAAGAAACCTAATAATGTTTTTTAAATCCCTATACATTGATACCCCACTCGATATAGTACGTTGATTTCATTTTTTTTTCACAATATGGCGTCTCATTATCGCCTTTTTGAGCTTTCATGATTTTCATGTCTTTAGTGACATTCGGACAGTTAAGACAAATCGATTGACGTAAGAATCGTCAAAATCGGTCCACGCGTTTGGTCTCTAGAGTGCCAGATAGGAACAAACATACATACATACATAGGTACATACATACATAGACTGATAAACACATTACCACTCCTTTGCGTCGCGCAGTCGGGTAAAAAGGGGTCCTGACTCCTCGCCGAACGAAGTTGCGGGCACCTTCTACTTTTATCTTTAAAAACTCTATTTTAGCTTTTCGATACGCCAACAATCTCAAGCTATCTCAGCCAATGACGGTACAAGTTTGCCATTGAATTATTCGTCTAGACAGAACTATTGAAAGAAATTGAAGTATTTGTCCTCAATATGAACGTCAGCGTTGTGGGACATTTTAAAATTAAAGATTAGTGTAGATGCGGGAGACAACTGTCGTTCAAAACAAGTGTGGGTAGTGTGAATTTATCTACACTAGGAGGTGCTTGCGACTTCGTACGTGGAAGAGAGAAAAGTCATAACCCCCTTTTTTGCTTCAGCGTAGTCAGATAAAACGTATCCCATAACCATCTGTGAATGTCCCGCTACCAGTGTACCGAAAGCAGTTAAAATCTTTCCAGCCGTTTTGGCGTGATGAGGAACACAACACATACATACATTCGTATGCATACGTAAAAAATCGATTTAAGAACCTCCAAAAAACATTTTTCAACCATTTTTGGCCCAAGGACGTCTAAGGATAGTCATAAAAAACTTTTTACCCGACTCCTTTAATGGTGTCATCTCACGGGCCATGGCTTCGGCCAATGTGCCTCGCTTTCTGGAGCCACGGTCGCAGAGACCGGATGACCTTACCTTAGTACCGTGTCGTAGAGGGCGCTGCCTCATAATTAGAGGTCGGAATAGGTGTTGCCTGTTTATCTAAACTTCGCGGGAGGACTTAAGTAAGTGTGGTTATAACCACCAAAAATAAAATCCCGCATTTAATAAAAATCAATGCCGGATTAGTTAATTATTACTAATAAATCACTCACAGGGTCAGATTGATGAATAACGAATGTTTAATGCAGAAAATTCAAATACGGTAACAACCCAAAAGTGGACATACAATCGGTCCATCGGATATACAGCTGTGTGCAAAATAATATCAGTATGTATGTACTATGGGCTGCATAAGTGGATGGTCATTGTTAAACGAGAATGCCTTGAAGCAAGTCGAGACGCTTACGCTACGTGCTATACTTCATTAGTTTCATGGGATTCCAATAGATGGCGCTGATAACATCCATTAAAGTAAAAATGTTTTATTCCGTTGGTAAGCGGAGTCAGTTTGTTTATTTTCGGTGTTGTCCAAATCCAGAAATTATAGAATGTATCTTCGATTATTTATTAAATGTTTCTAAGGACAGTCTAAATTCGAATCATATTAATCTACTACCGATGATGATTTACGCAAAATCCAAAAACACTATCTTTCTTATAACTGTTGCCAGGATTCGAACTCTGGGCCACATAGACGTTTTAAACAGCTGCATCCAGCCCCTCAGCCATTGAGACTTGGTGAGGGTTAATGAAATTTATTACCATATTCAGAATGACGTAAGTGTACAAGAAATTCAAGTAATGCGTTTAGTATGAATATTTTTTAATTGATTATTTTTTTATGTTTATCTAAAAGTAATTGTAATTTTACACGAACATTAATAACAAATAATAAATTCACTTGGTATTCGTTGTTGAAAAGTGCAACAATTACTTATTGGTTTACACTCATACTTAGAGGGTAGACTTAAAACATAAATATACCGTTCTCGTTTTTATTACAAAGAAACAGCTCATCCGCTAGCAATAGCCATTCCCGTCGGTTCGATTGTCTTGTTTGATTGCTTTTTATTACTTATCAAGTTTTAAAATGAATTATCATTACAACATCGATTTAGTGAAAAGGTCACAGATAATGCCTTGCATAATGAAGGCAAAAATATGGCAGAAATTGCCAGAGAAACCGGTGTAAATGTAAGTATTGTTTTATTTATAATACAAATATAATTAATATATTTAAACGATATCTGTATTATACCATATTTCTAAATATTGTTGCAGAGAAAAACGGTTGCTTTATGGATGCAACGATTCGGAAAAGAAGGGTCATTATTGCACCGCCAAAGAACTATTGACCACGGCTGATTGACGCACAGCAGCGTCGTTAGTCCGGGAGTATGAAGTAAACGGTTTTCAAACAACTAACCATTACCTACGCCCGTTTATATGGCAAATAAGTGGACACTATACGCCGTGTCCTTCATAGTGAACGATTGCAGTATCGTAGGCATGCGGTCAAACTTTTACTAACACCACATCACAAAGAAGAAATATTTTAGTTCGCCCGGGAACACTTAAATGACGATTGGAGCAATGTCATGTTTACAGATGAAAAAAACATTTTATATGTGGAGTCCGGTCGTATTACTGTGAACATGTGGGGTTGGATGAGTGCTTATCCGGGAGAACAGGTCCGAGTGCCGAGTCGGGCAAAGAGTGTTGACTATTACAATGTGCTGGAAGAAACCGTGTTACCAACTATTAGGAATGTCTATCCAGAGAAAAAAATATCAGTAACTACGTTTATTAAGATAACTGTCCCAGACATTGTTCGCAAATTGTGCGTGAGTGGTTTTACCAGCACAATAATATAAATGTCATATCGTGGCCTACTAGATCACCTGACTTAAATTCCATAGAAAATGTATGGGGTGTTATCGTTGAACGTTGTCATCATCAGAATATTCAATAATGACATGTTTTAAGTGTAATAATGAAATTGCCTATGAATAAAGTATTTTTGAATTTGAATGTGATGAGCAAAACGCAGAAATATTGGAGACACACTGTGCTAGCATTTGGGATAGTATTCGTGGTTCGGGTCTGTGTCAACATTTCTTAGAATTTATGCGTTCCCGCGCTTGCGAGATACTAATTATAGATAAAAATGTGATAATTAGCTATATATTAGTTACATTACTAACTTTTTAACTATTCTATAATACTATATTATTTTTATTGTTTGAAATTGAAAAATATGGTTAATTTTTTTTAAGTTTCTACTATGACAATAAATAACTTTCTTTTGTGTTATTCAGTTTATTACAATCTTTTTTCATGACACTTTGACTAATTGATAAATGATAAGCAAAATTGAACCAAACAGCAACATTTAAATATTATAGTTAACAGGTCTCAGTTTATTTTATACTCAATTGTATTCAGTAATAAAATAAGACAAGTATTTAATATTTTCTTCTGTTTCCGCGATTATTACTCATTGAAATAAAACAATTTAACGGACTATATCGCGTATATTATCTCATTTTAGTTCCCGACGTTTCAGAAGCTTTCCAGCTTTCCATGGTCACGGGTGGACTGAGAAATACAACACTGCCTTACATCTGGCTATATGCTATGGAATGGTGAATTCTACGGGCAAGTTGATGGTGTGGCAATGGGGTCTCCGGTGTCTCCTGTCGTCGCCGATATTTTCATGGAAGACTTCGAGGAGAGAGCGCTTTCATTGGCACCTGTCAAGCCGAGGATCTTTAAAAGATACGTAGATGATACCTTTACTATTTTACCTAGATATAGTGTTTCAGCTTTCTTAGATCATCTGAACTTCATGCATAGTAAAATTAAATTCACTATGGAGTTGGAAAATCAAAATTCACTTGCATTCTTAGATGTGCTAGTAATTAGAGGTCCTAAAAATGACATAGGTCATACTGTATATAGGAAACCTACGCATACAGATAGGTATTTGAATGAAAAATCTCACCACCATCCCTGTCAACTTGCTACAGTGGGTAAATCTTTGTTTCAGAGAGCCAGGGGTATCTGCGACAATCAACATCTGACTGCTGAGTTACAGAATGTCAAACGTGCGCTTCGAGCCAACGAGCTCCAGATACCATGTTCCAAGCAGAATCCCAGTATGAAGAAACCAACAGTCGAGCGTAAACCTGCCATATTACCATATGTGAAAGGGGTCACAGACAAGATCGAAAACATCTTGAAGCGTGCTTCTATAAAAACATATTTCAAGCCGTTGAAGAAGGTGTCTCAATACCTTAGACCCGTGAAGAGTAGCACCCCTTTGCAGAGTGCAGGCATTTATAAGCTGGACTGCGAGTGTGGTCTTTCATACATTGGTCAAATGAAACGCAGTATATCAACCCGGGTGAAGGAGCACATAGCAGATGTCAAGCACCGTCGGTGTAATAGGTCTGCAGTCTGTGAACATGTCATTGACAAACCAAACCACTCAATTAAGTTTGATAAACCTTCTATCCTTGCCAAAGAAAAAATATATTTTCCCAGGATGCTACGCGAGGCTATTGAGATTAAAAAGCATCCTAATTTCAATAGAGAAGATGGATTGTCACTACCACCAGCTTGGAATCCTGTAATACATCTCATCAAGGAACAAGCGAAACACAGGACTGCAAAACCTTAATTTCCGAACGGTGTAAAATATCTTATCTGTTTAAAAGTAGTTTAATAGTCTCTGTTTTTTAAATATTATAATTAGTAATGAGGTTTTTCTTTGCAGCGTTTCTTTTCTTCTCAGTACGCCTCATTTGTGAAATGCTGCTTGGTAAATTATTAGAATAAAATAATTAAGCCCTTCTGGCACATGTGTAACTGTCTCTTCTGGCATGTATGTACACCTTTATTTGTGTTTTTTCAAAAAATGGGTAGTTTGCACAAATTGTAACTTTGACAGAGGAAAATACATCTTTTCTCAGTCCACCCGTGACCATGGAAAGCTGGAAAGCTTCCGAAACGTCGGGAACTAAAATGAGATAATATACGCGATATAATCCGTTAAATTGTTTTATTTCATAGTAATCATGATAAAAAACACTCCTTATTCAGTGGGCTTTTCTACAAATAAACCTTTACTTTTTTCTACTAATTTATATAGACCAAAGTTAAAATGTATACAGCCGAGACAAGTGCACAATGTCATATCAGGTTAAAAATATATGTTTATCAAAAAAACAACATAACTTCAAAATAAAGTGTTTGTTCATTCTGAGTCCAAATAACGTGCACTATCTACAATATGAACACTAGACAATTGAATATAGATCTATCCCTATCATAGCTATGAATTCAGTCATGTTTCAAATTGTTAATTGTAAATTTCTGATGTTTTAACATTAAATATTTTCATACAAATATATGTCTAAAATTTGTATTTTCATTATGAAAACACGTAATATAATATTTTTAGAGCAACCCTATGTTTTGATTGATAGCCCATAGCCATAACATAGGTAGGTATTATTTGGTTTGAAAAATTTATACAAATAAATGCAGGAAGTAAAACGAATTATTTTCAAATCTCTTATTTCTTCTATAATAATCTTTATTATTTCTTTTAAAATCCATATAGTTTGCACTTGCAATACTCATGTCCTCGTATGCTATTTTAAGACAGGATAATAAACATAAGTTGTTCTTTAACTATAAGCCCGCCTATTATAATTATTTATTTCTTTAGTTCTTTATTTTGTGTAATTAAATTTTGGTATTCAATTAATCACAGTAGTTGTTTATAACTGTATAAAATTCATATCCGTTCAAGATCTGTTTTTCGAATAAGTTTAAAAGCGTGAATTCGTGGATAAATTCTTCATACTTACGTTGTATAAAATGGTGGCAACAGATTTTGTAATGATAGTTTCTTTGACATATCGCCAATTGCTTTAGGAGGGCAATAGGCTAGAGCGTGGCAACATTACACAATTTGTTAAGAAGACGACTGAAGGACATTGAATCCATGGTCATAAAAACATTAAAAAAAAAAAATGTTAAGAAGAAGGGTATACCACTTGTTAAATATAGATGTCGTTGTAATTTCGGTGTAAGTTTTTTTCAATTTGATGAATAATAGTAATTATATTATATATAACATACATTTTAGTAACTACAAGACTATTACATTTAATTAAGTTATTATCACCCGCAAGGTGACCATCCAATTTTGCAGGCGTTAGTACCATGGTAAGTAGTTTTTAAAACAAGGCAGATGCAAAAAACTGCTCCTAAAGAGAATCTATGTAATGTACCCAAGGAATGTTTGTACTGGCCACTGAATCAATTCATATTTCCAAATAAGTATAAAAAAATCTCAAATTTCGAAAAGTTCATTCGATATAAATAACAGTGTCTTAAAAGAGTCTTTATTTTCGAGCCACCCACCTTATAAAGGAATTTGGCAGTGGAATTTGAATCATAAGTGTAGAAAATTCGGTTGCCTTTGTGTTAAATTCGATCGACTAAAAGCTAATGCAACTCTATTCTGATAGAAAATGACTCCAAGTGCATTGAAAAGGAGAAGACCTTTTAAGAGGCCTTTGGGCGGCAAAAGGTTATTAAATTGCTGTCTTCGAACCTGAATGCACTTTATTGTTAACTCATACCACGATTATAACTAAAATCTTAAGTCACATTGACATCTTGATTCTGCAAATCCCGCTTCACTGCTATTATTTTGCACACAACTGTACACGTCGGACTGACCCCGAAACTGAATTTATGTTTATTAAGACTATTAAGTACTTATTATATCTTATCCGGGAAATCCCTCATTCAATTAAAATAGTTTTGTTGCGAATACTCGTGCGTGCGTGTTCTAACTATATCCTATACCCCACGCTCGTAACAGTTTATTATTTTTAGTGGTTATAACCACTCTTAGTTACGTCCTCTCCATTCCATTTGAGGCAAACCTTGCGGACGCTGGCTTGCGCAGTTGAAACGTGTAAAAATATTCACTATCAGAGTCAGTACACGATTTGTTGCTGGTCGCCGTAGAAACAGCGGGACCCTGGGTTGCGAAGGTCACGACCTCGTTGAAGAACTCGGCTATGAAACACGGGTTGCGATCCCTGCTCTGGGTCATATCTGGCTCAACAGGTCCATAGCCATTCAGCGAGGAAACGCTGCTGGCATTGTGGGGACTTTTGAGCCTAGCCTGGTACAATACAGGATGGGGTCCTTTATGTAATGTTAGGTTAATTTTTAGGCGATTGGTACATTTTAGGATTTTTAGGATTGTGTTATTTATTTAGTATATGGTTATTTCATTTTAGTTTTAACCGTTTCAAATATATTACATATAAATTGTTAATAAGCAATATTTATATCTGTTTTGAAGTGTAAAATGTATGAAAACCAAGTAAAGATGAAATTTACATAACTTTTCAAAGAGTTGAATCTGATCCTTGAATTTGTAGTAATTCATTGAAATAAAACTAGAGCGAGGCTACATCTTTACGCCGTGCCAAGGAGTCAAGCTGATCTGAAATACGCTGGCAACCGACGATACGAGTCGCTCTCCGTTGAATGCGGTCTAGAGGGAGAAACTGGTACTGTGGAGCCCCAGCCCACAGATGAGAACAGTATTCCATGTGCGGGCGGACCTGTGCCTTGTAAAGCTGTAGGAGGTGGGCCGGAGTAAAATACTGTCTTTATCTGTTGAGCACGCCGAGCTTCATAGAGGCTAATTTGGTCTTACCCTCTAGATGGCCGCGGAACTGGACTTCACTCGATATATCGAAGCCAAGGATTCCGATAGTGGCTGTTGCAGTTCGGGGAGTACTCTCAAAACGAGGTGATGCAACAAACGCAGACTAGCGGTGAAAGCGCAAACCTGTGTCTTTGTAGGGTTAAAGCGGACTAAATTAAGTCGACCCCATTCTGAAACTTCTTTTAGGGAAGTTTCAACTTCAGACACAAGTTTGTTACGGCTCTCGATGACGTTATCCCGAGAAATATTGGCGCGGCCAGTGTAGGAGGCATCACCCGTGCTATCATCCGCATAACAGTGAATGCCACAAATTTGCAGCATATCATTGATATGCAGAAGGAACAGCGTGGGCGATAACACACAGCCTTGAGGGACACCAGCATTCACAGACATGGATTCAGAGCACGCACCGTCAACTACGACCTTTATGCATCTGTCTGCTAGAAAGCTACTGACCCATTCGCATAATTTCTCGGGAAGCCCATAAGATGGAAGCTTTGAAAGAAGTGCTTTATGCCAGACTCGATCAAAAGCCTTCGCCATGTCCAAGCTAACCGCCAATGCTTCGCCCTTAGTCTCGATCGCCTGTGCTCAACGATGTGTCAGGTAAACCAGAAGGTCACCAGCTGAGCGACCTCTACGGAAACCATATTGTTGGTCACTAAGCAGTTGGTGGTCCTCTAGGTACCGAAGGAGCTGGCTGTTGATAATGGACTCCATTATCTTCGAGAACAGGGAGGTTATAGCTATCGGCCTGTAGTTGGATGGGTTTGAGCGGTCACATTTTTTTGGGATCTGGTGCACCAAAGCTGACTTCCATGAGATCGGGACAGCGCCAGAAGAGTAAGAGAGCCGAAAAAGACGCGTTAAAACCGGTGCCAACTCTGGAGCGCACGTCTTCAACACGGGGGAATTCCATTGGGCCCACTCGACTTATAGACATCGAGGGAAAGAAGTGCCGCACTGACCTATGGTGGAACCGGACATCCAGCATATAGCTATCGTGCCGCGGTATTGTCGGCGGCTCGTGTCCCCCATCATCCAAAGTCGAGCTGGACGCAAATAGTTTGCCCAAGAGATCGGCTTTCTCCTTTGCGTCGTGGGCCAACGAATCATTTCCCATATCTACAGGTGGAAAAGACGGCGTGCAGAAATTTCCCTGCACAGCCTTGGCAAGAGACCAGAACGCACGAGTTCCCGAAGGGAGGCGCTCTAGTTTCTCGCCAATTCTGCCAATGTGCAACGACTTCGCTCTGGCAATATCCTTTTTGAAGGATCTGGAGGCAAAGATAAACTCCTTCTTTAACGCGCTGGTCTTTTCATCCCGTACTGTCGTGTCGTAAATAATATTTGCAACCTCCCATGTGTCTCTGATAGAGAATCTAAAATAACAAGTGGCTCACTAGAATTTAAAAATAATACTCTTCTGTATAACTTGCCGTAGCGTATGGATGTTGTCTATGGTACAAAGGCTTTGCAGAAACTGGCTTGCTTGGGAGGCTGAAAATCATCAAACCTGCGTGCGAGACAGTTCATGATGAATAACTTACGATAACTTTTTTACTGCTTTCGAACAGTGGTTTTTTCGAACGAACTGCGAACTTCGATCCGAGCGTATGAACAGTTTCCACAGCTCTGTCATTATATTCGTCCACGTCGTACGCAATCACCTAGGAAGTTGCATCGATTCTATAATTCAAGTTGAAAGCTTTCATGGTTTTGGATTTGTTTCGGTATTGGCCGTAAGCTTCATACGTCGAGAGCATTGGCGAGGAGCATAAAGCCTGATTTTAAGTTTCAATGTGCCTCTTACCTTCCAGTGATCACACTTCAAGTTTGGTAAATTTTCGCCTATTTTCTCATATAATATCTTTCAAACTACTGATTTTAAAATTACAAAATAAAGTATTTGATATTCTAACAATCTTTTATTTAATATGTCACACAATATACTTTGCATTTTTTTCATTGCCAATTTTCTCTTCAAAAGTGGGCTCCATATGTTTTATTCATCCTTGTCCTCCATATTTGTTACACGTCCGTCTTTGGGTCACTGACTTACATGTTTGTAAAATTTCAACTCAATCGGTTCAGTCAATGCGGAGTAAATTGGCTGTGACAAACGGACACACAAGTGAGTTAGGGGTCCCTTTTCCCTTCTGAGGTACGAAACCCTCCAAACATTGGTTCATGAATTTAGTATTTTTGGCAAAACGTTGTTGATCATTTAATAAGTGATTCGGATAATTATTTTTGTGGTAACACTCTGGAATCAAACTAACCAACCACGATCGAGACTCACAAATCAATGGGATTCGAGCATCTGTCCAGTGGCTGTTCAATCCGAGCTATCAAAGTGACCGGTTCCCTTTATAGAAAGATTACTTACTTTTATAAGCATTTGGTCTGTTGTCGCGCAATCTGTCAATTTTTTTGCAAAGTTACCTTAAAGTCAATAACAAATTGCATGGGGTAAACAAGTTCTGTGTACAGCGCTTTCTATTTATTGTACAACGTTATTCAAAAATTAGAGGGCACAGTTAGTTTAGCACGGTAAGGTTTTACACATCGTAACAGCGAATTCGGCAATTCGATCAAACAACCGGCAACTAACTGGCGTAGTTTTTTTTGTCACTCACTGTGTCATTTGTTTTATGTTTATTTTCAACAAGCGACCCGTCATATTCCTCCTATTTGCATAGGTGTATAAATTCATACAATTACTCAAACATAATATATAGAGTATACCTATGTAAAACATACACCAAAATCTTGATAAAGATTCAAGCTACACGTTTAAATAATGAAATAATGATCTTTATTCTGTAAGTAGGCCGCAAGGGCACTTTTACAAGTCTGACTCTACGGCGTTTCCCAAGGGGAAACCACTGAGGAGAAGAAAGCCGAAACAAACTCAACAGTCAGTCATTTTTTCGAAATAAGTCTTATATCTATTACAATATTTGTACTTAGCCTATCCTAAATATATGTTTTGATTATGCTTAACGCGTAGTTCTTCAAGAAAACATATCAAAACTTATAAAAGTAAAATATATATATATATAGAATATAAAAAAGCAAAATAATGACAACTTACATACGTTTGATATGCCACCTTATAAAAACTGTGTCCCGGTAAAAGTAAAATATTTGGTTTCTGTTTGGGGCCATGCATTTTTGTCTGTTAAATAGTCCTCTACCCTATAATTTGCCTTCTTTATTAAGATATTCTACAAATTATTATACAAAAACCGGCCAAGAGCATGTCAAACTATGCTCAGTAAAGGGTTCCGCAGCCGTTTATACAAAAAAATGCACTACAGATGAAAAACATACGATATGAAAAAGAGCGTATCTGAGAAGCGCAGTTTTTGGCAATAACTCAAAAACGGTACGGTACATCCAATCATGTTGAAAACAATTTTCGTTAAAAGTATTCATTAAGTTTTATCATTGAATTTTTATTCATACATTTTGGTTGTACCATTTAGAAAATAGAGGGGGAAGGAACATAATTTCATATGCTACTTTCGGAGCAATAATTTCCGAAATAATTTACTACATAAAAAAAAAACTTGTTAAAAAACCCCATAGTGTTTTTAAAAGAACTATCGAAATATGTGCCACGCAAAATATTATTTTTTTCAGTTTCGGTTCATGTAAGGAGAAATCTATACATTTTTTTGTTATTTAACTATCACACTAAGTACCGGCTTATACAAGACGCCTATACTCGAAATTTCATCAATGTACATCATGTAGTTTTTGAATAAAATGCCTGTGACATACGGACGGACAGACATGACAAAACTATAAGGGTTCCGTTTTTGCCATTTTGGCTATGGAAAAAATATCAAATGAGACGATAATATACGACATATAATCCTTTAAAATTATTTTATTTAAAAGAATACATACTTATGTCCCAAATTTTCATCTCAGTCTCTTTACATTCTTGTATAAATATTTTTTTTCTAAGAACGTAACGCCCCTGAGAAATACTTTTCCATACAAAATTATGGGACACTATAAAAGTACTTATTTTCTGCAAATTATCCTCAGGTGCATCATGAAACCATAGGATACTTAATTTCCGGTAACTTTGGCTCAGCCGTCGTTACTTGTAAACCTTGGAATAAATTCAATATAACAAACGGATTCCAGTAGAGACAATTTCTTCATCGAGATATTTCCAATATTTTCATTCGTTTAAATCGGAACTTCTTAATCGAACCTCTCAAAAATGTTGTTACATGGGATCTTTATATTAGCAATGCTGTCCATAAAAATATACAGTACCTACATTTATAATAGCCTTCCTATTCACTCACTCAAGTTTATTCAATCCACTGCTTCCGGGTTTTCCTGAATTTACCATCGATATCCATTATTAAAAAGGCAAATTTTCGACCCTGAAAATATGGGACAGAAAAAATCTTCAATAATATAACCCTTGGATAATACGGCTTTGATGGATGGAGTTTGAATGTTAAGGCGTCTGACATTTCGTCTAAAATGTCTGTTACTTTAGGTTTCATTTACTTTAGGTTTAATCCAACTGAAATGGCTAATATAACTATTCACTTACAGAAAGTGTTACGAATTATTCACAGATTTTGTAAAGCCGAACCAAAAATATATGAGCATTGTCAAGAGGGTACTCGTATTATTTATAAGGTTCATACGGCAACAATTTTGGAAATGTCAGTATAGTCCGAAAAAATAATATTAGAAACTGTATATTTTTTCTATGACATCTTGCAACACCGCTCAAGCACTTCGATTTTACTGTCGGAATAAATAAAACTGAAAAATGTCCGCAACTTCTTCAGTAGTTAAAATCAGGGACCGGTTAAGACCGGACTTGCTTAACTTATAAGGGGGTTAAGCTTATTAACTGAGTTAAGCGTAATTAACCTATGAGGTTTTGGGTTAGGGTTTTTAAGCGGTTTTTATTTCGCTTAATTTAAGCGGTTACACTTATCGAAATGAGGCACGTCTTCCGGGGGAAGTCCTCGTGACAAGCCTAACCTTATAACGTCCCTTGTAACGTACACCGTACGGTGTGTCTCAATGTCAAGACTGTCGAGGATATTGATCACATTTTGGTAAGATGGTAAGTAAATATTGCACGATTCACTGCAAGCAATATAAATATTAGTAACGTTATTTAATCATTCTTGAAATAGCTTACATTGGTACTATATGTATAGGATTAAAATCCGTTCAGCAGGGTTGACGTGATACGGCTTCGAACCTTTTTTTTCCAGACAGCCAGCATGTACAAAATATATGAATTTATATTTCACGATTCAAAGATCCCTATAGTCTACTTCAGTCATATATAGAGTCACACACACACACACACACACACACACACACACACTCACACATCTATTATACCTATCATAAGGCACAGTGTAAATAAGGTGGAAATTACTCCACTGTAAAGAACCCAAGCTCTTAAATGCAGGATGATGATGATTTGATGATAATAAATAATGAACAAAAACTAATCTAACACAACTGCACTATAATGTCGATGATGTTAGTTACGATGTTTATTATCATAGAATGCTCCTGAAGACTTTATTTATAATATTACACGCACGACTGTGAATGGTTTTCGGCATTTTGTTTGGATAATTGTAAATATTTATATTTTATTTAAATAAACGTATACAAATCACCACGAATGACATTGTTGACAAACAATAATAAAATTATTGCCAGAGTAAAAAATTAATGCCAGTGAAATTCCGCAACATGGCGCATTCTCAAATATTTTTGGTGAGGCTTAAACGGCGCGGCGCCTCAATAACGATGTAAAACCTCTTTGGTGTTGTCCATATGCGGCAGACTAAAAAATAAGAAGAAAACTAAAGCATGTCCGTTCGGCATTAATGGTAGCAAATATTCTCTGCTGTAAATTTCTTGATTTATTTGAAACTATATGATGCCCGCAACTTCGTTGGCGGAGGAGAAAAAGTCATAACAAGTCATTTTTTCTGTAGCGTAGTCGGGTAAAAAGTATCCTATAACCATCTGGAGATACCCAGCTACCCGTGTACCAAAAATAGTTGAAATCCGTTTAGCCGATTTAGCGTGATGAAGCCACAGCGACACATACAAACATACAAAAAATCCAGAAACATTTTTTTTCGTTTTAGTGACCTTCAAATAGTCCGTAACAATCATTTTTTTGAAAATATCTTCACTGTACAGACATTTTATTTTTACAACTTTATAGTATAGATAAGAAGGCGGGCGGTTCTTTCGCAGGAGGAGAAAACATTTTAGTTAATCGTAGTTGGATAAAAAAAGGTGTCCTATACTATAACCATCTGTGGATGTCCAACTTATTTCCAATAACTCAAAAACGGTATATCCGATCATGTTGGAAATAATTTTCGTGAAAGTCTTTATTGTTTTTGTGATTGTGATTATTTTCATATTTTTTGGACATACCGCTTAGAAAATAGAGAGGGGGAGGGACGACAATTTATGCTACTTTTGGAGCGATTATTTCCTAAAATATTCACAAAATATACGTTTTTTTCAAAGAACTGTCGAATTATGTGCCCACTCATTCATATTTTCAGTTACATACATGGAGTGCCCCCCTTGATATTTTTTTGTTATTTGACTATGGAACTAAGTAGCGGCTTATACAAGAGACTTAAGAGTCCCCGGCAAGCTCGGTCGAATTCCACCTGACCTTACAAACGTAGTTTCGCTCTCATTTTTACCCGACTGCGCGACGCAAAGGAGTGGTAATGTGTTTATAAAAATACATTTTGGATTGAAACGAAACTTTGCATATACAATGACTTCAGGTAAATCTAGGCCTGTAATTAGTTTATATGGCTTCAATTTATAAAAAAAGTGAAATACAGCCAAAACAAGTTTTGTATGAAAAACTTAAATTCACTTTTTTTTGCTATGGTATCTGAGTCTGAAGCTACATAAACTAATTACAAGCCTGCATATACCTTAACTTATACTAAGTACAAAATTTCAGAGCAAACTAGCTAGTCGTTTTAAAATGAGAGCGTAACTACGTTTGTAAGGATAACCGAGCTTACGGCGGAGTCTTAATATTCTAAATTTCATCAATATACATCCTGTAGTTTAAGAGTAAAATGCCTGTGACATACGGACGGACACGACGAACCTTTTACTCCGTTTTTGCCATTTTGGCTACGGAAACCTAAAATGTATAGATAATAGACGCTTTTATTAATAACATCGTAGAAAGAAGGTTCAAGGCAAGCGAGGAAGGGGAAGACCTAGGATAAGCTACATGAAACAAATGAAGGAGAAGGTTGACGTCATATTGTATAGGGAGATCTATGAGGTGGCTTTGGATAGGGCTAGTTGGAAACAGCTAGACCGACAAGAGTGTAACTCTTAAAGCTACATGAAACAAATGAAGGAGAAGGTTGACGTCATATTGTATAGGGAGATCTATGAGGTGGCTTTGGATAGGGCTAGTTGGAAACAGCTAGACCGACAAGAGTTTAACTCTTAAAGCTACATGAAACAAATGAAGGAGAGGTTGACGTCATATTGTATAGGGAGATCTATGAGGTGGCTTTGGATAGGGCTAGTTGGAAACAGCTAGACCGACAAGAGTTTAACTCTTAAAGCTACATGAAACAAATGAAGGAGACGGTTGACGTCATATTGTATAGGGAGATCTATGAGGTGGCTTTGGATAGAGCTAGTTGGAAACAGCTAGACCGACAAGAGTTTAACTCTTAAAGCTACATGATACAAATGAAGGAGACGGTTGACGTCATATTGTGTAGGGAGATCTATTAGGTGGCTTTGGATAGGGCTAGTTGGAAACAGCTAGACCGACAAGAGTTTAACTCTTAAAGCTACATGAAACAAATGAAGGAGACGGTTGACGTCATATTGTATAGGGAGATCTATGAGGTGGATTTGGATAGGGCTAGTTGGAAACAGCTAGACCGACAAGAGTTTAACTCTTACATTTATGATGATTTTATGATGAATTTATGATGATTAGTGGAGGATATTTCTGTTTATTTCAGATTGCAGTGCATACATTTTGAAACGTATACGAAGGACTGCAATACTTTCAGGATAACGTCAATGTACCCCAAACTCCATCGACTCGCTCCAATGTGTAGTAGGGTTAACTAAAGGTGCGTCCACATTTGTATCATTTGCCCGATCAGATCTTCGTACCGTGGCACGATCGCGTGTCACGATCATGCGTGTAGACGTTGCGCCGATCCGATCGCTAGAAATCCATGTTGCTACGCGTATCACACACTTAGATCGGACAAGGGCGGCGTGATCGCCGCGCCGACAGTGAGCGTCCAAGCAGCGCGATACGCAGTCATGCCACGCCACGGTGATCGGATACGAGCAAATGATACAAGTGTGGACGCACCTTTAGCAAGCAAGACGTATCATTATCACTACTAAAAAATAATCATGCACTTGTAGCGGGAGGCGAGGTAAACACATACAACAGTGCCGAAATATTTATATATCTACAAATGCAAACAATAAAAAGCACCTACAAACGTATAAATACCTATGATAACAGAAATGGATAAAAACCAGTTTTTCAGCTTCGGTTACTTGTATGCAGTGTCCCCCCTAGAAATATTTATTTTTGTTATTTAACTACTAAACTAAGTAGCGGCTTATACAATGCATCTATACATCAAATTTCATCTATATACATATTGGAGTTTTGAATAAAATGCCTGTGACATAAGAACAGATGGACGGACATCAAGAAACTATAAGGGTTCCGTTTTGGCTATTTTGGCTAAGGCAGGCACCCTAATAAAAGGAGTCTAAGAGTTTTAAATTTATTTCGAGGTATGCAAATCTGTTTTTTTTTTAATTCTCTTTTCAGATACTTTTATAAAATTGGGGTGAAATAAAATCAATGTGGTTTAAATGGAGAAAATAAAAATGGTCTCGTTTCACCGACCACGCGAGGCCGTGACAACTGAGTAGGGGTCGACGTATCCTTCTACCCTCTTTTCCCGTCGATTACTGCTATTTGCGTACACGGACAATTTCTTTCTCCACCCATTATTGGATTGGTTTTAATAATCCCAAATTTTTTTGCAAATATTTTTCTACTGGAACATTATTTAACGTAGGCAGATGGAGCGCTGTCTAAACTTGATTACGAGTTTGTAGATGGGACGGGGTTTTCCTTTTCTAGTAATTGTAAATATATATTTACTAGCGGCTGCCCGCGACTTGGTCCGCCTTATATTCGTTTATCATGGATAAAAGCTCATGTCTTTACCCAAAACTCTATATTTTTCTAATTTAAATGTGAAGAATATTACCAAGATTTCCAGTTCCTAGCGTAAAAAAATATTTACTGTCCATACAAATTTTCATCCCCTTTTTCGTTCCTAAAAGGAATAAAATTTGACATACATTATAGCCTATGTCCTATTCTGATATGTAAGGTACATAACTGGAAAGTTTCATAAAAATTCGTCCAGTAGTTTTTGAGATTAAGTGGAACGTACATACATACTTTCACGTTTATACTATCGTAAGGAAGTAGGGATAAGAATAAGGCAGTAAGAAAGTAAGGATGTTTGTACTTGGTGCCGCTATTTCAAGCTCTTAATGAACTTAGGGCTCTCGGTACTGATACCATCCCAGCAACCCTAGAAACTGTTGGCCTGGCTGCGACGGATGGAAAGAGGTCCATTAGGGCCAGGATACAGAGGGCGGCCGCTAGCATGGGACATGGGGATAGACTATAGGATTTGAATTATTATAATGTATAGAAACTTCTATACGGAGGTGGAAAAGTACATTTTCGAAGCCGGGTAAAAAGCAAGCCTAACAAGCCTGCGATGTCGGAGTCGGATCCCTACCGCAAGAGTTAGTGTGATGAGCAAAATAGTTTGTTCCTGGGTATTGGATTTGTTCTATGTATTTAAGTATTATAATTTATCTATATATTAAGTATATTCGGTACCGCTCAATTTGTGTGAGAATGTCCCTGCAAAATTAGATTACTATTGGTAAAGGTATAGCTGGTTAGCGTATATGCATTAAAAGAGTGGTCCTTACTTTTGTAATGTGTTGATATGTTTCAAATTTACCGTACTACATGCATCGCAAATTTTAATTGTACGTAGGTCACTCGATAAATTTTGAGATACAAAAAACAATTGAAGATATTAGTATTATTTATTTTACATTATTTCAAAATACTCTCCATTACTATCTATACAAAGTTCCATTCGTCTGAACCAACTTTGGAAGCACTTTTGCCAGTCTTCATCAGATAGGTCCGAAATTGCTTCTTCATATGTAGCCACGACTCTTCAGCACTCGAAAAAAACTTCCCTTTTATTTTTTCTTTTATTTATTGATTTATTTATTACAAATTAGCACTAACAGTTAACTGTAACCTTACGTGCTAATTGTTACATATTTATTTACACTATTATGAACACATTAGATATAACTAACAAACTATAAAAACTATGTATTTCAACTTATATGCTATTATTCCATTTAACATGTCCCATCATCAAATTAAATAACAAAAATATATTAACATTATTATGTCCGCTTAGGCTATACAAAAATATTACTTAAATACTAGGCTATATACTATTTTAAATTGAGCTGGGAGTCACTCTTGCCTCTACAAAACGACATGCTGCGGTCAAGAACCTGGACTCTGAGGTGAAGAAAATGTCGAGCTGCCTCCAGGATAGCGTTCAAAAGCGTTAGGGCTTGGTGTAGGGGGGATGAAGCGAGTGCGCGCTTCCTAGCCGGGGGGATGCTGAATAAGCTGCGTCGGCGGTCGGGCCGGGGCATGGTGGGAACACGAGGAACCCTGATGGATATTTGGGAAAGAAGTTGCGGATCGGCGATAAGACCTCGGATAAGTTGGAAGAAGTATTTAATTAAACCAATACTCCTCCGGGCCTCGAGGGTTGTATAATCCACCATACCTAGTACGAAGAGAGACGGGTACATATAGGGGTAGGTACCATAGATTTTTCTATACAGGAATCGGACAAACGACTTCTGGACCCTCTCTAAGAGTAGCGTGTACCGTTGCTCACGGAGATTCTATATGGCGGCATTAGTCTCGAGCTTGCTACGGACGTATGCATTGTACAGGATACTAATTGCATGCCGACTAATAAATAATTTGGCCTGGCGGATAACAAATGTCAGACATCTCCTAGCTTCGTTACAAGTCCTGGTTATGTGCTGATTGAACGAGAGCTGCGGATCAAAGTACGTGCCAAGATCTTTAACTTCAGTTACATACTTTAGTGGTTCATTCAGCAACAAGTACGTGGAGTCTATAGGGCGGTGTGAACGTGTATAGGTCATTACCGAACATTTTTCCTTGTTAAGGGAGAGACTATTATTAAGGGCCCACCTGCCAATGGCATCAATATCTAGTTGAAGTAAAATTGGATCGTTAGGGCTGTCAACGGGCAGTGCCCATTTTACGTCATCGGCGAATAAAAGACACTTAGAGAATTTGATTGTTGCTGGCAGGTCATTGATTAGAATTAAAAACAATAGGGGTCCAAGATTGCTCCCCTGTCCAATTCCAGAAGTTACCAAGAACTTCCATGACCTGGATCCCTCATACTGCACGAATTGGTACTTTTCAGAGAGCTAGTTGGCCAAAAACTTCAGCAGGTGAGGGTTAAACCCAGCCATAGATAATTTCTTAAGTAAAACATCGCTGTCGACTCTATCAAAAGCCTTTTTGAAATCAAAATATGCCACGTCAACTTGCTTCTTTTGATCCAAATTATTAGATATTAGGATTACAATATTAAGTAGGTTAGACGTAGTTGATCGGTTAGGCAAAAAACCATGCTGTTCACCACAAAACCAGCCTCTCAGTTGTTTACAAATTTGCTCATATATAACTGATTCAAAGATTTTCCCGAAAATTGGCAATACAGCGATCGGTCTATAATTTTGAATATCAGATTTAGACCTGGACTTATGGATTGGTAAAACTTTACTGGTTTTCTACACTGAGGGATACATTTTAGTTTTTAAGGCCAAATTAAACAGATATTTTAGTAGTTGCACGAAGGCGTCACAGCAATCTTTGACTACATATTGCGGTATCCCGTCGGGTCCTTGCGTGTGCTTGGGGCGCAATCGGTTAATTGCTGTTCGCACATCAGCTTCACTGACGTATTCAATTGATATGAGGCGATCACTTGATCCTAACAATTCCGCTGCGGCCGCCGCACAAGCTGCCTCTACATCTAGTGTGGGCGTGTTAGAAAGAAACACGCTACTGAAAAAGTCAGCAAATTCGTCTGCGACCTCTTGAGATGACATGCTGCCAAATGTGGCAGGTTGACTAGATCTACGATGGAGCTTAACATATGACCAGAACGAGGAAGGATCCATAATGATGTTTTTTTGCAAATCCTGTATAAAATTCCGCATAGCTGCGTAATATAATTGGTTTCCTGACTGCTTGTATAACCTATGGTATGAATTTTTTACAGACTTTAACTGAATGAGTTCGGCGCTGTACCACTCAGGAAATTGCTGGTTTGGTTTATGACTTCTGGGTTTTTTAAGCGGCACAGACTCGCTTAGAGCATCATTAAGAATGTTATAGAAACACCTAGCACAGTCGTCTACTTCGTTAATCTCATGCAGTTGGGACCAGTCACTGTTTGCGATTCTATGGTAGAGAAGGTGGAAATTTGCTTTCCGGTAATTTCTTTCACCACCGGGAACAAAAAGAAATCGCAGGGAGCTAAGACAGGACTGTAGGGTGGATGTGGTAAGGTTTCTATCCCAGCTTTCTCAATAAACGCCTTTGTTCTGAGGGACATATGTGAAGAGGCGTTATCGTGATGCAGCGAGATTCCCCGAAGTCCAGTCTTTGGTCTCCTCTCTCGCACTGCTTTGATTGCACTTGCGGCAATGCTACTGTAGTATACCAATCAGACTTGACCTATAATCTTGCAGCATTGATGTTGATAAATGTCCGCCCTGTGAAAAGAAACTAGCTACCATTTTTTTGCCGAAGTTACGAGGTCTTTGTAGTTTTGTTGGTAACTTTCCCCTCTGAGAAGACCCATACTGACGATTGGCGCTTGTTTTCCGGGTCATATTGGTAAATGCATGTTTCTTCACCTGTAATTATTTCCGATACACGCTGCGATGTCCCGTTGTCGAATTGTACAATACCATGATGGCTGCACCAAGAATGCTACCAAATATATGGTCCCTGATTATGTACTACCTCCTAAAAGTATCATTAGGTATATACTTACTTTTAATCAATATCGAACGAAGTTCTTCAGTTTATAACTGTTGAAATTAAAACGACTCTCATTGTCACACAAAATTACTTTAGCATTTAACATTCCGGGCAACCGGCATAAATTGTAAGTACATTATAATCCTAATAAATATTCTGCCCTTGAAAATACGGTCCACAATAGCGCCTCGTAATCCTAGGTCTAGTTGTATCGAGATTAGTTCTAAATCATGATTTACGCCACCATTAAATATATTTCAGTGGCAATTTTGCTTTGATAGCCATTCAGAGTACGTCAGTTAACACAGTGTTGTCTTTGTTTAAGCTTGCTTTACAATGTCAGTGTCTCGTAATCACGGTAAAATTATACACAAAGTAAGGGTATTCAACATTAGGAGCCGAGTATTAAGGCTTGTTAAAGCAGGTGCGAACTCTGGCCGGTGTTTTCGCAGAATATTTTGAATTTCGATTAATACTACGTGTAACAACACAGCAAAACGAGGTTTAATCACGTATGAATATGATTTATTTAATTACCTTTCGTTGGTAATTCTTGTTGTTTTTTTGTGTTTTCGTTTTGTTGTGTTGAGATAATGAGTGAAGATCGTGTAAGTTTAGATCAATGTAATACTTACGTGTAGCCAAAAAAAACAGTCGGGACCCATAAAATCTAGATCGACGCAAATCTTCCCAACAATGGGTCCCGACTGTTTAAAATCGCTATGTTCCATATTAGAATTTATTATTTGTTATATTGTGAGTATCGATCATGAATCATGAAAGATTTCCATTATAACTTAAAAAAAATCTAGGGTACTGGACTTGTTTTTCCTTTTTAGTTTTTTACGCAGTCGGGTTTTTTGATTTTAGTTTTTTTTTATTTTATACTTTTTAGTTAAAATTATAAGTCAGTAAATTTCGCAATCTTCATCGTGGGGGTTATTGAGAATCTTGGACAGATTTATTACAATACCATTAAATGAAAATTTAGTGAGAACGGCTTCACAATATGGCGTCTCATTATCGTCATTTTGAGTTTTCATCATTTTCATGTCTTTAATGACATTCGGACAGTTAGACAAATCGATTGACGTAAGAATCATCAAAATCGGTTCACGCGTTTGGTCTCTAGAGTGCCAGATAGGAACAAACATACATACATACATACATACATAGACTGATAAACACATTACCACTCCTTTGCGTTGCGCGTCGGGTAAAAGTATTGATGTAGGTCCAATCATAGTCTAAATAAAACATGGTCTTCTCTTCTCAGAGTGACACATGCCTACGTCACAATAACATAGCCACTTTATTTTAACATAACATGTTACTTGGGTACATATGGAATCCCCATGAGCAACGGTACACGCTACTGTCGGAGAGGGTCCAGAAGTCGTTTGTCCGATTCCTGTATAGAAAAATCTATGGTTTCTACCCCTACTATATGTACCCGTCTCTCTTCGTACTAGGTATGGTGGACTATACATCCCTCGAGGCCCGGAGTAGTATTGGTTTAATTAAATACTTCTTCCAACTTATCCGAGGTCTTATAGCCGATCCGCAACTTCTTTCCCAAATATCCATCCGGGGTTCCTCGTGTTCCCACCATGCCCCGGCCCGACCGCCGACGCAGCTTATTCAGCATCCCCCCGGCTAGGACGCGCGCACTCGCTTCATCCCCCCTACACCAAGCCCTAACGCTTTTGAACGCTATCCTGGATAATGACAGGCAGCTCGACATTTTCTTCACCTCAGAGTCCAGGTTCTTGACCGCAGCATATCGGTTTGTAGAGGCAAGAGTGACGCCCAGCTCAATTTAAAATAGTATATAGCCTTGTATTTAAATAATGTTTTTGTATAGCCTAAGCGGACATAATAATGTTAATATATTTTAGTTATTTAATTTGATGATGGGACATGTTAAATGAAATAATAGCATATAAGTTGACATACATGGTTTTGATAGTTTGTTAGTTGTTTATAATGTGTTCATAATAGTTTATAATTGTTTATAATTTTGACTTGACATAACAAAAATGTAGTAGCGAGTTGTGATCTTATATTATAGTTATTGAAGAAAGTGAGTTGTTTTTGTCCCGGTCACGGGAACCAGTATAATTATATTGTCCGGGACATAAAGTTCGGAACTGGACCTGAGAGACGCGACGGCCAGGGCTGTCAATACCGCTGCCCACTGGGCATCCGTTATTTAAAGGAACCTCGACACGAAAGAAGAAGAAGAAGAATAGTGTAAATAAATGTGTAACAATTAGCACGTAAGGTTTAACTGTTAGTGCTAATTTGTAATAAATAAATAAATTATATTTATGGTTAATGAATTAAATTGATGCATAGTAAGCAATTCGGTTTTACGCGGGGTCGCTTGACATCCAACGCCGGAGTTGAGCTCGTAAAACACATTTTCGATGCCTGGGAGGAATCGCGAGATGCTTTAGGCATCTTCTGTGATTTATCTAAGGCCTTCGATTGCGTTAATCATGAGACACTGATCAGGAAGCTACACCACTACGGAGTTAAAGGATTAGCACTAAATTTATTAGAGTCTTATTTAAATGGTAGAATACAAAGGGTTGACGTGAATGGAAAGCGTTCACCGGGGTCATTAGTCTCTATGGGTGTGCCGCAGGGATCAATATTGGGACCTTTCCTGTTCCTTATCTATATAAACGACTTGCCACTCCTCGTAAAGACCCACCATGAGATAGTTTTGTTTGCAGATGATACGTCTCTAATTTTCAAAGTCGTACGAAATCAACGATCCTACAATGACGTAAACAATGCTATCTGTGAAGTAGTAAATTGGTTTAATATAAATAATTTATTGTTGAATGAGAAAATGACTAAATGTGTTAAGTTTGTCACGAGTAACGTAAAACACGAGCAAGCAAGCGTTATGGTTAAAGGTGAGGAACTGGAACTAGTTAATAGTACAGTCTTTCTCGGTATAACATTAGATTCTAAGCTCCAATGGGGTCCCCATATTGCTACTCTCTCGAATAGACTGAGTTCTGCAGCTTTTGCAGTAAGTAAGATTCGTCAATTAACAGACGTGATAACGGCTCGATTAGTGTATTTCAGTTATTTCCACAGTATTATGTCGTATGGCATCTTACTATGGGGCAGTGCTTCCGACATTAATACTATATTTGTTCTGCAGAAGCGGGCTGTTCGTGCGATATATAAAATGAACTATAGAGAGTCGCTTAGAGATAAGTTTAAGGACATTAATATAATGACAGTGCATTGTCAATACATTTATGAGAATATTATGTATGTACATAAAAATATTACCTACTTTAAGAAGAACTGTGATATACATAATATTAATACTAGATATAAGCATAAGCTCGCAGTGCCTGCTACTAGGCTCCATAAAATAAGGAGATCATTCATGGGTAACTGTGTGAGATTTTATAATAAACTTCCTAGCAGGATAACTGAGTTGTCTATTGGTAAATTCAAAAATATTGTGAAACGAAAATTATTTTCTAAAGCTTATTATAGCACACAAGACTACATGAATGATGAAGCCGCGTGGGCTTAATGTAAATTATAGCGTCTTGTAGGTATATGAATAATTATTTTAACGAATACCTAAGGTATTATTATTATTTTAATCTTAATTGTTTTATATACTCTGACATTTAGAATTTTATTCTAGACACATTCTAGATTATTTATTTTTTATTGACTATCCTTTTGGGATTTATCTTATTGATTATTTTAATTTTAAAAATGATGATTTTATCAATAATGTTACACTTAACTTAAATGATCTGATTAGGTTTTTCTGGGTTTCCCTAATCCTTGCAGCAAATGTTGGATCATATTGTATTTCTCCCAGCAAACATTCACTCTCATGTAACTGACATTTCGAAAGTGCTTGTAACTAGGCCTACTTGAATAAAGAATATTTTGATTTGATTTGATTTGATTTGATTAAAATATTTCTTTATAATTTTATAACTTTCATTTATATGTGTTTTATCTTAAATTTTACAACAACTCGTCATTTTTAATTATTCGTTTGCAATATCTTTCGATTAACGAAACAAATTTCAGACGTTCGGGTAATTCTGTTTACACTACTGGCAACACAGGATAGCGCTATCACCAGCGCTGAACCATAATACTTTTACAGAATCAGTAGTTTATTATTTGCATGTTCTAGGTCAACACAAAAAAGTCTAACTAACTCCATTTCTGCACAAAACTCATTCAAATTACAGAAGAAAAGAAGGAGACAAAAAACAAGGCATTGTGAAAAAAAAAGAAAATCTAAGAAACGGTCTCCGTACCATCCTGGTTTATAAATGTTCTTGTAAGAGATTTTATTAAACATAATTAGCAGTTTATTTCCTAAATATGGTAGATCACAGAGAGCTCCGGCTCTGAGCAGGACAGATTCAAATTAAGAACATACATGAGGTTAATTATAGTTTTATGCGAGCGAGCCTGGTGTGCGGGACGGTTCGTTGGCGGCATTTGTCGGCCGTTAATTCCGCCGCCACTGCTTCTGCGCAAATTAAACTATAACACCAGGATTTACTCTTTTAAAGACACCAATATACAGGCGGTATAATATTTGCTATTCGTACGACACAACGTTGAACGAAATAAGAATAATTATAGCCCATCAGTAGACCTACTAACTATTAGAATTTCATTTTTTTTATATCCACACAAAGTTCCAAATTATGTATACATAAACCTTATAACTATAATAATAAGACCTGTTTATATATTTTTGAAACTTTGTGGTGTATACATATTGGTGCCCTTGACTGTATAATCTATCACTACTACATTTTATACAAACCTGTATACCTAAATAATATCAAGATTTAATATATCTACATACATATCAATAGATAGATAAAGATTGTAATTGAGAAATGGTAAATGGATTATCAGTTTCTAACAGTTCAAGATATACCTTTTTCTTTTTACACCTTTTACAATTATAATCCAAAAACTCTTTAATAAAAACCCTTTCTCTTTGTTATTAGCGATTATGATTTTTTTTAAACCTTCCGTTCCCTTTTAAAATCGACTTTGCCTCTATCCACAGACAGAGAAGATCGCGAGGTGAATCGAGCCAAACTTGTAATATGCTGTACTTTTGTTATGCTGTAAGTACTGCTTCAGTGCCATATATCTTCATCAGCTATATTTTTGATATGAATTAATAAATAAAATTATTGACTTGATATCCCGATCAGATCTTCTTCCCGTGGCATGATCGCGTGTCATGATCACGCGTTTGGGCGTTGCGCCGATCCGATCGCTCAAAATCCATGTTGCTACGCGTATCACACACACACTTAGATCGGACAAGCGTGGCATGATCGCCGGGCGGACAGTGAGCGTCCAAGAAGCGCGATACGCAGCCATGCCACGCCACGGTGATCTGATACGAGCTAATGATACAAGTGTGGACGCACCTTTAGACAACCAAGTAGTTTTTTTTTGTATCGTAGTCATTTGTTTGGTATGTAGTGGATAAATTAAACGGCACTTGGAGTTGGTGGCTGAATTCGTAAATAGAGGAGCAGTTAAATATTTCCTTTTATTTAGTCGATCTTATGCTCGATGCCGAGAAGATCACGTCACAGGTCACAGGCCAGGCCAGTAAATTGAGACGGACGGCAACGTCGCGATGAGAGCTTCGCCTCAGTAATGCAATTGCTTTTATTTTTCATTTATTAGTAGAAAACACTCTTATTCCATTAGCTAATCACTTCTTCTGATTTCATTATTTGCTAATTTAATGGCTAAGTTTGGAAACATAGCGATGATATTAATTTGTCGTCAATTGTTTTTGTTATTTGTATTTTTTGTTTATCCAGCATAAAGCTCCAGCAGCGATGAATATTTTTTTTATGACATAGGAAGCAAACGAGCAAAAGGGTCGCCTGATGGTAAGCGATCACCGACGCCTACACGGGTCTCCTTCGGAATCCCTAATATCGTTTGTCCTAATGTACGAGTATCGTTTGTCGTAATGTATCATTTGCCATAACGCATTTTTTCAGAAACCGTAAATTTTTCAGGATTTTTTAAAAGATTGTCGTATAGATTAGGTTAGGTTAGGTTAGGTTTGTTTTATAACAATCCTGAAAAGTTTACAGTTTCCTAAAAAAATGCGTTATGGCAAATGATACATTAGGACAAACGATACATTAGGACAAAAGACGTTAGGGATTCCGATATAAATCCCTTTCTTTCTTTCTTTATTAGCTTCTATTAATGTTTCGAATTTTTGCTCATAAGGTTTGGATACAGAATGCATGACAGAACGGCTCAGCAAATGGGATCCGTCGGGAGGATACAGCCGGCCTCATTCACTCCATGTGCTAAAATATGAATTCTAAAAATTTGTTAAATTTTAGATAACTACCATTGTAATTTATTCAATTGATTGTAATTCATAACCCGTGTTCCATTAGGTATAAAAGCATCTATTTATTACTAAAACGGCCATGGTTTAACTTGGTTTGAATCCCGGTTTTAAATTTCCAATTAATTATTTATAACGTTTCAAGGGTGATCATGAATATAATGATCGGAAAATTATAAAATAAATCAGAATCAAATTACAAGGTACACTGTAGCGGGAGCATTCTAAAATAACTCAGCCATAAAATACCAATCTCGTGCAATGAACCCATAAAAATAAGACAAAAAATGTTTTGCATTGCATACTGAACGTCATATCGTATTTAAATATGAGGTTATTTCACATGCAGTTTGCATGAAATGATAAGATTCCGCACTCTGTTTTCAATAACATTCGCATGGAGTGTAGAAGTAAAAAGGCCAAACTCATATACAAAAACAGATGAAAAAGTGTCCAGCGTCATGCCGTCCCACCACGAAGTAAATATGAATAGTAACAAAAAATCCCAACAGGTGGCAGTATAGGTCTCAAAATGCTAATTATCTTTCAAATCGGGCCATAGTTGTACACTAATTAATCAGATATATGTTAATTCAAATGCAAATATCATCATGAACACAAATTAAATGCTTTATTTTAGAATCTTGCACTTTTATTTTAAAACTATGAGCTGGACATGAGAATTATAATGGCATTAAGAGTAGGAAGATACTATGAAGTTGACCAATTACAAAGCATTTTTACCGAAATGCGACTCAATCCTTCGATTTTCTTCTGGTATAAATATTCAATTGTGTTCCAAATATTTCATTTTGCATCATTGTTGATTTGTTTTGGTTTTTGTCTAATTTATTTCACGCACTTGCTTTAGTGACGCCACCAATTTAACACCTTTTGACAGAGGCTTTGGACATATATAGATTGTACTCTTTACCTCTATACAAATGTAGCATTTCATAGTACCAAATATTTCACTGTTAGTTAGTGGTTAGCGTATTCATTTAGTTCGGCCGAACAACACGCGTATGTCATGATGAACACTTGTTCAACCCATGTACTTATAACTGCTTGCTACTTGTACAAGGGTGTACTCGGGTCTCTACAGTAAAGTCGGATTCAAAATTCCATAACATAACTTTATTGCGAACAATTTATAACGAACAAGTAAGCATGATGACTGGGTATGAAAATCAAAATTGTAATTAGTCCGTCAGCAAGATAATAAAAAAAGTATCGGACACGTATTTTTTCCTTTTTGAAAATAATAAAAAACAACTAAAATAAATCGCGTTAAAGTTTAGGAGTGGGGGCTCGTAACGTCACTCCTAAGTAAAATTTGTACTTAGGAGTGACGTCACGCAACATTTTGACTCAATGTATCGCCTTTATTTTTCGATTATGTGAAAAGAAAAAATACATGTCATCTCCCCATTATACCAATCCCTTAAGGCATATCACGAAAACATTTCATTCGCGTGATCCAGAAATCACTGTGGAGGGATCAGCGCCATCTAACGTCAAATCTTATTACTAAAATCACTTAGACTATTACAACTCACTTAGACACTACTCGTAAAAACACTATGGACAATTGGACACCACAGGATACCATCCCTCGCAATTTACTATAATATGCAAGTATTGTACCTATCTATCGTACAAAAATATTTCCGATTCAGCGAAAAGAGAAAAAACTGCAATTTGGAACAGACTAATGCAACGCATCTTTTATCCATAACTTACCAGTACTTTCTGCGCGGAAAATGTGAATTGGTATTTAAGTGAGAAAGTTTCGCAGCAAACGGCAGTAGGTGGAGCACAATGGACCGTTTATCCCTAATGTCCGCGATTGTCTAGCTTAATGCGGTTATGCCCGGAATATAATGCGAAAAGGCTCCTCATATGCTTAATTTTATTCTATCTATACGTCAATTAGGTTTAATGTGGGAATGACGGACTTTTCACTGTATTTTATAGAGTTAAAATTAACGGATAATACTGAAGCGAAATAGCTCGGAGCCACCTTGACGTTCCAAATGATAAGTCACAGTTGTGCATTGTCTGGGTCCCGTACAATGGCACAAAAGACCGTCAAAACATAATTAAAATACGAGCCCGCATTGTTCCTCTAGCTGACTCTTTCGCGCAGACTCTGGGAAGTTTAACTTGGAATTTTGAGATTATGTCTAATCTGCAGTGAAACTGCTCGTGCTGTCGAGTTGGTCTGCATTTACTTCGTAGTTCTGAAAATTTAAGAGACAACGTAAAGCACAGTTGGAATTAAATCCTTATCTAGGAAGTTACTGACTCCAGATGCATTAAATTATTTTTAGACTGCTCTTTATATTCATATATATTTGTCCATCTAGTAGCAATAGGGATGATAACTAAATTGAATTAGTTCGTAATGTAGATTATTAAAAAAAATTCGAGACGTATTTATTTATTTTTTTACGTAATCAGAAAATAAAGGCTACTTATACAATGAGTCAAAATGTTGCATGACAGTACAACTTGTACTTAAGAGTGACGTCACAACCCCCACTCCTAAACCTTAAAATGCCATTTATCTGTATATTTTTTTATTATTTTGAAAAAAAAAATACGTTTACTATATTTTTTTATTATCTAACTGACAGACTAATTTGAATTTTAATTTTCATACAATCAGTCAATCAATCAATCAAAATATTCTTTATTCAAGTAGGCCTAGTTACAAGCACTTTCGAAATGTCAGTTACATGAGAGTGAATGTTTGCTGGGAGACATACAATATGATCCAACATTTGCTGCAAGGATTGGGGAAAACCCAGAAAAACCTAATCAGATCATTTAACTTAAATATAATATTATTGATAAAATCATCATTTTAAAAATTAAAATAATCAGTAAGATAAATCCCAAAAGGATTGTCATTAAAAAAGAAAAAAATAATAATCTAGAATGTTTCTAGAATAAAATTCGAAATGTCAGAGTATAGGAAACAATTAAGATTAAAATAATAATAATACCTTAGGTATTCGTTAAAATAATTTTACATACACCTACATGACGCTATAATTTACATTAATCCCACGCGGCTTTATCATTCATGTAGTCTTGTGTGCTATAATAAGCTTTAGAAAATAATTTTCGTTTCACAATATTTTTGAATTTACCAATAGACAACTCACTTATGCTGCTAGGAAGTTTATTATAAAACCTCACACAGTTACCCATGAATGATCTCCTTATTTTATGGAGCCTAGTAGCAGGCACTGCGAGTTTATGCTTATTTCTAGTATTAATATGATGTATATCACAGTTCTTCTTAAAGTAGGTAATATTTTTATGTCCTCCTCCTTGTGTCGTATTCCTGATTGCTGAGGGTCGTGACCTCCACGAATTATTTTGTGGACGATCCCTTTCCATTTGTTGCGATCTTCTGCAATATGTAATGCCTCGTGAACTTTTTTCTTGGTGTTGTCGCGGATCTGCTCTGTCCAGCGCATAGGACTTCTTCCTCTTGGTCGCCTTCCCTGCACTGTACTGTACATACATAATATTCTCATAAATGTATTGTCAATGCACTGTCATTATATTAATGTCCTTAAACTTATCTCTAAGCGAGTCTCTATGGTTAATTTTATACATCGCACGAACAGCCCGCTTCTGCAGAACAAATATAGTATTCATGTCGGAAGCACTGCCCCATAGTAAAATGCCATACGACATAATACTGTGGAAATAACTGAAATACACTAATCGAGCCGTTACACCGTCATCATGCCTATTATGTCGGATCCATTTTCAAATTTTATCTAGCATTTACCTGATATTATATTATTTATCACTGGTATATGCGTTGGAAACTTGCATCCATTTTTTTATAATGTAAATGAATTCATTTTCTCATAAGGAAAATATGTACATAAAGGACCAACAGGGATTGAGCATTAGGAACGTCAGGAATGACACTCAAAGTAAGGCAATATCTGACGAGCGTCAAAACACCCCATACAAAATGGGCATAAGCTATGACATCATTCAATAATAGCGGGCAGTAAAACTGTACTGAAAAAACAAGTCTTTCATTATTGGCCGTGAAAAATACGTTTATCTACCCACATATCATTAGTGCTCTAAAATGCGTTCAGAAACCGTAGGAAATGACCAGCATTATTACAACCAATTTTACTATGAGAACTTTCTTGTATGTGGTAGTAGGTAAAATCTGTTGAATTTTGCGATTTTTGTAACGTTATGAGCATACCTCGCAACGGAAGTAGCAAAATCGTAGCATATGACAGTTTTATGTTAGGGTTGGCGATTACGAGGAATCATTTACTTACTTTATGGTACGCATGATTTATAAGTACAATTTAATGATAACCTCACTGACCCTCTTTAGATATAACCTTGTTTAATTTCATTTTTTGATTGATCAAAGAAAATAGATCAATATGTCAATTTCATCAATGTTAAATGTGTTTTAATGTGTGGTGTCACTATGATCAGAGTATAATAAAAAAATGACTGCACAAATCCTAGTACAAAAAGTAGACTGATAAAAAAATTAATCTGTTAAAGTCATATTTCATGTCACAAGGAAACTGATATTCAAATAAATCCCACGTAAAGTCAAAATAATTATTTAAAGAAGATGGTGCCTTTCATTCTTTACATTTATCGACAAGGACGTAATCATACAGGAATATTGTTTGTCGAGGTAAATGAGATATTTTAGATAATAAATTTGATGATTTAAATACCATTGTGCTTTTATTAGTTCCTAGTACATAGTGATAACCCTGACGTACATCTGCTACAGATTTGCTAGTTCGATTGCGGGGTATGGTTATGAGTTTAAATTTTGAACAGCTGTCAAAACTCAATTAGATCTCTATTCTAGTCCCCATAGATATTAAAACAGTTATCGATATGAAACGTCAATTCAGTATGTTCTTTATATAAACCACACGACATCTGATCTCAAGTGATATGAGAATAAGGACTTCATTCCTTTGTCTATGATTTAAAAAAAATACATTCGTTTTGACGGAGGACCGAATTGCCGCCATTAGTTTTGTCATTTATTTGTTGATTTTTTGCTGTTAGAAAAGTAGAATTGTGAAAAGTTGTTTTTAAATTTACATTTAGGTTGAAAATATGAGTAGATGTGACTCCGAGAACTATATGAACAGTCCGCCGGATATTGTAAATGCAGCCACGATTGCAACAAATAACTTGTTGTCAGAAAAATCGATAGCCAAATTTAGTACTAGTAAAAAAGTGTAAAGATTTTTTAGATTGGAGAATGAACAAACGCACGAATTTATGTGAATAAATAATTTATTTCCTTCTGTATTTGTTCAAGTTTATTTTTTATTGCATTATTTTAATATTTATGGCCTATTGATATTTTACAGGTGGCACTAGTAACAATGCAGGTCATTTCCCTACGGCTATTTCTGAACCCATCTTAGAGTACTTATGATATGTGTGTAGATAAAGTAGTGTATGCATCTGTACATAATTAGGCCTTAAAACACTCGTGTGATCCTATTATGAAACGAGGTATTTTAAAGCCTCTCATTATGTAGCAGTTGCATAAACTACTATTAAGTACATAATTGTTTTAAGATATATGTATTGAGAATGCAATATCTATATGAAAAAGTACAGTTATTGTGGATTTTAATTTTATAGTAAAAATGTGGTGTTTCCGACCCTGTAGAGATATAGTAATGCCTATGTTTCCTGTATGCAAGTTTCCCATTGACTACTCAATTGATGATGGAGCATGCTTTACTATTTACTCTACTCATGACATGAGCATACACATAACAGACATGTCGCTGTTGAATCTCGGTTTGGAGATAACCACAAATAGCAAAAAAAGTGTTAGCATAGTTTGCAAATAACTTATAAATAGAGGACAGCTCGCATGACGAATGCTCTATGTTATTAACCTCAACCCATTTATATTAAGCTTAAGCTATATATCAAAGAATAAATCCGATCTTAACAGTGGGCCACGTAAAATATTACCAAGGACTGGAACTAAAAGGCAATTCCCACTGGCAACTGTCACGTTCGAAAAGCATTTTCGCAGCGAAAATAGAAATTAACTCGTTGGGCTTTCGCATAACCCAGGGCACGTATTCCAAAATCAATACACTAGTCTACAATGGGAATAAAACTTACAGTACGCCGGATACGTCTCGTGTAAAGCGTTCTTTGATAACTTCGACTGTTAGCAGTGCGCGACAATTCGTTCTAGGAAAGCATTAAACCTCCGTTCCAACATAAAGTTGTTGTACATATTGAAAGCAGAATTTATAAAATACTGAACGTTTTTAAGGTTCCGTGTCCAAAGGATAAAACGGGACCCTAATACCAAGACTCCGCTGTCCCTCAGTCTGTCTGTCTGTCCGTCTGTCATGTATCTCATTAACCGTGATAGACAGTTGAAATTTTCACAGCTGATGTAATTCTGTTGCCGCTGTAACAACAAATACTAAAACCAGAATAATTTGATGTCTGTCTGTCTCTTAGTAACCAATATGAAATGACCGAACACCGCGTACATTTTGCTTAGGAGTAGGGCTCTGCTAACTCTGATTTCCATAGATACGGCCGTTTGTAGCGTATATTGAAAATTATATATAATAATTTGCATAATAATAGTAATAATTTACGAAACCCTCAGTGCGAGAGTCCGACTCACACTTGACCGATTTTTTACAACTTGAATCTTGCAAATAGACTGCCACGTTTTCAAATTGATTGATGGGGAATAAGCATTTTTTTTTCAATGATACCAACCCGGTTTCTTATTATCAAGAAACGTATAGTTGATTTAAACCCGTTGAAATTTAAATACAAGAAACATTAAAATCGAGATTAAAAGTTATGCATAACCTTTGGGCGTTAAAAGGCCCCATACAAATCGAACGACACGTGAGACGTCAAGTCACAAGTGTATGGAGAAATTACTATTTTCTTATTTTGGCCCATAAAAGTTCGATTAGCTTTAAAAAGCTGCCATGCATCTTTTTCTTCACTGAACCGTAAAAAAACCACAAGGTATCGTTTAATTTTCTTTTGGACGATACTGTAATTTTGCGTCAGAATATATATATATATATATAGTACGTTCTTAGACTCATATTGGTATTGATACGTTTGTTTAATAGAATCATTTTAAAAATAAACACATCTTGCCTAGTAGCGTAATACTCATATAGCCTTTGAGATAATAACTTACGACGGGAGACTTCACACAGTCCAATTATTTATTGATAATTTTACTGGATTTTAGCAAAAAACTTGGCGAAAATCTCAATAAGAAATATAAAGAAGATTTTGAAATGACTAAAAAATGTTTCACAATTGATTTTTAATTGGTGCCACGAAATAGCTTTATCGTCGCTTACGTACCTACTGATTTTTCTATCCTTACCGCTGGAAGTCGGGGGCTCATCGTGATTTCCCATTATTGGGCACATTCTTGGGGATATTGTCACGTCGCCGCCGGTCCCGGTCAAATGGGCTATTCCGTGCATTCCCCTGAGTGAGCTCGGACAACATTATCGACGGTTGTTACCGCTTCCGACCCGATAATGCCTAACTTCGCTTATGAGCACTAGAGTCACAATGCTCACCGAATAGCACCCTCGGAAGAACAACGTCATTAGTCACTGCGGCCTCCATAATGACAGGGACATTGTTCTACCAAGTGAGGTGAATGGTTGGAAAATGAATCTGCTCCCGGAGGTTTCGGGTAAATGGGAGAAATTGTTAACCGCGAGAGTCCGCCGGACTTTCTCGATATTTAGAAAACTATTAGGAAACCATGATCGGGGCATATAGAGATGCTGAAAAAGCGAAAACGGATGTGTGACCGTCATGTGGTGGATATTCGGATTTCAAAAAACGTATAGACATTCTTTGAAGTGGATAGACAGTTTATGTAACAAGTAGTGTTGCGATTTATACTGTCTTTCACTTATCATTAAGCCCAGCATAATTTCATTAAGCCCCATTTTATTGTGTTGTAATAATGAGTTAAAATCGTCTAAGTTTAAATCAGTGTTTTTTTAAAATAGATATCTTTCACTGAGTCAAAGATGAAGTTTCCTACAGAGTTTCGATGGTAACATTTCCGTTAGCTGCCACTGGCAAAGAATTCAACGCGAAAGTCGCTTCTTTGAACTGAGCATTCCACTATCTGGCACGTACTTCACACGTGCCTCATAGGGATGGTCGAAATTCCACCGCGTGCAGTCGAAAGCAGAAACGTTAACCAGAAATACAAGTATTTTTGGAACACAAACAATGTGAAATAGCTTGCAAAGTTTTTGAAACACCAAATCAAAGTTTTACACGTAGTACGAGTATTGCTTACATTTTTTAGGATAGATAGATAGCCTTTGTTATGCAAGGGTACAAAGTTGGTATTTGGCGCGAGTGCAAAAAAAAGCCGAGCAAGTGAATGAAGCTACGATTGAATATAGGTTCCTGAGCGTAGCGAGGCTTCAAGGCACGTGAAACCAAATAATTTTGCAGCTTCCTTCGCTTGCTCGGCTTTCAATTGAGACACTCGCACCAAACAATAACTTTGCAACCTTGTATAAAAAATAACTATTGTCATCCACCGGTCTATCTCGACGAAAAAAGAATTTTACGCTAAGAAAAAATGCGTTGTTTCAATTAACCAGTGTTGTGAGCGTGGATAAACAAATATAATCTTTAATTTTCACTACAGAACAGTTAAATTAAACGAGTGACTGTAAATTAAAATTTTTAGTGACAAAAATAATTAATTTACTTTATAGTAATACTATTACGACTGTTAGTGTGTGAGCGACTGATAACTTACAAACATTAATTTGAGTTACTTAAAATACAAAATGAAGCTTCACAAAATTTCAGCGACCTAATATTTGTTTGAGTGTCAACGTTACGTCTTGCATTTTTTTTCAGTACTCGTGTTTGGCAAACGATTTATTTATACTGACGCTATACATGGTCACAATACAAGCCTAACCTAAACTACAGCTATCGGTTTTTGCCCCATTTTGACGCTCCGCTCACTCCGCTATACATGGTCACAATACAAACCCAACCTTACCTACATTTTTCGGTTTTTGACCCTATCTTAATTTTGAAGTTGCCCTCTGTGTATTTCTAATCGCTTACGTAGTAATTAAGTCGCACGGCTAGAATTTTAATACCTGAAATGGATTAATCGGAAAACTTTTTGTAAGCTCGTTCTGAATTTTATTATAAATCGATATTCATCGTTACTTTATTTAATTTTTCGCTTACTCAAATATATACCTCTCAAGTTATTGAAACAGTATCTCATCATTAGTCACGGAGTTCTTTTTTATTCGATCGTTTTGTAAGTCCCCAATGTTAAATATGGCTTTGGTATGATACATAGGCATACTATTCGTTAGCCCTCTGACTGATGATGGGTATGGATATACCTCCACTATAAAGAACTACAGAAAATGTAAAACGACCTTTTGATTTGTTTTCATTTGGAAAACGGGAACGGAACGGTGGACACTTTTACCTATATCAAGAAATCTTTTCTGTCCTCGACAGATGCCTCATTATTACCAAGCCACATTAATTACGCATTGTGACATGAGGCGTGAGACATCAGAAAGAGACTAACTAAGTATTCAATTGAGCTAAATAATATCAACTCAACTACGAAACATAAGCCCTCAAAGTAACTTATTTCTTGTTGATTTGATATTACCTACTACTAATAAACTAGCACAAAGAAACGTTTCGCCGAAGCTGAATTGTTGACAAAGGCAACATCTATTTAGGCCACAAAGGTATTTTATCAAGTACGAGTAATAATCCCAATGTTAGATCTTATCGAGTTACCTATTCGTTTAGCTGGAGGCTAATGAAACCCATCAGAATTACGCAAACTGAATTATAATACTAACAACTGTTTCGGTTAGAAAACTCTCTTGACTCCGAATATGCTTTGAGCGTAATTAAATTAGTTCGATAGTATTGTTCTGAAAACTCTCAATTAAATATATTAACAAGTTCCACGGATTAATAAAACTTAAAATTCAATTAGTTAACAAAGCCAGTTAACATACTTGATTAACAATATAAGCACCTTCTTGTGGCGGCAGGTTTGAATGCGTCGCCACTGGGACCAAAGCACCGTCGATACTCCTTGCCTATCGGATTGTTAATTGGGCTGCCTTACTAGTCTGCATTAATATTCTGGTAAAATATTATAAGAACAAAGAAGTGCCACAGATTAGACAAAATTAACATTCAATTAGTTCATAAAACCAGTTAACATACTTGATTAACAATATAAGTACCTTCTTGTGGCGGCAGGTTTGAATGCGTCGCCACTGGGACCAAAGCACCGTCGATACTCCTTGCCTATCGGATTGTTAATTGGGCTGCCTTACTAGTCTGCATTAATATTCTGGTAAAATATTTTAAGAACAAAGAAGTGCCACAGATTAGAAAAAAATAACATGCAGCAAGTTAACAAAGCCAATTACATAGTTGATTAACAATGTAAGCATATTTTTGTGGCGGCAGGTTTAAACTTTAAATGCTTCGCCACTGAGACTAAAGCACCGTCGACATTCCTTGCAGTGTCGGATTGTTTAAGCGTCCGCATCGCTTTGAGCACGGCGTAACGAATGCTCGTGTTTGTGAGGTGTCTCTAGTCTGATTTGCCTCCGCGACGAGCTTAGCAAACGGTGTTGAATTTAAATGAGTTAAATACATAACCAGTTTAATGCTGTGTTTTACCTAATTTAGAGTAAAATTAGGATTTTATACAAATTTTAAGTTGATCAGTAATGTTGTTCAAACTCTACAGGAAAGCGTTCGGTCCGACGGTATGCAGATAACGAGAAGCCAGGGATTTAATACCTACATATGTGAGATATACTTTTGAGTAACTTTTAACTAAAAAGTGTGAAACAAATTAACTATTAAAGAAAAAATTAAACTGACTCCAAAAATAAAACACTAAAAAGTAAAAAATAACTGCTAAATTTAGTTTCTCCACTTTACTTACAAGTTACCGTTTTTCTACTCAATCTGTACAATCAATGTTAATATGAAGTCCGGGCCATTGCATCTTGTAAGGACTTATACTAAAATAGTAAATTTTCAACATTTTACACATTCCTTAGATGACACAGGCGCCAAAATAAAATTAATGTATTAAATTCGGTATAGATTGAGTAGAAAAACGGTTACCTGTAATTAATTTGAAGAAACTAAATTATGCAGTGTTTTTTTACTTTTGAGTGTT
Source organism: Hedya salicella (assembly GCA_905404275.2). Lineage (NCBI taxonomy): Eukaryota > Metazoa > Arthropoda > Insecta > Lepidoptera > Tortricidae > Hedya > Hedya salicella. The sequence goes on from FR990097.1 coordinate 33,423,976, forward strand.
TTCCTTTTGGAGACGGTTTTATTTTTGTTATTGTTTGTCATCGTTATACAATTTTTACTCGTAAATTTTTACAATGAGACCAATTTCGAAATCGTAAAAAAACGACTTCTCCACACAAAACTTGAAGCTAACCGTAGTATGTTTACGTAGTATATGTTAATTTATGAAACGTTAGTATGGGAAGCACACATGTTTTGAATGATTTCGATGTTATGTACTAAAATTGTATCGTCATTATTTTATTAGTAAGTAGCTTCGGAAAGTAACATTTTGTATCACGTCTTACAAATCACCTCGTATAATATTTAATAGATGAGATCAGTTATGCAAATGAAAATAACGGTTAGATCATTTAAAACACTCAACAGTTTTAACCCGCCGTAGAATTTTAAACTTATTGAAAATTACTCATCTCTTCAAAAATATGGTTTTATTCGCTGCATTTCTAAATTAGCATGCAAAATTCTAACTCGGTTTAGATTAAATTCCTAATTTATCTCGACGCGACGTGACTCTTTATGGGTAAAATAAAAAATGTTTTTCATAACGAGGATTTTCCCGACACAACAAAAATGTATGTAAGCGGAAAACAATGGAACACGAACGGGAAGAAAGTAATTAATCTTCCCTAAATGGAGCATATAATTACAGCGGGCCTATGATGGCTGCGTTTGTCACACGATAAATAAATGACATAGCTGCCGTCACCTTCTGACACCTATGCGAGTGCGAGAGTGACAGGCGAGTTATCATATCATTTATCGCGTGATAAACCCGACCATCATAGGCCCTCAGGATGCTAAAAGAGTTAACCTCAGCTTTTGTTGCGCCTTCTGTGTCATTCATGTTAATGTTGTATCTTACTAAATGGTGCCCGCAACTTGGACAGTGAAGGAGAGAAAAATTATAACCCTCTTTTTTTCTTGAGCGTACTCGGATAAGTATCTTATAACCATCTGTGGATGACTAGTGTACAAAAATAGTTGAAATCCGTTGAGCGGTTTTGGCGTGATGAAACCACAACGACATCGACACATACAAAATAGTACATTACTGCAGACGCCGGGAAAGAAGGGCTTGCCGGGTGAGTAGGTATAGACGTGATGGGTGAGTAGTATAGTGATACGAAGCCGGCAAGCACTTTTCACGGCCAGAGGCATGTATAGTGCTTTTCTCAAACATATGCAATGAAATAAAAAAATACACCACTCAAAAAACTACACGGCAAAAGTTTTTCAATTTTCGCTTCAATCCCTCCATAATGTTTTTTTTAAGGAAGTCGTCTGTATTTCGCGTGTGTAGTGTTCGAGTAGACCCTATTAGGGCCGTTATACACAACCTCATAATAAGAATCTTGATTTCTATACTAAATAAAATAAATGCAGAAGATTTTAAATATTGTCTATGGTCTCTGGTTACGAACGTATAGACAATATTTTAAATTTATTCATCAACATATGAACCATACAGATTTGTGTTCTTAATTTCAGTTCGTATGTAATAGGCTAATGACTATTACACATTAATGGTTATCGGATCAAAAATATCCGCGTATTAACGTTAATACGCGGATATTTTTGATCCGATAACCATTCAGCCACAAGAAAAAAAACAGCTGTTTAGTCTGTTCATGAACACAGGCGCCATGTTTACATTAAAATAAAATAAAAATTACTTCCCGGCCTAGGCCTTCAATAATGTATGAATTTCCTTTACAGTTCTCTGAAGTTGTTCCGCCCGAAACGTGATATTTTGAAGCATGTTATAACGCACGTAATGACGATATTTCATTGCATGTTTGAGAAAAGTAAATTAATAGTTTTAAAAACACTATAAAAACACGCTTTTATAAATGCACGTAGAAACAAAAACTATGATACGATGTTCCATCATGAAGTTCCAGTTCATATCTTCCGGCTCAATCATGAGATCAGTTCGACTGTACCATATCATTGTATTGTCATCAGAACTACATACAGCTGCCAATTTTTATGAAGCTACGATCCTTGGAAGATGGTTAAATTAGTTACCTTAGATTCCATTACATAGTTACATACAGGCCGACCTAATAAAAGCGTGTTAAAAACTAATCAGTGACCTTCAGATAGTCCATGTCACTTATTTTTTGAATATATCTTTAATGCACAGACATCAGTTTTTACACCTTTATAATATTACTAGCTGTGCCCGCGGCTCCACCCGCGTGGAATTCGGTCTGTGTCAGTAAGAGGCTAATTCACCCCTCTCCCCTGGAGGCGAAACTTGAAGTAAAGTCCAGAAAAATATTATACACTTACCACTAAATAAAGTTTTATTTAGTGGTAATTGTATAATCCGCTCCAAAATTTTTGACGTGATTTAAAAGACATAGAGTATATACTTAGTAGGTGTATATCGGACGATACAGTCCCACTTTTTAACTGACTTCGAAAAAAGGAGGAGGTTCTATGTTCGACAGTTTGTATTTTTTTTATGTATTTTCACCGATTACTCCGCTAATTGTCGACCGATTTTAAAAAATCTTTTTTTATTTGAAAAGATATACTGTTGCCACCAAGTTGGGATCTGATGAGGGGATCCCAGGGAAATCGAGGGCAATCCTCAAATTTTAAAGGCACTTTTAACGGTTTTCATATATTTTCTTAAGCCATTTAAGTATTTACATATGGTAGTCATCATCTCATCTTGCTGAGCTGATGACGGAAGGTACGACTCCTTCATGGTTAAGAATTAGAGGATAATTCTTTAAAAAATCATATATTATAGGTAGGTACGTTAAGACTGTAAGTCATATTCTTTATAGTGTGTCCCTGAGGTAGTCTCCTTATCACCAAATCAGGATTTGATGATGGAATACCAGAAAAATCGAGAGAAACCCTCAAATATTATAAGCACTAACAATGTTTTGTATATATTTTTCTAAAGTTATTCAGTTGTTTTCGTCTGGTTGTCATCATCAGACAAACAAACTGAGCTGATGTTGGAAGGTACAAATGAATATGAACCAACCAACTTTTACATTTCTTACTTCCAAAGACTCGAGATGCGAGCAAAGTGCCTCCTCAATCTTCCAATTCTGGGCTCTAAAAAATACTTTATATCACTACTAAAACCCATCACCAAAAAGTAAAAAATGAAAAAAAAATTATAAAAAAGAACCGACTTCAAAATAAACTAAAAAGCCATAAATAATCTTTTATGGACGGTACGGATCACATTTGAATAACCTTTTTAAGTCGGTGCCAAACCATGGCACCGACTTCAAAAGGTCCGCGGGGTTATTGCCTAACGAAATGTTGACACTTGGTATCCGAATCAACTGTCATAGTCCATACAAAATCATGACACTTGATTCCGATTGCGAGCGTCAAACACGTTAGGCAATACGGGGGCCGTACCGTACATAAAAGATTATTTATGGCGTTTTAGTTTATTTTGAAGTTGGTTCTTTTTTTTCTTTTTTTTTTGTATTTCTACGTTCTTGACTGTACCTTTCCAAATCAAGTCCATAGCAAATATCAACCAATCGGCCCTCCAGTCAAATCAATCTAAGCATGAAAAGGTAAGAAATATACACATAGGAGTCCATACTTCCTAACAAAGTTTCGAATTTAGGTCTAATATTATTTAAAAGTAAGATTAGAGGAAAGGTGAACATAGATATCAAAAACGTGAGGCCAAGTATTTACATTTTATTTACAGTTACGTTTCTGCATGCACAGCTAAATATGTACAAATAATTAATTATATCTACAGTTACATTCTCCAAAAGTAGGTATGTAAAGTATATTTTCATAACATTGATATTTTACACTATATTTGTACACCACATTTTGAGTCTTCCCGACGGGCATCAGCACCACCAGCTCCGTACAGCTGGTGAAGCGCGAGCACGCCACGTAGCGAGCTGCTGCCCGTGCGAGAAGCAGCCCGTGCGCAGGTCCACGCCGGCGGCGCGCAGCGTCTGCCCCTGCGACTTGTTGATGGTCATGGCGAAGCAGACGCTCACGGGGAACTGTAGGCGTTTGAAGCGGAACGGGAAGTTGCTCGGGATGAGGGGGGTGCGGTGGATGAACACGGCTTCTCCGTCGCCACACCCCATCAGGATTTGCGCCTCGATGAGGTTTCGCTGTAGCTGCACTACTTTTAGCCGGGTTCCTTTGCATAACTTTGGAGGTGACAAATTCCGAAGATCGGAACTCCAACTTTCAGGGTTAATGTGTGTGCTGGGAGTCCTAAAGCGCTCATTGAGTTTAGGAACTTCATTGGGTATGTTGTGACGTTACCTTCATCCAAGATAGTGTTAATGGAATTATGTACTGCCTATTCACCTTTTTCGCCAATATCCGCGCATTAAATGCCGCTGCCTGTTCAATTTTCGGCGTGAGTATGGCTCTCTTACAAACCCAAGAGTAGTCACGTCGCGTCACCTGGCTCAGGTCTTCGTATACGCTCCGAATGTGGTATTCAACGGACGGAATGATCCTGCATAACGTCTCTGGTAATCGAACCAGGCCGTTGGTTTCCTCTAGAAGTCCTTCTCCAACCTGAAACAGTACCTAGGCGAATTGTTGCACATGTGAGCCTTCCTTGTTGATACCACCGAGCCACTTATCTCATATTATGTTGTATTATTAAATCAATTATGCAATTAAATTTGTTGCTATCCGTATCTTCTAAACTTAGAGTTAATTTGGCAAAATGGTATTAATTTTAGCGCCACCTGTTAGTTTTACAAGGTACTCGATACTCGTAGGCTCCTAGCACATGTTTGAGAAAAGTTTGCACCTCCTTCCTAAGTAGCGCGATAAGATTCAGGTGCAAACTTAACTCAATCAAATGTAGTGGCTACCCCCCCTTTTCAGGGTTTAATTTTTATAGCCTATAACCTGGCCAGGGATTTTTTCGACAGATTTGTAAAGTTTACATCAAAATCTGTTCAGCCGTTTTCACGTGATGCGCGTACAAATAAACGACAAACAGACAAACAGACAAAAAATCTAAGAACTGTTGGAACGTGTTCTGCTGTCGATTTTAAGTATCCCCGGCCAACTTGTTTTCGAATATCTTCCATGTGCAGACTTTCGACCCTCTTCAGCTTTATTATACATATGTATAGATAGATGTTCTCATTTCTAATCCCAATAATGTTTCCCTTCCTGTTCTTGAGTTAAGAGATACCTGTAAGTAAGCTTACGGAGATGTTACCTGTGTCAGGGGTCGGCTCCCTGCGGTTCGCAAGCCACATGCAGCTTTTTAGGGTGCGGTAGCCAAAATGGCAAAAACGGAACCCTTATAGTTATATCCATCCCTATACATATATCTGTATGCCGCTACAGGCATTTTAGTCAAAAACTACGCGATGTATTGGATAAAATCTGGAGTTTAGGTCTTGTATAAGCCACTACTAGAATATTTCTCGGGGAGCACTCGATATTATGTAGGTAACAGAAACTGTTCTTTTTTTTCAGCAAAACATAAACGTGGGGTACATATTTTGACAGTTCTTTTTAAAACCCTTAAAGGTTACTACGCATTTTTTGTTTTGAGTATGATTATGTTCGGAAATAATCCCCCCCCCCCCCCCCCCCTTGTCTTCTTCCGTATGTGACACAAGATTACAAAGGTAACGCTTAATAAATACTTCCAATGATATTTTTTTCAACATGATCGAATATATCGTTAACAGTGGCGCGTAGGGGTATTGGGGCCTACTAAGGAAAAGTGACAACAAAACTCATAATTTACGGAATTAAAATTTGTATTATTTATTAACTAATCCTTTACTTATCTGGATACTATAATCTCATCAGTGAAAAAAAATGACATAACATTATTTGTCACGAAACAAAAAAAATGTGTCATTCGCTCCTATTACACCACCATACGAGAAATTTGACACATGGGATATGACAAATGGGAGCCGTTGTATTTTATTAGACTGAATCTATGCTCACTATATCATACCACATTAAAAAGCCTTTATTTTACATTTAGGTGCTGTTACGTTACGTATGAAACAAATTAAATATTCAGTAATACATTTTGGGGATTTAATAAATCATATTACTCGATTACAAATAAAATATAATAAAAAAGTAAATATTCATATATTTTTTTAAAGATCTTAATACATATATTATTTAGGAATTACAACTTCAAATAAAACAATCAAAAATCACTGCTTAAAAATACATAAAACTAAGTACATATTGAAACTAAAAAATATTAACATTAGATTTTAATTTGGGAAGTAATACCTTCAATTTGATAAATATACTGACATACTAGTTATACATGATGAGATGGAGTAGTTTTGTATTTTTTTGTAAGCGCTGAGCAAAAGTCACCGAATCGCCTTTTACAACTAAACGCAAGAAACTTCGGGTGTGCCCATTGGAGGTGATCTTCATGAAGCCATCCCGAACACATCTGAGCATCATTTGCACTATTACGAGCACTGGGTCTATTTTGACACCGTTGCCATTACCCACGGGCTCTGATTACCCCACGCTCTCCTAATGTTTATACCCTAAAAGAATAGTATAAAGGGACAGTGGATGCTGATATGGAGGCTGTATGGAAGCGCCATCAGACATACTTTTAACATACATTTAAGAAAAAAAATATTGTAACGGACTATTCGGAGGTCACTAAATCGATTTTTTATATTTTTTGGATTTTTTGTACGTTTGTATGTGTCGTTGTGGCTTCATCACGCCAAATCGACTAAACTGATTTCAACGATTTTTGGTACACGGGTAGCTGGGTATCCACAGTGGTTATAGGATACTTTTTACCCGTCTAAACTGAAGAAAAAAGAGAGGTATTTACTTTTCTCCTCCGCGAACGAAGTCTTTTAGTCTATACTATTATAAAGTTGTAAAAATGAAATGTCTGTACATTGAAGATACTTTCAAAAAAAAATTCTGATGGACTATTTGGCAGTCACTGAATCGATTTTTTCTCTTGTATCTTTGTATCAGGTTTGTATGGCTTCATCACGCCAAATCGGCTTAGCGGATTTCAACTATTTTAGGTACACGGATAGCTGGGTATTCACAGATGGATAAAAAATACTTTTTACCCGACTACGCTGAAGAGAACAAGAGAGGTATTGACTTTTTCTCCTCCGCGAACGAAGTTGCGGGCATCTTCTAATCTATACTATTATTAAGTTGCAAAAATTCAATATCTGTACATTGAAGACATTTTCAAAAAAACGATTGTTACAGACTATTTGGAGGTCACTAAATCGAAAAATATATTTTTCGAATTTTTTGTATGTTTGTAATTGTCGTTGTGGCTTCATCACGCCAAATCGGCTAAACAAATCTCAACTATTTTTGGTACACGGGTAGCTGGGTCTCCACAGATGGTTATAGGATATTTTTTGGCCGAGTACGCTGAAGAAAAAAAGAAGCATTGACTTTTTCTCCTCCGCGAACCAAATTGCGGGCATCTTCTACTTCTTAATAAATTTAAAAACGCAAGGTAGTTCCATCATACATTTGTAGCGCTTAAGTTATCGGCGGCTAGCCCCGACCTCCCGACCCAATTTAATGCCTCACGAGATATTGACAATACTGGTAAATGGAAAAGAATATTATTTTCTAGGCAACAACTTGATAGCGTTAGTACCTACATACTATATAGCAAGAGTTGGAGCGCACATTAAAAGCTATTGTTAGACTATCCGTTTAAATGCACAGGTTGTGTTCTATCTTTAGCGAATAGATGGTGTAAATTAAATGCCCAAATACTTAACAAAATAATATAATTCCAAAAAAGAATGCTGATTGTACAGCTGTTGTAGTGCAAGTGACGTGAGTAGACAATTTTGCATGAAGAATCTTCAAGCGCCTGACACGAGCGACGGCAATGTTTCACCAATGGTGTTGTGGTGTTATATATATATATAGGCTTATGCCTAAACATCCTCCGGGCCGTTGAAAGATCACTTTCAACCTTGAAGTTCCTCGGCTGTCGGAAGCCTGCACAGCCGCACTAGAGAACGGCGCACACAGCCTTTACTGGTGGTGACGTCAGCTACTCTCGCTATTCCATCAGATCCTGTGATGAGTCGTAGTACTCGCCCGAGCTTCCAAGAGAGTGGAGGAGTATTGTCATCTGACAAGAGTACCATGTCTCCTATGTCCAACTTGGATGTACTGCTTTTCCATTTTGTTCTCTGCTGCATCTCAGACAGATATTCACGCTGCCACCGTTGCCAGAAGTGTTGCTGCATCTTTTCTAAGCGTTCGTAGCGTTGAAGTTGACTTTCCTTACAGTCACCCAGATTCTGTGACGGTGGAGCAGTTAACGGCCTCCCGATAAGGAAGTGTCCTGGGGAAAGGGAAAGGAGATCATTAGGAGAGGAGGATAGAGGGCACAATGGACGGCTGTTCAGAATCGCCTCCACTTGTGTAAACAAAGTATTAAGCTCTTCAAACGTGAGATGACTATTGCCAACGACTCGTTTCAAATGGAATTTTGCCGATTTAACGCCGGCTTCCCATATACCACCAAAATGAGGAGAGTAAGCTGGACTAAACTTAAACTAGATTGAATTTTGACTTGCAAAATCAGATAAAGGGTTTTGATTTTGCTTGATGAATGATCCTAACTCCCTTGCGGCTGCTACGAAGTTAGTTCCGTTATCACAGAATATCTCCGTTGGTCTGCCTCGGCGCGCTACAAAACGTCTTAGTGTCATTATGAATGCATCCTTAGTTAAATCACTCACCGCTTCGAGATGGATGCATTTATAACGCAAACAAACGAACAAACACATGTAGCATTTTATCAAACGACTTCCACGGCCTTTACGATTAACAATCGCGAACGGTCCCGCGAAGTCCAGACCCACTGACGAAAATGGATGACCTGGCGTTATACGTTCAAGTGGGAGATTGCCCATTTTAGGCTGCAATGTTTCACCACGTACACGCCTACACCGTACACAGTTATTAACTGTGCGCCATGCAAGATGACGTCCGTTCACTGGCCAGACTGTTTCCCTTACAATAGACAATAACAGTAGAGGACCAGCGTGCATGTTTGTCACATGTTCTCTTTCAAAGTACAGTCTGGTTAACCTATGCAAGGCATGAAGTAAAATAGGATGCCTTTTTTCATATGAATAATAATTTGCCGCATCTAACCGCCCTCCAACACGCATTAGCTTATTATCTAAGAACGGAGACAAACATAAAATTTTGCTTTTATTATTTAAAGGTTTACCTTTTGTTAGCAAATCATATTCAGTTGGGAACGATTGAGATTGAGCGATATTACATAATGAATGCCATGACTCGCGTAATTCGTCAACGGTTAATAAACCTGAGCGCTTCGCATTGCCATTTCTACTGTTAAATATGAATCGTTGCATGTAAGCAAATAAACGTTGTAGTTTGTTGAGAGAAGAGTACCTTTCAAAATCTAGAAATGGTTCACTAATAGTTGCAGAGTGCACTTTCAACTCGGGTAAAGGATCAGATTGTTTAACATTCAATACTGGCCATTCGATTTCATTTTTGAGTAAAAATGTGGGTCCCGACCACCAAAGTGACAACGACATAATATTTTTCGCATTTACCCCTCTTGAAATGAAATCAGCAGGATTTAAGTCAGTTGGAACGTATCTCCATGACAGCGGTGAAGTATTTTCCACTATTTCACTAATACGATTAGCGACAAACGTTTTCAGCCTAGTGATATCACCTTTTATCCAGCCCAACACCACACTTGAGTCGCACCAATACACGATTCTTCCCGGCTTGTATCTCAGGGAATCAATTACAGACTTAGTAAGCTTAGTAGCGACCAACGCGGCACATAGCTCCATTCGAGGGATGCTGGTCGGCTTTAATGGTGCAACTTTGGACTTAGCACACAATAACTTGACGGTGACGTCACTATTCGTGCTAATTGACTTAACATAAACACATGATCCATATGCGGACTGAGAGGCATCACTAAATGAATGTAGTTCTATATATTTAGGCGAATCACATAACACTAACCTTGGAATTTGTAAATTAGTTAAGAATTTTAAGTTATTTACAAACTTAGTCCATTCGTTTTTTATTTCAGAAGGTACAGGTTGATCCCAGTCCAGTTTTTCTTTCCACAGCTTTTGCAACATTATTTTAGGTACAACTATAACTGGACTGAGAACACCTAAAGGATCAAATATTTTGAAAGAATTTGACATAATAAAACGTTTTGTTATAGGTACATTTGGTTCCTGTGTCACCGTTATAGGAAAATGTAAAGTGTCGCTAGAGGGTTTCCACCCGAGACCAAGAGTACTTGAAGACTCGCTGATAGTTAGACTGTCTTGTTTATTTACGTCAAGGTTATCAAATATATATGGATGATTGCTCTTGTACTTTCGAAGATTAAAACAACCTGATTGTAATGCATCGGATACTGACTTTTGTATATAAATTAATTGTTGAGGATCGTCAGCTCCTGTTATTAAATCATCTACGTAAAAATCATTTTGGATGATGTTCTTGATAAGTTCATCATCCTGTTCCTGTCCTAATTGCCATAAACACCGTGTACTGAGATAACTTGCGCTTGCTGTGCCATATGTCAGGGTATTTAAGACCAAAGTTTGGATGGGGCGTGACTCATCCTCTCTCCACAAAATTAACTGCAAGTTCCTGTCACCTTCGCTTACAAGCACCTGTCTATACATTTTTTCCACATCTCCAGTGAGCAGGTACTTGTATTGCCTTGCTCGAATTAGGATGGAAAAGAGAGTGTCTTGGACATTGGGGCCTACCATTAAAATGTCATTCAACGAGTAACCTGAGGTGGAGGAGGCTGAGCCATCAAAAACTACGCGGAGCTTAGTAGACTCGCTCTCTTGCCGTATAACTGCATGATGGCACAAATAGTATGCGTGGCCAGGGACAGTTGAACTATTGTAATTCGATACCGAGAGATGCCCTAAGTCGGCATATTCTCTTATAAATTTTGTATACTCAGATTTAAGTAATGGATTTCGCTTGAACCGTTTTTCTAAATTAATGAATCGTCTTTTTGCAAGATTGTAGCTATCACCTAAACAATCTGCTGATTCTTTCAAAGGTAATTTGACACAAAATCTACCTTCTTCATCCCTTATAGTGTTAACGAGAAAGTGCCTTTCACACTCACTTTCATCTCCACTTAGGACTGACTTTTTCGGAACTTCTTCTAACTCCCAAACTTTCGAGACCAAATGTTCTATGTTTTCATTTTGCGATGAAGAGACAATAGCATGATTACAGTGTATCTTTTTGCTAGATACTGCTGAATTAATAGGGCCAGATATTATCCAACCTAGCTGTGAACTTCTTAACTTAGGGTTGTTGGGTCCTAGAGAACGTTGTTCGTTACCTAGAATATCCCAGAATAGATCAGCACCTATTAGTACATCTATGGGAGCTGGCTGATAAAACATGGGGTCAGCCAACTGGATGTTTTCTGGTAATTTTATTGAATTGATGTCAACCGGCGTCTTTGGTAAACGACCGGTGAGCTCATTTAATACAAAACACGATAAAATTGCACTGAAATTATTATTGGTTGTTGCTTTCATTTGAATATCACAAGTTTCGATTACATTTTTTGAAGAAGTGTTGCCTATGCCAATGACCTTCAGTGTGTCAATGTGGCGAGACTTCAATGACAGTCTGGTCTTTAGGGACTCAGATATAAATGAAGATTGGCTTCCGCAGTCCAAAAGAGCACGAACTTTGACCTTTTGATGATCAACTGGATTCGATACTTCAATGATAGCAGTAGATAATAACACCTGATTTAACCGATTTGCATTTTGATTAGAATAATTAACGATAATTTCATTTTCTTCTTGTTCATCAATTAGGGTGAGGTGGCTCGAGGAGGATGATGGGCGATGGAGCAGACTATTATGACGCTCGGTGCAGCTGCGTTCACGGCATGGACCCATGCGACACTCACTTTCGGGGTGCCCCTGTCTCAAGCAATTAACGCATAATTTATATTTCGTCACATCCATCATTCGCTCATCAATCCCCTTTGCTTTAAACGTCGGGCAATCATATATTCTATGATGCTCATTGCAAATAATACATATAAATGCAGTATTTGGTTTTTTGCTATAATTATTACTGGTGCTCGCAAACGATTTTATAACATTGTTCTGATTTTGACCTTGCCTGTGATTGTAATTATTGTTAGGTATAGAACGCATATGAGCACTAGGTGCCTTTGACACGCCAGCAACATCAGACCGATTATTACGATTCAAGGACTCGAGCACATCAGCACGATCTATCATAAATTTATAAAATTGTTCTAGGGTAGGTACATCGCCTTCCAAATTGTTGCGATGCTCCTCCCATTTTAATAACGTATTGCTATCTAACTTAGAAGATAACATGAATATTATTAGTACATCCCATTTGTCAGTGGGCTGTCCTAGGCTTGTTAAGGCGCGCAAATTTTTGGTCACGTGGTCAACCAAAAATCGCAGAGATCGCTCTGATTCCCGTGGCAGATGTTTAATATTAAATAATGAAGTTAAATGATGATTAATCAATATTCTTTTGTTGTCGTATCTATTGCAAATCATCTTCCACGCTTCAGCATAATTGTTGGTTGGCACCTCTAAATTTGAAATAATCCTGGCTGCGTCACCTTGCAAATAAGATACGAGGTAATGGAATTTATGGATGTCGGATATGCGATCATTCTTATGTATCAGATTCTCAAAAGTATCCCGAAACTCCAACCAACGGAAATATGCGCCATCAAATTTAGCAATCTGAATTTGAGGGAGTTTCAACCCTAATTCATGGGGGCGATTAGGATCATCCATGCAACATGACGCATTGTGAACCGAATTGCGCCTTTTTTCGCATTCAAATTTTTTGGAAATGTTTCGACTAAAGTTTTGGCCTTTGCTATGCTCATAATTAAATCTTGCTCAATTTTGTCGCGTTCCTCAATTTCAGCCGAAACATTTTCATAATTCAAAACCTCTATTTCACTTTGCAAATCATCAACCTTCATAGACAAAGCTTCAAACTTAGTAAGTTTTAAATTCAACTCCGTTAATTGAACGTTATTTAGTTCCATTAAGCAGGCGATGCTATTTAAATAATTATTACATTTGGTAATTTGTCCCTTGGCGGACGCTCGTCTAGTAATTAAATCGCGTAACCTTCGTTTATCCATTTCTTCTGCCATTAAATATAACGCTTACTTACAAAGAACAACACAATATAATTTCCTTTTGTTTTCCTTGTAGTCGGTTAATTAACTATGGATTCTTTATTTAAATAGCATTAAAAAATCTAAGTAATCTAATTAAATTGGAATGGCTCACGTTCCTCGTTCTGGTGGTACTAGCTCAGGGAACCCGTCTGCGCACGCTCAACCGATCGCTCCCGGCCGATGCCAGAGTCGCGGCCGGCCAAGTAGTCCAACGGGAAAAGTATGTACTTGCAAACGGCGCAAGCGGCGCACGACGATGATAGATATGAGCCTGGAATAGTCGGCAAATACGCTAAATATTGTATAGATAAACGATAAGAAACGCGAAAACCTAAAATGTGTAAACAGTTACTTCGTAGTATAATTTAACTTTTATATTAATTGAGTACACTTTTAATGCTCAATATACTTGTATTCACCTGTTTTAAAGAAGAGTGAACATTAACTTTAATCGTTTATATATTGATTTAGATATTATTGCGATAATTAGCTAAAATGTAATTCCTTTGTTCACTTTTTATACAATCGGGTAGGTATATAAACAAGATGATGCAATTTTGAACTAAATACGAATCTATATGCATAAAATGCCTTAAAGCTTCTATAAAAACACTTAATTTACACTAATGAAGTACGACTCTGAACATAATATTGTTATTTGTTAGGTTTTTTTTTTTGTGGAATTCGTAAGGAAGGACACTTATCTTAGCGGACGAACTCGTAACTGCTCGATGTGAAACTTTAGCCGATTCACTGCTCGAATCTTTTTTATATTTCTTCTTTCCAATAACGTCCGTAATTTTAGAAATATCCACTGCAAGGCTCCATCCACAGGAACAATTTTAATGTGGTGTTGAAGATCGTTACGTTGCCCCGCTAGCTGGTGTCTCGTCGTATTTACGTGTTAATTGTTGTTATTTCGCGGATTCTTCTTTGTTCTCCCCTCATGGGCCACCATGTTCTATCTTTAGCGAATAGATGGTGTAAATTAAATGCCCAAATACTTAACAAAATAATATAATTCCAAAAAAGAATGCTGATTGTACAGCTGTTGTAGTGCAAGTGACGTGAGTAGACAATTTTGTATGAAGAATCTTCAAGCGCCTGACACGAGCGACGGCAATGTTTCACCAATGGTGTTGTGGTGTTATATATATATAGGCTTATGCCTAAACAGGTTGACTGTATGTACTTAAGGATGTTTCTAATGATATATCCATTGGTTTTTCTAGCGGCATCTCCACCAATAACAAAAAAAAAATCAATTGAAAGACCTCCAAATAGTCCGTTACAATCGTTTCTTTTGTTGAAAATATCTTCACCTACTACTTTATAATAGTATAGATTATTTTCTTTCGATGTTTCAAGAGCTAACAAATCCCCCGCTAAGACGGCTCATTCATGCACGGAACACAAAACAAACTTCCTGAGCAACAAATGGCGCTAAAAAAAATATAAAGAGCCATTGTATATTTAATTTACCAAGCGAGTTATATAAAATATTGCAACTAGAGAACTGATTGTACTATTAAAATATTTACTTACTTTAAAAGTGGGTCGAAAGGCCAGTAAGCAAAATTATCTGGATTCAAATTAGCAACTAGGTCGACTTCAATTTTAGTTGTCAGCCTTTCGAAGCAATCAATATCGACAACGGTCAAAGTAAACTACTATCTTACCAAAACATAAATGTGAAAAATAAGCCAAGTTCTCAGCATGTTCCACCAAAAGTAGTGTTATCTCGAAAGGTGTCAAATCGGTAACTGTAAGACTAATTTATTGCCGCTTAATGCATTTTGAGCCTTAACTTCGCAGTTTTTTTTAAATATCCAACAGGTTGATATTGTAATATACTGAAAAGGAAACTGCCAAGTTAAGGCTCAAAATGCATTAAGCGACAATACATTGGTTTTCTCTTTTGGATTTAGGAGACCATTTTAGAGGTTCTGAAATAGGCTTAGCGCCGGATAGTACCAGAATTGGCACCTTTTGAGATATCACTACTTTTAGCGGAACTTGAGAACTTGGCTTATTTTTCACATTTATGTATTGGTGGAATATTATTTATTTTTGCTAGGTAGTCAATACTAATATACGTAAGAGATTTTTGTAAAAAATATTTTTTTCGAACTTGAACCAATATTTTAATTTATAGACCAATATTTAAAACTCTTTTTATTTATAGTTTGTATCCACACTATAATCCAGCCGGTTGCCAGATTTCAACATGCTGGGTTATCTGGAAGTGGTTTAGGTCTTTGATCTATATATAAGTCAGTCAGTGAGGGTAAGTTAGTCAGCCACAAAAAAACAGATTTTTAAACATTTCCAGAATAATACCATTATGATGCACGTTTATGAGCACGTTTCGCTGTCTGGCGGCCAAGCTTGGTTGCCAGGCCGTCAGGGAGGAGATGGCCGCTTTCTTACGTCCTCACCAATTAGGTTTTGGCACGAGATTGGGTTGCGAGACTGCGATACATGCAACGCGTGCTTTTTTGGCGTCGGCGCATGCGGTGGAGGGCCTGGTCACTCAAATTTTATCCTTAGATGATGGTGACAGGGCTACCATGCCATATGCTTCCGATGCTTTGGCGGCTTGGTCGGCTCTCAACCCGGGTACGCCCGCGCCTGAGAAACTGGACCGTCAGCGGCTGTGGGATGATGTAGGGGCGAAGCGGGTTCTAGACGGCCTGTTAGTTAACGCCAACGGTGTTGAAAAGGCCAGGCCCAACGCGGTGTCTAGGCCTGATGCTGGGGCGTGGCTACATGCTCTCCCATCTCCTCATTTGGGCACCCTCCTCGATAATGACTCGTTGCGGGTGGCCGTTGCTCTCCGCCTGGGCTGCGATGTTTGTGAACCCCACTTATGCATCTGCGGTACAATGGTGGCCAGTAGCGGTCATCACGCTTTGAGTTGTTGACGGTGTGCAAGGAGATTCCCGCGCCACCACGCTCTCAACGATATTGTCAGAAGGGCACTTATCTCTGCGGGTGTTCCTTGCGTGTTAGAGCCTCCAGGTTTGAGCCGGACGGACGGCAAGAGGCCGGATGGTTTGACCCTGGTGCCGTGGGAGAGGGGCAGGTGCCTGTTATGGGATGCGACTTGCGTGAGCACTTTTGTCGCTTCGTATCTTAGTAGTACCATGCGAGTGCCGGGAGCGGCGGCTGAGCTGGCAGCGGTACGTAAGCGGGAGAAGTACTCGGTGCTCGCTAACTATTTGTTAGTGCCGCTAGCGGTCGAAACATCTGGGTGTTGGTGCTCCGAAGCCAAAAGCTTTTTTGTGGAAGTGTGGCGCCGTTTAAGGAAGAGAGGTCTGGACCCACGCTCCGAGTCATTCTTGGTGCAGAGGCTGGCTGTCGCCGTTCAAAGGGGTAATGCCGCTAGCGTGATGGGCACCTTTGCGCCGGGAGTGACTCGGGATGGGTTATTTGACTAGGTTTAGTTTGTAGAGTTTAGTTTTAGCTTATTTTGGTATTTTGTGGTTTATATACAATGGATTAAATCAGTAATCACATCACAATTATGATGCATAGTCAGGATTTCCAGGGAATTGCTCCTTGAAACCTTAAGAGACTTTAGTTCATTATAGTAATCATTGCCGCCACCGAGTCAGTGGTGCCGCTAGCAAACAAGAACCTCGGTGCGACAGAAAACACGGGGACCCCATACCAGTCAACTTTTCTGGTCAGAGGGGCACGAACCCTGGTTTAGAAGCCGTGGTGTACGGGACCGTCTAGCCCCCGGCAGCTACTGACTACTTAATGCAGTAAAATTTGTTGATTAACAGGTGTTGCTTATTTTCTCAGGTGATGCATTCAGTACCTAAAATTTGGTTCCCCTGTAACTACGGCACAGGATTCCAGGCGGCCCCATGTAAAAATCACTCTATATTGTTTTGTGATAATCCGTGAATGCAGTTTTTCTTCACTTTATAATCGGGGCTATGTTTTTTTAGACAAAATTAACTTATCTGTTATGGGTGGGAATTTTCACATTTACTGATCTTTTCGATTACTCACCACAAGTCACAACATATATGATTCAAGTGATATTTATGCCGGACGTTATGTTCGGTGTACTCCTCGCATAAGCTCTCTTCTGACCAGGAACTGCAGGATCGGCAGTGAAGGTACTCTCTTAATTTATTATTTGGTTTTCTTTACAAATGGTTATATAGGAAGTAAATTGTTAATTTATATATGTATTATGTGTTGCCACTACGGGTGTGGGAGCCTTCGGCGAGTCTGGAGTACCCGGAGGGGCGGGGGGTGACCAGGGGGTATCCGTGACGACACCGTAGAACTGGGATTACGTACATATGTAGTTGCATAAACGCACGTATTGCGCCAATGCGTTATTTGTTAGCCCCCGTCGAAAAAAGAAGCCTGTTTGAGACATTATGTAACTTTGACGTATTATCTGAATTTCGGTTTATCTGTATGTCAGTCTGCTCTTGACTGCTATTGCAGGCTTTTGAATGGTAGAATCGATTTTGATATATTTTTTTGTGTTTAAAAGGAGATTTCATCGATAACCGTAGTTCAAGAGTATCGGTTGAACCATTTGAACATTGTTTTTTTTATGTCAAGGATTGACCGTTTACTTTTACAAGGGAGAAAACTATAAACTAAGCGAAGAATGTCAAATGTTTTTAATGAATTCATTACGCCCTCATTTTGCATATGCCTACTTAAGAACAGGTATACATTATATAATTAAAATTCCTTAGGCGCGGAATAACTCGTGGCCCCGCAATTCATTCCGCACGGGGATTCGCGCTCTCCACGAGACTTTGCAATGGCGAAAAATTTAATTTAAAAAATAACTCTGCAAGCATCCGTGTTTGCGGGTTCCGCAGTCCCTACAACGGAATACTAAGCAGCGCGAGAATAGACCTTTTAAAACCATCTTGCAGTTCCGTTGCGTGATTTCGGTCGCTACGCGGATAATAATTATTACGCGCGTTTCAGAACGTGCGGGTAACGAAATATCTTCAAAATTGTACTCGGTTTTTGTCTCCGGGTGATGTATCCTGTTTGGTATATGTATAAACAACATTAGATCAACGTATAGTCGTCCCTTTTCATTCCATGGCCGGTTTTTAGGGTTCCGTAGCCAAAATCGCAAAACGGAATCCTTTTAGTTTCATCATGTCCGTCCGTATGTGTATGTATAAGATGTATATTGATGATTGGAGTAGGTACATGTCTTTTATAAGCCGCTACTTAGTTTAGTAGTTAAATAATAAAAATAAATAAGTATTTCTAGACTCAATATTTGTAACAGAAGCTGAAAACGCATTTTTTCAGTACACAAACGTGTGTATATTTCAACCGTTTTTCTAAAAATACGTAGTATTACATATATGAAAAAATATACGTAGTATGAAAAAAATGCAAAGTTTTATAAATACTTCAACCAAAATTGTTTTGAATGTGATCGACTATCCCATTTTCGAGTTAATGTCGACAAAACTGCGTTTCTCAACAAAAAGACGAAGGTGCCATCAAAATACGTACTTTTACTGGAGCACTCTTCAATGGGCCAAATTATCGTCGTTTACAATTAAATTCAATTCATATCATTTATTTTGGGCGACATGGCACTATCCTGTAATATTTATTTATAATAAATATGATAATACAAAACAAAATAACAACTAAAGCGTTTAAACGTTTACACAAGGACCGAAAAAAAACAAGAGAGCTATCAATCTCCATACAAAAAGCCGTTTCCCAATATGTGCAACGCCATATAAATATAAGAATTATTATTATTATTATTTTTATTTTTATTGTTAAGGGAAACAAACAGCATACAATTACACTTGAGAGTATACAAAACTAAGTTATACAGAAGCCAAAACAGTTTCAACTAATAGTAAGTACAGTTTTTGCTCTGAGAACAACATGCATTAAAAAATAGTTAAGTATGCACCTGTGTAGTTAAAATTTCAATTAACAATTTGAGATATGACTAAAACGAAAATAAATTACAAAAATAAATTACATTACATTACAAATATTTACAATTTTATTATTCAACTTTGCAAATGTGACGCACTATCTCAATTCTCAATGTTACGATTTATATATTATAGCTTCTGCCCGCGACTTCGTCCGCCTTAAATTCGTTTATCGCGGATAAGGGTATTTTTCCGGGATAAAAAGTAGCCTATGTCCTTCCCCGGGACTCAAACTCTCCATTCCAAATTTCATCCAAATCGGTTCAGCGGTTTAAGCGTGAAGAGGTAACAGACAGACAGCCAGACAGACAGACAGACACACTTTCGCATTTATAATATTAGTATGGATTAGCTGTTTACGAAGTAATTTCTACTGTACTACTTTGTTCAATTATAACATCGATTAATGTTTATTTTTAAAGCTCCATCTAGTTTATTGTGAAGCCTGGACCCTTAAGGAGCAACTGCGAAAACGTCTAGAAGCATTCGAGATGTGGGTATATAGACGCATGTTGGCCATAAGCTGGACAGACCGAGTGACCAATGCTGAAGTACTGCGCCGAGTTGAGTAGTATCTAGGTCATGTGGTAAGGCACTCAAGATATGGACTTCTGCAGTTAATTATCATGGGCAAAGTGGCTGGAAGAAGAGCTGTCGGGCACAGGAAGAAATCGTGGCTGCGAAATATCCGTGAATGGACTGGAATCACAAGTGCAGCGGAGCTTTTCAACCTCGCCAAAGACCGAGATAAATATGCGGAGCTGATTGCCAACCTTCACTAGTTGGAGAGGCACAACAAGAAGAAGAAAATCTAGTTTTTGCCTGAATAACTCCTTCCTCCCTCCTCCGATCGGATCACGATCCAAAGTATGGCAATTGACAGTCCTCTTGTTTTAATGGTCATTGATTTACGATAGTTACGTAAAGTTACCACACGAAATTATGGTAATTTCTTAAAATAGCCTTTTTCCGCCATTTTTATTTAAATATCCTTACGTATACTTCGGCATTCCAGATTTAGCAACAATTTATTATGATGCCGCGATATGCCACACTTCTGAATTAGTTTCCAGAGATTCTTTTAGCGTTCTTTTACAGTTCCGCAGTGAAAAGTACAGCGTTGCAAATAAGATTTAAGATTGTCTGGTTCAGCTGACCGCTCGGCTTATTGCATTTACTCGCACCGAACAGCTGTAGCTCACTGGGAAATGAAATTGTACTCTGTAATGGATCTTGAACTATCTTTTAAACACGTTCAAATGTTGCACTACGTTTGACCTCCACTCACTGCAACCTAAATGGACCTGTATCTGTAAAATATGCCGCCATGTGTTATATCAACAGTGGGAATTACAAATACTGGGATAGCCTCGTAACAATGAATGTGCAATGTAATGTAACAACGACTTACAAAACGATACGACAGTTAGTTATATTTATCGCAGGATGGCTTTGTACATCTGGCATATATGGTGTCTTATTATCGGTGGGCACCGTGGCATTAGGTCTCCCGGGAATGAAACACGTCCAATCCTTATTTACACTGTTTAATCACTAATAACTGTCACTTAGTCAAGAGTCAATACACAATGTCAATATCATTAATCATCACTAATTTCCTATTCAATATAATCTAGCTTAATAATAATCTAAAGGACGTCACGGGACGTGCGTCTACGCGTGACTAGGGTCTTTGTATCGAATGTGTGTGCTTCCCATGACCTCACCCCCGCACCACTGGTGGCACTTGACACGATGCTGTAGCTATACATCTCCGCAAAATTTATCTACACCCATATAAGGGTATAACCCATAATTGCATGGACATTTGTCAGAAAGTTTGCTTTGCAGCGAAACGAGACGCCATCTATCCGGTAACGACATTGGTTTCATAAGATCTTACTAGATGGCGTTAATAACATCAATATATAAAAAAAAAATCTCGGTTAAACTTACGATTGCCAAACACACACGGCAAGTCACTCAAATATTCAATTTACATTATGGAACGTATTTTCAAAATCCAGTATTTTTTAATGCACCTTCAATTAAATATTACTTAGATTCACCGTCATATATAAACCAAAGCCATCGATGATTTTGCTAATTCAAACACAAAATACAAAAACGCTTTTTTCCTAGACCGTGTTCGAGAGGATTTGAACCCGGAACATTTGTCGTATAGATCAAGTCATTAAAGCCCTTAGCCATCAAGCCATATTCGACATGGATGAAATTCATAACCGTATTTGTAATCACTAATCACCTACGTTTGCAAGGCATGCGTTTAGCGTTAATAGTTTTTTTTATTTATTTTTTACTGAGATTAATTAACAGAGCTTAAACAAAACATTTTTATTTAAACAAATAAATATTTATAATTAAGTCACATGTTGAATAGTTGTTGAATAGTGCAACAATTATATAAAAGTAACCGCACATACTTAGAGGGTAGACTTAAGATTATGATTATATCGTAATAGTTTTTATACAATGAAACTGTTCGGTCGTTCTCTTGCGGCTGCCGTCCGTTTGATTGTATTTTTGATTGAGTTTTAGTATGTATTTAGTTCTTTTATTTTTCAATAATGGGTTCTCTTTGCAATAGCCACAATGTTACAAATAATTACTTTGCATAGTCAAGGCAAAAAAATTACAGAAATTGCCACAGAAACCGGTGTAAGCGTAAGTATTATTGTTTACATTTCTTTCTAGATTGTTTATATTAGTTATATCTGTATGCTAATTTAATCATGATTATACATTTCTGAAAATTGTTACAGAGGAAAACAGTTGTGTTATGGGTGCGACAATTCACAGAGGAAGGATCATATAGGATCTGCACCGCCAAAGGATCGCTAGACCTCGACTTATAAGCGCACAGCGGCGTCAAAGCATGGTCCAGGAATATGAAGAAAATGGTTTTCCACCAACAACCCATTACACCCGTTTATTTAACACAGGCGTAGACACTGTTCGCCGTGTTCTCCACACAGTGAGGGTTTACTTCCTCGCAAGCATGCAGTCAAACCCTTGTTGACTCTACAGCTCAAAGAAGCGAGACTAAAGTTTGCTCGAGAATACTTAAATGCCGCTTGAAGTAATGTCATTTTCACTGACGAAAAAACGTTTCCCTAGTCAACACGGACGTTTTAGCTTGTGGCGTCGAAATAATACGCGTTATAATAACGATCACGTAGTGCCCAATGTGCAATCTGGTCGCATTACAGTGAATATGTGGGGTTAGATGAGCGGGGCTGACCCGGGAGAACTCGTCAGAGTGCCCAGTCGGGCTAATTGCTGATTACGTCAATGTGCTGGAAGAGACCATGATTCGAAATGTGTATCCGGAGGAAGAATTACCCATAATTTCATTTGTGCAGGATAATTGTCTTATCAATCGTTCCCAAAGTGTGAGTGAGTGTTTTCGCCGACGTTATAACATAAATATCATTTCGTGGCCTGCTAGATCACCAGATTTAAATCCCATTGAAAACCTGTGGCTATACCAATTAAGGACAGAAGTAAGTGGAGATAGGGTTACACTGATGTTTATTAGTAGATAAACAGGGCGTCATTGCGTTAAGTATATTTTATTTTTATATTTTTCTATACTATGATAGTAAATAACTACATTTTTATACTACAAAGCGGGACTCAATCACATATTGTTTTTTTGCATATGCGCTATTTTGTGACAGTATTTTACGATATTTTTTTCATCACTCAGTCTTTGAATTGTTAAGAAATGATAAGTTAGTAAAACAGTAAAAGGTAAATGTTAGAGTGCGTTCGCCTACAATGATAACCAGTCTCAGATTTGTAATTAATTGTATTCGCTCATAATACTGTTTTGTTGAAGGGAAGCTTCAATCCTCTTTCCAATTTTGGACATGAATACTTAAGCTATACCCTCAACAAAATCTTAAGAAGAGATTTTACTTAAATTATAGATTAATAAATTGTCTTATTTATCTTAAATAAATATCGTGTAAGAAATAAAGTTTTTTTTTTTTTCATTTCAAAGTTGTATTATTTCTAGTTGTTAGTATCGATAGACTTTTGAGGTATTTTTCTTTTACCTTACCTTTTTTGAATACACACAGTCAATTGTAAATTTTCTTGTAATAACTATATAATTTAATAACCATACTAATATTGAATCAGTATTTCGATTGCTATAAGTGTAGGTATTCATAGTCAATATTCAGGCAAAGATCCAGGCACAAGCAATGATTATTTTGTTTCAGCCTAGTCTATGTATCAATTGACTATCTCTTCATATTATATGATATTATAATAGAACGCAACTTTTTCCCGAAATTTGCATCCAAAGTAGAGTATTTTCCAAAGAAGGGTATTCTAAAGTTCCACCTTGCTTATTATATTATTTTTATTAAAGTAGAGTGCCGTAATATTCATGGCATCGCATATGTTATTGAAGTGTGGATGAAGTTAAGTATGTTTAAAAACCTCGTAGTTTCATGAAGAAACAAAGTGTAAATGGCGGTAATATACCATGAGTTCTTGTTGCAGAACAGACTCTGTTCTGTTACGATAGTAACAATACGCTTGAAAGATAAATTTTAAAATAACCTTACTTAAAAAAAAACGTTCCGACGAATTGAAAACCTCCTTCTTTTTCTGGAATTCGGTTAAAATGAAGCGTGTTCCAAAAGTTAAATACAGGTGCCATTTTAATTTCAGTGGAAGGTTTTCTTTCATAGTAATTATATTTCATCCATGTAGTAGATTATTCTATTACAGATGAATTTTAGTGCTTGTGAGACTTACATATCAACAAACAAAGCATTAAATTCTTTGTTCGTTTTGATAATAACGCCATCTAGTTTATTTTTTTGTAACCATCATGCAATGCTGAGAGCTACCGTCTATTACTAGCCGACCAACCACTCTGTCCACCTGGTTGGACGGTTAGTAATTTTTTTTCTTAACCAACAACTAACCTGGTTGGTTGGTTAGTAATATGAATTTTTAGTATTAGCCGACCAATTATTTACGCATTAGTTAATGGTTTGTCGGTTGGTAATCGGTCTATTATAATAATAATAATAATAATAATAATAAAGCCTTTTTATTTCCCATAAACCTACTTTACAATATTACTCTAATTTTTATTTCCTAATGTTAGTAGATGACTCTAGTGTTAGTACAATATTGCAATTTATTCTTAAATTATTTAGTTATTATTTAATATTATTTACAGGAATCCCTTATTTAGGGTATAGGCCTCCCCCAATTTCTTCCATTTCTTCCTATCCTGCGCTGTCCTCATCCATTTCTTTCCTGCAACTGTTGCTATATCATCCACCCATCGTTTTTGTGGCCTTCCTGCTTTCCTTTTTCCATTTGGACCGGTCCATTTCGTACACTTGAGAGTCCACCTTTCGTCTGTATATCTTGCTACATGGCCGGCCCAATTCCATTTTAAATTGAATGCGTGATGTAAAGCGTCTGTTAGTTTGGTCTTTCTTCTGATTTCTTGACTTCTTACTTTATCAATCTTTCTTATGCTCAAGATGCTTCTTTCCATTGCCCTTTGGCAAGTTGCTATTTTATTTTTTATGTTTTTTGTAAAGGTCCAAGTCTGGGAGCCGTAGGTCAAGCACGGTAAAATGCACGTATCCATGACAGTCTTTTTAAGATTCAGCTCGTATTTGCCTTTTAGTATTTCCTTATGTGCCCAGTATCTGTTCCAACTAGATGTAATTCTTCGGTTAACCTCGTCTTCGTTATTAGTTTTGCAAAAGGATACTTGTTTTCCTAGATAAATATACTGCTCTACATATTCCAGTTCTTCGCCGTCTAGCGTGATTTTCCCTTTTGCGCCATTAGTCATTACTTTCGTTTTGCTAAGGTTCATATGTAAGCCAACCTGTTTACTCTCTATATTAAGCTGTTGTATCATATTTTCTAGCTTCTGGTGGCATTCTGCGAATACAGCGATGTCATCTGCAAATCTGAGATGGCTGAGACGTGAGTTGTTGACATGAATGCCCTTAGATGTCCAATTCATGTTGTTAAATATAGACTGCAGGACCGCTATAAATAATTTCGGAGATAGTGGGTCCCCCTGCCTGACGCCTCTGCCTATTTTGATCTCTTCGCCTCGAGTTTCTAATTTGACTCTGCTCACGTTGTTCAGATAAATATTTTTTAGTGTTCTCGTGATTGTGGGGTTTATATCGCAGTTGTCAAGAGTTTTCCAAATAGAGTCGTGATAGAGACTATCGAATGCTTTTTTGTAGTCGATGAAGCCAATATAGAGAGTTTTATTGAATTCTGTGTACTTTTCTACGACTTGTTCGAGCGTGTGGATGTGATCCATAGTCGAAAAACCTGAACGAAAGCCCGCTTGCTCTATCGATTGCATTTTGTCTATTTGGGAGCCGATTTTATCGTGTATAATAGAAGTGAAAAGTTTATACACGCTTGAAAGTAGGCTTAATCGGTCTATTACCAACCGAAAAACCGCCTGGCATACCTACAGTTGTTCGATTAGGTTATAAGAAACACACGACTGCTTTTACATAAATGGTTTATTCATGCAAAAAATTGCTTACTTAACTTTGTGTAAAAAATGACCGACACAAATCTCACCATTTAAAAGTTGCATCTGACATCTTAATATGTACGCATCATTTTTTATATCTGAAATTTGTCTTTTTGTAGGTGCTTTATCTTCAATTATCTGCTTACTACATACCGTATAATATGCCGTATCCTGATCCAAGAAACTTAGTAATTGGAAAATGTTAACCTGTTTCTTTCCTAGATTACTATTCAGTTTAAAATTCCAACCTTTAAGAACGTCTATTATGAACCCGTTCAAATCTGTTACAGAAAGGTACGATATGTAGGTACACGATCAAAAGAGGATCATAATATAATTAACAGATAACGAGATAAGAACTAAAATCAATCAGATACTAGAGAAATATGTACGTAGGTATACAAAACAATTGATTGAAAATACATATCATGAATCATGACTGACCATTTTCTGTATTTTCCGAAATGGTATATAAATGCTAAAAACTCCATCTTTGACCTCCATTCAAAAATTCAATTGTCAGTCGGTCAGGGTTCTGTCATTTATCAGAATTCGAGTAAAATTTAACATCGATTATCGACGAACCTGACTCATCTCTTGAAATGATGTTAAAAAGAACGCCTGAAAATGATTCCTGTATCTTTGGCGGGTGTCCGAACCAAACTCAAACCATACCAAACATGTTAAAAGCTAAAATGCTTTATAAATACAACTTGTATTTATCACCTGAAATGCGAGCCTGCATGTATCACCTTCGCCCAGAACAAAATTGGCAAGAAGTAGCTGAAGCGGAGGATAATTTATGCGATTTTAACTTGTACCACATACAAGATATTGTAAATATTATGAAATTGCCAATGGAAATTGTAAAATTTATGGTTTGAAGTGTATTAGATTAAGATATTTTTACAATCTGGTGCATATAAAATTTTGTTTCTAATCAATTTGTTTGTTTAAAGACGTACAAATATAATTATGTTGAAGAAAATTAAACAACTGTAGGTACTGAGACATGGTAAAGTTTTGTCTAAGTGAAAAGGTGTCGGTTGAGAAAAATAAACTAACCGAACAACCAGTTTGGTAGTTAGAAGAAAAAATATCAACCGACCAACGACGAGAGCTACGTGCTCTCAGCATCTTAAGACAACCAAGTGATTATCGTCTTTGCCATGTCCATGCAATTATGCTGTTGATAGTACATAAACTGTCTCTACACAAAATGTTTCGTCAATCCGGTTTCGTAAGAAGAACAAACTCACTAACATACTTTCGCACTTATCTTATGAGTAAGAATTGATTATTGTTTCAATCCCAACACGTAGCTTGTCGTAACAATAACATACTTAAGTTTGTACCTATTGAGAATTTTTTATATTTTTTTTATAACTTATAAAAAATTCTAAATGATACAGAAATGCCAATGCATTTCTGTATCATTATAATCGTAATTAATGTTCATTATAACCGTAATTTTTAAATAAATGTTCCCGGTAACCACGATAAAAAAGGCCGAACAATACAAATTGCAGTTCTTCATGGTTTGTACAATTAATTGTACATTATCTACCTATTAGTACACACGTATTTACTTCCTAGATTTGTGGAAACACTAAAGAAAGGAAACTCTGACTTGTATCAGAGATTGGCTATTGTTGCGGAGGTAAAAATAACAAACGACACCTTGCGGTTTCAAAAAGTGAAGATATTAGTGGAAAACTCGTAATAAAAGCGGAGCTAACACTGTACAAAGTATAAAGCCTTGTTTTGTCAACTCAATAAAAATAACAACAAGGCTTTTGTTAAAATTATATTTAATTTTCACCGCGGAATTGCAGTAAATACACGCAAAAGATTCTTCGGGAACAAATGATAGAGTACGTGCTCCAGATTTTACGCCATCAAAGCGAACTTGGAAAAACTTTTAAGTATTGCTAAGTTTCCCTCGGTCGGCACTTAGTGCCAGGAGGCATGTGCGCCAGTACGCTTTATTTGCTGTCTTTTGTCTAAAGTATTCTCGAATTATGTTGCCTTTGTGCCTGAATCGAGGAAGTATTTTAATCTGGAAAGGTAGAATTTAAAAGATCATCTTAGAGTCACAAGTGAATCCATAAAAACTTCGGCTATGAACGTTTCATGATAGATATGATTAATGAAGTTAATAACACAGAATTATATCAAGATAGAAGGAAATAGTGTATGTACCTCGCGTGCAGATAAGAAAACATTGGTCACCGCGAACTTCTGGTCGTTCTCGGCCACTTTTCGCATGCGCCGTCAGGTTTTAAAAACAAAATTACTTGCTGTTCAATAATTTACTTTAAACACCACATAAAAATTTGAAGCCATTAAATAGGGGTATTTGCTTAGGGTATTTGCTTTCATCGGAAGTACTCTTTATCCTAAAATATTTGTTATTATTTATTTGTAAAACAATTTAATTTGTTGCTCTGTGTTATTTTTATGAAAATGTTAGCGTGCGATTATATGTGTCCAATGCTACTTTTCTATTGCGGCTTTAATTTGACGCGCCAGAGTTGGCGTACATCGAAAACCAGCAATTTAAAAATAAGCCATCCAAACTGACATGTCGATGTCGCGTTCAAAGTCGAATTATCAATTTTTCTGACAAACATAAGAATAGTGCTGAACACTGCAATTTTCAATGCCAATTTCTTATTCGTTTAAAATCAATTTTGAAAGCAGAGGAAATGATAATGACATTTTTTTTACTATTATAATAAATAATCTAGGCAATGAGAAGAAAATATGGGACAGGTTATGGTTCCATCTATATTGCAATTTCATTTTAGCTTCCTAATTCTGGCCCATCAAAATACCGACGAGTCTATTGATGTAGTGATGATGTTAAATAATGAAAAGGAACACATTGTAATTGACAAAAGGCTGAAAAAATGGTACACGTTTATAGGTAACAACTGCCTCAACTATAATAAGTACTGGCAAATGTAACTCCAGTTATAGAATAGGTTGCTAAATTTATATTTTTCGATTTTAAATTAATCTAATTTTTATTATTTTCGATGTTCATTCCGATTATCATTTCCTCTGGCGGTTTTTAACTAGTTTGTTTGTGCGCGGTGGGGGTACGGGTGCCTAGAATCGGTGTGCCGCAGCTTATGTTTTCCGTCACTACATTACACTGGTAACGTCAAGTACTGTGAGCGGAAAAATTGCATCTCACAATTATATCCATACAATTTTGCTGTTCTGTGTAACCTACGCTTTGGAGAGGATGGGAGACGATCGTACAGTGAAGAGAGCGTATGTGGGCCGGCCCTGCGGAAAGCGTCCGGTGGGCCGCCCGAGATACCGCTGGAGCGATGAGGCCCTCAAAGACTTAACTGCCCTCGGAGTACCCGATTGGCGTCAAGTGGCGCAGAAGAGGGAAGAGTGGCTTTCTCTCGTGTCAGAGGCCAAGATCCTCTTTGGGTCACCGAACCAGCATAGTAAGTAAGTAAGTAAGTAAGTGTACCTACGCAAAATGTTATGCGCTTGGTCCTCATACAAATTAATTAACTCTTTTCTTCTATCTCCATATAGTTATGTGGATGATAAAACCTCTTTGCCTACAGGCTGCTACAGACCGTAACGACAGCCGCACTTTAGGTACGAGTATATAAAAAAGGGGGACGAACAATAAGAACTATTGTGCTTCACTTCGTATAATAATGTTATAAATTTCCTCTTCCTCAAACACGTCTGGCGAACGTGTCGCTGGGAAATTTGGGAATGTAATGAGAGTGATAAATTCCCGACTTAAAATAAATCATGTCGCATAATGGAGCAGCGGGCTCCAGCGCTACGAATATATAAGGCGAGATAAGTCAATGTGTCTTGTGAATGGCAGTTTATTTAGACTGTATTGTGTCAACCAAATCTGAAGACACGGTAATCTTCAGACAGTGGTGATACTACCTACAGAGCTACCGGTCAACTTCGACCCAGATGAGTTGAGATTTCCCGAAAATTTCAAACTGAAAGGACGCAATTCAGCTGCATCACACTAACGATTTTAAGAGTCCTTGGTAAGCTCCGTTCTCCATACAAACGTAGTTACGCTCTCATTTTAAAACGACTAGCTAGTTTGCTCTGAATCTTTGTACTTAGAATAAGTTAAGGTTTATGCAGGCCTGTAATTAGTTTACGTAGCTTCAGATACTATAGTAAGAAATACACAGCGAATTTAAGTTTTTCATACAAAGCTTGTTTTTGCTGTATTTTGTTTGTTTTATAAACTACAGTCATATAAACTAATTACAGGCAAGGTGCAAAGTTTTGTAATAATCCAACACGTAGTTTAATAACGAAACTCTGTTTGTATAGGAAGGTGAAATTCGGCCGAGCTTGCCGGGGACTCTTAAGATTCACGGAATCAGTGCTGTTACCTCAGTTTTCGACTAGCTTCCCCCTACTCAAGTTTAGTTCATCGTAGTCAACAGTTTAGAGACGGAAAAACATCAAAGTTGAAAGATGAGGCTGCACCTCTAACACAACTGTGATACGCGACTCTTTGTCGCGCGACAACGATTATCTGTCTCTTTCCTTTCAATAAAGTGCGAGTAAGACGGATGTTGCTATATCGCGCGACAAGTGATATCCCTGAGAATTGAGCTAGAGCGGCTGAAGTGGTGAGATGGTTTTACCGACGGTTATCATTCCCTTGCGGAAATATTGGAGAACAACGAATGATATTTAATCGGAGCACTAATTGTTTAAATTTACCAAACAAGTTTTGCTTCAGGGAGTTATAATAACGATAATTGTTCGTGGCGCTGATAGCTGCGCGAGTACACAATAGTTCCCCTGTATCGAGCGCGCCTATAGCAGGTTTAATTTAAAATCAGTAGTTCCATAACATTGCCGCCGGCTGCTACAGCGCATTTTGCCATGTCGCGCCGCGTAAGAACAGACTCGCAATCCTATTACTTGAAACGAGCAATCCTTGTACAAATTTATCTACTGTATTATAATTAAATGTCTGTACATGGAAGATATTTTCAAAAAATAAATTAAGCGATTCAAGGTCACTGATTCGTTTTTTTTTTTGGTTGTGTGTATGTATTTGTGTTTACCTATTTTATGTTAAGGCTCTATTGTATTGCTTCTATTGTTGGTGTGCAATAAAGAATTGTTGTTGTTGTTGTTGTTGTTATTTGGCGGCCTTAACACATTAAAACGGCTGTATGGATTAGAACCATTTTTAACAGACTCCCAAAAAAGACGGTCGTTATCAATTTGGATGTATTTTTTTATGTTTGTTACCTTAGAATTCCGTAATTTAGAAACCGATTTAGATTTTTTTGTTTGATATGCGGAGACATTGGGATTCGTCCCATTTAATTTTAGTCAAGATAAAATTATCGGTGCCGTAGCGTCACAAATTACTAAAATCGTCATTTTTTTATATTTTACACATTCTTTATATGGCACCGACGCTAAAATAAGATTATTTAATTGTATATTGTATATATCCACAGATAATTATAGAATACTTTTTACCCGACTACGCTGAAAAAGAGGGTTACGGGCACCATCTTTTGAGTACAATAAGGTATTTAATATTTTCTTCTGTTTCCGCGATTATTACTCATTTAAATAAAACAATTTAATGGATTATATCGCGTATATTATTTCATTTGAGGTCCTGACGTTTCGGAAGCTTTTCAGCTTTCCATGGTCACATTTGTTTTACTTAAATAAGGTATTTATTACATATTATATTTACAGCACTATGCCGCACTAAATACATAACATAAGGTATATCATTGCAGCTTGCTGTCATATCTCGCCGAGTGACATGCAACGCCGCATGACTTAAATATCTTTAACATGGAAGCCTAAATATTAAAATTTAAACTCTCTTCTAAAATATTTTTTATTATACCTAATACCAATCATGTGTCACGTGTAAACAGTATTTTAATGGACAAATCCATATAGCATAAGGATATTGCATATTATAAAGTTTTTTTATTATTAATAAAACACACATAAACAGCTCGACATCGTTTACCGAACATATAGAAAATGGGTGACGGAGAATGCTCGATTTTTCGTTTATCGAAGATAAAACCTATCTAAATAAACTTGATATGCAAAACTGGGTCTAACTGGGCCCGAAAATTTACACAAATCTTTAGAGCCGTTTTTGGACCAAAATTATTAACTGAATTATTATCGTATTACGTCCATGGTTACGATTGAATCAGTTTCGTCACGTGATGCAAAGAAAGTGATTTCTTTGCGCTAAACAACTGTGGAAAAATCATGCAACAACATAATAGTTTTTTTATGCAATCGTAAAAAAAACTATGCATGCTTTTTCAGCCGAGTACCGCGTTTAGGCCACGAAGCTTGCTGAGCCTAATTAAGGTACGAGACTTAAAAAGCAAATTATATAACTATTTTATACAATACATTTTCTACGAGTAACCCATAACCCATTGCGTTCTTTTTTTGAAATTCATTATACTTCTACCTGGACTTGTACAATATTTCATTATAGTAGAGTATAGAGTGATATTCTAATTTAAAAAGTATGCCTTTTTAGTATGATTCGCGGAGCTCACAATATAGTTCAAGAGTAGAAAAAATATATTTTGGAACTTCGATTCCAGCTAGTGACATATTTAGTGCTAGTGAAATACTTAACAGAGAACCTGAAATTCAGTCGACGAGCTAAATTTTGCTACTATTACCCGCTATATGGCATGTCATAATGCAGAAATATGAGATTTATGAATCGGCTCGGCAAATTTCCCCCGGGACGAGGCCCAATATGTCTGCACTCTTAAACTGTTTGCCCATTTATCGGACTGCGCGATCCCATTAAACTATCATATTTGAATATCAAAAATACTGGTTTTTAAAGGTTATAAAATTATATACTTACTAGAAGGCGCCCGCAACTTCGTTCGCGGAGGAGAAAAAGTAATAACCCCTAGTGTTTTCTTCAGCGTAGTCGGGTAAAAAGTATCCTATAACTATCTGGAGATACCCAGCTACCCGTGTACCAAAAATAGTTTAAATCCGTTTAGCCGATTTTGCGTGATGAAGCCACGACGACACATACAAACATACATAAAATCAAAAAAAAATATTTTTCGTTTTAGTGACCTCCTAATAGTAGGTAACAATCAATTTTTTCTTCTGTTTCCGCGATTATTACTCATTGAAATAAAACAATTTAACGGATTATATCGCGTATATTATCTCATTCACCACCACCCGTCAGTCCACCCGTGACCATGGGAAGCTGGAAAGCTTCCGAAACGTTGGGAACTAAAATGAGATAATACGCGATATAATCCGTTAAATTGTTTTATTTCAATGAATATCTTTAATGTACAGACATTTCATTTTTACAACTTTATAATAGTATACTTATAAAACAGTAACGTGACGTAAAGGGGCACAAAGAGTTTTGTCAAATTTGAATTGTACAATAAAAGCTAGTGAGTACAGCTAGAGCCAGGCAACTTCGTTCGTGTCCCTCGAATGGTCTGCGGGCGACGTGGGGAAAGACAGCGGGGGCGGGTATGAAGAGTGCGCACGGCGGAGCACAATGACCGGCGCAGGATCGGTCATGGTGGCGTTCTTACTCCCGAGCTCTATGTCCAGCAGTGGGCGTATTATAGCTGATGATGATGATGATGATGATGATGACCCATAGTAAAAATGAATTCAAACGAACAAACTGTACAAATGTCACATTGAGTATTTCACAAATTATATATAAAGAACAACACAACATAAAATTAACCTCGAAAGAAAAGAAAAGAAAAAACAAAAATCTGTCAACACAAATTAAACATAAACAATTTCTGATACATTTAATCTTACTTAACCCACGTCCCTTTAATGTTCATTGACCATGCCAGCGAACGGTGACTAAGTGGGCGTTTATACAAGCCTCTCGATCACTATATGAAGGTACTCCCACCACCCCGACGCGTCTTTGGTACCAATATCCAGTCCACAGCTTTATCATATAAATTAATTGGTGAGGAGGTGCACTGCTTGCAATTCATCCTCCCACAGACTGTTTGTTATCGTGAGTTCTTCTTTGTCGCTATACTCTTGGCAGAGTGGTCGTGGTTTTAATGTTACAGCCTCGGTAGATGGCAAGACTCATCGCACCACTTCCCGACACCTCTACTTGCACGCAGTAATCCGGGTGCACTCATGTAGCGGCTCATCACCAGCGGCCTTTATTTGGTCTGTCCACCTCAGCGGCGATCTCCCCTGCGAGCTTTTTCCCTCCACCTTCCCTTGGACGACGAGGAGTTCCATGGAATCGTAAGTTACGTATGTAAAATTTTCAGTTCTCATTCAACACCATCCACACCCGTGACAGTGGCCTTGTCATTGGCGACCACGCCCATTTCTCGCAGCTTCTCGAAGGTTAGCGCGTGGCAATCCTGCACACTGAGGAACACATCGTAGAGGCGTTCAAGGGTCTGCTTGATTTCAGCGATCATCAAAGAATCCGTACCCAGCTCGGCCAGTGTCGCTGCCTGCGACACCTTGTCGGGATTTTTGATACCTGCAGTCGAATAGGATGTTACTATAACATAATTTATACAGCGTGGGAAGGTTCCCCAGCAAGATGGACCGACTATCTCGTCAAGATCGTGGGAAACCGATGGATGAGGGCGACGCACGACTGGTTGTTGCGGAGATCCATAGGGGAGGCCTTTGTCCAGCAGTGCACGTCTACTGGCTGATATGATGATGATGATGATGATGATGATGATGATGATGATGATGATAATACCACAATTCACTGAATAATATGTATGAATATTATATGTAACTTGATATTACTTGTTTTGATTTATGGTTCGGATTTATGTTAGAATGTTAGGACCGTAACGGTACCTACTTGGGCCTTGGCTTAAAGACACATTTTTGCTTAGATGTGGCAGCTGTGTACATTTAATTTTTAGATAGATGATTTATTACTAGAAAGAAAGAATGGGACACAGAAAATTGAATCATAACATCAGAAATTGCTTGTGTTTGTGAGAAATACGTATCCTCATGAACAAAATTAAACGGACGTATACAAGATCCCTTCGAAACGTTACTCTAATTTTGTTCCTGATTATTACATACAGGAAGGTTTTGGTACATACCGAGAATATTAGCCACGGCATCCACAAGGCCCAGCGTCGGCTTCTGCTTCACCCTCCGTTCGTCGGCCAGCACCATCGACGCGACCACAGAATGCGGCTGTGTCAGCAACTTATCTAGCGTTTCCAGGCACGACGCGATTCGCTGCGGCATGGTGCCGCAGATTTCCGTGTCGTCATGTAAGTTCAGAACCATCCCAACGTCGCCGATGGCGCCCCACTGCACCGCCAGCGCCGGCAGCCCGCAGGCTCGTCGCTGCTCACAAATTCG
The DNA here is from genome assembly GCA_905404275.2 of Hedya salicella. Classification (NCBI taxonomy): domain Eukaryota; kingdom Metazoa; phylum Arthropoda; class Insecta; order Lepidoptera; family Tortricidae; genus Hedya; species Hedya salicella. The sequence goes on from FR990097.1 coordinate 33,459,202, forward strand.
CTCCATGCCACTGTTGGCGAACCCGTAGTTGCTCTGGCCAGCGTTGCCGCGCCCACACGCCACGGATGAGAACGCCACGAAGTGCTCCAGTTCCGGGGCAAGATCGCGCGATGCCGCGTCCAGTTCACGCGTCGCTAATCATGAACATATACAATTTAACATTTTTATCACAGTTTTTTTTTACTTATTCATCTACGTACAACTCACGCTAGAGCTGTACAAGGTAGATATGTGGTGTGCGAGGAAAAATCATTTACTTCTATTCGTCGTAGGTCGGATAAACAGTATCCCATAACCATTTAGCCGTTATGACATGACGTAACTACACAAACATACCTAGATTAAATAAACTAAAAATCTATCGATTCAAGGACCATCAAATGTCCCGTTTTAGTAATTTTCATCCAAACGTCTTCAAAGGATGTTTCAGTTTTACAATTTTAGAACAATACAATATGGAAAGTGCCCGTTCGCAAAGCAATAAGTCATTCAAAACACTCCTTTTTGGATTAAAAGAATATTAACCCCATCGTCGGATATTCAGCTATCCTTGTACAAAAAAAGGGTTGAAATCCATTCAGCCGTTTTGCCGTGCGCCTTCTTTTAGGGTGTGCATGCACAGCTCTGGTGCATGCACACCCTAAAAAAAGGAGAAGTAGTGACCAAACTGATTGCTAACCGTTAATCTTAGGCTTAGCGACATCGTAAAAGTGTTCCGGAGTGAGGTTCACGAGCAGCGCGTCGCGCAGCACGCCGGCGAGGTTGAAGATGCCGCCAACGGGCGCTACCCTCGCCGCCTCCTGCAGCAGAGCGCGAGCGCCGGCCGCGGTCGTCGCGTCGGCAGTAGATACTAGCACGTGCACGCCTCGCTCGCGTAATCTGTGCGCAATAATAAAGTCAGAGGTGTTTGCATCGGCCGGACCCGTAGGACTCTTAAGCTCTGGCTTGCCTTTGTTGGCTGTCTAGTGACGATCGTAAGAGCCGCTATTTTTTTCATACAAAATATACGAAATAACGATTCGTTATTTTCATTCCATTACGAGATTATCATATATTTTATTAACATTCTAGAACTTGAATTAGGTGTTTTGTGATTAATGTCTCTTCTCCTAAATACAGTTCAAAGCATTCCAGAAATAGCGTGTATTTTTAGAAGATTTCAAAATACCGGTTCCAATCCCTGGTTGGAGCTATTTGCTCCAGGTATGGAAGTGTTAAAGGGCATAACTCCATCATTAGGTAATGATGGAGTTATGCCCTTTAACACTTCCATCCACCCTCGGAAAAAGCGCAGCGCACGTCTTGACACCCCTGAGCCCTCACGTCCGTTTTGCAGCCGGCAGTCTTGATGACGGGGGACTATCAAGTGGCGAGTCACCACCCGCCACCAGGAACCGGACCACCCTTTCCCTGGCTAACGCCTTTCAATGGGCTTCCCTTTGTAATGTATAACCCAGTAAAAGGCTTACAGATTCTAACTGATAACCCATACATTTGACTATCCCTTATTATAAGGGGAACCTAAGAATAAGGCTAACCCTTTACAATTGCTAACCAATATTCTCTTTATCTTGCTATCCACTTTAAGGGGTTACCCTTATGTTCATAGCGCTTAATATAAAACTTTCCTTTTCAACATGTCATACTTTAAGCCTTAAGAGAATGAGACAAGACTAGTTCTAACCGGTATTATGCGAGTAACGGCCGCGCCCAACGCGACGGTCGCGTGATCATGCAATCTCTTTTACACTCACTTCATTTAGTTTATACCTTTGTGTCTCGCCTTCTTGCCTGTTCTGTGTGTTTGTTTTGATTTATTTAGTTGCCAGCTGTTCATGTGGAATTTGCAAATTTGCTGCGCTATCACACGACACAATTAATAATAATTTTTGATCGTTACTTTTATTACACACGGTGCCGGCGAGGAATCCAAAAGATTTTAACTGCGTATTCTATGTCATTAGGAGCAAAAATGTTTAAGGGGTTCATTAATTCAAATCCAGTTTTGAAGATATTAACACTTTTTGACAGACTCCAAAAACGGAGGTGGGTCTCAATTCGATTATATTTATGAAGATAGAAGAAGAGAAGAAATTCTCCGTCATTCACAAACCATTTAATTTTTTTTTGTTTAAAGGCACCATGCAGTTTCGTCCCATTTAATTTCAGTGAAGATCTGATGATCCATGAGGAATTGAAGGAAATCATTAAACAGACTTAGAATTTATATAAGGTGCCACCAAATGGTCCTGATGATGGACCCTGAGGGTACCCCTACAAAACACAGGTTTGGATCAACATAGACGAGTGCTTTTTAGCTAAATGGACTTAGATGATGAAGATGACAGACATCACTTTAAGTGAAACACTCATCCTAGGTGTCTATGGGGGTGCAGATTCTGAAAATGGCATGCATTTTGGAATTTTAGAAGGCGGAAATCACTTTCTTTTAAGAAAGTCATCATGGGTGTCATTTTCTAGGTATTTGGAGGTGCAGATTTCGACAATGAGGTCTATTTTGGAACTCAAGATAGTAGACATCACTTTCAGTGAAAAAGTCATCATGGGTGTCACTTTCTAGGTTTTTGGGGGTGCCGATTCCGAAAATGGCGTCCATTTTGGAATTCAAGATGGCGGACATCACGTTGAGAAATCAACCAGTGAAGTTGAAATTATTTACCGGTTCATTGCGTTCCCCAAAAACGAATTACGAACGAATTTGGCACTAAGGGGTAGCTCAATTGAACAGTTCTTTAACCGATAACTGCAAACGGAAACTAAACGCTTTTCGTTCGCGGATCAATGACCGAAACCGGTATGCCAAAAGAAACGTTTTCCGATTACGCCCCTTTTCCCTTAACAATAAAATAAAAAAAATAAAAAAAAAATAACGAAAATGGCATCTATTTTAGGATTCAAGATGGCGGACATCACTTTCTATGAAAAAGTCAGGTGCGGGAGCGGTACAGACATAGCAAACTTCTCAAAAAGGTCTCTACGTACTGCATCCATATCCCAACACAAGTCTCCCAAAAATCCGGGACATACGAGCCTGTGACTCGAGGGATTCAAATCCGTTGTGCAACCAACTGAACCAAACGTGGCGTCTTGTCGTAACAGGATAAGTAAACTGGAGTGACAATGGGCAGGGTACATAGTTCGAAGAACCGATGGCCGTCGGGGCAGAAAGGCACTCGAATGGAGACCGCGTACCGGCAAGCGCAGCGTGGGAAGGCCACCTGCAAGGTGGTCGAACGACCTAGTTGGAGTTGAGTTGCGGTGACTCGCTGAATGCGGGTCGTCTCTATCCGGCCCATGTGGAAATCTGTTGAGGAGGCCTGTGTCCAGCAGTGGACGTCGCATGGCTGAAACGATGATGATGAAATGTAGCAGTAAATAAATAATTGTTTTGTACTTCACCTACGGATGCACCAGGCCTGGTAGCCGCTGCGCACACCGGTGCGCGAGTTGAGTACGAGCGTGCACGCTCCGCGGCTCGCCAACCACTTGCTCAGCTCTATCCCGAAGCCACCGAGCCCACCTGCAGCAGACATTGTAGATTAGGGTGGGTCACTCTTGCATGGAGAAAAATAAAGGTCATTTATTTACGGTAAATTTGTGTTCGGAACATAGGATTTTATGCCTAAAGAATCCATTGCAGATGAAAAAACAAAAAGTTGGGTTTTTTTTTTAGCTCTCGATACATTTTTCAAATTTGTCTTACATAATCCGGAGGCATTGAAAGTAAAATAATTTTAAAAATACACATAATATCTGGAAAATGGCACCATTTTGCCAGGAAAAAGTAAACATGACCCAAGTTATAACCACTCTTTTCTTTAGCATAGTCGGGTAACGAGTATCTTATAAGCCTATGACCATCTGAGTATCAGGATCGCGTTCTCGCCGTTATTCGAGAGCTATCTTGCTCTGTGATAGTCAAACCTTGCTGTATACTCGTTGTCGGAAATAAATATAAAATTGTTAATCATATAGCGAAGTAGCTCTTGTTTTTATTTATTGTTTTAATTGATTCATTTACTTACCTTTTTATTGTTGTATTATGTGTTAGTAATAAGTTAAAATTACCTTAATTGATTATTGCCCCACTCCCAGTGATATGTAAGAGAGTGGGGATATGTATGTGAAAAAATAATAAAATATATTCTCGCGACCTCTAAACTAACCCAGCCGCACATCTCACTAATTGTGAACCGGCGCGCCATACTCAAGTATGACACAATATACAGTCCACAAGTCGATTCCGTTACTCGTAGTGTTAGTTTCGAATAAGCGCGTATATCGGTACAATACTTACCGACTAGGACGTAGCTCTTGGCAGGCTGCATATAGGTACGCGGCACAGCATTTTGCAGTTGCAAGGCTACGCCATCGGCATGCTTCTCGCGAACACGAATTATCACCTTGCCAATATGTTTTCCCGTTGCCATGTACCTAGCATTACAAAGTCAAAGGTCAGTAAAGAGTCAGATGGGCAATTTGTACTCTAAGAAACATCTGCAAACTTACTGGAAGGCCTGTTCGAGCTGGTCATCGTTGTAGACGGCAGCAGACAGCGGACATACGACACCGGAAGCAATGCCCTCGCTCACGCAGCGCACCACCTCTTTCTTTTCGGGGTGGTCACCGTCAAACAGCGCATCCAACAAAATACCGTGCACCGTAGTGTTCTTCAGTAACACAGCCATTCCGAGAGCCGTATTGGCGCTTAAATCCAGCTTGCCGATCTCGAGGAAGCGGCCGCCCATGGCAAGGCAGCGAATCGACGCCTGCAGCTTGTCGCCTGCAAGCGAGTTGAGCACGAGATCAACTCCCCGGCCGTGCGTGAGATGTTGCACTAGTTGTTCGAAGTAACAGTTGCGGGAATTGCCAATATTCTCCTCCGGCAGAAGCGGGAACCGGTCGCGGAGGAACGCGCACTTGTCAGACGTGCCCACGGTAGTAAATACGGTGCAGCCGGTGTGAAGTGCGATAGAGATAGCCGCTTGTCCCACGGCCCCCGCTCCAGCGTGTACCAGAACAGCTTCACCACATCGCATACGTCCGCGGACCACTAGCGCGTAATATGCCGTCGCGTAAGCTAGGGGTATGGTCGCCGCCTCCTCCAGCGACCACTTCTCCGGCACCTCCCACATGAAACTCTCGTCGGCAAGCACCGTGGTGGCCAGACCTTTGGCCGGCACTATTCCCATCACGCGTTTGCCAGTCGACGAATATCCGCTGAATTCCAGACCAAGAGTACATTCCTGCAATACGAACGAAAGCGATTGGCGTAGCGGACGTGGCGCGAATAAAATACTAGGTCACTTCTGCAGATGGTAGCTACTAGTAGCCAGAGGCCAGAGGCAGATTAACAGTTTTGACTAAGCAGTGTATAGTTTGACCACAACCGCTGTGCCGCTCCTGAGGTATGCGAGCGGCGAGACGGGGGGGCAGAGCAGCCACTGCGCTCTGTCATTCCGCCTTCGTCGCTCGTGGCGGCGTGTAGTGTTATCTGTTGCGGGCTGTCTATGTCAGACGCACATGAGCTAGAATATCCAAAGATGGGTCGTGCTTTATTTTGAGATGTTAAAGCTGTCATTTTCAAAGTGGCCGAATATTTTAGGAAAAGAAAAGCAGACAAAAATAGCTTCGAACATAAAAGTGCCGCAAATATCGCCAAACTTGTGGCCGAAGCTACTGGGTACTGCCAAAAAACCGTAAGAAATGCAATATCTGTAGGAAATTCATCAATTGATGTGTCTGATGAAAAAACCGCTCTTATAGCTTACCATGGATATGTGGCTTCGATGCTCAGATTTGGTTTAATTGTTTGGGGAAATTCAACTGATATAGGGAAGGTATTTATTAGCCAGAAGAAGTGCATCAGAGCTATCTGCGAATAGGACTTGAATCATGTAGACCTCTATTTAAAAAACTTAAACCTTTTCACCCTAACTAACATGTACATTTTGGAAATTGGTGTCTTTGTCAAATCAAATCCTAGTCTATTTACAACACTTGTAGCGAATCCGAAGTTAAGACCTAGAGATCCTACAAAGTTAATAGGGCCAAGATGTAAAAGTGCGCTGTATAAGAATAATTGTTATATAATGTCTATTAAGACTTATAATCACCTACCAGTACATATTAAAACTATTTCTGACATAAAAGAATTTAAGCGGACATTATACTCATGGCTAATAGGTAATATATTTTATAGTATTAGGGATTATTTTAATTTTGACACGAATAAATAGATGATGATACATTATAATTGTTAGGAGTTGTGTGTAGATGAAGTAATTATTAATAATTTATTTATTAATAATTACTTCATCTACACACATTTTGTATTATTGGACAAAATAATAATGAGGAATCCTTTTGAACTGTATTAGTTATTATTAATAATTGTACTAACTTATTTATTCAAATGTTTATTTACTAGAGCTATTAAGACGTAATTTTTGCATGCCGTAATAGGGCTAAATGTGTGATCCCTTTAAATGTTTTGTAAGACCTGCTGTTAACCACATTTAATGCAAATAAAGAACTTACTTACTTACTTACTTACTTACTACTTGAAAATGAGGGCCAACCGAAATTTAATTCGCCCAAAAAACCGAAAGTTATAAAGAAAAAATATGTAATTGATGATTTTGACTTGGGAGTGATCAGGAGAAAGATTCATCAATTTTATGAGATGGAAAAAACAGTGCCAAGTATTCGTAAGTTACGGTCAAGTTTGAGACAAGATGGTGTTTTGAATTGTGGACGAGAATATTTGAGAAAACTTTTACACACAATGGGTTACCGGTTCAAAAAATGTAGATCGAAAAGACATCTTCTTATAGAGCAGCTTAATATTACAGAGTGGCGGAGGAAATATTTGACAGAAATAAAAAAATATAGAAGTGAAAACCGCAACATATATTTCCTAGATGAGACATATATTAACGCCAGTCACAATGTTAGCAAATGTTGGCAATCATCGTCGGAACTTGGAATTTACACTGACATCGGGAAAGGACGACGGTTGGTAATCGTTCACGCTGGAAGTCGAAATGGCTTGGTCGAAGGTGCAGTGACTATATTTAAATCCGATGCTAAGACTGGCGACTACCATGGAGACATGGACGGGCCTACTTTTTATAAGTGGGTGGATGAAAAGTTGAAAGATAAACTGCTGCCGAATTCTGTAATTGTGATGGACAACGCGTCCACAGCGTTCAAGTTGATAAGAAACCGACCATGACAAACCTCAAAAGTGAAATGCAGAACTGGCTGCGGCGTCACAATGTTGAATTTCCGGAAAATATTAAAAAAAATCAACTGCAAATTCTTATAAATGCCACTCAAAAAGAGCCCGTTTACAGAATCGATGACCTATTAAAAGCTCATGAGCACACAGTCCTGCGTTTACCGCCATACCATCCAGATCTGAACCCCATCGAGTTGGTATGGGCTGATGTTAAAAACAATATAGCGCAAAACCATATTCATTCTTCTCTAGATGAAAAGATAAACGCACTGAATTTATTATTTTCGGAGTTCACGGCAGAAAAATGGCAGAGGTGTGATGACCATGTAAAAAAAAAAGAAAACGGTTACTGGGATCGCGACAACCGTTTCGACAATATTATTGACCCCATAATAACAAATTTGCAGGATGACAATGATTCAAGTTCCGGTAGCGAAATGGAAGATGAAGATAAATGTGAATCTATGTCAGGATAGTCACTGTATTCACTACCTAGAAGCTTATGATTTTTTGTTTTGCGAACTGATTTTGTTTTAACTCTCGGAACTATTTATTTTCCGATAATTACACATTAATTTTACTTATATTGGTTTTTTATTTGTGCTTGTACCATAATAAAAATTGGATATAATAAGTATGTACCTATACAGAGTCAAAATATTGTACTTCGGTATCTTCAGATCTATCCGACACGACAACAGACTCTTGTGTGTCCGTGATCTTTCCTGCCCGCACCCCGCCTCACCGCGCATACCTCAGGAGCGGCACAGCGGTTGTGGTGAAGCTATAGCCCCCGCCCCATCTGAGTGACATCATTTACTGATATATCCTCCTTTAATATCTGGCCCGAACCTAGTCAACCATAGAAAATCCGCCTCTGCTAGTGATGCGAGAGCGTGACGTAAGTGAGTAGAGTTCTATGGAGAACATTTTACGGAATAGTAAGGCTCAGTAAACAAAATGAAGTTGGGTGGGACACCTGCCAAAACGATACGATGGTAGATGGTTAAATGTGACCAGACTACCAGAGTGGTAGCTAAGATAAGGCCAATGGTCAGTGGACCGTCCACCCGTTGGTCAGACGGGATTAGGAAGTCTGAAGGGAAGTTTGGATGAGGCTAGCTTAATGCTGGTAACATTGCGTGACAGTGTAAAGGCAGTGGGTGGACTTAGTCTAAAATGATAAAGACTCGGCACCTGATCAGCGAGGTTTCCTGGGAGCGCATCAGGCGGCAGCTTGCCGGTGATGAGCATAATGTCGCGGAGATTAAGCGGTGCGTAGCAGACGTGGCACAGGTCAGTGTGCGGACGCTGGGCCGCTGCCACGTGCCTCTGGTTGCTGGCGATCCAGCGTAAAGACGATAAGTCACCTTGCGTCAGCGTGTTCACGTATGCATGCTCCACCTACGGGCGCAAACTGTGCATAAAAATATGGTTCAAATTGGAAAATTTGAAAGTTGAAAAAAGCTTTTTAGTATGTGAAGGGTCACCTGCAAAGTCGTAACTGCAGCATCGTCAAGCGGCAGATGGCGGACGGTGCCCCAGACACCGGCACGCAGCATGTTGAAGGCCAGATCCCGCTGAACCTGCGCCCTGTACATCAATGCGTCAGGGTCGAACACCTCCATTGCACCGGGTAAATAGTAGAGACGCAGTTGGTTGCCGCCAGGCTCCCGTCGAAGACAAGTGCCTAAACCAAGGATGCCAGAGTCGGGCACCCGCGACCACAAGTATACCCGCATGTCATCACTCCCAGCGCGCTTCATAGCGATCTTTAGCTGTTCCACCCAGGTGAAGTCGTCGTCACACACTTCGAGCACGAATTTTATGGGCGGTACGGGACACGCGCGCCGCAGCAACACATACTCGCTCGATGCAGCGCGCGTACGAGATATCTGCGTGGAAATAATCATAAGTTTAATATAGATCAAAAATCCCTTCCTATGCATGAGAATCAGTGAAAGCCTCAATTAAACCAAAAGTAAACGGACGTATCAACTTAAGAGTTAAATGATATAAATGTCGCAGAGAAATAGCCAAAACAGAGATTTGATCAAATTTCTAAGGGACATGACCAAATCACGCAGGATGTTAAAATGGCGAATCAATTTTATCATTTTTCTAGAAAAAGTTGACGAAACGAAATTCGTTTTATCATTTTACTAGAAAAGTTCAGTGATATACATAGAAAACATCCAAGACTCAGAAACAAATATTTATGTTCATCACACAAATATTTGCCCTTACCGGGATTTGAACCCAGGACCTCAGATTCGCAGGCAACGTTACTCCCACTGAGCTAAACCGGTCGTCAAATGATAAAGTTTCTTATGACTCACGTTTAGTGATATGATATAGATTTTATTATATCACTGAACGTGTCTAGTGAAATGATAAAACGAGTTGACTTTGCGAGTTCGTTTCGTCAAATCACTGGCGTTTTTCAGGGATTTATCAAATTACTAAACAAATCTGGTGAAATGACAAAACGAGTTCCCATTTTTGGCTGATTTCGTCATTTCACTAAACTGATTCAGAGATTTAATCAAATGACTGACTTTTTCTAGACAAATGATAAAATTGATTCGCCATTTTAATATCCTGCGTGATTTGGTCACATCCCTTAGAGATTTGATCAAATCTTTGTTTTGGCTATTTCCCTGCGACATAAATATAATTAAGTCGATAAAAAAATGTGGATGAAAAACATTAAGGAAATAGTGGCAAGCTGTTGAAAAATTTCAAAGTAAGTTATCCTTATCTATGTATTCTTACACCTACATATACAGGGTATTGAATAATGATAAGATGAACAATAAATACCAGCGTCAGCCCAATTGCCTTTAACAAAGCCCGTGCTGCAGTATCATCGAGAGTGTGCGCCGGCTCCTCTAGCAGGACAAAGCCGTTGCCAGCAGTTGCCGCTGTCAACGCGGCTAGCATGGTGCCATGTCGCGCCAACACATCGACTCCTAACACCATGTGGCAGTCGCCTTCCAAGCCACCACTTAAAGCATCCGTATTCAACACCTATAACAAGTTTTTAAATAAACATAACAAAACCTTGGAGTCAGCTGATTATGAATTTTATCATCGTTGTCATAGTTAAGAAGGTTTTTTTATGTTTTAAGGGGAAAACGAGCAGACGGATCGCGTGATGGTGAGCGATCACCGTCGCCCATAGACACCTGTAACACCAAAGGACTCTCAAGTGCGTTACTGGCCTTTCAGGTTGGAATACGCTCTTTTCTTGAAGGTTTGAAGGTCGCATCCGTCCGAAAATACTACCGGCGACACGTTATTCCTCAGTTCAGTTGTGCGATGATGGTAATTTCTAGCAAAACGCACAGTTGTGGACTGCCATAACCATCTGAGTAGTGGGGATGCAAATATTGTCACGTAGAATGATGGTGGAGAGATGCGGCAGGAATCAATCATCAATCCAAAACAAGTTGAAGTTGAAGTGGAAGTTCGCAAGCTCAAGTCAATAAGACCAAATACTAACACTATAACCACTCATATTTCTTATGAATGAGCTTTTCTGAATATCCAAACTGTCTCAACATACCTTTTATAATACTTGCCCAAGCTAGCTTTCGCATTCGTATAAGTGTAGCCTTATAGCGTATGATCTGATTATGTTTTTCTGGGTTTTCCCTAATCCTTGCAGCAAATGTTGGATCATATTGTATGTCTCCCAGCAAACATTCACTCTCATGTAACTGACATTTCGAAAGTGCTTGTAACTGGGCCTTCTTGAATAAATAATATTTTGATTGATTGATTGATTGACTGATACCCACCTTGATTTCAAGCGGGTCCAAGGCGGCGGCATATTGCGGTGCGTCTGCGCCGGCCGCCAACGTCGCGATCACGCGCACTCCGGGCTCCATCTTCAACACTGTAAAAGTATACACACGACTTATTTGAAAGTAACCAATCAACAAGTGGACAATTTCATCATTTTAAGTTGCAACTACTTCACCAGTCCATATGATATGACTTTGCTTTATAGCACTGCAAATGTACATTTACGGGAGTTGTTCTTCGGATAATTATGCGTAAGAACTAATAATATTTCTTGTATTTCAATCTATTTCATGACGCGACCCCGGAAAAATGTGTTTTTACCCGCTTTTCTCCACTAATGAAAACATGTGTTTTAAATCTACGAATATTAAGTCCGAAATAATGTAACAGCGATCCCAGGTTGAACAAGAGGCCTCTGCTTGAAAAATACTTTAGTCTATATTAATAGACTAACGATATGTAAAAAGAACCCCATTCAGTTGTCAAATTACGAATCCAGAAAGACCCAGGTTTTTGGTAAGTAACGAATTTGCGTGTAAATACCATTAAAATTATAGTACCTTGCATAGCGTGTGGCAGTAAAAGCACATCTACAGGCTGTTGCAACGCGAACTCAGTAAGTTTGAGTCGCTGCGAGGACCAATTTTCTAGTACCAACTGGATTGCTGCAGTTAGAGCGTATCTCTTGGTGCATTTTTTCTTCTCTAGATCGAACGTACTGTCGAATGGAAGAAACACGTATTTTTCGAGCTGGGGCACGTTTCCAATATTGGCTTGACGCGGCGTCAGCGAGGTTTTCACACCTCGGAATTCGATACCACCAGAAACTATGACATCAATACTGCGGTCGAATTTTACCGGCACAGCACAGTCAGTAGCTGCTGCCACCACCTCACGCTGCGCCATTGGATCGATCAACACATGCCGTAGGCGAGTTGGCAAATACAGGGCATTCGTATCCATGCCTATTATTGAAAATTGTAAAATCGTGTCCATGAATGAGATCCAGTTGTTTTTCCAGCTGAGTAAGCCGCAGGATCCACGTGCGTCTGACCACTTAATGCCGCGAAACACGCCCTCGTAGTTGTAGCCGCGCAAGCGTAGATTCTTATAGATGTCTTCTGAGTAGAGAGGCGGGAGGTCCTCCTGTTCACCAACGAGTTTATTCAGGAAGGTAGTGGGTAGGCGTTCAGTAGAAGGGTCTTTAACGCGACACGCTTTGCCACAGACAACGACGGCACCGTCCTCGCATATTTCGAACTCGCCCGTGCCGCCCAGCAGCCTGACTAGAAATCGCAGTGGTATATCACGTGACACGATGGTGTTGCGGCGAAGCTCCACGTTTTCAAATACCACCGCCATCTCCTCCATTTTCAGTTTATTCACCTTTGCCACCATACGCCACGCCAGCATCTATCCAGGGAAAACCAATGTTTAACATCGCAGACTCAAAGACTCTCTTAGTACTAAATACGGAAATGAGAGCTAACCAAAAAAATATGATTTTAAAGAGATTAACGACTCACGAGGTATCCTGTTACAGGAAAGAAAATCCTGCCGTCTATGTTGTTTCCAGCGATGAAGGCGTCGTCGGGCTGCCCAAGGTCGTACTCGACAATGTACTCGCCGGCACCCGCTGCTGGGTTGTACACAGCAACGTTCCATTTTACGGAGTGCTCCCAGCCCACGTGGGAGGCGAGCATCGGCGTGCCGCGCGAAACTGGCCATGATACAGCTGGGTACAGCTTTGCTATCTATGACATTAAAAATACGTATATTACGAATCGGACTTCGGTAGCGATCTCCGTTCCAGTAGATGTAGGTATTGTTTTTTAATAATTTTTTTATACGTACGGTACGGTCCGGTTTGCAAGAAGAGGCCGTTTCTCTAAAGTCTAAACTCACTTTCACGTCCTACTCGCACATCTACACTACAATTTATAATCATAAAGGATTGCCCATTATATTGTAGTACTAAACGGCTTAAAGTAATCCGTCATATAATAAAAGCAGCAATCAGATAGTTTACTATGTGGGCTGCGACGAAGATGGCACTCTGACACACAATAATAATGCGTATTAGTTACCTACTACTAATACGAATTACCATCTATCTACCTCATTAGTTACCATAGTGAGACAGAAATTACCCCTGATAATGTAATTAACCTCCTGGGGTTCAGTGATAATACTAGGACAAAACCAGTTTGCAGTGAAAGCCCAAGTATTAAAATCGAGACTTGGAGTAATGACCCACTGTGATAATACTAGAACAAAATATTTATTGACACCTGGTATGTCTATATTACGCGCCATGACATTTCTACGTTGTCGGTCAGTCTGTGGATATATTTGGCATTGTGGCAACACTGCTTAAAATGAGCGGGGAGGAGTATCGTCACGAGTCATCGCAGCAATGACACTTGCAACGAGAAGAGGTTAGTTTAACTTATTAATATCCTTGAAATCTTTATCTTATACTCGTACTTACTGTATTGTGTATTGTTTTCGAGATGAACTAATAAATTATGCATAAATACTGTTATTTTACCGTAATGCCATCATTTTCGACATGTTTTTTTGATGACAGTTTATTGTACTAGTACTAGTATTCTGGGCGTGTATACTTTAAATTGCTTTTTTAATGGTTTTGCATCCTGCTTAATTTAATGAGATTTTGTATTCGTGTGATAAAAAAAGAAAGAACGGGATATTTATTTTTGTACCTAAAAGTATAATTTATCTTAGTTTTATGTCGTTGGCCTAATAGTCTCTTTTTTACAATGTTGAAAGATAGTCAAGATCTTCAATAGTTCGATTTCTAAGTCGATGCGGACGATCCCTTCGGAGACCATCATATAAAAGATGAGTACCTTCCACGTAGAACCAGAGCTGGCAAAATTGACAGTGGCAGCAATACCAGCTCAGAATCAGAGCCTGCGAGCCCAACACCAGTCTCGCAACGTGGCCGAGGACGAGGTCAATCGCGTGCGCTATCCCGTGGTCGATCATGTGCCAGAAGAGGTTGTGGATTTTGTTAATCGTTTGTTGATTTCTGCTAGTATTATGAGATTTCCAAGACTGTTCGATTTGCTTTAGATTATATGTGACAGGCCAATGTGATAAATAAAGAACAAAAGATTTTGGTGTTTTTTCTTTTTGTCTGACAAGCCTACATCAATATTATAACACCCCTAAAATATGACACCTGTATATGTTGAGGTTAACTAGATACGAACATTTTTTGGTCTGGGCGTTCAGTACTTTATTAATTAGTTCTAATATTAGGCCATCCTCGGAAGTACCCTCTTCGAAACTGGGCCGCAGGGAGCTAATGGTGCTACCTGTGGCTACGCGCCGGCGGCATAATATCTTACCCACAGCGCACGCATACACGAGCATATTACGCGGACTAAGGTGCAGCCACCAGCCACCTCCAGCACCAGCGCGTGTTCCAAAACTCATGCCACCAAACCGTCACTCATCTTCGACGCGACACCATACCACCAATAACACCCCTTTGGTTCGAGATCCCGCACCAAACTTGCGCATCGCGCTTCTAAATGACCCATCGCTACCTGGAGCCGACAGCAGCTGCCCCCCTTGATCTACCCTAAAGTGGGCACTGACCAATTAATAAAAGTTTCACCTGTGGCTGCGCACCGGCGGCGTACATCTTGCCTACAGCGGCGAGCATATACACGAGCGTGTCACGAGCACTGCGGTGTGTCAACGGCACGTGCATCGCGGTTGGCAGCTCGCGCCTCAGTATTGCTTGCAGTAACGCGTGCGGCGCCACTTCCACAACCAGCGCGTGCTCCGGGACCAGTGCCAGCGCATCCGCAAACCGCACCGGCGCCAAAACGTTGTTTACGTGGTATGCCGCATCGCTCAGCTTCGCTGCACCAGACAAAACCACCAGTAAATAGATCATCGGGCGTCAATTCCGTAAAAGTCAGCCCAGCTTTAACTAGACCTAATAAACTGTGTCATGTGCTACCAGACTTCAAAAAAAAATGAAATCTCACCCGCACCCAATTGACGGTGCGGCGATGTTATGGACCACATGAATGACTGTGGCTATTACATCGCTTTCAAATTTCGTCATAAAAATATGCTGGAATAGTGGGCTTAGTGTAAGTGTAATACCAAATTACAAATAAAAATTCGCTGAAACAGTGTCAAGGGTCCGTTGTGTAGTACCTAATTGTACTAAAATCCGAAGCGTAAAAGCAAGCTTTAGAAGCAAGATATTGGTAGATGCTCACCCAAATCCGAATCCCACTGGCCCTTCGGTATGGAGGCGGTGATCCAGCGCGTGCTGCGCGGCTTCGGATCAGGGATGAGCTCTTGCAAACGTGCCATCAGTGCGGCCGCTGCGCCCGCGATGTACCTGCTGTGGAACGCCAGACCCGAGCTCTTCACTAGCCTCACAAATACTCCTTCTACTGAAAGCTTCTCCGCAAACTCCTCGACTGATGCTAATGGTCCCGATATCTGTAACAAACATATCTAAATGTGTGCGTGCTCCATCTCATCATCCTGAATCTTAAATTAATAATCTTCCCTCAAAACAAGAGGCCTGTCAATCACCAAAAAGCCGTTCCCCGATATTTACAACGCCATATATAAGTATATATGTAAAAAAAATTATTTACGATTATTCAATTTTGCAAGCGTAAAAAAATATTTTTAAATGTTATGACCTTATGATTTTTTTTATGTTTAGCTTGTAATAACATCGTTAAGTCGCTTATCACTAGCAGTGTTACAAAATACATGTAAAATACATTATGTGATTTGATGACAATACTTTGTCTATAGAACAGCGGCGCGTGACTTCCTCACAGGAAAGAAGAGCCCGACCTGACGCCTGTAACAAGAGTAGCATCCAGGAAATAGCGCCCCGTATGCTCTGCTGGTATTATTTGGAGACAGCAGCTCACCGCGACGTTGTCAGGAGAAATGTGACAGGCAAGCTCGATGTATGCGGAACTAGTGCACGATTTCCTCCCAGCAAAGCCCGACCGCTGCCGTAACAGCACCTGGCAGCGCATGGCATCCAGCATCCGCCCCAGCGCTCAACGCAGCCTGCTATTGGCAAAAGCTCACCGTAACGTTATCAGCACTGTTATGGCTTGCAAGATCAATGTCAGCGGGACAGCGACGCTCAGCTTCCTCCCAGGAGAGCCCGACAGCGGCCATAGCCCCCGGTACTGGCTTAGCGTCCAGGATGCAGCGCCCACGCCAGTATGCGCTCAGCACAGCCTGTTCTGCAGTGAGTGTTCCGTCAGCGTACGCACAACCTGCACCCAGACCAAACGTTGCCACAAACTGCAGAAACACATGACACTAACAAATGTAACTTTTAAAGATATTCTCAAATAGAAACAGGTCATAAAACGTGTACGATTATGTATACATTTAAAATGATTAAGGGAAATTACTGTATCAAGTGTAGGGCAGATACTGACCGACTTCACCGATGGAGTGCCCGATGAAGCCGGCGGGACGCACGCCCAGCTCGCTCAGCACATCGACCAGCGCAGCCTGCACAGCGACGATGGACACGGCGGAGTTGATGATATCGTCGAAAGCAGCTTCCGGCGCCTCCGATATCAAATGCAGCAAATCCACTCCGTACGGTTGGAGCACCACCGCCGAGCGTGCGATGCGCGCCTCGAATATTGGCAGGCGGAGCAAACCTCGCGCCATACCGGCCCACTGTGAGCCCATTCCACTGAACACGAACCAGACCGGGCGTGGTTCTTCGCTCTCGAAGATCTCCATCACGGGGGACGCGCCGCGCGCCGGGTCCAACACGACATATCCGCGGCGTGGGTGCCCCGGTATAGTGCGTGCGTGTATCGCATCTATCAAAGCGTGCAATTCAGCATCACGCTGGTGCTCAATAGCTAGCTTTAACAGCTGCTCGACGGCCTCGTCGGTGCGGCCCGAGGCGAGCACGAGTCGTGGCATGGGAGCCTCGGCGGGCAGAGGCCGGCCACCTCGCTGCGATTCAAGGATAACGTGCGCATTGGCGCCACCGAACCCGAACGAGTTTACACCGACCAGCCCACCTTGCCACGGTGTATTTTTATCAGCCACCTGCGTCATGCACAAGAAGATTAGCATTTTTTTTTACATTAAATATTTTTTTGTTATGGTGCACACTCTTTGTCCAGTGAGTTGACGAACCGAACTCGCAGTCAACTCGTTTTATCATTTCACTTGTCTAGTGAAATAATAAAACAAGTTGACTTTGCAAGTTCGTTTCGTCAACTCACTGACGTGTTTCAGGGATTTTATCAAATCACTAAACAAATCTGGTGAAATGACAAAACGAGTTTTTTTTTTGGCTGATTTCGTCATTTCACTAAACTGATTCAGGGATTTAATCAAATGACTGACTTTTTCTAGACCAATAAAAAAAATTATTCACCATTTTAACATCCTGCGTGATTTGGTCATATCCCTTAGAGATTTGATCAAATCTCTGTTTTGGCTATTTCCCTGCGGCATATATACCCTGTTAAGTCACGGTACTCTTCTATACAGTATGGAAACTTATCAAAGGCAAAGTTTTAAATCCATTGACGGCCAAGTCGAGCTTAGTACCATAACCACACTTTTTGTTTTCTTCAAGCTAATTAAATAACTTGCACGTAAGAGTAAGTACTGAAATTCAATAAAATAGTGAAACTTCGAGGAATATGTTTACAATTATCGAGTTGTACTTATCTCGTATGGCAATACATAATACGTCACAGGAATTTCGTAATTTCAATAAAAAGTTAAATTTAAAGGCAACTGTAATTACAAACAAAAAATATGGTACTATAGTACCTAATTACCTCGAGTTGGCCGTCACGAAATATAAATGTTTGCCTTTCGTAAGTTTACGATTAGGTACAACTGTATGTAGAATATTTAAAGAGGACTACATGTAAGTACATTTTTACTTTTACCTGTCAAGAAGCGCAATGATGATTTAAAAAGGGTTCCCTGAAATGCAACTTGCCGGGGATGATACCTCGATTCATTCACACCCAAGTTAGAATTGAGTTGCCAAGTTTAAAAGTTACCTTTATACGTCCATCATTGAGCGGAGGGATATTGGTTTTCTTGAAATGCAGGTTTCCGGGGATGACGCCACGCTCCATAGCCACCACCAGCTTGGCTACTGAGCACAGCCCGGCAGCTGGTTCGGAGTGGCCCATGTTGGACTTGACAGAGCCTAGCAGTAGAGGCGTCTGCCGGTCCTTACAGAACAACTCTGCGATTGCGTTCACCTCCTCAGGGTCACCTACCTGCAATTTTATTAGTGCTGTATCTGCGAATGGCTTAGAAACTTCAAAGAAATGAGGTGTGACTCGAGAAACAACAATGAGAACACAATATTGTGTTCTCGTCAAGGCGTCTTCAGCCCATCAAACGAAAAGTTATCGAGTTATTTGCCATTAATGACAAATTCAAAGATACATATATAGTCGTATCGACGACACGTTTGGCTCAATGGGTTGTAAAACGGACTACGAAGCTAGCGGTCCCGGGTTCAAATCACGGCCAGGGCAAGTGTTTGTGTGATTAGCACGAACGTTTGTGCCTGGGTCTTGGATGTTTTCTATGTATTTAAGTAGTATAATTTATCTATATATTATATATATCGTCGCCTAGTACCCATAGTACAAGCTTTGCTTAGTTTGGGACTAGGTCAATTTGTGTGAGATTGTCCCTGATATTTATTTATTTCTTTACTATTTATTATATCAAAAACATGTTTAAAGATATACAATCTATGAATAGATTTCTCGTTCTACTAACCTTAGTACCAGTGCCGTGCGCCTCCACATAAACTACATCCTGCGGGCGCAGATGCGCTTCCTCATAGGTTTCCTGCGCGAGGCGGCGTTGCATCCACCCAGCAGGGTAGGTGACGCCCTGTGCCTTGTGGCCGTCGTTATTCATGCGCGCGCCGCGCACAGTGCAGTATAGGCGCCGGGCGTGCCTCCTACGCTGTAGCAGTACTACTACAATAGCCTCAGCACGTGCGTAGCCGTTTCCACTCGTATCGAAGGACGCACAGCGGCCGTCTGGCGAGAGCATGGTCAGCCGATGGTATTTCAACGCATTTTTTGGGTGGAGACACAAATTGGTGCCGGCAACGATAGCGGCATCGCAGTGTCCCGTGCGGATAGCATTCGTAGCCTGCGTCAACGCATACATAGAACTAGAACAGGCAGAATCGACGGCAAAAGATGGTCCGTTCAGATCAAACGTGTAAGATATCCGGTTGGCGAACATGGAGTTTGAACAACCAGTCCAAGCGTAGCCGCTGACTTTATCCAGGTCTTCGGACCAGACATCCCAACACTCCGACCCGCTAAGGCCCACATAGACACCGGTACGCGAGCCGCGTAATTCTACGGGGTTGTACCCGGCATCCACAATGACTTCATGCGTTAACTCCAACATAATACGTAGTTGCGGATCCATAAGGTCTGCCTGCTTGGCAGGCACGCCAAAAAACGACGCATCGAACTGCGTCAAGTTCTTCAGTTTACCGCATCGTTCTGGCAACCCGTATATTCCTGGTATGACACAATAGTAAATTGTTAACCAAGAGTTGAATGTAACCCAATTCACTACGGAAACTATATTAGTCGTACAATATATTAAATTAGAACTGAAATGACGTCGTCGCCCGTTTGAGGTACATGGTCCTTAAACATATGGCCACTTTCTGATGTGAAAGTGTCCACATAATTTTAAATCTTAAACCGACACTTAAAAGTCCAATGCTGTTGTTCACATTTAAGAGGAATATTTGAAAATTGTGCTATAAAATAATGTCTGTCTGTGATGTCTATGACTCATTCTATGCACTGAAATTAAACTAAACGTTGTTTGATGCTGTGAAATTGATACCATTTGTTATTCTAAAAACTGACAAAGAAACATACAGAAGCGAAAAAGCAAGCTAAGAGACGCGTAGCACAAGAACGAGAAAAGTCGAATCAAACCTTCTACAACACTCTGGAAATAGCTAAAACTGAAAATGAGGTCCTAAAAATAGCAAAACATAGACACAGGGCTACAACGGATATAAAAGTAAATAAATGTATAAAAAGTAACCACCATAAATTACTGACAGACAATGTAGAAATCAAAAATAGATGGTATCAATACTACAAGCAGCTTCTCAATGAAGAATTCCCAAGCGAAGACCTTCCATCTCTCAAACCCATACACGGACCCATACCAGAAATTCACCCTGAGGAAGTTACAAATGCGGTCAATAAAATGAAGAATCGAAAAGCCCTTGTCCCGGATGAAATTCCTGCAGACCTGTGGAAACGCCTGGGCCCGGTAGGAATACTATGGCTTACTAAATTATTTAACATCATCATAAAAACAGAACGCATCCCGGAGTCGTGGCGCCAAAGCTTCTTATTACCATTCTATAAGAACAAAGGTGATGTGGCGCTGTGTGAAAACTACAGAGGCAAAAAACTAACTTCGCATACGCTCAAGGTTTGGGAACGACTCATAAAAAAACGTCTCACTTGTATCTCCAAAATATCACCAAATCAATTTGGCTTTGCAGCATCCAAATCCACTACAGACGCCATACAAGCAATCAGAATTCTGATGGAAAAACATCGAATGAACCAGAAGGACCTTCATCTAACATTCATTGATCTTGAAAAAGCCTTTGATCGGGTACCCCGCAGGCTAGTGGGGCAAGCTCTTCGTGCTCAAAAAATCCCAGAACACTATATTCGGCTTATCCAGGACATGTACAGTAATGTCATCACTAGAGTTCGAAGCCTCGCAGGCTTAAGTGACGCATTCGAGGTCAAAGTAGGTGTCCATCAGGGATCCGCTCTGAGCCCCCTTTTATTCAACATGGTTATGGACTATCTCACCAACGATATCCCTTCATCACTACCCTGGACTATTGTATATGCCGACTACATCGTCCTGGCTGCTAATACCGCAAAAGATCTGCAGGAAATGCTGAACACGTGGACGTCCGCCCTAGAAAAATTTAGACTACGCGTGAGTAGGAGCAAGACTGAGTACCTGAAATGCCCCTTCAGTGGAGACACAACGCCGGAAATGATAGCCATTGGGTCAACACCTATCCCCAGTGTAAATAAATTCAAGTACTTAGGCTCAATGCTCACGACGGATGCAAATGTAGACGCAGATGTAGCACATAGGATAAGTGTTGCCTGGCAGAAATGGCGGTTGCTCACAGGAGTCCTATGTGATCCCCGGGTTCCCATAAAGATCAAGGGAAAATCTACAAGACAGCAGTCCGTCCAGCGTTGCTTTATGGCTCTGAGTGTTGGACAGCAAAGAAACAACATGAGCAGAAAATCCACGTTAGCGAAATGAAGATGCTAAGGAGGGAGGTTTAACCTGGCTTGATAAAATTCGTAATGAATTTATCCGCGGTAGCTTTAAGGTTGCTCCGATCGTCGAGAAAGTTACTGAAAACCGCATGAGATGGTATGGCCATGTGAAAAGACGCAGCGAAGATCATGTCGTGCAAATCGCGTTGAACCTGCTGGAGCAAAAGAGAGGCAGAGGCCGCCCGCCATCGACCTGATGGTCTAACATAAAAAGAGACCTCGAGAAAGCCCAGTTGCCAGAACCGACAACCAAAAACAGAGGTAATTGGCGCAAAAATGTGAGGAGACCCGACCCCAAATAATGGGAACAGGAGAAGAAGAAGAAGTTATTCTAAAAAATATTAAACTCCCTATTTCGATCTATTGAAACTCAAAGTCAACAGATGTAATTGGTACCTAGTCGCTTTATTTTATATTACCAATCTTGAAACTTATGAAACCTGCACCCCTCACCCAGTGCTCACCAGGCGTCCAGCGTCGATCATCCACCGTGACAAGGTCCACGCCAGCAAATAGCTTCTGTGCAAACTCCTCAATGGTGTCTGACTCGGGAAGGCGACCCGATAGCCCCGAGATCACCACGTCGTCATCGGCACCAACGCCGTGGGTCGCTCCGCTGAGCATCGTACAAAATCTGCGAAAACCACTTTGCTTACTCTGCTGTGGACTGGAACTATAGACACTTTTCAAATTCTGCCTCTGGTTATACAAGGGCTTCAAAAGATATGACACTTGAAATGAAACGCCGCGAGAAACTATTATGAGCCAGTTTTCTTAATGTAAAATAGGTCCGAATGTGGAGCAAAGACACTCAATGCAAATTTAAAATGACCTGATCATAAGCTGTTCTTATGATATTATTATGTTACTTTAATGTTTTATCACATTTTTTAGAGGCGCAAACTTATTAAGTTCTGCAATACAATGAACATTGTTATTTTAGGTACTTAAATATAATACATGTAGGTGTCGTTTTTATGGCTTCATTTAAAACACGGTAGGGGAAATTGTGGTGGAGTCGTACAGAGGGAGCATTCGTACAAAGGCCATAACCAGAGGTTGGAATGTGCAGTGCCTATTTAGCTACACTTCGCGGGAGAAAGTATTTTAATCACCAAAAATAATGAATTATTAGTTTTGGTAGTTATGTTGAATGGGGTTTCCCGGATAAGTTATAATACCTATTACACATAAATTCAACTCGGGGTCAGTCCTACATAATTATAGACTAATAGAGAACGTTATATTAAGCCGCTTAATATCGTTTTTTGACCAATTTAAAGATCCGCATGTTTGGTTTTCAAAAATAAAAGAACCCAACATCAGCTATAATTAAAATCTTACAGCAAACATGGGCAGGCATGGATAACGAAAAAACTACATGCGGAGTGGGGTACTACCTTCGTACATATCCCATTCTTTAGATATACCACCGTAGCTAGAAAATGTCGCTTAGTGTACCTACACTATTATTATAACCAAATAAATAGACTACCTAGCAGCGTTAAATTTATTCTAAAATACTAATTAAATTATGTTTAGGCTTAGAGTAAAAAGTGTACGAATCCCCTAAGAATTAAAAAAGTTTTTTTTACGTCGTTAATATTAGCTTAAATGTTTTCTCCATCCCTTTTAGAAATTGATAAGGTTTTTCTCTTTATTATATTTTGATTGTGCCCTTAAAAAGTAGAGGTATTATTGGCCATTGCTTTTAAAATAGTGAATACGAGTAAACAGATGTCATCCGGAAACCATGACTACATCTGAACTGAACTATGACGATACCCGTAATTTCCTACCCACCTTCATACTGCGCACGCGCAACGCACACCAATGTCATTGTGTTGAAATTTCTTTACACTAGTAATACGGCGAAAAAATATCTTTGAACAATCATGAATTAAGTATCTAATAACCACTGAGGTAAACAGTTAACGGCTTGAAACTTCCTAGTTCATAGTTCTTACACAACTTTTTCATAGTCATCCTACTGTTGTTGTTGTACTTAGTGATGCAATTAATACGAATATTCGTACCCGCCGAATAACAGCGTTTTACCGAATATTTGTATACTCCGAATATTAAGAAAACCTTTTTAAAGATTATTTGTTACCGTCGCACACTTCATTCCCACCCGCGCTGTGTGTGTGTGTATGTGTGTCCATGATATGATTACTGAGGGGTTACTACGAAATCCGAAAAACTAAGTTTGTGTGGCGCCATCCCTCTCACTCAAATACAGCATAACATGAGAGCGAGAGGGACTGCACGTTACGAACTTCGTTTATGAGTTTCGGAGTAAGTCCTCTGATACCGTTACTATATTGCGATTCGATTCGCTACGTACGAACGTCAGGTGAATGTTTCAAAGGGAAATGGATATATCTAGCATTATGCATTCGTCCTAACCTTTTAACAAGATATAACCTTCACTTGTACACTTTTATACAATCTCAAATGATTCCTACAATCATAACAGCACCGCAAGCACAAGGATAATAAATTAATAATAAAGAATAATGAAAACACTATTCGTATTCGTTAATGTGATATTCATTCATGGCATCACTAGTTATAATTATAATGATACTTAGAATTTTCCCACGTTGTTTAAAATGGAAATAGTTCTACATAGAACCTGTAGAATGATTAGATAGATATACAATCGAGAAGGTAGCACGTAATCTGCCTTTAATTGCAAATCAAACCGTTTTTACTTGTGTCACGCGGTGGTAATTAGGAACAGTTATCAGGTTAGTACGAAAGGAAGTTAGAAATTTTATTAAGGTCCCGTAGCCAAAATGGCTAAAACGGAAACCTTATAGTGTCGTCGTGACCGTCTGTCTGTCCGTCAATCCTTTCGAAATTTGGAGTATAGGTGTCTTGTATAAGCCGCTACTTAGTTTGGTAATTAAATAACAAAAATAAATATTTCTAGAGGGGGCGCTCCATACATGTAACAAAGACTGTAATAGTACATTACTTACCAAATGCTGTAAAATAAAGAAAGCCCGAAATCGCAGGTATTTGTGAGCCGAGCCGAAGGCGAGGGTTGTAAATATGCGATAGAGGTCTTTCTTTAATACTGCCCGTGGTGAGTAGACAATTTTACGTCTTCACCTGGCCATAATGCGAGTTTTACCGTATGCATAGCGTGCGGTAAAAATCACATTACTTATAGCCATAATGACATGATTTTTTTTTTTCAGCAAACATCATCGTATGGCACCTATTTCGACAGTTCTTCTAAATGTACTTACTGCAAGCCTTAAAAACACATTTTATTTGAAAAAAATATATATTTTTTTTTTATCCGTAAGTCAAAAAACTATTTCAAAATACTAGGGTAATCTTAATAAATTCTTACAACTAAAATTATTTTTCATCTCTCTTGTTCGGAAAGTTTAATTTTCATGGGTATGTAGCCGGGTGGAAAATAGCTTTTTCACCTCAGCAGCTCAAACAGGCGGGTTTTGCTGCGAGGTAACAGTGTGCAAAATGTGATTTTTCTGCGAGCGTGAGGCAAAGTAACTTTTTAATTTTATAAATTAGACTTTCCCGAGTTGTCATTTTTTAGTGTATCTATGACTGAATTCGAAATATTTCAACTTTGAAGCACTGTGTCCCTTTCATATCCATATAAAGAAAGCGACTTACAATTAGATTTCGATTTTCGAATTTAGACACCGAAAAAAGAACTAAACCCATGGAGTACAAAACTAAGAAGTTTATATATACGCTTTATATCCAAAGAGGCCGTCACAAGTGCGTAAAATCAATTAGCATAATAATGCCAAATAAATCCACTTGTTGACTCATACTACTATAGCTCTAGCGCCGTTGCGGATGGATTTGGAACTATTATTTACTTTTAATTCTAAAACATCTTGAAACAATGGTGATTTTTTTTTGTGATCGAATTACTAAATCATTTTCTTTTTAACATGAAATATTTTGCTTAGGCTCTGCTAACACTGGATTTTCATAGATACGGCCAAGTGTAGCGTATATTGTCCTGTCCTGTCCTGTATATTTTGTACGGAACCATCGGTGCGCGAGTCCGACTCGCACTTGGCCGGTATTTTTATCTATATTTACCGATTTCTCCGCCGATTGTCAACAGATTCTCAAAATTCTATTTCTATTCGAAAAATGGTCTAGAATGGTCCGATTGTCTCTAATGACGGAATTGGAGTTTTTGGTGTACATTAATGAATCTCCCCCTAATAATTAACCATTTGTGTCTTATGTTCGCCATCATTTTTGTATCGGAAGAGAAAGGCTCTATTATAAGTAACGAGTTACAAAATACTTTGAAAATTGCAATTCATTGGATCTGGAATGTGTGAGATCGAAGGAAGTCCATACTAAGTCTAATTTAAGAAACAAGTCTAGTTCATTGAGAAAATATAAATTGATAACGTGGATCTGATGAAGAAGACCGCAGAAGGTCTTCGGAACTCCTCAATTATATGATAAAGTGATTCCGTGATAATCGATAATTTTGAACATTTCACATATTCATTAGATGGCCATGGCGCCGACGCCAAAGTACATATAAAAAACCGGCCAAGAGCATGTCGGACCATGCTCAGTGTAGGGTTCCGCAGCCGTTCGTACAAAAAAATGCACTACAGACGATAAAAATACGATATGAATAAGTGCACTAGCAAAAGAGCGTATCTCTACGTCATTTACGTCCTTTAGCTGAGAAGCGCAGTTTTTGGGAAATAACTCAAAAACGGTATATTCGATCATATTGAAAAAAAATTTCGTTGAAAGAATTTATTATTTTTTTTCATTTTTTTGGACGTACCGGTTAGAAATTAGAGGGGGGGGGGAGCACAATTTATGCAACTGATTATTATGCAACGGAGCGATTATTTCCGAAAATATTCACTAAATCAATTTTAAGAAACCTCAAAGCCTTTTTAAAAGAACTGTCGAAACATGTACCACACTTTAATATTTGCTGTTTTTTTTTTTCAGTTTCGGTTACATGTATTGAGTGTCCTCAATACATGTAACCGAAACTGAAAAAAATTGATATATTGTTATTATTTAACTATCAAACTAAGTAGCAGCATCAATATACATCTAGTAGTTTTTGAGTAAAAAGCCTGTGACATACCTACGGATGGACGGACATAACGAAAGTATAAGGGTTCCGTTTTTGCCATTTTGGCTACGGAACCCTAAAAAGGTTACTTATAATTTATTTAAGAAAATAAATGACGCAGTTATTTTATTATCTACTTTTTAGTGCTTTTTTTTAAGTCGTTCTTATATTTTGTTAAAAAAGTTAATACCGTTTTGGCTATGGAATTTTAAAACATTTATAAGTTAGTTTACCCTCACCTGCCTGCCAACTTGTGAGAAGCACGCTTGTTGTCGTTGGCTTGAGAAAATTTCAAACTTCAGAATCTTATCATGAAAAAATATTTAAAGTACAGCCCTTCATCTATTATCGTTCCTTTCAACAAGATTCAATTTAAAAAAACTAGTGCCTTAATGCACTTGCACGAATCTTTTCAGCGCCAATCAGTAGCTTGTCACTTACACTTTTGTTTTATATATGTACACGCATCTATAAGCAGAATATACAAATAATATATACAGATGCAAACGAAAATACACTACTATTAATACTGAAAACTCCACTCAGTGGCTATAAAGGTGAAATAAGTGATTAAACAGGTGATCGAGGTCTATATATACAATTATATCTTACATTGGGGTACCGAAGTGAATCGCGAAAACCCCAACCTATTGTTTCAATATTCGTAAATTACTTATTGCCTATCATTGCGATAGGGTAGTTTCCTGGGTAAAAAAAAATATATTTTTCACTTCTCCTGCTCAAAAAGTACCTAATTTCAGCTTTGCGAAGCGAGACTAAAATAGTACATCTAGCCCCTAGGGTTTAAAAGAAAGCCATATAATCCTATACAAATTTCTATGAGACTGAAAAAAAACTTGCGGCCAGCTAATTGCTACTTACGAATAATTAAAAACAAACAAACCGACCTGATCAGATTGGCCAAGATTTCTGATCGAATTGCTCAAACTGTACTCTTAATTTTTGGGTGAATATTTGAACACCACGTCTTTTGGTAATTTTCGTGGCGCGTTTTTTTTATAATTATTTACAATTTTGATAATGGATTACGGTAGATATTGGAATGATGAACAGAATGCGATAAGAGGCATTCTTTTTTGAAGAATAGTTTAGCTACAATTCGCTGCCAAAAACAAAATCACGCCACACAAATTACATTGAATTTTGACTTTTGTCACACAGGTTTCCAGGCAGTACGAGTATAGACAATTTAGAAAAGATTGATCTGCGTTTGCCGAGTTTACCTCATATCTGATCAACGTGCGGAGCCCAATTAAGTGTTGTCAATTTTTAGCCCAAGAAGCATTATACAGGTGTGCATGCAATTGTACTCATGCGCCACGACCTTGGGGGTGGTAACAGTCTTTATATATGGTGAATGTATATGTATTAACTTAGTTTTCTTATAATTAATTGATAATCCTACGTCGTGAGCCCACTTGCACAGCAGATCAAAATTATGTTGCACATGCTTTGCGCTGTCTCTAAGTTCTTGTGTGCTACAATCGGGCAGGTATCGTCAGCGAATGGGGAATCGATGAAAAATTTAAATCGCATGA
This sequence comes from Hedya salicella, assembly GCA_905404275.2. Classification (NCBI taxonomy): domain Eukaryota; kingdom Metazoa; phylum Arthropoda; class Insecta; order Lepidoptera; family Tortricidae; genus Hedya; species Hedya salicella. The sequence goes on from FR990097.1 coordinate 33,487,375, forward strand.
TTTTTTTTTCACTAATAGGAATAACCTCCCCCATTCCTGGAAAAAAGTTACAGATTTTTCTGTAGCTTAAAACAATTGTAAAAAATAAAGGTATTTTTACTGTCCTCGTTCGGGCCTGGGACGGTCAGCTGGAAGCTTTTCTTAGTACATAAAAAATAGAAAAAAAAATATTTATGCTAAATGTCAGATTGACCTTGTCAACTCGTCATAAGCACACCGTTATTTTTAAAGTTTTCGTTATATAATGGGATTTTCTTTAAGTTTGACCACTGTTTGCTCATCACTGGACTTTTGATTGCCTGCTTCGATGACTACCTTCGTTTTGGACCCCGAATTTGACCTTGACAGCTTTTACGACGAGCATTGTAACTGAAATTGGATTTTGAAACCACTACTATGGATAATATTGTTTTTGTTAAAGCGGACTCTTCCAGTCTACCAAAAGTAGACACTTTTACGCTTATGGAATTCATGAAGTATAGTGACAAACACTGAAATAAGAGGCGTCAAAGCGTTGATGTAAGTACAATGCAAGTGTGTAACATTGCATATGGATGCAAATCAAATCAAAATGTTTTATTGCACTCATGTTAGTATGAAGTTCTTAAACTAATTTCTTAGTAATGCTATTGCTGTGTAAGATAAAGCCTGTAAGACACGTCTGAAAGCATTCTGATGTTTATTCCCAACCAAGGCACTTTATTTATTTATGTTTATGTAGTATTTCGAAGAAAGAATGCCCCATTGTACTTATTTGAGAAATGTTCTGTATATAGTAATTATATTGAGATCTGCTTTGATTTTATAACAATTCGTAATTCTAACCTTCACTTATTTTAAGATCTTCGCGGAAAATGCAGTTGGATATGTTGAAATGAAAAGGGCCGGAAGCCTATGTGATGTCCGAGCTAAATTTGAACCTGAACATAAAATATCAAAGAAATATTACATTGTGACAGTTTATCAGTCTGACAGGCCAATTACAATAGTTCCCACGATATCCAAAATAGTCGAATCTGTCTTATCGTCTCACCTAATGAGACATCTGGAATCGAATAACCTGCTTACGGACAACCAATACGCTTATAGACAGAAAATGTCAACCACCACCGCGGCGTACAGGATATTCGATTGTATATTGACTGGATTAGATGATAAGCACAAGATGGCTGGGATACTGTGCGATCTGTCCAAAGCATTTGACGTTATTAGCCATACGCTACTGATCAACAAATTAAAATTCTATGGCATTGAGGGCAATGCCCACCGACTGTTCAGTTCGTTTTTGTCAGACCGCAAACAAGCCGTGAGGCTACCGGCAAACGGCAAAATACTAAAATCTGACACGAGATACATTAATGTGGGTGTTGCTCAAGGATCTGCATTGGGAAACACCCTATTTTTAGTATTTATTAACGATCTACCGTCAAGCATTATAGTTGGTTTGTCGATATTGTTTGCGGATGACACAACCGTGCTGGTTGCTGCAAATACCTACGAGCAGCTCAGTGTCAAGGTAACCGAAGCATGTAACCAACTGCAAACCTGGTTTTCGGCAAATGGCTTAATGCTGAATGTCACAAAATCAAACATAATGCTCTTCACTGGTCGAAAGGTTCAAGTACCGCCATGCATGGCATCCTGTCCGATGCCACTGTGTGACGAAAGTAAGTTCCTTGGGTTCGATTCCAACTTGAACTGGAAGTGCCATGTTGACAGTCTTTGCGGTAGGTTGAGTAGTGCTGTCTTCGCGCTTCGAAAATTGGCACCAATGATATCGGGAGATGCGCTGAAACAAGTATATTTCCTCATTTTCACTCCCTGATGTCATACCGTTCACTGATCTGGGGTAACTCCACGGATGCGAATAGAGTCCAGCGGTTAGGACGCATAAAGTCCCACTCGCAGAATGTCCCTTCGTCCCTTTCGCGAAATGTCCCTTTCCTAAATGTCCCTTACGCAAAATGACCCTTCTGCAAAAGGTCCCGTTCGCAAAACGTCCCTTCACATAAATAAAGTCCCGTTCACAAAACGTCCCTTTCGCAAAACGTCCCTTTCGCAAAATGTCCCGTTCGCAAAACGGCCCTTTCGCAAAATGTCCCGTTCGCAAAACGTCCCTTTCGCAAAATGACCCGAGGGGCTATAGCCTAACCCACTCGCAATCGCTATTGTTTTCATTTTAAAAATATAACCTAAACTAAAGTGGCTGATAGACGGGTGAGTAAGTACGCGTACTTAAAACTCGCCAACTGTTTTCACGGGCGAGTAAGTTCGCCGAGCCATAAGTACGGCGTACTAACTCGCCCGTCTGTCACCCCTTTAACCTAACCTTGCTCCATTTTGAAGCCGGTTGCGATTGTGAAGCCGTTTTGAAGCCGTTTTCTTGTAAAAACTAGTGTCTGTGAGTTGGCCCGCCAGGTAAAATCAAAGGTGAGTGGACATGTGAAGTCCCCATTCCACACTAAGGCCAATGTAGGGATTATTATTAGCTATCTCTTATGAGAAGACTCCTAGTCTCAACTTAAACAAGCTTTTTCTTGACGGGACATTTTGCGAATGGGTCATTTCGCAGACGGGACGTTTTGCGAAATGGGCGTTATGCAGTAGGGACTTTCAGCGAAAGGGGCTTTCTCAGAAGGGACGTTTTGCGAAAGAGGTGGGACCTTTTGAGAAAGGGATATTTTGCGAATGGGGTATCTTACATAAGGGACCATTTGCATAGAAGACGTTTTGCGAATGGGACGTAATTTTGGTGGAGGGACATTCTGCGAGTGGGACTTTATGCGTCCTAACCAGTCCTGCTTGTACAAAAGCGAGCTATTCGTACTCTTGTCGGAGTTACACCTAGGCACCCCTGCAAACAACTTTTCATATCGCAACGCATAATGACGCACTACTCACAATACCTCTTTTACTTATATTTGTTAGAACTAACATTACTCAGTTTACACGCGTGGATGTCACTGGTAAACACCTCCGTTCCACCGGGAGACTGAGAACTGTTTCTCGTCGTATGGCACTTTCAGGCTAGAACCCTCGTGTCATTGGCCCGACTTACTTCGAGCGCTTGCCTGCTGAGTTGAGAAACGAGCCATCTGACGAAACATTTAGGCGTCGACTGAGAAACGTATTGTTGGAAAACCCCCTGTACTCAGTAAGAGAGTAAGTACATGGAACTAACCTCTTAAGTGTCTATTTTTGTTATTTAATTTCGATATTGTGATGACGATCCTTATTGGGAGATGCGATTTGACTATTACTATTATTATTGCTATGGATTTTTTTTAATTATATCTTGTATAGTTTGACATTAAGAAATATTTTATTTTGATATTGTTTCATTTAAGCGTTTTATTATTATTATTTCTTTTTCTGATGTTGTGATGACGATCCTTATTGGGAGATGAGATTAATTATTACGTTTATTATTTACTTCTGTGTTTCACATTGTAACATCGACACACACGAGGCCCTGACTAAACTACAAATGTCGTATGACTATAAATTAAAGACTAAACGTACGGAATATTTTAATTCCCTTATAAATAGCAATCCTAACAAAAGTAAAGCGATGTGGAAGGCCATAAACATGGAGTTAGCGAGGAAGCCTCGCGAGCGAGTCGATTACACAGACCTGTTGCTGGACACCGGTGGGAAACCGTTTGCATCGAAGCAGCAGCTCGTGGACACCGTCAACCGCCAGTTCGTGACGGCGGCCGCCGCCTGCGGAGCGCCCGCCCCGGACCGCGCGCGGTGCCTCGCCTCCATGTCCCAGTGGCGCACGCCCAGCGAGTCTTCGATAAGATTGCTACCGTTCACGCCGACCGAAATAGACAACATTTTCAGAACCTCGATCGCCTCCAAAAACAGCACTGACATATACGGCCTGTCCGCCAGCCTCCTCAAGCAGGCCGGCCCTGCCATTAGCTTCGTCCTCTCGAACCTCTTTAACGACTGCATGAGATCGGGAATATACTCGGAATGCTTAAAAAAAGTGAAAATATGCCCGCTGTACAAAGGTAAAGGTAAAAAATCCGCCGTAAAATCCTATCGCCCGATATCTTTAGTGCCGGGCCCTAGTAAATGCTTCGAGGTTGGATTAAATAAAAGGCTGCTCTCGTTTTGGTTCCCTCGTAACGTGTTGTCCGACTGTCAGTACGCCTACCGACAGGGCCGTTCCACCACCGACCTAGTGCGAGAGGTAGTGCACGACGTGCTGCGCGCGCGCGAGGCGGGCCGCCACATAGCGGTCGTTTGTTGCGACCTGTCACGCGCATTCGATACGGCCGACCACGTACTCGTCGCGCAAAAACTCGCTCACTGCGGGCTCCGTGGCCCGGCCTTCAGCCTACTAATGTCCTTTATGACCGACCGGACACAAGTCGTCGTCGGCGAAGGCGGGCGAGTTTCGTCTGCGGAGATGCGAAACGTGATGGGCGTCCTGCAGGGATCCTGCCTATCTAACACGTTGTTTAGCATGCTCCTAAATGACCTTCCGCAGGCGATAGAAGGTGCCAAAATATCCATGTATGCCGACGACGTGACGGCAGTTGTCACCACGCCTACCGAACGAGACTTGGAGAGAGCACTCAACGACGTCGTGAGGCAACTCAACGACTGGTTCAGATCGAACGGTTTAGCGCTTAACAAAGAGAAAACGTGCTTCATTACATTCAAAATCAACGGGCACCCGAGCCAGAACTTAGAGGTACATGTAGACGATGCCCCTATACAACATGCGACCTGCACACGCCTCCTTGGGTTTCACATCGACAGTGCGCTGGTGTGGGAGGTGCATATAAACGAGTTGTGCGGCCGACTCGGGCGTGCGTGTTTCGCGCTGCGGCGGCTGGCAAAGAGAATATAATCACTACGTTTTAAGAGACGGAACTTCATACTATTTTTTTTCTGAGCGATTTGTATTACCATAGGGTGAATGCTCCACCAATATAAGAAAAATCAAATGTTGCCATGTCATCACAATTTTAAAAGTAGTGTAGTGAAAAACCGATTATGCACAGAGTAGGGTTTACCATATCCGGTAATTACCGAAGTTAATCACTGTAGCACGACTTTCATAATCAGAATTACTGTTCGAGTAAAAATTAAACAAATCATAAATGTGATGAAAACTTTATTAAATTCTTAATAAACTGAAATTTACATTGAAATTTTACAAAAATTAAATAGTTTATTAGTTCTTTAATAACAATGTGTGATAAGTACATAATCTACTGAGAGGTTTAATACTAAGTATACCTCCTAACAATAGGTACCGTTTATTCCATAAGAGCACACGGGGCCCCCTGGTGTATGTGTACAAGAGTTAGTTATGGCAATATTAATATCTCCCGCCAATATACAATTGGAGTTTGTTGGGTAATTGGGTAATCTGATGAAAAACGTGGTAGCTCAATGACAAATGAGCTTTTGTTTAGGTCAGGTGGAAAGTTAGAACATAGTCTGGTTCTATAACCATTGAAAGTTTCTATTTAGCATTCTAAATGTAGTGTTACCACTGGAACTTTAACAAATTATATACTTTTATAGGCATATAAAATAATTCTTCCACCTTTTCTATTTTTCCGCAGTGCTGTGTACATTATGTAGTTTTCTAAGTCGAACAAACTTGAGACCAAGTCACTTACATTGTCCTCGTTGACAATTACTATATGTACTATGACTGGACTATTGGTAATTAACTATGTGTTCTAATTGTGAGTGATTCTTTATCATAGATCGAATGTTAACAGGAAGTAATAATAATTCAGCCTTCCTGTTGGGTATATATGACATGAAGTCATTTACATTTATAACAGTACTTACTAGGTTTTAATACTAGGTTTTAATGTCACTTTCTTTATTTACGTAGAATATTTTTTTATCATCGTCTTTTACGCGTGCCATCACTTGACCACCTGTACACCAAACATACTTGCACTTGCACACAGCCGTTTCCTTCACTTTTTTATGGATTTCCTCAAGGGGTATGATGTAGTGGGTGACAGTGCCTCCCGGATGTACACTTTCCCTTCTCCGTCACCACCCAAGGCCTGGACAGTCATTGCGGTTTGCTTGCGGCTGCACACCAACCATCACGTTTCCCCTCGCGTAGGGAGACAGTGATCGGTGCATCTTTCCTTGCCCGCTCAGCCTGCTGGGATCCTGAATAAGTTTTGGTTTTCTTGTAGGCTCTTAGAATGTCGTCTGGGTTTTGTTTCCGTTGCTGACAGACCGAAGTAACCACCTTTAGCACGTCTTCACCCTCCACCTCGGCGATGCCGCATATTTCCGACTCGTTGATGTACTGGGCTTGCTCGATTTTTGCATATTTTTTCTCGAATGCTTCATTTTTGATTATAAAAAAAATCAAGCTAACACTAGGTCAAGTGGGGTATCATATGATGGAGCTTGATTTGAACATTCTTAAACATTTTTTAAACTGTGGATACATTTTGATTACATATTATTATATATGTATTAATAAAGTGAAGTAATATGTAAAAAGTAATAAATAGATTACCGCTAGTACAAAACATCCTACCTTTATAATCCATGATCATACCGAACGAGAGAGCTAATCTTGGAGCTTACTAAAGAGGTTTCTTTAGATCCTAACTTTAAACTGGATAGGTCTGGCTAGAACACTTTACCAGTAATCGGATTCAGTGGGGGGAGCGCAAGCCTACCATCGGGAATGCCAACTGCGGTCATTTAGAGTTGGGGTGCGCCAGGACCAAAAACTGCGAAGGTTACTAAAGTGGTGCTTGCGCAACGTGTGCTTAAAGGTAAGTTCGCTTTGTGCTTGTCTAATAATGAGGGGGGAGTTCGTACCAGAATCGAATTGCCTGGAAATCTATGTTATATACAAAAGGACGCGTGTTTAGTGGAGTAGATTACATCCATAATAACGGTGTTATAAAAGCCACTGTACGAGTGTGTGAAGGAGTGTTTCAGCATCGCGCCTACACACATATGGGAGTTACCTGTGTCGCGCTCCATTGGAGAAAATTCTAAATTAAATTAAATTAAATTTAACAAGGTAAGTAGAGTCTGGTAAACGAAAGATGAGAATGAAATCAACTGCGAAATTTAAAAATGTAGCTGCAGTGTGCCTGTATGAGCTAGAGTTACACAAATTCATTGCTTTTGTCGTTAATTATTAAGTTATTAGTTACTGAAAAAAGCATTTAAATTTGTTTATATCTAGCTCATACAGACACACTGCAGCTACATTTTTAAATTTCGCGGTTGATTTCATTCTCATCTTTCATTTGCCAGACTCTATGTGCCTTCTTCATACTAATATTGTGCTATGGAGCAACATCCGATCTTTCATTTGCCAGACTCTATGTGGCTTCTTCATACTAATATTGTGCTATGGAGCAACATCTGATAACCAATTTCAAAACGTCAAACGTCCACTCCCGTTTAATTTTAATAAAAAATAAAAATATATACCTATATTTGAAGAATACAGAGAGCAAGAGCATTAGAAGCGATATTGCCTCATGCTTTGCTAAAGCAATTACATCAGAAATTCGAAAGAAGTTTATCGCTCGACTTACACTGCCTATCCTGTACATGAAATTTACGATTGGCGTTTTTGCCCAGCCGGGCACGGAACCCTCACGCAGTACACCTCTCTGTAACAGTCCTTACGAGTAACCAAGGACACCGGGGACGCCGCCGCTTCCGCGCCGGTGCGCCGCCCCGGCAACCGTCATCGTGACACCGTGACAAGAAAATTTTAATGCTGTCATAATTATTTATATTATTGTATTTTTTTTTTCCATAAGTGTTCATATTATAATAGTATATCGGTATTTTCCGTACCTATGCTAGTAGAATTTTTCCCCTGTTGCCTACTAGTGTAAATGCAGTGCTGTGAAATATGCAACAAAACGTTCCAGTCAACCAAGGGCCTGCATATACACCAAACCCGTATACACCAGGTTCGTACCTTTATCGCCGTCCCTAACTCGAACCCACAAATTCCCATCACATCATCGACACCGCATCAAATTCCATTGCACTCTCTTCTCGGTCAGCTGAAACCTTCTACACCGTTAATCAAACGAATACCGCGCGGCGCGCGTCCCACAGTAGCCGAGGCCCTAACCAATGCCATCACTTCCTGCATACGTGATAACAACGAAGCATCCTGGCGCGACCTTCTGACCTTTTCTTTCAAAATATTACATGTTAACAAAAATTCCGAAAACATTTCACTTACCCAAAAAGTTAAAAACAATGTTTTAATACCAACTCTAACAACTCCTTTGTCACCGTCTAAATCCCGTAGCTATAATTTATTCGATAAGGTCGAAGAGAAGATATACAACGGGGATCTTAAAGGCGCCACACGTCTTTTATTCTCCGACGACACCATCGCTCCCGACACACCAGAGACCGCTACCGCTTTACAATCAAAACACCCCCCAGGCCCTTCCACTCCACTTTTCGTTGACCCTCCTTCTGACTCAACTGCTTGTCTCCAAGCCACAGAAAGAGATGTAATAGCAGCCCTCTCCTCCTTCGCAAAGGGATCGGCGTCGGGCCTGGACGGCATCTCCCCGCAACACCTTATAGACCTCACAAGTCATGGGTCTGGGATCGCTGGTGAACACCTGATTGCTAGCCTCACTAAACTGGTGAATCTTATGATTGTAGGAGATGTTTGTCAGGACGTGACACCGGTTCTGTACGGGGCCAACTTGATTGCCCTCAGAAAGAAGGATGGAGGCATTCGTCCCATCGCCGTGGGTTCAACATTCAGGCGTTTAGCAGCCAAAGTATGTGTTCGGCTCACACGTGATAAATTACAGTCCATATTTGAACCAGTACAAGTCGGCTTCGGCACCCGCGGAGGCTGCGAAGCGGCGGTCCATGCCGTACGTACCTACGTACAAGACGATCAGTGCGAGGTTCTTCTTAAAATTGACGTAAAAAACGCGTTTAATTCAGTTAACCGGGACACTCTGCTAAACGAAATTAAAGTACATATTCCAGAAATCTATAACTTTTTACTCCAATGCTACCATTGCCCCTCTAAATTAATATACCAAAACAATGAGATTCTTTCGGCAATGGGCTGTCAGCAGGGTGACCCCCTCGGTCCAGCCATATTTAGTTTGGCCATAAATTCAATAATTCATAACCTAAATTCAAAATTAAACATCTGGTACCTCGACGATGGCACCATAAGCGGAGGCTGGCAGACTGTCCTTAAAGATTTAGGCGATCTCAAAGACAAATTCAAATCTATTGGTCTGGAACTTTATTTTAATAAATGTGAACTGTACATCTCCGAAAATGTTAACACCTCCCTGGCTTTTCAAATACATCAAAATTTTAATACTTTGGCACCTAACATCAAAATTTTATCTAAGGAGAATCTGTTCCTCCTTGGCTCGCCCATCTTCGACGAGGCCATCCCCCCGCTTTTGAGCAATTCGTTTTCAAAATTCAGCAACCACTCCGAACGTTTAATCAAAATCAGTAGCCATTCTGCCCTGTTTATCCTAAAATTCTGTTTGCTCATTCCTAAATTTACGTACCTGCTCCGCTGCTGCCCTATCTGGAAATTCCCCAACCTAATTCGACCCATAGATTTATCTTTAAAATTCCAAATTGAATCCATAATTAATATTAGTCTCAGCGAACAGGCATGGACCCAAGCTTCCCTACCGATAAGGTACGGTGGTTTAGGTACCCGCCAAATTTCCAGTATTGCCCTACCGGCGTTCTTATCCTCAATCTATAGTACTTCCGATCTCGCAGGTAAAATTCTCAAAGTCAATACGACTGCATACTGCGAGATCGCGTGCTTGGCTGAGGCTAAGAACGCCTGGCTGGCTGGACCGAACCCAATTTTACCGGACTCACCCAAAAACCAAAGGGCCTGGGATACCATAGTATCAGACGCCACCCTAAACACTCTCATTCACAGTTCCTCCGGCAAAGATCAGGCTAGGCTGCTGGCAGTGTCCCGGACAGAATCTGGACACTGGTTGCACGCCTACCCATGTCCCAATACAGGAACATACATCGACCCCAACACACTTCGCATTGCGGCGGGTCTTCGACTTGGTGCTGACGTGTGCGAAGAACATGCCTGCGCCTCCTGTGGAGCCAGTGTGAACCGCCTCGGCCACCACGGGCTTGTTTGACCTCGGGTGTCGGCCGCCACTCTCGCCATGCTTCTGTCAATGACATCCTGAGAAGGGCACTTGTCAGCGCCAACGTTCCAGCTGTCCTTGAGCCACAGATCGCGCGGGACGATGGCAAACGCCCTGACGGGATGTCATTGATACCGTGGAGGATGGGCCGCGCGCTGGTGTGGGACGCGACATGCGCCGACACACTAGCAGCGTCCTACCTCTCGGCCACGAGCAGGCGAGCGGGTGCGGCGGCGGACGCCCGAGAGCAAATAAAGATTAGGAAGTACAGTTGTCTCGGCGCCCAATACGACTTTATACCCTTTGGCGTCGAGACACTTGGCCCGTGGGGTCAGGGTGCACGCGGGCTCCACAAGGAATTGAGTAAGCGTCTGAGGGAGGCAACAGGGGACCCACGCGCAGGCAGCTTTCTCGCACAAAGGCTCTCAATAGCCATACAGCGCGGGAATGCTGCCTGTGTCATGGGCACCCTACCGAAGGGACCAAATATTTTAAGTAATTTTTAATAATCATAGTTTAATTAGTTGTTATTAATTTATTGATCTCTTAACATTCGTACCTTGTTACATTAATTATCTTGAATATTTCTGAACGCGTTATAAGCGTCAATGCCATGTCCCACTGACTGTCATCAGTGTCAACTGTGTATCTGTCAAAATAGCTCTGTTGTTATTGCATTTTATAGTGTATAACTTATTTTCGAAATATATAAGCGTCATTTTTATTTTAGGTCAGGTCTAAAGCAATTCATTTAAGTGCCTCCTTACTATGTAAAATTAAATGTGTGTGAATTCTTCCAGCAATAAAATTGCTAGTTTTTATTTTGCTATACATAGGACTTTTTTTGTGTTATCAGCCAATTATATTCATTTGGTATATTTAATTATTATACCACAATGTCGGCCTTGCTAACAGCAGACTGGTTCCAGCTGGATTCCTACTACAGGTTTGATAACAAAATTATGTAGTTTTCTACCATTTAATGGGCGTCAACTTTTCACTTTCTGCTGAAGCCACTAACATGACACAAATGTTTGACTTATATACCTACTTTAACTTACTTAATAATAAAATTCCTCTATCACCAAAACTTGTCATACAATTAGCATCATAAAACTGTATACAATGAGGGCTACCACACTTAAATTCACCACTAGATGGGCTAGTGTGCACTGAGGTCCAAGGCCGTCTTTATATATGCGGGTGCCCTTGAGCACTAAGGAACACGGAACCCTCAAGCACTCTAAAATGGGCCCTAGGGAACTCAATAATAAAAATTAAATGTCTTTGATGTACAGACATTAAATTTTACAATTTTATAATATCATAGAAGTCTACATTTCACTCCGTCTAATCATACAACTTAACTAATCTCCAATAATAATTTTATTCTACCTATGTCATAACACTTTTAAATCATAAATATCAGGAAATTTGACATCTACAACATGAACTGGTCTATGGATGAAGGCCTAGACAACATGATCATCAGCGGAGCTCCATACGGGGGTCCCATTGCTGTTGTACGTGACCGGAAGCAGTTTGTTCGCATATCAACCAACGCCAAACCTGTCATCAGCATATACAACTGTGTGGGAAATGTGATATCTAAAATTTTGGTAAATATATATATAAGCGTGTTAAAACTATGTTTATACCATACTTTTTTACCCCATGAAGAATAAAGAGGAGAAGTCTGTCTGTGGCATTGTAGCTTGAGTGGGTGGTCAGATTTTGATTTCGTTTTTTGTGTGACTTCATCAAGAGTGTTCTTAGCTGTGGTTTGAAAATTCAGTTCAAAGTTCAGCTATTTGAGAGCTACCAGCATTATTCTTCATATGTCGGGGCTTTTTTAATGGTTCACCAATTACATGTGTATTCAACAATGCTGCTTTGCAATCTTAAACAACATTAAGTGCTATGAACAGCACATAGCACTTACTGTTGTTTAAGCATTGCACGGCAGAATGGTGATCCCTATAATTTCCAATCATATACATACTAGGGTGTGACTTTGAAGCTTCAATTTGATTTTACAAGCCACTTCACTGTGCCCAGTAAAGATGTCCTTAGGCCTTAAAGTATTAAGGGCAGTATGGTTTCTGTTGATGATTTTGGTCCGGAAGAGTCGGCACCAGTTTGACAGATATTACCGGAATGTTGCCTTTTTTAACCGACTGCCCAAAAAAAGGAGGCCGTTCTCAATTCGTCGGAATCTTTTTTTTTATCAATGAATTTGATAGGTGTATTTATAACTAAACATATAAGTTTTAGAGTGCCATTACAAGTTGAATAAGTTACACATATGACAAATGTAAATGAGACAATATTATTCTAAGTTTATAAATATATCGGTAAATTCCAGTGGAACAGTGGAGTCCTAGTTCACATGGGCTGGTCGGATGGCGAACAGCTGCTGTGTGTACAGGAAAGTGGGGATGTGCTCATTTACGACATGTTCGGAGCCTACCAGAGGACATTCAATATGGGACAAGAAGTTAGGGATACAAAGGTATGATCTGCTTTTAATATACACTTGTATAGGAAATTGATATTAAACCTGAAGAGGGTGCTATTGATACAGATATTTTAATAAGGAAAGTTTTTATTCAGAAAGTTACATTGGAAATTGTGTTCTAATCTATAAGTACCGAACTAAAATTTAAATTTATGTGGTTGATAATAATAAGCCTCTGACTGAATAAGGGCACACAACAGGAAAACCTTTTTGGATTACTACTCAATATAAGCTGTACACAAAAGTATGGAACTGCTACATGACAAAACATATTGTAATGACATAAATACATTTTACTTCTTCTAAAAATGAATGGAAAACTGTAAATGAGCATACAGTTTAAGTGTTAAATGTTGTAAAATAAATAAATTTATTTTCGTTGGTGATTTATTGCCATAGTTTAAAATATCAAAGCACAACGAGAAAATACATCCGCCCATTAATACTTCTCCTTGAGATACAATCTGTCAGAATTAAATATTTGTGCCGGTCAAATATCTCTGTCTGTAGTTAAACAACAGACCGATTACGTCATAACACCGAGTCCATAACACATTCTGAGAAGTCTTTGGAGACCTGAGGAGAATTCTGCGCTTTTGGTCGGAGCTAGACCCCTAGGCCCACCTCTCAAGGGCTAAGTGCAGAAAACTGAGCCCAAAACTATATATCTCAATGTCCCCAAGAGTAAAGCACCTGGTAACCATAAGGAATTTATTGTTAGTTTTAATTTTGTTTTTCAGATTTGCAAAGCACAACTGTTTCCCAACCCACACGGCGTGGGGCTGGCCGTGATGACTACCACCAACCGCATGTTCCTGCTCAGCAACATATCCGAACCCAAAGTCAGGCCGGTACCTGATCTACCCCGTAAGGACATTCACTCACCCATTGGATTAATTTGCTAGATTACAGTTACGATACTACCCAAAGTCACCATGGTATAAGGTGACCTCACGTGTATTTCTTTACTGTACCTCTGTACCATAAAATAAGAGTTTTGTGTACAAAAAACTAAAATTTAAGAAATGAAAAAAAAAACTAAAAAGTACTGGTGTAGTTCACGTAAGGTTACGTGAGGGGGGCTCGCCTAGAACCTTTTTTTCTGGATGAGCCCTAGATGTAATAAGTAAGTCATTGATGTTCAAAATTAAAAGCTATAAGATCATTTTTTTTATTTCAGGAGCAAGTGACCCGATTACGTCATGGTGCGTTCTCAGCGCAGGGCTGCGATCGTCGGCTGTCATAGGGTTCCTCGTTTGTCGGGACAAGGAGATATACAAGTGCCAGCTCGGCGAGGCCCGCTCCGTACTCATGGTAACACTGCATTATTTATCATTGTCACGTTATTGGCTGCACTCAAAGGGTACCGGTATTACGACTATTACGAGGGCTAATAATTTTGACGTGATAACGTCTTATAAATCGATGAACCCGTCTGCGAAAGCATGACTCATTGTCACGTTCAGCTGTCACGTTCCGCCTGAGCCAAGCGTGCAAGCGAGAGCGCGGAATAAGCGATAGAGAGGTACGATCAGCCTAAGCCAAGCCTAAGCGTTCGGCTTGTGACGCATCATACATAGAAGTAGCAAATGAGCTGTGCAGCTCACTATTGTGCGACAAATATAACCTGCACTTTTTCTTTCGGCTTTAGTGCGAGAAAAACAAATGATGAGATACGTTATAGGAGCCAATATAAATGCGACAGTCTAACAAAAAAACTATTTTCAGCGTCCAGAGATAAGGAACTCGTACACGCAGATCCTTTCCATCGTGCCCTCGCAAAACGGGCGGCACGCGGCGCTGTTCACTGACTCTGGGTTCCTGTGGATCGGCTCCTCCGACTTTAAGAACAAGTACTGCGAGACAGATACCGGATACATCAAGCAACCTAAGGAACTGGTCTGGTTAGTCTCTGTACAAATCATACGGAAGGGGCGGCTCGGAGCGCTGTTCACTGACTTTGGGTTCCGGTGCGTCGGCTCCTCCAACTTTAAGAACAAGTACTGCGAGACAGACACCCGGTAAACCAAGCAAACCAAGGAGCTGGTCAGGTTAGCCTCTGTACAAATTATAAAGAACGGGTAGTACGCAGCGCTGTTTACTGACTCTGGGTTCTTGTGGATTGGCTCCTCCAACTTTAAGAACAAGTGCTGCGAGACCGACACCGGATACATCAATCAGCCCAAGGAGCTAGTCTGGTTAATCGCTGTACTGGCTGTACAGATCCTGTCCATCGAGACCTCGCAGAATGGGCGGCACGAACCACTTACCACTGATTCAGGGTTCCTGTGGATCGGCTCCTCCGACTTTAAGAACAAGTACTGCGAGACCGACACCTGTTCCATCAAGACCAAGGAGATGTTCTGGTAAGAGGATAAAAATAATATACATTTAAATAGACCAAACCCCGATCCCGATAACTAGCGAGAAATGGCGCAGATCGGAAAAAATGGCGTAAACTCGTTTTGCAAGCCAAGATTCGCTTTGAGTCCCCGAACCATTGAGGAGACCAATAATTTTGACGTCTATGTAGATACCTAAGGCGATTTCACGACTTGACAGCCAGAGTTAAAACTCTTGAAAAGACATTAGATTATTTCGCGTATGTTTGCTACTTTACTAGCTACGCGACGAAATGATAAAAGGAACAAACTAATCTCTCAACCTTCACAGGTGCGGTTCGCAAGCCGTAGTGGCGCACTGGGACGACATGCTCTGCATCTTCGGCTCCAAGGGGCAGGTGGTCAAGTTCTTCTACGACGGGCCCTTCCACGTAATCCCCGAGATGGACTGCGTGCGCGTCATCTCGGAATTGACGCACGAGATCATCGAGCGGGTGCCCGTCGTCATAGAGAAGATATTCCGGATCGACAGCACCGCGCCTGGCTCGTATTTAGTGGAAGCCTCTAAACAGTTTCAGGTGAGAAATGTCTCATCAGATCAAATAAGATCAACATCTGAACTTCTAGAACAGGTTTCTCACTACATAACGCAAAGGCTCTTGTTTACTTACGTGTGTGGTGAGTATTTTCTGCTTGGCCTTTCCATTTGAAGATATCAGCTCCCTTACTGGTTAGTTCAGGAGGATTCGATTTTTTGCACTTTTGGTGAATTTTCTCTGTCCAACCTTTGCATACTACATCAAAGGCTTAATAGTACAGTTTTTCTACAACCGGCACTTCCACGTAATTCCCCAAATGCAAACATTTTTAGGTGAGAATTGCAAGTTATTTCATCCCAATGCAAGGTCAATTTGAGTTATTCCCTTCGGTCTGGACGGGTAGGGACCCTGCAAATCAAAAGAAAACATCCATAACTTTAGTATTGTACTTACTCGTATATGCTTCGCCATTGCTTCCTTGTTCATTGGCACATACATTTCAAAATGTTTCAAAGCGAATGTGCCATTGCTTCAAAATGTTTTGACCTGCTTGGATTGGTCTTTCCTCATTTGACCTACCATATAACTTTCTAACAAAGAGGCTTAAAGCACAATATTATAATCCAAACTATAGTTATCTATGCGTTCTTGTGTAGGTTATTTCATTATTTGATTAATTATGGGTTTTTATTCGTTGCTCCTAACTCACTCAAATAAAATTCAAAATGGCATACAATATATACAAGAGTAGGCACTCGATCATTTGGCCTGTACAAACAAGCTGTAAATACGTAATTATATTTTTTATTGTTTATGCAGCACAAGTTCGCTTTTGTATTGTTAGCATTTTTACTTCACTTTATATTTGATCAATAACAGTTTTATTTTTAGTGTCATTAAACTCACTCAACAAAACGCATCTTTTACTTCAACAACATAATTACATCAATCCCACGGGTAACAGCCCGTTCAGCCATAGAAGGTCTTTCGGTAGTGTGAGCGAGAGGGATCTATATCGGAATCCCTAACGTCATTCGTCCTAATGTATCGTTTGTCATAACGCATTTTTTTACGAAACTGTAAACTTTTCAGGATTGTTATAAAACAAACCCAACCTAACCTATACGATGATCTTTTAAAAAATCCTGAAAATTTTATGGTTTCTGAAAAAAATGCGTTATGGCAAACGACATTAGGGATTCCGAAGAAGACCCGAGCGGGAGCGTTTTGATTATACCAAAACAAATTTCCGAAACATTATCAGAAACGTAGCCACAGAGCCGACGAATACATCCGTCTGGTGAAACCAGACCTCGCCAAGGCGGTGCAGGACTGCATAGACGCGGCCGCGTTCGAGTTCGACCCCGAAGTGCAGAAGATGCTCATCAGGGCCGCGCAGTTCGGGAAGGGCTTCATCATCGACCAGCAGCTCACGGAGCACTACGTGAAGACCTGCCGGTGGCTGAGGGTGCTCAATGCCATCAGGGACCCGAAGGTCGCCATACCGCTGACGTTTTATCAGTATCCTTTTTAATAAAACAACAATGATATATACATTGAAATAAAACAATTTAACGGATTATATCGCGTATATTATCTCATTTTAGTTCCCGACGTTTCGGGTTTCAGTCCACCCGTGACCATGGAATGCTGGAAAGCTTCCGAAACGTCGGGAACAAAAATGAGATAATATACGCGATATAATCCGTTAAATTGTTTTATTTCAATGAGTAATAATCGCGGAAACAGAAGAAAATATAATGATATATACATCTCAATGTAAAGTGTGCGCAAGTATTTGTCTAATGCAGCATTAGACAACACCACTAGTAATGCATTAATATTGCTATGCACTATAATGTCATTATATAATAAATTGTGAATGTTTTTTCTGTGTATTGTAATAACAGACATGTAAAAGTACCCTTGAGGCCTACTTGCAGAATAAAGATTTGAATTTGAAAAAAGGTAAAATTGGCCAGTTAAGTTTGAACCTGGTACCTATGGCGTCGCATACAAATAAGGTGCAAACTTAATGCTACCGGGTTCGAAAATTAAAAAAATAAGCTAGACAGATTATATGGTTATAATTATCCTGCAATATTTATGTTAATTTATATAATTGTTCAAGATGTCTATTGATTGAGAATGCACGTCAAGCCCTTTCATGATGAATATTATGATACCCCACTTGACCTAGTAGCTAAACTTGGAATTTTGCCCCCCATTTTGTTAGTAATTTTCACACAAATTAAAAATATAACTTAAAACTTTTCATTTGCAACTTGGGCTAGCCATGTTTATAACTATTCCAAATTTCAAATGTAGTTTCTGAGATATAGCGCTGTAACAATCAGAAAACGAAACAACAGAATGGCGTCATAATGGTTTATTGGACCTTTTTGATATACGGAACCCCAAAAGATGGCTTTGAAAAAAAAACATTGAACTAGTCTTTAACAGTTATTAGGTAGGTATATTCCTGATTCAGGCAACGAAGTAAGCATCTTACATGATTATTTTCATAGAGATGAAACACGGATCCAGTTAGGACGCATAGTTAGGAAGAGATAAAGAGGTAGCAGTATGGACTCAAATTCGAGTATTATAAGCCAGCGTCGTAGCTGTTATAGCCAAAATCAGCTCAGCGTTAGTCATAAACACTAAGTCGGACCACTCGCTTACACTTGCTGTTTCTTTTAAAGCGCGAGCGAGAAAGCCGACTTATTGTTTATGACTGTAACTGGAACACCGAACATTCTCCTCTCGTGTGATATGTCTACACGTCGACATTAGCGAAATACCTCTTCCTAAAATCGGCAAGAAGTGAAAACCATTCAGGAAGAAAATAAAAGTCCAGTTGATTTTCGCCAGGGCTGCAACCTTCAGGGGGAGTTTATTTTGCCGCCCCACAGCATGCGATCTGCTGGCGCTTAGGCTAGAAGGGCTCAAAATTCAAATCTTTCCACGTCACGTTTGGCTCAGTTGGTTGCACAACGGTCAACGAAGGTGCCCGGCCAGGGCAAGTGTTTGTATGATAGACACGAATGTTTGTTTCTGGGTCGTGGATGTTTTCTATGTATTGCAGTATCACAAGAGCTGGCGCGGATTTTGTATGCAACGAGTACTTATTTCTTGTTAAATCCGCGCCACTTCTTGTGAACGACCTGTATATTATGTATATCGTCGCCTAGTACTAGTAATAGTATACAAGCTTTGCTTAATTTGGAACTAGGTCGGTTTGTGTAAGATTGTCCCTGATGTTTATTTCTCCATAGACTCTAGCTATGACGCTGTTATCTTTACTATTATAAAGTTGAAAAATTTAATGTCTGTACATTAAAAGATATAAAAAAATGTACCGAACTATTTAGATGTCACTGAATCAAAAAAAATTTTTTTTTTTTTTTTTGTGTATGTTTGTATGTATCGTTGTGGCTGTATAATAACAAATCGGCTTAACAGATTTCAACTATTTTTGAAACACAGGTAGCTGGGTATCAGCAGAAGGTTATAGGATACTTTTTACACGACGATGAAGAAAAAAAAGAGGGGTTATGTTATGACTTCTTCACCTACGCGAACAAAGCTGCGAGCACCTTTTTGTAAGTCTTATACATCACATCTTCATCTCAAAATACCCATTTCGCGCAGTATTAAAACAAAATACGTTTGTTAAGCGGGCGGAGCCGAACGTACAAAATAGTATAAAAATAAGTAATATGTTTGGTAAATTACTAAGTTATACTTCAAAGTAAATTATCGTAATTTATGTTACCTACAGCCACAGCGAAACTAAACTACGCATGTATTTGGCACTGTTTCAAATTTGAGGCTATTAACGATCACGTGAAATCAACACAGTTGCTGGTGTTTCCTAGCGGTCTATTTACATCTAACTGTGTCGTATATCTAATTATAAATTCGTCTATTTTCATCTAATGTTGGGCAAACGAAACAGTTGTTGACAAAAAATGTCCGTGTTTCCGATAAACAGAGGAAACTTTTGTTATTTTTAAAACAAATGTTAGTTTCGTTGGTATTTACCAGAAGCATGGCGCCAGGAAAATTACAAGGGAAGCCGAATAAGCCTCCTATTTAAAGAAAAAGGTGGTTATAAACCTTTCCTTGGTGACCCAGTGGAAATCGGCTTATATGGACGTGACGCAACTGATATTTACTGTCCTCAGAACTACCATGCTTTCAGGTTTCAAATTCTACTCACGAAATATTATTTGTAACCTTAACTTATGAACAGGCGAAAATTAAAACTTATTAAGTAAAACAGGTTTGTCCTGATGTGCCATTATGTATTGTAAACACTTTATTGTACATAGTAACCTGTTACATGTGCAATCAACCTAAAATATATAAGTGCAAAGGCGAACTTATGTCTATTATTGTCCTTCTGTCTGTATAATTGAGGAAATTTTTGATCTGGCGCCACCAAATCCCAATCTTATTTTCGCTAGATGTAAAATATTACAATATCAAGCGGACAACATGTCCGTTTTTCATCGAACCTTAATATTATAAGAAAAATAAAATAAATGTCAGGGACCATCTATCACAAATCAACCTAGTCCCAAACTAAGCAAAGCTTGTACTATGGGTACCAGACGACCATTTACATACTTATATGTATAGATAAATATATTACTTACATAAGTAGAAACTAACCAAAACTCAGGAACAAAGATTCGTGCCCGTCGCACTAACACTTTCCCTGGCTGGGATTCGAAACCTTCGTAGACCGTTGTGCAGCCAAATGCGCTAAACGTGACATATAATGTAGCTTTCTATGTATGTCCATTAAGTAGTGTAGATGTATCCAGAGTTCGGTTCGAATGACGACCCGGAGCAAGCTGATATATAAATCATGAAATCTTTAGACAAACTCGTCAACACTATTGTGTAAAAGGAGAACAATGAATAACTAAAAGATAGGAGACAATATTTTAGTAATACACCTAATCTCAAACTACATATATTCATTTAACCTTAACTTAATACCAGAGTCCAAAACCTAGGCGAGCGAATATTAATGGACCGACTAATATGGCGGCGGCTGCACTGTCTCGCGCTGCACATTGCTGGCTATCTGCAGCTGAAGGACGGGCAGACCCGCGTGCTGTCACACTGGGCCTGTTACAAGGTGAGCTGTCGTCTAACTACCATGTTTAGCGCATGTTTAGCGGTTATTGCTGGACAGCTTATTATGGCGGCGGCTACCTGCAGCTGAAGGACGGGCAGACCCGCGTGCTGTCACACTGGGCCTGTTACAAGGTGAGCTGACGTCTAACTACCATGTTTAGCGGATATTGCTGGACAGGTTATACTGGCGGTGGCTACCTGCAGCTGAAGGACAGTCAGACCCGCGTGCTGTCACACTAGACCTGCTACGAGGTGAGCTGTCGAGAAATCCGTAGTCTAATCAACATGTTTGACGAAGAATATCTTTTTATAGTACTTGTCTACGCTATGTGAGGGGTTCTGCAAATACGTATGCTTGCATAAGTTTTTTTTTTAAAGATGGTAAATAGCAGAATCCATTGTCAGATTTCATAAATTATAAAATGATGAATGTGGTTTATTCATTATTTGTATGAAAAGACAGTATTTAGGAGTTTTGTGAATGACGTGGTTTTGAATTTTTAGAAATATTAATATCCTGTACATAGTAGAGATATTTCGCCTTTTAAAGCACTTTAATATGTTTTTTTTTTTAGGTTACCCAGCCCCACTTGGACAACGAGAGCGCGGCGCGCGAGATCGGCGAGAAACTGCGAAACGTAGCCGGCATCTCGTACACCACCATCGCCAAGAAGGCCTCCGACAAGGGCAGGAAGGCGCTGGCTATCAAGGTACTTTGTGTTTTGATGGCTGACACAACAGCACTTTGACGTAAAGATACATGAGAAGCTGTGGACAGTGACTGGCATCTCGTACAACATCATCGCCAAGAAGGGCTCCGAGAAAGGCAGGAAGGTGCTGGCTATCAAGGTACTTCGTGTTTTGTTGGATGACGCAACCCCACCTCGACGTAAAGATCTGCGAGAAGCTGTGGACAGTGGCTAGCATCTCGTACACCACCATCGCCAAGAAGGCCTCCGAGAAGGGCAAGAAAAGTTGGCTATCAAGGTACTTTGTGTTTTATTGAGTGACGCAACCCCACCTTGACGTAAAGATCTGCGAGAAACTGTGGACAGTGGCTAGCATATCGTACACCACCATCGCGAAGAAGGCTTCCGACAAGGGCAGGAAGGCGCTGGCTATTAATGTACCTACAATATATATAGGATGACCCATGGAGGTGTCTATAATTATATCCAAATTTCTTACGTCGATTTTCGTCTCGCTGAAAACTTTCACGAATTTTGTTACGTTTTTTTTCTAATCACATAATCATCAATTCATTATTTTTTATATAATCGAACAACTTGTCATCGTTAATCGATTCGAATTTGTCTCAAATCGTAGCGTAACGATTCATCGAATTTACCTGTCATAGAATAATTATTTTTTCATAGTATTAATTTATCGAAACATGATTCACAGATTGTACGTGCCATATATTATTATTGCCCCGAACAATCTTTCATCGCGGTAACGTTTCATCGAACGAATTAATTAAGTTTGCATACTAAAAAATGATTGTTTCTGGCGCTTTGCCGGACGCTGCCGCAGCACGCTCGGCTCGCGCGCTGTAGGGTCTCAGTTCTACTACTTCTACTTAACAATCCTCCTCGCTTCGCTCGTCGTCGTACCTAACGGATACCTGCCTAAGATAAAGCTACAAATATTTCGAATACTATAATTATGATCAACAAAATTTAACCAGAACTATATTATACTATTTAAAATTCGGACATTTTGATGATTGTGATTTTGCTAAGATGCAAAATAGAGCGTCTCTGTGAAATGTACTGTCGTTGAAACGTATTATCAAGTAAGTATAGTATAGTGAAACGATTTTCTATGTAATAAGAATTTTGGGAGCGGAACCTACGTTAAACCAAAATTATAGTAAAGGCGATGCGATGAACGAATAATGTCAATGGAAAAATAAAATTATTAAGAAAAATTCTACGCGTTGATTCTTGTGTAAAAGGTAATTCGAGCAAATGATAATAAAATTCTGCGAATAGTGTTATAGGAACCGATAATCGATAAAATGGTTTTCGGTAAAATTATGGATGTATAATATAGTACTGCCATTATGCGAAATAAATGGAAAGCACATTTTGCAGAAGGAATATTTTGTTGAACAGGATCATTATTTTATTTTTAAAGTAAGTAAGTAATACTTAGTACGAATTATTGTTTATCCTTTCGATTTGTGCAGACTGAGGACTGTAAAAGCAGTCTGAACCCCTTTCGATAGCTTTAAGAGCAGTGTAGGTGAAGTAGAGAATAAAGTCACAGTTTATAACGAAATCCCGTTCCTAAACCAATACTTAGGCTTCCTATTTTAACTATGATATCTATCTGACTGAAGCTAATTCACTTGACGATTATTTCTTGTAAGTATTTTCAAAGGCTAGTAAGTAGTACCGATAACTTGTAGTTACGACATGAATAGTATGGGGACTATTTGTATATTTATGTGTTCATTCGTATGCCACATATAGTGGGGTTATTGTCAATTGAATTAGCTTTGGCTTTTATACTCGAGCCGTATATTGGTTGGGGAGGGGGTAATTTTATTATTTCTGAGAATTACAATTAACAATTATTGTGCAACATATTGGGTTTTCATGGAAAATTACCAATGTTATGGTATAGTTGCAAATGTTGTGCAATACCTGTGGAAAGTTTACATACATTATTCCACTATGCATTTTATCGCCTTATGGGCTTCATACAACTGATATTTGATTAGATAAGAGTGATTCCTTTGACTGTTAAGTCAAAGTAATGATTTCATAGCTTTCCATCGGGGTTAGATGGAAAGGTATGAAATGAAGTTATCGAATAATTTATATTTTTATTAGCTTATAAGTTATTTAGATATTTCATTTCCTATATTAAATCTATATAATTCTATAATTATGGGGTCATCCGGTACATTCTCCCGCCACTATGACCTTAGTCATAGGAAACTTCGCCGGTGCCGGTGACTCGTTGATGCTGCCTGATGCACGCAGACGTCGGTTGTTGTGGCTCGATGCTCAGGACCGTGGTGATGAGACGGGCGCCGTGAGCGGCGCGCTGTCTTCGCGCCGCGGTGTCTCGGGCGCCGTGGGTAGTATGACGAGCTTCTTCGTAGGGCGGCGGAGGATGCCACCCTTTGTGTTGACGTCGACAACTCTGGTGATGCCGTCGCTCCCTGGGTACGTAGCGACGACTCTTCCTCGTGGCCATGTGTTGCGAGGTAACGTGTTGTCCATTATGAGGACCACGTCGTTGATGGCTATGACGGCACCTTTGTGTGAGGGGTGCCGTCTGTCCTGGAGGTATGGTAGGTACTCCCGGACCCATCTCGCCCAGAACATATCGGCGAGGCGTTGGGCGGCGCGCCATGTGACGCGTCCGACGACGTCTTGCTCGGTGAAGGTGCCTGGCGCGGGGTTCCACGCCGAGCCTCCCAGCAGGAAGTGGTTTGGAGTGAGGGCCTCTGGGTCCTCTGGATCGGTTGAGACGTGTGTGAGTGGTCGGTTGTTGACGATGAACTCCGCTTCGGCGAGGAACGTGGCGAGGACCTCTTCTCTGGGGTGCCGCTCATGCAGCACTGCTTCCAGGGCTCGCTTGGTTAAGCCCACGATTCTTTCCCACGAGCCGCCCATGAATGGGGCGGACGGCGGGATGAAGCGCCAGCTGATGCCTCGGTGAGTGGCCTCTGTATTGAGGCCTGGGGTCAGCGCGCGCCTCAGCTCCTTGTCGCTGCTTCGCAGGTTGGAGCCGTTGTCGGACCAGATTTCGGTCGGACATCCTCGGCGCGCGATGAATCTTCTCAGAGCCATGATCGCGGAGTTTGTGGTGAGTGAACCTGCAATTTCTAAATGCACAGCTCTAGTGGTTAGACACGTAAATAATGCAACATACCGTTTTTGTGTGGTACGTCCGACAGTTATTGTTATCGGCCCAAAATAATCATGTCCGACATATGTAAATGGCCTCTTATGATGCGCGAGACGCGTGTGCGGATGATTACCGGTGGGTGGGCTCGGTGGCGTAGCTTTTCTTATGGTGCACGGCCGGCAGGCGTGTATTACTTGTCTCGTAGTTTGTCGTAGGTGTAAAATCCAGACTCGTTGTCGCACTTCGTTGATTACTAGTTCGACGCGGCCGTGATGAAGTCGTCTGTGTACGTAATCTATGTACAGTCTCGCTGTAGTGTGTCGTCCATCAATCACGGGAGGATTTTTGTTGCAACTCACGTCGATTGCGGCGTCGATTCTACTTTTGAGTACGATGATTCCGTTTGATTCCAGTATCGCAAGTTTATTCAGCTTGCTTCCTTTTGATACTGGTTTTCCGCTGCTTACCAGGGCGAGGTCATCTAGGAAGACGTCTCGCTGTGCCGCTTTCCAAATAATATGTTCGGCGCTTCGTAGCAGCTCTACGGGAATTATTTTGTAGCTATCTTCGTAGCTCGTAGCGGGCGGCGTAGCGCTCGGTTTTCCCCGGCTACGAGTTTTCTTCCAATCTGGGTCCGCTTCGATATTTTTCTTGGTTCTTTTGTAATTAATTGTTTCGTGCTTTTTTCTGCATAACTGTATAAATTGTAGGACTCGTGCCGTTGATCTGACGTATTTTTCCCATTTGGAAAATCTCGTAGCGGCCGGTATGGCGCGGCGAATGTCACATTCGTCGGTTTTCATGGCGTAGCACACTTTTTCTTCGCCGGTGGGCGTGGCCTCGGTCAGATTTTCCGTAGGCCATTTACTCGGGTCTTCATACAGGAAATCTGGACCTTCATACCATCTGTGTTTGGATGAGAAGTCGGCCGGTACATCTCGAGTGGCGTCGTCGGCCACATTCAACTTCGTAGGTACATATCTCCATTCATTTACTTTTGAATGTTCTTGTATGGCCGATATTCTGTGTGCTACGAACGGTTTATATGAGCGTGAACCATTACGTATCCATTGCAGGACAGTTTTGCTGTCGGTCCAAAAGGTTGTTGAATCGGGTTGCCTTTCATGCTCTTTTTTCACCGCATCCGCCATTCGAGCGCCGATTACGGCGCCCATAAGCTCGAGACGCGGTATACTATGAGCCCGGATCGGGCAAACTCTTGCTTTTCCCATTATGAGAGTTATTTTTATTTCGCCGGATGCGCCTTTTGTACGCCAGTACAATGCCGCCGCGAAAGAATCTTCAGATGAATCCACAAACACGTGAAGTTGTAGCTCTATAGCTTCCGTATAGCCGGCATAGGCCCGCGGAATAGCTATGTTGCGTAGGCATTCTAACCTTTTCAGCCAAATTTTCCATTTTTCCGCCAGGTCATCAGGTAGCTTTTGATCCCAGCCGATACCTCTGCGCGTAGCCTCTTGTAATATTATCTTAGCTCTCACTGTAACCACCGCCGCATATCCTATTGGGTCATATATCGACATGGCTATTCGGAGGGCTTGCCTTTTTGTAGGTCGTTGGTCCTTTATTAGTTCAGGAGGGAGTCGAGCGAGATCCAAGTTGAAAGTTAGTTCATCCGATGCTGGCTTCCATATCAGGCCGAGAACTCGCTCGGTGGGCGTGGCTTCGGCTTCGTCCAGCGCGACCATTGTGTCCGCAGGGAGTCGCTCGGAGCCCAAAGCGGCCATCACGGCGGGCGAGTTGGACACCCATCCACGTAGCTCGAAGTTGCCTTCAGAGTGTATGTCTCGTACTTTGCTGGACACCTCGATCGCTTTCTGTGGGTTTTCAAATGAATCTAGATAATCATCAACATAATGTTTTTTTATGATGGCTTGTACAGCGGTCGGCTCCTGGTCTATAAATCTCATAGCATTCATATTTTTTATATAAATAGCGCATGTCGGCGAACATGTAGCTCCGAATATTAATTTTTTCATACGATATTCGGTGGGCGGGGCTTCGTCTCTCCTATCCCCTCTCCAGAGGTATCTTAAGGAATCGCGATCTTCTCGGCGCACATCGACTCTCATGAACATATGTTTTATGTCCGCCGTAACTCCTATTGCATGTTCTCGGAATCGGCTTATTACGCCGGGTAAGTTTTGGAGTAGGTCCGGACCAGAGAGTAAATTATCATTTAGACTTGTACCTCTCGCGACTGCTGCAGCGTCATGGACCACACGAACCTTGTCCGGTTTCATGGGGTTTATTACGGGAAAATGCGGAAGGAAAAATGTTTTATTCGGCGTAGTCGTCGCCGGGGCTATTTCTGCGTAACCTTGTTCGATTAAATCGTCCATTTCCTTCTCGTACTTGACGCGGAGCGCGGGATCCTTGTCTATACGTTTTTCAACGCTATGGAGCCTCCTCAGAGCTGAGTTATAATTGTAAGGCAGACATACCTGGTCGTTCTTCCATAACAGACCAACCTCGTACTGTTGCGGGCCGATACGTCGGGCGGTTTCCTCCAGTTTCCGGGTAGCTCTTTCTTCCGGGTCCGAAGCGGGGCGAACGGGGTTTATGGCGATCGAATCAATACTGAAATAATAATCGAGTTTTTTATTTAAATTTTCGTCAGTATTAATATTATTTATGAAGTTTACACGGTGCCCGGGCTCTCTTGTTTGAGCCCCGTGGAGGGTCCAGCCTAGTACCGTTTTACTCGCGATCGGTTGATCGCATCGTCCTTTTCTTACATTTTCGGCTAATAATAACGGCCAGTTATCTTGACCTATCAATATGTTCGGGCGGGCGGTATGATACACGAGCTTATCTTTTATATCTTTAAGGTGATCACACTCGTTAATTACACTTTCACTCACATGTTGAGGAGATAA
Organism: Hedya salicella; assembly: GCA_905404275.2. Taxonomy (NCBI): domain Eukaryota; kingdom Metazoa; phylum Arthropoda; class Insecta; order Lepidoptera; family Tortricidae; genus Hedya; species Hedya salicella. The sequence continues at coordinate 33,514,876 of FR990097.1, forward strand.
GGAAAGTTTACTCACGGTTCTCGCTTCAATTTTACTTGAGTTACCCTCTCCCGCCAGTTCTATGCGCACCCGCCGCGACGTGTTATTTTTCAGGCCTTTTTCCGTGAGCGCCTCAATGTGCAGTGGGTCGACTTCGCCGGGCGCTCCCACCTCCGCGGCTAGGGCTTCGTCGATCAGCGTGACGGATGATCCGTCGTCCAGCAGCGCCCAGGCGCCGCGGCTGCCGAGAGGGCCCCTTACCTCGACCGGGAGGATTTTTAAATACGATTGAGCTTTACGGGTCAATGCGCATGACACCGACTCAGATGCGGCTGTACCTATCTGTAACTGATTTAATTAAATCTTTATGCACAAGTATATGGTGATTTTTCCCGCAGTTAGGCGCTGAACAAATCATTTTCTTGCAAAAATGTTGTTTTTTACGTATACACAGGCACTTAAAACACAGTTGCGCCGTTTTCGCGATCTCCCGCCGTTTATCTAAACACATATTTATGAACTTCGCGCACTCTCCGCCCCCACTGTGTTGTGTACTTTCACATACCGGGCATTTCTTCTCCATGGCGGTATGGGTCCTCTGGGGTCGCGGCTGCGCGACGGCGGCGGGCGGCGGATATGTACGTGGCGCACTGTACCTTGTAAATTGGCCGGGCGGGCGCGGTGCGTAGGGCGCGTTGAAGTGGCTTCGTTGCTGGAAGGGCTGATGGCGCGGCGGCACCTGGGTTGCGTCACTGATTACGGTGTACGGTTCTCGTAATCTGGCTTCTTCTCGCATAAAGTTTACCATCAGCATGACATCGCTTTCGCGCCTCGGTTTGTCAGCTGAGTAGGTATACCATTTTGATTGTAAATTCACTGTTAGCTTATCATGGAGCGATCGCAGGACTTCTGAGCTATATCTGCTTTCATGGGCGTCGACGAGTTGTAACGTAGCCATTATCGTTCCGAGCTTGAGCGAGAACGAGCAGATGTCTTGCGCGCTGTCGGTGAGCTTGGGCAGCTCACGGAGATTTCTATATTCCAGTGCCGCAAGAGTCGCCGTGTTGCCGTAGCACTCTTCCAACTTCTCCATAATGAGTTCCGGCTTGGCACCGGATATGACGAAATCACTTATCGCCGTATTTTTCAGGTTTCGGGTAGCTGTCTGCAGTCGCGCCGTATTTTCGCCCGGCGTGTAGTACGGGGCAGTGTCCGTATATACCTGCTTGAATGACAGCCATTGCCGTCGGGAACCTGTGAAGACTGGTAGATCCGCCGTTTTTCTTGAATGGGGATCTTGCTTGCTTGCCAGTATGGCATTCCGGATCGCTTCTGTGATGGTCATGATGTCGTTGTTCGGCGCGTACGGTTGTACCGCCAATCCATCCATCGCAGCGGGTCCCGCAGAGCCGTGAAGCACGGCGGACGGGAGCGCTGGGTACTGCGTGGCCGTAGGCGCAGGCGCGGGCGGCGCATGCGCTTGTAGTGGCACGGCGTACATCGGCGCAGGGGGCGCAGGGGGCGCGGGGGGCATCGTGGCCGCAGGGACGGGCGGCGCATGCGCGCCGGGCGCCTGCGTAAAAGCGGGCGCTCCCGTCGTATACTGTAACTGAGAAGAAAAATTATGGGGATTCAAATCAAGGGCTGGGAGGTGGTGCCGGTCCAACCAGGTCTCGACCTGCCGGCTTGTATCCACTTCCGTCGTGGCACTTGCGTTGTCCTCTTCTTCACTAGTTTCTAGCTCCGCTTCAAGCGTTACTAGTTTGGCTGCAGCTAGCACTTCCCGCGCTTTTGCCAATTGGATTCGCCTCTCCTTTGTCGACTTCCGCGATGAGGCCTTTGATTGCGTCTTTCTGGGCGCAATGGGTTTTTCGACCACGGTACTCGGTGCCATCACCGACCGTTGTGCGTCGTACTGTGACGACGCTACGACATCGGCGGGGGCTCGTGCTTGGTTGGGGTCCTGGGTCTCGCCGGCGGCGCCCGCGAGGAGCGCGGAAGCCGGGCCGGGACTAGGGCCCGCCTGTTGCACTTTGTGGTGGAGCTCCGGAGCTGGAGCCTGCTGTGCGCCAGTAGGCGCGGGCAGGGCTCCAGGGGGCTGCGCCGCCGCCAGCCGCTTCCGCCCAGCACCAGGAGGCGCTTGCGGAGGTGCCAGCGACGGCGCAGTAGCGCCGCTTCTAGCAGCACTTCTGGTGACCCTCGACGACTCGGAGGTCTGGGTCGTGGTCGTTTCGGAGCTCTGCTCCGAGGTATCGGTAATACCACCGGGGGTGTCGGTCGTCCTTACTGACGACGGAGACGGACTTCCGTTTCTTTGTGACATTTTATTCTATTGAGCTTAGGATCAATCCGGCTCGAAGTGACCAATGTGCAGACTGAGGACTGTAAAAGCAGTCTGAACCCCTTTCGATAGCTTTAAGAGCAGTGTAGGTGAAGTAGAGAATAAAAAGTCACAGTTTATAACGAAATCCCGTTCCTAAACCAATACTTAGGCTTCCTATTTTAACTATGATATCTATCTGACTGAAGCTAATTCACTTGACGATTATTTCTTGTAAGTATTTTCAAAGGCTAGTAAGTAGTACCGATAACTTGTAGTTACGACATGAATAGTATGGGGACTATTTGTATATTTATGTGTTCATTCGTATGCCACATATAGTGGGGTTATTGTCAATTGAATTAGCTTTGGCTTTTATACTCGAGCCGTATATTGGTTGGGGAGGGGGTAATTTTATTATTTCTGAGAATTACAATTAACAATTATTGTGCAACATATTGGGTTTTCATGGAAAATTACCAATGTTATGGTATAGTTGCAAATGTTGTGCAATACCTGTGGAAAGTTTACATACATTATTCCACTATGCATTTTATCGCCTTATGGGCTTCATACAACTGATATTTGATTAGATAAGAGTTATTCCTTTGACTGTTAAGTCAAAGTAATGATTTCATAGCTTTCCATCGGGGTTAGATGGAAAGGTATGAAATGAAGTTATCGAATAATTTATATTTTTATTAGCTTATAAGTTATTTAGATATTTCATTTCCTATATTAAATCTATATAATTCTATAATTATGGGGTCATCCGGTACACGATTGGCATCATAAAAATTAACCCCAACGTGTTATTTTTTTAAATTTGGTTACTTGATTCCCAGACGAAGCGAGGAATTCGTAGAAAATCTTTGAATGCAGTATTACTTGCTTCTAAAAATAAATTAATGTATTATTTTCTTCTGTTTCCGCGATTAATTCCGTTAAATTGTTTTGTTTCAATAAATTAATGTTTTAATATCCTATCTTCACTAGTTACTTTCCCTTTACGTCGCATAACCGTGGGACACCCTGTATTCATGCAAAGAACCGTCAAAACTCTGTGTGTACACCTTTCTATTGCTCTGACTATTCACTATTTTCTTTTAAAATTTTAAATTTTGTTAAATGTGAAACAAAAGCATAGCAGTGTTTATGTCATTTTGTGAGTTTATTAATCGTACATAAAATTTATACAGTTTTTCAACTAATCTATCGCCAACATCCATACTACGTTGAATACACCGGTTCTCGTCCGATCACCGAAGTTAAGCAACATCGGGCGCGGTCAGTACTTGGATGGGTGACCGCCTGGGAACACCACGTGTCGTTGGTTTTTTGCATCTTGGTTTGTTATACACGGGACAAGAAAACACCACTAAAGTATTTTTTCTACTCGTGAACTGAATAAGAACTCCGCAAATTACACTAAAAAGGCATACTTTTTAGGTTAGACCATCACTCTAAACTCTATCCTTTATATTATGTGTCACTATACTATAATAGCTTTATTAAACAACTCTCCACAGAACCATAATGAATTTCAATTTAACGCAGTCTTTTTGCAATTACTTTTTAAGCCTTGTTTAATTTACTACGTGTAGTTTACGGGTTAGTCGTAGAAAAAGTATTGTATACAATAGTTATATATTTAGCTTTTTAAGTCTTGTACCTTACCTAAACGCGGTATTCGACTGCATAACGATTGCACAAAATACTAATTTACTATGTATGCGTGGTTTTGAATGAATAATTTCTAGGTTATGTTTACCTTACGGATCAATACACGAAAGCATGTGTTTAAAATATTTGTATAGTCCTTCTGCTTATCTTGTTTGCACAAACCAGAAACCAAATATATTACTTTTAAGGGGCATGGTTACGCAACTTACGGAATAAAGTTTATGAGTTAATTACATATTTGTATAAAGGCATTCGAACTAACGACTAGAAATCCCAACAATACATATAGGATTAGTACTGATATACATATAAAACTTTTTGACTTTGAGGGCGTCAGCAGCAGTCGTTTTGTCCTATCTATATAAATATGATTTATTTATTTACCTCTGAATAAATCATATTTATACTCGATTAAGCGCATATAAATATGATTCGTTTAATTGCCTTTACATAAATTATATTTATACGCGATTCAGCCCCGCCTTGTTGTGTTATAAACTTCTGATAATGAGTAAAAATCGTGTAAGTTTAAAACAATGTTTTTTACTAGTTTAAATACGCTCATAAATAAATATCTGAAACGACTTACAGATTTTAGAATACGAGACCCACAGTAAGCTGCAAGTGCCGTTGTTGCTGGAACTTGGCGAAGGCCCCACGGCGCTGCTGAAGGCGACTGCCAGCGGGGACACCGACCTCGTGTACATCGTGCTGCTGCACCTGAAGGAGAAGATGGGCAAGCACGAGTTCGAGGTCAGTTGACGCGTGTTTAGGACAGATGCAGCAAGTGCCGTTGTTGCTGGAACTTAGCTAGGGCCCCACGGCGCTGCTGAAGGCGACTGCCAGTGGGGACAGCGACTTCGTGTACATCGTGCTGCTGCACCTGAAGGAGAAGATGGGCAAGCACGAGTTCGAGGTCAGTTGATGCGTGTTTAGGACAGACACAGCAAGTGCCGTTGTTGCTGGAACTGGGCGCGGGCCCCACGGCGCTGCTGAAGGCGACTGCCAGTGGGGACAGCGACCTCGTGTACATCGTGCTGCTGCACCTGAAGGAGAAGATGGGCAAGCACGAGTTCGAGGTCAGTTGATGCGTGTTTAGGACAGACACAGCAAGTGCCGTTGTTGCTGGAACTGTGCGCGGGCCCCACGGTGCTGCTGAAGGCGACTGCCAGCGGGGACACTGATCTCATTTACATCGTGCATTTAAAGGAGAAGATGGGTAAGCACGAGTTCAAGGCAAGTCCAGATAGTGGTATCTTAAAGGGCCTATGCACACCGCGTCTTTTAAACGCGCCGTCGACGCGCGTTTGTATCCATACAAACGCGATATGCACGCGAATCAGTATCGAGCTCTATGGAATGAAAAACGAGATGTGAATAGGGCATTAGCCCGAGAAAGAGACATATTTCTGTCTCTGCATAAAGCACACGGTTTTTGGCATAGGTAGACAATTTTTCTGTGCCTATATGGAGTCATGGTCGTTCAGGGCTTCAGGGTAAGCAATTTCTCTGTGCCCGTATGGAGCCATAGTCGTTCAGGGTAGGCAGTTTATTTGCTGTGTGCCTATACAGACCGTCTGCCACTGGCATAAAGATATTTTGATACTTCTGTTCTGTTCGACTCATGAATTTAGGAACCCCTACAATAGGGTACATGCATGATTTTTTTCAAATATCAAAATACCGTAAAAAAGATTTCAAAATGTGAAATTAAAATTTAAATCGGCCAAGAAGTACGCAAGATATAGGCATTTTTAACTACTAATTAGACAGAGAGATCCGACGTGCACTGTCACGTCATAGTGCACTCCGGCCATATAAACTCAATATTAAATTCTGTTTTCCTAGAAAGAGATACAACGAAATGTTTGATGGCTTATATCTTGGTTATTATTTTATAGTTATTGGAAAAAAAAATGTCTACTGTTTGTTACATTAATGAGCTTTTAATAAAGCAAAAATGAAAATTCATGCATATTCCCTATTTTGTTCCTCAGCTGACCATCCGCGGCTTCCCGCTGGCGCACGCGCTGTACATGAAGTACTGCGCGGCGCACAACCGCGAGGCGCTGCGCAAGGTGCTGGTGCAGGAGGACGACTTCCCCGCGCAGGCCGCCGCGCTCGTGCGCGACGCCTGCGCAGACCGCGCGCCCGGCCAGGCCGAGGCCGCCTTCATCGCGGCCCGGGAGTGCTACAAGAAGGGGAAGAATGATCTAGGTAATCGCTCGTCTCCTTCTGACTTAAATACCTGCAAGGGTCTATTTCAGATGTACCACAATGACAGCCACGTGGTCGGGCGATAGTTTATAACAAAATAAATAATTTTATTCATACGGACCACATTTCGCCGTCAAACGCAACCGTGTGGTCCACACCACAGGGTGCCTGTCGTTTCGCATAACGTTTTTGGTCCTAAAAATGTTTGGCCGAGAATGTTTGGCATACTGTTGAATGGCATACTACTCGTTTGTCCTAATAATTTTTGCCCATACTCATTTAAAGTCCTAAAGCAAGTTTGTCCTAATATTGATAACTTTAAAATCGAATTACCTAAAGCATACTATTCCTAACATGAATTCTCCTAAGAATTATTTTGCCTATTATTAAATTGGCTACACTTACAGCACCTAAACTGAAATATGGTAGTCGTGAAGTCAGAAGCGTTACGTATTGTACTTTTAGGCAGGTCAGACTTCGGTTAGGTTAGGTACAACGACGAGCGAAGCGAGGAGGAGTCTTAGGCAGATCTGTGACCCTAACGTGCGAGCGAAGCGAGCGAGCGAACCGCCAGAACGTTTGCCTATTATTAAATTGGCTACACTTACAGCACCTAAACTAAACTATGGTAGGCGTGAAGTCAGAAGCGTTACGTATTCTACTTTAAGGCAGGTCAGACTTCGGTTACGTTAGGTACGACGACGAGCAAAGCTAGGAGAGGTGTTAGGTAGAACTGTGACCCTAACGAGCGAGCGAAGCGAGCGAGCGAAACGCCAGAACCAACAAGGTTGAGAAGGTTAGGTTTTGCTGCGTTATTATTGCGACAGGCAAATATAGTGCGAATCGTGCCATTACTGCATTTGCTATTGCGATTTTGCTAGGCGTTAACTTTTAACGTTTTAACTCTGCTTGCAAAGAATCATTAAGATTTATGCTTAATGACAGGTAGTAAAAACAATTTTAGCACATTAAATATTAGGAACACTACAATTATGCACACCAATCATTCGGCAGTAGAATCTTAGCCACATTAAACGATAAGACAAATAATATTTAGGACAAACGATAATAGGAGCAACAATTTCGGACAATCAAAAATATGCTGAACAAAGTGTATGCCATACGTTATTAGGACAAAAGACGTTATGCGACACAACGATAGGACTAATAATTGTATGCCAATCGATATAGACCCCACATCAAAGCAACTGAAAGAAGGTGCAGCGCCACTATTCACACGTAACCACTGCTTGGCCACTGTTTGCCGCTTCGCTGTGGTGTGTTGGTTGTCCGTGAGGATCGACCACACTGAAGCTTAAAATACGTTAACGGTGCATTCAGCAGAATGTGGGTCAATCTTACTCGTTTTATTTCATCATTGTCGTCTCGGCCGATATGATTAAAAGAAATGATATTCCGAATTAACTTTTTGTTAAACCGAAAGTTGTGTTTTGTTTGATCGAAGTTGTCACGACTTGCCCTTCCGTGGCAACGGATGTAGTCGCTCCTTAACCGTCCTTATTGCATCGGATAAAAACCAGTAACTATAGAACATTGATTTAAACTTACACGATCTTCATTAATTGTCACAATACAACAAAACGGGCCTTAATTGTATATAAATATGATTTATTTAATTACCGTTCATTCATATTTCTTTAAAAACAATGTTACAGTAGGTTCGATCAGTTTTCTCATCATACTCGTAACGTGGCACTCGTGGCAGTAGTTCGCGTGGCGCCTCTTAATTTTCCTATTCATTTCAATCCATTTTTTTTTCTCAGTATGTCTACATATAATAATAATAATAATAATAAGTACTCTTTATTGCACACCAAAAGAATATAACATCAGACACTTAAATCTAAACCAGTATGAGAAATGGTACACAACAGGCGGGCATATACAGACGGGCGGGTATTTTAATTTCGATTAATATTTATAAACATACATTTCGTTAAGCAGAAGCCGCTTGATTTTTTTCATACATAATAATTAAACACGCAATCCAACATCCAAATAATCGATTAGTGACTCCTAATTAATAAAACTATTATACAAAATTACTTTCTCATATGATTTGCTCAATCGATTATGACTGGATAAAATATAAGTCCGTATAAATTTATAAGCTGTTTTTAAATAAACATTATTTCAGAGATATCACCTTTATCAAGAGTTGTCATTTATACTTTGCCATATCACATACCAACCAAACATATTTTTCAGGAGTCTCTATCTGCGAAGACGCCCGCAAGCTATGCAAACAACAGTCCAGCTTACAGGAGACCTACGGGGAAAGTTTCATAGGACTGTCGTTACACGACACAGTGAAGAAACTGCTGGAACAGGGCGAGATCAAACTGGCAGACAAACTGCGCTCTGAGTACAGAATGCCAGACAGAAGGTAGGTGCAGTAATAGTGCATATGGATCTACAGATTCTTTATCTGCGAAGACATCCGCAAGCTATGCATACAACAGTCCAGCTTACAGGAGACCTACGGGGAAAGCTACACAGGACTGTTGTTACACGACACATTGAAGAAATGGCTAGAACAAGACGAGATCAAACTGCGCTCTGAGTACAGAATGCCACATAGAAGGTAAGTGCAGTAATAGTGCATATAGATCAAAAGATTCTCTCTCTCTGCGAAGAAGTCCGCAAGCTATGCAAACAACAGTCCAGATTACAGGAGACCTACGGGGAAAGCTGCATAGAACTGTCGTTACATGACACAATAAAGAAGTGGCTAGAACAAGGCGAGATCAAACTGCGCTCTGAGTACAGAATGCCAGATAGAAGGTAAGTGCAGGAATAGTGGATATGGATCTACAGATTCTCTATCTGCGAAGACGTCCGCAAGCTATGCAAATAGTCCATTTGTAGGAGACCCGGTTAGAGCTTCATAGGACTACGTCGCTACACGACACGGTAAGTGTAAACTGCTGGAGCAGGGTGAGATCGTAGCGGACAAACTACGCTCTAAAGTTAGAGCAGCGCTTGCTAAAATTGGGCAGTGTGGGGCAAAATTTCTTAGCTGGTTAATTTTCGACCGATTAGTTTGGTTTACACTTACATCAATGACCTTACGTTTTAATACATTTCACGGCTATACTTGTTCGCAATTTAAAAGATCCGATCATCCTTTTCGCCATAGCATGTGTCATTATCAATCCTGGATTAACGCTTGGGTCACTAGTGGGCAGTACGGCAAATTTCTAAGCACGGTGGCTTGAGATTTGTTGCCACTAATGACATCACTATAACAAAAGCATTTGTCGTCTTGAGCGTCATACAATGGGTATTGCCGTATGCACGTCTGAAGTTTGTTTCTGTTATTATGACGTCACACAATCGCGGCTATCGTTTAGACGCGACGAAATATGGTTTAATTTTCTATATATATATTTTGCATTTAGCGTTATTGTTTAGAGGAGATAAAAATACCAGTGAGTGCCACCTATCAGTGAACAGCTATAGCTGTCACGAACATTAAAATATTTCATTGAGAATAATCTATAGCCTATAGTATGGTCGCCGGGAGCCCAACTAGACTACAAATATGTCTATTGAACAGGTACTGGTGGCTCCGCATCTTAACCCTAGCGGAGAAGGATGATTGGGACGAGCTGGACCGCTTCTCCAAATCGAAGAAGTCACCCGTTGGCTACGAGCCCTTTGTGGACGCTTGCCTTAAGTGGCGCAAGAACGACGAGGCACTTAAGTACCTACCGCGCTGCCGCGATGACCTCAAAGTCAAGTACTACGTCAAGGCTGGGTAAGGAACCTTCACATACATTTCTACGTCCATACTATTATACAATTTTCAAAATGACATATCTGTACAATGAAAATAATCTTTAAAAAAATGTGGAACGTACATAGTATGTGAAAGTCTGCAAGCGATGCATTTTTTTGTATGTTTGTGGCGTCATTGCACCAAATCGGCTAAAAAAATCAACTATTTTTGGTACATGGGTAGCTGAGCATTCATAGATGGTTATAGGATTCTTTTCACTCGATTACGCAGGAGTAGAAATCAGCGTTTTGACTTTTTTCTCTTCCTCGAACGAAGGTGCGGGCATCGAGAAAAGATTAAAACGTAAGGTGCTTGCGCCCAAGATGGCCCGGTTCTTAAGATGGCCCACTTTCATCTTTTTAGTTCAACTTCTTTATATATTTACTTACCTTATTATATTTACCGAACATGGGCGCGAAATTTAAACTCATTCGAACTTTAAATAATACAAAATAATTGATAGTGGGCCATCTTTCGAACCGGGCCATCTTAGGCGCAAGTACCTTACACAGTCCAGTGCCCCATACATGGGTCACGACGAAATATCTTCACAAGTCCTTGCCCCGCACTAGTGTCATTATAGACCGTGACCGTGACCCATACGTGGAGCATGGACATACGAGGAAATCGAAACATTTTGTATGGGGACTGTGAACGTGTTAAAAGAATCAAATAAGATTACATTAGGTAACATGCGGTTTTATTGTTACTTACATTACTACTTATTCCTTCTTACATTATAAAGCAATGATTGACGAAACATTGATAGCGAGAGCGTCCACTGCGTTGAGCGAGAGCCCGGAGCGTGTGGCCCCTCCGGATGCGTTTCCTATATATTCGCGTGCGCAGCGCTGCGCTGCTCTATGAATATAAAGGAAACGGCACCCGAAGCGGACGCCCCACGCCGAGCTCCCGCTCAACTCAGCAGACGCCCTGACGTATTGAACTGCATTTTGATATTTTTACTTTCTTCACCAAATTAGTCAGTGCCAGCTAAGTAGATAGTCGGCCGCTCTTGACGACGGTCTTACCAATAGGTAATATTCATGAATTTTAATTTTTGCTTTATTAAAAGCTCGTTCATGTAACGAACAGTAGACAAAAATATTTTTTTGAATAACTATAAAAATAACCAAGATATAAGCCATCAAACATTTCATTCTATCTCTTTCAAGCAAAACAGAATTTAATATGGAGTTTATACGGCCGGAGTGCACTATGACGTAATAGTGTACGTCGGACCTCTGTGTCTAATTAGTAGTTTAAATGCCTATATCTTAGGTATTTCTAGGCCGATTTAAATTTTAATTTCACATTTTGTAATAGTTTTTACGGTATTTTGATATTTAGTTAAGAAAAGCGATAAAAAATTCATGCATGTACCCTATTCTCATATCGTTTTACCAATTTTCAGTTTCTACGAGGAAGCTGCACAAGTGGCCTTCGAGCAGAAGGATCCGAACGCTTTGTTCGTCGTGCAGAACAAATGTCCGATAAGCGAAACTACTAAACACGAGAGAATCGCTGCGTTAATAGAGCAGCTGGCGACCAGAAAGTAACCCTACGTTCCTGGCTTAGGGAAATGGTAAACGTAACTTTTCATTTATATCCTAAGATATATTGTGATTTTATAGATGCTTGATTGCATATAACCATACGTCGCACTCCAGCGGGCATTTTGCGGGCACGTCAGATGGTGAGGTTCACAAATAAATCAATTAATTTTCGAGTTGTCAGAATAGGGTATTTGTACTTCGTATTTTTACCTAGTATTTGTCATATGCAATTCCAAATTCCATAAAACGAATGCTATAGCATTAGTTACCTAGTATTTGTAATATGCAATTCCGAATTACTTAAAACTAATGCTGCATTATAACTGACTCGAAATCTGATCTCAGATCTGACAACTCGAAAATTGATTGATTTATTTGTGAATCTTACCATCTGATGTGCCCGCAAAAATGCCCGCTGGAGTGCGACGTTTGCATATAACCTGCTTTTGATAGCAGAAATGAAGATTACGGACTGTCGCGTAGAGGATGTGTATAGTGAAAAGTGGAGCGTTATAATGTATGGAATAAATGATTAAAGTTGTCTGAACATGTTACACACTTGTTTATCAATTGTTGCTGTAAAATAATGTCAGGTATACATTTTATACCATCCAGTGTTAAAAAAGTGCGTAACATTTTCAGACAACTTTAATAATTTATATTACATCAGGTATATACAGTAAATCGTAAATAACTTCCCACCTTATATACTTAAAATGAATTCCATTTATAGGTAAAGAGAATGAATTTTAGTAAGGTGGCCGGTTATTGAAGGGTGGCGAGTAATAGATACCTTATACTAATTCTGTTTACTTATAAATAGAATTCATTTTTAGTATAAGGTGGCCAGTTATTGAAAGGTGGGCAGTTATTGACGATTTACCCCAACAGTCTTCAACTAAACAGCATTGGAATATTTTGACGTTCCACACTATGACAGATGTACTTAGTTGTATGTTTTGTACTGAGAATCATGTTAATCGTTTTCGTTACTGTATATAACGTACAGGATAATAGTGAATTAAAATTTTATTTATTATAAGCAAACGTTTTATACCAAAATGTATTACGTATTAATTATAATTTAAGTCAAACCTACATTCTCAATATTTTATATGAATAGGCTATGTAAATAAAATTCAATATAATGGCTGTTTGATTTTAATTTAATGTCTGAAACACATCAATACACTTATGAATTCACGACACTGAAACAATTTCCATTACCGATTTAAAACCTGACCGCAAGTATTTCAATAGTGATGCTGGATTTGACAATCGAGTTCAATTTGTACCAGTGTCTAGTAGCTTGGAAGTCTTATAGAGGTGACTCTATGATATTTTCATAGTAATACTAGTCCTTTTTGATTGATCGTTTTATTACCACAGAACTGTGATTATAACAGCACTGATGTAAGGTATACCCTGGTAAGACCGGATCAAAGGTAAGATCGGATGAAAGCAATTTCCAGCGAAACGGTAGATATTTTTTTATCACTGGCAACATAGTGTGCGTAAGGGTTAAAATGTTGCCAATGATAAAAAATATCTACCCTTTCGCTGGAAATCGCTTTCATCCGATCTTACCTTGGTCCGGTCTTACCCGGGTATACCTTATAATGTTTGTTATTTGCGCAGGAATTCTGAATTTAGGAAATCACTAGTGAAATATTTAAGATCGGATTTTGACAAGGTCTACTGTATCGTATGTAAACATCGGAAATAACATCAAATGGAAAAGGCGTGACAGTTTTCTATAAGCTGAAATATTTGCCAATATAATGCTAATGTGTAACAAAGACAAAACTTAAGGTAAACGTCTCAATGCTTGACAGTTTAATTCCAATAAATGACGCCTCTATTGCTACGAATTAAGGTGCCAACTAATGAGACAATGCCAAGCACTAGAAAAGTTACCTTATTAAAGGTTTAAATTCCCACATAGATCAAACATCTGCATCCCAACATGATATAATTGTGATGATAAAATCGTAAAATCGCAACACGCACAAATTACCCACAAACAATGCTAAATTAAGTTAATGCAGATTTGTGATTATACAAAATAGTCAGTGAAAGTTAGTTACAAATATTATTTGACATGTTTAGAACAATAGAAATTTAATCAGTAGGCGTTTTTTGCGTGAAGATTAGCTTCAGCACACGCAGAATGCGATTACTTGGCTTAAAACGGCTAGTATACGCAATATTTTTGTTTGGATATAGTCGTTATAGATACTAGGACCCAGGAGCACATTTATTCACTAAATGTAATGCGACCTTAAAGTATTTAAACAGCAAGTTAAAAGGAGCATTACTGGTAATTATCGCCCGTGATGCCAACTGCGAGTCATATTATTTGTATAAGTTACCATTAACGACTGCAGATATCCGTGTCTACTAACTTCTAAACTACACTTACACTCACAACCATTTATGGATAATTAATATTTTGTAAGAACGATATTTTGCAGGAAACGCTTTAATTAAAATAATAACATTTCTCTTGAAAAATAAATTAAATATGTTTTGTCTGTTAATTTTCTTGGTAAGTAATAAATAATAGACTGCCCTTTAGGCCTAATCTGGTGCATTTCAAATGATAAGGCCATTAAGTCGGGAAACATGACAGGGTTACCTATCATGTTTATAAAGCTTTTATCGGCTTTCTTTTCACATATCAATTTTAATTCTTACCAACAATGCACCGATCCATCAAATGTCTTAACGTGCCTAAGCAACAATTTAAAAATTGGTCAGTTTAATTGACGAGAAACCTCGGTACTAATAGTAAGTGGTCTCTTTTCAAAATTTCGTAAAGCCTTGGAGGCTCGACGTAATACTAATGTCGACACTTTTTATAACGTAACAAACTAAAATATATTTATTTTGTGAGCAACATTAATCCGTTTATATAGTCATCTTTGGATGAAAATATAATTATAATTTATTCGTAAAATATGACAGTCCTCCCGAAGAGAAATTAGTTTGACAACATTTCCCTAAAATAACATGAAATAAATTAAGTTTACACTATACAATTTTTCAGCTATCAGTCTTAAATTAAATGATGGCTACCAATGTCCAACATGAAAACACTTGTCAAACAAACATTGTCAAGACAATTTACATGAGCAAATACACACGGTTCCAATAATTTAAAAACAACATCGACCATACACGTACAGCAAACTCAAGCAACAATTAAATATACTTACATTTAAAAGAACATGTCAATTTGAAACTTTTTTTATCAAAAAACTAATAATTATTCGTATGAAAGGTTTTGGCTTGTATTATATTAGGTAAGAAACGTGGCAAAATATAGAATTTCTGAATCAGTGGCGCTGTACATATAGGAGACGTTCTTACGCTTATTACTTACAAGTAGAAACATCAATGTATATAGTAATATTCCTGAACACAGATTATAAGCTACAGGAAGTTATAAAATTACTGTTTATGAAACGAAAATATGTTCTATTCATACCTAAAAATATCTGTGGGCACCTAAATATTTTCGGAGACAACATTTTAATGTATCGACAACCAGTACAGTATTTGAATGTTTTTTTATTGCAGTCAAAACATAAAAATAAGGCTTATTATCGAGAGAGGATATCATTACTTTTGCAATGCCATCTTAAAATTATCTTTACTTTGGCTCTCTGAGATACGCATTCAATGCAGGTTTTGAACTCTTTCTTCAGCCTAGCTAGACTTAACCGCACCGAGGATGATAGTTCCCATTTGTTCAATTTGTCAGACAGCCGGTAGCATATAGTGTGGTGGATGAAACGAAGCATACATGGGTAAAGCTCTAAATATCAAATATTGTACTTTTAGAAATAAAACAACGGCATTTATAGGATTTTCTCTTTTAAAAATAACGTAATTTCAATTCAACGTCGGGAACTAAAATGAGATAATATACGCGATATAATCCGTTAAATTGTTTTATTTCAATGAGTAATAATCGCGGAAACAGAAGAAAATATAACGTAATTTCAAGTTAGGGAAGTCATGGCAAACTATGTTTCTTTTTAGATAGTACGGACTTATCACAAGTCTTATTTCGAAAAATATTCTAAAATTTGAGAAATATGAAGTGTTCAATATTTTTATTTTCCCTTTAGGTACGATTCGTTTCGCCCATGTCGTATTTTGTTCACACCAAGTGATGTTGTGTGTGGTGCTTATTCAAATTTGTAATATTACTCGCCTTCATAAATCCTGCAGAATTGGGAATTAAGTTTCCCAGAGGTTTACATTTCATATTTTCTAGCGAAAGTATACCTACGTTACGTGGACACAATGTTTTTACAGAGTATATTTTAAAAAAATGATGTAACAACTTGTCCAAATTGCTAGACTGTAGAATTTTTTTCTTTTCTTTCTAGGGATTAGTAAGAAAATAAAAAAAAAATGTCATGACATTGACAGCTGAGTCATTCTCTTTTCATTAACTACTTTAGTTTTTCAAATAAATAAACAAAATTCAAGAAAAGATTTATAAAATTAACATGCTAGGCATAAGTTCCTTAACCGATTTATGGACTCATATATGAAAAGTCATACATCGATCATTATAGCCGTAAAAACGTGGTGGTAAATGCCTTATTTTCACACTAAAGTGGGGATATCGATAACCACTGCGTTGCCTATTTTATAATTATAAACAGAAACCAAAAAAATAATAATATTGAAAATGACAGTTTAACAATTTTAGATTAATAAGCCACAAAACAATCTGACTATCAATTCTTGCACAATATTATTTTGTCGTAAAGATGCGAAAAAATTATGGCGCTTAAGTGGTAGAATGGCCCGGCTATCTTTTTATTTTTGCTTGCTATAATCTGTATAGACCAAAGTAAAAACTTGTTTACCTCTCTTTAAATGTATTGTTTTTCTGTACCCTGTTTTGTGAGGTATGCAATGAAGAGTTATTGTATTGTATTGTAAAATTCTATACCGTCAACAATTTAAAAAAAATCACAAATACAAAACACAAATATATACTACCTATTTCTACATTCTGAATCTACGTAATGTATGCTTCAAGAAAAATACTACCTATATGCACATCTCTGGGAACATCATTTTCCCAATTGTGACAGTTATACAGCGTGTAAATTTCATACGGGGGTAATATTTTGATGATGATTAATTTAGCTCTTACAGAACGTATTGCATACATTTCGTTAAGAAACTTTATTTTTGTTTAAAATATCATAACTGAACACAAATGTGATCCAACTAATCTATTGATTTACGTTTATACGTAAGTACGTCAGGTCATTTATCGAACCAAGTTGGATTATGTATATTGCTGCTCAGTCGCACTTTAAAAAAATAATTACGCGTAATTAATAATATTAAACAAAATTACTTTTTCATATGATTTCTATAATCAGAAACTATGGCAGAATAAAATATTCGCCCGTATATAATTGACAGACTGTAGAACAAACGGGAACCGCACACCAACAGCGCCTCATCCTTTGGTATCACCATATTTTACGTCAAATCACACGTTCTACAAGCACCGGTATTCAAAAGTACACCATAAGAATATTTCCCTCTTACCTTTTAACTAATCTATCTCACAGTCTATTCGACGAATACCTTGTTAGCACTAGCACCTCAACCTTTGTTTATATTCAAGCTACAACCAACCCTCCGGTTGTCATTGAGATCAATTGCCTGTAACTCGTATTAAGTATAAGTTTTTAACTTACTAGTTAACTATACCTAATACGCTACGTTTTACTTGTAAATGTTAAAAAGTTTTATGTAATAAAATGTTAGACCAACCTCGAAGTTTAGGAGACTATATCAAAGTACACTCTTATGAGTGCATAAAGTGTTTTTGAAGTCGGACGTTTCCAGACAGAGAAATTCACCAATACCTATGTATTAACAGGTATGTTCAAATTCAGTAAGCCATAAAATAAAATAAAAAATGATCTCATTGACAACGTTGAGAGCTCCCGTGGATAATGTATACAAAATAATTTCCTGTTTCTGCTATTCCTTTCGATATAATAAATAATAACAGCTAAGATATAGATATTTTTATATGTATATCTACTTATATTCAATAATGAGGGTTTCGAAGTACAAAAATGTTTACTTAGGAAGTTAGATGTGTAGGATTATTTTTAAAACATTGTGACGAGTTGGGAAGGTCCAATCTAACTCTAAAAATATTCCCAAAACTTAGTATTTCCATTGTAGTTAAAATTAAGTTACCTCTTTTTCGGGAATACATGAAAAGTCAGCTAAAGGATTTTACTGTGATATCTAGGAATGATCGCTTTTGATCACTACTTCGATGTCACCGTGTATAAACTAATTTTAACTAAAATGGAGTTAAAATAGGTTTTTGAATAGTATTAGTCTTTCTAAAATGCCGTGTTGAGGGTTTTTGACCTCGTCACACCGAATACGTTAGCCGACTGTGGGCTGACAGTTGCCCGGACCGCACGAAACAACACATCTAATGTGACAGACACATTAAGCGCCAAAAAAACGACACCTACACTATCACAAAAAACCCAAACAACGCCAGCCTTACGAACTAGATATTTTTACGCTTATAAGCTTTTTTTTAACTTTTTCTACATATCACATTTCCGAGTATCTCCTTTAACCTAAACATAGAGATGTCACTTAAAACAAATGCCATTTTTTGTATTTTTTTTTTCGCTTTATCAATAATCATTCTTGTCTAAATATCGAATCTCCATAAGAACACATTTTCAACATGAGAAACGAAGCGAAGCTTGCGTGAGAGCCTTACACACTGCATCTTTCCGTTTTTCATAAACACTACTCCGTTTTAGACCAATCTGTGTGTGTTTCTTGTCATTTATAGTAACTTTAGTTAGTAAACTGGCTGAAATTAGAATGGCCCTTACGGTTTGTGGCTCTCTTTTCGTTAGACTAGCTGATTCGGCGCGTTAAAAAGCAGTGTGTACAGACTCGAATATACTTTAAGTACAGAAAGGGAGATAAACAATGGCACAGCGAATTGAGTACAAACTCGTACAGTATAAAAGTACAACACTTAATAATTTCGTGATCACACGCACGACAACAAGGAATATACACTACTACTCCTGATAAGCTCTAGTTTAATAAACATTTACACGAATTAAGGACAACAATAATCATTGGACGTTATTAATAATACTAGTCAACGTAAAATAATCTCGAACACAAAAAACAATCAAATAAATAATAACATTCATCACAGCCACATCAGACCTTAGCACACTAGTTTTTACGCCGACGAATCATCTATCTTTTTCTAACAATCACAAAAGAACAAGACATCAACGTCGTTGACAAAGCTAGTGTGTTGGTACCGCTGTCACCGGCGTTACATTCGAAATCATAATCATTATGAGAAAACAAAAACATAAGTACTTACTTACTTATTAAAATATTTGTGCAATTAAACAAAAAAGCATGCAGTTAGCTCCTAACGTAAAATAATGTAAACGTGTAACATTAAATAAGGGCGTAAAATATAAAATAATAACAAATATTATGTATAATGAGGGTTTTTAAATGATTTTTTTTTTTTTGTATTTTTTCAATAGGAACTGCGCGTTCATACGGTACTATGCTTAACTTTAGTGACTTTAAATTCGTTTTGTGTCGCTATGCGTCGGCGTTCGAAGCTACTCGTAGATCCCAACGGTCAGATCTGAGTATTAGCTGCTATTTTGGCTTCATCGTGGCCTCAGGATAGCCGCTATGGTGCATAAATATGATACAATTTATACATTGAGATCTCACGACCGTTCCCAATATTCTATCCGTCGTTAACTATGTATTTTAAAAATTAAAGAAAATCAACCAAATCTGGTGTGACGCTATATAATCTAATAGCCTAAAAAGGATTGCCTAACCTAACGGTTCATAGACCACAGAGTCTACTCATAAGTTCAAGATTAGTATTTCGTATCGTGCCATCCTTCTCGCTCTTCTCTCCTTTTATACAATATTGGAATGAGCGAGGCAGTAAAGGCCTAGACTAGCAGAAAAACATCAGCATTCGTCTTCTTGGCAATAAAAAAAGTAGAAAGCAAATATTAATGTTCCTTATTAGCAATCATATGTGATCCGAGGTAGAATAGGTATATGAAATGAAAGCTCTAGATTCCAATAATGTAACCATTTTTAACTTAGAATTATTGGGAACGATAGTCATGCATAGTTTACACGAGTTTAGTTCTTGTTTCATAGTCTCCTGTTACTCCATACGATATACCATGTGATACGCCCTATATAAACGTTGAGTTGCCTTTTTTAACGCTTTATGGTATTCGGTCAACTTCGTAGCATTCACGTGAGTTACATACGCTAGGCTTGTTAAAATCTTCATTTGCTCAACATTTTACAGAAATAGCCTTGTCATTTCACGTTTATATAGTTTTAAATAGGCATCGAAAGGAAACCTATAGCTGGGACTTGTATTACAAGCGGAAGTCACTTTTTAATTCATATTGTTGGAAAGACTTCCGCTCGTAATACAAGTTACAAGCTTTTGAGAAACGGGCCCCAGGACGAATGTAGAATGACATTTAGGTATCCATTGAGAATACTCGAAATGAAGCGTCGTCGTCAAACGCAATCGTACTTTGAAAAGAATTGTTTCCATCCTAATGAAATGACAATTTTTTTCAGCAGTTTTGGCACGATTTTTCCACAAGAACACATACAATTTTCAAGTACTAAGCTCGCGTAATCTAGGCTTACAAGTTTACGCCTCGTTACCTACGTTGGTGTAGACGAGCGGCGCGACGGGCGCGTGCACGGCGAGCGACGCGTGGGGCGCGAGAGACGCGTGCGGGGCGTGCGGGCCGAGCGGCGCGTGCGGAGCGTGCGGGGCGTGCGGCGCGTGCGGAGCGTGCGGCGCCAGCGGCCGCGCCTGCACCGTGAGCCGCGGCCGCCGGTCGGCGCTCGCGCCCAGCCCGTGCCGCAGCCCGCCCGCCACGATCGACAGCCCCGTCAGGTTGTGCTTTGGTATGGTGAACGTTGGCAGATCTGCGTGACAACGACCGTACATTACTGCAGTGAGGGAAGCTGGACGTCGATAAAGCCCGACGGATATATGTATTAACTAGAAGGTGACCGCAACTTCGTCAGCGGAGGCGAAATACCTTATAGCCCTCTTTTTTCTTGAGTGTAGTCGATTAAAAAAGTTTTTATAACTATCTGTAGATGCCCAGGTCCTAGTGTACCGAAAACAGTTGATATCCATTTAGCCGTTTTGGCGTGATGAAGCCACAATGACACATACATACATACGTACTAGAGGTGTGCGCCGATCGGCGTGGCGTACGCCGCCGGTCATATATGCCACGCCGCCGATCATTCCACCGGCGAGAAATCGGCGTGAAAATAGGTCTTAAAACCCAAGTCACACCAATTTGCGTACGCATTATAATTAACCATACTTGGACCTTATTATGGCAATAGGCATTAAAAAGATTTATAGGGGTTCCCCCAACATCTTAGAACCGTAAACTTGAATTCACTGTCACTTCTCATGCTAAAGGCTGCGTAAAAGCTAAATAATGGAGAAAACAAATGTCTTTTTAATGCATTTAGTGTAATTCTGTCTGTTTGTAATGCCACTTTTTGCTTAAAGCATACTTTTATACCTAAGGTTAGGTAAAGGTATTGTAAGAGTAGGTGCAAAATGCCAAGGGTTCTATAACAGACACACGTTATACCATTTTGATGCTGAATTTTAAAAGATGTAAGTATAACCATTTTTAATGCTTAAAGTAGAATAAAGTTAGTTTATGAGATAGTAAGGGAACAATTTTAATGCTGCTATTCAGCTTCAGGCAACTTTTAAGTAGTAGAAAATGGCAAAGGATATGTGGTATGGTTGGGTTACACCACTTTAATTCTGACATTTTAAATGGGTGTCTGTCATTCTTATAATTTTTTAGGCCGTAAAAGAAGACAAATTAGAGCGCCCTGAAGAGTAAAAGCATTTTAATAGAATTTATATGTCGTTTAATATCAGTCTGCTTGATTAACGTCAAAATGCTATCGTGTACGAATAAAATGAAGAATACACTGGTGAAATATTAAGGAATTTTAAAGGTCCCTTTCATAACCAAAAGACTCGTACTGGTACCAGGGTGGAACTATAACGTTCTACAATTCTGCTTAAATATTCCGCCATTAAGTCTTTCAACCTAACCTTAATACGATACTTAATTTAAATATTATAGGCTAACTATATATACATGTAAGATATTACTTATTGCTCAATTTACAGTTTTAAAATATATATCAGTCTCCTAAATATAAAACTATGCACATACGAATAACAAACCAAAAAATCAAATGTTTCATTCTTCATAGGTACTTCTAATATATATTGTTTAACTAATCATCATATTCGGGGCGCATACAAATTTTCAATAGAAATGTATATGGACATTAACAGTAAACTTGCCTCCCCAAGACTATTTCACGTAACAACCATGTTGATGAACAAATAATACTTACAAATGGCGTCACTTCTGCACATCACACAAATGTTTATTAGCGTTAAATGTAAAAAATATTGGAAAGAACTATATGAAATACACCATATACGTACGACATTTTTTTAAGGGCTTTATTTATTTATTTATTTCCACATAAAACACAGCATAACAGTTAATACCAAATCACTGTGCATTACAGATACAATTTTTAAATAAGGTAGGTACAAACTAATAGACAATACTAGACTTACTACTATCCATCGCCTCACAATACCGTAGACATTCACGACACACCGTTCGCCAATCACTTGCAAAAACATCCAAATCTGGTGCTGATGCGAGAAGCTCATTAAGCCTGTGCAAAGCTCGAACAAGAGGAGACTGCTTCCGCGAAACGGTGCGTGCTTCAGGAGCAGCAAACAATAGCCGGTTGCGCGGGCGAAGAGTGATTCTCGGCACAGACGGAACGAACAGACGCACCACTTGACCAATCAATTCTGGGCAGTCTGACTGTCCTCGCATGATCTTGCAAACGTTTTTTAGTAAGATGTTATTACGCCTAACTTCAAGCGAATTAAAACCTAATACTCCTAATAAAAATTTAGTCGGATATAAAAATGGATAATATCCAAATCTCTTCTTGTAAAGAAAACGCAAGAAGGCTTTTTGGATTTTCTCCAATAACAAAATATATGAAGCCTCATGCGGATTCCAGACAATGGAAGCTGTTTCCAGCTTGCTTCTAACTAGGGCAGTGAACACCAGTTGTATGACTGTCGGACTAAAGAAGTCACGGGTATTTCGGATCACGAACCCCAGCCTTCGGAAACAATTTTTGGCCAGGTCTTTGATATGGTCATGAAAAGAGAGGCGTGAATCAAAAGTGACTCCTAAGTCCTTGACAGTATCCGTGCGAGTCAAGGGTACTGACCCAAGTGTGTATTCAACCTGCAGGGGATTATGACTGCGCCCAAAGGTCATAACTGAGCATTTTTCTATATTAAATAAAAGCTTATTGTCAGTGCTCCACCTA
Source organism: Hedya salicella (assembly GCA_905404275.2). Taxonomy (NCBI): domain Eukaryota; kingdom Metazoa; phylum Arthropoda; class Insecta; order Lepidoptera; family Tortricidae; genus Hedya; species Hedya salicella. The sequence continues at coordinate 33,537,992 of FR990097.1, forward strand.
TAAAGACGATCAATATCCTCCTGAAGTGATACGCAATCCGAAAGCTGATGCACTCCATACACCAGCTTCAAGTCATCGGCATAGAGCAGGCATCTGGCATTGTTCGGGACCAAAGCCAGGTCATTAATCATTATACCAAACAGCATTGGTCCCAGAATTGAACCCTGGCTGACTCCTGAACGGGTGTGGTAGGATTCGGAGATGAAGCTTCCGTGTTGCACGTACTGCCGTCTGTCGCGTAGATAATCGCTGAAGAATTTCACTAACTTGGGAGAAAATCCTATACGAGTCAGTTTCCTCAGGAGAACGTCATTATCCACACGATCAAACGCTTTTTTAAAGTCTAAATACAACACATCAACTTGCATTCCCTCATCTAAGTGTTCAGATATCGAGTCAACCAGAGTCAGGAGATTCGTTTCGACCGACCGATTAGGCCTGAACCCATGCTGCGCGTCGGTAAGGTAGGGTTTTATTTGGGGAGATATGTGACTCATCAAGATGGACTCAAAAAGCTTCGCAATAGCTGACAAAATTGCAATTGGTCTGTAATTTTCAACCTTTAGAACGCTAAAATTCCATTTTAGTGCTACTTTAAGGCTGTAACCATCATTGTGTACATTTTTAATTCCATTACAATGCTATTTCAATGCCTTTTGGTATCCGCGTACGTGCCCAAATCAGCATTGTAATGGAATTTTAAGTGCTTAAAATTCTTTTTAACGGCAAATTTGTACTGCTTAAAGCATATTAAAATTTCATTATTAAAATTCCATTTTTGTGCTACTTGGGTATTGTTCTTTTGTTTGTATGAATAAACCGTCTATTTTTTGCATTATTACTTATTTTTATTTATTACGCCGATCACGCCGATTACGCCGCCGCCGCCGGCCATTTTCGGACCGGTCGCCGCCGCCGACGGTTTAGCCATCGCGGCGCACACTTCTAATACGTACATACGAAGAATTATATATTTTTTTATTCAGTGACCGTCAAATAGTCCGTACCGTACTATCATTTTTTTTTGGAAATATCTTCAATGTACAGACATTTCATTTTTATAACTTTATAATAGTATAGGTATTATATTTTGCATACTAATTACTTGTGAAGTATATATCTCAGTAATGCGGAAATAAAAGAAAAAAATATTCGCCGCGATACAGAGTATCTCATTGCCCTGCCCCTAATTTTTTTCACTCTCTATGAAACTCAATCCGAAATCAAAACTTCGAATCATGCCAACCGACATCCAACCCGAGCTGACGCAACTTCTTGAATATTTTTTTTTATTTTGGAAAGAATATCTCTTGAAGTCCCCACTTCACGTGTGGTACTTGCATCAACGATGCGCGATATCTTAGAGCTCGAGCATGGACTAGTTTTTTTTTTTTTTATATAGGTTAAATGACTATTTAACAGAAAAAAGTGCATCGCCCAAACCAAAAACCAGATAACTTACTTTTACCGGGACACGGTTCTTACGAGGGTTGCTACTTATATATCCGGAAACAAAAAAACAAACAAACGTACACGGCTGAAAATAGTTTTATTGTTTTTCAAAGTATTCCCCTTGATGATCTATGCACTTTTGCATTCGCGTGAACCAATTTTTAAAGCACTTCTGCCACTCCGCCTGAGGTACCTCCATAACGTGTTGTTAGAATGCGTCGACAGCATCTTCAGCGGTCGAAAATCGTTGACCGCGTAATTTATTCTTTATATTTGGAAATAAATAAAAATCGTTGGGTGCCAAGTCAGGGCTGTACGGCGGATGACCCGTTAATTCCACATTTTGACCCTCCAAAAATAGAGTTGTTTCGCGTGACGTATGACAGCTGGCATTGTCATGATGAAGAATGATTCTTCGTCGCTGGTTAGTTTTACGAATTTGTTCAAATACTTCCGGTAAGCAAATGGTCGTGTACCACTCTGAATTAACCGTTCTACGGTTTTCTAGTGGCACTGTAGCTACATGGCCATTAATACCGAAGAAGCAGGCCACCATTTGTTTCAATGTACTTTTTGCACGAGTAACTTTCGTAGGGTTCGGCTCATTTTGAAACACCCATACCGTTGATTGTTGCTTCGTTTCGGGATCGTATGCATAGATCCAGGATTCGTCACCTGTATAGATGTTATAAACGGCTTTTGAGTCACCACGGTTATATTTTTTTAACATTTTATTGCACCATTCGACGCGAGCATGTTTTTGCTCATTTGTTAAGTTGTGGGGTATCCAACGCGAACAAATTTTTTTTACAGCCAAATAATTATGTAATATGCTATTAATGCTGGTCATAGAAATACCCAGAGTCGCCTCTATCTCGCGGTACGTAACATGTCGGTCGTCCATTATAAGTTTTCGCACAGCATCGATATTTTGTTGTACAACGACCGATTTCGGGCGACCTGCCTTAACTTCGTCCGTAAGCATACTACGTCCACGATTGAACTCACTAAACCAGTGATACACAGTAGTTTTAGATGGGGCTTCATCACCAAAAGTTGAAGTTAGTTGATCTATGCACTGTTGTTGCGTTAAACCACGCCGAAAATCATAATAAATCATAGCACGAATATTTTCACGAGTGAGTTCCATTCTTGCTGCGAGATGACATTTAAAACCCGTCAAAAACAAAACACGAGCGTTAATAAGGAAGAAAAAATATACCTTATATACTTAAAAAAGTTCAAATTTTACCATGGCGGTCAAATATGCTATTTAAGAAGATTGTAATCCCGGTTTCCGGATATATAAATAGCAGCCCTCGTATAAGAAGGCATATATCAAACGTGCCTACGTAAGTTTTAAAAATGACATTATTTCCTTTACTTTTCTTGTATTATAATTTTACTTTTATTAGTTTTGATATGTTTTCTTGGAGAACTAAGCATTGAAAATTAAAAAGATATATATTTAAGAAAGGCTAAGTACTATATAATATTGTAATAGTTAAGAATGTTGAGTTTGTTTCGGCTTTCTTCTCAACAGTGGGGTTCTTTTGTGAAATGAAAAAAAAAGTGGTCTACTTTTAGAATAAAGATAATTATATAATTAATACGTATTTTGAGATGATAGAGCAATTAAAATGAGCACTGCCATACTGGAAGGAAAATGCCACTTTTGCCACTCCATAAATAGTGTTCTGCACTCAAGCATAATATGCTGTGCTAATTTGCAGTAGAATATCTATAAAGCTAGCATAAATAGACCATATAATTACAATAGCAGCACATATATAGAAGACACATTCAACTCAGTAATTTGTTGGCTACAGGACCACAATCTTATAACCAATAACGACAAATCGAAATTAATTCAATGCAGACCAAGACAAAAACAGCCACTTAACCTGAACACTGTGTCAAATAATTTAGATATTGAAGAAGTAACAAATTGCACTCTTTTGGGTCTTAAATTAGATAGCCACCTAAACTGGAAGGCACATGTTGAAAGTATAAAAAACAAATTGTCAAGATTCGTATGTGCTCTAAGCATATTGAAGAGCAACATGAGCATGAAATGCGCGCTTACTGCATACCACACGCAGGCGGTCTCGTGGCTGCGGTACGGGCTCCTGTTGTGGGGCCACAGCACAGACGCGTACCAGCTCTTCATTATGCAGAAAAAGTGTGTACGAATCCTGGCTAATATCCACCAACCCCATAGCTGCAAACCTCACTTTAAAGACCTCAAATTATTAACCCTTCCCTCCCTGTACATTTTAGAAGTAGCAACGTTTGTCCGAAATTAATTTACATCTTTTCACTTTCAGTCAAAATACCCGACGCCTTCAAAATCTCGAGCTTCCGGAGCCTAAATTGGAAATATATAAGAACGGTCCATATTATAGAGCAATAAAAATATACAATAAAATTCCTGTAAATATAAAAAGTATAGAATCAGACTCGGCCTTTAAAAACAAACTGAAAATTGTACTACTTCATACATGTTATTACTCTGTCACGGAATTCATGGGTGATTGAAATATCTACGACGTTTTTATTTACATAAACAAGTAAAACTATACCTAAGTCTATGTATAGATTTAAGTTAATTTTGTACCTAATAAAAATGATTGCTACACCCGACAAGGGTCCTTGTAACTATACTTAAGTCTGTAACTTGGTTGCAATAAATATCTTATCTTATATACGTACCTTTGGTTTTAATGCTATCGTAGATGCGCACGAGCTTGTTCCCGTCGACGTCAACGGCGTTGATGGGTCGTGCTGGGGAAGCTGTCACCACGAGGCCGGGCAAGCGCGGCCCCGAGGCCGCCATGGTCACTGCCGGGCCTGCTGTGGCCCCCGCCGGGCCCCCTGTGGCCCCCGCCGGTCCTCCTGCAGCCCCCGCCGGTCCTCCTGCAGCCCCCGCCGGACCGACCGAGGCCCGCGGCTCGGGCCCCACGCCACTCGCGATGTGCTGCGATATGGAGTGGCTCTTGAGACCCTGCGCGGTCTTATAGCTTTTGCCGCATTGGCATTTGTACGCCTTTTTTACCCTGCAAAATAAAATTATTGTTTTTGTTTAAGGAATTTTGGGAACCGTTTGTAATACTACTAAAATTACTGTTTACTTTTATATGTATATAATGTTATGACTATACAGATTATTTGCTACAGCGACTAAGTATGCTAATTAATGACTTTTTTTAAATACGATAATGAGAAAATGATAGTTGTATTTAATATAGTGTAACTAGTTGCAACATAAGAAACTAAACTGGAAAATCCTAAAATCTATCAAGTTCTTTCAAATCTAAATAATGCGCCTACCTAAAATACATGTATGCAAAAATACTTTTTACAATTGCAGTCGTAGAATGAAAATGTTCGTCAGTTTTCGACCCTATGTGATAGTATTATTGTTAAAAACAGACTAGGCTTTTCATTCCGCGACTGTACATTCACACGTAAAATAATTATAATTACCCTTTCAATACAGTTGAAACTTGTAAAGCAAAACTATAAATTTGACCGACGTCCATTACACAGTAATTAATTAATGACTGCTATTATTTTTATGATTGTTATGTGTAGATGACATCAAGAGTATATCTACTTTGTAGCATAAAGGAGGCATTGTAAAAAAATAAATGGGATCGCCTACAATATATAGTAGATACTTTTGACGAAAACTGCACTAATCTGAACTTTTTAAACAATTCCTTCTTGAACTTATTCTTATTTTGTGATTCTTCGGGTCGATACAATAAAATTTACTCTTGTGTATTTTTAAACTTCAACGGAATTTAGCTATCCCCAGTTCTATCTATTACGATATTACTAATAGAGTACAATTGTTACAGTGTTACCATTGAAAAAATGTGAATTGATTTGAACCAGTGAATTGTGTCACAAAAAATTCAACCAATTTGAAAAATAAGATTAGCTGGCAACACGGAATGCATAGCGACGTGGTAGGTAGTAATATGACATATTTTTAATAAGTTGTTGCCATATATAGAATTTCAACAAATCCCTTGTGACACTCCCTGGTCAAATTCTATGAAAAAAGCGAACATACTGGATAATGCCAAATGCCAATATCAACAATCCAATACGTTTAAGGTTTTTATCACATTGGAGACGTTGGCTTTGCGGTCTTACAGAATTACCGTTTATTGCCCGGTTAAAGGACAGACGCAGAACACAGATCTAGTGTGACAGAACCATAATAATACTAGGTACACATTGGTCGTAGTCGAGACCAAGCCGAGATATGTTATATTACGTTATTCTGAAAGTGTTGAAGTACATCGCGTACTTAAAAATGGCAATGTATTTCGCCCACGTCTCCACACGCGCCAATGTATATGCCGATATTAATGTATTGAGAGGATCGTCAATATTGACGCCAACTGATTTCGTAACAATCTTAAGGCCCATGAATTCTTTCAATAGTAACACACTGTTACAAATCCACTCTGCCGTTACCCAGGGTGCCCATTTCTTCCAGTAATACTCCTGGGCAGTGAGACGCTTCTTTGGCCGAGGCATAAGCTTTTTGTTGCAATGATTCACCGCCGGTAAATTCGGGTAATTTCTATTAAATAAATTGAAATTCCTGAGATTATTATAAGTATTTATCCTGCATAAGATCTGTAACCCTTGCATACTTATTTACCATGCAATATATAATTGTTAAGGGCATGAAATTTTCAACGCATAACTCTCTTAGATATGTAGAGGCACAACACTGAGGACAGGAAGTATTTTTCGAAATTCAAATAGTGGAATCTGGGTCGAAAGTCTCGGGCAAAGCATGTTAACTAACAACATAACAAATAAATTTACAAAATCTCTCCTGAGGTTTCAATTGACAAGATCGTTTGAAACAGTGTTGGAGAGAACAAAACGTGTAATAAATTAATCGCTCCGAATCGTTTCTGATGCGAAGGCTGTCCAAAGTGTCCATGACCATCCAGCAAGGATATTCCGCGAGCATTATGGCCACAATTGCACCAGGAGTTATGGAGAGCTGCTTTTCAGGTCATAACTAACATTATTATGTTCATTTTAATTTATAAAATCTGACATTTGATCTAATAAAGGACCCGGAAATAGGTATTCTCTTCATATAAAATAACAGGTATTTTTCGTTCTTTTCGTTCAATGACAAGATTTTCGTATATTTTATCAAAATTCTAGAACTTGAATCAGATTTTTCCAAAGATATTTGTCTCCTCCTAAATACAGTAGACATTCCAGAAATAGCGCTTTAGAATATTTATAAATACGGTTCCGAGCCCTGGTGCCATGTATTTCTTATATGAAATAAATGATTTTTAATAAATAGCCTTATACAGAGTTCGATTGCAAAGGAAAAAATCCATGCGGCACACTAAATTGCAAGCAGGACTCGAACCCGTGGCCTCTTCTTTAGCGTAAAACCGCAACTGAACATACATGAAATTTTCCAATGGTATGTAAGCACAAAGTGCCCTCTGTATTCACATTGTTTGAAATACAATGAGCATTAGACAAACTCAGACATGCGTATCAAGCTACGTCTCTACCCTCCACGAATTTTGTATTAATATTCATAAGAATAAAAAAAGTGTGGTAGTTCCACAGTTATGAAAATCAGTAACAATACTGGTTCGATTCCTTTATTAATATATAGCTTGTCAGAGAGATAGCAAATACATTAGACCGAAACATGTTGTAGAGAAAAGGTAAGGAGGCAATCTCTCATATAGGAAAACTCATGAAAATGTGTCTAACTCAAAAATAGTTCCAAATCCGGCCAGAATGGCGCTAGAGTGGCAAGCTGGTGTGAAGTTAACAACTACTTACATAACATTTTTATCGAAATGCTACTCAATCCTTCGTTATTCTTCTGATGTAAATATTCTTTTTTTTTCGTGTTCAATATTATTTGTGCTGCATCGTTGTGGATTTTTTTGGCTTTATTATGGTAATTTAATTTAAGCGCATGCTACTGTGGCGCCACCAATTTAACGCCTTTTGAAGGACACTTTGGATATATACAGGGTGAATCCTAAACCGTGAACAGAAATATTTTTTTCTAACTTAACCGGCCCGAGTGATGATCAGGTCAAAGAGCTGATTACCATAATCTTTTGCGCTAAAAAAAATATTTCCTTGTTGTTTTATCATAACTCATGGTTACTTTTACCCTATTTTTTACGCATTTGACCCATGAATGACAAGTCACTACAAGCTAAGTAGATTGACCAAAAGAAAAAGTCTGTGAGACCGGGAAGGCTTTTGACGGTTAAAAATAATATTAAATGTTATTTAATAGCCATTAGAACCAGATATTCTAAATCACCATACAAAACTACATCAAAAATTAATATTACTGTTCACGATTTAGGATTCAACCTAACCTATTACATAACCTAAGTTTTTAACCTAACCTAACCTGAATGTAACGTGTATATGTGAAATCCCTGGCGAAAAATAACTAGGAGAGCCGACTGAGCCGATCCCAAATAATGAGAAAAGGACAAGGTGATGATGATGATGACGATTTAGGATTCACCCTGAAGAGATTGTTCTCCTAAGTGTTCTACACTCCGTAGATCGAAAGGTAAGGTATACTGACTTGCCGTCCTTCTTGTGGCCGTTCTTGGAGTGGTACTTGATGCCGTTGACGTTCTTGTAGCGCTTCTTGCAGCCGGGCACGGGGCACGCGAACGGCTTGTCGTGCAGTGCCGGGCCCGCCGCGGCGCCCGCGCTCGCGACGCGGCTGCAACCAAAGTGCAGGCGCATGACATTTGTGCTATTATAAAAAACTGGCCAAGTGCGAGTCCGCCTCGCGCACGAGGGTTCCGTACAAACTTTCACTTACCCTAACAGTATTATATTACCCGGTTCCGATTGAGTTAAGTTTGCACCTGATATCTATAGCATTACATACAAATGAGGAGCAAACTTAACGCAACCGGGCTCTCCAAATGTCTTTTAAAAAGATTAATATTTTTATGACTTTTTACAAATGTATAATTTTCACATTCTTGTATGTATTTGTAGTAGGTCCCGATATTACTTGCCAAATTTCTAAGTTCTATGTAAACGGGAAGTACCCTATCATTTTGATTCCCATGAGAGTATCGAAATAAACGTTTTTTCACAGCTTCAAGGGACCGTAGACCTGAGTATATGGTGTTAATTTCAAATTGATACCTCCACGCGTTCTCGAGATAAAGGGTCTTGACAGACAGACAGACAGACAGACAGAAGGACAACAAAGTCATCCTAAAAGGGTTCCGTTTTTTCCGAATGCGGTACGGAACCCTAAAAATGGCCGTTTTAGTGTGATAATTTGTTCTACCTATTATTTATTTGTTCCGGTTATGGTTCCAAGTAGACTTACTTGACTCCATAACGCAGTATGTACTCCGAGCTGTACTCCTCCACGGTAGTCCAGGAATCATTGCTGTCTTCTGAGGCGCTCAGCATCTCATCATCGTCCATGTCGCTGCCTGCAGAACATCCATAGTCACAGATTATACATTAGTAGCTTCTGTCCACGACTTCGTGCGCCTTAAATTCGTGTATCGTGGATAAGGGTATTTTTCTGCGATAAAAAGTAGCCTATGTCCTTTCCCGGGACTCAAACTATCTCCTTGCCAAATTTCATCCAAATCGGTTCAGCGGTTTAAGCGTGAAGAGGTAACAGACAGACAGAAAGACACACTTTCGCATTTATAATATTAGTATGGATATCGATACCGTCGGCCGGGGTTACTTTGATTCATGGGGTAACATTGATCTCATTTTTAAATAAGGAGTTCGGTTCTGATCTCGTTCATAATGTATTTTTATTGAGGTTACCAATTATCCTTAACAATTAACTTCTTATCTTATAGTTTAAAATTTAGTGGTCAATGTAACCCCAGTTGACATTACGCAAGTAACTACCCTACATAGGTGCATCGCTTTCCTCGATTGCGCGGCGTATCAACAAATGGCAGCCTCAGTCCTGTCCTGAGGCCAACAGTCGTACGTAATCCATGAGCATACACATTTTGAGCGCCAAAATGGTTGCAAATATTGGTCGCTCTCTCGCCTCCGAGAGTTTCGCATTCTTGCTAGTAACAACGCGCGGCTTTAGCTAAGATCAAGAGTGCGCATTCTGTAATTCTAGATACTAACAACTATTATGTGCAATAACAAAATGCTTCCGCGTAGACAAAGGGCGCCTCTTTATTCAAACATTAGTGAGATTGCAGACATATGCCATCCATATTTGACGACCGGTTTGGCTCAGTGGGAGAAACGTTGCCTGCGAAGCTGAGGTCCTGGGTTCAAATCCCGGTAAGGGCAAATATTTGTGTGATGAGCATAAATATTTGTTCCTGAGTCTTGTATGTTTTCTATGTATATAAGTAATATATCTATTAAATATATCGTCGTTTAGTACCCATAACACAAGCCTTATTGAGCTTACCATGGGGCTAGTTCGATTTGTGTAAAATTGTACGTAATATTTATTATTTATTTATTTATATGCGCCTGCCAATAACGCCATTGTAAGTTCACCAATAAGGAACATAATTCAATTTTCAACCCGATTGCTCGTAAAGTGGTTCTTATTGCACCGTTTTTATGCCTATAATACACCCCATTAAAGATGCGTGTTTCTTAGATTACGGAATCGCACTAGCGCCTTTTCATTACAGTTTTTTTTATAAACGTCAGTACAAAGGTTTTATCTACCACACTCGTGTTTTAAGGGCTCTCATTATGTATCAGTGGCATAACTGCCATTATGTATAAGAAACAGTGAGTGAAGGTTCCTTTAATAAATCTAACTTTGTACTTATAAAAAACGATACATTTCAATAAATTCTATTTTTTTCTGGACAAAATAACATGTATTTGTATTAAATTGATACACCTAATTATTCCTTTTAGGTAGGAATAAGTAAGAGTCTTGTCGTGCAAGGTAGAATGGAGGGGACTAGACCGCGCGGACGATCTCCAATGCGATGGACCGAACAAATAAAAGCCTTGTGTTGGGAGGCCCTGTAAAGCACCAGTGCTCTAGAATGTCTGCCAGCAGGAAGAAATGGCGAAATATCGTGAAGCGAGCTACATCTGCCACGCATACAAGTGGACCTACGAGGAGTTGACTACTACCACTCTGACAAGTTTTACAACTGAGATTATGAAGGTAGCCAGGTATCCATCGTTCGCGTGACCGTGAGAAATATCATTGCTAACTCTATTGCTATGTCTATGCATATTTAGGTAGAATAACATCCTCATATCAACTTCATGCAAACAATTTTGAAAGACTTAACCCTTTTTTTAGGGTTCCGTAGCCAAAATGGCAAAAGCGGACCCCTTATAGTTTCGTCAACTCCGTCCGTCCGTCCGTCACAGGCATTTTACTCAAAAACTTCTAAATGTATATTGATGAAATTTGGAACAAAGGTGTCTTGTGTAGCCGCAACTTAGTTTGATAGTGAAATAAAACAAATATATATTTGTAGGGGGAGCACTCCATACCTACATGTAACCGAAACTAAAAAAAATTTTTTCAGCAAATATCAATGTGTAGCACATCATTTAACAGATCTTATAAAAACACTGAGGTTCCTACAAAAAAAAATATTTATTGAATATTTTCGGAAATCCCTCTATTTTCTAAACGGTATGTTCAAAAAATATGAAAAAAAATTACAAAGCTTAATAAATACTTTCAGCGAAAATTGTTTTCAACATGATCGGACATACCGTTTTTAAGTTATTGCCAAAAAACTGCGCTTCTCAGCAAAAGGACACGTCCTTTACGTGCCGGGGAGATACGCTCTTTTGTTAGTGTTTTCTTTTTCATATCGTACTTTTTTCATCTGTAGTGCATTTTTTGTATAAACGGCTGTGGAACCCTACATTGAGCATGGTCCGACACGCTCTGGGCCGGGTTTTTATAAAAAAAAAATTTTGCTTTTTTGTTAGCAGGGGCCCGTTTCACAAAAGCTTGTAACTTGTATTACAAGTGGAAGTCTCTTTTAAATTAATATTGTTGGAAATAGATTTTCGCTTCTATTACATTAGATGTCTTGTTGTAACCGTTATTGCTTGGTGGTAGGTTTACCGCAGCAAGCCTTGGCATCATGGCTTGATTAATGTCGCGCGTGGGCGCTCGGAACAGCGATGAGTACCTACTTAGCTAAAGAACTGATATCTCGTCATTGTAGGTCTGTTGGGTACATCTACCTATTTGGGCTCTACTATTTAGTTGAATGGACTTATTTCTATCAATTACAAACCAGTTGGTGTGCTGCTTCGAACAGATGGCGTTTTGGGCGCTGACAGAAGACGCCGCCGCACCTCGGCCGCCTGAGGCATATTTTGGATCTCCCGCCTCGAAGCCTCAGTAAAAAACTTCAAAACATAACTTAACGGGATGCACGATGGCTGGGATGCTTCTTTTTGTTCTACGACGGCAGGGTCATAATCTGAAATGTTTAAATTGTACGTTTACTTATGATCCGGGTAGCTGTTTTTCAGAGCAGTTACTTATTTGGTCCAGGGGTCGGAACCTGCGACTTTTTGAATTTGAAGCTGCGGCTCTATAGATTCGTTTTTTAATCAAAGACTACTGTTTATTGTTGGCAAGATTTTTGTTCTGGCTCTTTAAAAACTTTGAAATTTTGTAATTTGTTAATTTTGACTCTTTCGATTTAAAAGGTTGCCGACCCCTGGGCTATTCGATTATATAGAACCACGAAAATATTCTAACGATAAAAAATCCAAAATCATCATTAATTATTTCCAAAAAGCTACGAAAAAATTAAAAACGAAATTGCCGCGGTGCCCAGACCGGTAATGCAAAACAGTTCTGACAACATAAGGATACTTCGTAACAACGCAAAGATGGGAGGGTCATAAATAAAAAGCAGTTATTTCTCATATGTAGGAAGCAGATAAGATGATTATTTTATATTTACCTATATGGACGTCTTCAATGTGTTCAATTAAGTCCGCTAATCGCGGAAAAGTTATCCCACAGCCATTGTATTTACAGATGTTTATCATGAAGACGGCCATTGTCGTACAGATGGTAATGTACTAGTCAAATTCAAAACTAGGCTCAATGAATTGTTGTTCTTATCATTGGCTACATAATAAATAAAATGTTACTATATTGACACTTTAAACCAGTAGAATAAATATGTGAACGATTTATCAAATTCCAGTATTACGTATAACGGTATAATTTTACATTTTACAGAAATAAGTACTGTAACACTAACGAAATGATCAATAGTTGGCTATACTTCACGTACTGCGCTGACCTCAAACGTTTCATCCAATAGGAGTGCGCGATATATACTCTGTTTCACTTTACCACTCAGAAATTGAACATTCCAAAGGCCGGTCTCCTCCTTCGCGGTGTTCTTTGGTAAGTGCGGTGAGAAAATTGTGAATAAAAACTAATCGTGAAAAAGTGTCAAATTTATTAACCATCCTCAACTAGCCAGTGAATAAAACTTTTAAAAAAGGTTTATAGTGGGTGTCAGTGTCAATATTTGTTCGATTATTCGTAAGTTGACATTAAAATCTGTATTCAAAGTCGGCTTGAAGAATCGGCCATTTTTCATCGTCATTTAAGTATTTTTACTGAAATTAACTTATACCGCAGTAAAATCAAGAATTCAGTGATACCCCACTTGATATAATTGTGTACTAGTGCTGATTGGGCGTCCTCAAACTCCTCCGTTACGTAGTCCGCGAATTACGTAACGCTCTGCGATACGGCCAAACTGTCAAGTCTTCCAAGTATTCCTCAGACCTGTGCCAGTGCCTTTACTGGATACTCATCTCGTGCTTCGGTTTCTTTCAGTTGTCGCTCGCCGCACTTAAATCAATACAAAATGCTGTCTGCCGCTAGATTGATCGCCCCTGCTGCCAGGTCTGCTGTAAGTAACTTATATTTTGTATTAGCTAATTATAATAATCCCATTTTACAGCTTACATTTTACAGGAACACTTCAATACATGACTGTAACAGTCATTCATAGTGTACTTGTATTTGACCTTGTATATTTCTGATAGTCTACCGGTGTCTTCCAAGTGAGATAACTGATATTAACATGGAATTAACAGCTGAGACCGGTTCGCATGAAAATCAATATCCATTGAACTTCAAAATGGGCGGTTATATAATTACATAATCTCAGATGATGGTGATAATATGATAAATGTTCCAAAGCTGAAAGTGGATGAACTGATGAAGAATTTCCTTATAACAAAAACATTTTGTGCTCGATATTGATTTATTAGATAACCTCTTGACATTTTAGATCTGGTAGTAGTACTACTGACATCTACATAACCTAATAAGTAAGTCTTGTGTTTTAATGATATTCAAATCACCTGATTACACAATCCTAGACATGAAACAGTCATTTCCTTATCTTAAAAGTACCAAGATAACTGAATACTGAAGTTCTATGAATGAATAAAGGTGAATTTTATGTGATTTTCAGATCTTCACCAACACAGCCCTGGTCCGACCACTGGCAGCTGTCCCATCCCAGACACAGATTGTCCCAGTGGCCCCTGCCCAGCTTTCAGCAGTCCGCTCTTTCCAGACCACAGCGGTCTCGAAAGACATTGACTCGGCTGCCAAATTCATTGGTGCTGGCGCTGCAACAGTCGGAGTTGCTGGTTCCGGTATGTAACTTTAAAAATTCATTAATTTATTGCTTTTTGTATTCAATCATTGAACTCTCCTTTTGTATTATTTAAACTTATCTCTATTCTCCATTTTTTTGCAAAATCAAGTATGTAGAAAGGTATTAGCCATTTTCAGTTTATGAATTCAAACTGATTGCATAACACTGCAGTATATTGATTTTTCTTAAAATTGGGCTATCTTATGCTTTGGCATCTCATCTTCTGATGAAAATGATTTATAAGTTTCTGATATGGCTAAATGGTAAAAATGATTACTATTTTCCTTTAATCACTTTAGCTCTGGAACTCTTGAATGCTAATTAGATCATAATGAAAAGGCGTCTTTACACATGGTTGGTACACAAATATGAGATAGAAATGATAGTTAATTTGGAAATTAAATTCCTGTCTACTTTTCTAGTAACATTTAGTAACTAAATTGTGTCATGTGGTATTAGGATGGTTGATCCATTGCTCACAAAATCTTAAGCACAGTAAATACATTTGAAGGGATGTTTACAAAAACAACATAACTATACTAGACATGATTTTACAGGAAACAAAAAAAAGTTAATGTCTTCTCACATACTAGTTATTAGAGATAAATATTGTATAGGTGATTTTAGTAACTGGCCAATAGTTCAGAAATATACTATTACACATTTGAAAGACCAGTATTTTTTGAAAAAAATTGAAAAATGGGTTCGTCACTTATGCTGTTTTTGTAGAATTTTGTTAGTTATGTTCTTTTTGTACGAAAATAAAACAACTTTCTCTAGAAATTATCTTCTTATCCTATGAAATACAGGCTTATTTTACTTCACTATTTAATCCTCACACCCGCTGCTATTGTCATCACTATCTACCTCTAGAGACGATGATTCTGGACACGTTGGAGACAAAATGGATTGGTAGAATTGATGGCTCGCTGGTTTGACCAAAAATTGCATCAATTTCCTCAAGTCGCGTGCTTTGTGAGGATTTAGGGAAAGTGAAGACTCATAAGCACGTTTTAAATTCAAGTTCTTGGGTATTTTCTTCCTATTCCTAATGTCAATGGTAACCCAAGGTCCCGTGAATGAGTATCGAACCGACACATATTTTGTGTCATGTTCTATTTTTATCATTCTAACCTCTTTCAATTTCATAGCAGGCTTACTATTACGTAAAAAGTAACCTGAAACCGCATTCTTTATATTGTAGAATAAATCATGGGTGATTTTTTTTACCATAAATGGTGATGGACGTTCGCGAGCACTTTCCATTATAGCATTCCAGTCATCGGGCACTTCTGGAGACGACGTCTTTTTCTTGTTTCCAATAAGGCTAAAATCCTGATCATTTGGTAAATAGGTATGTCCTCTGATAGGAAATATGTATTTAATTGAACGGAAAAGTCCCAGCACATGAACTAAACAATATAGAAAATAAACCATCACATAATTTTTATTTTGTCCTGGGCATCCATCACTCAATAAAACTAAGTTTTCAGAGTAAATATCGTTTTCATTTAGGTATGAAAGTAATAATGATGTAACATCATTTTGCCCCTTTTCCCCTTCTGTTTCGATATAACTATTTAAAGTTACATGATTTTTTCCAATATTTTTTCCAATATCATGTATGCCAAAGACATACATCCATAGTTGGCGACAATAAAAGACATCACTTGTTCGGATGTGGGGCAAGGGCAATAAGTATAGTTATGTTCTTTTTGTAAAAAATAATGTAGATATGTAGTTTTTGTAAAATGGGTATATTTTTAGGTGCCGATTTTGGACAAATGGGGTAACTTTTGGACAACATCTTTTGCAAGACTTGTAGCTTCTTCTAAGATGAACACTGTGATACCAATAACTCAAATCCGCCAAAAATGTTAGTTATGTTGTTTTTGTAAACATCCCTTCATTTATATGGGTACTAATTAATTTCAAATAGTTCACAATTAGGCACTGTCACAACTAAGTATAGGTTATACAACAGGTACTAAAATGTAACTATCTTTTTAACATAATCTATAAGTTTCGGTTTTGGCCTCTTATTTTGGATACAGATTCTTATTGCTATCTTCGGATGGGATTCACATCATCAGAAGCCATGGGACTGTTTATTTTTACAATTGCGTTCTTGACATTATTGACAAGAAGAATTTCTGTTTGTACAAATTATTTAATGATGGCTTTTTTAATGTAAGGTGGTTGAGGGAGGTGATAAATTCTGATATGTAGTGACTTATCCATAATTCACTTTTACTGAAGTGGTTCTGTAATAACACAACTAAACCAGACTGAAATTCTATCTTTACTGTAGAAACCATGACTTGGTTTATGTAAATTACATTGAACAATGGCAATAAGGGGTATGCCACTGACCATGCTAGATTTCATGGGGTATATATATTCTACCTACACCTATTCTTGGTTTAATGCTTTTTATCTGTCTTACTGAAATTGTGTTGAGCGGAAGCTGTCTGTCCTGGTGAACTATAAAGTCCCAGATTACAATTTCTCACTAAAAGAGCGTACTCCCACCGGAATGGCCGGCAACGCACTTGTGACTCCTCTGGTGTTGCAGGTGTCTATGGGCGACAGTGATTGCATACCATCGTTTTATTTTTTTGTTCTTGTGATCTCTTTTGGCCCTTATGGGACCATTTTAGAGTTTCTGAAGTCGGCGCTTCATTTCGCTGGAGGATGCGCCGGAAATCGCTTACCATCAGGCGACCCAGCCCAGTTTTATTTTCCCAGTAATACATAAAAAAACTAGAGATGTGCCGGGGCCATGAATTCTCTCAGGCGGCGATCCGCATGAGTGATTAGTCCGCCATGCCTATGATTGGATTTGCGATTTTTTTGTGAGGTTTGGATTCAAGCAAGAATTATAGTTTTGCAATTAATGAAAGTAATTGAAACAAGTGGTCCAAAGAAACCATGAATGGTCCAAAAAATCTGCAGTACATGGGCAGGTATATGTTACAATGCCAACAAGAACTTAGGTAAATTAATTTACTTGAGCCAGATATTCCTTTGACAATAGGTAGCAGAGGTGTGACGTCAGGATAATTACAAGGGAACCCAAAGCATATTCACTCCTATTTAAAGAAATAAGTAGTTATAAGCCTTTCCTTGGGCAACCTGGTGGGAATTGGCTTATAAAGGCGCCACGCCACTGATAGTTAGTGCAGAAACCAAATAATGAAATGACCTCGTCATTGGAACAGAGACAATTGAAAAATGATTTATATTCCCTTTATAAAAAAACCCTAGGGTTATATAAGTATAATACCAAAACCTAAGATTTAATTCGATGAAGTAGTGTCCCAATATTTATTTAAAATAGTATTGGAAGGCGATTTAAGTAAATATATTCGCATTTTTTACGCCCTTTTTCCTGAAGCTCATGAAGCGCCGACTAAAAGGTGTTTTTGGTCGACATGTGGCGGCTTCCCGACTTTCTTTGTTAAACGTATACCATTATACTTCCGTTTTTTATTTTATGTTGTAAGTAATCATCTAATTGAACTTTTCAGGTGCGGGTATCGGAACGGTGTTCGGCTCCCTCATCATCGGTTACGCCAGAAACCCATCCCTGAAGCAGCAGCTCTTCTCATATGCCATCCTGGGTTTCGCCCTGTCTGAGGCTATGGGTCTCTTCTGTCTTATGATGGCGTTCCTGCTGCTGTTCGCTTTCTAAGCTATTTACTTATTAAGAACACTACAACTGCCACCAAACTAAAGAGGTTTCAAGTGTACTATCTTACGGGGTCGGCCATGGAATCGAATGTGTGGAAACCTCACCCTCATAGTGATGCAAGGACTGAATATAATGTGTTACACTTGTCAGTGCGCGTCATCAGGAATGCAATTATTTAATTATGTAGTATAAAATGTGCAAATAAAATGTTGTACGTAAACATTAACTTGGATGCTACAATTATTTCTATTCCTGATTTGGTAGACTGTTATTCTGAATCATGTTATTCATAAATCTCGCGGTATAATGTTTAGGAGCCGATGATAAATTCATTAAGCCAGTGAATGCGTGTATTGCGTGTAAGATTGTCATCGACTTTATAAATGCGTTATCCTGTTCGAGAATGTCAGCAATATGTATTGTACATTTTTAGGGCGATTAAATGATACAAAATAATTCCACTGACCATTTATTTTATTCTATGAAATTTGGTGGTATTTGGATCAATATTTTTCGAGGATAGTTAATTATGATATAAAAAATTTAAATTCCATTTATTTTGACAAAATCTTTTTACAACTAGGCATAGGTACAGTCAGCATCAAATAGTCTGTAACAGGCAAAGCGCCAAATAGATCGTCACACACGGCATCGGCACCCAAGTGCCAAACAAAGTGTATTTAGCACTTTCGCTGTTACAGACTAGAATTATATACCCACTTTAGAACCAAAGTTTCTACTTTGTACATATTTACAATAATAATAATGTTGGTGGACAATACATATTAACTCCCAAACATCAAATATATATGCTTTCAAGCAAATTCCTCTAATACGACATTTCTATAAAAAAACATTGGATTTTGATTTATTCGAAGTCATTTCGCTCCGAGGGGGAGTAAAGCTATTGTAATTAGATGCGTAATGGAATATTGTTTAATCAATTATGAGGACCATACAAGTAGATATGTTCAGCTCAATATCGTATTTGCAGTAAGGGAGACCGGAACACGTACCTTCTTAGTCCTTATTGTAACTGCAAAGAGCGACAAAGGTAAGTGTGCCTTTACTGCAGGTATATGGTTAAATGGTGCGAAAAACAAAGTAATACCTAGTTAATTTTTTCACCTACGTGCCATTACCGCTCCCCGTAGCAGTAAAGTTACCTACAGTTCACTGGTTAGTAAGGTTTGTAGGTCAAACAGCTTCATGCATCTAAAGGCTAAACCGCCCAAACACAGGAGCCTTCGCCAGTTAGATTCCGACAAATTTGGCATTACGAGAGCTTAAGGCTGGAAACAGTGCTCTACCGATGTACGCGCGTACGGTCGGTCGGGCGTGTTTTGTAGGCCGCGTACGCGCTGACGGTCAGCATTAGTCTGAACACGCCTATGCTTTCTACAGCGATAGCTACGCGCGTACCATCGGTCGAGCACTGTTTCCAGCCTAAAGCCCGTCACAGATGGAGCTATAATAGGAACCCCTCGTATGCGATGTCAAAAGTTCGGCCTCCCCACACCCACCTTAGTTAATTGCTGTATCTATACCAAAAGCAAAAACAATCTTAAAATGAACGCCCGCCCGCTGAGTTTAGCCTTCATTTGAATGCATGTTTCATAGATCGGTTATCGGCTAAGGGACGTTCATTTGTACCTACATTGATTTTACTCTAGTAAGGATATGCGTATCAGGACCTGACCTGACCGTCAGGTCGAGCAACTTCTTGAACGTAAAGGCTAAACCGCCCTGAAATAGAAGATAGCTTGATCTCCACCCCTCCATGGATCAACCAGTTCAATCCTCGTACTAGAAGGCAAAGTCGTAATTCGTTAGGGATAGTAAATGTAAAGCACAATTTACGGCATGTGTTACGGTTTTCAAACCGGATCCATTTTGCATCCAGATCCGTATAATCCGGATCTTTCATACAAAATGGATCCCAATAATAACTGTCCGTAGGTAAAAGCTGGCGAAACTCTAAAGTGGGGGTCCTGTTTAATACTGCGACGCCCTTGCAAAAGAGGATATCTGCGTGTAGGTCTCGATCACGCGCATGTAAACTATTATTGGAACACTGCCACGACACCGCGGGGCGTCGCGACGCAGTTTGGGAATCCCTACTCTATAGAATCTATTGAAATTATAATTTTAAATGGCGTTCGCCGGCGTCAACTTGCTGATTCGTTTTATTTTATCTTAATCTTAGCGATTATATTATTTATTCTCTTTCAGCTTTAAATGGGTATTATTTATAAATGGAAAAAACCTACCCAAAACAAATAATACGTTACGATTTCCATTATAAAACCGGACAATTAATTAATAAATAACAGGGACAATCTTACACCTAGTCCCAAACTAAGCATAGCTTGTACTCGGTGACGATATATGTACATAATAATATATAGATAAATTATAATTCTTATACATAGAAAACATCCAAGACCCAGGAACAAACTAGAAATACGATCCGGAAGAGTACCAACAAAAAGCGTATCCTCACGACAGTTAACGTTCTTTTGATAAGGAGGCTAGTTTTTCGGCTATAATTTAAAATCCGTGCAACCGATGTTCAAAATAATTTTCGTTAAATTTTTTGGTTGTGGTGGTTTGAAATTTAGAGGGGGGGACAGAAATTACGTAGTCTCGTAGAATACCTTACGACTCTGCGGTTTTACCTATCCGCGCGAAACGCTACATACATTTATTTGCCCCGCGTGTGCCCGAAATCATGACATGAGCCAGGTATTGGTATTGAGAGCTAAGATAAGATAGACCTTTAGTTCGTGGTTAAAGCGGACGCAATGTAATGAACACAACAAAGTTTTATTAACAAATTTATTGCAAATACAGAAATGTTTTATGACGAAAAAATCTATATCTAAGCGAGTACCCCCGAATAGAACGATTTGTAAAATACGAAAGTAGTTTCTTTTGCGGAGGTAAGCCCTTAAATTTTAATTAGTCAACTGAAAGTTTTGGTAAACAGTGCCTGGCATTTATAATGCGATATAAATTTTACACATAATTTTAAATGAGTCTTCAAAATGAATACAATCCAAAAGTTTGTCGAGTGGATCCATTTTGGTATTTCATAAACACAAAAAAACATCGTTCTCAAAGAAATGTAATAACTCCACAAATGAACCAAAATACTTACATTTTACTTATGGAAGGTTGTTGGTGTTCATACAATATCACTCTAAATTCTTGTACATTTTGGAATCAAAGCCTAATTACCTAGATAAAGTTCTTAAATTAATCTCTTCAACCATACCATACTTGCAACCTTTAAGCTAATTACTAACAATTCGAAAAAACGTTACTTAAAATATGATATAATGTAAATACTACTATACCAGCGGTAACGAATACCTGGCGGCACTAAAACTGCAGCATATCGTGGGAACAAATATTACTAGCTTAATTATCAGCCACATCGACGTTATTGTAAAATGAGGTGTAAATATCCAGGAAATATCCCTATTTCTAACTAATTGAACTAGTGTGATATCAAAACGTAAAATGCCTTGTTCGTCTGTGATTATTTGAAACGTCTATGTGGCTACACAAAACAAATGTTAACAAGTGATATTGCAACGTTTACGATAAGGCAGTTACTTTTATCACAGGGCATACAGCGGAGCCTGGAGAGGCAAAACAATATTGCGTCATCAATACTAACCGAGTATGGTGAAGAGTATAGTATAATTTTTAAAGTCTGCTCCAAGTCCACTATACACCATACGCGACTTTGAACACAGGTTTCAATATTAGGAGGCATAATTTCACTACTAAAGTTACACACGAAACATACTCAACTTGAACGCAGTATCGATTGAATCCGATTAGGTAAGTATCAGCTTGGCATCTTATTAATTAGAAGCACCCCTACAGTGCCACGGCACACTAAAACAAGACGTCAACTACCCGGCGCGCGCAATGCTTAGAGAATCGCACCACACCTGATGACGAAATCACGAGGCAAAATGTAACAGGCCGGTTACTTATGGGCTCTGTTACGACGATGGTATAGCAAGTTCCAGAGAAGCGACCCCTTTACGATACATGTATTAAAGCGATGGGGCAATCTATATCTGACACCGACTGACACTTACTGAAGGTCGTACGTCGACGTAGGTTTTATTTAAATACTTAATAAAATGTATCGTTAAAAATGTTTTACTATTTATATCTAGAGAGAAGTTAGATCTCAAATATGCAAATTATTACCTCTTTTATTTAAATCTCATATTCGTTTGGAAAAAACTGAACGTGAGTACCTGTAACCGTGTGTAACCTTATTTCTTAATAAATATGTCTACATTATAATACATTACAATTCCGATATTAGCATACGTCTGCGAGGCGAGAGTGAGATCTCGATTTCTCTCAATTAATTGTTTGTAAAGGTGATCCCACATAGTACTTTTTTAACGTTAACGTTAAAAAAATTTTTTTTACATATTATTATAACGTAATTTGCTTTGTGGGATCACTAACAAATCTAATTGATTTAACATTTTAATGAAGCAAAAAAAAATCGAACAGATTTCGGCAAGTGTAAGCTCAAATTTCGCCCCCAGACGTAGCCTTTCACAAGACACTACATCAACTACATTATCCTACATTTCCTTGAGAATAGATGCACTCTGCAAACATGCAATACAATATCTCCTTAATAACATGATCAGTACAAAAAATACACGCTTACATAATTTTGGGATTCAAGTGACATTTTAACAATAGCAACACCACATATGAGTATGTCTAAAAAATATTGCATAATAGTTAACTTAGCCACATCAGCACTCCTCCTATTTTATACCAACCTGTTGCAACATTTTTAGTAATCATGTCGATAATAAATAAAACATAGTAAAACCTTAATGTTATGAAAAATATTAATATTAATGAATTAAAATAAAACGTTGGCAACAAAATACAGAAGTTAAAAGTGCTCATGTGGCTACATAAATTTACCACCAATTTTTTTTTAGAAATGTTCGTCTTCGACTGTAAAGCAAATGTTATGTGTAAACATTTTTACAATAATTTGACTTAACCTAGAGCAAAACAAAATAAGGCATTTTCCTACACGTGGCTATCAAACTGAACTGTCACCGCTGTCGAGCGGAGTCCGCGGGAACGCGCGAGTACATGACGCGGCATACATCGATATCCTGTCCAACTTTACTGAGATCAGCACACTCCTTGTCCCGTCAATTTAAGTAATATTTCATGTAAGGTCCCCGTAGACTCCAGTCGAAAGGTCAACTTACAATCGTTATTTTTGGCTCAATCTAGTACTGTGTGAAGTCGAGAACTTCAATAAACATCACTATAACTGATACCTCTTTATACCCTCTTTTACATACTAATTTAGATATTCCTCTTTTATATTATTTTAATTAATATAAATAACATTATCGTATTTAAATCGCTTCCGTCTCGAATTGGGCACCCTTAATAATAGTAATAGGTCCATATGTTTCGTGTTGTTCTAACTTTAGTACTTGATGTTTCTTCAGGACGAGTAAACTATAGAACTTCTGTGCCACCTGAAACAAGACATTTATTTATTCAGTTATTTCTATATTTCGGAGTTTCTTGGCGCTCGATCGTCAAATGGACTATTAGTCTGTGTATCCAATTCATAGCTAGAAATCCAAGAAAAGGCAGTATATAAATATTCTAAAGAGGACCCAAATTAAAAAAAATAAAGTCCGGAACAATTTTTCCATGCCACACTCCGGTAAAAGGGGTAGGTCCAAAAAATGATTCATGAGGTAAGGTACAAGGGTCTTGTAACAGAAGATGCCCAGGAATATGAGAAGTGGAGAAAAACCAGTAAGCGGACCCCAAGCGCTGTGGAAGCATCCGGGAAAACCCTTAGAAAGAGAGTGAGAGGGAAATATGGTACCTGTTTCCTATTGTTGTGGCGCGGCGCGAGACTGTCGAAGGCGAGTTGCATGCCGGCGGCGAGCTTGGGCCGCATGGCCGCAAACAGCTGCGCCGCGCGCCGATTTAGCACGCGCTCTTCGAACTGCTCGTCCGTCTCGCCCGCCTCACGCTCTCCCTCCTCTCCCTGCAAAGTATTTAAAAAAATGGTCAAGCTATTGTGTTCCACAAAATCAGCTGTTGAATGAAAAAAATCTACCAGCTAATGAAATAATGAAATAATGATCTTTATTCTGTAAGTAGGCCACAAGGGCACTTTTACAAGTCTGACTCTACGGCGTTTCCCAAGAGGAGACCACTGAAGAGAAGAAAGCCGAAACAAACTCAACAGTCAGTCATTTTTTCGAAATAACTCTTATATCTATTACAATATTCGTGCTTAGCCTAACCTAAATATATGTTTTGAGTATAAACTCAATGCGTAGTTCTTCAAGGAAACATATCAAAACTTATAAAAGTAAAAAAAAAAAATCTAGAATATAAAAAAGCAAAATAGTGATTTTTATTTAAAACAACTTACATACGTTTGATATGCCACCTTATAAGAACCGTGTCCCGGTAGAAAGTAAATTATTTGGTTTCTGTTTTGGGCCATGCATTTTTGTCTGTTAAATAGTCCTCTACCCTATAATAAGCCTTTGCCATTAGGGACTCTTAAGTACTTTTTGAGAGCTGGAAACGATAATTTCAAAGCATCATCTGGTAGCTTATTATAAAAATGTATACATTGGCCTACGAATGATTTGGCTACTTTACGAACGCGGAACTTTCTAATAGCGTAATAATAAGAACTAGCGTTTCAGGTGGGTAGAATCGTAACAAAACGCGTCAAAGCTCACTTATTGCAGCAAGTAGTTTTGACATTTCTTGTCCAATTTGACCTGACTTCACTGTGTCAGCAGGTGATTTATCGATATCAGAAAAAAAACATTGAAGATTTTTGCTAGTTTCACGCAAACATGATACAGAATACAAGTTGAACTTTTAATAACTGACATATATTTTTAAGGACTTTAGATTTCATCCATGCCCACTTAATTTTAGACTCTGTCGCCAGGAATAAAGTGCATGTTGAAATTACGCACGTAGCGACAGTAAATCTGCTATATAGAGACAAAGAGCTGAAATGACAACCAGACTGCTCTGGTTTTATCTGTTTACTGGCGTCTAGCCATACAATAATGATAGCGACAAAGAACTTCGGTTATTGTCTTTGCAAGCAAATACGCGAAACAAACTTTCTTAGCAAAGTATTCTATGGATGTCAAAGTCGAGCAATTCCTGCAAGTATAAAAGACTGTTGTTTAATAAAAGTAGTACAGTTTTTTTGATTAGAAGCCACAAATTTGTATTTTTCTAAATGATATACTCACATTCTCAACACTAGGCGGTAAGTCGTAGTCGTGCTGTGGACTCTGGTGGCCATTGTTGTCTTCGTAGCCCAGGTTGGTCATCTGCATACCAGCCTAAGGAGTAAACACACGATCTTTAAACATAAGATTCAACGCTACGTTATATTTCATGTTTACAAAACCTCCGTATGAAAAGGAGATTTTTGAAATTATAAAATAATGGAGTGGAACTTACAACCTATTGTACAGCCGACCAATTTATTTATTTATTATCATATACAATTTACACAGCATAACAGTGTTCACTAAAGAGCGATCTCTATCATAATAATAATTATTAGAGGACACTTGTACTGTACACAAATGGAACTAATCCCATGGTAAAAAAGGCTTGTGTTATGAGTACTAGAGGATATACATATTTAATAGGTATATTTACTTGCTTATATATATAGAAAACATCTAAGACTCAGGAACATATATTAATACTCATCACACAAATATTAGCCTAGCCCTTACCAGGATTTGAACCCAGGACCGTCAGCTTCGCAGGCACCGTTCCACCCGCAGAGCTAAATCGGTCATCATAGTAAATGTTTGTCTGGCGGAATCATCGGCAGCGGCTCCAGCCCGTGGGTACCTGGTAGTCGGCGGGGTCCTCCAGCCCGTGCAGCGGCAGCGGCTCCATGGGCACGGTGTGTCCGAGCTCGTGGTCGGGCGGCGGCGCGGGCGGCAGCGCGCGCGCCAGCAGCGCCACGTCGCCGCCCAGCTGCGGCATCATCGGCAGCGGCTCCAGCCCGTGGCCCAGCATGCCGCCGTGTTGCAGACCTGCCATGGATACATGTTTCGTTAATGGTTCATCTGATTAGGTAACCGCTTCGATCGTCGCTACATCTAATTTTGGGATTGAAAGGGTCCATTTTATTTCTTTCACAGATCATATTCTTCTCTATACTGCAAGGCTGTAGCAGACACCTTCGAGCGGGTGTAACCTTGTGGCGTCATTCCTTCATGCTCAAGAACCATTGACATCATAGCGGCATTAAGTCCGCCTTTTGTACGATAAGTTTTTTCTTTTGTGCAATAAAGATTAAAGAAATAAATAGCGCTGTCTAATGGTCGTTATTATATGAAGCCGTACTAACCTTGTGGCGTCATTCCACCGTGGTGGAGCCCCGCCGGCGTCATTCCACCGTGTTGTAAACCAGCGGGCGTCATTCCACCGTGTTGCAAGCCCGCGGGCGTCATTCCTCCGTGTTGTAATCCCGCTGGCGTCAGTCCTCCGTGTTGTAATCCCGCTGGCGTCATTCCTCCGTGTTGTAATCCCGCTGGCGTCATTCCTCCGTGTTGTAATCCCGCAGGCGTCATTCCTCCGTGCTGAAGACCCGCTGGCGTCATACCGCCGTGGTCTAATCCTCCTGTGTACAAAATATGCTTTCGTACTGCGCCAATATTCCGATTAACGTAATAAGCATACATCGTAAAAAAGGGGGCACCGAACGGGTATTTCAGTAATAATAACAAAATAAATCCAATACCTATGTCGCGACATTAGTTTACTGAACACATAGGTGTTCATGTTGAACAAAAAATTTACAATTGTCGACTTGAATATCAACCCTCAATATTGGCGTGCCCGCTCAGCGCCTCTTTGTGCGATATATCGTAATAAGAATATGATTAATAGGGCTAAATTTTGGCCATGATGTAAAATCGAGTAGCTTTTGAATAGACGACACGCGAGTTAGAAAGAATTTTGATTGAATAGGGCTATAATAATAAAATATAAAGATGTTGTGTTTACCTGGCGTCATGCCGCCGTGGTGCAGGCCGGCGGGCGTGAGGCCGCCGTGGCCCAGTCCGCCCGGCGTCATGCCGCTGTCCAGGCCCATAGGTGTCATTCCTGTTGCAAAACGACATTGCTTTATGTAGGAGAGGCAGCAGTACAAGTTACTTAAACCATGTTATTTTGCGTAGTTACTTTTAGTTACTTTTACTGCTGACCTAGGACCATTAAAACAAGAGAACTGTCAATCACAGCATTTTTGATCGTGCCCCGACCGCAAGGAGATATCCAATATAAAAACGTAGTTCGGTTACAGCTAACAATAAATAAATCGTAACATTTAAATACTGTGTCACGCTTGCAAAGTTGAATAAATGTAAATAATATATTTTATACAAAGATGACAGTCCTCTTGTTTTAATTGTCCTTGCTGCTGACTATAAAAAAGTAAGTAGGTTTATAAGTATAGTACAAAGAGTATTTATTACCTGTATCAATGAAATCAGAAAAGACTACTTCGTAAATTACAGGTAATATTCTGTACTCTGCAGTACTTCTCTTCAAGAAATCTGTGAAACTGATTTTTACACAAGAATAAATAATTCCTTGTAGCACATACCTCCGTGGTGAAGCCCGGCGGGAGTCATGCCCCCGGCTCCGAAGTCGTGCGCATCTCCGTGCTGTAGTCCGGCCGGGGTCATGCCGCCGTGTTGTAGACCACCTGTCGGAGACGATACGATTACATTACACACATAGAGCAATCATGCAGTACAATCATTAATCATTTCGTCCTATCTGGACGCTGTTATGCAATAACGTGTCAACCTATTAGGAAAATCTAACAGGTTGACACATTATTGCATAACAGCGTCCATCTATGGTGATTAAATTATTCATGCAACGAGTTGTCTACGATTGATGCCTATGATGGGCAGAATTTGTCTAAGCGGCCCAGCGCGCTCAGCATACCCGACACATCCCATGTGATATAAGTGTCCCGTGTGTGAGCAACTGACCTGGCGTGAGCGCGCCGTGCGGCAGAGCGCCCGGAGTGAGGCCGCCCTGCAGCAGCGTGCCCGGCGTCAGCGGGGGACCCAGCGCGCTCAGCATACCCGACACATCCCATGTGATATAAGTGTCCCGTGTGTGAGCAACTGACCTGGCGTGAGCGCGCCGTGCGGCAGAGCGCCCGGAGTGAGGCCGCCCTGCAGCAGCGTGCCCGGCGTCAGCGGGGGACCCAGCGCGCTCAGCATACCCGACACATCCCATGTGATATAAGTGTCCCGTGTGTGAGCAACTGACCTGGCGTGAGCGCGCCGTGCGGCAGAGCGCCCGGAGTGAGGCCGCCCTGCAGCAGCGTGCCCGGCGTCAGCGGGGGACCCAGCGCGCTCAGCATACCCGACACATCCCATGTGATATAAGTGTCCCGTGTGTGAGCAACTGACCTGGCGTGAGCGCGCCGTGCGGCAGAGCGCCCGGAGTGAGGCCGCCCTGCAGCAGCGTGCCCGGCGTCAGCGGGGGGCCCAGCGCGCTCAGCATACCCGACACATCCCATGTGATATAAGTGTCCCGTGTGTGAGCAACTGACCTGGCGTGAGCGCGCCGTGCGGCAGAGCGCCCGGAGTGAGGCCGCCCTGCAGCAGCGTGCCCGGCGTCAGCGGGGGACCCAGCGCGCTCAGCATACCCGACACATCCCATGTGATATAAGTGTCCCGTGTGTGAGCAACTGACCTGGCGTGAGCGCGCCGTGCGGCAGAGCGCCCGGAGTGAGGCCGCCCTGCAGCAGCGTGCCCGGCGTCAGCGGGGGACCCAGCGCGATCAGCATACCCGACACATCCCATGTGATATAAGTGTCCCGTGTGTGAGCAACTGACCTGGCGTGAGCGCGCCGTGCGGCAGAGCGCCCGGAGTGAGGCCGCCCTGCAGCAGCGTGCCCGGCGTCAGCGGGGGACCCAGCGTGCTCAGCATACCCGACACATCCCATGTGATATAAGTGTCCCGTGTGTGAGCAACTGACCTGGCGTGAGCGCGCCGTGCGGCAGAGCGCCCGGAGTGAGGCCGCCCTGCAGCAGCGTGCCCGGCGTCAGCGGGGGACCCAGCGCGCTCAGCATACCCGACACATCCCATGTGATATAAGTGTCCCGTGTGTGAGCAACTGACCTGGCGTGAGCGCGCCGTGCGGCAGAGCGCCCGGAGTGAGGCCGCCCTGCAGCAGCGTGCCCGGCGTCAGCGGGGGACCCAGCGCGCTCAGCATACCTGACACAGCGCATGTGATATTATTATTATTGTGTTTTAGCATTGAAGATATTTAAAAAATATATATTGATCCGGACTATTTGAAGGTCACTGTATCGAAAAATATTCATTTTTATTTTATGTAAGTTTGTATGTGCGTTGTGGCTTCATTACGTCATAACGGCTAAACGGATTTCAACATGTTTTAGTACACGGGTCTGGGCATCCACAGATGGTTATACGCTGAAGAAAAAAACGGGATTTTGAGTTTTTCTCCTCCGCAGAGGAAATTACGGGCAGTTTCTACTATTATAATAATGAAGGTTTTTAGAGATCATTTAATCACCGTTTGAGCAGTACGGAGTTTTGGGGAGCAGCTATGTAATATAGATGGGAGTCCATTTCTGTCAAAGTACACAGCGTGTCACGTAAATATTTAACCATTACCTCAGCAAAAAGTGCCAGGCAGTATCATGTAAATTTGACCCGGCTACTGACATAACAATAGATAAAAACCTTCCGTCTTTCCCTCATACCGACAACAACAGAAGTAGCAGTAAATCTCACCGGGTGTGTGCGGCGCTTCGTCGACGTCCGAGCGCGGCGTCTGGTAGCCCGCCTCACGCGCAGGCTCTACCCAACCACAGTTAGTGTTAGTGCGTTAGTGGCGGCGGTGGGACAGGCAACACTCCACGGAGTACAACACATTTGTGAATTACGACAGCTTCAATAGCTGGTGATAATACTTACTCGACTGAGGCGAATTTTTATTTTGTTCGTCTGATCATTAATAGTTTTAGTAATGTTTTCGAGATGTTTGTTTCCGTGTAGTGTGCCTATCCTATTTATTAGGTGATTTCATGATTGTTTCGAATAAAAACATTACAATAAGCAATGAAATTGTGAATTTCGGCAAAATTTTATAGACAAATAAATGACCCATTAATCCAACCGTCACGTTTTATAATGTTTTGTTTTATTTGTCAATGTCTGGCGT
Organism: Hedya salicella; assembly: GCA_905404275.2. Taxonomy (NCBI): domain Eukaryota; kingdom Metazoa; phylum Arthropoda; class Insecta; order Lepidoptera; family Tortricidae; genus Hedya; species Hedya salicella. The sequence continues at coordinate 33,568,185 of FR990097.1, forward strand.
GGGCCTTTATTGTTTTAATGCCCAAATTCACAAACGTCGCCAGACTGTTTATCTTAAAGGGTCAGATAGAAACATTTTTTTTTTGTACACCATAGTGACACAACAGGTGTGTGAGAGAGATGACTAAGGAGTTAATAAGAGTAGCGTTAATGAGCGTTTGTCCAATTGGTTTATGGTTACAGAGTTGTATTCACAAGCACCGTCAACTGGCTTGGACCTTCGTAATTTTTTTATGAGATTGCATAGGTAATTTTTAGAGGAAATGTGAGTGGCATGGTGAAGAGAAAATGCCCATGGCCAGAAAAATCGGGATTGAAAATTAAAAGTGGGTACTCACCGACTGAAGGCTCGTACTCCTGCGGCACCGGCGTGGGCGGCTCCATGTCGACCGCCAGCGTGGGCGCCGGCGTGTCCGGGGGCTGTATCGTCTGCGAATATACCACTAGATATTAAAGTACTTATTCAGTGTTTAAGCTCGAGATCTAAGCTTTTTCCTCCTTTTTTAAATTAAATTAAAATTCATTTATTTCAAGCGTCGATGGCTCATACATAATTACATTATTACATTATAAAATTTTTAACATTACACATAAAAACAATTAATTATACAATTAGAATACCTTAAATAAATAAAAATAATAATAATAATAATTAACCTACGCCTGTTCGTACATGCCTGTCGCAGCAGTGCATGATGTACGGGCAGTCTACGCGGTCCGCTATCATCGCAAGGACGGTGTTGGCGCTGGCTCGCACCCGCTGTACCAGGGACGCGGCGCGCATGCGCATGGTGCTGTGGAAGCAGGCCGTGCGCGCCTCAGCGAACATGCCCGAGGCACTGCAGTAGCGAGGCAGCCCCATCACCGCCCTAAACGCGTTATTATACTGTACGCGAAGCGCGTTGTACGCTTTCTGCGTGTAGTTTGCCCACAAGCTGCACGTATATAGCGATGTGCAGTATGCTTTGAAAAGCGTCAGTTTCACCCCTTCGGAGCACCGCGCGAACCTGCGCGCCAACATGTTCGCCCTCACGCACAACGCCCTCCGCTCACGCTCCATGTCTTTGTCATCTTTGAGGTCAGCAGTAACGACATGTCCTAAATATTTAAATTCATACACTCTCTCAAGTGGACCTCCATAGAGCAGTACGGGAGGTACGTTAGAGGGTCTGTTACTGCCGGCCTCAAAAACCATGCATTGACTTTTCGTCACATTGTATTTTAACCCGTGACTCACGGCGTACTCTTCACATATTCCAATTAGCCTTCTTAGGCCACAGACCGACGCGCTCAGCAGCACCATATCATCTGCATAACTAAGATTGTTTAGGCATACTCCGTCAATCTGACAACCAACATGCTGACTGCTGAGCGCCTCGATCAAGCCATTAATGTATAGGTTGAAAAGTGCGGGGGACGTTAGACCACCCTGCCTCACCCCGCATTCCAACCCATACTCTTTCGACATTGCTCCCGCCCACCTGACACTGTTGATCTGATGTTCGTACCAGTACTTGAGGATGCTAATTATTTCAACCGGCAAATTTATGGACTCAAGCTTTTTCCACAGTACTTCGTAAGACACCAGATCAAAGGCCTTGGAGAGATCCAGGAAACATGCATATACCGGGGTCTCCCGGTCAGTATAGTATCTGACGGTATGCTTCAAAGACAGTATTGCACTCTCTGTGGACAGGTGAGGTCGAAAACCAAACTGGTTGTCGTGCAGTTTCAGGTACTTGTCTAACTGTGAATTAAGCATAGCGTCAAACACTTTAGCAATGACAGTGGCAAGACAAATGGGCCTGTAGTTACTTTTAGAAGTTAAATCTCCTGTTTTATTTTTCACCACCGGTACTACTATGGTTTTTAGCATGTCTGGGGGTAAATAAGAGTGACTCACACACAAGCTATAAAACATAGCTAAGACTCTAGATATGTGACCATGCATGCCAGCATGCTGGAGGTGCTCGATGCTCAGACCGTCGTGCCCCGGAGATTTGCCTTTTGAGATAGACTTAATCGCATATGCGACATTTTTAGCTGTAAATCTTATCCCTACCCCTTCACCTACGGTCCGAGCATCGGGCGTGGTTCTCGTCGGTCCCAGCAGAGACTGTACGCGAAAATGATTCATAAAGACGTCGGCTATGTTTTTAGGGTCACTTTCACCATCGATACTCGCCGGGAGACCAGGCCGAACATTCACCTTTTTTGTACTTTGCCAAAAACTTCGAAAGTTACCTTTGGAGTGTTGTTCCGCGAGAAAATCCATTTTTAGCTGATCTTCATGATTCTGGCACCACCTTAATCGAGATTTGAATACCCTACGGGTAATACACATCTCGTCATAGATTTCACCAGACGTGGGTTTACCGCATGACACCCATTCCATGAATTTTGACCTAGCCATCCGGTGAGCATCGACGATGTGTTTATTCCACCCCATCACACGCGGGCCCTTACCGCCACCACATTTGCCCTCCCTCTCACATACCGCTGCATCACACAACGCTTTTACAATACGCTGATACATACTATCAAGAATACGCCTGTGAGTCACGTTATTACAATAACTATCTGCACAGCCGATAAAATCGTTATCAAAATCGATACATCTCAGCATCATATAAGCCTCCTTACTATAGGCGTCTATTTGCTTCCCGGTTCTTTCCCCCCACATAACCTTTCTATCCGATATTGTAATGCTCGGTAGTATGGGGGTCAAAAGCCGCAAATCACATTCGATGACTATAGGGAAATGATCAGACCAAAAACAATCATATTTTACATACACGTTGTGCACAGAATTCACAGCCGCCTGGGTTACGATACCGTGATCCAGCCAGCTGGTGGTCCCGTATACGTCACTAATGAATGTGTATGTGCGAGACATCATACCTAATTTTTCAATGTCAATACATGACCAATGTTGTTCGTTACAAAAAATTATTAGCTCTTTGAAAAATAACTCCCCTGGCGTAGCATTAAAATCACCCATAATGTATACAGAATCTATTCCATACTCGTCTATAATCGCACTTACCGTACCCAAGCAATCCGTGAACTCTGGCAAATTAATAGGCGCATTAGTAGGCATGTATACACTCATGACAATGATATGACGATCATCAGTGGTTACTTTTATTGCACACACTCTCTTGTTATCGCACTTTATCACAGACACGTTAGAAAACGCACTACTTCTCCATAATAAGGCGACACCACCATAAGGCCTTCCTTTCAGGATTCCGGCTTCAGTATCCACTGCCGATGTTCCCGTATACGCAAAAGAGCTGTCTATGGTGCTGAGATAAGGAATCTCTTCCGGTAACAACCATAATTCCTGAAGGGCAATCAAGTCGCATGTACGGCACAACTCTCTTACACCATCTATGGAGCGTTTTATCGACTTACAATTAAAAGTTGCAAGCTTACAAATACGACTGTTATCCATTATTTTTAATATTAGGACCAATCACGTCAGAGATAGCTCTGTTCGACTTTTTATACTTATCATTAACAAACCGTCTGAAAATTATATTTTCAGGCCATATTTTTTCATCCAGATACATGTGCAGTTTATTTTCAGATACGTACATTTTATAGGCCTTATAGTCACGTTGCTTTCTGATATTTATTTCGTGTAACGACACCGTTTCGTTCGTTTGACTACAGATGTATTGTATTACGTCCTCCTGTGTGGTGTCCTTATGTACATTGGTAATGAGCACAGGAACTTTCCTTTCTGCCGCTTTAAAGTTACATTGTAGGTCTTTTGCAATGCGGTACTTGCCCTGTAAACGATATTTCGATGACTTACTCGTACGCCGCTGAACTAACTGCCATTCCTCATTTTCATGTTGCTTAATTGACGGTTCTTTCAAACCGCAATTCTCTTTGTTTACGTTTATAATCAGCTGACGCTCGACCGGTGGAGGTGTCGCTGTGTGAGTTTGCTCGACACCACCGCTCACCGACTTTGTATGACTCACTATCGACGCGCCATTGTTGCCCTTATCGACGGCTGACCGTTGATGCACTGCTGAGTCATGCAGTGATTTTTGCACACCCGCGTCCACTTTTAAGATGTTTCTGTATGCACTTTCGGCCACCGGTACTTGTTCATCTCCATCATAACTATCTTTAAGCGTCGAGTTACACTGTACAATGCCCATCGGTCCACTATTAAACTTATCCACAACCCAGGCGCCTCGCTTCGTATTTACTTTACACATCGATGCAGGCGGTAAGGAATCATGTTTGATGGTCAGAAACTCTGCTTTGAGTCCTTTAAGTTGTTCGAGGGTCGCATACGTCTCTTTAATCACGTCCAAATCATTTTGCATTCGCAACATATCCTTTAATAACTTTGTGCAGTCAAGGCTATTAAAAAGAATAGGCGGTAAACGTTCGAGTTGCCGTGCCACGAATACTGGGATCACGTCCGGCTCTGTCAATTTAAACACGTTCAGTATATCATGCAGGTCCCGTTCTTCCTTGCCTTTACTTTTTCTTGTGATTTTGCGGGCATCCGTCGGTATAGAATCAAACAGTAACGATTTCGATTTCTTGATTTCATCACTTGTGAATGCCGATTTACATATTCGCACAAGAGTTATTTGGTCAATTAAGGACACTTTATTTTGCACATATGCCAACAGTTCGTCTATAACAATATTACACGAAATACACTTTATTACGTCCGTCATTTTTGCGATCGAATTTGCACGACCACCCTTAAGCGATGCGCGCGCGCAACTGTTTTGAAGGCAAGTCTTAGGTATATTATAATGGGCTACAAGTAGCGATGCAAATACAAAATTTCTTAATAAATTAAAAAACATACGCCCGCAAGTCAAATGTAGGAACTAAGAATTGCGACTGTGTTTATCTGTTCGAAACTCCCACTACACGGCGGGCAAACAAAAGCCGCGCGGTGGTCTCTTGATTTAAGGTTGCGGCTGCATGCAGCTCGCGCGTTTGGATTAAAATAATACATAAAAGAGTAACCTCTTCGTGTCGTCGCTTGCGCATGGCGCGGCGCGCGGGCTCGGGCTGCTCGGGCGACTTCGCCTCGCCCTCCTCCGTCTCGTTGCGCAGTGTCATGTTTCGCTGGTATTTCTAAAATACAACAACTCGTTTTACAACAATACTGCGTTAATCGGCATATAATAAAAATCAGTACGAATACGTAAAATACGCGATCTCGCAAAGTCTCATATTCTGATAGCTCTTAAGTTTGTCGCCATCTGTCATGAAGTTGCGAAGAATTATGCACCAAAAAACGCACAAAATGTTAAATAACACGACGACGATGAATGGTATTTAGGTCTGGTAAGGTGAATGAGGAATGGGTGCTGCCTGTAATTGAGTTATCTGTGCCATATATAAAGAATTTGACCATACCTTGAACAGTACTCTGGAAGGGATCGGTCTCGCAGGCAGAGTGAAGAGTTTCTCGACTCCACCAGTCTCCTTCCAGTGCATGAGTCGTCTGGTGGGCGGCGCCAGGTCCAGTGTGGTGACGATGTCCGACGTATTACTGAGCTGGTTCTTCATCTCCTCGCCCGATATGTTCTTCACTTCGTCCACGATCAGCTTGCGTTTGCGTTTCGTTTTCGTTATGCCTGTGGAAATAGAATAATTGAAATGTTGTGTATGGTCATAATCAATCTTAGTAAGAATTTTGGACTTAAAAGTACGATTGAAGCGTTTGGCGACGTCCTCGTAATCCATTATTTTGACAGCAATTTAAATCTGCGATCATTGATAGAATACCTTAACTTTCTCGACGACAGGTGTATAATATCGAAGCACAAGAGCATACATAATTTTGTTTAAAAATTCGCTATCAGATTGTATGTAGAGCAAAGACAACAAGACAAGGGAAACTTTATCCTAATTAGATTGAACACTGTTACTATGTATTTCCTTTCCTTCTTGATCACCATCGTTTATTTTGTCTCGTCGTCCGTGTTCTACCGATGAATGTAGGCTTGACGTAAAACACAAGAAAAATACTCTAGAAAACTTCGTTAGCGGAGGAGAAAAAGTCATAACCCTCCTTTTTCTTTTAGCATAGCCAGGTAAAAAGTATCCTATAACCATCTTGAGATACCCGTGTACCAAAAATAGTTGAAACCCGTTAAGCTGATTTAGCGTGATGAAGCCACAATGACACATACAAAATATCCAAAATAAATATTGTTCGATTCAGTGTCCTCCAAATAGTACAAAACAATCATTTTTTTGAAAATATCTTCAATGTACAGACATTTAATTTTTATAATTTTGTAATAGTATAGATATAGATAACAACATAAAATCCAATTGTCTTTAAGGGGCCATGACTTTAAGAAAAACTTAACAGCGCGATCTACGAATGTTTGTAAGATGTATCAAGAATGACAACAGCACTATCTATCTCTCGGGTGGAACAACTTTGCAAAACAGTTGGACAGATTTCAAGCATTTTTGATACAAGGATAAGTAAACATCCCATAATGGTAGAGTTTTCCATCCTCCGCGAACGAAGTTCCTTGTTTAATCTATATTATTATAGACAAAACTAGGGATGATGACTAAATTTTGATAATTAGTCAGTTAGTCCGTCCGTAGATTCAGACAAAATATTGGGACGTATTTTACCTTTTTTTGTAATCATAAAATAAAGACGATACATTGCGTCAAAATGTTGCGTGAGGTCACGCTTAGGTACAGTTTGTACCTAGGCGTAACGACACGAGCTCGCACTTCTAAACTTTAATGCGATTTATCGAGCAAATTATCTTAATTTGAAAAACCAAAAAATACGTTTCGGATGTTTTTTTCACTATCAAACTGACGAACTAATTAGAATTTAGCTTTTCGTACCCCGTCATCATGCCTATAGGGAATATGTATGATTTTTTACTTTCGCTGTATTAAAAGCTCATTTATGTAACAAACAGTAGACAAAAATAATTTCTCGAATAGCTATAAAAATAACCAAGATATAAGCCATCAAACATTTCATTCTATCTGTTTCTTGCAAAACAGAACTTAATATGGAGTTTATATGGCCGGAGTGCACTGTGACGTAACAGTGCACATCGAACCTCTCCGTCTAATTAATAGTTTAAAATGCCTATATTATGCGTATTTCTTGGCCGAATTTAATCTTAATTTCATATTTTAAAATAGTTTTTACGGTATATTGCATGTTTGCTCTTGTGCTTCGACATTATACACCTATCGCCGAGAAAGTTAAGGTATGGTATTCTATCATTCTATTGTATATTCATTCGACAGTGGAGTCGAACGGAAGTAGGAGAAGTATGGAGTTTGGGCAACCTTTAAGTACGGTGGCGTCGACGGGCGCGAGCGCGAAGGACTCCTCGTCGTTCTGTAGCAGCGTCGTGTTGTCCAGCGCCGCCTCCGCCTCCGCCTCCGCCGCCGCCGCCGCCGGCTCCGCCGCCTCTGGTGCCTCGTCCACCTCCTACCGCACGGCCATGTTACTATATGTTATACACCCCCAGTGGGCAGGGACCGGCTGTTGTACATCTTTTTTAATACAGTTGCTCAAAAAGTGCGTAGCTGTTTAGCGTGCGAAAAGTTGGCTATCGCAAACTAGTGCTTTTCACTTTTCCAATGTTTTTAAATGTCTACTTGTTCCAATTCACGACTACATGTTGATGATGATGATGGTGGTGGTGATGGTGATCATGATGCTGACTTGTTGTTTTTCTTATTTTTTCGCAACTGTATTAAAAAACGTGGTTCGATACACGTGCGGAAATGTCATTCTTCGCTTGTCCCGAGTCTTGCCAGAAGATATCTCGGTACTCGTAAAGTAATGACATATTTTCCGCACTAGCATCGAAATATATTATTATTATTGTATCGCTTTGCGTTTCTTTTTCTGTTGGCTATAAGAGACTCCGCTACATCTAGCAGTTACTACTCGTATATAATCGATTAGTCCAGTCGATCGAGCCAAGGTAAAAAAAAATATATAATTTGGGGTTTGTAGTACAAAGTTACTGACCATGGGGTGCACGGAGGGCGGGCGCGGCGCTGCGGGCGGGGGCATGAGCTCGGCGGGCGCCGGCGACGCGGGCGCCGAGCCGCCCCAGCTGCAACCAGCCCTACATTCTATTACATGCTCATTTACACTTTGCTGTAATATACACATTTGCCGTGGTACCGGTTTTCATAAAAAAAATCAGGGTCTATATTAGATCGTATAAAATTTAAGTATCGATTTTTTCAGTGAATACCGTTTTTTGTCATATTACTTTTTACTCATATTGTCGAAAGCCATAATTTCAATGTATATATTTTCCAACGTACTATTTTTGAGACTCATACTTATTGATTGTCATAAAATAATTCGTCAGAATGTTTACCATTGTTATTGTATTACTTTGTAGAATCTCAAATTGAATAATTTCAGAACGAATAACAATAGTAAGGAATAAAATTATAAACAATAAAATCATTAACTATAAAATTTAAATACAGAACTTAAGTTGCGTATACCTATCATAAAGAATAAAATCATAACCATTAAAGTGAAATATACATAACTCAACTTACGTAGAACAATTATAAGGAATAATATCTTAAAGGATAAAATCATACGCTATAACAGTTAAAAACATTACTCAATTTGCGTTAATAATTATAATATAAATAAATATTTACATTTTCACAAAAACGTGTACAGTAAGGGAAATTTAATCACGTACCTTTTTCGCTCTTGTCACAATGACAATAAGGACTGAAAAGGTACGTGTTTTAGTTTCCCTTACTGTACCTATCCCCGGCTTGTTGTTTCAGTACACAACCTATGGGCGTTACAAAATTGACAATCTGTTTTTTATAGTTAAATTGATAATGCTCTTAATGTTAAGTAAAACAAGCCCAAAAAATCCGTCGTTATACATGGTCACAATACAAATCCTAACCTAACGTACAGTTTTCGGATTTTGACCCGTGTTTCATTTTGTCCATTGTGTAACATGGAAGCACGGATGTTAACGCTCCGCTATACAGGGTCACAATACAAACCTAACCTAACCTACAGTTTTCGGGTTTTGACCCATGTTTCGTTTTTTCAATTGTGTAAATGCAAGCAAGCATTTTGACGCTTCGCTCGCTCCGCTATATATGGTCACAATACAAACCTAACCTAACCTACAGTTTTCGGGTTTTGGCCCATGTTTCATTTTGTCAATAATGTAAATGCAAACAAGCATTTTGACGCTCCGCTATACATGGTCACAATACAAACCTAACCTAGCCTACAGTTTTCGGTTTTTGATCCATGTTCCATTTTGTCAATTGTGTAAATACACGCAAGCATTATGACACTCCGCTCGCTCCGCTATACATGGAACCTAAACCACAGTTTTCGGTTTTTGACCCATTTTGACGCTCCGCTATACATTTGTTTGGAAGCGTTTTTTTTATCCCGAATATCTATATCCTTCCCTTTTGTTTCTGTCCATGTCAGATTTGTGTCTTTATATCAGATGTTCGTTTATATTTAGGGTCCCATTTCTAACTTAACCTACTATTAATCATATGCTTTAGGCCAAAAAAAAAAGGAATACAAACAATAGTATGATTAAATATATGTATAATAAACTTTAGGCAAAATAGCCAATCTGTAAACAAATATTAGTAAGACTAAATATATGATGAATAAACTTTAGGCAAAAAAGCCAATATGAATACAAATAATAGTATGATTAGAGATATGACTAATATACTTTAGGCAAAAGACAATATACATACAAATAATAGTATGATTAGAGATATGACTAATATACTTTAGGCAAAAGACAATATACATACAAATAATAGTATGATTAGAGATATGACTAATATACTTTAGGCAAAAGACAATATACATACAAATAATAGTATGATTAGAGATATGACTAATATACTTTAGGCAAAAGACAATATACATACAAATAATAGTATGATTAGAGATATGACTAATATACTTTAGGCAAAAGACAATATACATACAAATAATAGTATGATTAGAGATATGACTAATATACTTTAGGCAAAAGACAATATACATACAAATAATAGTATGATTAGAGATATGACTAATATACTTTAGGCAATAGACAATATACATACAAATAATAGTATGATTAGAGATATGACTAATATACTTTAGGCAAAAGACAATATACATACAAATAATAGTATGATTAGAGATATGACTAATATACTTTAGGCAAAAGACAATATACATACAAATAATAGTATGTTTAAATATCGGACATATTTTTTTTCTGAAAAGTGATTGATATGACTTCAGATGTTATAGAGATGTACTTTATGTCTTTTATTACGTATAATTATTGCTATTATTGAACATCGATGTTAGATTCAACAAGGAGTATGCTTAACAATTTTTATGACCAATGATGATTATGAGCATAAATAATATGGAAACCATTTTCTGACAATCGAAAATCGACACAATAAATTTATAGGAACTAAAGGGATCCCAAAAAATCATTTTCATAAGATAAGACTTTCCAAGATGATAATTCTACAGTATCAAATATAAAATATATGTCGATGAAATAAAACAATTTAACGGATTATACAGGGTGGTCCTCCCGTGACCATGGAAAGCTGGAAAGCTTCCGAAACGTCGGGAACTAAAATGAGATAATATACGCGATATAATCCGTTAAATTGTTTTATTTCAATGAGTAATAATCGCGGAAATAGAAGAAAATATTATATATGTCGATGTTCAACCAGGGTTGGCATGATTAGATTAATTGATATAAATCAAATGTTTATCATCATCATCATCATTCGCTTGTCCTTACCCCATTCACTTGGGGTCGGCGCAGCATGTTTTTTTCTTCCATACCTCTCTATCACTCGTCATCTCGTCACTTACATCCTTCCTCTTCATGTCATCTCCCACGCACTCCATCCACCGTTTCCTCGGCCTACCCCTCCTCTTACATCCTCTTAAATCAAATGTTTATGTCAATAAAAATCATTAAGTCAAATGGTTTTATTTTTTTCCTATTAGTAGCACAAATTAAAATTCTTAATGTTAGATGATAGATACATACGTACGTTAAAAATCACTATGTTAGAATTAAGGGACTCACAGCTCTGAATGACCTTCGATCTGTAGCTCTTCACTTTTTCGTGTTGTCTATGTCTCATCATGTTGACAGCGACCGCCTTTACCAATATACTGTTTCAGTTTATCGTCAAGAGTCACCGAAACCGAGATAAATGCCATCAAACTTTGTTATTTTTACGACAAAAAACCAGTTTTTGCTATATTTCTCAAAAAATACACGATTTTTAATGAAAATGCTTGCGTAGCAAGTTAGGTCTTTTCATTATGAACAATTAGGCGTAAGTTTTGAGTCTATCAAAGGTTTATTTTGGGACTAGATACGCAATCTTTATTTGTATATACCTCTGTAAAAATCCATAATTCAATTACATCGAAATATATTCTAATTTCGAATGCAAGAAAGTGTTAAATAGAAACTGAACTCCAGTTTATATGATAACCATATTTCGAAAGTTAGTTTGGCCATTTCAGGGACTAGATACAAAACAAAACGCATGCCATAATCGTACAATTACGCTTGGAGCCCCTTAAGAATAATGCTTAAATGAAAACAACAATTAACCAAATTTTTACGTTGCTGATTTCAGAATATACAAAACCAGAGGTGGAAAAAACTTCCCATTGATGCTGACGGAGCAATGGACCCCAAATGGCTGCCTTCAAATTGGCCACTCAAAAGAGTTTCGTTTCACGCACTCGTGGATTCTAAAGGCTAAAACAAGGAATCGAAAAATCACGAACTTTTGGATTTTTTGCAGAAAATCGTGGTTTTTTCCAACCGTCTTCAACGCACTTTAATGATAGTCGCTACCGACCTCGGTGCATATAATGACGAGCACGAGCCTCCTAACCCATAAGGTTATACGGAGTGAATAAGAAGACTGAAGTATACATGACGGAGCGGTACCTGTGTTGCGGCGAGGTGCCGGCGTCGTAGTGATGGTCGCCCATGTCGTCGTCCGAGTCCGCCGCGTCGGGCGCCGGCGCCGCGCCGCTCACGCCCGCCGCGTCGATCTCCGCCTGCGCACACACATCCTCCCTTCACTACTGCAAGCTTCCAACCGGTCTCGCGTGCGATCATGTCATCGAGTAACCCTTGATGCCATGCCGTGCCGATTCGCCGTAATTAATAAAAATAATAACTTATTTTTTAATACGTTGCTCAAAAATGGGTACTCTTGTAGCTGTATATCGTTCGGAAAGTTGGATTTTCCGCACTAGTACTTTTAAGAGTTGTCATTAACTAAGGACCAGTGACAGATACATATAGCGGGCGAACTGTTTGTTTATGAAGGAACGAAACCAAAATTGTCTCGTATTGTTTTATTGTCATTTTTAAAAACTAGTATTATAGGCAGTTAAAGTGTGCATGCGGTATCGCACCTGCGCAAATTGGAATAGGTATGATGACTGTACTCAAGTAAAAATACAATTTTGATGCAAAATGGTGGTTTTTATGATACAAATCCTAAAAAACAAATTTGAGATAGATACCTTACATGTAGCTCGTTTTATGAGCCTTTAAAGTTAGGTGGGAAAGTCCATTTTTAAAGTATGAAAATATGAATCCATACTAATATTTTAAATGCGAAAGTGTGTCTGTCTGTCTGTTACCTCTTCACGCTTAAACCGCTGAACCGATTTGGATGAAATTTGGTATAGAGATAGTTTGAGTCCCGGGGAAGGACATAGGCTACTTTTTATCCCAGAAAAATACCCTCATCCGCGATAAACGAATTTAAAGCGGACGAAGTCGCGGGAAGAAGCTAGTAAATAATTATACCATTGAATAATTCATGAAATATAATGGTAACTTTCGTTTTGAGACCGTTTCGATAAACGCAAGTTTTAACATAGCTGCAGAACAAAGTTCTTAATTTCCCCATACAAGATAGGAAGGTGTGACGTCATACCTTCGTAGGGTTTAGTATGGAGAACTTTTTGGGAAAGTCCAAAAGTGTGATCTAAAGTTGTTTTATCTCGTGGAGTTTTTATGATATTGACGTAGTTTTTTCACCAGTATTTTTGTTATTGAATGGTCGTTCTATAACATACCACAGATAAAAGTTGTCATCATCCCTATTGTCAAGACAAATTGTATGCTTACTCAATAGGGAATATGCATGATTTTTATTTTTGCTTTAATAGCCGCGTCCACACAGAGCGAGCCGCCTCGCGTGGACATCGGCGCGCTCTGTGTGGACGTGCCTCGCCCGCGGCTCGCGCACGCTCCGCCTCGCCCGAGCGGCGCCGCGGCCGAGCAAGCGCTGTCGGTTTTTGTCCGTGCTCGAAGGTGCCTCGGCCGTTTGCCGCGCGCACTGTGGACGTACACGTTTTGCCGCAGTCAAATTTATGACAGATAAAACAAATGGCGCGTGACACTTACGCGAAATGGTCAAGTGCCACTGTTGTAGGTGTTTTAATTGTTTTAAAAATCATGAATAAAGAACAAATTAGGAAATTAATTGCCCTTTATGGGACATACCCTTGGCTTTGGGATGCAAGGGATCCCAATTACACTAACCGGAGCCTTCGCGAAGATGCGTGGACTTCCATTAGTAAAGAAATGAAAATTCCCACTGCTTTTTCTGAAAAATCTTTAATTACAACGTAGCGAGACAACAGCTGAGTGCGTGCGGCGCCATATTGTTTTTATCTGTCAAACTGGCGAACAAAATGGCTCGGGGCCTTGCCGCGCGCGCATTCGGTTTGCGAAATATCATCCGACCGAGGCCGCCGCGCGTGGAATGCGCCGCACGCCTCGCGCGGCAATTTCCTCGCGAGGCGGCTCGCTCTGTGTGGACGCGGATATTAAAAACTCATTTATATAGGGTGAGCCAAAATATTTTGCACTTTTGACACATCGATAAAAATTTAACTATACGTGTTTTTCTATATTTTATTTATTTAACCTAGTAACAGATAATTGCAATTTATTTTTTAAAAATTACTTTATCCGGACATCTTCCGAATAGGCAATCATATAGGCAAACCTTCGGAAACTCCCTGACGCATACAGCGAGGGATCGCGGCTATCTCATCATATTTTTATAAAACTGTTTGTGTAGTAGTTTAAAATGCCTATATTATGCGTATTTCTTGGCCGATTTTAATTTTAATTTCACATTTTGAAATAGTTTTTACGGTGTATTGATATAGTTGAGAATTTTTTTAGTTGAAAAAAAAAATCATGCATGTACCCTATTGTCAAGATAAATTGTATGCTTACTCAATTAGGTCGGTTATGTTAGTAGGAGAGTGGTCAGTACCTGCAGCGACTGCGGCGGTGCCTCGGGCCCGGCCGCCGCGCCGGTCGTCGCCGCCGCCGACACGTCGCCGAACAGGTCGCCCTCGAACAGCCCGCCCGCGTCTGCGAACCACACGCACGTTTAGTGATCCGGTTAAAACAGGGATATTCCGGTATACAATATTAAATGCAATGAGTCTCCGTAATAACTACTTAGTGTCAAAACGAGCGATTTATCGTAATCGCTACATTTCGCTTTAAGAGTCCGCAGCAAGCTCGGTTCTCCATATAAACGTAGTTACGCTATCATTTTAAAACGACTAGCTAGTTTGCTCTGAAACTTTGTGCTTAGAATAACTTAAGGTATATGCAGGCCTGTAATTAGTTTATATGTGAGGGAGTTTAGTAAAACGTCCCACTTCGTCGATTCTAGTTTCGGAGTTACGGGCAGTTTAGTGAAATATGGCAAAACCTACCGAAAATCGACTTTCAATGAAAACTGATAGAACATGTAATAAACCTATGATTTTGATGTCGACCCATAAATGTCCAATTTAAGCACCTTTTTAAGGCCTCAAAGTTTAGTGCCCAGCGTCCCACTTTGTCGAATACCGAAAAAAATCGTCAATATCATATTTGTGCCTGTTACAAGGAAAATTTCTACTTTGTCGATATGGAGTTATGAGTAGTTTGTGAAAAAATTATGTCTCTAAGTGCTATAGTTATTATTTTTTTTAATTCTTCAAACTTGCAAAGGTGAAAAAGTGACAATTGAGAAAACGTTGGTTAAAGTTTGGGACGGCAAAAAACACACTTGTAATTTGAAATTATGGAGTGGTTAGTATCAAATGAATTGGCATACTTTAAGGATTTCAAATTAGTAACATGACACGCAGATTTATCATTAAAGTTGTATTTATAAATGTATTCTCATGCTAAAAAAGACAGAAATAATTCTATGGAACCCTTTACTTAGTTATTATGTCAAAAAGTTAATAAAAAATGAATTGAAAAGTACAGCATAAAAAAGTACGAATAAAAAATAGAAGATTGTATGACAAGGGGCTAAAATAAGCCATTAACAAAGTGATTATTTGGACGAGCTGACGAAGTGAGCGAGAACAAATATATCTGAGTGTCATATAATGGCTTTTAGCCACGTGTTAAACACTGCTTTTCACTGCGACTGCGAGAAAATAAAAAAGACTTAATATTAAAATTGTATATTTATTTCATGAAAAACTAAAAGTACAGTTTGAGCAATTCTATCAGAAAGTTTGGCCAATCTGATCAGGTTAGTTTGTTTATTTTTAATTATTTGTAAGGAGTATGTAGCTGACCGCAAGTTTCTTTTTTCAGTGTCATTGAAATTTGTATGGGATTATATGGCTTTCTTTTAAACCCTAGGGGCTAAATGAACTATTTTAGTCTCGCTTCACGAAGCTAATATGACGTACTTTTTGAGCAGGAGAAAAGAAAAATACGAAATATGAATAGTAGGGTTGGGTAACCATCGATAATAGACTTTTTTATCGATGATGACGCTATATAAAAAACAGTATTATTTTAAAAAATATAATTAACCGATAGATATAAAATAAGATTTATATAAATACTAACTCGAAAAACATTACACCTATGTTTTAAAAGCTGAGTTTATACTTGTAGTATTTTTTTTGCGTATGTCCATACAAACGAAACAAACTTGAGTCGGAAATAAATTCCGTTCAAATTCCGTAAAAAAAGATGAAACAAACGACATTAGTATCAATGACTATTACTATTAGATTAGCAATAACAAACCTTTATCTCATACATAAAATGGGATAAATATACCAAACACATACTTTTCACTGAACAAGCACTAAAGTTTAGTAAATCGACAAAGTGGGACACTACCTATAGAAAATCTAAACTTTATAATGCATAAAAAAGTACTTGGAATTTGATATTAATACTTTTTATGCTTGATAAGTGTGTTTTTTAAGTGATCTTATGTTATATATTAAAATACACTTGTCATTTGTATTTTTTTTATGTTGTACTTTTCAATTCAGTTTTTCTTAACTTCTTGAAATAATAACTAAGTAAAGGTATCCATAGATTTTTTTCTATGTTGTTTAGCATGAGAATACATTTATAAATACAACTTTAATGATAAATCTGCGTGTCATGTTATAAATATAGAAAATAACCCCAAATTCAGGATTGACATATTTTCGTTCTCTTGTTATGTTCAAGCCTCCGTAACATACAAACTACTAAGGTTACATACGTGATTTTGGCTAAATTGAAATCCTTAAAGTATGCCAATTCATTTTTTTTTTTCAATTCATTTGATACTAACCACTCCATAACTTCAAAGTACAAGTGTGTTTTTTGCGGTCCTAAACTTTAACCAACGTTTTCTCAACTTGCTTTTTCACCTTTGCAAGTTTGAAGAATATAAAAAAAAAATAACTATAGCACATAGAGACATATCTTTCACCAAAAGATAGCGTATGATCTGTAGTATTAGGAACTACTCATAACTCCATATCGACAAAGTGGGACCTTTTCCCAAAAACAGTTACATATAGCTTCAGATACGATAGTAAAAAAATACAGTGAATTTAAATTTTTCATACAAAACTTGTTTTTGCCGTATTTCGTTTGTTTTATAAACTGGATCCATATAAACTAATTACAGGCCTAGATATACCTCATGTCATTGTATATGCAAAGTTTAGTTACAATCCAACACGCAGTTTTAAAATGAGAATGAAACTCCGTTTGTATGGGAAGGTGAAATTCGGCCGAGCTTGCGGGGGACTCTTAAGAATTAATCAGCCTCTCTCTAAACGTTTTAGCCGGCTAAGATTTAAATGTATATGACATAACAAAGAGTGTTTTCTCAAACAAACAATGAAATATTGACGTTGTGTTCCTTATAAGAGGCCTCGAACCTTTCGAGTGCGGCGAGACAAGGGTGCATAGTGAATTGTCATACAAAATTGAAGGTAAGGTAGGCCTGCTAAGCGACCTCCTTTCGATTCGCTATGAGCGCCGCGCCACCGATGTGGCGGCGAAAAAAGCGAATATGTCGACTGTCCCAAGAAATAGAGTCGGATTTGCAAAATGTATAGTTTTCAAATTCAACCTGTTTGTGTTGTGACTTCATCGAAAAAATTTGAAAGTGTAAAAAGCATCAGATCCAATTATGTTCCTTGGGCTCGTCGATGTCTGTTTAAAAAGAAAAAAAAACGATTATGTGGGAAAAACTCTTCATTTTTCATTATGTCTTTCGATTTTTATTTTCAGTTTATTTCATTGCGTGTTTGAGAAAAGCACTATACATACCTCAGCGTCAAAAGAATTGCCAGCCTCGTATCCCTATCCAATACCTACTTGGCTGGCAATCCCTATTTTCCCACCCTCCGTTGATGTACGGTCAGGGAATTTAAAGGTCTGTCACTTTTCGACTATGATGTATGTAATGGTATTAAGGTTCAAAAGTGACATACCTTTAAATTCCCTGACTGTACTATTATTTATGAGGAAGTTTCCTTTGCTTCATTTGTCGAGCACAAACTAGCGAAAATAGTAACTCACGTCCGAAGTCGGGCACCTCGCCGATGGTCCCGCCGAAGCCGTCGTCGAGCGGCGCGTGTGGCTGCGGCTCGAGGCGGCGCGCCAGCCCCGGGGCCGGCAGCGCCGCCGCGCCCTCCTTGCCCAGCTCCAGCGACGACCCATCCGCGAACAGCAGGTTGCTCTGCAACACACGCCGACAGATATACCTCGATCCCCAATGGTGTTTGCGTTTTTAATGCTGCGGCCACCCTTCAGAGGCTCGGCGAATATTTGTTGTTGGCGTCTCTTTTGTTTTCTATCATAATGAAAGAGATGCTAACCCGAACCCCCTAAGTGTTTCCGTATTATAAAGAAATTTGTACATCAATTAACACATCTTTAATATCTTCAAATTTGTTACGTTCTCGATGATTGTTGATCGATGTTTTGTTAGACTCAATAGAATCTTAATTATGAAAAAATATTAATAATCAGTAATGTTGGTGACTAAAAGAATTGGTAATAATACAGAAAAGTTAATGGTTTTTGTAATACTAGTGCTTATACAAATTTATGTACTAAAATTTTAGGAAAGTTATATGAGTTCATTTAGTAAATGACTATTTAACTGCATGTAATGATAACATATGTTTGAGAGTATATGAAGATAATTTTTATGACATTTAAATTTGAATATAAACTGAATTGTTATAAACGAATAATCATAAAATATTGTAAACTGGCTTTAGATTACTTAATTTTAAAATATTGCTGTGCCCTTGCAGGGTTCATGACGGCACCTATAAATCTCCTATAATATCTATCTGTACCATGAATGCAATAAATTATTTTGACGTGTAACGTCACACACAAATGTAGAAGTGTTGACATAAAGCATATGTTTTCAAAGTGTGGAATGTACCCCCTGCGGGACGACCGTTAAAATTTTCAAAGGGAGAAGCGAATAACAAATTTTCTAGTTAAAACTTTGGTCAAATTGCTGAACAAATTCCGACTAACATACTGCCAGCCACAAACAGGGGAATTTAACATTCCGCAAATCAATATGCATTTGACATGCTTTGACCACTTAACTCATAGTAAATTAAGCAACTTAAGATGTAAGAGGTAAAACCATAGATTTTATAGTAGACATAAAAGAGGAATAACAGAAAATCGAGAACCTCCACCACGAAATCGTTTTAAAAGACTACAACATATTCTTACCTGTTCCAGACCCCCCTCATTGCCGATAGCCTCACGCATAATATCAGGGTTGTCAGTGTCGAAGCCCATGTCTCCAAATCCATCATCAGGGTTGACCAGGTTGAGGGAGCCGTAGTCTTCTCGCATAGTGATTTCCTCCGCGCGAGACTGGTTCATAGAGAACTGGGCCTCAATGTCGACTTCACTGTAAAATGCAAATAAAACATTGTGAAAGGATAACGATGTTTGATTCCAGTCCTCAATATGTTTAATGAGAGGTCCACAATCAACAATATTAAAAAAAACTACTTTCTACATGTAAATTTCTACATGATGATGATGATATTTACATTACATGATCACCAGAAGTCGGAGACGTAGTGCATTTAAAGTTTCCGGGAGGACGTAATTAAGAGTGGTTATAACCACCACAAATAATGAATTATTTTATATAATGCGGGATTTCCCGGATGAGTTATAAGTTATAATCTATAGTATAGATTCTATACTACTGTAAAGATGTAAAAATGTCGGTGCACTTAAACGAAAATATTTTATTTTTTGTATGTTTGTATGTCTTTGTGGCTTCAACACGCCAAAACGGCTAAACGAATTTCAACTATTTTTGGTACATGGGACACTTTTTTACCCGACTACGATGAAGAAAAAAAGAGGAGATGACTTTTTCTCCCCCGCGAACGAAGTTGCAGGCGCCTTCTAGTACTTAATACACACAAATTCACTCTAGGGGTTATTCCTACGAGTATGTCCGACGGACCTATTGTATGTCCACTTTGGGTTGTGAACGTATTTGAATTTTTCTGCATTAGACAATTGTTATTTATGAATAATCTGACCCTGAGAGTGATTTTTTAGTAATAATGAACTAATCGGGGAAATCCCACATTCAATAAAAATCAATAATTATTTTTGGTGATTATAACCACTCTTAAATAAGTCCCCCCGCGAAGTTTAGGTAAATAGGCACTACCTATTCCGACCTCTGCACCTCTAGCACAACTGTGAGACTCTTTGTCGCGCGACAAAGATTGTCTATCTCTTTCCTTTCCATTGCGAGAAAGACGGGTGCAGACAAGCATAGTCGCTGAGAGTTGTGCTAGACCGGATGGTGATCGCACATGACATAACTTACATTTTTTCATAACTTTCAACAGTGTAGAAATACCAACTTTACTGCTCTGTTGAAAGCTGATATATATGTTGATAACATGATATCTTCTGAGCCTTAATGAGAATTTAATTGAAACTGAAAAATTCTTACTTCAACTCTGGCATTGCGGTGTCAAAGTCATGAAACACCTCCGGCAGAGTGATGGCGTTCATGGCGGCCTCCCTGTGCTCCTCGGGCAAGTCAACCATCCCCGGCCGGAAGGCCATCTGAAATTAAAGCGTGGAATATCATTTTTGGTTTCGTTGTTGAGTTCATGTTGCACTGTAAAACATGTGGTCAAAAGATAAAGATCTTGAACTGAGTTTTTAGGGTTCCGCAGCCAAAGAACTTAAACACGCGACTTCGTCCGCGATTGTTAGGTAATTTATCCGCAATGTTTGGTTGTTGATTTTCTTTTATGAAGGAGATAAATATATGTTGAATTGGTTCATAAAATGTATGGGAACCATTATCTTTACCTTTATTATTTGAAATGTTAAATGAAAACCAGCCACGTCAGACCACATACAATGAAGAATTCTGCACCTGATCAGGTTCGTTAGTGCGTGCGTATCTTCACGGCACATAGGTCCTTTTGTTACTTTAAAAATTATGTTTCCCATTAACTATAAACCAAATTTATACCGTTTACATTGCACCTTTAGGTTTGAGTTTAAAGAGTCAGACTCGCTCATGTAGGATTCCATTGGCATACACATTTGTTAGGGTTCAAAAGTACTATGATTCAAATTATTACGCAACGAATGCCTAAAACCCTCATCGTTTTTTTATTTTATTTCATTTTTATTATTTGATGTTACAGCGCCCACAGTACACTTTCTGTAAGCATTTCAAGTGTCTATCTATTACCATTTAAGAGTTAGAGTCCTGTAACAGATAGATGGACAGACGGGACAGACACACAGACTCTATTAATGGTGAAACTACTCTTCTCAGTTTTTAATAAAGAAGTCCATTTGTGAAGTCGTACATATCATCTCCAATATTCGTAATTTTCACATACTAACTTTCAACCCCTTTATAAGATGATATTTAAAAAGGTAAACCTATGTTTCTAAGTTTTTAATGATGATCCCACTGACAAAGTTTCAGATCTTCAATCCCACTTTTACTCTCTCAGAGGTAAATTATATAAAACAGTAAAATGATTTTTCATACAGTTTGTGAAGTTTCGACATCATACTGTAAAAAAATATATGTTCCCCATACTATATTTCAACCCTAATACAACCACCTTACAGGATGAATTTTGAAATAATTTATAGCCTATGTGTTATTCTGACGTCTAAACATCATTACTAGAAGGATTCCTTAAGATCCATTCAGTAGTTTTTAAAATTAAGAGGAACATCCATACTTGCATCAACACAAACTTTCACATTTATAATACTACTAGCTTCTGCCCGCGACTTTGTCCGCCTTAAATTCGTTTATCGCGGAAAAGGGTATTTTTCCGGGATAAAAAGTAGCCTTTGTCCTTCCCCGGGACTCAGACTATCCATACCAAATTTCATCCAAATCGGTTCAGCGGCTTAAGCGTGAAGGACGGACCGACGAATATTAGTATGGATTTAGGATTAGAATGTACAAAATTCCTGCGAAGCATGGAACAAAAATTGGTACATTGAAATTGTATTTCAGGAATCGCCCTGAGTATGGCGCATGTATGACTATATAAAGGGAGCCTGGGACCAAAGTATTCAAATTCATAATTTGATATAATGCGTAATTAATATGATCTACAATTACCGTTTCTGTGAAAATTCAAAGGTAAAGGTGGATAAATAAATTATGTTATAGGATTTAAATTTCTCTTTATATAGAACCATGAAAATTCAACTATTCCGCCAGGGTATAGGAAAAGGGGCGGGACAATTTTTATAGGTGTGGTGTTGTTGTGGCACATGCTGTTTATGATTCTATCATATAGAATACATAAAATAAGTTGCCCATACAAAACATTCTTATTTTAGCATATTCAATACTGATTCAGATCATCTCAATATCCACATGGTCTTTGTCTGTCCTACCCCTAGAATGTATAAAGCCCAGAGGTGCGGAGGGAGGGCAGTCCCTGCCTGCTGTAAGACAGAACGAAGAGAGCTGTACCGGCTGAGGATGATCACTGCAGGCGACCAAAAAGCTCAAGCTACATCATGATTAGTGAATTAACAACTGGTCAGGATTAGGGATTGCAATCCGGTCCGGCGGATCCGGTAATCCGGCCGGATCCGGTACTTTTTGGCGGCTACCGGATCCGGTAAAAATTTACCGGATCCGGATGTCAAGAGTCAATATGATCTAGACCTAGTTAAGCTTTAAAGAACGATGTCTTTCTTCATTATTCTTTGAGATTAATTGTGTTTAATGGTTAATTATGTTTGTTTGGCCAAATTAGAAAAACAGGTTTTTTTTTTTTTTCATTAATGTTATTACAATTATAACATGTCTCTTACCTAGTATTTAAAGTGCAGTGTGTTGTGATATGTGATTATTGATTAGATTTCTTTATGTATGTTTAATATTACGGGTGTTAAGGGAGTATAGTATTTTATTATTGCTGATGTTACCTCTTATAGTATTAATAAAGTTGATTAAATATTACATAGTAGAGAAGAAAAGTGAGGTCAAAGTTAAACGAACGATCATGAATCATGATCCAATAGACCAAATTAGTGGTAAATTCTTAGATTTGGCAATTCCAATTATAAAAAGTCCCTTTAATTAATTAATTAAAGTATTTGTTTTATTTTTATAAAAAAGATTTAATTTTGTTATATTTACTATGAGACAAGGTTACCATGTCTTCATGTGTGGCTGTAAATAGGTTGATATTGTTATTATTAAGTTAAGGCTAAATATTACTGAAGCAGATGCTTAAATTTTCATATTACTGTGAAATTAGCGCCTAGTGATACTGATTTTTGACTTAATAAGGGTGATTTTTAGCGCTAAACCATTGTTACATTAGTTAATTTGCAAAAACTGCTCCGCCTGCCTACTTTACGGCCAATAAACGGGACAAAAAGCATAATTTTGGATAGTCGCAATAGCATATTAACAGAATTGGACCGGATTGCAATCCCTAGTCAGGATCAGAGGTAGAGACCCTGCCTCGGAAACTGTCAGTCCTGGGTTTAAATCCCAGTAAAGGCATACATTTGTGTGATGAGCATATGAGCATAGAGATGTGTATTTGTATATACATACCTATTAAATATATTGTTGTATGGTACTTATAACACAAGTCTTAAGGAGCTTACCATCTTGTTGGATTTGTGTGATATTGTATGCAGTGCCCAATTTTGATATTAAGCTTTTGACCTTGATGAATTAATGTTAACTTCAAATTCCATGGAGCCCTGCCTATGCAGTAAAAAGAAGGGGTAACCCCGACAATGTCTTCAACAACTTGTGATCGCGATTTATACTTACACCATTGATAATAATATTGATTTGAAAATATTATATACTATGCTGAAGTAAAAGTAATAATTGACCAGTTTTGCGGAAAGCGACCAGAGATATTTATTGAAATAAAACAATTTAACGGATTATATCGCGTATATTATCTCATTTTAGTTCCCGACGTTTCGGAAGCTTTCCAGCTTTCCATGGTCACGGGAGGACATGGTCATGGTCCTCCCGTGACCATGGAAAGCTGGAAAGCTTCCGAAACGTCGGGAACTAAAATGAGATAATATACGCGATATAATCCGTTAAATTGTTTTATTTCAATGAGTAATAATCGCGGAAACAGAGATATTTAGTCTGTAATGCAAAAAGTGACTACTACTACTCATTGTGTTAAGACTTAACTCACTTTAACAAAAAAATTACTCTGGTCACTTTCTGTATAACTGTGATCAATTGATAGTGATCCTCGGGATTAAGAATGAAGTATAACATGATGTGATCACAACCCCAAATCATTTAGGATAAACTATCCTATCCTAGTAATATGATTTAAAAGTTGAAGATTCATGTTACTTGATAATTTGTAAACTATCAAATGGGTTTATATGAAATTTGACAATCAGATAGATAAGTTCATGGATTCAAATATAAGCTACATTGTTCCAGTTAATACAGGTCAAATCATAGCTAAATGCTTGTAATATATGTTTATCTTATAAAAAAAAAAGTAAAATGTTAATCAACTGAATTGAGCCAAAATCTAATATCAAGGAAGAGTAATAAAATAGATAGTAATTATAGTGAATCTCATGTTATATTATTATAATATCTTATCAAGAATGATTAGGCCATAAACATTTTTCAGTCAGTAATTTCATATTGGTGACTAGTAAAAGGGTAGGAGTTAGTGGGATTTTTATTGTAAAGGCAGGAAATGTATGATAATTATTACATACCTTGATCTTAACAAAAGCTTCATTACAATCTTGCAGCAGGTACTTTGCTTTTCGAGAGTAAATCCTCACAACACCCAGCAGTAGATGTCCAGATGTCCTCAAAGCCATCTTTACTTTGGGCTTTAAAATACCGTCTACAGACTTCTCGATATTGGTCTCGAACACATGAGCCTTCGTCAGCTTTTTGTCCCAGTGGGCT
Organism: Hedya salicella; assembly: GCA_905404275.2. Taxonomy (NCBI): domain Eukaryota; kingdom Metazoa; phylum Arthropoda; class Insecta; order Lepidoptera; family Tortricidae; genus Hedya; species Hedya salicella. Next base: position 33,593,075 of record FR990097.1, read on the forward strand.
GCCAACCAAATCTTGGCCAGCGGCCCCTTCTTGGCCAGCACAAAATGTGCGTAAAACATAGTGAATGTCTACTTGTTCCAAACTGTAGTTACATCAAAGCTGGCCTGAAAATAAAGCACGGTATATAATAAACCCGTCTATTGGGTCTCCAAAAACACTAAAACGTCTGTCGCAGTCATTTTGAACACAAAAAACAGGAACAAACTAAACAATGCTAGTTGTTAACGACTCATACACTTTGGCGCCTAATCTGCATTGTGGGCTTTTTTAACGAATTCATAAACTTACGTATCTAAAACACTTTCTCATAATGACTGGACACTCATTTACAAGTTTTGTGGATAGTAATATTAAAATTACCTGATTATTATAGGAAAACTCATTAATTTCACCTTTCACACAACGTAAACATGACAACAATTACGCTCCAAGATGGCCGCCTTCAGTGTTTCCAAGAAGGGTTATAAAAAACCGTTATTTTTTAGGCGCCATTGCAATATCAAAAATAAAAAAGAACAGCTGACAGATATTTACAAATAAATGTAATATGTTAACTACTTCAAATACCATACCCTTTTCCTTGAAAGAAAAACTTGTTTCTTTTAAAACTGAAAGTTTTCATTTTAATTATTTAAGTTTTTCTTTAAGTACTTTTGATATTCAATGAGTGTAAATATTGGACATTACATTACATTACATTACACATTACGTTTCGAAGTCAATATCATATTCGGATATTTTTCCTGTGAAACAGTGTAAATTTAATATTCAAGAAGATAAAACCTCTAATTTAGAGATCTGCTCAATCATGATATTATGGTAACATTTATGTATAATGCGTTCAGAAATAACGAAAAATAAATTGCCTAAATAGATACACTTTGAAAAAAACTTAGGTTGTAGCGTTTTTCTCAGTGACTGAAATAGATTTATTTGTATTTCTTTGGTTGGTGAAATTGAACTGTTGACAAATGTTGCCAAAAATAAAAATACGCCTGTAAACGTAAGTAAACGTAAACGTAAATGTAATACGCCTGGGTCTTAAAAGTTATGTGTGATATTACTTTACAAAATATGGTCAAAAATAGACATGGAGTATATGAGCTAAGGGGTGCAGTAGGCATCGTAACATCTCCCGCGCTTTCGTAAATAAAGTGTGTGAGTGAGAGAGCCCGATACGAATGTCGAATATAAAACTCGTTACATCGAGCCCTTCCTAAAGATTAAGTTAAATCCAAATCTTATTTTTTATGAAACGAATATGCGTAATGTTCTGAAACTTTTAAACCACCAAAATGCATGAAAGTTGATATACATTTCATTTTTAATGCGCTTCATTATTTACAAATAATCGGCATTCTGCGGGGTAATATCATAGATACACTTGGCAACACATATTGTCGCCATATTTAATTTTTTGTCAAAGTCAAGACTTGTCAATGCTTTTATTCCAGTAGTACTCTTTTCCGGTTTACCTGTGGAGTACGCGAGACGTATGTTGAATTCAATCTTTATTTATCTAAGTGATATACTAGTGTTTTTAGCAATCACAGTAATTAAAGGTCTTAATATATTGTCCCTTTAAAGTCTTTGAGTGTATTATCTGCTTTTAATCTAGTTTTTGATTACAGCGTGGATATGTTATATGTGATGGGATTGGGTCATGTCATGGATCGCTCGATATGTGGCCAGACCGATGATGTGACTTCTGATCAAATAATTGATTTTGTTGCTAGGTCTGCCACAGGCTTCCCAAGATGGGCGCGTACAGATATATTCAGGAATTGTACCGCAAAAAGCTGAGCGATGTTATGCGTTTTCTCCTTCGCATAAGGGTATGGCAATACCGGCAGTTGACGCGAATGCACCGTGCCCCCAGGCCTACGAGGCCTGATAAGGCAAGAAGGCTTGGATACCGCGCTAAGCAAGGTAAATACATGGTCATCTTCCTTTTTTATAAACCGGCCACTCCACGTTACTTCAATTCATGTTAAAGGAACGTAGAATCACCGCGAACTGTATGCGATGTGAAATCGGTTTAATTAATTGATTTATTACACGATTAGTATATAGATTTATGATTATTAACCTTTCAAATTTCAACGTGTCCTAACCAAAAACCGTTCGTTCAGGGTACGTGATCTTCAGAATCCGCGTGCGTCGCGGAGGCCGCAAGCGCCCGGTCGCCAAGGGTGCCACCTATGGCAAGCCCAAGAGCCATGGAGTCAACCAGCTGAAGCCCACACGCAACCTTCAATCTATTGCCGAGGTTTGTCTTACTGTTATTTATAATTTTATCCCTTCAATATTATCTATGCCCTATTTGGGCACTAAACTGTTGGCCACATCTGCGATGTCATGTTTAACGCCTTTATTACCGCGTTACGACGCAGGTGGAGCAGTAGTATTACTTTTATATCTAACAACTATTTATTCATAGGTACTCAGTTATTTTTTTTCTACCACAAGTTATCATTACTTATGACATAGACTGCACATATTTACAGACTGGTGTATTAATTTCAGGAGCGCGTTGGTCGCCGCTGCGGAGGTCTCCGCGTCCTCAACTCCTACTGGGTTGCTCAGGACTCTTCCTACAAATACTTTGAGGTTATCCTGGTGGATCCTTCTCACAAGGTAAGAACCATTTTCTTTATTGCAAACAACTTCCTTAAATATGTGTAAATAGGTCTTTTAAACTCATTAACTAATTCTTATGATATTACTTATGTGATGAACATTTTTACCATGCACCAATCTGAAAGGTTATGTTGAATAATCACCTACCATATTATCTGATGAGTTTTCTTCCTAACAATTTTTGTCTTCTCTGTTACACTCGTCACTAAATGAACGTCACATTTGCAGGCTATCCGCAGGGATCCCAAGATCAACTGGATAGTAAATGCTGTCCACAAGCACCGCGAGATGCGTGGCCTGACATCGGCTGGCCGCAGCTCGCGTGGTCTTGGCAAGGGTCATCGCTACTCGCAGACCAAGGGAGGCTCGCGCCGCGCCGCTTGGCTGCGCCGCAACACCCTGCAGCTGCACCGCAAACGATAATCATAGACTCAACCATGTCAATGACTTTCTATTTGTTTATGTATATTTTCACATGGAAAGCCAATGGCCTAATAAACCTATTGACCCCAATCTGTTTTTGTTGAAACATTCTTAAACGGTCTTGTGATCATGTAAGTATGTTTATCAAAGTTTATTTATGATTTAACTCCTGTTTATTTTCTGTTGAACTTATTCTGTTTTTAAATTCCAGGTTCAAATCGAGAATGAGCTTATGACCAACATCCTTAAAGGTAATTGTTTCTGTTGAAACTAGCCTGTCCCTTTTATACATTTGATTGACGTAGTATGGTATATAGTGTTCATTTTATTACATTCAATACCATATCCAACTAGTACCCCTCTCAAAACTAAATTCTATGTTACAATGATGATATAATGCCTTATGATATGCGCAACCCTGATTACCACGCATTTAAAACTTCCTTGGATGGCTGACCTATCTTGAATTTTGCACATAGATTTCGTCAACAACAACATTATTACAACAAAATATTTTTCTTTGTATTGCAGGAAAGCTGAGCTTTAATCCCATCTTGCAACGGTTATTTCACAGGTAAATATATTTTTTCTAACCATTCAAATCGTCCAAAATCAAATTTGTTTGCTTGTTATTCCTTGTGTTGACAAGAACTTTGAGTTTGGAGAGAGCAACTTCTTGTCTAGGTGAGGTTGTTGTTACTTTACATTTTCAATAAACCTCAATCCGGCGAGACACATTAGTTCCAAGAGTCCTATCATTTCTAATTAAAAACAACTGTTCATCATAGTAGTTATCAATATTAATAACCAGTTATTATTAAATCTAATTTTGAATCGTTTTTCTAGGTAACATTTTCCCGTGAAGAAGACTTGGACACAACAGAAGCTAAAAGTCGCCGCCATGGTCGTAAGTTTGCTGCATAAGGGCCGTCGCCAACGATCAATAATCTGCCGAGCTGAATTAAACTATCAACACTTGGTGCAAAGAAATTGACCACCCCAGCTTTTTATCAAATTCTGTATATACTGACAAGCTCAACTATGAGAATTGTGGGATGGTCCCTGTATTCAATTAAAAATAAAATTTTGATGCGAAATGGTGGTTTCTATGATATAAATCCTAAAAATAATCGAGTTCGATACCTTACGTGTAGCCGTTTAGGTTCATTTCCTTCACATTCCTACTTCGTCCAAAATCCCATTTCGTTCGCAATCAATTCCCAACTCTTCCACTTCCCTTTTGGTGAACATTCCCATATCGTCCACTTCCCATTTGGGTAACATTCCCATCTCGTCCACTTCCCATTTAGTCGTCATTCCAATTTCGTCCATATTCCCATATCGTCCACATTCCCAAGACCTTCCCACGTTCAAAAAAATACAACCGAAATGATTATTTTTTCAAGTTTGCTCCAGTTGCAGGGCCCAACCTGTATATTCCTATCGACATAAACACGAGTTAATAAAATAAATAAGTTCATGTCAAAATACTTATTTTTGTGAGAAGTTTTTTTTGTTAACTATACTTGTTTACGCCATCAATAAATGTCTCACATCATTCCACCATCAGACCAGCTCTATGGTACGAGATGTATCCACTTTTTCAACTTACTCTTTGTAATTGGGCCCAGAAGTGGATGTGGATACATACATATCTTTGCAGTCAACTGTACCAGGATCCCTTCCGGACTGTTGCTTTCACTGCTAGTTAGTTGAACAACTACGGCTATTAGGATTTGCGAATATTCATAGTTCCACTGATGTTGTAAGGTGGAACGATATAGTTATAATATTACGGACACTAGAACATAGCGAAAACTGCATCGGCTAGCAATGTTGACGAGGTGGGATTCTGGACGGAGTGGGAATATGGACGAAATGGGAATGTTGACGAAGTGGGAAAAAGGACGAAGAGGGAATGTCGACGAAATGGCAATGCTGACTAAGTGGGATTTTGGACGAACAAGGAATGTGAGCGATGTGGACGAAATGAACCTAAACGCGTGTAGCTTGTATTATGAGCCTTTAAAGTTGGGTTAGCGATGGGCGACTTGAATGATTTTAGAAGTCGAATAACTAGTTACTATTTATTTTACCATTCGAATAACAAAATAGTAGTGTACTAATCACCTAAGTCGACTGCTGTTCGATGTGGAGACTACCGCTAAGTAGCGATGGGCGACTTTGAATGATGTTGGTGGAATCATTCGATTTTTAAGTTGTCTAACTGGCGGCGTTGCGTGTGATTTCGAGTTCGACTAGTCGTTTCGGGTGAGATCGACAATCTTCAAATCAAATCAAAATATTCTTTATTCAAGTAGGCCTAGTTACAAGCACTTTCGAAATGTCAGTTACATGAGAGTGAATGTTTGCTGGGAGAAATACAATATGATCCAACATTTGCTGCAAGGATTAGGGAAACCCAGAAAAACCTAATCAGATCATTTAACTTAAGTATAATATTATTGATAAAAACATCATTTTTAAAATTAAAATAATAACATAAATCCCAAAAGGATTGTCAATAAAAAATAAATAATCTAGAACGTGTCTAGAATAAAATTCTAAATGTCAGAGTATATAAAACAATTAAGATTAAAATAATAATAATACCTTAGTTATTCGTTAAAATAATTATTCATATACCTACATGACGCTATAATTTACATTAATCCCACGCGGCTTCATCATTCATGTAGTCTTGTGTGCTATAATAAGCTTTAGAAAATCATTTTCGTTTCACAATATTTTTGAATTTACCAATAGACAACTCAGTTATGCTGCTAGGAAGCTTATTGTAAAATCTCACACAGTTACCCATGAATGATCTCCTTATTTTATGGAGCCTAGTAGCAGGCACTGCGAGCTTATGCTTATTTCTAGTATTAATATTATGTATATCACAGTTCTTCTTAAAGTCCGTAATATTTTTATGTACATACATAATATTCTCATAAATGTATTGACAATGCACTGTCATTATATTAATGTCCTTAAACTTATCTCTAAGCGACTCTCTATAGTTCATTTTATATATCGCACGAACAGCCCGCTTCTGCAGAACAAATATAGTATTAATGTCGGAAGCACTGCCCCATAGTATGATGCCATACGACATAATACTTTGGAAATAACTGAAATACACTAATCGAGCCGTTATCACGTCTGTTAATTGACGAATCTTACTTACTGCAAAAGCTGCAGAACTCAGTCTATTCGAGAGATTAGCAATATGGGGACCCCATTGGAGCTTAGAATCTAATGTTATACCGAGAAAGACTGTACTATTAACTAGTTCTAGTTCCTCACCTTTAACCATAACGCTTGCTTGCTCGTGTTTTACGTTACTCGTGACAAACTTAACACATTTAGTCTTTTTCTCATTCAACAATAAATTATTTATATTAAACCAATTTACTACTTCACAGATAGCATTGTTTACGTCATTGTAGGATCGTTGATTTCGTACGACTTTGAAAATTAGAGACGTATCATCTGCAAACAAAACTATCTCATGGTGGGTCTTTACGAGGTGTGGCAAGTCGTTTATATAGATAAGGAACAGGAAAGGTCCCAATATTGATCCCTGCGGCACACCCCTTCGGCCGGCCGCGGCCGCCGCCCGTTATGCTTTCTCCGAGTTTCGACTTCATTCGAATGAATCTCGACTATTCGAATAATTCGTGATACGGCGAACTTAAAAGTCGAATGATTCGGCTGGAGTCAATCGGAGTCGCCCATCGCTAAGTTGGGTGGGAAAGGTGTGCTGCTCTGCGGTGGCTCCACCATTAATTAATTATATGGTGAAATGATGTACCTACGTTTTGAAGGTACACCATGTACATATGAGCTTTATGACTACCTATACCGGAGGACGAAATAATGGGCATTGATTGTGGCGCCGCTGCAGAGCATACTATGCAGGGGCGCCACGTAGAACTAGATAGAAATGATATTAGCTATTTTTTTCTTATGAAAATTGATCTACCAATGCTGTTTATTGTGTACCATTGAAAATAATTATTATTTCATAGTGATTTTATATACTAGGGTGCAAAGAAATCGGATCACCTCAGCATAATTAACGTTTTTTCGATTTCGAAAATGATGCAATTTTCAGTGATTTGCTACGTTACAGTTCAGTTTTTCAGGGCTTAGAACTTTACCCGCCCAAAAATGCCTATTGAAATCAAACTTATGACTACTGGGAAAATTGTGGTTGTAAGGAAAAATATGGAAATTCAATACAATTGTCAGTGTTTCTAGTCGTGCTATACGATGATCCGGGGTGAGTTTTGGTCCATTAGCAGCTCGCCGTGGAGTCAAATTCTTTTCCCGCAGTCGTCTTCTAACAGTCCATCGGAGGTTCTGCTGAAGCTGAACAGCATTTAGTCGTCGATTTCTTAAAACGCTGACAGTGACAGCAAGGATACGGTCATCCGGAGACATTACCGTTTCGTTCGTTAAGTAGAGCGAGTCGTGGCGGTTCCAGGCCTCCTGGAGAAGTGTCCCGTCTTACGAAACCTCTGGAATACTCGTTGAACTGCTGATTTCGATAGGTTCAGTTGTCGAGCCACTTTACGTTGACTAATCCCTGTCTGCAACGAAGCGACTGCTTGGGCGGCTTCAGCTCGAGTGGTATCCATTTTCATCGAGCTTTTTCAGGTAAAATCAATAGGAACAGTGTTCAGGAAGACGTATCATACACGAATGATGAATTACCCATTTTATAATAGAAAAAACCGGCTGAAACGACGGAAATTAACTTTTTTCGTTCCTAAAGTATCAAATGTAACAAAACCGTCAGAAAAGTGAATGATTTTAATGTTTTTTGCATTACACATCAAAATATATGTAAACTAACCAACAAGATAGGTGAATTAGAAATAGCAATTCAGGAAAGCGAAACTAAGCCTGATCTGATATTATGTATTTCACAGAATCCTTCCTTAAACCCGTTCTACACCTTCCGATCCTATACGATTTATCGGAAATCCTAAGTCGGAGTCATTCTGTACACACTGTTCGATCTGTGCTTCCTATAAGCAGATCGATTTTTGGTGGTGACTCAGTGCAGACGCATTTACCATGGCTTTAGCAATTAGCATAGTAGACATCTGTGCATGAAAAGTAAAAAAAAAAATCCTCCTATAGATCAAGAAATCTAGAATTTAGGGTTTGCCGGGTTATAAGTATCTTAATACAAATGACCGATAGAAGAAAGATTTTATTTCACTTATTTTAACCAGGCATGAAAAGCATTTCAATCTGCTAAGCAATTTATTTCCCTGGCTGTACAATCTCTTAAATTATGCTCGCTAGTATGAAAAAATAACTTGCCTTTTTTGGTTCCCATTTAAATGTTGTCCTTAAATATTCTATTTTTTTTCTTCATGTCCGCTAATGTTGTATTTTTCTGAATTTTTTTTATAAAGGATCGGAAGGTGTATAACGTCCATTAGAGACAACTCTGCAGTTGGCTAAGATAAGATAGATGGGTACATGATGGCAGCGTATTTTTCACGAAAATCTAAGGAACGTGGTCGTTCTATAATATATGCTAAAAACAATCTTAAATTCAATAAACTAGAATGGATAAATGAACTATCAGTGGAGCAGCAATTTCTTATTGCAATAGTTTTTCTATAACTAAGGGGCCATTCATTAATTATAACAGAGTTTTCGAACCCCCTCCCCCCAGGGATCCATACGTAATTAATGAATGACCCCTAAGCACAAATAAAACAAAGTCTATACATTTTTTTATAAATGTAGCGCCACGAAGAAAATTAAAAAGCGAGCTGTCAACATCTATGGCTTTCTTATTTTTTAAATTCGCCTATACTTGCCAGTGATGAAAACATGTTATGATTTGAAAAAAAATGGCAATAAAATATGTGTACGTAAATTATAAAAAATGTTTTTTATTGAAGTTGGCAGCAATGCATTTACGTTCATTATTATTTTTTAATTTAAAACTGTGTGAATTCGATAGTTTGTTAAGTTGGTAATATAAATTATTAGATAGAAATTTTGTACTCTGTGGCACCAAGGAATACATTAATAGCGACATTGTAACACGTTTAGCAGTGCGTTTATAGAGTATTACAAGTCTTAAGTAATGTATGTCTTTATATTAGAGTTAGTAACCATATAAACTACAGAAAGAAGTACAGGAGTAGAAAAAATATTAAATGCCATAGCAAACCCTATTCAAATATAGCAAAAAACAAAGAGATTACTCTGACGAAAACGTAGTAAATTTCAAATCGTGTCTCTCAGTTTTACAGTATGAAGAAGTAAGTAGCTCGACACATGCAAATATAGCGTATAATAAATTTATAGAAGAATACGAGTACACTCTTTATTATATTATAACCTGTGTTTCCCATTTATTAAAATAAGGATTAAGTCAAGAATACCTAACTCTTGGAAAACAAGATGAATGGCTATTTCTTGTAAACACAAAAGAAAAACCTACCTGTCTACAAAGAAATCGAAATGATTTTAATTTGAAAAAAATATTATTGACGTTTAGAACCATCTTAAAGAGATCGAAAAGAAATACTTACATACATGAAGTACATACATAACAGTCACAATAAGTGTAAGGCAACATGGGCCCTCATCAATAAAATAACGAACAACCAGAGTAACATGAAAAGAATAGAGAAAGTAAAATGTGGCGACTCTTTAATTAGTGATCCTTTTGAAATTACGACCGTATTTAATAATATGTATGGACCGTATTTAATAATATGTAATGTAACTGCCCATTTTGATTCTAAAATCTACAAACATGCTACAGAATAGGTAACTTGGTCTATGTTTGTATCACCAGTTACTGAAAATCAAAGTCTCTAAAATCATAAGTACACTGACAAATAAACATAATACAAGATACGATGAAATAACAATATCTATACTATTATAAAGTTGTAAAAATGAAATGTCTGTACATTGAGGATATTCAAAAAAACCACTGTAACGGACTATTTAGAGATCACTGAGCCGAAAAATATTTATTTATTGTATGTTCATATGTGTCGTTGTGGCTTCATCACGCCAAATCGGCTAAACGGATTTCAACTATTTTTGGTACACGGGTAGCTCGGTATCTCCAGATGGTTATAGGATACTTTCTATCCGACTACGCTGAAGAAAAAAAGGGGATTATAACTTTTTCTCCTCCGGGAACTAAGTTGCGGGCGCCTTCTAGTATATAATAAAACAGAGTGCTCCATACATCCTGCGACCAGTAGTGCATATTATTAACCTCTCTTTTGAAACTGGTACCTTTCCGGATAGCTTAAAAAGGCAATAATTATTCCGGTTTTTAAACATGGAGACGAGAGAGACTCTAAAAATTATCGTCCTATTGCTTTGCTCCCATATTTTTCAAAAATACTAGAGTATGTTATTTATTTTAAACTTATTTCCTTTCTTAATAAAAAGCAACATCCTAGAGACCGCACAATGTGGCTTCCGGAAGTTTCTATCAACTTCTCACACATTATTGAAAGTTATGAAAGGAGGAGACAATGCCGTTAATGTGAAATCATCCGCAGTTGTACTCTTGCTGGACATGTCTAAAGCATTTGACTGTGTGGAGTATACATTATTATTAGACATGTTTGAGAATATTGTTATCAGAGGAATGGCTCACAAGCTTATGAAATTGTACTTGTTGAACCGATTGCAAGCTACTCAGATATCGTATTTTAATAAGCGCCACAAGTGCTTCCAGAACAAGCTTTCGATGTTTACAGAGAACAGAGTGGGGGTACATCAGGGTAGCATCTTGGGGCCACTATTTTTCTGGTATACATCAATGACTTCGCTAAAGTTAATAATACTCACCTTAGCGCTCTTTATGCACATGACGCTTCTGTTCTTAAATTAGGCAAAGATCTAAGTACGCCTAAATATGAATTGACTATTAACAACGCACAAAAAAATATTGTACAATGGTTGTCAACACTTAATCTTAGTATTAATTTATCAAAAACCAAATATATTCAATTCAGGCCATATCAAACAAAATCATTACAGTTAAATATTAATTACAATGGCATATAAGATATAAGATTGTTCACTTAAGTGTATTGCTGTTTGTTAGATTCCACAGGAGGCTGCTAGTCTACTGAATAAAATTACAAAATTTGTGATTCAATATTTTATTTGAATATAATCATGAATGACCTTAAAAAGTAAATAACAATAAAATTCTAGCACAGAAGACTTGTTCGCTGTGTTCGACTTCTGGAACCGTGATTTACTATCCGATTAAGCAAAGCTTGCTCCTGGTGTCCATGACATAGCATACAAACGAGGTGCAGGCTTAATTTAGCCGGGATATACAAGTTTTCCCGTGCCTTCTCATATTTTCATTAATTTGGTATGTACATGTGCAAACACGCTTATAAATAGCCATGAGAAATGAATGCGCGTTCAAATACATAATTATGAAATTTAAATCAAACTTACACCTAAATTAATACAAAACATCGTATATATCTAGTAGGTACGTGTATATTTACATTAGTCAGCTAAATGACGCTATGCTATGAACCAGTTAGCTAGTTCTATCGATGCCTGCAGATAAAGATGCTACCTGCCTCTACCACAAGTACAAATATAAAGCGCAGAATGTACACTCCAATAAGTGACGGGAGTCACAAAACATGGAGTATAACTTCTGTTCTTATCATTTTGCGTCTCTACTCCAAACGGCTTTATCTACCGACTTCTATAAAACTACGCCATTCAAAGTACAATAAGTAGCCTGCCTTTCGAAAATCTTAAGGTTTTGATAAAAGGTCGCTAAACATTTTACTAAGAATGGCCGTACAGTTCCAAATCTCCGACACGTTCTGCTATGATTAAGTATATCGGTATTCGGACGGTTGGACTAAGGGGATGTAACGCTTGGAAGTCACGTCAACCATATCGATATGGATATCCCAATAAAAATGCCGTTTAATAATGAATATCTTTAGTGCTTCGCATGCAGTAGATGCCATACACCGCTGTCTGCAGAGCAGGTTGTTTCAAACCGTCTGTTTGTACTAATCGTACGTTACGGCTTCATGTTTCCGTACAGTACAGGGACATATTTCACGTAAACCGATCGATGCAATCCGCGAAGCCTAATTTCCGTAAGGACGCAACCGGTATCGATTAATACAGCATATAGGCGTAATGTAAACTGCACTCCTAATGCATTTTGTTCCTCTTAGCATTTATAAATAGAAAAGAAGATGGTTTTAGATCCGCAATGCGTTTGTGCAAGGAGACGCTTCAAGTTTTTCCATATCAAGAATGTGTGTTGGATGTAGTAATTGATTAAAAGTTCACAGTTCTATAAATACAGGGTGAAAACTTAGCTCAACTGGAGATCCAGTTTTTAATTCAAGTCACTAACTGATATTAAATTAAATGTGAGCCTTGATATCCAAAGAGCTTTGCAATCGGAACCGTAGTTCAATGGCAAAATTCGTGTTGCCTGCCAAATTGAAAAGTTTATATTCCACATGACGCCATTTATTTAATGAAAAACTTGAAACCTAGTCGAATTAACCACTGGATTAGGGTATGCCTTACTCAATGTCGTAAAATGAAATATGCGAACATTTTGCTTAGTATTTATACGGTGAAACCAGAATAAAAAATGTATAGCTCAAAGGTCCTCGAGATCCGTTTTGACTATTCGTTAACATAACTAAGTTCAAGGCCAAAACCCTGTTCGTGCACTATTTGAAGCCGAGAAAGAAACTGTCCAAACAGGCCAGAGCTTTATGTATGTCCGTTACTTCGGTCCTGTAATAGGAGTGACCAGGATTGTATTGCCACCAGGGCGGCACCACTGTGACTTGGGTTGAACGCTCAAGCTGCCGTCGTATGTTTAAAACCGAACTAACTTGTAATGAAGCGCCCTACAAGTTAGTTCGGTTTTGACAGAGGGCGGCCGCGTGGCAGTTCTGTCTCCTAAAGGTACAAGTTCGTTGCCGACCGCAGACAGTAACCGCACGTGCCGCCGCACTCCAAATTGAACTTCAATGGTAAGGGTGAAAGGTTAAATTTTCAGTGTGCTGTGGAAGTGTCGCGACTGCACGGTGTTCGGCAACTAATTTGTACTTTTACATTTGACTCGCCAAAAATTATGTGCGCTAGTTAGGATCCCTTAGGAGGGTTTATACCTCTGGCAACGTCGCATATTATTTGTTTTTTTTTTTTTTATTATTTTGAGAAATGTGAATATAACTTGAACATGTTTTCAATTAATTCATTACGTGTTTGGTAGTTAAGCTGGCACAATGTAAAATTTCATGATATTTCCACAAACAAAGCTTTAAAAATGAATTTATGTCTATCTTGTTTAGTCAGAAAATCAAGGCAAAATGAAACGCAATATAAATGCTAAAAATGTAGGATAGGTATTGAACATATCTTTAAGTTTCATTCAAATACCACAAAATAATGAAACAAGAAGAAAAATATGCGCCGTTGCCAGTTAAGCGGGTATAAACGCTCTTAAATAAGCGCAAGTTGTTACTGAGGCTGAGCTCTCAAGGATTCGATGCGACGAACGAATATTATGTACGACTCTCGTCCCCAAGTTTCCGTGCAGGTTAATAATTTAAAGACAATCAAGGATAATAAATTATACTAGTATTTTTTTTTCTAAAATATGACTTCAAATAAGAAATAAATTTACTAGTAAACTTTACCTTACAGTATTATATAAAGTATTTTTTTATTATTAAGTAGCCGTCAGAGTGGAAATTATTCCTCGATTACTTCAAACACACACGGAAATTCGGTTGATATAGATTAGAGCGCATTAATTCCTGGTATTATCTATAAACCTTATTCGTATTCGATATAGAATATATGTATTTTCTTTCTTTCTATACATATCATCAAAACACCCGTACATTCACCTGTTTTTCAAACCAGCCTTTACCTAAGCAAAGTTATATCGAGCTGATATCTACAAAAAATAGCCACTTATGTTTTAAAAGCGTCTTTAGAATTCAGAAGTTTCAGTACTTACGACTGTTTTGAGGGTTACCCGCTCTGGCAGAATATATAGGTCGTGTAACCCGTTTACGAGTATATGGTCTTTAACATCCAGCAGAAAAAGTAGGTAAACCCATTCAGATAATTAACAATCCCAAACCCAGATAATTAACAATCCCATCAATGGTACACGAAAAATAAGATCTCAGGAACGTAAAATTATTTATATGAAACCATCCGGTTAAAATAAGTCTGTATGCCAGCACTGAAAATTTAACCGGGTGGCTCGTTTCAATGATACGGTATCACAATTAAATCTTACACAAAGCTCAGACGATGGCGCTCCTGATGACTAAAACAATAAGGGGTCAAATCGTGACACTATTTGTATCTGACTTGATTCAGTTAAGTTTGCACTTCGATCGTACGCAACTCGATAAAAAGCAGGTGCACACTTATCTCAACCGTGTTGGTATCACAATCTCACCCGAAGACAATGTTTCTAGGCTTAAGGGAATCAGATCGTAGCTAGTTGTTGGGCACGGGCTGCGCCTGCCGCCTCTCGAAGTGGAATGTGTCGGAGAGGTACAGCCCGAAGATGGCGACGCTGTAGAACACTGTGAGGCCGAACAGCGCCACGCTCGCACTCGCCGTGAACATGTTCGAATATTCGCACCTGCAACGGAGCAACAGATGCAATAAAACGACCGACCGATATATGAAAATGTCAAATGCTAGCACTACACGCTCGCGTGAGTGGAGGTTATTGCAGTCCTTCTCGTATTTAAAGACGGTAATGTATCTCGCGCTCATTTCCACTTGCGCGTTGCGAGCGTGTAGTGCTAGTATGACACTATACGTTTGCGCAGACCTGAGGAGTTACTCCGATGTTCAAAATTTAAAATTGGTATCGCGCCGTTGCTCCCGCTCTCGTGTTAAATTGTATCTGCGTGAGTGTGACGGCGTAATATGTGCTGGTTACTACACAACAAGCAGCCTCGAGCGTGCATGTCGGCGAAGTGAGTTGTGTGCGCTCACCTGAAGAACCAGACGACGGTGAGCGCCACGGACACGAGCGTCATGAGGATGTTCTCGAGGTCCCAGGCGCGCTCGGGCGCCGCGCCCTCCGACACCAGCTCGTGCGTCGTCGCCGCGCCCGCCTCCTCCGTGCTGCCGCCGCGCTGCTGCTGGTGACGACATGGATCGTCAATACAACAATAGGGAATATTTGCATGAATTTTAATTTTTGCTTTATTAAAAGTTCATTCATGTAGCAAACAGTAGACAAAAATATTTTTTCGAATAACCAAGATATAACCCATCAAACATTTCATTCTATCTCTTTCTTGCAAAACAGAATTTAATATGGAGTTTATATGGCCGGAGTGCACTGTGACGTAACAGTGCCCTCCCTCTCTAATTACTAGTTTAAAATGCCTATATTATGCGTATTTCTTGGCCGATTTTTAATTTCACATTTTAAAATAGTTTTTACGGTATTTTGATATTTAGTTAAGAAAAGCGATAATAAAATCATGCATGTAAAAATTGATGCTACAAAGATTGATTACAATGACAACATTTGCCAAGATTGGCAGTATTCTAAACTAAGAAAGAATGTCGTACGTAAGTAACGCGATATAACTGTTCCAAACTTTAAAGCGGAGAAGAAAAGAGCCATAACCCTCTTTTTTGCTTTACGTAGTGCGGTAAACTATCTATGGATGGCCCAGTTGTAACAAAAGTCATCGAAATCCGCCCAGTGGTTTTTTCGCCATGAAGTCATAAATACATACAAACTATGGGGGTTATTGTCTAACGAAATTTTGACATTTGGTATCCGAATCAACTGTCATAGCCCGTACAAAATCATGACACTTCATTCTGATTGCGAGCGTCAAACGCGTAAGGCAATAGGAGGGCAGGTGCACGCGCAGCCAAAGACTGGGGATCTCACTCAATGGACACATGATTGGGGATTGAGGGGGTGGGGGATGGACCATGCTATGGTAACTTAAAACTAACACTTTTTATTGAAAACAGAGCCATCTAATCGCTGATTTTTATACAAGAAACGAAGTGTTACCACACTAAAATATATGGTGAGGAAATAAATATATTCTATACTAGTAACAATATGACTGGCGCTGCCACTTCAAATGTCAATCCAACTATTCTATCATTCTGTTTTATTTTCCTTTTAATTTAACCATGTCGCAGAAATCTTGCTGTGTACCTGGATGTCCAATAACTTTAGAAGATGCTAAGTAATTAATTAGCCAAAGGTGCGGAGCGTCACGACCGGCTCCCACCGACGCGAGCTCGAGGGCCCGCAGGGCGAGCCCACCCGGATTTTAACTCGACTGGGGGCCGCAGGCCCAAAGGTGAGCATCAGCCAACGCGACGCAAACACACCCGCGTGCAGACCCCTTCTCCTTTTCACTCTCCTTTCACCTTCTTCCACGCAAATGTATCAACTCGAGCGACTCCTACGTCTACAATTACACAAAGTCCAAGTACTGCCCATAAAACACACTGTCCACTGGGGCCTCGCGGGGCTCTGCTAACACTGGATTGTCATAGTTACGGCAGAGACAGTTTTAAAACATTCCATAAAAAGCGTGTATTTTAGAAGATTTAAAGAATACCGGTGCCGCTCCCTGGTTACGGCGGTTTTTAGCGTATATTTTGTACGCAGCCCTCGGTGCGCGAGTCCGTCTCGCACTTAGCCAGTTTTTTTATACCTTCCGAAATGCAGGTTTCATTGTTTTGTTACTTTGTAAGTTTCCGATGTTTCAATGTAGCATGGCTTGAACATTTATGGCACTATGATCAATATGTAGGAAACAAAGCATTATAATGTCTTTATATTAGTTATTATATTTTCAGGTTTACGTTTTCATCGGTATCCTAATCCTGAAAAATATGCAGAAAAGTATAAGACATCTATACTATTATAAAGTTGTAAAAACGAAATGTCTGTACATTAAAGATATTTTCAAAAAAAATGACTGTAGTGGATTATTTTGAAATCACTGAATGGAAAAATAATTTTTTTCGATTTTTTTTAATGTTTGTATGTGTCGTTGTCGCTTTATCACGCCAAAACGGCTAAACGGATTTCGATTATTTTTCGAACACGGGTAGCTTGGTATCTCTAGACGGTTATAGGATACTTTTTACCCGACTACGCTAAAGAAAAAAAATGGTTCTTATTTTTTTTCTCCTCCGTGGACGAAGTTTGCGGGCACCTTCTAGTGGATATATAATATTGGTGGAGTGATAACTGGCTTGGACCAAATTTAAGTTTATAACAATAAACGTGTCTGCCGCAGAAATTTTCAAAACTGCCACTTGTGTCCTAGAAATAGATTGTGCAAATTAGCAGTCCCTGTTCTGCACCTGCCAGGTAATCTATACTATTATAAATTGAGTATTGAGTATATTTAAATGATTGTTACGGACTATTTGGAGGGTAAAAGTCGAAAAAAAATATTTTTTTATTTTTTGTATGTTTGTATGTGTCGTTGTGCCTTCATCACGCCAAATCGGCTTAACGGATTTCAACTATTTTTGGTACACGGGTAGCTGTGTATCTACAGATGGTTATAGGATACTTTTTATCCGACTACGCTGTCGTAAAAAAGAGGGGTCATGATATGACTTTGTCTCTTCTGCGAACGAAGTTGCGGGCGTCTTGTAGTATATTATAATGGAACTGAATATACAGGGTAGAGGAGGCCCAAACCTAATGTGGGGTCATGTTCTTTTAAAAACAATATACATATGTAGGTTTAAACATTTGTTTTTAAGTAGGAGTTCTGAAACGTCGTCAATGGAAATCATCATTTCTTTAAAAGGTAATTCCATAATTTTATATACCCTAAAAGGGCTAAATGAGGGCTACGTACCCGAAGGAACTGTGGAATAAATTACCGCCTGTACTATTTCCGGACCGATGCGACCTTCAAGCCTTCAAGAAAAGAGCTTACTCCCACCTGAAGGGCCGGCAACGCACTTGTGACTCCTCCGGTGATGCAAAAGTGTCTATGGGCGACAGTGATCGCTTAGCATCAGGCGACCTGTCTGCTCGTTTGCCTCCTATGTCATAAAAAAAGTGTAATATGGAACCCTATTACTACGACTTCACTGTCCGTCCGTCCGTCCGTCCGACCGTACGTCCGTCCGTCCGTCAGTCCATCTGTCCGTCTGTCCGTCTGTCTTCCTGTCAATACCACTGACTCATTGACCAGTCACACGGCGTTTAGGGTACCTACAGGGTAAAACGGGACCCTATTACTTATACTTCGCTATCCCTCTGTCTGTCTGTCCGTCTGTTACCAGGCTGTATCTCATGAACCGTGATAGCTAGACAGTTGAAATTTTCACAGATGATGTATGTCTGTTGCCGCAATAACAGCAAATACTAAAAACAGTATAATTTTATGTCTATTTCAATAACCAATATAAAATGATCGAACACCGAGTACATTTTGCTTAGGAATAGGGATCTGCTAACACTGGATTTTCATAGATAAGGCCGTTTTTATGGTATATTTTGTACGTAACCCTCGGTGCCCGAGTCCGACTCGCACTTGGCCGGCTATTTTAGCATATAAATGGTACGGAATCCTCGGAAAGTCCGACTTGCACTTGTATTATAACTTAATTTCAGGGTCAGCTAGCGTCAACCCCCACACAGAGAGTTCAGCGACTGCGAGGCAGAGTCAAGAGGCATCGCACCTGAATCCAGCACAGATCGTGGAAATACTGAAGCCTGAAAAAGTGAATTCGTCAGACATTCGTGAGTTTATGTCCACACGGATACTTTCTTATGCCTGACTCATTTGTCAGAATATAGTCCGTTTTCTATTGGGAAACAGTATGACATTTTTGAGTACAGCCAGTGTTAGCCGCACGTTAGTGTGATTGAACACTAAATAATAATGATTGAAAAATTTAGTTGCGACTAAAGTATTAATGATTGACGTCGGTTAGTGTTTAGTGTGATTGAAACTAATTCTCCGTTAGTATTCAATCATTTGAAAACACTAATGATTGAAATATTTTAATCTTTAGTGTTTCAAAAGTATTAAAAAACTAAATTAACTTTTAGTATGTATTAAATCCTGTGATTGATATTAATGATTAAATGGCCAAATTAAAGTTAAGTCGTGTCGTGATACCTAATTTCGTCGAGGACAAAGTACGTAAATATAATAGTTCAGCACCTTATACACTCCGAGTCCATGTTGAAAACTTCCATGCTGGGTGGATACCGTGATGGACCCAGGATTGCAACAACATGGACGAGTGTTTTTTTAGCTTAATGGACTATGAATGAAGAGAATTTAGATAGGGTACAACCAAATCGTCCTGCTGATGGACCCTGGGGGTACCTAACAAAACTCAGGACTGGATCAACATATACGAATACTTTTTAGCTTAATGGACTTAGAATGAGGAGCATTTAGATAGGGCACCACCAAATCGTCCTGATGACGGACTCTAGGGGTTCGTAATGGAACTCCTGAGTTCCATTACGAACCTCTAGAGTCCATCATCAGACAGCGAAACATATACTTATAACCGGCCGTATCTTTTCTTACGTTAACTTAGAAGTTTAATTTTTTCACAGCTTCAAGGAAAGTCTATGGTTTTACTTTCAACTCGATACTTCCACGCGTTCTCGAGATAGAGGGTCTTGACGGACAACAATGTGATCATATAAGGGTTCCGTTTTTACCGATTGAGGTACGGAACCCTAAAAATAAGATATTCATAGCTTTCATAATATCTATAAATTAAGAGATGTCTCTTCGTTCCATTCTCCATACAAACGTAGTCCCAGTCTCATTTGAAATCTAGGCAACAGAAGTAGATGAAATATTGTAAGTATGGACTAGACGTAATTATCTATGCCTTTGGTTTTTCACATTTTCATATAAATGTGTAATATCAGAATTACAGGAGCTCAAAAGTCGACAAAAAAAGGGGTCAACTTTGCACGAGAATTACAGACCAATAAAGCATTTTTACAAAAATCGAAAAACCACAGCCATGGGAAATATAATGAGCATCTTTTCGTGTAATATGAGGATTACAAAACACAAAATTCAATCGCCCAAATCTTGGAAAGCCTACAGCTATCACGATACACATTAGCGGGGAGTGGAGTAGCGGGAGAGGAGGTGCAGCGCTGCCCCGCGCTGTCTTCTCTCTGACATTGACACTGTCGTTGAAAATTGCAATTTTCTTACGCTTGGTGTAAGTGTAAGTGTAACGCTCGAATGGTTTAGAAATGGGTCAAGTTTTTAGAGTTTACATAAACATGTTTATTGTATAAATAAGGATGTGACTTTTTCTTCTTAGTTTCGTGAAATGTCTTGATCTAACAAGCTATTTATTGTTAACCACGTATGGTCTCATCGGAAGTTCAGCGCTGGCTCCCGAGCCAGCATTATGCTGAGGTGGGACCATTTCGGGTTTAGTTTTTATGTATGTATTTTGTATATTTTTTTTTGTCTTGCATATGCTAGTATAATAGAATAACTTCTGGTGATCGTGACATTAACTAATGTAACATTTAGACATACATGTTTCTGATAACAGACTATCTCTACTCTAATATCGAACGTTTTATTATTTTTCTCAAACATGCTAAGAACGGTTGGAATTTCGTTTGAAAAAAGAAGACGTACATTAAAAAAATCGCTACCTAGGAGTTATTAAACGTATGAAATCCCATTATATTCTGACACTATATATCCATACTAATATTATAAATGCGAAAGTGTGTCTGTCTGTCTGTCTGTCTGTTACCTCTTCACGCTTAAACCGCTGAACCGATTTGGATGAAATTTGGTATGGAGATAGTTGGGGTCCCGGGGAAGGACATAGGCTACTTTTTATCCCGGAAAAATACCCTCATTTGCGATAACCGAATTTAAGGCGGACGAAGTCGCGGGCAGAAGCTAGTTGTTTATAGTGTATAATCCCATTATATTGTATACTTTACTCACTTAGTCAATTCCCGCAAATGTTCCATTTACTTAACCTATTAAAGATAAAGTAAATCAAGATAAACACGGTGTATAAGTATGTATGTATGTATGTCAGAAAAACTGATTATTTATTTTTTGTTAATTTGCTGATTCTTGGAACTAAGTTTACTGAAATGACGAAATAAGACAACACATGCATATTGTAGCTAAGTGTTTTGTGAAAATTATCATGTTTCTTACATGTAATCTTAACAATAAACAGTTTAACTGATTTTTTTTTGGTATGGAACCATGTAGGTCGATTCATAAAAGCTGGCGCGGATTTTGTATGAAACTGTCATATTTTCCATAGAAATTTTGCGCTAGCTCTTGTCCTACCTATACTTTATTTATCTTTATATACATAACCTTTGTATATAAGCAAATTTAATCCACGAGATCCAGGGGTGGGTTGCTAGTTAAAAACAATTTTTAATTTCATAAATTTACCTAAGTAAGTAACTAATAACTCTTTTGACGATATCAAAAGTATAACGTATTTAAAAGAGGTTGTAATCGCTTCACCCAGAATATGGATGCTACGCAGAATACGGACCGGTTGCGGGAGGAGATGGGGGTGACGGCTGCGAGCGCTTACGTCACGAGCGATAAAGACAGCAATATTCCAATTCCAAACTAATACATAACGTGGCCGCGCGGCCGTTAGAGAGACTTCTCTTAAAGTCCTTACAACACTATCATAATTGTAATAGATATTGTAGATATATTAAGTAAAAAAAAAATGTATACCTATCCATACAAGCATTCCCAATAGAAAACGGACTAATACTTTCCTAATCTATACTTTTATAAAGTTGTAAAAATGAAATGTCGGTTTGTCCACACGGACCGCGCGAAGCAATTTCCTCGCGAGGCGACTCGCTCTGTGTGGACGCGGCTGATGTTGTTATAACATTTATCCTTACTAATCCATACTCTTATTATAATTTTGAAAGTAACTTTCTGTCTGTTTGCTTGTTACGCTTTCACGGCTAAACCGCTGACCGGCTGGAAATTTGGTAAGGAGATAGTTTGAATCCCGGGGTAGAACATAGGATACTTTTTTTCCCGGTACACATGATAAGAGTTATACGCAGACGAAGTCTATTAAAAACTAGTAGGTTATTATACTTTGATTAGATGACCCAGTGGCGTGCACAGGGCTTTTGGCCAAGATAGGCAGTTTTTCTGTGCCTATATGGAGCCATGGTCGTACAGGGCTTCAGGGTAGGTAGTTTCTCTATGCCTGTATGTAGCCATGGTCGTTCAGGGTAGGCAGTGCCTTTGTGCTTATATGGATCGCACGCCACTGGATGTCACTTCCAAAAAAATTAATTAATCTTTATTCTGCAAATATGCCCTGCAGGCACTTTTACATGTCTGACTACTGTTGCTTCCCAATAGCAGATCAATACACTTCTTCAAAAGTACTTTTGTATAAAGAAAACATTCTGAAATAATTATTAAGATTCTCAGTTATTTGTGTTTTAAATGCAATGTGTATTTTTTTGTGCAGATGGTTGTACAAGTACTTCAGTATACGAGCCACCAACCAACCATCTACCATCCTACCACCCTGCTCCACTGCCTCTGAACATTTTGGTAAGGAGTCTGACAAATAACACTTGATTGTTTATTTAAATTTGAACAGTATAGTAAAGTTGCTAAGCCACGAGCCGATTCATCCCCTGTGCGCGAGAAGAGTGGGGTGAATATGACCAACCTACACCTCTTTTCGTTTTTTTGCTGATCAGTTAAAGCACCGGCCACACGCCGACGTGCCGTAAGCGTCACGATTTTATCGCATGCTTAACGCTCTACACCGCTGATTAACGCTGCGTGTACGCGGTCAAGTGGCTTTATGCGTCACGATTTCTTTATACATTTAGCCGCGTAAACGCACCGTCAGCGTTTTTTGAGCAGCCGTGTGGAGGGCATGCGATAAAATCGTGACGCTTACGGCATGCCACTGTGATTCCGTACAGCCACCGTATTTTAAGCATGAGTGTGGCTAAAGCTTTAACTGATCAGCAAAAAAACAAAAAGAGGTTTAAGTACTTGGTCATATTCGTTCACTGCGATTCCGTACCGTCACCGTATTTTGAGCGGCGGTATGGCCGAAGCTTAAGGCTACTTACCAGGGCTTGTGTGGTATCGTTTTCGTGTAAAACATATATCATGAATTATTTTTTTATGTTAATTAGGTACAAAGTGCTAACATATATCCCCGAGAAGATCAGCCTTAACTTAACGGGTGGTCCACCCGTGACTATGGAAAGCTGAAAAGCTTCCGAAACGTCGGGAAATCAAATGAGATAGTATACGCGATATAATAGTTAAATTGTTTTTTTATTTTTTTTCAGAATCCCAAAGAGAAATGCGCAAACAGAAGAACAAACAAATCAGTCGCAAATTTTGCGTTCCAAATGCATTAAAGGCAGATCTAGGACATGGCAAGATATAAGTTAACTATAAATGGCAAAACATTTCTTAAATTAACTATAGAATTGCAGTTAAATTTATCATCCGATTGTAATTCATAGTGTCAACTAATATAATACTCTGCCTGGCCCCTTTGCAATATATATTTTTTTGTAAATAGCTACGTAATTAATTCGTAAGATAATTTAGGGTAAGCAAGCAAGTATAGTGGTTGACCCTTTAAGGAGAACATTGTCTTGGTTTTGTTTTTTACAAAACAACGTTCAAAGTCATTTAATATTTACTGTCAAATTGATCCTTATGAACCTGAGAATTCGAACAAATAACAATCGCAATAATATTGTATATTATTTATGACTTTTAATATGAATTGAATAAAAAAGGTGCCAAAAGTACAATCATTTGCCCCGGTACGTGTAAAGAATTTGTACTTTGTATATTCCCACTGCCAATGAATATCTAAGACATGTAAATATAAAAAAATAGTACAGCTTACCCTACCTCGTTTTGAATTATTTTTCCAAAGATGCATGTACAGATAATTCTAGTTTTAACGATATAAGTAGGTACAACAAATAATTAAACATAGTATTGTAAGTAAAGTTTAAATTATTTGTTTTGTATTAATATTTTTACAAGAAGACGTACAAGAAGGAATATTATGTCTAAAATAGTATAGAATTTAGTATATTTTATTATGGGGTAAAAATAATTGCATATAACCTCCTCCATAACCTCTTATCAGGAATTCGAAATTATGTTACCTAACCCTATATTAGGTATAACACCCTCAATCTTAAATAATACTAGAATGTGCCCGTAATATTGTTCACGAGAAAGAAAAAGGCTATAACCATCTTGTTTGCTTCAGGATAGTCGGGCAAAAGTATCCTACTCGTATAACCATTTGTGGATGTCTGAAATTCGTTCAGCTGTTTTGTCGCGATGAAGCAACAAAGACATACAAAAAACACAAAAAATATATTTTCTGATTCAGTGACCTTGTAATAGTCCGTATCACATACTTTTTGAAGATATCTTCTATGTAGAGACATTTCATTTTCAACTTTATAATAGATGTGAAAGAATAAAAAAGAAAACAAACTGATTTTTCATTTACTTATGTCCCGTTTGTCCGCAAACATTTAAAGCTATGCATATATTTCTATATTTAACGAAAACTCTGTAATAATCTAAAATTAATGCTTTACAGCGTTTCCGTTTATTATTATTGACTTGCGAGTACGGTGGTGGAGTCTTTAACTGCAAATCTTCAAGACAAAATATCACGCCATATCTGTTCATAACAACAACGTGATATTTGCAAGTACAAGACTCCACCTTAAATCACGGACAGTTTCAAGAAAACGTTTACGCTTCACTTGTTGTCTCAGATGATGGAATTTTTGAGTTATTTTTAATCAGAATCATGAGCACTGTCGATTCTGAGCAAAACCAAACCAAAAAGTCCACCTGAGTCAACAAGGGGGTACACGTTTTAGTGAGAATGCCGTCTCATACACACTCACACACACGCACACACACTCGTCATGATCATGACGTCACTGAAAGAACAGCACACATACATTACTGTACATATATTATAGCTCAACACATGCTCAGAAATAGTACATAGCTAGCGAATAGATGGCGCCCTTTTGAAGCCTCGTCAAAAGAGCAGAGTTGCCAGTCTATCTCTTGTATGTATATAGTAGTCTTTGGGATGGACCGCCACTAACACAAAACAAATATATAAAAAAAAAAAACGATTAAGTAATTGAACAACTAGGTCCCATTAAATGATACACTGTATGCTGAATACAACATATACTTTGATACAAACAAACACTGAACAATGCTCACCGAACCGAACCAAACATATAGCGCTGCAGTCATTAAGTCAGAAAAAATCTCTACAGCGCGATGCAGAAGTTAATATGAGAAATTTACGAAACTAACAACGCCATCTCTGCGAAAATCGGTGTACCAAAATTAAATAGAAACTGATGGATGTCAACACAACCGTTGAACAGTAATTAAGTATCTTCAATGTACGGACGGACGTTTCAGTTTTCCGAACGGCGATGCCACCCTGGGGTGTTACCTGAGCGGGCGGGGCGCGCTTGGGGTGCACCAGGCAGTGCACGACGGCGCGGTCGTGCAGGCCGCATGCGCGCAGCGTCAGCCCGTCGTCGAGCAACACGCGCCCGTTGAAGATCAGCCGCACGCGGGACTCCGCCGTCAGCTCCACCGAGAAGTGCCGCCTGCGACACACACACGCCGTCATTATATCAATATTAGGAGACATTTGTACACAAATTGAACTAGTCCCGTGGTAAGCTCAATGAGGCTCGTGTTTATGAGCAGAGTTGGGATGTTTCGTGGCATTGGGGTTACAAAGAGCAATAGAGTCGCTGTTATATATTTTTTGATTGAATTAATAAATTATTGATAAACCATAAATTGTTTCATAAAAATTAAATAAAAACGTAATATATTGTTAAAATGTTAAACGTTGTACCTATTCAAGGTCCTGAATAACCTCGTAAGGCCCACTGTACATTACAATGAACAAAGTAAGGATTGTAACTCAGGCCCAGCATATTTGGCTATACCTACAAGTAAACGCCCACTGTACATTACGATGTACATGAACTTTCTCATAACATTGATTTAAAATTTTGCCGCGAACCGCCATTTTGTTTAAACGCTCTGAATGACAGATGACAAGAGTGACGTTTGACACTTGATGACATTTGTGGTTTCAAAGGAATCCATAGATATCGGCCATTTTGTCTCAGCCATGCCACCCAAGCGGAGATCTCGTAAGTAAAATCTGGTTTTATTACGTTAATCTTGTATTCTTTTGTTTAAAAACTGTGTGATTATGAAGGTAAAGACTTATATTTTAGTAATTAGTCATTATTTTATTGAAATATGATTGTTACCTATTTTTAACTTGTTGTTGAAAACACATGTGCATCGTAATGCACAACGGGCGTTAGTTGCTATGTAATTAATTTACATTCGTTTTTATTTTAGGTCTTCGAGATGAAGACATCACTCGCTTGCTCGATGAATCAGAGATGGAAGACTTTGTTCCATCGGATGAAGACGAAATGGATCCAGAGTATGAACCTTTGGCTTCAATATTGTCGCCACCAGATAACCACAGTAGTGAAAGTTCAGATTCGGAACATGAAGTTTTAACGGAAGCGCAAGATATTAGGGATCGCGGGAGAGGTGGTAGGAGAGCTAGAGGAAGTGGAAGAGGAGGTGGGCGTGCAAGAGGAAGCAGAGGAAATAGGCGAAGTCGTGGACGTGGAACAAGACGGGGTATTGGGACAGCGAGAAGTCGGAGTCGGAGTCAAGTACGTCGACCGGAGAATGAGGTGAGTGAGGACTCATCCACTTCTGACTCTAATGAACCTTCAATCAGAGGAAATGTGCCACCAAGTAACTGGGAAACAAAGGATTTTTCAACGCGTTTTGTTGAACTAATGCAGCCATCATATCCATTGTTTGATACTGAGGGGTTTAAGACTGCTGACTATTGGAAACAATACATAGATGACGAACTAGTCCGTACTATCGTGGAAAACAGCAATCGAACCTCGGTTGAAAAGACAGGACGGACTCTGCATTTGACTGTTGAAGAAACATACATGTACTTCGGGATCACGTTTGTAATGGGAAGTGTCAATTATCCCAATTTAAGAATGTACTGGGAAAATAAGTGGCGTATTCCCATAATAGCCGACAATATGTCCAGAAATAGATTCTTTCTTTTGCGGAATTCATTGAAGGTCGTTTTTGATGTAGATATCTCACCTGAAATGAGATCCAAAGATAAATTTTGGAAGGTACGACCCCTCATTACTCGTATTCAAAATGGATTTCGAAACTTAAATAAAGAACAATCCTTGTCAATAGATGAAATGATAATACCATTTACTGGTTCTTGTGTTCTCAAGCAGTACTGTCCGGGTAAACCAAACCCTGTGGGAATAAAAGCTTTTGTTTTAGCGAACCCCGATGGTACCGTTTGCGATTTTCATCTGTATGAAGGGCAAACTACGTACCCTAATTACGATGACACTAATTTCGGATTGGGTGAGAAAGCTGTTTTGACTCTTGCTGACCCATTAGTTCCCGGTCATATTCTCTATTTCGACAGATATTTCACATCTGAAAAATTACTGGATGAGCTGGAAAAGAGAGGCATTCGAGGTACTGGGACATTGATGAAAAATCGAATTCCCAAAGACGTAAGAGAGCTAGTAATACCTGATAAAGAACTAAAAAAACAAGGAAGAGGAAGTAGTCAAGTTTTGGTCAGAAAAGATAATGGCATAGCTTTCACTAAGTGGTTCGATAATAAGCCAGTATTATTCTTATCATCCATGGAAGCAAATGGCGACGAAGATACTTGTAAACGTTGGTGCAAACGAAACAAGGTTTATGTGACTGTTCCACGACCGAGAGTAGTGAGGCAATATAACCAAAAAATGGGAGGAGTAGATTTAGCCGACCGTCTCATGGCTGTTTGCCCGTATAGATATAGAACCCGGAAGTGGACACAAAGGATGTTTGCCTCAATGATTGATCTAGCATTGACTAATTCCTGGCTCCAGTTCAAAAATGATCAGTTAAAACTTCAGGTACCTGTGAAGAAAGTGCAGCAGCTGCGAGCTTTTAAAATGGAGATGGGTGAAATCTTAATCGAATCTTAATCAATGATTTCTGATTCTGATACGACAGCAGGTGAAGAAGAAGCTGAAAATGTGGTACACCGAAAAAAGCCCAATAGCATACCAAGTGTAAAGTTTCGCACGCACAAGGCTCAGCATATGCCCCACATGGTTCCTAATGTGGGTAGATGCCGTCAATGTCATTATAACAGGACATATTTTAAATGTCGTACCTGTGATATTAGTTTGTGTCTTACTAGGCATAGAAATTGTTTCGCTGATTTTCACGAAAAGGCTAATTAGGCTTCGTGTCGTTTTTCAAAATATGCAGCTGATTGTTTAACAAATTTGGAGGTTTATAATTAAATTATTATAAGACTGTTACTATGTTTTGATAGTGTTGTAAGCATATTACATTTTGTATAAGTTTCTGTTTTTGTTTTGATGAAAAAGACAGTATTTTTTTTGATATTTTTATGTTTTGTGTTCAATTTTTAGAAGATTTATACACTGTAAGTGTTATTTTTGCTACAAATATATATGTGAACTATGTCAAATATATTCTCTCTTTAGCTAGCTTAGCTTAGGAATGTTAAGACGATGATTTTACGTACATTTTTATAAAAAAAATATGAAACTAGTATCTCAGAAGTATGTGATTTTTAGTAAATTAAGAAAATAGTCTGTATTTTATGCGATCTCGTTATTGTTACGTCAACCAAAGTTGAAAAATATTAATTTAGGGATCTTTTGTAAGCATTTAAATGCCTGTATGACTGAAATTAGGTGATTTTCTTCTTATGTCAATTAAAAAAACGAATTTATAACGTTGTGTTTTATTTCAAATGCGATATGGCGTAAAGACCCAATGTGCATTAAAATGAACATGACCGATTGTCTCTAAATTAGTTGCATTCTATCTGTCTAGACCATAAAGCATCTAGAAAAAAAAATAAAAAATTCTGGACAAGTTCTTAACAAAAAAAAAAAAAAATAAGTCATGGGCCGCAAGCACATTATTAGATATTGTACATTGTAATGTACATTGGGCGTTTAGCTCTGATGGTATAATATAAGCTTGGGCCTTACGAGGTTATGATCATTCTCGACACATAAATGGATTTTTCACAAGTTGAGAAACGGTATAACGCCAGCTAATATGGAACAAATTGCCATAGTATATGCTTTTTCATAATCTTGACAACCGTTTAACATCAGATGAAGATAACATGCAAGATTTTGAAACATTAATTCCAGTTGCAAGTTGATCCAACTCTTGAGTACATAAACATTTTAGCAAACAATCAAAATTTATTTAAATGTTATATTATAAAATCTACAGAATATGGATTTATCATTCAGTTATTCATTTATTCAAATAAAAAACAAACTACAATAGCGACTCCACCGCATTACCTGTGCCATAACGCCACCAGAAACCTTATCCTAGTTATGATTTCTAGTCGACAATATATCTAATAGATATTCTAAGAAACATCCAAGACTCGGGAACAAATATTATTTGAACCCATGACTGTCAGCATCGCAGGCAGCGCCACTACCGCTGAGCTCAACCGGACGGCCGGCTTTACAAGTCTGCCTACCAGTATTTCCCAAGAGGAAACAGCCGAAAAAAACTCAACAGCCATAAGTTAAATAATGAACACAAATTTCTACTGGTCGATGAGTGAGAAAGGACGTTTCACACGCTGGCGAGGTGGATAGTAGCTGGGTCTTGCCTATCATAGTACAACCAGAGCAACTCCTCCAGACGTTAAGGCCCATGGGAGTTGGAGATAGAAATGGGCGACCACAGGTCTTTTAGCGAAATGGGAATTTTGTCACAAAACTTGGATCATAAATGCGTAGCAGTAAGCTCAGAATAGCTCTGAGGCGTGTTATTTTTCTAACGCATTGATTATCAAGTTATAACGAAACTTTTTTTATTATATATGATTACAGAAAAAAATACAATACTCCAATTAGAGTAAATTGAGTCACGACACGTCAGTGATACAGTCAAGGTTATATTGAATTCAATTTCCTTCCCTAAAAAGATGTACGTGACTTAGCAAATTCAGCATAAGCACGACGTAACGTAGGCCATATTTATGTATTTCTAGCTTTTCCTACTTAGTAATTAAAATTTCCAAGACTCATTTCTAAGACATGGAACTTGAATGATGCCAACAAGGAAAATAACAACAAGCGCACAGCATAAGGTAACGTAAACTATATAGTATTCTAAAAAGTTTATGTTAAAATAGGGATGATGACAAAATTTGAATTATCAGTCCGTGAATTTGAAGATAAAAAAAAATTTGGAGACGTATTTTTTTTACTTAATACGATAGCTATATCGAGTCAAAATATCGCGTGACGTCACACCTAGGTACAGTTTATTCTTTTTCATAGCGTCACGAGCCCCCTAAACTTCAATGCGATTTATCTGAGTATTTATATTAGTTTAAGAAAACTAAAATATGTATCGATTACTTTTTTATTATCTAGCTGACAGACTAAATAGAACTTTGATTTTTGTACCCCAGCATCATGCCTATTGTAGATCGTTTGAATAGGTACGTTATATCTACACTACACATTGTAAAAATATAATTTGAACTTGTATGCCATTGTGTAATAAATTCATAGCGCAAGTGGAATGTAGCGTCTATGCAATTACATCGGGCAAGGGCCATGACTAGTGATAGATGCATCTCCCGCGGTTAAATAACAGGTCAACAAACAAACACAATAGCCACACATGCCATTATTCAACACCGCAGTCGCCATTATTGAGTAAGCTACGAGTAGGTAAATACTTAGCAGTACGCGTAATCGAAGTCTCATTGCAAATTGTATGGTATTTACCTACACAACCATGTAATGCATTAAATATAAACAGAATTTACAGACAAGTATCAGTCAGTCCAGTCAGCCAGAACGGTCAAATTAGATAAAAAATATATATATATTGCAGATACGTTAGGTATCTATTAGGATTGTTTGATCTCTAAATATATACGTATTTAACTTCTCACAGCATACCCATTGCCACACGGTACTGTGTGTAATGAATGAAATGGATAATGTTTTTTGTCGAGTGATATGCGTTAGGCCTAGTCAATCAGAGAAATTTTATTTTTTGCCAAAAAATATTCACTGTATTACAAACATACTGTTATAAAGTCTGTCCTGCATCTGACAACCCCACCATAACCGGCAAAACAATGGATAATAGTTGAAGGTAACATGGAGTTGCTAAGTTATACTATACTGATCTCTGAAGACGTCGCATGGTCGGACTCCGTAGAAAGTAAAAGGGCCTATGTACATCACTAGCTTGTAGCTATAAGTTAATTAGATTTAAGTCCCTCAGAATCGATTTGGTGTTCTTACTGTTATGATACATTATTTGTATTCTTTTAATAAATAAATAATCCGCCGTCGACGCGCGTTTGTATTGATACAAAGGCGGTACGCACACAGTTATTATGCTGCTCTATGGAATGAAAAACGCGCTATTGATGAGCGTTTTTAAAACACGATGTGCTTTGGCCCTAAACGATTAGAAGACCGAAACTCACCATTTAAAATCCTTAAGCAGTTCATCCAGACTCCCATCCACCTCCTTAAGGGTGTCGTTTAGATATTTCAGCTTGATGAGGATCCTCCTAGCGTCGGGTTCCGGACCCGACGCATCCGCGTCGCCCGCCCCCGCCTCGACGGTGGCTTCAGATTTGTTGTCCGTGACAAGTTTGTTGTCAGTAGCCGATGAGTTTGCTTCTGGAAATAGAAGTAATTTTGTCACAACGGGCGGACGTGCAAAGTGATGCGAAGTGTTAATAGTTTTTTTTAAACTAGTATGGAATTACACGTGACTACAACCACCGTGATGGCATGATGAGCCTGGTCTTGATAATCCGGATTGTAATTGGGCGACGCAGGCAGAAAGATGTAGGCTGCTTTATAAATAGTAACTGTTAAAGGAAGGGACCGCATTAGGAGAGGTTCAGAGAGATTTAAAAAAAGAGTACTGCTTAAAATATAGGCACTTGACTTAGTTGCGTGGCGTTCATACTTAGGATGTTTTGAACGTTAATACAATAGGGCACATGCATGTTTTTTTTATCGCTTTTCTTAACTAAATATCAAAATACCGTAAAAACGATTTCAAAATGTGAAATTAAAATTTAAATCGGCGAAGAAATACGCAAGATAGGTATAAATAGGCATTTTAAACTACTAATTACACAGAGAGGTCCGACGTGCACTGTTACGTCATAGTGCACTCCGGCCGTATAAACTCCATATTAAATTCTGTTTTGCTAGAAAGATATAGAATGAAATGTTTGATGGCTTATATCTTGGTGATTTTTATAGTTATTCCAAAAATGTTTTTTGGCTACCGTTACATGAATGAACTTTTAATAAAGGAAAAATAAAATATAATTTAAAATTCATGAATATTCCCTATTTACAATAACTAATAATTAATTAACTACGGACCGCTTTTAACGTGTTGTGGGTGTGTCACGTGCGATATGCATGTCCTTGTGACGGTATTGCTATAAGCAAAAATGCCTACCTAAATATCGGACGTCATTAACCAACGCTATCTCGTCCAATTGAATTTGGAATGTCCAATTATCACTTAATTCTCAAGTCATTACTGTTTATGGAATGTACCATCTAAAATAATGAGCACTACCCTACCTACTATCGCGGAAACAGAAGAAAATATTATAATGAGCACTAATCAAAGAATTGGAATTATGTCAATATCGTTAGAACAATTAAATGATTCTCGATGTTTTTATAGCTGCCCAGTCTTGATTTGAGTTATTAATATGATTGGTAAACAAGAATTCGAACCACCTGATTGAACAAGACATGTTCATAAAATATATGCTGCACCATAGGTGCATATTGGGTGTCTTGTTTTCTCGCTCCTTTAACTTAAAACAGTTTCCAAAACTACCACATTGCTATGATACTTGGGTCTTCCCGATAAAAAAGCAGGGACCGGCCCGCTATCCCTTTCAAAGGGTTTTGTAAGGGTTCTGCATAAGGCTAACCTTAAGCGCTAACCCATATGAACAAGCGGTATCACTATTCCCCTTAAAAATAAGAATATTTGCTCACCCATCCTTACTAAATGGTTAGCCTAACAAAGGGTTACCTTTATTTTATAAAGCTTACGACGCGTAGGTAACATCGAGCGAGACTATTGAGTGCTTTGTCGGCGGCGGCATTCTTGATTTTTGCGCGAGACCGCTTCAAACCAGGGATGTTACTGATATACGCATTAGGTTTGTGCGAGTGAAGTTTGTTTATTTTGACAAGGACTGCCGCTTTTGTTTTCTTTTGTACGGCAGCTATCAATGCTTAGAATCGGGTTAAAGTACTATGCGATATTGTCATATTTAGTTAATTTTTTGTTGTGTTTGTGTACTACAATGCCACCACCGACACAAAGTGGAATATGGGCATATCAGCACGCGAAGTACCTACTTAATACCTATTACTTATACCTTAACATCGCATCGTAATAAATAAATTAGTATTTTCTTGTTACGTAGTCAATTTCTTGTGCCGAAAATAACAATGTTTTTTTTTTTTAATCCTGTTCGTAGGTTCGTAGTTCGTCGAAAATCGGATTTTTTATGTATGTCGGTTGCTGATCAACTCAAAAACGGTTGGACCGATCTGTATTTTTAATCTTTTAAGTAGTTTTATTGCCAACAAATTAGGATCTTATGGTATCATAGATGAATCGAGGGAAGTCATCAAATACTATGGGCATTCATTCCTATCCTATAGCAATTTGGGTATTTTACAAGTATTGATTTTACAGCAACTCTTGCGTTTGCTTTCGTTATGTTTTATTTATATTTTATATTGTTTTTTAGCAGATTCCCCAAATATCGATCCGTCACCTGCAAACTCATTTTTTTAATCCGATATTTGAATGGGAATCGATTAGTCCTTTTTTTCAGATAAACTTGTCTGTCACCCTCTTGCAAGCAGCAATAGAACAGTTCTATAAAGGGTTAATCAGGGATCGGAAAACGTTTCTTTTGGCATACCGGTTACGGTCATTGATCCGCAAACGAATAGCGTTTAGTTTCCGTTAGCAGTTATCGGTTAAAGAACTGTTCAATTGAGCTACCCGTTAGTTCCAAATTCGTTCGTAATTAGTTTTTGGGAAACGCAATGAACCGGTAAAAAAATTCAACTTCACCGGTTAATTTCTCACAATGACGACAAGATAGGACGAGCATTGCTATCTCTTTTATACCGTATTGAAGGAAGCCACACTGTCAGCAGTATTACATTACCTACTTCACTGGATTTTGTTTTGACCTTGCTGCTTGCTGAATGAATTGCTTTTTAGCGTGTGGCTTTAGTTTAGCTTGGCGTGTCTTGTTTGTGCTTTGTGCCTATTTTTTAAAATATGAAGTCGCAAGAATATAAAGTCCTTCCGGGCAGTCAAGCATTTTTCAGTGAAAAGGAGTATTAACGATTAATAGGGTTCTAATGATGGACCTTGGAGCTACCTACTGGATCACAGTGAAAAAGTCATCACAGGTGTCGTTTTGTAGGTTTTTGGGGGTGCCGATTCCGAAAATGGGGTCCATTTTGGAATTCAAGATGGCGGAAATCACTTTCTATGAAAAGTCATCATGGGTGTCGTTTTCAAGGTTTTGGGGGGTGCAGATCTCGACAATGAGGTCCAATTTAGAATTCACTATGGCGGTCATCACTTTCAGGGAAAAAGCATCACAGGTGTCGTTTTCTAGGTTTTTGGGTGTGCCGATTCCGAAAATGGTATCCAGTTTGGCGTTCAAGATGGCGGAAATAACTTTCTATGAAAAGTCATCATGGGTGTCGTTTTCTAGGTTTTTGGGGGTGCAGATCTCGACGATTAGGTCCATTTTGGAATTCAAGATGGTAGACTTCACTTTTAGTAAAATATCATCAGAGGTGTCATTTTCGAGGTTTTTGGGGGTGCTGATTCCGAAAATGGCATCCATTTTGAAATTCAAGATGTCATTGTCAAGATCTGCACCCCCAAAAACCTAGAAAACAACACCAATGATGACTTGTTCATAGAAAGTGATTTCCGCCATCTTGAATTCCAAAATAGACCCCATTTTCGGAATCGGCACCCCCAAAAACCTAGAAAACGACACCCATGATGACTTTTTTGAGAAAGTGATTTCCGCCATCTTGAATTACAAATTGGATGCCATTTTCGGAATCAGCACACCTATAAACCAAGAAAACGACACCCATGAGAGTTTTTCATAGAAAATGACTTCCGCCATCTTGAATTCTAAAATAGATGCCATTTTCGGAATCGGCACTCCCCAAAATCCTAGAAAATGACACCCATGATGACTTTTTAAGAGAAAGTGATTTCCGCCATCTTGAATTCGAAAATTGACGCCATTTTTGGAATCGGCACCCCCAAAAACCTAGGAAACGATACCCATGATGACTTTTTCACTGAAAGTGATGTCCACCATCTTGAATTCCAAAATAGACCCCATTTTCGGAATCGGCACCCCCAAAAACCTAGAAAACGACACCCATGATGACTTTTTTTGAGAAAGTGATTTCCGCCATCTTGAATTACAAATTGGATGCCATTTTCGGAATCAGCACACCTATAAACCAAGAAAACGACACCCATGAGAGTTTTTCATAGAAAATGACTTCCGCCATCTTGAATTCTAAAATAGATGCCATTTTCGGAATCGGCACTCCCGAAAATCCTAGAAAATGACACCCATGATGACTTTTTAAGAGAGTGATTTCCGCCATCTTGAATTCGAAAATTGACGCCATTTTCAGAATCGGCACCCCCAAAAACCTAGAAAACGACACCCATGATGACTTTTTAATAGAAAGTGATTTCCGCCATCTTGAATTCGAAAATTGACGCCATTTTCGGAATCGGCGCCCCCAAAAACCTAGAAAACGACACCCATGATGACTTTTTTTACTGAAAGTGATGTCCACCATCTTGAATTCCAAAATGGACCTTATTGTCGAAATCTGCACTTCCAAAAACCTAGAAAACGACACCCATGATGACTTTTTTATGAGAAAGTTATTTCCGCCATCTTGAATTGTAAAATGGATGCCATTTTCGGAATCAGCACATCTATAAAGCAAGAAAACGACACCCATGAGAGTTTTTCATAGAAAGTGACTTCCGCCATCTTAAATTCTTAAATGGACGCCATTTTCGGAATCGGCACCTCCAAGAACCTAGAAAACGTCACCCATCATGACTTGTTCCCTGAAAGTGATGTCCGCCATCTTGAATTCCAAAATGGACGCCATTTTCGGAATCGGCAACCCCAAAAACCTAGAAAACGACACCCATGATGACTTTTTTACTGAAAGTGATGTCCACCATCTTGAATTCCAAAATGGACGCCATTCTCGAAATCTGCACCCCTAAAAACCTGGAAAACGACACCCATGATGGCTTTTTTATGAGAAAGTGATTTCCGCCATCTTGAATTCCAAAATGGATGCCATTTTCGGAATCAGCACACCTATAAAGCAAGAAAACGACACCCATGAGAGTTTTTCATATAAAGTGATGTCCGCCATCTTGAATTCCAAAATGGACGCCATTTCCGGAATCGGCACCCCCAAAAACCTAGAAAGTGACACCCATGATGACTTTTTCACTGAAAGTGATGTCTACCATCTTGAATTCCAAAATAGACCTCATTGTCGAAATCTGCACCCCCAAATACCTAGAAAATGACTCCCATGATGACTTTTTTAAAAGAAAGTGATTTCCGCCTTCTAAAATTCCAAAATGGATGCCATTTTCAGAATCTGCACCCCCATAAGACACCTAGGATGAGTTTTTCACTTAAAGTGATGTCTGTCATCTTCATCATCTTAAGTCCATTAAGCTAAAAAGCACTCGTCTATTTTGATCCAAACCTGTGTTTTGTAGGGGTACCCTGAGGGTCCATCATCAGAACCATTTGGTGGCACCTTATATAAATTCTAAGTCTATTTAATGATTTCCTTCAATTCCTCATGGATCATCAGATCTTCACTGAAATTAAATGGGACGAAACTGCATGGTGCTTTTAAACAAAAAAATTAAATGGTTGAGAATGACGGAGAATTTCTTCTCTTCTTCTATCTTCATAAATATAATCGAATTGAGACCCACCTCCGTTTTTGGGAGTCTGTCAAAAAGTGTTAATATCTTCAAAACTGGATTTGAATGGGGTTCATTAAACATTTTTGCTCCTAATGACATAGAATACGCTGTTAAAATCTTTCTGATTCCTCGCTAGCACCGTGCGTAATAAAATTAACGATCAAAAATTACCATTAATTGTGTCGTGTGATAGCGCAGCAAATTCGCAAAGTCCACATGAACAACTGGCAACTAAATAAATCAAAACAAACAAACATAACAGGCGAGAAGGCGAGGCACAAAGGTATAAACTAAATGAAGTGAGTGTAAAAGAGATTGCATGATCACGCGACCGTCGCGTTGGGCGTCGCCGTTGCTCGCATAATACCGGTTAGAACTAGTCTTGTCTCATTCTCTTAAGGCTTAAAGTATGACATGTTGAAAAGGAAAGTTTTATATTAAGCGCTATGAACCTAAGGGTTACCTTTAAAGTGGATAGCAAGATAAAGAGAATATCGGTTAGCAATTGTAAAGGGTTAGCTTTATTCTTAGGATCCCCTTATAATAAGGGATAGTCAAATGTATGGGTTACCAGTTAGAATCTGTAAGTCTTTTACTGGGTTATACATTACAAAGGGAAGCCCATTGAAAGGCTTTAGCCAGGGAAAGGGTGGTCCGGTCCCTGTAAAAAAGTACTTGTGACTCCGGTAGCGGGTTAAAACCACGTAAAACTAAGTTTGCCACACTAATGGATAGTGGCTAATGACACTTAGGTAATCTGGGACATAGCAAAAAAAAAACATATACCACGCCGAGACTGGCGACGGCGACCCAAGCTAATTACAGGCGTGATCCTTGATATAAGACCATGTTAATCATAAGGTGGGATAAAATTGAACTCAATGACGTATGACGATGGAATCGCTACAATTTTGCCGCGAAAGTGAACAGATGCGATTTTTTGTATCTGATTACATCTATCCATACTAATATTACAAATGCGAAAGTGTGTCTGTCTGTCTGCTACCTCTTCACGCTTAAACCGCTGAACCGATTTGGATGGAATTTGGTATGGAGATAGTTTGAGTCCCGGGGAAGGACATAGGCTACTTATTATCCCGGAAAAGTACCCTTATCCGCGATAAACGAATTTAAGGCGGACGTAGTCGCGGGCAGAAGCTAGTATTATTAAGTTGTAAAAATGAAATGTCTGTACATTGAAGATATTTTCAAAAAATGATTGATACGGACTATTTGGAGGTCACTGAATCGATGATTTTTTCTTTTTGGATTTTTTGTATGTTCGTATGTATCGTTGCGGCTTCATCACGCCAAATCGGCTAAACAGATTTCAACTATTTTTGGTAGACGGGTAGCTAGGTCTCTACAGATGGTTATAGGATACTTTCTTCCCGACGAAGCTGCCGAGAAAAAGAGGGATTATTACTTTTTTTCCTCCGCGAACGAAGATGCGGGCGCCGTCTAGTTTGTAATATAACCGTGCCAGCAAACAAGTTATCGCCGGATACCATTCACCTACCAGTTCATATCTACCAGTAAAGGAAAAAAACTAAAGGAATATGGTAGAACAAAATAACTGAATGTAATTTATTTCAATATTTCTTTACGTTTGCAACCGAACCTGAACTAGGCAATGTCGAAACATTTACGAGAGCTGCTACTGATGTATCCGGATCTGACAAAAGTAGCATTTTTAAACGCGACTATTTTTATTTTATTGTTCCACCTTTCTTTTGTTTTGATGACTTTGAATTTTCATGTCACTACAAAGATAGCTTAGATTTCAAAAGTGAAAATATTCTTTCGACGATTCATTGGGTGGGTACAACAAGTGCATCGATTAACTCAATTCAACTTTTGGTGATGAAGCACCACCAACAAGCACAGTGTATTGCTTCAGTGAGTTTATTCGTGGGCGTTGTATGCTCACGAAATCGTGGACGTTCTAAAGCAACGCCGAATTATTCTTCACCATGACCATATGCCTGCTTTCACACGTCAGCCGAAACAAATTAGTTTTTGGAAATCGCCGTTCGCGGTACAGCCCTGCTTTGGCACCCAAAGGTTTTTATTTATTTCCAAATGTAAAGAATAAATTACGTGGTAAACGATTTTCGACCCGTGATGATGCCGTCGACATGTTTAAACAGCACGTTTTGAAGATACCTCAGTCAGAGTAGAAAAAGTGCTTTAAAAATTGGTTTCAACGTATGCAAAACTATATCGATCATCACGGGGAATATTTTGAAAAACAATAAAACCATATTTAGTCATAGTAATCCCCATATTAATGAAATCTTAAACACAATTTGTAATTCATTCTTCACACTAATTAGGTACACGTAGGTAAATTACGTGAGGTTTGCTTTGATTCAACATTAGCTTTGCAAAACCTACATATCGACGGCAAAAAGCGGAAACGTAGTAACCGCCAACTGAATCCATAGGCGGTTACTACGTTTCCGCTTTATGCCGTCGATATACATTCTACGATACCAATGTTAAATCGGGTTATGTCCACAGTAGTTTCTCCTTGAACAAAAATGTAAGTTATATTACGGGTATATAGGTACATTGATCTACAACAGGTACATTAGGTTATAAACAGAGATCAGAAACAAATGAAAAAAAAATCGACGATACTGGATTTGAACAAGGGGCAGCACGCTCTCCCAACTGAGCTAATCGTCCATACCAGTAGTCGACGAATTTCGTCTTCTGTTCTTGCTTATGGATCTCGGTATGGTGCATCCGACTCTTTAGCCATTACATTTATACATTCATTTAGGTACATTAGGTACTGTAAAGGTGTCTCGTGTATTTAAATAATAGATAGTCCTTAATGACCGATTCGAATAAGGAATATCTTCTGTCTCTGTTTTTTTAATGTCATAATGTATGATAGATGAATACTGATTTTAATCTGAAGGAATAAACACTTATTCAGGTCTAAAGTTGTTTTCACTTGTCCTGCTCAAAAAGTACGTCATATTAAGGTGCGTCCACATTTGTATCATTTGCCCGTATCAGATCATCGTCGCGTAGCATGATCGCGTATCACGATCACGCGTTTGGACGTTGCGCCGATCCGATCACTCGAAATCCATTTGCTACGCGTATCACACACTTGTATCGGAAGAGTGCGGCATTATCGGCGCGCCGACAGTAAGCGTCCAAGCAGCGCGATACGCAGTCATGCTACGGCACGGTGATCGGATACGAGCAAATGATACAAGTGTGGACGCACCTTTAGCTTCGCGAAGCATTTCACATTTCTATGACACTGAAAAAAAAACTTCCGGCCAGCTACATCCCCTTACGAATAATTAAAAACAAACAAACCAACGTGATCAGATTGGTCAAAATTTGTGATCGAATTGCTCAGTGTACTTTTAATTTTTCATGACATATACAATTTTAATGTTAAGTCTTTTTTATTTTCTCGCAGTCGAAGTGAAAAGCAGAGTGTTGAACACGTGGCTAAAAGCCATTATGACACTCAGACACTTTTTCACTTAGTGTCATAATGGCTTATTTTAGCCCCTTGTCAAACAATCTACTATTATTAATCGATATCTGAGCACATTATCCCACAGTACCAAGATCATCTTTTCATAATCATTGGTTCAATTAAGGTGGTTGATACGCTACAACCAAACTGCTAATCTTTGCGCTTCTGAACTCATTTATATTTTAAGTGGCGTCTAATGGCACTATCTTTCGTGCGTTTGCACTTCTCCCACTAGCTTAATATGACTGTCCTGGACTGTGACCATTATTATATGTCAAAATAGAGTATTGTTGACGTATCGCTGACTGATCAGGCTAAGTTAGCGCCTTCTGTGGCGGTGACTTTGCGTTTCATTCAATCGGAATGACTTCGAGATAAACGACAGCAAGGCTTGAAGAGGTATTAGACCAAAGATTCCGAACCATTTTTTTCCTAAAATGTTACTTCCCGTAACAGTTTAATTTTGCAGCCATGCGTGCTGTTTGGATCACTACGCGCCAAAATGGTAAAAACGGAACCCTTATAGTTTCGTCATTTCTGTCCGTATGATCTCAGGCACTTTAATCTAAGAGCACGGGTGCACTCCATACATAAGGGATTCGTATGTACTCAACAATTTAACATTCTGTGAATGACTAGAAGAGCTACTGTCAAACACAAACATAGACAGTAGCTGGATCTACTCAGCGCTCCCACCTCGTCGCTCGAGTATCAGGTGTTAGACGGACACAAGCGTGGACAGTACTGACCGTTGGCGCGGGTGAACAGGTCGCAGCCGGCGGTGACGACGGCCTCCATGGCGCTGACGATGCTGTCCATCTCCTGGATCTGCTCGGCGCCCGCGCGCTCGCGCTCCTCCGACAGCTCCACCTCGTCGCTCGAGTATAGGTGTTAGACGGACACAAGCGTGGACAGTACTGACCGTTGGCGCGGGTGAACAGGTCGCAGCCGGCGGTGACGTCGGCCTCCATGGCGCTGACGATGCTGTCCATCTCCTGGATCTGCTCGGCACCCGCGCGCTCGCGCTCCTCCGACAGCTCCACCTCGTCGCTCGACGTGTCCGGTGTTAGCAGCGGCGTGTGAGGAGCTGCCGCGGAAAGACTTTGTGTAACCATGATTATCACAGAGGTCAGAGAGCTTCCTAATTTCTACGACCCCCGCACTCGATCTTAACTTTTTATTAGACAATAGGTACGACGACGTGGTATGAAAAACAAAATTCTAATTAGTCCGTCAGTTACATAACAAAAAATTATGGAACACGTATTTTTTTATTTTTCAAAATAATAAAAAAATACTCAATACTACCATTAAATGCAGGCCTTTTTACAAATGTGTTTTGCTTATTTTGCTTGGTTTTCTTCGGGATATCTGCATTTTTCCGGGACAAACTATAATCAATTAAATACTCGAATCTCCAATCAATATTCAATATCTTTGCAGAACATCAAATTAATCCGCTGTGTGAAAGTATGGTAATCCAACCACATTTTGAATTCATTTATAATAGAGATATGGATTACGAATGTTCAACATTTTTATATGAATGGAAAAAAAGGAGTTTTCGATGAATAATAAATAGAACACAGTACAGTGAACTTACAGTCAATTCTCCTGTAGAAGTGCAAGCGGTTATTGTCCATCATCGCCATGTCGGCGTCCACGATGCTGTCCATCTCCTGAAGAGGGATCACTCGGGCGCTATCCCGCGGGGCTTCCTCTGTAGTACCTTAGAAATAAAGGCGGCATTAAATTTATTTTTTTTTTTGTCCTTTTTTTTTAAGTAATATAATAAATATCGGGGACAATCTTACACAAATCGACCTAGTCCCAAACTAAGCAAAGCTTGTACTATGGGTACTAGGCCATGTGCTTTATGTGGTGTCCATATATTTTCTGTTACTCATCTAGATTATGTTAACGAGCAGAACACCCAGCCTACGAGGTGTGTCCATTATGACCTCAGAAAAAAACTTTAGGCTCACAGACTGTAAAAATTGACAGTGTGTTCAGAATAACATTTTATCCCACCAAAAACATTTCATGTAAAATTGGCAGCCAAGACTCAGCAGCTCATAACGCTTTTGATGTAAAAAAGTTATCAGATCATAGGAAAAGCCAAGCCCTCAAGCTCTGACTTTACTGACCTTACACCTTATCTTAAAGAGTATGGCTTCAACAGGCTTGAAGGTCCTAAGTCCTGATTTTACTAACCCTACGCCTTTTTTTAGGGGTAGGAGGGTGAAAGTGACAGACTTCTTGATTTCACTATTCTTTGTATGTAAATCCTGGGCTCCATGCCAAATTACAGCTTTCTAGGTCATCGGGAAGTACCCTAGAATTTTGATACGTGAGTCAGTGACAAAATCGGCGTATTTTAGTTATCAATAAAACCTAAAGTATGAAAAATAGATCAATAAAAGGCCGTTTCCGATTAAGGGAAGCAAAAATGCCCTTTAATATTATGACTTAGTTTTTTTTTCTACAGTCAGTTACGTCTAGTAGAGTAACTGTGTCAAGTTTGGTTGAAAAATTCTTTGCGGTTCCGCAGAAAAATAATAAAAACGGAAATAATGAAATATGGTTTTTCTCTAAAACTATTTAACTTTAATGTACTATTATTTTTTCATTCTGTAAAGCTTAGTCAAGTTCATGTTTTAAGTGAAAATGGTATTTCTATATCTAACGATTATGTAAAAAAATATGTAAGTCAAAATTTTAATATATATATTCTTTTACTTTTGTGAGAGATACCACTCTAATTGACATTTCAAAATAAGCCTTAGTTAACGTCCTGTAACACATATTAATTTGATGGATAAAATCGGAAAGCAACTGTGTCAAAATGAAATAAATAACTGGGTTGGATTTTATTCCATTTTATTAGTAAGCTATTCTAACACTTCCAAATAACCAAAGCATACATCCTCTTTACAAATGAACAAGATTTGACAGTTAGTGACATTTGCCTTTTATTGTTATTGAAAATGTCATTATTTTTCTAATAACATAAAAACTATGCATATATTAATCATTTTTGCTATTTGCAGGTATATAAGCTTTACTTAACATTATACCAGATTATCAATTTAAAGGTTTTAATCAGACACTAACTGTAAAATGGAAATTAAAAGACTTTTCGGGTATGACTTCATTATCTTGAAATTGTAATTACAAACTATTCTTTTTTCGCCACGCATATTAATGCGTGGCGAAAAAAGAATACTCTTTCTACCGAAATTAAAATAAATACATATTATGACAGTAATAAAGATGAATTGTTTTTTTAAATGTAACATGACATTTCAGGGACATTAGAAAGATAACTCGTCTTTACAAAATGAATTCTAAAGCGAATACTATGAAAAAAATATTTAGAAAGAAACCTACATCATTATATCACCTCGCAATGATAAAAGTAATTAGTATTATAGAGACAGACCACTTTTTCGAAGATTCATTGTCTTTTTTCGAACAGGTAAGATTA
Source organism: Hedya salicella (assembly GCA_905404275.2). Taxonomy (NCBI): domain Eukaryota; kingdom Metazoa; phylum Arthropoda; class Insecta; order Lepidoptera; family Tortricidae; genus Hedya; species Hedya salicella. The sequence continues at coordinate 33,637,539 of FR990097.1, forward strand.
TGATACTATATTAGCGTTTTTGTTTTAGCAAGATTGATTACGTATAATTTACTTTGTTGTATTTTATTTTGGAGTTGTTCACACATTGCTGCTATTGTTTATTATTTATCGCACGCAAGATATTTGTCCAAAATCGTTCGGCCTGCTGAAACTTTAAGCGGACTTTTTTTGAATCACGGAATTCACGTTACTGTCAATGAAGATAGCGATGAGGATTAGAATAAGTGTATTTTTTCATTATACGTAACTAATAAGGTGACATTTTCTAGCAAATGTCACTGTAACTGTCAAATCTTGTTTATTAGTAAAGAGGATGTATGCTTTGGTTATTTGGAAGTGATAGAATAGCTTACTAATAAAATGTAATAAAATCCAACCCAGTTATTTATTTCATTTTGACACATTTGCTTTCCGATTTTATCCATCAAATTAATATGTGTTACAGGACGTTAACTAAGGCTTATTTTGAAATGTCAATTAGAGTGGTATCTCTCACAAAAGTAAAAAAATATATATATTAAAATTTTGACTTACATACTTTTTTACATAATCGTTAGATATAGAAATACCATTTTCACTTAAAACATGAACTTGACTAAGCTTTACAAAATGAAAACTAATAGTACATTAAAGTTAAATAGTTTTGGAGAAAAACCATATTTCATTATTTCCGTTTTTATTTTTTTTCTGTGGAACCGCAAAGAATTTTTCAACCAAACTTGACACAGTTACTCTACTAGACGTAACTGACTGTAGAAAAAAAAATCTGTCCATTATCACGAAAGGGCATATTTTCTTCCCTTAATCGGAAACGGCCTTTAGTGCATTTCATATGTTCCCCGACTACATCTTAACATGTTAATTTGGGCTCTCAGGTGTTAACTCGGACTAAGCTACGAGGGTTTGAAAATGAGACGAAACGGTTCGGGAAAAGGTAGGTAGTGCCCCGTTTCTTTTTTTTATGTTGGCGGGGGCACTGCTGTGCCCCCAGATTAATAAATTAGTTTTTTTAGATTTGAGAATATTTCTGAGAACTCACCATTACTTTCTGAGGTAGATGCCTGTGTGGAGACTGTAGTTACTGTACTAGTGACTACTGTTGCTGGTCCTAGAAAATATCAGGCTAATGTAAAGGCAGGTAGTAACACAGCTTTGTCCAAACAAAGACTAAATCCATATATGACAAGCATAACCCTGCAACTGCTATGGACTTACAATGGAGTTACAGTGTTATGTTTCTCAGGTACGGAAATTTTAAGTTGATGAACTTTCCCATTAAGTCAGTGTAAATTCGCTTGCAGTATTTCATGCCAATGGAAATATGTTATTTCTGTTTATATTTTTAAATGTGAAAATGTCACTTAATATTTTAAATTTACAATAAGTTGTTTACAAAAATAATAATTGCGATCCACTGCAGTCTAAGCCGGAATAAAACCAGTGTCTCTGTCACTTTGTACTTAGATCAATATTGTAAATTAAAAAGGGAAACATATCTAATACATTTTGGCAAGTATTTTGAAAACGAGGCGAGAGCGAGATTAGTTGATTAGCTTTCATAGCACTTTTATCCGTCACTAGTGAATTCACACTTATCGACTTCCAATATACGTGAAATATCATATAGATATCAGAATAACACATAAGCTATAAATTGCATCTTTACGCGGACGAAGTCGCGTGCAACAACTAGTTTCCAGTGAAAATAGTGTTAGTTTAAATCAATAGTTTCCAGTATTTAGTTGAAGGAAATTGCAACAAGAATGGCAAATTATTGACATAGCAACATCATGTCCCTAAAGCTTCTATTGAAGGCTCAGCAAATTAATTGCCGGTAACTACATGAGTACACAACGCAATAAGTTACCAAAATCTATTTTAAAGATAAATGTATCAATATGTACATTGAAAGTCGATAAGTGTGAACTTACTAATGACAATTGAAATAGCTACGAGAATCCTGGGCTTTGGTTATCAGTATACTTACTGGGTCGTATGCTGACTGTTAAGGGGTGGTGTGCCCTGGATCTCATGACCAGTACGGTCCTGTACCGGTCAGGTCGAGCATTTGTAGACCACCAAGCAAGCGCCCCCACACCAACCACTGCCAGTGCAGCTACAAATTGAATTACTTCATCCCCCACACCTTCTATCAATGTCATCCTCGGTGATCTGCAACAAATAGATGATCATAATAAATATTAAATAATAACCGTCTACTGACTGTTCTTATTATTGAACACAGAAGCAATAGGAAAAACCAGGTTAACCATTTTTCTATTTATGAATCATGTTACCTACTTCCACTAACAACTCCACAATACATACTAAAGTGGTTATCTGAGATTACATCAAATAGAGCTGCATGTGTTATATTTCTAGTAAGGTGGTTAGCAGAAGAGGTTATCTTGCAAAAAATCCAGCAGTATATACCACACGAAAAACCTCTTTAAATCTAGTAGTGTACCTACTTAACATAGCATGCAACATTTTTCATATGAAACATATTTCCCTACAGTTGCTAATGTCTAAATTGGTGGTGGTTTTGTGAAAGAGTTGTGCTTATGCAGAGTACATTTTTTTTATTTATATTCTCGGGACTTAACATAACATTTTAACTGCATTTCCTTAACTTGTGCTGGGATTTTATTAACTTTAGGTAAATGGTGTATCTGCATATTCATTAACCTATGATTAATCTCTATGAAATTGTCAATCATACTCAAAAGTCTAGAAATAATTAGTAGAATATTATTATTATTAAAATATACTACAAAATGATGATAAAAAATAGACACATCGAGATGAGAATTTCATCTCTTTTCTTTCATATGTAAACAGACAGACAGAAAGAGTCACACCATAGGGGTTCCTTTTTTACCATTTTTAGTATGATACCCAAAAAATAAAATTTCAAAAAGAATACCCTCACAGTAGCTGCCTGTGGCACGGGTCACATCATATCAATACAAGGGTGTATTGCATGAATTTCTAAGATATCTTTTTGAAAGGTAAACCCAGCTGTGTAAGGTCCCTTGTTGTTAAAGAATGTAAATGAACTATGTCAATTAAATAATGATAGAGAATACAGATCATGTTTATTTAAAAGTCTCCTATGTATTTAAAAGCTATTTTTATTTATTCTTACTCATAAGCAAGTGACCAAAACTGGACTCACTTTTTAAACGAATGCTAATATTGAGGACTTGTTACACAGAATCAAACTACATATTCATTTTTTCTAGTTTGTCAATACAAATTGCTAATGTTAAAGTATTGCTGACTGAGTAAACCTCAAGGCTAGTAGGCTAACAATCGCGATCCTGAGATCAATCTATGGACATAAGGTACCTATGTCTATCTATAAGTAGATTAAACTTTCCTAGGCCGCAGATTTCTTCAAGGTCATCCGAGTGGTTATCCCATAAGTGTTTCCTTCAATATGTATAATTTGTTAGTGTACCACTATGATGTTAACAGCAAACATATGTTCCTAAATACATCTAGATGAGATAACATCAATAACAGAGCGACATCTTGACACAGCTGAGAGCACCATTGCTTACCTGTATTTGCAGTATCAGCTAAATCACCGAATGGCTGTCCAGTATAAACTACGAGAAATATAACGCCCATATACCGAGCACAATCACTCGTATCATATTATTATAAAATAACTAGTCAGACGATAACTTCAAATAATTTGTAATTGAAATACGACCGAAATAATATAAATAACAATGCCCAAAAGTGACAGACCAGAATCTAGAGAAATTGACAGATCAGTTGACATATACCGAGCGAAATTGCCAGGCAACAAAATATAAATAACACATAGGTTCTTGATAGGCTTTTAATTCCAAGATTATCAATTTGATTCACTGTGCGTCTAAAACAGGCGAGGTTTAATTTACTTATTTTAAAGACTTTAATAAAAACAAATCTCTACAATCGTCCTTGTTTGAAACAAATTACAATCACTTTTTCGACATCCTCCACTTTAAGGTACTATTTCGAGATGGACTGCAGACCGCAAACGCTGGGAACCACTCGGAAAATTGAACCTTTTTTACTTATAATTAAGGTACAATTTGGAGTGTGGCGGAAAGTGCGGTCGCTGACTGCGGTCGTAATTGGAATTGTACCTTTATCCCTCTGCTATCTGAATGGGGGCTTTTATATTTTATCGTTCTTTCTATATTATCAGCACGACACTATATCTTGGAGCTGCTTTTAGATATCTTTCGATGATAAGGACATGTTGCGGACGATAAAGTTATCGTGTTGTCATCACCTATTGCTCCCCACTATACAGCTGGGAAAAAAGGTGTAAAGGTGCTGTTGCTATAGCAATTATGTGCGATAGCATTAAATTATCGTCTCTGAGGTGCATTAAATAATATTAAAACGAATTTATGGACATCCAAATTATGGTTATAAATACATGACCTCTGCACTGTGTTTAAGCAAAAACCATGGTGATTTTACTACAAAATTGGGAAGCGGCATGCAAGAGCGGCACTCGACTACCACAATTTATCACAGACGAAACTGTCGTGTTAGCGAACGATAAAATATATACAATGTTTACGATTTAACCATCCTTAGAGACCTTATTTAGTAAATAACAAAACAATTTAAATAACTGGGTTTTTAACGTAAACCCGAAATATTCGTTTTACCATAAATTAGGTAACCGAGACAATGTTTCGAACATCAATGCTATTATTAGTCTAGGATAGCTTTATTTACCTACGACAAACGGTTATTTTAGGCAAACAATATGCAGATTGAGTTTAGAATGTAATTTATTAAATTAATAGTTAAGACAAATAAGGGTGGATGGTCTGATACTGTATCGCTACATTTCATAACTCATTTCTAGTTTAGGTACAATTAGTCCAGAAAATAAGCCTTCCGCGAAATTAATATAATGGCGACCAAATTTCTCTTTCCGGTAACAACATCCGATAATGGTTTTTCACATTATAAATAACCTAATTAAAATAAAGCACTTTCAGTACTTGATATTTGCGGTTCAACTTTGTACTCTATTTTCTTACTCATGCAGCAGGCTACAAGAATTTAATTACTAGTGGATGCTCCATTTCCTATTGACCTTATTTCAAGTTTTGCTAATTTACAAGTTACTATCAGACTAATTCCATAGCACAAAACGTGTAAGTATTTCCTGTAACTATTAATAAAATTATAATGATTTTTCAAACAAAACGTGACTTGACCAATTACTAGTTGTCCAATTTCCGTAGTTATCGTAGTAGCCCTTCGACCAAGAACTAGACAAAAAGTAGGTACGCATAAGTTAAAATAAAGTTAAAATGAACGCTACCCTACTGTCACTACTATGTTTGATAATCTCACTCCATGCTGTCAAATATTGCATCATTTTTCATATCAAGTTAATTCACTCCTTTTAATAGGTACCACAAATGAAATCACAATAATTTGAGTATAGCCAGTTACCATATTTCGCAGTTTCCCACCTTGCGCTTATTTTAAATAATAATAATTACACAAGGTATCATCACAAAAAGAAACAAAAATACTATATAATAGCATATAAGTTAGAAAGAGGTAGAAAAAATAAGTCATGAAGTACATGACGTCACCAGATCCAGCAAGGTATTGGGAGGCATTGGGAAACTAAGTATGAGCATTATTTCCATCTACGGACATTAATATTGCCACCTTATTTTCAACTTTCTGTTTAAAGTATGAGGTTATTTTAGCAACGCTCATATATTATACATTTTAAGAAAAATTGTGTAAATCGCTCGTATTGAATGCACCCAATATATTTAACATTCCATTTCATGCAGTATTTCATGTACACTTGTATTATTAAGGAATCATATTTATACTAGTATATTTATTTATAATTTACTTTATCGTAACAGACATTTATATTAGATAATAAATCGTATGCATCTATCAAATGGTCAATAATTTTAGGAGATTATTTCGACTACGATTTATTAAATTAGACAGACGTAGAACGAAACGTCATTATTGCATCAGCCAAAATTCAACTCGGTCGGAAAAGAAGACTCCTCTCATAATAGGAAACTTCGGTCGTATACTGCACCAGTCACAGCCTTAGTTTGAGTCACCTTCCGTCACTCGTGGTACGATCTTTGATTCAACTGCACGCGCTATCGATAACCCGCTACTAATCTCTGTAAATTATTAAATAACTATTAGTTTGATTATTTCGCGCTCGTAAAACTTCAGATTGGCAAGGATTAAAGGAGTGATTTTTAACATAGCTAACGAATATTTTCAAATACCGGTATTAATTTTTCGGGGCTCTGGCTGTTACATTAATTTATTTTCTTTTTAAATCGGTCTTATTAACAGATGTTATAAGACCTCCGCCGGTGTGTTTTTGTTGTAATAATAAATAAACAAAATAGTGAAGAGGACAAAGAGGTTACGAAAGTAACTATCATGAGCTACGCGTACTCCCTACAACCCAAGAGTTTGATGAGCACGTTGTATAACCAGCCCATGCCCCAGTTGATGCAGGCCACACTGTGTAGTGGTAATCATTGTTTGAGAAAGGAAAAGTCGAAGAAGTTTAAGACCAGCATTTTTAGAAGACACATCAAGATGTAAGTAGAATCCGCAATATTTTAAAAAATCCCGCTAGCTTTTCGCACCCTTCCCCTTCGACCTTTCGCCTTTCCTCTACCCCCGGCCCCTCCCTACGTCACTAGGGAGGTTATTCCGATTTTAAAATTCGAGGTTTAATTTGGCGCCGTCCCACTCACTCAACAGTTTAACACGAGAGCGAGAGGGACAGCACGATATGAACTTCGGAGTAACTCTTCTGCTCCTGCCTACACCCCGTAACCTAACGTAAGGTGGTTTTGGAATCAGTTTTTGTGAATCAGCATTAGATTATCCGTGTATTTTTATGGAGTCTGAATGTAAAATTTAACTGAGGATAAAACTTCCATGTGGTACCACATGGCTACCAACGTTTTATCAATTGACTGAATGCATGCATGTGACATCACCTGTAAATTTAATGGGCGCTTTTATACTTTATCGTTCTCCGACACAACAGAAGTTTTGTCTGTTTATAATATAAGGCATATATCAAGAACTACTAAGAAATGATATATATCGAGTGCCACTTTTGAATACTGTTTTTGAAGATTTAACATACATAAGATAAATAATCAAGAAGCATAATCTACATAGAGGCTGCAATATCAAACAATACTTTGAATTCATGAAATCTTGAGTTTACGGCTACGACGGCAACAATCTCTTTTATTTTTCAGGGTGCAAGAAAAACAATTTTTCACACGAATTTATCAATTTCAACTTTTCGAATTTGAAGCATAAAGTTAGTAGGTAGACTGCTTTCCATAGATTTAGTATAGAGGCAAATAGAATATACATATGAACCATTTGACCATTAATTTTATTTTGACAGAGAAACAAACATAGAATAGATAGTAAGGGGTTGTTCAAGTATTACGTAATCATCAAATTGGAAGATTTGGGAGGGATTACTTTATTTTTTAACCGACTTCCAAAAAAAGGAGGAGGTTCTCAATTCGACGGAATGTTTTTTTTTTTTCTTTTTTTTTTATGGATGTTCACCGATTACTCAAAGACTATTTGACCGATTTCAAAATATTTATTTTTATTTTATAGAAGGTACTTCCTAGTTGGTCCCATTAAATTTTGGTGAAGATCTGATGATGGAATCCATGAGGAATTGAAGGAACTCCTCAAATATTGTAGGCATACATATAGCGATTTTGGTATTATAAGAAACATAATAGGCATTTGCATTCAGAAAGTGTAAATTGGTGAAGTGGAACTGATGCAGAAGACCACAGAATGCCATCGGAACTCCTCAATGATAAATGATTTACGGGTGGCGACAAAATATCTTGATTAATTTAGCTAAGCAACTTAATAGTCACAAATTTAAATGTTCCTGATGAGAATGGTACTATCGAATTGATTTGATGATGGAGCCGGAAGGTTGGCACCAGATCTATGTAATAAAATAATGTATCCTAGCCGTGTTTGGACTTGTTCGATCGTCACGAGATACACTTTTAAGTAACGAATAACTAAAAAGTGTAAAATAAATAAACTTAAACAAAAAATAAAACACTCCGAAAAAACTAAAAAGTAAAAAATAACGCCATAATTCAGTTTCTTCAAATTACTTACAAGTAACTGTTTGTATACTCAATCTATACAGTATATACAATTAATGTTATTTTGGAGTCGGTGCCATCGTGTCACAACTTACTGAAATCGTCAATTTTCAATATTTTACACGTTCTTTATATGGCACCGTCGCCAAAATAAGATTAATTGTATATACTGTATAGATTGAGTATACAAACGGTTACTTGTAAGTAATTTGGAGAAACTGAATTATGGCGTTATTTTTTACTTTTTAGTTTTTTTTTAAATAACATGTGTAAAACATGAGCAGGATGTTCTTTATAAAAGAGGGGAACGCCCGCACCCCGTCCATCTGTACAACTTCCTTATACTTAAACAACACCTTATCGTCGGCATACGTTTGAACAACAATATTGCGACATAGTAAGAGATTTACTGTAGATAAAGATCTATACAGGGTGAAATTTGAGACAGATTTTTTTCCGGCTTATTATTTTGCATTTTATAGGGCTAAATACAGTAAGTCAAGAAACATGGCCACTGTTGAATATAGATTTTGGTCTAGTGGCTTATGATGTATTCTTGCTGCTGAGGTCCTAAGACCAAACCAAACTATACCATTATGACTTCTGAATGTGTAATCGATTGAAAAATAACTAATAATAGTGGAGGTGACCTTGGTACCATATTCTGTATTTCTCTTTTCATCATCTCAATTCTTGCACGGCCACGATGTCACCCTGTTCTGTACGTACCTACCTATATTACATAAGTATGTATTATTTTAAATGGAAACCTCCTATTTGATAATGATAATACATATATAATTAAGTAAGTATGTACACGTGACATATTTAACTGTAACTTTCCTACTTTAGATAATTTTAATTAAACTACTGAGATGACATCATAATATTATGGATATTAGGGAATGGCTGTTTTTTTTGTAAGAAAATCGAATGTATCGTTTTCTTAAAAACATTACCTACTAGAAAATTTAAATCGTGATTTCATAATCTGTTTGTCGCGACACTGGAAACGCTGACCGCCACGTCATGATGTTGCCATGAATGACTTCACTATAGCAGAAACATTCGCTGGACGCAGAGGGGCTACTCTGATATTCGAATTTCGTATCCTGCCATCCCTCTCGCTCTCATGTTAAACTGCATTTGAGTGAGCGAGATGGCGCGATACGAACTTCGAATATCAGAGTAGCCACTCAGACTGGAATAAACTCGTGAGCGTGATACAATGGTTTTGCAGTACCTACCTACAGTTGAATTTTTCTAGCAACAACGCGATGGCGATTGTACTGGGATGACGGCTGTCAAAAAGTCGTCGCTAGAAAAATTCAACTGTATGCACGTTTGACGTTTGTTTGCTTTTGTTTTTATGACATCGCAAAATGGCGGCGACGGTTAAGCGCGAATAAATATTGTTTGATTCTCAATTAATATTTTCTGGAATTTAGCGATATATACATATTAAAATGAGAACATTGAGAACGGTCAATGAAGACGAAAATAAGGTTTTCTCAGTACAATACTTGGTAATGTTCTTCAGTACTCGGGTAGATACCTATATTCATCGTTATTCCAGCGCAGGACTCTCAAATATAGACCTAATCGCATAAGTAATATAAGGTCCCCATATATGCTCTAGTCATTATCATAATCTAAAAGCCTATTAGACTTGTCGGTGGGGCAGTTTCTGTTTCTCTATTATATTGTAAGCAAAAAGAAAAAAAATATAATATAATAGAGAAACAGACTTTTTTGAACCTATGTATTGTTTGAACCTATGTACCGTTCGTTGAGTATTTCTTGGGTCTGAATTTACGTCGCCATAGTTTCTGATTTCAGAAATTTAAATTTTATTAAAATTTGCGTTTTCCGTGTAAAAATATCGCAACAGACAGAACAAACTGGAGAAAACTACGTTGCAATCTCGTAAATCCGCGTTTCTTTTAGACCGAGTGGTGGAATGAAAAGCGAAAGTATGAGGAAGCAAAGCGGATGTCAAGACAAGTTTTTGGGCAATACGTGACCACAGCCATAACCGATAGAGATTAACCCGTTATTTGAAGAATATGTAAATTACACCGCCTGTAGTTTGTATAGTAACAGTACATCTGTAATATTCTTATTGTACTGTTTGTTCTATCGGCAGATTGTAGTGACGTTTGAACTGCCTTCATTGTTCTTGGAACGTGTACGAAATAAGAAACATACTTACATACGACGTCAAAAATTTACTTTGTGAAGAACAACTGTACTCTGTCTGTACCTACAGTAGATGATTCTTCCCTAGAACCAAGACTAAATATTGCTTTGAAATGCCGCTGAACAAGTAAACAGCTTGCCCTTTGCTTTGCCTTAAACAATTAAAATTATCATCTTCTTGAAAACTATGTAAAATTACACGCCTGTGGCTTTATAAAACACAATCAGATACCAATAAACTGTCTTAGCAGTAAGCGATTTCAATTAAGTTGCATTTTGCATGCAGTTCTGGACACTTTCCTGAAAAATAAACTAAAAAAGATAATTCTATAGGATCGCAGATATTTTTCCTTATTTTGAACTGTTTTCATTGTTCTTGAAATACTTTTACCAAACATACCTAAGTCGTCAATGATTTATATATATTGTTAGAAGATGGAATTTGTCATATTAATAAGTCCATAGAACGATATTTCTACAGGCTCGGTTCGCCTTTATACTTAAAGCCTAATCAAAGTGCACAAGGCCTTTAGGCTAGGTATACCCGAAGAATATGTATAAATTACACGCTTATAACATTTCTAAAAGTTTTCAGTGTTGACCCCTCACAACAACATACCAAATTATGCAATCAGGGTGTGTTTTGTACCGTTATAGCCAAAATCGGAGACTGTCCAGTTCTTGGAAAACAATTGCCATGACATATTCATAATTTACTGAATGGTGTCTTCCTCCATATAATACACTCATGTACAATAAACAATTATTATTATTAGAATTGTAAGATGCCTCGTAACAATATGTGAACTCTTGGAATACCTGTACTTAGTGGAAGATCGACGTAATTCTACATCGTCGGCACGGCATGACGTAGTAGTTTGCACAAGTTATATACCAGCGACAGCAGGCGCCGCGCAGGTGCGGACTTGCGGGGCCCCTCGGGGTGGCAACTAGACGAGTCTCACTCACCTCACACCTCTCACAATGGCTATCGCTCACTATCAGTGATTCGTACGTAAATGACCTGTCTGTGAGCGACAAAGCAATAATTATGTTAGCAAATCTTTACAGTTAAACTTTACGAACCCTTCTAACTGATGCATGGCACATTTTTTTTCAACTCTACAAACTAACAAAAGATAATCTAGTTCGTTTGCACAATAGGTACCTACAACACAAAGTCCTCTCAAATCCCAGTGAAAAAGCCAAATCTTTATTTTATGGTTTGATCCTACTATACATTTCAGAACAAAATAATCCCAACAAAAACATTTCATGTAAAATTGGCGGCCAAGACTCGCGAGGTCATAACGCTTTCGCTGTAAAAAAATGATCAAATCCCAGGAAAAGCCAAGCCCCTAACGCCCTGACTACTAACCCTACACCTTGGTTTAAAAAGGGGCTATCGTGCCCCCAGATTTGGTGTGTCAAGTTGAACAACCTTTTGGTATAACGTCATACCTACTAATCTTACTATGTTTAGTTCCATCAAGATATTATGGCATGTATGAATCATTCCAAAAAAAGTCGACCTTGCGTTGCTTCTGTTTTGAAGCCTCGCCGCTGCCATCCGTCCGGATTTCCCCGGATTTGTCCTCGTTTGCAGGGCGTCCGAGGTTTTTTTTAGTGTCTATAAAACTTAAAAACTGAATAAAATCTACCGCGTCCGGCGAAAATGCGATTTACTCCAAATATTCGGGGTTTTCGAAGTTTTTGTCCGGAGGGCGCATTGGGGAGATTTTACTAATTGTTACATCAAACCGAATACCTTATACCTATGAAGGTAGATTTCTTATACCTATGAAGGGTCTGTACATTTCCCAGAAGTTGTTCTTTTCGTAAAATATTGGCAAGGAGTTGTTGATTCTGGTGATACTGTTCTGTTAATGCTTTGAGGAATACCTATTTTTAGATTAGGTATTATTCTGTTTGCCATGAATTCGAATTCTGGCAATAGGGAACATGAAATTTTTTCATCGCTTTTCTTAACGAAATACCGTAAAAAGTATTCCAAAAAGTGAAATTAAAATTAAAATCGGCCAAGAAATACGTATGATATAAGCATTTTAAACTACATACTAATTAGGCAGCGATTTGACAGAGGTCCGACATAGACTGTTACGTCACAGTCTACTACGGTCATATAAACTCCGTATTAAATTCTGTTTTGCTAGAAAGAGATAGAATGAAATGTTTGATGGATCTTGGGTATTTTTATAGTTATTTGAAAAATTCTTTTGTCTACTGTTTGTTACATGAATAAGCTTTTAATAAAGCAAAAATTCAAATTCATGCATATTCCCTATAGTGGACTCTGTAACTGAGTAATGTAATAAAATATTGTTTCGATATCTGATTGATTACTCTTATTTTTTTTATATCTAGTAGGGCAATTCTCTGGCCAACGATGCCCGGCAAATGACTTAAGAATCTCGATTTATTTGTATAATATAACCTAATCTAACACTTTTATAAATTTTCGTGAAACAGGGCCAGTCCGTAATTTATGTAGTATGTAGTGCTGCTTAAAAACATAGACAGGATGAGCTGCAATTGTGGAAAACAAGTCAATTATTTTTTTGCGGCCTCGTTTTTTGAGGAAAATGAATCATTCAGACATGCATGTATGTTACATCAATAGCAGTTATGTATGTAGCAAGCATGCCTGAAGCGATGTCTCTTTCTTGTTAAAAACCCTCGGCAACACTTGAGAATAACAAGACCCAACATGCATAGCTCTGCACCCACACACTGCCACACCAGTCAATGTGGGTACGCTACGGTCTCGTGACTCCGTAAAATATCCCCATCTCATTGGCTCGCCAGTTGACGTCATTTTAAGCAGCCAATAGGGCGGCAGCGGAGATATTTTTAGAATGAAATTGGAAGTGGTGGGGGAAGAGGAACTGTGTCTGCGGCGGGCACGTTGTTATTGCACAATAATTTCCGAGTTCACTCAGAGCGCACGCTGCTCGTTTACTCCGTTTCCGAACGCTAAAGTGCACTCGCGCCTGCCTTTACTAGTAAACGCTAATAAGACAAACGCGTTCAGGCTTTCAATCTAATTTTATTTTATTCTTAGTGTAAAAGTTCTGCAAGCTCTAATCGACTGGAGGCGTTACATTATTTGTTCGTAACAAGGTGAGTAGTTGAATGAATCCAAAGTTTGTAGTGTTTATTGTATTGTGGAAATGACTCATTTAATATTGAACTTGTTTTCGTAGTTTTATATTAATTTTAGGAAGTTTCATTAGGATGTTTATACACAGTTTTGTGAAGTGCGATGTAGCTACCGATCGCGCGTTTCTCTACGTTTCGGCCGCGGACTAGTCCTAACCTGTCTGTGTGGTGTCGGTCGTAGGTACATTACAATGCCGTTCCACGCATCACACAAATAGAACCAAATAGGCGTTTTCTACGCGTTCAATTTTATTCTAGAAATTTCAGCCACAAAGGTTTATCATTGTTAGTTAACTTATCGTAATTGGCTTTATAAATAAAATACCTATTTGTCCAACGTATGAAATGCGTCGAATTTTTTAATTTAAATTCTACGTCGTTTATGCACAAATTTATACCTAATGAATGATGAAGGACCAAGACAAACTAAAATATAGTTATGACGTTTAGTTTTACTGTAACCATTTGTATTTGTGCATTAAAAATCAACGTTTTCAATGAAATGCGGTTTCATTTTGAATTGGAAAATTTCGAATTGGAATTATTTGGTTTGAAGCATTTTTGTAACACATGCAAATTAATGTCTTGTTGAAAGATAGGATTTTATTTGAAATTGCTTCACACAGTTAATAATCAATCTGATCTTTGCATATTGTGTTAATATTATTCCTTAATGCTATCTTAACCTAACTTAACACACTAAACGGGAATTGTCAGGCTCTATGTTATCGAGAACTTATTAAGTATTGCAATTGTCTGCACCTATCTACACATCGATTTAGATAATACGCATTAGATAATGCAGGGCTGTGTAATTTTTTAATTATTTATTTATTCAAAACCTATACTATATCTAACTAACAGAATGGCTGTGGGATGAGCGCTTCGCCTGTGGTACCTATCCAACTCGTATGTCTGCGTTACGAGTGGGTGTGTGTGTGACGTTGCGGGGGAAATCCCCGATACAGTTAAGCAAAATTCCAGTTTGAGTTGAATTGTTTTCCTTGTAAAAGTTGTTTTCTAAATACACATTCGCATTAAGGTTTTGTTGAGGAGGGATTCATCCGTGGAGATTATGTTGATATTCCTATATTTTCTAGAATATTCGGGTCCGAGGCTCACAATGGTTGAAATTGCGTTCATAGACTATACATTTTACATTATTATATTATTATATTAAATAATTAATTATCTTGGTCTGTGAATGTAGAGATAGTCTCATTTATAACATTATTTAAAACGTTCCGATGTTCGAAATTTGTATAGCGCTGGCTCACTCACTCAAATACAGATTAAGACTAGAGCGAGAGGAATGGCACGATACGAACTATCTTTAAGTTCTACTAGAGTATAACCATATGAATTATAATGAATACGTTTTTGAAACCATAGTTATGACGTCGTGGGAATCACTCGTTAAGAATAACGAAGGAAAGCGCTCGAATAAGAGTATCATTGATAGAATGTTGGCTATGACCTACCAATGACGCATCGTTGTAATAATGTAACGTAGATGATTGATTGCCTACTCAGAAGCTAATCTACTATATACTCACATTACATTACATTTGTAGGTGTAGTACTCTTCTTTCACGTGACGTTAGTGAAATAATACTTAGTAGGTACTTGGCAACTAATGATAATCCAAGAAGCATAATATTGGCATCGACCGATGGATAAAATGTCATAATCTGAGTACTTATACCTACTTGATAAAAGTGAGGCAGTGACGGCACGTTTATTTATCAGTGGAATGATCGTAATATAGCGAGTAGGTATAATAGAATTGATAATTGGAGTTAAACAAATTAATTTTCAAGGAACAGATAGAGTACCGTATTATCGTATGTAATCGATTAACAAGAAATTCCGACTTGGTTGATTTTCTGAGGACCATCCATTTTTGCTTACGTAATATTTGAACGGGCCCTAGTTAATATGAACGATGAGGTACATCCCACATGGTTTCCTTTTTTTTTTAATACTTCTGCTAATTTAGGATATGGCAGTAAGTATTCAACATACGTACTAAAATGGTCTAAAGCGCTATATCCAACTAATAAAAACAAAGAAAATACCTATTAAGTAGGCTCAGCGTCCTTCATCCAGCTCCAGCGAAAACTACGTAGATTTTTCAGCCCTGATCCTGGATAATTAACCTAACCTATACATACATACCTACCTAACAGTTTTTTTATGAATGTATAAAATATTTCGTTGTTACAGGCCTACTGTTGGGACAGTTACTTGGTTGGGAGCCTAAAGGGTTACAATTTCAACAGGAGCTCTTGACGAGTTCGAACAAGTAAGTAATTACGTTCACGCAGACCCACCTTAACCCTTTCTGTTGCAGAACCTTCGCGACCCTGTACAAGAGCGAAGCTCTTCATGTGAAAAATTAAACAGAATAATCCTTTTTTTAATCAAGCCATAAATTCCTTTAAATTTTAATTCAATTGTCAGTAACAAATTTAAAATAAATTTACTATGTCGAACATCTTTGCAATTATGTAACTTATAAATACAAAGAGCTCGTCTAGTTTGATTTTTCTTTGAAAAAAGCATAGTTAAAGCGTCAAGTTAATGGTAAATAATTAATTATCTAACCAAATTTTCGACTTTTTTAGCTGCGGGTGTCAATCAAAATTTTGTTCGTGTCATTAATATTAATACCCTTACTATGTACTTACGCATCTTCATTCACCTTTCCATTTCCACATCCACAAAACATCATTAATCTTACAAACACTTTCGACAGAAGTTAAGAGCAACTCCCAAAAACTAAAGGCGTAGTTAAGTTAACAATCAATTACCTAAAACAAATATTAGGTAGGTCCTGTTGGTAAGATTAATTTAGCACACTCGGAACGTATTGAACTATTAAAATAACGAATACAGGCCCATGACGCAAACGTAACTAACAAAACTTTCTTAATACTGCTTCTACGCGTGATTATTGCGTAATGATCCATTAATGATAAATAAATAATGGATTGGTATTTAAGAATCATCAAAATTCTCCACCTTATTATTTATTTCATTAGTGTTAAGATAACGTATTTGCCCTAGTTCTAAGCGCAACATTACTTTCAACTTGTTGCATAATTTTAACAGATAGAATAGTTAATTTTAGCTTAAAGCCAATAATTCTAATTAAGTACAGTTCCCTAGCTAAGTTTAGTATTAGTATTTCTAGGAACAGGGTCTGAAAGTCAGGCCCGGTCGCAGGCCGGGCCTCGCTTATACAAGCAGTCTTCTATTTGTTTAGCATAAAGCCAATAGTTTAGAAAGAGTTCCTAGCTAAATCTAGATTTAGTGTTCAACACAGGGGCGGACATAGTCAGGTCCGGTCCATGACCGCACCTCGCTTATATAGCAGTTCCGGATTCAATTATACTCTGTTTACTTGCAGGAAATCTCCCCTTAGGTACCTCCACCACAATAATGCAAAAAAAATAAAAAAATCAATCGTCAAACGTAAAGAGCATTCAAAAACTCTTGCCCTTCATCTATATTTATATATATATTAGTTTCCGCTTTTATAAATACATATATATGCGCTATGTTCCATCTAAATGTAAACGTCCATGTAAAACATTTATTTATTTTTATGGCGCAGTGGCCAAGGTTTCGAGTGACGTAGAACCCCGGTTCTGCCGGTCACGATGACTGAGCACTTTTTGTTACCACAACTGGTGACAAGACATGCTCATCGTAGCCTTATCATCTCCGTCTTAATTAATGTACGTTTGAATATGACTTGCGATACCGATGTTTGGTTTTGTGCGTTTCGAATCGCATTAAAACAAATTTTCAGTAGCGGAGGTTGTTCTGATTCCATTATTTATTATTCATTTTTATCAATTATATCTATGACAACTTTCTGGCATTTTCACGTATCTTTCCGCCGCCCCTAGCGCCAGTATCCCTTCCTCTTTCCTCCACTTCCCCGCTTCATATCATACCGATGTGCACATTATGTTACGTCGTATCATTTCTGTTTGTAGTTCTATTCAAAATGGTTGAGCAAAAGATCACCTGTGCGACTGGCACCGACAATATCGGATATCGATACATCAACTCAAACACCAAAAGACATGGTTTTTTCGCAAACGAGTCACAAGGCTCACAGTATTTTGAAAGTGGTAGAGATAGATCGTTTAAAGCAAAAGAAGCCTCATCGAAACGGTCCGAGCGGAGTGATTACCGACGGAACTGCCGTTATGTCCCAGCCCAGCTGCAGCTTTGCCGAGGTGAGTACTCACGTGAGTACCTAACGTAATCAATTATTTGTTAATATAAGATTATCATTAGCTCCGCTCACATCTCCAGGGTTTTTGCTCACATCCTTTTATCAAATTTTCAGGAATATATGAAGCCGGAGCCACTGTTCGAGAGCAATATGTATCACGACACGGACTGCGAGTTCTTCCAAGATCTGGTTGGGTGGTGCTCCGATCCCGCCAAGGAAGAACAAGTACAAATCATTGGTAACTGTCATTTTCTAAATATTACTTTAGTAGTTAGTTTATCCCGAAATGTTTTTTGGTTAGAAATTAATACTACTTTTATATATTTCCATTTCCAAATCTAAAGCTTACCGATAACTGATACCGATCACACTGTTTAGCCCAGATGACGATTTTGAATAGCGAGGCAACGAGGCAACTAAATTGCTAGATTGGATCTTTGGAAACTACCTTTGCCTACTAACCTTTGAAATTTTTGATTTTTTTTTTATAGTGGTTCTTTTTTCACAGATTCACTACAACAAACTGAAGACAGGGCATTTAACACTGACACTCTACACACACCAGTCTCACCGCCAGCGTGGGACTGTTTTGACGCCAACTTCTCCGCCGCGCAGGCAAGCTTCTACAACACGACGCCCCGAGACCCGCTGTCGCCGGTCGAGGGAGTCGGCTTCGAAGCCAAGTTCTCGTACGGCCTAGGCCTGGAGAGCGAGACTTCGTTGGAGATGCGGGAGCAATTCATCGACATCAGCAGCTTGCCCGTCGTGATAGGGGATATGGCTCCCGAGAGCGCGGAACCGTGGGCCGCGTCCTGGGATACATACCCCAAACCCGTCACAGAACATCAAACGGTGCCCTTCATAGACCAGGAAGACACGCTGGACATGAAGTACATGACCTCGGTGACGCCGAGCGAAGTGGAGACCTCCAGCGACGCGGTGGTGTCCGAGTTCATCGTGAGGCCGCGAGCGCGCGCCGGCGCGCTGTCGCTGGACGTGGCGGCGCGGCCCGCGCGCGCGCCCGTCATCAGCACGCCCGAGGTGCTCTCCTTCGTCGAGCAGCTGGAGCAGGAGAAACACCCGCTCGCCGCCCTGGTGAGTATCCGCCACAGGACTCGTTCCGTTGTGTGCTCTTCGAAGACTGGAGCCGTAGGTTCCATACAATATGTTATGTCTCCACTACATGGAAGAGATTTCCTTCTCGAATATTGTTGGGTTACAGAAAAAAAATATATTAATTCAAATTTATTTCTCCACAGAGATCGAGACAAGGTCTGGCACAGGAGGTGCACTTGTCGCCGCTGGCGGCCGCGCCTATGGACTACCAGCCCATCACCCCGAAGAGCGAGTGCGCCGAGTCGGAGGACGAGCCGGCGAGAGCCCCGCGCCGCCGCCGCAGCGACGACAGCGACGAGACCTACTCGCCGCACCACGAGCGCGCCTCCCCGAGGAAGTACAAGAGGAGAAAGCCCAGTGTCCCCTTGAAGGACATGATACTGGCGCTGGAGGGCTCGCACCGGCTGACGAAGGCCCGACGCGGCCGGCCGCCCAAACGGAGAGACAGCGTGGTCTCCTCCACCTGCAGTGTCGACGAGAACTCTTCCGTGTCCACCCAGGACATGAGGTACAGGGAACTGCGAGACAAGAACAACGAGGCGTCGAAGCGATCCAGAATGCACAGGAAGCTCAAAGAGCTTCAGATGGAACAGGAGGCGGACGAGCTCGAGGAGAAGAACAAAAAGCTCAGGGTCCAGGCTGACATCTTGGAGGAAATGACTAAGAAACTCAAAGACGCCTTGCTGACTTCGATCCTGCAGAAATAAACGGTTCGGCGACGGCTTCCTTACTTCTCCAGTGCCCAGCACTTTAAACTGCACCGTCTGAAGCACGAGTGATGCCCATTGGCCAGTACTACTAATTTATTATCGTAAAGTAGCGTGATTATTAGTTCGATGTACCTCGTGTGGATGGGATCGGTGCCATGCATAGAATGTGTGATGTGATGTCTTCGATGTGCACAATAACAACTGTATTGTAAAGAAAAGGGAAAAAAACATCTGATGTTAGTCTTAGACTTAAGATTTAATTTCTTTAGTGTATATGTCGACAATATGTCTTGCTAATGCATAATTTTATCTTACTAGATTTAAATAATAAAAAAACCTTGGATAAGTTGAAAATCTTGATGTAATTAAGTTTCGACAGCGTTGTAATGCGTCGACATTGAATACTAATTAAATATAAAGACATTGAATTGCTTACCTACTTTAAAATAATGCATGGTATTGAGATGGTTTTATTTGTTTTTTCTATATGTTAAAAATAAATCAAATTAAAACTATGATTGTGAATTGACAATTTGAAATATGTGTTTTTTCTTTCTCCCAAAATACTTACAGCGTGCGTGCCAGTGGACCACATAGTAGCATGAAAAAATACATAATACTACATTATAATGAAATAACTCTAGATACACTTTGCAGCACGGAATTCAACCTAAACGAGGACATTTAAATTTATTTTAAAGCACGTAGCTTGATAGTTTTCGGTTTTTGACACTCTGCTATACATACATGGCCACAATACAAACCTAACCTAAAGATCATTCTTACATGGTACAACATTACTAAGGAGGGGTACTCTTTGCCTATTTCTTTTGTTAAAAAAAAAAACTTACAATGAAGTGCAAAAACACAGATTCGTTGGGAAGTTGCTTTAAGATTTTACGACTATGTCTATTCACTACAATTTTTGGCAATAGTAAATAATAGTTGTAATTCCCTGGTATTTTTATCTCCTCTACTATTTAGAGGAGAGGCTAATTGCCAAAAAAGACTAATTGAAAATTAAACAAAATTTATTCGCGCTTAAAGTGGCCGCCATTATGTGACATCTCTTAACAGAGGCAAACGTGCAATACAACCCTCTCTTACTTCGAAACTCAAAAATCAAATTCAAATAGTTTATTCTGCAAGTAGGATACAAGGGCACTTAGTCCGTCTGACTCTACGGCATTTCCCAAGAGGAGGGCACTGTTGAGAAGAAAGCCGAAACAAACTCTGTCAGTCATTTTTTCATATCTATCTGTCTAGCAGTCTTAAATATATATTTTTAAGTATAACTCAATGCGTAGTTCTCTCAGATTCAAATCTTCATTCTGCGAGTAGGCCTCACCTCAAGGGCACTTTTACATGTCTGATTTTACAATAAACAGAAATAACATTCACAATCCATATCATGAATGACATTATAGTGCGTAACAGCAGGAACCATATCAATATTACAAATCTTTTATGTTTTAATTCAATAGATGGACTTGGCTATCGCACTAAACAATCTACCTAATTTAATACAATATGTATTACTTATGAGATACTTTGTGTTGTCATGCGATGGCCAAGTCAATGTATTTAATTCAAACATAAAAGATTTTCAATATGATATGGTTATATAAGATGTTGTTAGGTTAGCTAATTACGTAATAACTTAAGACAGAAGGACCCTTGAGTAGGGTGACTGAATTAATTAACCGACTTGGTATTACATGGATCTCACAACTTTTTACGGTAATAGAACTGAGTTGCGAGACTTAGTTATTTTTTACAAGTATTGTTTTTGATGGTTAGATAGTTTGATAAAATTAGGGGGTAAAAAAAATTGGACATTTAATTTTTTTTACCCCCTAATTTTATCAATTTCATACAATAAGAGTATTTTGTCGCGTCGCTCCGCTGCGCTGCCACGCATTTACGCCTAGTGCGTAAGTAGTTACCCTTATCATTTATATAACTAAGATGCTAAATTAGGGGAAATGAGTTAAGCGTCTCACTCCACCGTTAGGATAAGATAAGTGTATTACGCGCTGAAGCCCAGACAGACTAAGCGCGTATTACACTTTCCAAAATTTAGCATCCTAAACTCTCCCATTTACGATGCTAAATTCAGGAAAGTGTAATATGCGCTTAGTCTATCTGGAATTCCCGAAATTTAGCATTCTAAATGGAGATAAAAATAAATGGGAGTTCACTCCAAAGAATGAGACGGTTCAACTCCCCTCCACTATTTAGGATGCTAAATTTAAGAAAACGTAATACTCGCTTTTTACGTGTCGCTACACGATAATGATATCGTGTCTTCACTCACCCCAATGCACCTAAGCTTCCCACGACATCGTTGGGGAATGATAAGAGTAAATATGTGGGCATTTTCCAATATAAATATTTAGGTCAAAAATGGCTGACCCATGACTTCCGAATACTGTTTTCCTTTGAAATACTCAACTAAAGTATGATGTTTGTATGCAAAAATTGTAAAGAATCTTATTAGCTGAACATTTATCATAAGCCATCACTTTCAATACCTACTAAAAACTAAAATTTTGAGACAAAAACCGAAGAAAAGACGCGAATTTTTGAGTGTCCCACGTACACTGCAAACTTTGGAGCGAAGTTTACATATATCTGTCTCCTTCTAGGCCCTAACATGCGTGGTGAGTGAAAGGGTCATATCCTCGAGAATTCATTTTCAACCTTAATTTCTAGCATCTAAAGTAAAAAACCGAATTAAATCACAATTTATTGTTGTCCTTCAAAACTGACGCAGTGGAAAGTTCCACCTACGGAACGGCGTTTTTACCAAGTTAATGGTAACATTGTGATCCAATTATGTACGCCACAAACTACTCAGAGATACTACGTATCTGTACGCACAAGGACCGCCGTTCCGGCGCTAGATTACGATTTATTTGCTTTATTTTGTCACAATCGTGTGCGATAGCATTAAATTATCATCGCTAAAGCGCATAACATTTTAAGACTCAC
The DNA here is from genome assembly GCA_905404275.2 of Hedya salicella. Classification (NCBI taxonomy): domain Eukaryota; kingdom Metazoa; phylum Arthropoda; class Insecta; order Lepidoptera; family Tortricidae; genus Hedya; species Hedya salicella. The sequence goes on from FR990097.1 coordinate 33,660,197, forward strand.
ATTAAGACGTAAGAATAGACATTCAAAAATGGTTAAATACAAATAAACGACCTCTGCACTGTGGTCTACGCTACGTTAGGGAGTAGAGGGGCTACTCCGAAATTCGAAAAACGAAGTTCGTATGGCGTCATCCCGCTCAGTCAAATGCAGTATAACATGAGAGCGAGAGGGACAGCATGTTACGAACTTCGTTTTTCGGGTTTCGTAGTAGGCCCTTAGAAATGGGTGTTGAATTTTTTATAATTCCTTTTTACACGAGACGCTTTCCGGCAGAGGACTAAAGTTTTTTTTTGCATTTTGATGGACCACTGATTTTTATTCTTTTACAATGGCGATAATAAAGTACGTACAAAAATAGGTTGACAGCAGCCAGACCAGTGGTAATAAATAGAGGTGTGCTCTAATAAAACAAAAAATAACAGACATCTTTCGTATATAAAAAAGGTAAGGATGGAGTGGCTAACTATTTTTTTTTTCAGCATTTTTGCCTGTGGATCGATTTAAGGTCCTTTACACAGAGGAAAAACGGACGTGAAATGCCCTGGGTATTTCACCGCAGGTTTTGACTAAAAACTAACTTAACTAATTAATACTTTCCGGAGGTATTGAAAAGGTGGACGAAATGAGCCACTTTGATAAAGATACGAATTGATTTACTAATTAGTGGGTGCTGCGTTTTAAATCGCGAATTGTCTCCCAGTGAGGGCGACGTCATGTAAATCTAGTGGATAAGTTAGATATGTATTCTGTACAGTTACAAAATAGTAGGTTAAAATATGAAACTGACACACAGACATTAAAGTTAAAAATTCAAAGCTTAGAGGATTCAATTAAATCATTAGACACAATTAATGAGAGCTCAAAAAAAGTTATTCATGAATACTCACTAGCCATGGATGATTTAATATCACAAATAAATTATAACTCAGAACGGTTTGAGTCCCTGACAAGTAATCACTCCTGTTTATGTAAGCAGGCAAGTGGTAATTTGTCGACTAGTGTACTAGAACCATCCTCTCTGTGTGCCAGTTTGCCAGAAAAATCCAGTGAAAGTTCCTTCCACACCGCACCAAGCACACCTAAACCTAAGGTTATCAATCGGCGTGAAGTTAGCAGCCTAAAGTCAGCAGCCCAAGATAACCCGACCAAATGAAGAAGTCTTGCTGGATTTCTACAAAAGTGTCAAAAAATACGTATTATTAATGACAAATAAAAAGTGATTCGCATGGAATTTAATTTTTCACCTTTTGCCGGACGCATTAAAGTGCGAAATATACTCAAATACCACAAAAATCGTTGGTTAGCTAACTTCACAAACCTGGCAGCCCGATTTCAGTAATTAATTACAATCCCGACATGGAGATGTCTAGATTACACTTTTTATCTACATTGATTAGAAGCCTTAAAAGTGCTTTCTAATAAGTTGCATCGTGTAAACATTGAAAAGAGATGGTTATGTCAAAATAAGAGAAACTACACAAATAGAAAATAACCTTAAATTTTCGAAGATTTATATAGGCGATTAAACCGTAATTTTCAATGATTTCAACATTAAGGACCGTTTTAAATACGTTCTTGCTAAAAGCTCTAGAGACTGAGCTTATAGAAATAATATACAGTGCTAACTTACCACGATTACTACAGCCACTGTGGGCCAAGTTAAGTGACTAGCCTAACTTACTGCCGGCTAGTAGCCATTAAACAGTACTTTTGCCCGATATCAAGATAACAGACCACTTTTGCAAGACACAGTTAAAAGCAATAAGGAGTTAGCTATTAGAAACTGCTTTTGAAACTCACTTAACTTGCCAAGGTTACTAAAGAATCTGCAGCTGATGGAAAGTAACCGGCCTAAAATGATTTTCACACCAATAAAGATTTTCAACTGAAAGACAGAATACCACTTTGAATTCAATGATTTTAAAAGCTTTGAAGGTAAAGCTTTCTAAACTAGCTTTTAGAACTGACTTGACGAAATTACTACATCTTTTGTGGACGAGAACAAATCAGCGGCCTAACTCTCTGTGGTAGGTTATCTAATAAACCATTATTTTATTCGATTTCAAGCTGAAAGACCACTCAGGCGTGGATGTCGCTAAAAGCTCTAGTGCATAAGCTTTCAGAAACAGTATGCAAAGCTAACTTGCCGAGATTACTACTGCCTCTGTGGGCCAGGCTAAGTTAGCAGCCTAAGTAACTGCCGACTAGTAGCTTTTAAAAGTAATTTTGACCGTTATCAAGACGACAGACCACTATAAAAAGAAAACAGTTAATAGAAAAAATGTGTTAGCTATCAGAAACTGCTTTTGGACCTCACTTGCAAAAAACATTACAGAATCTGCAGCTGATAGAAAGTAAGCAGCCAAAACTGATTTTCATACCAATTGTAATTTTCACCAACCTCCAGACAAATAGCCACATTGAACAGCAAATTTTTGAAAGCTCTGAAGATAAAGCTTTCCAACATAGCTTTGAGAACTGACTTGCCGAAATTACAAGAGCTTTTGTGGGCAAGACCAAGTCAGCGGCCTAACTCTCTGTCGTAGGTTATCTAATAAACCGTTATTTTATTTGATTTCAAGATGAAAGACCACTCCGGCGTGAATGTTGCTAAAAGCTCTAGTACATAAGCTTTCAGAAACAGTATACAAAGCTAACTTGCCGAGATTACTACTGCCTCTGTGGGCCAGGCTAAGTTAGCAGCCTAAATTACTGCTGACTAGTAGCTATTAAATAGTAATTGTGACCGATATAAAGATGACAGACCACTTTAAAAAAAAAAACAGTTAATAGCAAAAGGTGTTAGCTATCAGAAACTTCTTTTGGACCTCACTTGCAAAAAATATTACAGAATCTGCAGCTGATAGTAAGCGGCCAAAACTGATTTTCATACCAATTGTAATTTTCACCAACCTTAAGACAAATAGCCACATTGAACTGCAAATTTTTGAAAGCTCTGAAGATAAAGCTTTCCAAAATAGCTTTGAAAACTGACTTGCCGAAATTACAAGAGCTTTTGTGGGCAAGACCAAGTCAGCGGCCTAACTCTCTGTGGTAGATTATCTAATAAACCGTTATTTTATTAGATTTCAAGATGAAAGACCACTCCAACGTGAATGTCGCTAAAAGCTCTAGTGCATAAGCTTTCAGAAACAGTATACAAACCTAACTTGCCGAGATTACTACTGCCTCTGTGGGCCAGGCTAAGTTAGCAGCCTAAATTACTGCCGACTAGTAGCTATTAAAAAGCAATTGTAACCGATATCAAGATGCCAGACCACTTTTAAAAGAAAACAATTAAAATCAAAATAGTATTAGCGATCAGAAAATGCTTTTGGATCTCACTTGCAAAAAATATTACAGAATCTGCAGCTGAAAGAAAGCTAGCACCCTTAACTGATTTTCGTAACAATTGTAATTTTCACCAACCTTAAGACGAATAGCCACATTGAACTGCCAATTTTTGAAAGCTCTAAGGATAAAACTTTCCAAAATAGCTTTGAGAACTGACTTGCCGAAATTACTACAGCTTTTGTGGGCAAGACTAAGTCAGCGGCCTAACTCTCTGTGGTAGGTTATCTAATAAACCGTTATTTTAATTGAGACCAAGATGTAAGACCACTTTGGCGTGGATGTCGCTAAAAGCTCTAGTGCATAAGCTTTCAGAAACAGTATACAAAGCTAACTTGCCGAGATTACTACTGCCTCTGTGAGCCAGGCTAAGTTAGCAGCCTAAGTTACTGCCGACTAGTAGCTATTAAAAAGTAATTGTGACCGATATCAAGATAACAGACCACTTTTAAAAGAAAACAATTAATAGCAAAAAGGTGTTAGCTATCGGGAACTGCTTTTGGACCTCACTTGTAAAAAATATTACAGAATCTGCAGCTGATAGAAAGTAAGGAGCCAAAACTGATTTTCATACCAATTGTAATTTTCACCAACCTCAAGACAAATAGCCACATTGAAATGCAAATTTTTGAAAGCTCTGAAGATAAAGCTTTCCAACATAGCTTTGAGAACTGACTTGCCGAAATTACAACAGCTTTTGTGGGCAAGACCAAGTCAGCGGCCTAACTCTCTGTGGTAGTTTATCTAATAAACCGTTATTTTAATTGAGACCAAGATGTAAGACCACTTTGTCGTGGATGTCGCTAAAAGCTCTAGTGCATAAGCTTTCAGAAACAGTATACAAAGCTAACTTGCCGAGATTACTACTGCCTCTGTGAGCCAGGCTAAGTTAGCAGCCTAAGTTACTGCCGACTAGTAGCTATTAAAAAGTAATTGTGACCGATATCAAGATAACAGACCACTTTTAAAAGAAAACAATTAATAGCAAAAAGGTGTTAGCTATCGGGAACTGCTTTTGGACTTCACTTGCAAAAAACATTACAGAATCTGCAGCTGATAGAAAGTAAGCAGCCAAAACTGATTTTCATACCAATTGTAATTTTCACCAACCTCCAGACAAATAGCCACATTGAACAGCAAATTTTTGAAAGCTCTGAAGATAAAGCTTTCCAACATAGCTTTGAGAACTGACTTGCCGAAATTAAAAGAGCTTTTGTGGGCAAGACCAAGTCAGCGGCCTAACTCTCTGTCGTAGGTTATCTAATAAACCGTTATTTTATTTGATTTCAAGATGAAAGACCACTCCGGCGTGAATGTTGCTAAAAGCTCTAGTACATAAGCTTTCAGAAACAGTATACAAAGCTAACTTGCCGAGATTACTACTGCCTCTGTGGGCCAGGCTAAGTTAGCAGCCTAAATTACTGCTGACTAGTAGCTATTAAATAGTAATTGTGACCGATATAAAGATGACAGACCACTTTTAAAAAAAAAACAGTTAATAGCAAAAGGTGTTAGCTATCAGAAACTTCTTTTGGACCTCACTTGCAAAAAATATTACAGAATCTGCAGCTGATAGTAAGCGGCCAAAACTGATTTTCATACCAATTGTAATTTTCACCAACCTTATGACAAGTAGCCACATTGAACAGCAAATTTTTGAAAGCTCTGAAGATAAAGCTTTCCAACATAGCTTTGAGAACTGACTTGCCGAAATTACAAGAGCTTTTGTGGGCAAGACCAAGTCAGCGGCCTAACTCTCTGTCGTAGGTTATCTAATAAACCGTTATTTTATTTGATTTCAAGATGAAAGACCACTCCGGCGTGAATGTTGCTAAAAGCTCTAGTACATAAGCTTTCAGAAACAGTATACAAAGCTAACTTGCCGAGATTACTACTGCCTCTGTGGGCCAGGCTAAGTTAGCAGCCTAAATTACTGCTGACTAGTAGCTATTAAATAGTAATTGTGACCGATATAAAGATGACAGACCACTTTAAAAAAAAAAACAGTTAATAGCAAAAGGTGTTAGCTATCAGAAACTTCTTTTGGACCTCACTTGCAAAAAATATTACAGAATCTGCAGCTGATAGTAAGCGGCCAAAACTGATTTTCATACCAATTGTAATTTTCACCAACCTTAAGACAAATAGCCACATTGAACTGCAAATTTTTGAAAGCTCTGAAGATAAAGCTTTCCAAAATAGCTTTGAAAACTGACTTGCCGAAATTACAAGAGCTTTTGTGGGCAAGACCAAGTCAGCGGCCTAACTCTCTGTGGTAGATTATCTAATAAACCGTTATTTTATTAGATTTCAAGATGAAAGACCACTCCAACGTGAATGTCGCTAAAAGCTCTAGTGCATAAGCTTTCAGAAACAGTATACAAACCTAACTTGCCGAGATTACTACTGCCTCTGTGGGCCAGGCTAAGTTAGCAGCCTAAATTACTGCCGACTAGTAGCTATTAAAAAGCAATTGTAACCGATATCAAGATGCCAGACCACTTTTAAAAGAAAACAATTAAAATCAAAATAGTATTAGCGATCAGAAAATGCTTTTGGATCTCACTTGCAAAAAATATTACAGAATCTGCAGCTGAAAGAAAGCTAGCACCCTTAACTGATTTTCGTAACAATTGTAATTTTCACCAACCTTAAGACGAATAGCCACATTGAACTGCCAATTTTTGAAAGCTCTAAGGATAAAACTTTCCAAAATAGCTTTGAGAACTGACTTGCCGAAATTACTACAGCTTTTGTGGGCAAGACTAAGTCAGCGGCCTAACTCTCTGTGGTAGGTTATCTAATAAACCGTTATTTTAATTGAGACCAAGATGTAAGACCACTTTGGCGTGGATGTCGCTAAAAGCTCTAGTGCATAAGCTTTCAGAAACAGTATACAAAGCTAACTTGCCGAGATTACTACTGCCTCTGTGAGCCAGGCTAAGTTAGCAGCCTAAGTTACTGCCGACTAGTAGCTATTAAAAAGTAATTGTGACCGATATCAAGATAACAGACCACTTTTAAAAGAAAACAATTAATAGCAAAAAGGTGTTAGCTATCGGGAACTGCTTTTGGACCTCACTTGTAAAAAATATTACAGAATCTGCAGCTGATAGAAAGTAAGGAGCCAAAACTGATTTTCATACCAATTGTAATTTTCACCAACCTCAAGACAAATAGCCACATTGAAATGCAAATTTTTGAAAGCTCTGAAGATAAAGCTTTCCAACATAGCTTTGAGAACTGACTTGCCGAAATTACAACAGCTTTTGTGGGCAAGACCAAGTCAGCGGCCTAACTCTCTGTGGTAGTTTATCTAATAAACCGTTATTTTAATTGAGACCAAGATGTAAGACCACTTTGTCGTGGATGTCGCTAAAAGCTCTAGTGCATAAGCTTTCAGAAACAGTATACAAAGCTAACTTGCCGAGATTACTACTGCCTCTGTGAGCCAGGCTAAGTTAGCAGCCTAAGTTACTGCCGACTAGTAGCTATTAAAAAGTAATTGTGACCGATATCAAGATAACAGACCACTTTTAAAAGAAAACAATTAATAGCAAAAAGGTGTTAGCTATCGGGAACTGCTTTTGGACTTCACTTGCAAAAAACATTACAGAATCTGCAGCTGATAGAAAGTAAGCAGCCAAAACTGATTTTCATACCAATTGTAATTTTCACCAACCTCCAGACAAATAGCCACATTGAACAGCAAATTTTTGAAAGCTCTGAAGATAAAGCTTTCCAACATAGCTTTGAGAACTGACTTGCCGAAATTAAAAGAGCTTTTGTGGGCAAGACCAAGTCAGCGGCCTAACTCTCTGTCGTAGGTTATCTAATAAACCGTTATTTTATTTGATTTCAAGATGAAAGACCACTCCGGCGTGAATGTTGCTAAAAGCTCTAGTACATAAGCTTTCAGAAACAGTATACAAAGCTAACTTGCCGAGATTACTACTGCCTCTGTGGGCCAGGCTAAGTTAGCAGCCTAAATTACTGCTGACTAGTAGCTATTAAATAGTAATTGTGACCGATATAAAGATGACAGACCACTTTTAAAAAAAAAACAGTTAATAGCAAAAGGTGTTAGCTATCAGAAACTTCTTTTGGACCTCACTTGCAAAAAATATTACAGAATCTGCAGCTGATAGTAAGCGGCCAAAACTGATTTTCATACCAATTGTAATTTTCACCAACCTTATGACAAGTAGCCACATTGAACTGCAAATTTTTGAAAGCTCTGAAGATAAAGCTTTCCAAAATAGCTTTGAAAACTGACTTGCCGAAATTACAAGAGCTTTTGTGGGCAAGACCAAGTCAGCGGCCTAACTCTCTGTGGTAGATTATCTAATAAACCGTTATTTTATTAGATTTCAAGATGAAAGACCACTCCAACGTGAATGTCGCTAAAAGCTCTAGTGCATAAGCTTTCAGAAACAGTATACAAAGCTAACTTGCCGAGATTACTACTGCCTCTGTGGGCCAGGCTAAGTTAGCAGCCTAAATTACTGCCGACTAGTAGCTATTAAAAAGCAATTGTAACCGATATCAAGATGCCAGACCACTTTTAAAAGAAAACAATTAAAAGCAAAATAGTATTAGCGATCAGAAAATGCTTTTGGATCTCACTTGCAAAAAATATTACAGAATCTGCAGCTGAAAGAAAGCTAGCACCCTTAACTGATTTTCGTAACAATTGTAATTTTCACCAACCTTAAGACGAATAGCCACATTGAACTGCCAATTTTTGAAAGCTCTGAAGATAAAACTTTCCAAAATAGCTTTGAGAACTGACTTTCCGAAATTACTACAGCTTTTGTGGGCAAGACTAAGTCAGCGGCCTAACTCTCTGTGGTAGGTTATCTAATAAACCGTTATTTTAATTGAGACCAAGATGTAAGACCACTTTGTCGTGGATGTCGCTAAAAGCTCTAGTGCATAAGCTTTCAGAAACAGTATACAAAGCTAACTTGCCGAGATTACTACTGCCTCTGTGAGCCAGGCTAAGTTAGCAGCCTAAGTTACTGCCGACTAGTAGCTATTAAAAAGTAATTGTGACCGATATCAAGATAACAGACCACTTTTAAAAGAAAACAATTAATAGCAAAAAGGTGTTAGCTATCGGGAACTGCTTTTGGACCTCACTTGTAAAAAATATTACAGAATCTGCAGCTGATAGAAAGTAAGCAGCCAAAACTGATTTTCATACTAATTGTAATTTTCACCAACCTCAAGACAAAAAGCCACATTGAACTGCAAATTTTTGAAAGCTCTAAAGATAAAGCTTTCCAAAATAGCTTTGAGAACTGACTTGCCGAAATTACAACAGCTTTTGTGGGCAAGACCAAGTCAGCGGCCTAACTCTCTGTGGTAGTTTATCTAATAAACCGTTATTTTAATTGAGACCAAGATGAAAGACCACTCCGGCGTGGATGTCGCTTAAAGCTCTAGTGCATTCGCTTTCAGAAACAGTATACAAAGCTAACTTGCCGAGATTACTACTGCCTCTGTGAGCCAGGCTAAGTTAGCAGCCTAAATTACTGCTGACTAGTAGCTATTAAAAAGTAATTGTGACCTATATCAAGATGACAGACGACTTTTAAAAGAAAACAGTTAATAGCAAAAAGGTGTTAGCTATCAGAAACTGCTTTTGGACTTCACTTGCAAAAAATATTACAGAATCTGCAGCTGATAGAAAGTAAGGAGCCAAAACTGATTTTCATACCAATTGTAATTTTCACCAACCTCAAGACAAATAGCCACATTGAACTGCAAATTTTTGAAAGCTCTGAAGATAAAGCTTTCCAAAATAGCTTTGAGAACTGACTTGCCGAAATTACTAGAGCTTTTGTGGGCAAGACCAAGTCAGCGGCCTAACTCTCTGTGGTAGTTTATCTAATAAACCGTTATTTTAATTGAGACCAAGATGAAAGACCACTCCGGCGTGGATGTCGCTAAAAGCTCTAGTGCATTAGCTTTCAGAAACAGTATACTAAGCTAACTTGCCGAGATTACTACTGCCTCTGTGAGCCAGGCTAAGTTAGCAGCCTAAATTTTTGCCGACTAGTAGCTATTAAAAAGTAATTGTGACCGATATCATGATGCCAGACCACTTTTAAAAGAAAACAGTTAGTAGCAAAAAGGTGTAAGCTATCAGAAACTGCTTTTGGACCTCACTTGCAAAATTGTTACAGAATCTGCAGCTGATAGAAAGTTAGCAGCCTTAACTGATTTTTATAACAATTGTAATTTTCACCAACCTTAAGACAAATAGCCACATTGAACTGCCAATTTTTGAAAGCTCTGAAAATAAAACTTTCCAAAATAGCTTTGAGAACTGACTTGCCGAAATTACTAGAGCTTTTGTAGGCAGGACAAGTCAGCGGCCTAACTCTGTGGTAGTTTATCTAATAAACCGTTATTTTAATTGAGACCAAGATGAAAGACCACTCCGGCGTGGATGTCGCTAAAAGCTCTAGTGCATGAGCTTTCAGAAACAGTATACAAAGCTAACTTGCCGCGATTACTACTGCCTCTGTGAGCCAGGCTAAGTTAGCAGCCTAAATTACTGCCGACTAGTAGCTATTAAAAAGTAATTGTGACCGATATCAAGATGCCAGACCACTTGTAACAGAAAACAGTTAAAAGCAAAATAGTGATAGCTATCAGAAAATGCTTTTGAATCTCACTTGCAAAAAATATTACAGAATCTGCAGCTGATAGAAAGATAGCAGCCTTAACTGATTTTCATAACAATTGTAATTTTCACCAACCTTAAGATAAATAGCCACATTAAACTGCCAATTTTTAAAAGCTCTGATAATAAAGATTTCCAAAAGAGCTTTGAGAACTGACTTGCCGAAATTTTTTAGAGCTTTTGTGGACAAGCCCAAGTCAGCAGCCTAACTCTCTGTGGTAGGTTATCTAATAAACCGTTATTTTAATTGAGACCAAGATGAAAGACCACTCCGGCGTGGATGTCGCTAAAAGCTCTAGAGCATTAGCTTTCAGAAACAGTATACAAAGCTAACTTGCCGAGATTACTACTGCCTCTGTGGGCCAGGCTAAGTTAGCAGCCTAAGTTACTGCCAACTAGTAGCTATTAAAAGTAATTTTGACCTTTATCAAGATGACAGACCACTTTTAAAAGAAAACAGTTAATAGCAAAGTGGTGTTAGCTATCAGAACCTGCTTTTGGATCTCACTTGCAAAAAATATTACAGAATCTGCAGCTGATAGAAAGTTAGCAGCCATAACTGATTTCCATACAAATTGTTATTTTTACCAACCTTAAGACCACAGAAAGCCACATTGAACTGCAAATTTTTGAAAGCTCAGAAGATAAAGCTTTCCAAAATAGCTGTAAGAACTGACTTGCCGAAATTTCGAGAGCTTTTGTGGGCAAGACTAAGCCAGCGACCTAACTGTTTGTCGTAGGTTATCTAAAAAACCGTTTTTTTAATTGATTTCAAGATGAAAGACCACTCAAGCGTGGATGTCGCTAAAAGCTCTAGTGCATTAGCTTTCAGAAACAGTATACAAAGCTAACTTGCCGAGATTACTACTGCCTCTGTGAGCCAGGCTAATTTAGCAGCGTAAATTACTGCTGACTAGTAGCTATTAAAAAGTAATTGTGACCTATATCAAGATGACAGACGACTTTTAAAAGAAAACAGTTAATAGCAAAAAGGTGTTAGCTATCAGAAACTGCTTTTGGACTTCACTTGCAAAAAATATTACAGAATCTGCAGCTTATTGAAAGTTAGCAGCTTTAACTGATTTTCATACCAATTGTAATTTTTTCTAACCTTAAGATCACACAAAGCCACATTCAACTGTAAATTTTTGAAAACTCTGAAGATAAAGCTTTTCAAAATAGCTGTAAGAACTGACTTGCCGAAATTTCTAGAGCTTTTGTGGGCAAGACCAAGTCAGCGACCTAACTCTTTGTGGTAGGTTATCTCATAAACCGTTTTTTTAATTGATTTATAGATAAAAGACCACTCCGGCGTAGATGTCGCTAAAAGCTCTAGTGCATTAGCTTTCAGAAACAGTATACAAAGCTAACTTGCCGAGATTACTACTGCCTCTGTGAGCCAGGCTAAGTTAGCAGCCTAAGTTACTGCCGACTAGTAGCTATTAAAAAGTAATTGTGACCGATATCAAGATGACAGACCACTTTTAAAAGTAAAAAGTTAATAGCAAAGAGGTGTTCGCTATCAGAAAATGCTTTTGGATCACACTTGCAAAGGATATTACAGAATCTGCAGCTGATAGAAAGTAAGCAGCCTTAACTGATTTTCATACCAATTGTAATTTTTTCTAACCTTAAGATCACACAAAGCCACATTCAACTGTAAATTTTTGAAAACTCTGAAGATAAAGCTTTCCAAAATAGCTGTAAGAACTGACTTGCCGAAATTTCTAGAGCTTTTGTGGGCAAGACCAAGTTAGCGACCTAACTCTTTGTGGTAGGTTATCTCATAAACCGTTTTTTTAATTGATTTATAGATAAAAGACCACTCCGGCGTAGATGTCGCTAAAAGCTCTAGTGCATTAGCTTTCAGAAACAGTATACAAAGCTAACTTGCCGAGATTACTACTGCCTCTGTGAGCCAGGCTAAGTTAGCAGCCTAAGTTACTGCCGACTAGTAGCTATTAAAAAGTAATTGTGACCGATATCAAGATGACAGACCACTTTTAAAAGTAAAAAGTTAATAGCAAAGAGGTGTTCGCTATCAGAAAATGCTTTTGGATCACACTTGCAAAGGATATTACAGAATCTGCAGCTGATAGAAAGTAAGCAGCCTTAACTGATTTTCATACCAATTGTAATTCTCACTCACCTTAAGACCACAGAAAGCCACATTGAACTGTAAATTTTTGAAAGCACAGAAGATAAAGCTTTCCAAAATAGCTTTGAGAACTGAGTTGCTTAAATTACTGGAGCTTTTGTGGGCAAGACCAAGTCAGCGTCCTAACTCTCTGTAGTAGGTTATCTAATACACCGTTATTTTAATTGATTTCAAGATGAAAGACCACTCCGGCGTAGATGTCGCTAGAAGCTCTAGTGCATTAGCTTTCAGAAACAGTATACAAAGCTAACTTGCCGAGATTACTACTTCCTCTGTGAGCCAGGCTACGTTAGGATCCTTAGTTACTGCCGACTTGTAGCTATTAAAAAGTAATTGTGACCGATATCAAGATGACAGACCACTTTTAAAAGAAAACAGTTAATAGCAAAAAGGTGTTAGCTATCAGAAATTGCTTTTTTACCTCACTTGTAAAAAATATTACAGAATCTGCAGCTGATAGAAAGTAAGGAGCCAAAACTGATTTTCATACCAATTGTAATTTTCACCATCCTCAAGACAAATAGCCACATTGAACTGCAAATTTTTGAAAGCTCTGAAGATAAAGCTTTCCAAAATAGCTTTGAGAACTGACTTGCCGAAATTACTAGAGCTTTTGTGGGCAAGACCAAGTCAGCGGCCTAACTCTCTGTGGTAGTTTATCTAATAAACCGTTATTTTAATTTAGACCAAGATGAAAGACCACTCCGGCGTGGATGTCGCTAAATGCTCTAGTGCATTAGCTTTCAGAAACAGTATACAAAGCTAACTTGCCGAGATTACTACTGCCTCTGTGAGCCAGGCTAAGTTAGCAGCCTAAATTACTGCCGACCAGTAGCTATTAAAAAGTAAGATTAACCGATATCAAGATGACAGACCACTTTAAAAAAAGCAGTTAGTAGCAAAAAGGTGTTAGCTATCAGAAACTGCGTTTGGACCTCACTTGCAAAAATATTACAGAATCTGCAGTTGATAGAAAGTTAGCAGCCTTAACTGATTTTCATAACAATTGTAATTTTCACCAACCTTAAGACAAATAGCCACATTGAACGGCCAATTTTTGAAAACTCTTAAGATAAAACTTTCCAAAATAGCTTTGAGAACTGACTTGCCGAAATTACTAGAGCTTTTGTGGGCAAGACCAAGTCAGCGGCCTAACTCTCTGTGGTAGTTTATCTAATAAACCGTTATTTTAATTGAGACCAAGATGAAAGACCACTCCGGCGTGGATGTCGCTTAAAGCTCTAGTGCATTAGCTTTCAGAAACAGTATACAAAGCTAACTTGCCTAGATTACTACTGCCTCTGTGAGCCAGGCTAAGTTAGCAGCCTAAATTACTGCCGACTAGTAGCTATTAAAAAGTAATTGTGACCGATATCAAGATGCCAGACCACTTGTAACAGAAAACAGTTGAAAGCAAAATAGTGTTAGCTATCAGAAAATGCTTTTGAATCTCACTTGCAAAAAATATTACAGATTCTGCAGCTGATAGAAAGATAGCAGCCTTAACTGATTTTCATAACAATTGTAATTTTCACCGACCTTAAGACAAATAGCCACATTGAACTGCCAATTTTTGAAAACTCTGAAGATAAAACTTTCCAAAATAGCTTTGAGAACTGACTTGCCGAAATTACTAGAGCTTTTGTGGGCAAGACCAAATCAGCGGCCTAACTCTCTGTGGTAGGTTATCTAATAAACCGTTATTATAATTGAGACCAAGTTGAAAGACCACTCCGGCGTGGATGTCGCTAAAAGCTCTAGTGTATAAACTTTCAGAAACAGAGACAGGCCGACAGACATGGATTTTATCACATGACATGGCGTTTTTAAATATGATAAGTGATGAGTTTGCCTGCACCGGGACCTCAGCAGTGGACACTCTGGCGGCAATGCTTCGCGGTAGGCCATACGGCGGGATGGCGCTATTTGTGGCGTAGAAAGATGTTTCCATCTGCCTCGTTAATACAGTGCGACAATGTTAGGATCAGTGCGCTCAAAATAATGTCAGGTGATAAGCATTTATTAATATTTTGCGTTTATATGCCGGTCAATTGCGTTGATAACCTGCCAGATTTCGTGCAATGTATGAGTGTTATGAGCGCTATAGCGAAGGAAAGTTGCGTCGAAACTGTTTACATATTAAGGTGCGTCCACTCTTATATCGTATTTTCGACGGCCTGCTCAATTTGCAGTTAGACAAGTATTAAATGATGCACAGTTCGGCTTTCGCGCCGGCTTATCTACCGAAAGTGCAATTGTTTGTTTGAAGCAGGCTGTTGAGTACTACACTCGCAGGAAGACGCCTATATATGCGTGTATTTTGAGATCACTCTATAGCCTTCGATCTCGTTAACTACGACTTTTTTTGGAGGAAACTTGACGAAGAGCAATTTCCTAGGGAACTCACACGCATATTTAGGTGTTGGTACAGGAGCCAGCGAAATAGTGTTCGTTGGGGTGATGCAATATCGGACGAATATGGCTTGGATTGCGGGGTCAGGCAGGGAGGGCTTAGTTCCCCCATGCTTTTCAATCTGTACATGGATGCCCTTATCGGCGGGCTTAGCAGTATGCATGTTGGTTATCACATAGACAGGGTTTGTTTGAATAACATAAGCTATGCTGATGACATGGTACCGCTGAGCCCTTCGGTGGGCGGTATGCGTGTACTGATTGAGAATTGTGAATCCTATGCTGTGAGTCTCGGCCTGAAGTACAATGTGCTCAAGAGTGAGTACATGGTATTTAGGGCGGGGAACAAGTGCCCATCTCATGTCCCACCCATTTTTTCGAATGGCGAGCAACTAAAGAGGGTTTATACATTTAAATATCTTGGGCATTTGGTCACCGATGACCTGCGTGACGATGCGGACATAGAACGCGAGCGTAGAGCAGTGTCCGTCAGGGCCAATATGATAGCCCGGAGGTTTAGCAGGTGTAAAGCTCAAGTTAAAGTAACACTCTTTCGAGCGTACTGTACTTCGCTGTACGCCTGTAGCCTGTGGTCGAGGTACACACAGCGTGCTATGAATGCAATGCGTGTACAATACAATGACGCGTTCAGGGTACTGTTGCGGCTGCCGCGATACTGTAGCGCATCGGGCATGTTCGCCGACGCGCAGGTGGATGAATTCCACGCCACGCTGCGCAAGCGTTACGCCGCGACACTCCGCAGAGTGCGCGCCAGTCGCCACAGTCTCCTGACCGTCGTGGCAGAGAGATGGGACAGCGCCCTAATCAGGCACTGGACCTCTCAGCACTTAAGTTTAGGTACTAACATAGTTATTTAAGTTTAATTGTAATACTAACACTACATGGATAACGTTGTCCGAATTAAATGTTTTTTTTTATTTTATTTTAATTTTTTTTTTTATTCATTGATTTATTTATTTTTTATTAGCATTCAGAAACAGCTTTCAGAGCTCACTTATTAAGATTAGTAGAGCTTCTGTTTCATTCTATCACGAAATGTAATATTATTCGAAGTAAACCATTCTACTACTCGAAAAGTTTACATTTCATAGAGCGGATTTATAAAAACAAACCAAACATAAAGTTGTTAAACGTTAGGTTGGGAAAATATAACGAATTCTTTTGATAAATTGACACATGTTCTTTCGGCGAAATAAAATTATTCGAAAAATTGGTTGTGAACTGATAATCGGCAATAAAATATTTGGCGATACTTTTGAGAACCCAAATAAATTTGTATATGTATTTGGCAGATGGGTCTAATGGGTAGACGGTTACACATGTGCCAGAAGGAATTAAAAAGAAATTTAAAAAATATACCAGCGTTTGAAGACCATTTACGCACGAGTACTTTTTATACGTTTACACGGCACAATTCGTATTTCCCCTGATTTTGTTTTTTTTTATCGAAAGCATCTATTTTATTTTTAATTTCATCTATAGTAACGTAACATGTTTTATGGAATTTGCGGCAGCAAATATCACAGTCAATCGAATCACGGGGTTTGACCTTTTTTGACCGACTTCCATAAAAGGAGGTTCTCAATTCGGCGGGTTTTTTTTTTGTTTATGGATGTTCACCGATTATTCAAAGACTTTTTGACCGATTTCAAAATATTTTTTTTTGGTTTTATAGGAGGTACTTTTTTGTTGGTCCCATTTAATTTTGGTGAAGATCTGCTGATGGAATCCATGAGGAATTGAAGGAACTTCTCAAATATTGTAGGCATACATATAGCGATTTTGGTATTATAAGAAACATAATAAGCATTTGCATTCAGAAAGTGTAAATTGGTGAAGTGGAACTGATGCAGAAGACCACAGAATGCCATCGGAACTCCTCAGTGATAAACTATTTACGGGTGGCGACAAAATATCTTGATTAATTTAGCTAAGCAACTTCATAGTTACAAATTTAAATGTTCTTGATGAGAATGGTACCATCGAATTGATTTGATGATGGAGCCGGAAGGTAGGCACCAGATCTATGTAATAAAATAATGTATCCTAGCCGTGTTTGGGCTTGTTTGAATCGTCACGAGATACACTTTTAAGTAACGATTAACTAAAGTGTAAAATAAATAAACTTTTTAACAAAAACATAAAACGGACTCCAAAAAAATCTAAAAAGTAAAAAATAACGCCATAATTCAGGTTCTTCAAATTACTTACAAGTAACCGTGTGTATACTCAATCTATACAGTATATACAATTAATGTTATTTTGGAGTCGGTGCCATCGTGTCACAACTTATTACGTTTTAGTTTTTTTTGGAGTCGGTTTTATTTTTTTCTTTAATTGAGCAAAACAAACAACGTTGTTGCATGGCATCAGTGTGTTTTAGCAAAATTCTTTTTAAATTTAATCTATATTTATCAAAGTTTTTCTTAAACGGTTGTTTCGTTTTTGTTACAATGTGATGAAATATATTTAATAGTATTGGTCCACAATTGTAACCATCCCTTTGTAAATAATGTTTAATGTTTGTGGAAGTTTTAAACTCTTTATTTGTTTTTTTCATTTTTAAAAGCATGTTGATTTTAGAAATATAAAGTTCCTCGTAAGAGTTTTCGTTTCCTTGGGGGTCAATAATGGTGAGCGTGTCCTCTCTGATTGATAATATTACCATTGTGTAATAACTACGGCGGCAGATGGGAAAAACGGTATCTTTCTGCAAATCTATTGAAATTAAATCCAGAAACGTATCGCTTAATTCAAATTGCCCAAATATATATGTACATCGCTCCACTGATACTAGATGGTAAGTGTTTTTATTAAAAATATGCAATATGTGGTCCATGACTACGTCCATTACGTATCGGTTCCCGTCCAGCGTGAGAAAATCATCAATTAGTATACTCTTCATGGTTGTCTGCTTTATTTTTTCCATATAATTGACGGAGTACCCTCTCCCGATTTCCTTATAATAATAAATATCAATTAGACCGTTTTCCAAAATCGTTAGGTACTTGGCAATTGGTTGCGTCACTTGAAGGTCAACATTTTCTGTAAGATCCTGGGCATCGAGGCAAGTGCAATGCTTACAAAAGAAATCTTGCGTCTGTAATTCTGGCGATTTACACCCGTCGATTTTCTTTGCACACATTTGATGCAACCACATGTTACACGTGTCACATTGGACCCAAGTAAATTAACGTTGAAGTCTCCACATACTATAACATGTTTTTTGCCTTTACAAGCTATTTTTAAGACATTTTCCATAGTGCATTCAAATGTATGGAAATCAGCAGAAGGTGGTCTGTAAATACATATAATTAAATAGGTCTCTAATTCTACACAAGCAATTTCTATAATCCGTTCTATTGATAATCTAACAATATCTTCTCGCTCTTTGGATTTCATGGCCCTTTTAACAATTATTAGAGAACCCCCATGAATGGCTAATTTTCTAGCAAAGACACTTACTAACTTAAACTTAATAAAATCAAAAAGTAATTGTTCCTGTTTTAGCCAGTGTTCAGTAATACACATAAGTTCAATATTATTATTATCTAAAAATAAACCTATTTCTTATTCCTTGCTGGAAAAACCCTGAATATTCTGGTGAATAATGTTAATATGCAAAGGTGTTTCCGCTGTCTTACAATTTAGTTTAAATGTGGCATGGATCTATTATCACTATGGGCATACTGGAGACTAGCTAATGTGGTATTATATTCTAGGTTCTATGTTAAATGCTAAAAGATCTGCTATGGTCAAAATATATTTCTTTGGCAAGATATTTATTTCTGACATTAGCGTGAAGCGCTTGACAAATTTATTTAAGTCAAAGAAATGTGTCTTTTCATTGAAACATATGGCATCATTGTACATCATTGAATTTAGGTGTGCTATTCTATTGTTATAGTAATATGGCATATTCTGAGAATATGGTAGTGCACACAGTATGATTTTACCTATGCCAGATTTTTCAATATCATTTATTGTTGCCATCAATTTGTCTACACAAGACTTGTTTACATTAGAAGTATTTCCTATCATAATCACTAAGGTATTTCTGTTATCATGACTTCCTTTTGTAAGTAAATCACACAGTTGACTCATATTTATGTTCGGATAACAGAAGTGGGTAGGTAGATAGGTAGGTGGGTACTTAGGTTGGTAGGTAGCCTGGCTCACAGAGGCAGTAGTAATCTCGGCAAGTTAGCTTTGTATACTGTTTCTGAAAGCGAATGCACTAGAGCTTTAAGCGACATCCACGCCGGAGTGGTCTTTCATCTTGGTCTCAATTAAAATAACGGTTTATTAGATAAACTACCACAGAGAGTTAGGCCGCTGACTTGGTCTTGCCCACAAAAGCTCGAGTAATTTCGGCAAGTCAGTTCTCAAAGCTATTTTGGAAAGTTTTATCTTCAGAGCTTTCAAAAATTGGCAGTTCAATGTGGCTATTTGTCTTAAGGTTGGTGAAAATTACAATTGTTATAAAACTCAGTTAAGGCTGCTAACTTTCTATCAGCTGCAGATTCTGTAATATTTTTGGAAGTGAGGTCCAAACGCAGTTTCTAATAGCTAACACCTTTTTGCTACTAACTGCTTTTTTTAAAAGTGGTCTGTCATCTTGATATCGGTCAAACTTAATTTTTAATAGCTACTGGTCGGCAGTAATTAAGGCTACTAACTTAGCATGGCTCACAGAGGAAGTAGTAATCTCGGCAAGTTAGCTTTGTATACTGTTTCTGAAAGCTAATGCACTAGAGCTTTTAGCGACATCTACGCCGGAGTGGTCTTTCATCTTGGTCTCAATTAAAATAACGGTTTATTAGATAAACTACCACAGAGTTAGGCCGCTGACTTGGTCTTGCCTACAAAAGCTCTAGTAATTTCGGCAAGTCAGTTCTCAAAGCTATTTTGGAAAGTTTTATCTTCAGAGCTTTCAAAAATTGGCAGTTCAATGTGGCTATTTGTCTTAAGGTTGGTGAAAATTACAATTGTTATGAAAATCAGTTAAGGCTGCTAACTTTCTATCAGCTGCAGATTCTGTAACAATTTTGCAAGTGAGGTCCAAAAGCAGTTTCTGATAGCTAACACCTTGTTGCTACTAACTGTTTTCTTTTAAAAGTGGTCTGTCATCTTGATATCGGTCACAATTACTTTTTAATAGCTACTAGTCGGCAAAAATTTAGGCTGCTAACTTAGCCTGGCTCACAGAGGCAGTAGTAATCTCGGCAAGTTAGCTTTGTATACTGTTTCTTAAAGCGAATGCACTAGAGCTTTTAGCGACATCCAAGCCGGAGTGGTCTTTCATCTTGGTCTCAATTAAAATAACGGTTTATTAGATAACCTATCATAGAGAGTTAGGCCGCTGACTTGGTATTGCCCACAAAAGCTCTAGTAATTTCGGCAAGTCAGTTCTCAAAGCTATTTTAGAAAGTTTTATCTTCAGAGCTTTCAAAAATTGGCAGTTTAATGTGGCTATTCATCTTAACGTTGGTGAAAATTACAATTGTTATAAAAATCAGTTAAGGCTGCTAACTTTCTATCAGCTGCAGATTCTGTAATATTTTTTGCAAGTGAGATCCAAAAGCATTTTCTGATAGCTTACACTATTTTGCTTTTAACTGTATTCTTTTTAAAGTGGTCTGGCATCTTGATAGCGGTCACAATTACTTTTTAATAGCTACTAGTCGGCAGTAATGTAGGCTGCTAACTTAGCCTGGCTCACAGAGGCAGTAGTAATCTCGGCAAGTTAGCTTTGTATACTGTTTCTGAAAGCTAATGCACTAGAGCTTTAAGCGACATCCACGCCGGAGTGGTCTTTCATCTTGGTCTCAATTAAAATAACGGTTTATTAGATAAACTACCACAGAGTTAGGCCGCTGACTTGGTCTTGCCTACAAAAGCTCTAGTAATTTCGGCAAGTCAGTTCTCAAAGCTATTTTGGAAAGTTTTATCTTCAGAGCTTTCAAAAATTGGCAGTTCAATGTGGCTATTTGTCTTAAGGTTGGTGAAAATTACAATTGTTATAAAAATCAGTTAAGGCTGCTAACTTTCTATCAGCTGCAGATTCTGTAATATTTTTTGCAAGTGAGATCCAAAAGCATTTTCTGATAGCTTTCACTATTTTGCTTTTAACTGTATTCTTTTTAAAGTGGTCTGGCATCTTGATAGCAGTCACAATTACTTTTTAATAGCTACTAGTCGGCAGTAATTTAGGCTGCTAACTTAGCCTGGCTCACAGAGGCAGTAGTAATCTGGGCAAGTTAGCTTTGTATACTGTTTCTGAAAGCTAATGCACTAGAGCTTTAAGCGACATCCACGCCGGAGTGGCCTTTCATCTTGGTCTCAATTAAAATAACGGTTTATTAGATAAACTACCACAGAGAGTTAGGCCGCTGACTTGGTCTTGCCCACAAAAGCTCTAGTAATTTCGGCAAGTCAGTTCTCAAAGCTATTTTGGAAAGTTTTATCTTCAGAGTTTTCAAAAATTGGCAGTTCAATGTGGCTATTTGTCTTAAGGTTGGTGAAAATTACAATTGTTATGAAAATCAGTTAAGGCTGCTAACTTTCTATCAACTGCAGATTCTGTAATATTTTTGCAAGTGAGGTCCAAACGCAGTTTCTGATAGCTAACACCTTTTTGCTACTAACTGCTTTTTTAAAAGTGGTCTGTCATCTTGATATCGGTCAATCTTACTTTTTAATAGCTACTGGTCGGCAGTAATTTAGGCTGCTAACTTAGCCTGGCTCACAGAGGCAGTAGTAATCTCGGCAAGTTAGCTTTGTATACTGTTTCTGAAAGCTAATGCACTAGAGCTTTTAGCGACATCGACGTCGGAGTGGTCTTTCATCTTGGTTTCAATTAAAATAACGGTTTATTAGATAACCTACCACAGAGAGATATGCTGCTGACTTGGTCTTGTCCACAAAAGCTCTACTAATTTCGGCAAGTCAGTTCTCAAAGCTCTTTTGGAAAGCTTTATCTTCAGAGCTTTCAAAAATTGGCAGTTTAATGTGGCTATTTGTCTTAAGGTTGGTGAAAATTACAATTGTTATGAAAATCAGTTAAGGCTGCTAACTTTCTATCAGCTGCAGATTCTGTAATATTTTTTGCAAGTGAGATTCAAAAGCATTTTCTGATAGCTAACACTATTTTGCTTTTAACTGTTTTCTGTTACAAGTGGTCTGGCATCTTGATATCGGTCACAGTTACTTTTTAATAGCTACTAGTCGGCAGTAATTTAGGCTGCTAACTTAGCCTGGCTCACAGAGGCAGTAGTAATCTCGGCAAGTTAGCTTTGTATACTGTTTCTGAAAGCTAATGCACTAGAGCTTTTAGCGACATCCAAGCCGGAGTGGTCTTTCATCTTGGTCTCAATTAAAATAACGGTTTATTAGATAACCTACCACAGAGAGTTAGGCTGCTGACTTGGTCTTGCCCACAAAAGCTCTAGTAATTTCGGCAAGTCAGTTCTCAAAGCTATTTTGGAAAGTTTTATCTTCAGAGCTTTCAAAAATTGGCAGTTTAATGTGGCTTTTTGTCTTAAGGTTGGTAAAAATTACAATTGTTATGAAAATCAGTTAAGGCTGCTAACTTTCTATTAGCTGCAGATTCTGTAATATTTTTGCAAGTGAGGTCCAAATGCAGTTTCTGCTAGCTAACACCTTTTTGCTACTAACTGCTATTTTTAAAAGTGGTCTGTCATCTTGATATCGGTCAAACTTACTTTTTAATAGCTACTGGTCGGCAGTAATTTAGGCTGCTAATTTAGCCTGGCTCACAGAGGCAGTAGTAATCTCGGCAAGTTAGCTTTGTATACTGTTTCTGAAAGCTAATGCACTAGAGCTTTTAGCGACATCCAAGCCGGAGTGGTCTTTCATCTTGGTCTCAATTAAAATAACGGTTTATTAGATAACCTACCACAGAGAGTTAGGCTGCTGACTTGGTCTTGCCCACAAAAGCTCTAGTAATTTCGGCAAGTCAGTTCTCAAAGCTCTTTTGGAAATCTTTATTATCAGAGCTTTCAAAAATTGGCAGTTTAATGTGGCTATTTATCTTAAGGTTGGTGAAAATTACAATTGTTATGAAAATCAGTTAAGGCTGCTAACTTTCTATCAACTGCAGATTCTGTAATATTTTTGCAAGTGAGGTCCAAACGCAGTTTCTGATAGC
The DNA here is from genome assembly GCA_905404275.2 of Hedya salicella. NCBI lineage: Eukaryota > Metazoa > Arthropoda > Insecta > Lepidoptera > Tortricidae > Hedya > Hedya salicella. The sequence continues at coordinate 33,683,003 of FR990097.1, forward strand.
TAACACCTTTTTGCTACTAACTGCTTTTTTAAAAGTGGTCTGTCATCTTGATATCGGTCAATCTTACTTTTTAATAGCTACTGGTCGGCAGTAATTTAGGCTGCTAACTTAGCCTGGCTCACAGAGGCAGTAGTAATCTCGGCAAGTTAGCTTTGTATACTGTTTCTGAAAGCTAATGCACTAGAGCTTTTAGCGACATCGACGTCGGAGTGGTCTTTCATCTTGGTTTCAATTAAAATAACGGTTTATTAGATAACCTACCACAGAGAGATATGCTGCTGACTTGGTCTTGTCCACAAAAGCTCTACTAATTTCGGCAAGTCAGTTCTCAAAGCTCTTTTGGAAAGCTTTATCTTCAGAGCTTTCAAAAATTGGCAGTTTAATGTGGCTATTTGTCTTAAGGTTGGTGAAAATTACAATTGTTATGAAAATCAGTTAAGGCTGCTAACTTTCTATCAGCTGCAGATTCTGTAATATTTTTTGCAAGTGAGATTCAAAAGCATTTTCTGATAGCTAACACTATTTTGCTTTTAACTGTTTTCTGTTACAAGTGGTCTGGCATCTTGATATCGGTCACAGTTACTTTTTAATAGCTACTAGTCGGCAGTAATTTAGGCTGCTAACTTAGCCTGGCTCACAGAGGCAGTAGTAATCTCGGCAAGTTAGCTTTGTATACTGTTTCTGAAAGCTTATGCACTAGAGCTTTTAGCGACATCCAAGCCGGAGTGGTCTTTCATCTTGGTCTCAATTAAAATAACGGTTTATTAGATAACCTACCACAGAGAGTTAGGCTGCTGACTTGGTCTTGCCCACAAAAGCTCTAGTAATTTCGGCAAGTCAGTTCTCAAAGCTATTTTGGAAAGTTTTATCTTCAGAGCTTTCAAAAATTGGCAGTTTAATGTGGCTTTTTGTCTTAAGGTTGGTAAAAATTACAATTGTTATGAAAATCAGTTAAGGCTGCTAACTTTCTATTAGCTGCAGATTCTGTAATATTTTTGCAAGTGAGGTCCAAATGCAGTTTCTGCTAGCTAACACCTTTTTGCTACTAACTGCTATTTTTAAAAGTGGTCTGTCATCTTGATATCGGTCAAACTTACTTTTTAATAGCTACTGGTCGGCAGTAATTTAGGCTGCTAATTTAGCCTGGCTCACAGAGGCAGTAGTAATCTCGGCAAGTTAGCTTTGTATACTGTTTCTGAAAGCTAATGCACTAGAGCTTTTAGCGACATCCAAGCCGGAGTGGTCTTTCATCTTGGTCTCAATTAAAATAACGGTTTATTAGATAACCTACCACAGAGAGTTAGGCTGCTGACTTGGTCTTGCCCACAAAAGCTCTAGTAATTTCGGCAAGTCAGTTCTCAAAGCTATTTTGGAAAGTTTTATCTTCAGAGCTTTCAAAAATTGGCAGTTTAATGTGGCTTTTTGTCTTAAGGTTGGTAAAAATTACAATTGTTATGAAAATCAGTTAAGGCTGCTAACTTTCTATTAGCTGCAGATTCTGTAATATTTTTGCAAGTGAGGTCCAAATGCAGTTTCTGCTAGCTAACACCTTTTTGCTACTAACTGCTATTTTTAAAAGTGGTCTGTCATCTTGATATCGGTCAAACTTACTTTTTAATAGCTACTGGTCGGCAGTAATTTAGGCTGCTAACTTAGCCTGGCTCACAGAGGCAGTAGTAATCTCGGCAAGTTAGCTTTGTATACAGTTTCTGAAAGCTAATGCACTAGAGCTTTAAGCGACATCCACGCTGGAGTGGTCTTTCATCTTGGTCTCAATTAAAATAACGGTTTATTAGATAAACTACCACAGAGAGTTAGGCCGCTGACTTGATCTTGCCCACAAAAGCTCTAGTAATTTCGGCAAGTCAGTTCTTAAAGCTATTTTGGAAAGTTTTATCTTCAGAGCTTTTGAAAATTGGCAGTTCAATGTGGCTATTTGTCTTAAGGTTGGTGAAAATTACAATTGTTATGAAAATCAGTTAAGGCTGCTAACTTTCTATCAGCTGCAGATTCTGTTATATTTTTGCAAGTGAGGTCCAAACGCAGTTTCTGATAGCTAACACCTTTTTGCTACTAACTGTTTTCTTTTAAAAGTGGTCTGTCATCGTGATATCGGTCAAACTTACTTTTTAATACCTACTGGTCCGCAGTACTTTAGGCTGCTAACTTAGCCTGGCTCACAGAGGTAGTAGTAATCTCGGCAAGTTAGCTTTGTATACTGTTTCTGAAAGCTAATGCACTAGAGCTTTTAGCGACATCCACGCCGGAGTGGTCTTTCATCTTGGTCTCAATTAAAATAACGGTTTATTAGATAACCTACCACAGAGAGTTAGGCCGCTGACTTGGTCTTGCCCACAAAAGCTCTAGTAATTTCGGCAAGTCAGTTCTCAAAGCTATTTTAGAAAGTTTTATCTTCAGAGCTTTCAAAAATAGGCAGTTCAATGTGGCTATTTGTCTTAAGGTTGGTGAAAATTACAATTGTTATAAAAATCAGTTAAGGCTGGTTACTTTCTATCAGCTGCAGATTCTGTAATATTTTTTGCAAGTTAGATCCAAAAGCATTTTCTGATAGCTTACATTATTTTGCTTTTAACTGTATTCTTTTTAAAGTGGTCTGGCATCTTGATAGCGGTCACAATTACTTTTTAATAGCTACTAGTCGGCAGTAATTTAGGCTGCTAACTTAGCCTGGCTCACAGAGGCAGTAGTAATCTCGGCAAGTTAGCTTTGTATACTGTTTCTGAAAGCTAATGCACTAGAGCTTTAAGCGACATCCACGCTGGAAAGGTCTTTCATCTTGGTCTCAATTAAAATAACGGTTTATTAGATAACCTACCGCAGAGAGTTAGGCTGCTGACTTGGTCTTGTCCACAAAAGCTCTACTAATTTCGGCAAGTCAGTTCTCAAAGCTCTTTTGGAAAGCTTTATCTTCAGAGCTTTCCAAAATTGGCAGTTTAATGTGGCTATTTGTCTTAAGGTTGGTGAAAATTACAATTGTTATGACAATCAGTTAAGGCTGCTAACTTTCTATCAGCTGCAGATTCTGTAATATTTTTTGCAAGTGAGATCCAAAAGCATTTTCTGATAGCTTACACTATTTTGCTTTTAACTATTTTCTTTCTAAAGTGGTGTGGCATCTTGATATCGGTCACAATTACTTTTTAATAGCTACTGGTCGGCAAAAATTTAGGCTGCTAATTTAGCCTGGCTCACAGAGGCAGTAGTAATCTCGGCAAGTTAGCTTTGTATACTGTTTCTGAAAGCTAATGCACTAGAGCTTTTAGCGACATCTACGCCGGAGTGGTCTTTCATCTTGGTCTCAATTAAAATAACGGTTTATTAGATAAACTACCACAGAGTTAGGCCGCTGACTTGGTCTTGCCTACAAAAGCTCTAGTAATTTCGGCAAGTCAGTTCTCAAAGCTATTTTGGAAAGTTTTATCTTCAGAGCTTTCAAAAATTGGCAGTTCAATGTGGCTATTTGTCTTAAGGTTGGTGAAAATTACAATTGTTATGAAAATCAGTTAAGGCTGCTAACTTTCTATCAGCTGCAGATTCTGTAACAATTTTGCAAGTGAGGTCCAAAAGCAGTTTCTGATAGCTAACACCTTGTTGCTACTAACTGTTTTCTTTTAAAAGTGGTCTGTCATCTTGATATCGGTCACAATTACTTTTTATTAGCTACTAGTCGGCAAAAATTTAGGCTGCTAACTTAGCCTGGCTCACAGAGGCAGTAGTAATCTCGGCAAGTTAGCTTTGTATACTGTTTCTTAAAGCGAATGCACTAGAGCTTTTAGCGACATCCAAGCCGGAGTGGTCTTTCATCTTGGTCTCAATTAAAATAACGGTTTATTAGATAACCTATCATAGAGAGTTAGGCCGCTGACTTGGTATTGCCCACAAAAGCTCTAGTAATTTCGGCAAGTCAGTTCTCAAAGCTATTTTAGAAAGTTTTATCTTCAGAGCTTTCAAAAATTGGCAGTTTAATGTGGCTATTCATCTTAACGTTGGTGAAAATTACAATTGTTATAAAAATCAGTTAAGGCTGCTAACTTTCTATCAGCTGCAGATTCTGTAATATTTTTTGCAAGTGAGATCCAAAAGCATTTTCTGATAGCTTACACTATTTTGCTTTTAACTGTATTCTTTTTAAAGTGGTCTGGCATCTTGATAGCGGTCACAATTACTTTTTAATAGCTACTAGTCGGCAGTAATGTAGGCTGCTAACTTAGCCTGGCTCACAGAGGCAGTAGTAATCTCGGCAAGTTAGCTTTGTATACTGTTTCTGAAAGCTAATGCACTAGAGCTTTAAGCGACATCCACGCCGGAGTGGTCTTTCATCTTGGTCTCAATTAAAATAACGGTTTATTAGATAACCTACCACAGAGAGTTAGGCTGCTGACTTGGTCTTGTCCACAAAAGCTCTACTAATTTCGGCAAGTCAGTTCTCAAAGCCCTTTTGGAAAGCTTTATCTTCAGAGCTTTCAAAAATTGGCAGTTTAATGTGGCTATTTGTCTTAAGGTTGGTGAAAATTACAATTGTTATGAAAATCAGTTAAGGCTGCTAACTTTCTATCAGCTGCAGATTCTGTAATATTTTTTGCAAGTGAGATCCAAAAGCATTTTCTGATAGCTAACACCTTTTTGCTACTAACTGTTTTTTTTTTAAAGTGGTCTGTCATCTTGATATCGGTCAAACTTACTTTTTAATAGCTACTGGTCGGCAGTAATTTAGGCTGCTAACTTAGCCTGGCTCACAGAGGCAGTAGTAATCTCGGCAAGTTAGCTTTGTATACAGTTTCTGAAAGCTAATGCACTAGAGCTTTAAGCGACATCCACGCTGGAGTGGTCTTTCATCTTGGTCTCAATTAAAATAACGGTTTATTAGATAAACTACCACAGAGAGTTAGGCCGCTGACTTGATCTTGCCCACAAAAGCTCTAGTAATTTCGGCAAGTCAGTTCTTAAAGCTATTTTGGAAAGTTTTATCTTCAGAGCTTTTGAAAATTGGCAGTTCAATGTGGCTATTTGTCTTAAGGTTGGTGAAAATTACAATTGTTATGAAAATCAGTTAAGGCTGCTAACTTTCTATCAGCTGCAGATTCTGTTATATTTTTGCAAGTGAGGTCCAAACGCAGTTTCTGATAGCTAACACCTTTTTGCTACTAACTGTTTTCTTTTAAAAGTGGTCTGTCATCGTGATATCGGTCAAACTTACTTTTTAATACCTACTGGTCGGCAGTACTTTAGGCTGCTAACTTAGCCTGGCTCACAGAGGTAGTAGTAATCTCGGCAAGTTAGCTTTGTATACTGTTTCTGAAAGCTAATGCACTAGAGCTTTTAGCGACATCCACGCCGGAGTGGTCTTTTACCTTGGTCTCAATTAAAATAACGGTTTATTAGATAACCTATTACAGAAAGTTAGGCCACTGATTTGTTCTTGTCCACAAAAGCTGTTGTAATTTCGTCAAGTCAGTTTTTAAAGCTGTTTTAGAAAGCTTTACCTTCAAAGCTTTTAAAATCTTTCAATTCATCCGGTCGGTATCTGGAGTCCATTTCCACACCAAGCTCCATCATGTAACAGGCCTGTTGTACCAGTCCATTGTTTTTTGTCCAATGTTTATGTTTTTAATTAGTTTTAATGTTACAAATTAATTGCTATTGTGTATACTTACTCTCCTGTTAACACGTGTAGCTTGACTGTAATGTGTTAATTTATGGAAATAAATAAATAAATAAATAAATAAAATAAATAAATTCAAAGTGGTCTTTTGTCTTCAAGTTGTTGAAAATCTTTATAGGCTTGAAAATCATTTTAGGCCGCTAACTTTCTATCAGCTGCAGATTCTTTAGTAACCTTGGCAAATTCAGTGAGTCTCAAAATCAGTTTCTGATAGCTAACTCCTTATTGCTTTTAACTGTCTCCTCCAAAAGAGGTCTGTTATCTTGATATCGGTCAAAAGTACTGTTTAATGGTGACTAACCGGCGGTAAGTTAGGCTAGTCACTTTACTTGGCCCACAGTGGCTGTAGTAATCGTGGTAAGTTAGCACTGTATATTGTTTCTAAAAGCTCATTCTCTAGAGCTTTTAGCAAGAACGTATTTAAAATGGTCCTTAATATTGAAATCATTGAAAATTACGGTTTATTCGCCTATATAAATCTTCGAAAATTTAAGGTTATTTTCTATTTGTGTAGTTTCTCTTATTTCGACAGAAGCAGCTCTTTTCAATGTTTACACGATGCAATTTATTAGAAAGCAATTTTAAGGCTTCTAATCAATGTAGATAAAAAGTGTAATCTAGACATCTTCATGTCGGGATTGTAATTAATCACTGAAATTGGGTTGCCAGGTTTGTGAAGTTAGCTGACCAACGATTTTTGTGGTATTTGAGTATATTTCGCACTTTAATGCGTCCGGCAAAAGGTGAAAAATTAAATTCTATGCGAATCACTTTTGATTTGTCATTAATAATACGTATTTTTTGACATTTTTGTAGAAATCCAGCAAGACTTCTTCATTTGGTCGGGTTATCTTGGGCTGCTAACTTTAGGCTGCTAACTTCACACTCGTAGGTTATCATGTACTGTGATGAGATGGGAAGTAGTATGGGGCCCACTGTTAAACTCATACTTAAAGGGACATAGTGTAAGTAGCAATTGTTTGCCTTATAGAAGCCTTGACAATATTTCAAACCAAATTCTAAAAGACAGTAATATTAATTCCAAGACAACACTGCTTATTCTTTTGGGAAACAGGGGTAAAGTGAACAAGAATGATTTAATTAAATTTTATGAAACTTTGAACACAATTATAGTTCAGGAAATTATTATGTTCACTTTTCCCTATTGTAAACAATTGACAAAATCTGAAAATGATACAAGATATATTTTAAATACATCTTTATATAATCTTTGTACATATAGTAGTAAGTTAAGCATAGTAGACGCTAACAAATATGTTAGTAATCATTATTTTTTGACAAACGGTAAGTTTTACCTTTCCAATTATTGCAAACGATAAATAGTTTTGTCACTAGCCTATTTAATTGACATTTCTACCAAGAATTTGGTACATAACTCTGCTTCTATTGAGCAGTCCGACATTAATGTTGTTATGTGTAATAAATTAAACTAAGTGATGAGACAATGGAGAAATCCTTTTCTGGCAATGAAAAGTATATCCACCTGGTTCATCAAAATATTCAGTGTATTAGAGGGAAAGATTAGCAGATTGAATTATTTTTAAATGCCTATAATATTGATATCTTATGCATAACTGAACACTGGCTAACTTGCAATGAGATAATGCCCCAATTCAATAATCACCAGGTGGGTAGTTCGTTCACCAGACTTAGTTCCATACATGGTGGGTCGTTAATTATATTAAATAGTCAATTGAAATTTAAGGAACGTAAGGACATTGTATCCTTGTCTGTTGAACGGACCATAGAATTAAGTGCAGTAGAATTAGAGCAATTTATTGTAGTTTGTGTGTATAGGCCGCCATTAAGTAATTTCGATGTTTTTCAAACTTGTGGAATATGTACTTTTTAAGATACTCGTAAAAAATTACTTATTTGCGGTGATTTCAATGTAAATCTTTTGGAAGATTCAACACTAAGTATTAGATTGTTGAATCTATTCAAATCTTTTCGTTTAAGCCACGTATTTATGGAACCTACTAGGTGACCAATACCAGCGCCACCTGTATTGATAACATTTTCACTGATATTTCTCCTTCTAAACAAAGTATAATCAGTAAATTAGAATCAGATCATTTAGGCCAATTCATGGAATTTGAGATATTAAGGGAAAATATAGTGAAAAAATAAATTACTTTTGTACCGGTAACCACAGACCGTGTGGAAAGAATGAAGCAATATTTGTTTCAGGCGCTACCCGTTCTGTCTTCTGAAATGAGTTCTAATCACATGTATGATTCATTCTTTACAACTTTTATGAAACATTATAATACAATATTTACTTCCAAATCGGTTGTGGCTGGCGGTGCACCAGTATTTAGCGAATGGGCTACAGGGGACTTACACAAAGGTAGACAAGCACTGTATGCCATGTATGAGGAACGGCGGTTTAATACGTGTGATGAATTTAAAGAACATGTAAAGCAATATTCGAAACAATTCAAAATTGATTGTTATATTGCCAAACGTAATTATTTATCCCAGAAAATCAAAAATAGTTCTAATATTATCAAAACCACCTGGAAAGTGATTAATGCGGAGACTGGTAGATCAAGGCACGCAATTAGTGATCTAGAATTAAAAATTGATCGCAAAATTATAGATTCTAGTTTAGATGTAGCAACAGAATTTGAAAATTTCTTCACCGATATACCAGTATCCACAACAAAGTGTTTAAATTCATCACTTTTGTCTGCCGTTTTGTTGTTAAAAGAAAACTTCCCAGAATGTAGTAAGGACTTTTATTTTGAACATGTCAGTCCTTCAGATGTAGTAAAGGCATTTAAATCAATTAATGACAAAAAAAAACAATGACCTATGGGGGGTCTCAGTCCATGCTGTCAAATCCCTAATAGAAGTTGACCTGACTTGGCAGATATATTCCATAACAGTGTTGACTACGGTGAGTTTCCTGATCTGATGAAACATAGCAAAATAACTCCTTTATTTAAATCAGGTAGTACCTCTGACCCCACTAACTTTAGACCAATATCTGTACTACCTACATTTAGTAAAATTTTTGAAAAGCTAATTCTATATCAATTGTTAAAACATTTTAAATTGAATAATTTGATGCATAGTAAGCAATTCGGTTTTACGCGGGGTCGCTCGACATCCAACGCCGGAGTTGAGCTGGTAAAACACATTTTCGATGCCTGGGAGGAATCGCGAGATGCTTTAGGCATCTTCTGTGATTTATCTAAGGCCTTCGATTGCGTTAATCATGAGACACTGATCAGGAAGCTACACCACTACGGAGTTAAAGGACCAGCACTAAATTTATTAGTCTTATTTAAATGGTAGAATACAAAGGGTTGACGTGAATGGAAAGCGTTCACTGGGGTCATTAGTCTCTATGGGTGTGCCGCAGGGATCAATATTGGGACCTTTCCTGTTCCTTATCTATATAAACGACTTGCCACACCTCGTAAAGACCCACCATGAGATAGTTTTGTTTGCAGATGATACGTCTCTAATTTTCAAAGTCGTACGAAATCAACGATCCTACAATGACGTAAACAATGCTATCTGTGAAGTAGTAAATTGGTTTAATATAAATAATTTATTGTTGAATGAGAAAAAGACTAAATGTGTTAAGTTTGTCACGAGTAACGTAAAACACGAGCAAGCAAGCGTTATGGTTAAAGGTGAGGAAGTAGAACTAGTTAATAGTACAGTCTTTCTCGGTATAACATTAGATTCTAAGCTCCAATGGGGTCCCCATATTGCTAATCTCTCGAATAGACTGAGTTCTGCAGCTTTTGCAGTAAGTAAGATTCGTCAATTAACAGACGTGATAACGGCTCGATTAGTGTATTTCAGTTATTTCCACAGTATTATGTCGTATGGCATCTTACTATGGGGCAGTGCTTCCGACATTAATACTATATTTGTTCTGCAGAAGCGGGCTGTTCGTGCGATATATAAAATGAACTATAGAGAGTCGCTTAGAGATAAGTTTAAGGACATTAATATAATGACAGTGCATTGTCAATACATTTATGAGAATATTATGTATGTACATAAAAATATTACCGACTTTAAGAAGAACTGTGATATACATAATATTAATACTAGAAATAAGCATAAGCTCACAGTGCCTGCTACTAGGCTCCATAAAATAAGGAGATCATTCATGGGTAACTGTGTGAGATTTTATAATAAACTTCCTAGCAGCATAACTGAGTTGTCTATTGGTAAATTCAAAAATATTGTGAAACGAAAATTATTTTCTAAAGCTTATTATAGCACACAAGACTACATGAATGATGAAGCCGCGTGGGATTAATGTAAATTATAGCGTCATGTAGGTATATGAATAATTATTTTAACGAATACCTAAGGTATTATTATTATTTTAATCTTAATTGTTTTATATACTCTGACATTTAGAATTTTATTCTACACATTCTACATTATTTATTTTTTATTGACAATCCTTTTGGGATTTATCTTATTGATTATTTTAATTTTAAAAATGATGATTTTATCAATAATATTATACTTAAGTTAAATGATCTGATTAGGTTTTTCTGGGTTTCCCTAATCCTTGCAGCAAATGTTGGATCATATTGTATTTCTCCCAGCAAACATTCACTCTCATGTAACTGACATTTCGAAAGTGCTTGTAACTAGGCCTACTTGAATAAAGAATATTTTGATTTGATTGATTTGATTTGATTTGTACTTATAAAACAGCAAACATGATTTTAAAAATAACTACCTGTTATAATGCTTATCTATTCAGTCTTCTATGACTATTTTTTATTCTCAAACTTCGTTACATGAATGAGTCAAAACATGAAATTGTTAATTCAAATACTTAAATATGCACTTATGTTGGTGTGATTTGTTTAGTTACATATCATGGGATCTTATATATTTAATAAAATAAAATTGAACCCTCTTCCATACAACTGAACAAAAAACTTAATATTTCCTTGTTATTCTTATTATCGAAATAAAAAAGTACTTTCGTCGTAATTAAATTTTAGTTCATAACGATCGTAAAGAAAATAAAAGTTTTTATAATAATTACTTCTTTTAACCTTTCCATTACGTATGTACGGTCAGATGCAGAGAAACGTGGCCCCTCTGCCATATAAGTCTGTAAGACTAAGGGGTCATTTTACTCTGCAGCTGACTGTACATGGTTTTTATTTATTTCTCATTTGGCAATGTCTGTTCTAATCTGATTGTGAAGACGAGGGTTGCGACACAATTATCACTGTTGCTGTGTAACGCCGACATTTTTAGGAAATTATTAATTTTCATTTATTTTCACCATCCCTATGGATTTTCTATATTTTTAAATGAGTGAAACACCTTTTATACAGTTGTATTAGTTCCTCTATCTTCTCCATAGCTTCTCTCACTTGGTCAACACTCTCACGACAAAGAATTTTGTAGTGCTACGCGAATAGTCGATAACATGGGAATATCCGTATGTAGCGAAAACGTACTACGAGCAGAGAGCCATCAAGGCTTGGGACTTTTGGTAGAATACCGTGCTTCTAGAAACCATAGTCACGAATTGTAAAACAACATTGTTAAGTAATTTAGTGATTAAGAACAAACAATATATGAAGTTTTCTTCAATTGTCATTATTATATTACTTGTTACTTATAAATGCCTGAAGAAGTACTGGCTCTTGGAATAAATTTGCACAATCACCATCAATCACTATTTCATGTTCATCATTAAAATGTTAACAAGAATGGATCGTATGATCTCTTCTATATTTGGCGGGATTAAACGGGTTGTACATTGCTCAAAAATGCTTTTGTTTATTGCTTCATTATCGCTCTATCATATATTCGCTTCACATCCGCTAAAGTTAACGTTATATTCTCGAGAAGTACTACTCATTCGTCGTCGATCTGATATTTTTTTCTAGTTGATACAGAACACTATCTGTATCATACTATAACACCATTGTAAAACAATACGTGCTTCTTGACCAAGCAAACTTCTAAGCAAGCAGCGAAGCAGTTAAATAAATTACCCTAATAATACCAAAAAAATCCACAACGATGCAAGAAAAAATATTTTGAATCCGATTGAGTATTTACATTACATCAAAAGAAGAACGAAGGATTGGGTAGCATATCGATAAAAATATTTTGTAATTGGTTGTTAACTTTATAGTATCTTGAAATAAAACAATTTAACGGATTATATCGCGTATATTATCTCATTTTAGTTCCCGACGTTTCGGAAGCTTTCCAGCTTTCCATGGTCACGGGAGGACCTCCCAGTAACACTATTCGCAGAATTTTATTATCATTTGCTCGAATTACCTTTTACACAAGAATCAACGCGTAGAATTTTTCTTAATAATTTTATTTTTCCATTGACATTATTCGTTCATCGCATCGCCTTTTTTATAATTTTGGTTTAACGTAGGTTCCGTTCCCAAAATTCTTATTACATAGAAAATCGTTTCACTATACTATACTTACTTGATAATACGTTTCAACGACAGTACATTTCACAGAGACGCTCTATTTTGCATCTTAGCAAAATCACAATCATCAAAATGTCCGAATTTTAAATAGTATAATATAACAATTTAACGGATTATATCGCGTATATTATCTCATTTTAGTTCCCGACGTTTCGGAAGCTTTCCAGCTTTCCATGGTCACGGGAGGACATGGCCATGGAAAGCTTCCGAAACGTCGGGAACTAAAATGAGATAATATACGCGATATAATCCGTTAAATTGTTTTATTTATAGTATCTTGCTACTCTAGCGCCATTCTGGCCGTATTTGGAACTATTATGTACTGCTTTCCGCTGGACAGTTCGTTTTCCTATATGAGTTTAACCTCCTTCCTTTTTTTTATTCTTAATGCTTTTTCTGGTGCTATGTTGGAAAAATCTCTAGTGTGTTAAAAATGTCATATGTCGCTGACGAAAGAGTGAATATAAAAAAATCAGAAAACCTTATTCTTATTCGTTTTATCAAGATTTTTTTTTCATTATGAACAAGTTGATAAAATATAAATGGCCAGATTTAATAAAATAAATTTAATCAATTCGTTTTAACGAATCGGTGTAGAAAATGTATGTGAAACTATTTTATTTGAAAAATTACCATGTCCTCCCACAGATAGAATTAAAAATACAATTTTATTTTTATACCACTAAGGTGGCAAACAAGCTTACAGCCTGCCTGTTAAGCAGTCACCGCAGCGTATGAGCGCTTGCAACGCTAGGGGCATTACGTGCGTGTTGCCAACCCTTTAAAAACCTGTTCACTCCCCTCTTGATGAACCTCATACTGTAACCTCCGGGGAAAACCGCGGCAGGAGGTCATTCCACATTCGGAGTGTGCGCGGTAGTAAATTCCTTTGATACCGCACGGTGTGCGACCATTTTGGTTCCAAGGTTGTGGGACTGTGGATGAATATGCCGATGGCGAACGGTGCGGTGGTAGAAGGTGGCTGTAGGCATCATGTCGAACAATTCCTCGAAACACAGCCCATTCATTATACAGGCTATATATGTCTATTGAAGCTTATACAGCCTATCATTGATGAAAAGTGGTGTCGATGACAAAATAAATAAAAAAATAGGGAATTTTAATATTCTTTTTTTATGGCACTATTATATCCTGTAATCTATGACATGTTTTCATCTTTAGTAGATGCGCAATGTATGTGAAGTACACGGCAATCGATTGACTAGAAAAATAGTAGATTGTTTGACAAGGGGCTAAAATAAGCCATTATGACACGAAGTGATTATTTGGACGAGCGAAGACAAATATGTCTGAGTGTTATAATGGCTTTTAGCCACGTGTTAAGCACTCTGCTTTTCACTTCGACTGTGAGAAAATAAAAAAGACTTAACATTAAAATTGTATATTTCATGAAAAACTAAAAGTTTGACCGACTAACCGTTTGAGCAATTCTATCAGAAAGTTTGGCCAATCTGATCAGGTTGGTTTGTTTGTTTTTAATTATTCGTAAGGAGTATGTTGCTGGCCGCAAGTTTTTTCTTTCAGTGTCATAGAAATTGGTATGGGATTATATGGCTTTCTTTTAAACCCTAGGGGCTAAATGTACTACTTTAGCCTCGCTTCGCGAAGCTAATATGACGTACTTTTTGAGCAGGAGAAGTGAAAAACATGTTGAAGAAACTATTAAAGTTTGTGTACGTAGGTCACTCGATAAGTTTTGAGATGCTCGAAATTCGAAAATGGAACGCACCTGAATTAAATGTTTTTAAAAAGCAAATTTATAAATAGAACACAAGTTGCCGATTCGCTCCAATTTAAAAAATGAATATGTTACAGTCATTTTTAGGGTTCCGTAGCCAAAATGGCTTATAGATTCGTCATGTCTGTCGTCTGTCTGTCCGTCCGTATGTCAGAGGCATTTTATTCAAAAACTATACGATGTAAATTAATGAAATTTGGAGCATAGATGTCGTGTGTATACCGCTACTTAGTTTGATAGTTAAATAATAAAAAAATATATTTCTAAGGGGGGCACTCGCTCGATAGTACATGTAAACCAGTTTTTTTTTTCAGAAAATATCAATGTGTGGCTCATATTTTGACAGTACTTCTAAAAACACTGAGGTTTCTGAAACAAATTTTTAATTTAGTGAATATTTTCCGAAATATTCGCTACGAAAGTGCAAGCAAAAAGCAAAAATTGTGCCCCCCCCCCCCCCTCTATTTTCTAAACCGTATGTTTAAAAAATATGAAAAAAATAACAAATATAAAGCTCAATAAATACTTTCAACGAAAATTGTTTTCAACATGATCGGACGTAACATTTTTAAGTTATTGCCAATAAACTGCGCTTCTCAGCAAAAAGACGTAAGTGCCGGGGAGATACGCTCTTTTGTTAGTGTTTTTTTTTTTCATATGTAGTGAATTTTTTTGTATAAACGGCTGCGGAACCCTTCATGGGCGAGTCCGACTCGCACTTGGCCGCTTTTTCTAAAACGGTTCCCGCGTTTTTTCTTTGGACGATTTAACGATGGAGCTTAACCGCGAACATTTGCGTGCTATGATATTTTATGATTTTAAATTTTGTTTATCAGAACAATTGTGTTTGCAACGATTGCAGTCAGCGTTAGGAGATTCTGCTTCTTCACGGGTAACAGTTTTTAGATGGTTCAACGAATTTAAAAGGGGTAAAACCAGCCTCGAAGATGACCACCGAAGTGGTCGCCCGCAAACAGCAGTACCTGCAGAAAACGTGTGGACTACTGAAATGTTGGTGCGAGAAGATCCACGAATAACATACAAAGAGATAGAGAATATCTTAAGCGTCAGTTCGGGGAGCGTTAGCATCTTTCTACATCAACATCTTGGAGTAAGGAAGCTCTGTTGTCGTTGGATACCACGTTTGCTCTCCGATACTGAGAAACAGGCTCGTGTAAATTGGTGTCGTGAGATGCGTCTACGATTCGACAACGGGACATCGCGGCGTGTATCGGAAATAATTACAAGTGACGAAACATGGATTTACCAATATGACCCGGAAAACAAGCGGCAATATTCAGTCCATACTGACGATTGCCGCTTGTTTTCCGGGTGTGCCGCTTGTCTTCTCAGAGGGGAAAGTTACCAACAAAACTACAAAGACCTGGTAACATCAGCAAAAAAATGGTAGCTAGTTTCTTTTCACGGGGCGGACATTTATCAACATCAATGCTGGAAAATGATAGGTCAGTCAACTCTGATTAGTATACTACAGTAGCATTGCCGAAAGTTTTCAAAGCAGTGCGGGAGAGGAGACCAAAGACTGGACTTCGGAGAATCTTGCTGCATCACGATAACGCCTGTTCACATACGTCCCTCAGAACAAAGGCGTTTATTGAGAAACCTGGGATAGAAACCTTACCACGTCCACCCTACAGTCCTGACTTAGCTCCCTGCGATTTGTTTTTGTCGCCGGTGGTGAAAGAAAAAATAAAAGGGAAGTTGTTTTCGAGTGCTGAAGAAGCCGTGGCTGCATATGAAGAAGCAATTTCGGACCTATCTGATGAAGACTGGCAAAAATGCTTCCAAAGTTGGTTCAGACGAATGGAACTTTGTATAGAGAGTAATGGAGAGTATTTTGAAAAAATGTAAAATAAAATATTCAATAGTTTTTTTTTTATCTCAAAATGTATCGAGTGACCTACGTAGCTGATAATCTGCACATTTCTTAGTAATGTGGATCCACCTCACGCTTGAGGCAGAATCACTTCGTTTATCCCGGAACGGCTTTTGGGCTTCAGCTGAAAATGTACAACGCATAAAATGCTAAATCCGATGTACATTTCCAGCCAAAGCCGGCCTTTGTACAGGCATTTTAACGGACACCAAGTAGATGTTATTTTTCATACTTAACATTTTATTGGGTGTATATATTCAAGAATCAATAACCATTAAAAATATTGGTGACAAAATAGGATGTGTTAATTGGTGTACGAAGTTTTTTTAGACATGTTCGAATAATTAAAAATGTCTGTGGTTGTAAAAAGAGTAATTTATTTATAATTCACAATTAGAACAAAGTATATGAAATAAACTTGAGAAATTATTACAAATTAAACAATTTTCACGTCGTTGGACATGTATTACCAATAAAAATATCCTTGTGACAAGGTCCTAACTATCTTGTAGGTACTCTGAATTTCCACATTGACTAACAACTCAATGACGCAGGCCGTACAACAGCAAAATGCATACTTGTAAGTAATCGTTGCACCTTCATGGCAATTGATTATGGAACAATATCTGTTTGTAAAGATAAATAATACAATTAACATTTAATAATCTAAATCGACTACATATTTAACATAAAGGAATATTCTAAAATAATGCAATAAGATCCCTTGGTGGCAATCGCGATGTATTGCGTCGCAGTTCTCAAAAAGGTTTTGATATTTCAACAAAGTAAATGAAATTACAAAACAATATTCACAAAATATAATCGGAGAGCAGCACCTGTATCAAAACGTAAAAACAAAACCTGTCGCGACGTATCGCGGGAACGCTTGCCTAGGCCAGTGCTCTGCAACCGTACGTACAATACTATTACGTAACAAACCCATAGAAAATTTACATCAAATCAGTACATGATCACAAATCGAGCCCCAGCCATCGCTGCACCCCCGTTCACAAGGGAAGCGACCTTCGGGCCCCTAATATGTACTCAAAAGTACTCACAACTGGAATGGAGACGAGCTGAATATTACAAAAGTAGGTAGTCACAGCCTTTCGAGGGCCAGCGAGGGCTGGGGCCGGGCTCGAAGCGGGGAGAGCATGTAGCAACCTTCTCGACGTATAATCCACACCACACTACGACTTAAGAGTTCTATTACATGGCGCGACTGAGAGTCTCAGCGGCGCAAGTCTTTACACTTGATCAATTTACACTTTACACGGCCGGGGCTGCGTTACTCGGATGTGCCGTCGTCCGCGCCCTCCAGGAAGCTAAATTTATTCGACGCTACAAAGTTCTGCAACAATAGAGAAAATACAATGAATAACTAATATATAGAATAAAAGAAAACATTGAATTACTGAGAATTATTTAATAGCATACTTCCTTCATGTAAAAGCGCACACTCTAATGCTTCATCAATATACGCTTAATATATGTGAAAATTCTGATGACGAGCTCCGAAGGTGTAAGTCGGAAAGGTTATCTACGGATATCGTTATTTCATTCGATCGTGTTCATTAACACAAACATTACAAACACACCTCCCAAAAATATAGCTTTTCATATATTTTTCATAAGCATTTATGATGTGATGAGGTTCAAAATCAAACGGGTCGAAGGGTCCTCCCCACTGGGCACCTAGCGCGATATAAACTTGCAAACTGTTTTGATAGTAACTATCAGCGAGCGATGTGTGCGGGGGCGCGTCTCACCGGTTTCTCGTGGTCCTTGAGCTTGGGCAGCGCGCGGTCGGCGCTGCAGTCGGCGCGCTCGCGGCCGTTGCGCTCGTGGTCGTCGGCGCGGCGCGCGGGTGACACGGCACCCTCGGCGCGCGAGCGCGACGTCTCGCGCGAGCGCGGGGGAGGCTCGCGCGAGCGCGAGTCCCTGGCGGGGCGGCCGTCTCTGTCGTCCCGGGAGTACTCTCGTCGGTCGCGCTCGTCTCTGGGCTCGTCTCTGGAGTCGCGACGGTCTTTATCTCTGGAGGACGCGCGCCTGTCGCGATCATCTCTCGAGTGGTCGCGTCGGTCCCTATCGTCTCTGGAATAGTCGCGTCGATCCCTGTCGTCGTTGGAGTAGTCGCGCCCGTCTCTGTCATCTTTCGGGTAGTCGCGTCGGTCGCGATTGTCCGAATAGTCGCGTCGATCCCGATCATCTTTGTTATCGCGTCTGTCTTTATCGTCTCTAGAAAAGTCGCGCCGGTCTTTGTCATCCTTGGAGTAGTCGCGTCGGTCTCTGTTGTAGCTCCGGGAATCTCTTCCGCGATCGTCTGTAGACATGCGAAATAATCAAGTTTACAAACTACTTATACATGAAATTAAAGATAAATATCGAATACTTTTATTACCGAATGTACTTGTCTTTGAACATCCATTAACTACTCGCCGAGACGATTCTAAAGAGCCCAAACTTGGTAGCATTGCGTTATTTTATTGTTTCTGTGACCAGTGTGACCACCATCCCAGCTCAATCCAGCTTCAGCTCGATGGTATCCATAAAACTATATTGTCACCGTGAATTGTAATAGGTCAAATTTAACTTGCAAGATTTGTTTACATAGCTACAGTATAAAAGCGTATTAAAACTCCGCGCCAGAAACTGGGCAAATTACTGGAGATGCATCAACTAGTCGCAGCACGTGCGCGCCAGTATAATGAAACAAACTAGATAAATACTGACCACGTCTAGCGCCACCACGACGATCTCCGGAATGATCATTCTAAAAAAGACAAATAAATATTAAACGTTTTTCCAGCGTTGGTATTAAAATTAATCACTACGTAAATTGCATTAAACATACCCTGCGGCCCCAGCGTTCTTTGTCGTCGGTTCCTTTCCGCGCTTCCTCTTCCTGTTTACGAAGACGTTCTTCAATTTCCCGTTCCCTAGAAAAGTAAAAAAACAAATGTTTTTCAGGAAATTATAATTAAAAGCGTGTAATTCAGCCATTATAATATTTCAGTCGTCAATACAACTGAGATATTAGATTAGACGAATTCATTGATCACTGCAAGAGACGAGTCTAATCATGTCGGTGTAAAGCGATCGATCCGCACACCAATAGCCGCGGATCGATGTCTAGATGACCCTTTTGTTATAGCACAGAGAAGTAATGACAACATCAAAAATATTGATCATTTTTAAAGTTGCCTCATGTGCGTGGAAAGTTAGAATTTATACACTTGTTTATGTTTATAAATACTGAATTATCGTGATCATGTTCATTGTACTAAGATAGGTTGTACCTCTCACAATGGAGAGTTTTACTTGTAATAATTACAATAAATTACTTATTTCGCAATTATACATTATCATTATTAACAATGTGACGTCATTAAAAATAGGTTAGTATTAGGTGTAGTAGGTTTAACCTGTTGAGCGCACAGCGTGTTGACAGGAAACCGTGCGCTTCACGGCAGCCAATAAACGAAATACGTCTTTTGACGATGTCTTAGAAGCGAAACACTTTACATCGACCCTCACTCTCTGCATTAGTAAAAATGCCAAACATTAAGCGGGGAAGTTAGTGGTAGTTCTAAAGTCTTCGAATACCGTCAAATGTTTGAAAGACGCATTTGTCCCATAGACACAATAGGCATGATGACGGGGTATGAAAATCAAAATTCTAATTAGTCCGTCAGTTAGATAAAACAAAAATAATGGACACGTATTTTTTGCTTTTTCAAAATAATAAAAAAACACTCAGATAAATCGCATTCGACGTCACTCCTAAGTAAAATTTGTACTTAGGAGTGACGTCACGCGACATTTTGACTAAATGTAACTCCTTTATTTTTTGATTAAGTTAAAAAAGAAAAAATACGTGTTCAATATTTTTTATTAATCTACAAGACTGACTAATTTTTAAAATTGAGTCATCATCCCTATTGTCCCAGTTGACCTGTGTAAGAAACGTTTGTCGGCGAAACGACAGAATCTTTGATACAATGTTCTCGTACATATCGTGATGCTATAAGCTATTTTGATCCATAAAATAAAAGACATTTGAATTAACATCATCATCTTATTTCATACAGATCAAAGTACAATATAAGTAAATGAAATTTAGAATGCAGATTTTATGAAATTCCATGTTTAATTTGACATTTTGCTCCGGTAAATCGCATGAGCGATTTGTGGAAATATCACTTGGCAAAAGTGGGTAAAAAACTGTGTTACACTTTGTTATAAAATGTAACTAAAATAGTGTAAAATATCTATTTCAGTGCAAGTTTCACAGTCAACATTTGACTTTACGACAAGTTTCTTCTCCAGCAAAATATAGAAAGAAGATCAAATATAAGCATCTTCAAATCATCATCTCTTGAGAAACTTATTAAATGAAATACCTATAATATCAACTTTAATTTTGTGCGTAATTATGATGATATTTTGACAAATAAAGCTGTGATTCGACGAATTCACCTTTTAAATAAGCCTTCAAACCATAAACATAATTAACTCTGAATATTTTCTTCTGTTTCCGCGATTATTACTCATTGAAGTAAGTTTCGGAAGGTTTACAGCTTTCCATTCACCCGTGACCGTGGAAATCAAAAAAGCTCCCGAAACGTCGGGAACTAAAATGAGGGGTGGGAGTCGACGAATTCCCCCCTTGAAATGAGCTTATAAACCATAAACATAATTAATTCAAAAACAGTCGCAACAGAATATTTTTTTCCGCGATTATTACTCATTGAAATAAGTGTCTGAAGCTTTACAGCTTTCCATCCACCCGTGACCATAGAAAGCTGCAGCTTCCAAAACGTCGGAATCTAAAATGAGGTAATATACGCGATATAATCCGTTAAATTGTTTTATTTCAATGAGTCGCTACAGAAGTTACGGCAAGAGCGTAGACCCGGCACTCACTTGGCGGCGGTGTCGACGGGCTTGGCGGCGCCGAACACCTTCTCGGCGGAGACGGGCTTGGGCGCGGGCCGCTCGCGCTCGTCGGGCGCGCCGTCGGCCGGCCTGACGCCCGCGGCCGCCTCGGGCTCGCGCGGCAGCGTGCGCGGCAGCAGGTTCAGCTTCGGCCGCTCGCGGGGCTTGTCTAAGGGCAGCAACCGAGGGTTACACTTTACGACACAACGAGGCACCTTCATTTGCGTAAGAGAAAAAAGTCATAACACTAACTTCAGCAGTCGAATAAAAAGCATGCTATATAACCATCTTTGAAGGCCCGGCTACCATGTACAAAAATAGTTGAAATCCGTTGAGCCGTTTTGGTGTGATAAATACCCAACGCATAAACAGAAACCGATTATGTGACCTTCAAATAATCCCAGTTTTACTTATTTTTCTACAAAATCATCCACAGATGGTTATAGGATACTTTGTACTTAACTATTCTGAAAAAGAAAAAAGACGGTTGTTTTTCTTACACTCGTACTCACGTTTTTGAAAAAAATATAGTTTTCATCACTGATAGTGGACGCGAATTTTAAACCAAAGTAGATCATATTATTATTATTTTCAAATATGGCAGGCTCGCAGCTTGTGCCAATGTCAGTTTTGCCGAATACAGTTCAGTTTTTAGGGAGTAGGTTGTTTATGTTTTGATACTGCTCGGAGTCAAGTCAAGTAAATCATTAACAGTGACAATATTTAATATTTTCTTCTGTTTCCACGATTACTCCCGTCCACCCGTGACCATGGAAAGCTTCCGAAACATCGGGAACTAAAATGAGATAATATACGCGATATAATCCGTTAAATTGTTTTATTTCAATTAACAATATGTCTTTGTCAAATTTGACGTTTCTATTTACCCGCTGCTTCCTTTTCTTGACGTTTATTTGGATTTCATATTTCGTTAAGTTTCGTTTGTCTTTGATTGAAAAGTGCCTAGTCAAGGAAAAAGTATTGTCAACAAACGCCACTCACGTTTTTAAACACTTCTACAATCTGTTGCATATAATACTATTAACAGTAAGGTCTAATGTGTTTACCGTCTCTGGGTGGAGGCGGGTCACGGTCTCTGTCACCGAAACCTCTGCTCCCAAATCCTCGCCCATCTCGGTTTCTGAAAATATTTTTTTTGGTTAAACCTATTATATTCCTAAAACAAATTTATTTAAACTCCCGACGTTGAAAGCAACACAAGGAATTAGATCTTCAGGAGCGGATTTATGGTGTTTCTTTAATCGATAATGTTTCATTACGCTGCGTTAATCCCAGAATACTGACCGTCACGCCGAGGCAGAAAACTATATGTCGGTGTAAAGCGACCGGTTCGCGCATAGTCGGGCACGAATCGGTGTCTAGGTAACCCTTTTTATATAGCACACACAAAGAAGTAATTTTACAACAGTCAAGATATTATAATTTTGATCGTCGCTTCGTGTGCATCATACGAATAAATAAAATAAATATGGAGACCATCTTACACAGCATGAGAGTCAACATAGCAAGCGTCCGACCCGAGGTCGCGAGTGTTCTCGCCGTGCCGGCGACGTTATCCCTCGTTCGCGTCGACGGTTCAATATTCAAACGGAAAACGCAGTTATTTTCGGATGGCACTAGTCATCCTTAAATAGTGTTCGATAGCGGCCGGAGGACCGGGCATCGGGCGGGGCCCTGTGTCGACCCCCGGCGCGCCCGTGCAGTATGGTCGTACCCGAAGCCGCCGTCGCGGTCGCGGGAGTCGGCGGCGCGGAAGCCGTCGCGGCCGCCGTAGCCGCGCTCGCGCTCCCCGTCGCGCCCGCGCTCGCCGTCGCGTCCGAAGCCGCCGCGCTCGCGCCCGCTGCAACCGCGTTACACTTACACATACCGAGTATAATCACAAACGGGGAGGGATTCCAAGTGTTTGTATCGTAACCTTTGGTATGCGTAGTCGCCGATCAGTGCAGAATAACTTAAAATCTGACTATTTAAAACATCAAGATAAACTCTTGTCTAAGACTGATTGGTACTTTGCATACCGAAGTTTTAAATAAATATTACAGGACAATTTTAAACACAAATCGAACTAGTCCCATGGTAAGCGCAATAAGGCTTGTGTTATGGACACTAGACGATATATTTAATAGATATATTAACTGATATACATAGACAACATCCATGACTCGGGAACAAATATTTATGCTCATCACACGAATATTAGCCCTTACCGGGATTTTAACCCAGGACCTTCAGCTTCGAAGGCAACGTTACTCCCGCTGAGCCAAACCGGTCGTCAAGGTTTGTCCGAGTGGTCGTTATTTATTTTCAATGGATATATAGAAAATTTTAGCTTTGAACACTTCTATTAGTAATTTCTAATGTAGGTTTTTTTTCAGTAAATTTAATATGTACGAAATCGGGAAGCATATTGGATGGGTAGAAAGAAAGCCTCGAATCCTCATAGCGTCGTCTTCCAAAAATTATCGGGGTGAATCAGGAAGTGGTGGAGAGGCACGTCTCGCTAACTCGTGGTGCAACAATGGCACGAGTGGCTCACCGGTCGTGCTCGCGGCCGAAGGAGTCGCGGCCGCCGTAGGGCGCGCGTGCTGGCTCGGCCGCCGGCCGCTCGCCGTCGCGCCACGCGCCGGGACGCATGTCCGCCGTCGCTGGAAGATAATCCTCTCTTTATGATCACGACCTCTCTGGACGTTCCGAATTACCACCCGAGGTCTGAAGTCGCATACAAAAAACGAGGAGTAACGCGGTTCTAGATTTAGTAAAATTAAATTGATAAATATTTAACTCCAATATTTCCACGTGGATTAACGCAATTAGATTTTTCAACCAAGTATAAGATTAAAATGTACGTGGACATATTGGAGTAGAGTTTGTTATTTATCAATTTCAGTGGGACGTACGCAGCATAAATTAGCAAAAACGATTGGGAGTGATGATGAGCGGACAGACATGTGGTGGCAATCTGATCAGAGAGGAAAATTGAGTCATTATTATCTTCACACTTTTTATTATTTAATTAATTAATTAAAATTTTGTATGACATTACTTATTACATCAAATACTACTGCGGAAATGTTATGTTACACGTGTTATTCCATTTCTTTTACAATTCTCACACTTGATCGATATACTTCCTCAGCATATATACAAGCTTCATTACTGACAAAAAACTACATTTAAATTTGTAGTTGTAATAAGTTGTATTTATAATTTAAAAACAGCACATGATCCCCCAGAATTAACCTTTTTGAAGTGGGTGGAGATATTGTGCAATATATGGATAATAAATCCATAGAAATGTGCACGCCGTCTATTAGGTACTCTTATTTTCACTCGACGATCTTATAAAAAAAAAAACATCATGGACTTTATCCAAAATGTCGGGAGAAATAACGTCAATAGGTCTCCCGGAGCATTCTGCGACACATGTAGAGGTCCGGCCGCAATGAAATTCCGTAAACCTATTTGTGTACCATCCCATACGATGGTGCAGATTCCCCGTAATATGTTTTCAACCGGTCTTCAGTCTCTTTATAAGTTTTGCCGCAAAAATAGTAGTTAAACATTTTGCCGCAAAAATAGTAGATAAACTTATATACATTTTTATATATTTTTTATGACATAGGAGGCAAACAAGCCGATATATCAGAAGAGATATTACTGAAATACCTAACAGAGAATGGAATCTTGTTAATAGATGGTAGCAAATATCAGTCACTCAGTATTAAGCAAGTGTGTCTTGTGGAGCAAGCCAAAGATTAGTCTGAATCGAGTTACGGCCGCACGCCGCGTCACAGATTGTACTAAAATGGCTGGCCGCGGGGGACTTTCAACGGGCCCTGGGGCGGAGTCTCGTCCGCCGGGAGTCATCAACGGAGCCCCGGGCGCGGCGTCTCTGGTGCCCCCGCCGTCGCTCTGGGCGACGCCCCCGTCGAGAGGGTAGCGCTTTCCAATCTAGTAATTCGGATCTCCATAGAGACGACTAAAGCTTGACCGAGCATCTCTCCGCAGGACGATTAATGTCTTTCAAGGTCACACCCAAATTGCTAAAATGGAAGAGCTCAAAGTGATGGTATCACAATACACCAGGCCTTTACTCAGACCTTCCCGAGACGATGGGAGTAACATAATTATCAATTTCACCGCTGAACTTTCCAAGTGTAGCAATGTAAAGAAATAAAGAATATGAACATTTTTAATCCCTAAGGTAGAACTTAAATATTCAACAAACACATTAGAGAAGTGGTTATTGCTGATAATTAGTGTACTCAGTATGTACGTCCCAAGTGTGACATTAGAGCTGGCTCCATAACACCATTTGCTTATCATCATTGTGACTTCATTACAATTATTAATATTCAAATCCTACCACTACCAAATTACAAACACCCATCAATCAAAGTCATAACACAACACCCCTAAACTTGGGTTGGAGAATATAAAAGGAACAGGTCTAGGTAAAGCTCAGCTGTAATGGATACTTATGAGGATACATCAACAACTTCATCATGCATATATATTTATCATAGATATCAGCATCAGAGTTGAGGTGAATGATTACTTGATTATATACAGCTGACAGAATAATGGCAAACAAAGTAGTGAAAGAATTACCAAGTGAATGAGAATGAAGTATGTCTAATTGCATATATTTTTGGTAGGAATGGAAGGTAAGCAATACAAATATATATATATTATTCCTTTCCATTGACTTTCACTTACTCAAATGTAATGAAACGATTTTAAACGGATTAAAATATCTTGTGATTATGTAAAATTTAGTATTAGTATAGACCGTTTAACAAACTTTAATTAGGTGTATATATCTGACACTTTTTAAAAAGAAAAATGCTATCAAAGAAATTAGTCGATTTTGCAGTTTGCTGTTGAATAAAAAAAAACTTTAATGCTCTTCTTGAAGCTCTCAATCTGATGCCCCACATTAAAAAATGCAATCTTCAGCATAGTTGAGTAAAAAGTATCCTATAACCATCTTTGGATGACCAGCTTGTACCCATGACCAAAAAATAGTTGACATCGGTTCAGCCGTTTTTGCGTGATGAAGCTACAACGACACATACAAAGATACAAAAAAAAGGACCTTCAAATAGACTTCAGGCCTCTATTTCATAAACGTGAAAAGTGACAATTGACAACGACAATTCGACGTACATTGCTGGGTCGCCGAGTAAAAGTGTATGTCTGGCATCATGATGGAGAAGTAATGTATGCCGAATTGTCGTTGTCAACTGTCACCTGTCACGTTTATGAAATAGGGGCCAGATAGAAACAAATTCATCAATACACAGACATTTCATTGTTACAACCTTAGTTGTAAATGTAAATATTATTAACACGTCCACTGTCCCCATACAAAGCGATCTTACCATGTCACAAGTACAACTGTCACATTTAGTATTGGAACATAAATAACACAGTGGAAGCATGGACTCTTGAAAAAACCCTTCATGGCCCCACATTTGGGGCAGCCAGACAGGGAATGTACCAAAAAGGTCTAATTTTCGTACAGATGCTTAATCTAGACCCTGACAATACATATTTTTGCGATGTGGCCAGTAACCGATGGCTGGCCACAGTAATAGGCAATTTACCCTACGATCGGCCTTTATTTGCAGTTACTTGTCTCGACTTGCCGGTCAATGTGCCGAGATTTTCTTGGTCACGTGGGGTACTCACATTCGTCGCGGTCGCGCTCGCGGTCCCGGTCGCGCGTCATCTCGCGCGGCCGCGCATTCGGCTCGGGCGCCGCGCGCGGCCCGGAGCGCCAGTCGCCCATCGTACGCTCCGGGTCGTAGTCTCTGCACAACGACAACAATCTTATCTACCAGAAACCTCTCGCGAGCGAACACGCGGTACACTACTGTTTGTACACATTCATGTGGTTATCGGGCAAAAGCTGTCACATTGCCTGTTGTGAAATCGGATACCCACCTGGCAAATCATATTGCTCTTTTATGTTGTGCGTGTATCTCATACATAGGTAATGTGGATTGCCAGAGAAACTTATACTATACTGCGTTTTTTTAGCATTAGAAATAAGGTAAACAATCTTGATGTCTTTTTTTTATTGAAAAACGCTTTAAAAAAATAGTAACTATTACTTATGGAACCAAAATAATGTAAATTACCATTATTGCTATATAATTGTTACATATTTGCTGGGACTTATTTTTCGAGTGTTTTTCAATAAAAAGATACGT
Source organism: Hedya salicella (assembly GCA_905404275.2). Lineage (NCBI taxonomy): Eukaryota > Metazoa > Arthropoda > Insecta > Lepidoptera > Tortricidae > Hedya > Hedya salicella. The sequence continues at coordinate 33,710,007 of FR990097.1, forward strand.
CAAGATTCCAATCCTTTTTCTAATGCTAAAAAAAACACAGTATACATAACGTGTCGATATCAGAGCTAGAGTGCACTCGTAGTGAGTCCTCGATGTAGGTCACATTCTTAATTCTTGAGCTGCACGCTCAAAAACGTGACTTTATGGATGCATTCGTCTATACAATACCGATGTCGCACATTCCTTTGTAATGATTGTTGAATAAAACATAGATACAAAACTTCATGGGAACATTTATCTGTAGGTACTTGCTTATTGTTAAGTTCAGGAGGGGAGTCCCTATTGTTTTGTTTGTTTTTTGTTAAAGCTACGGACTATTTTGGGGTTCCTTACCGTAAGGATAATAAGGGAACCCTATTCATAGTTGACCTATTTCACTTCCATATTTAAATAGCTGTATTCTTACTTAGAACAATAATTGATAGCTAGTTGATATTTCCACAAAAGATCCAACAAACAAAACAAAGAAGAACAGAAAAAATTCTGCAGGGTCTGACTCTGGCAATAACTTGTTACAACTAATATGTAAATGTATTTTAATTTAGCATTACCTCTCCCGGTCAGAGCGTCCACCCCGGCCCATGCGCCGATCATTGTTCTCGGTCGACACCTCTATTCTGATTCGTCTGCCACCAACACTCTGATAAATATAATTTAGTTAAAATAAACATATAAAAGCAAAGTGCTTTTAAATGCTACAGTACAAGCCCATTATATCATCATTATCTTTGAATGAACACATTAAATCATAAAGCAGATAAAAAAAAATACTAGAAATCCATACTAATATTAGAAATGTGAGTGTGTCTGTCTGTCTGTCTGTTACCTCTTCATGCTTAAACCACTGAACCAATTGGAATGAAATTTCGTATGGAAATAGTTTGAGTCCAGGGGAAGGATATAGGCTACTTTTTATCCTGGAAAACTACCCTTATCTATTTAAGCTAATTTAAGGCAGAAGAAGTCGCGGGTAGAAGCTAGTATTTCCTAAAACATACTAGTCTCTACACTCCATGCCAGAAATCAGGTCAAGCTGGCTCACTGCTGATTCATCAAAAATTGTATGCAAAGCCAGATTACATGTGAAGTGGTTGCATTGGAAAGTTGCCAATTCTCCTTGGGTTGGGAATAGCGGTTGCCATGAATTTTACTCTATGATATATTTTTTAAATGTACTTACGAGATCAGGCAGATTCATAGCATTGATAAGACTTTCTCTGTCTTCAAAGTCAACATATCCAAATCCTTTGAGGCGGTCACCCTCTCGCGGCAGTCTTAGATTAAGAATCTGTAAATAATGATTATATCTATAGTTTATTTATCCTAAAAAAAGGATTATAATAATAGGTACGGCCAGAAATGGCTTTAATCAGTAACCAAAATTTTTACTGTGTCAATAACGTGTCAAGGGACTTCACCCAAGAAAACAAGTGCCAACACCTATGAAATGATGTATCCATCTACAAAATCTGATCTGAATCCCCGAAATTGAAGCTCGGACCAAATCTGTTTTTATCCAAACATTTAATTTTTTACTTGAAGACCCCCAAAAATGGATTTATGATTTTTAAGTTACAAACCTTGAGTCCTTCAAAGAGGTCAGAGATGGCGCTTTCGTCTACGTCGTAGGGCAGGTTGGAGATGTGGGCGATGAAGGGTGGACGTCGCGGGATGGAATCATCGTCCACCGCCAGCCCGCCGCGCGCCGCGCGCGACGCTGACGGCAGCACCACCGGGGCCCGCGTGCGCGACGAGTACCCATAGTTCTCGGTAGCTAGTTCACACACAAACAAAATACAATTACACTGCTACCCAATATGCAGGTGCTAATTGGTGGACCCATAAACAAGTCTATTAATTATTACTATCTTAAGTGGTTTAGACATGCCTTGAGCTTTCTGCAACTAGAAAATGACTGACATGATTAGATTAGAGATCCCAAATAGGGATAAGTCCGCCTTTGTACTTATATCTTTTAAGTTGATTGCATTTGTAACTGGTTACTAAGTACAAAGTGTTTACACATACATACATACATACATACATACATACATGATTAGTAAGATGGCACAATTTACTATGCTTAAAATGCAAAATGTATACAGATGATTAGTAAAGTTTTCCTACTTTACTTTTAATCCTACAACTTATTACCAGTTTTGTCATCTTTACTGGTATGGTAGTGGTATAGGTACTGGAAATTACTTTTGAGAGCAATTTGCCTGCTTCTCTGAATAAAATTATTACCACTGTTACCAGAAGTTTAGAAACACAGAATTGAATAGTAAAAGAAAATTCAAAAATTAAACCGCCAAATTTGCATAAATATTTTTAAATAAGAGACATTGATAAGAAATCATAAACCACTGTGGATGATGTAATTAAGGTAAAGACTTGGTACAATTTAGCTAAATAAAATATCTGGTTATTATTAGTTTCTAAATGAACTTTAAAAAATTCTGACCCTCAGTAGTAAATAGGGAGCTGGCCAATGAAAGACTAGTCTGAATTGAGTTGTGGCCGAAGCCATCTCGTAGATTGTGCTTAAACTGCTGGTCATGGGGGTTTCCAACAGGCACCATGCCTGAGCCTCCACCCAGCCCCACAGGCCGAGCTTCCCGAGCTAAACATGGGCCCGTGTTTTCTGGTTCCCCCTCCTTCTCTATGAGAGAAGCATCCGGCTAGAATGTGTTTAAAACACAAAAGACCTTTCCTCAGACCTTCCCGGGACAGATAGAGTGACAAGCACCCAGTCTGTGTGCCCCAAGTACGAGATTAACATTGGCCTGCCATTGCCCTTTGCGCATCATCATCGGGTCAGACGTCTGTACGTTTTTCACAGGTATACACATCAAACATAATCAATATACTTACGTTCATCATCTACTGAGTCCGCCCAGTTGTTTGTGGTTGCGATAGTCGTCGGTTCCGCAATAATATCTGTGATGCTCACTGGGATCCATTTCGACTTCTTTGATTTCTTGTTGCCTGCAAGACATTACGTAAAAATGATTTAATTTCAGTGAAAGCGTAATACAAGGAGAACGAAGCGCGAGTACATGGCATTGTTTCGATGACGCATAGCAAGCGAACGACCTAGTACGACCGAATCTGAAAAGCGGTTATCCGTGGAGAGCAGGCACGTATCCAAAGGACAATCACCACTTGCCGCACAGATGTTTCGATACTTTCGAAACACTAATATTTTTATTGTATATGTATCGAGTTTATTAAGACTACCACAAATATACGTAATGCTGAATTTTCAGTAATTAATATCCTGCACTAAAAGTTAAGAATGTGGCCACGCGGTAAATCCAAACGTCCGCAGAGGTGAAATGATGACACGTTAGCATTCATAAACGATACTAAATACATACACAAAGATTAAATAACAATGACTGTAAGTGGTAGGAACAAAAAAATTACGAAAATATCAAAATTAACACGGAAATCAAGTCAAAATTAGGATTTTTTCACGTGACAAAATTTGAGCAACTAACCTGTAGCGGCCATATTATAAGGCTGGGGCAAATGTTGCCAGTGAACTAAAAAACTTTCTGGTATCTAGTGATACCATAAAAAAGTTGCGTTCGGATGATGTAAATTTAATAAATGTTAGCACACAAAATAATGTGTTAAACCCGCCATAAGCTTTGCGACCGTTGCACAGATTAATAGAGAAACACTCGCTAACAATAATTAACAGGCTTTCTTATTCTGACAAATGCCTGCACTCCTATCAATAACGATCTGTGCCACCGTCGCAAAGTGAATGGCCGTCCTTATGTGTCCTATAACGGTTGTATTGTAATTTATTTTACTGAGCATAATTTCCACGGTAATAACTTGAATACTCCCATAAGTTATGCGGCCTAACCTCTTTTTGGGCGTAAACGCGCGTCTGTCTGACGGCCGTTGTTAACCATAGACAATCTGGTAAAAAAATACCACTTTATTCAATGATGCAATGAATAATAAAGGATTTAAACCCGTTCTAGACCTTCCGATCCTATCCGATCCGATCCTAATTATCGGATAAAATCGGATAATGTGTTGTGCAACAGATCCCAATTTTTAGGGCCTGTAGCACAGGCCCTAAAAATTGGGGTTATACAGGGCCTGTACACTATCCGATTTTGTCTAATAATTAGGATCGGATCGGAAGGTGTACAACGGGTTTTATACTTAAAACTTGATGTTTCCATATTGAAGCTTTACCGTTGTAGACATTTAATATGGAACAAGATTATCTAAAAGATGCGTATTTATTTTTGCTTTAAAACAAAAACGCTGAAAGTTACGATTATGAAATTAATCTTCGATTCTTATACGGTTTAGATTCGTGATCCGTTTGATTGTGATCGACACATCGGCCGTTGTACTATTTGTTAATTAATATTCATTTTAAGTTAACAGTTGTTGGGGTATAATAATTTAGATAATATTTTTTTCTACAAAATGTCTACCTGTCCGTATTACCATAATTGAAATAGAGAGCTAACAATACGTGTGCAGTGCACCTACCTTTTTTTATGGTTCCTTACCTATTCATGAATTTTGACAGGAAGACACTTTCATTTTTCACAGAATGTGTCTTGCTGTGGCCGCTATAACAATAAATAATAATAACTTAATTACTGTCAGCATACGAAATAATGTGTTAAACCAGCCATACACTTTGCGACCGTCGCACAGTCTAATAGAGAGAGACATTCGCTAACGTTATTGAAAGTAAAATGAACACGCTTTCGCATTATGACAAATGCCTGCGTTCCTATCGATACCGATCTGTGCCATCGTCGCAAAGTAGCAGCTGTGGCGAGCTTGGAGACTAGCGGCCCCAGACACCTGAGTTCTCCTGGGGGACCCTAACGGGGGTTGTTGGTTGGGTCAGGACCTCCACCTCTGGCTTGCCTTAACCGGCCAGTAATTGCAGAGTAAAAGTCGCAAGAGCTGCGGCTCGAGGGTAGATGTGGAACGTGAGTGGCGAGTTGGCTTCGGTAGGAAGTCCAATGACACCTCTCCGCCCTTAGCCCTCCGCACCGATGCTGCCCTTAGGCCACTATATGTGTCGCTATTTACGGAGGTGAATCTAGCGAGGGGCAAGTCATCGCCTATTAGTGCCTTTAGCCGTGAGACACTTTTTTCCTGATAGACGTCCGATTGTCTCAAGCAATAGTCCAGTATTTAGTCCATCATTTCAATCCCATAACCCAGCATATTTAGATCCAATCAATCTCCAATAGTTTTCACCCGCGCGGTGTAACTCTTACATTTCATTAAATTGTCGAAAGGGTCTCTACGCGTTGGCTTTGGCTCCGCGCACCTCTCCCAAACCCAAAGGTCCGGGGCACCATTGTCCGTGAGTAGGTGCGACATACAAAATAATAATAATCAAAAAGTGTAAGAAAACCTTATCCCACTAAAAACATTTCATGTAAAATTGGCAACCAAGACTCACAAGCCCATAACGCTTTCGCTGTCAAAGATATTAGATCCCAGCAAAAGCCAAGCCCCTCAAGCTCTGACTTTACTGACCCTACACCTTATCTTAAAAAGTATGGCTTCAACTGGCTTGAAGCCCCTAAGCCCTGATTTTACCCTACACCTTGGTTTCACCCCGCTTCTTTCTTTTTCGTCTTGGCAGGTCACAGATTCAAGCAATGTGTTTATTAGGCGTTTGTTCTTGCGTAATATTTTTAATGACTGATGATGAGATGACCAATTTAGTTTTTTAGGGTTCCATACTTAAAGGATAAAACGGGACCCTATTACTAACTTCGCTGTCCGTCGTTCTGTCTGTCTGTCCGTCTGTCACCAGGCTGTATTTCACGAACCGAGATAGCAAGACAGTTGACATTTTCACATATGATGTGTTTCTGTTACAGCCATAACAAAAAATACTAAAAACTGTATAATTTTATGTCTGTCTGTCTACATCAGTAAACAATATAAAATGATCGAACACCGCGTACATTTTGTTAAGGAGTAGGGATCTGCTGACTCTGGAATTTCATAGATACGGTCGTTTGTAGCGTATATTTTGTACGGAACCCTTTGAGCGTGAGTCCGACTCGCACTTGGCCGTTTAGGGTTCCGTAGCCAAAATGGCATAAACGGAATCCTATCTATATATGTATAGTTTCGTCATGTCCGTCCGTCCGCCCGTATGTCACAGGCATTTTACTCAAAAACTATAAAACGTATACTAATTAAATTTGGAACATAGACGTCTTGTGTAAGCCGCTACTTAGTTTGCTAGTTAAATAAAAAATACATAGTTAAACAAAAAAATGTTTTCAGCAAATATCAATGTGTGGCACATCATTTGACAGATCTTCTAAAAACACTTTGATGTTTCTAGAAAAAGAAAAAAAATAGTGAATATTTTCGGAAATATTCGCTCCGAAAGTAGCAAAATTTGTGTCCCCCTCACTCTATTTTCTAAACGGTATGTTCAAAAAATATGAAAACATTTACAAATATAAAACTTAATAAATACTTTCAACGAAAATTGTTTCCAACATGATTGGTCATGCAGTTTATAAGTTATTGCCAAAAAACTGCGCTTCTCAGCAAAAGAACGTAAGTGCCGGGGAGATACGCTCTTTTGTTAGTATTTTCATATCGTATTTTTTTCATCTGTAGTGCATTTTTTGTATAAACAGCTGCGGAACCCTACATTGAGCATGGTCCGACATGCTCTTGGTCGGTTTTTTATGTTTGACTCGATTGACAGTATTTTTCACTAGGTAGGTAAGTTGTTGTTTTTTTTATCGCTTCAGACAATTTGTAAAAAATACAAAGTGTACTCGTTTCTTACTATTATTATTCTTGCTACTAAACTTTTAATTTTCATTGAAAAATTGATGCTGAAAATAGTCTTCAAACTTGGTGCGCCGGAGCTGCGTGCCTGCGTCTCGCCCGAGATGTCGATCCGAGCCGAGCGCCTCACCTCTCGATTCTGCGCCACGATAGATGGCATTCAGGTCGCGCGCCGCGCTCGCATGGACGTACGTCGCAGCTCCGTGCGCATTCGATTTACTATCGTTAACAATATTCCAACGTTCGTTTTTTGTTCGAGTCGATTTCGAGCGCTCGCTCGACGCTGAGTGACTAGACCCACTTTTATTTTATTAATTAATTCACTGTAGCGACTTTAAAGCTTTTTGTTGACGATGACGTAAAAACTGTGCCGGTGACAAGGGTGATGTGAATAGTGTTGTGTTGTGATTGAGATGTGCGTACGAGTTTATGTGTAGTTCTGGTTAAAATGGGGTATGCTTCGGCTGGGACGGGGCGGGCGGCGCACGAGGCTCTGCTGGCCCGGCAGGATGCCGAGCTTCGGCTCATGGAGACCATGAAGAGGAGCCTCCAGGCCAAGATGAAGAGCGACAGGGAATACGCTCTCGCTTTGTCCGCGGCCGCCGCCCAGGGCCAGAAGATGGACAAATGCGAGGAACTTAACGGTACGGGCCTCGCTTTAGTTCTTTGATTTCTGTTTTCTGTGCATTTAACGAAATCGGTCTCTTAACGTATGATAATAAAAACACGCACGCTCCAGATATGTGGTCACTCTAATTAAGCCACTGCTAATAACTCTTACTTGCCTAAATTAATGCTAATGGACACCTGTGTCAGTGACAAAAACAACCAGCCTAATTCACTCGACCGTTAAATTCGAATTAGGAATTAAACAAGTCGATTTGCTGAGCTTTTTTTTTCATTAAGCAAAAAAAAAGTTATTTTAATCTCATTTCACGACGGTTTAGAAGCTTTACAGCTACCGTTTTCACGGGTAGAATATGTTTTTTTTCCCTGTCAAAGTGTCAATTTGAACAAACTACCCACTTCAAAACTCTAAATGCCAAGTAATAAGTTTACATGCATGTTGGGCCTAATGTGTAAAAGACAGATACACAATATGTTGTGTGCTGAATGGCCTTAATTATTGTATTTTTATTTGAAAGAATTACCAATAACAACATCAACTCTTGGCTCCAGCAAAACTAAAAACAAATGTTTCTTTCATCCCTAGTTATATTAGAGTTCCGCAACTAAATGTTAAAAATGGAACTTTTGTCAATTTGTCACGTCTTTTGTCTTTCCGTGTATGATGGGGAGTGTCACAGTAACGTTTTGAAAATATAAGACCAATCCAAACATATATAACCTACTAAGAAATCGAAATGACCTCTGGGGAATCTGTAATCGATCAGACGGGAAGTACGATGGCGATGCATAGGTATAAGCAGTCATGCCACAGAATGTCCTGCATTTCAAGTAGAAAAAAACTGCGCATTCAAAGTCACGCTTTCTAAGACTACTATTTTCTATTTTCTGTGGTTCTGTTCTGGTCTGACGAGGATCGTGTGTTGGGCATGACCGTTTTTCTTATGTGTAGTCCCTCCAACAGGAATTTGTTTTTTTAGACTTATAGTTACCAAAATGGCAAAAACGGAAGCGTATAGTTTCGTCATGTCCATCCGTCCATTTTACTCAAAAACTACAAGATGTACCTACATATATTGATGAAATTTGGATTAGGTATAGCTGTTTGCTATGAGCCGCTACTTAGTTTTAAATTTAAATAACAAAAATAAATATTTCTTGGGGCCACTCCATACATGTAACGGAAATCCTTTTAAAGACCGCATGTCTACCGTAACTGTGACGCTTAAAGTACTTTCAATAACAATTATTTTTAAGATGGTCGGATACCTAGGTAATACCGTTTTTGAGTTATTGACGAAAAACTGCGCTCCTTAACAAAAGGACTTAAGTGCCATTAAGATACTACTTTTTCGTACACTTTTTCACATAGGTACTATTTTTTTATTAGGATGCCGTAAGTAGGAAACATCGAATAAACTACATAATCAGTACTACCAAAGTAGGTTTATCGATTCTAATCCATACTAGTATTATAAATGTGAAAGTGTGTCTGTCTGTCTGTCTGTCTGTTACCTCTTCACGCTTAAACCGCTGAACCGATTTGGATAAAATTTGGTATGGAAATAGTTTGAGTCCAGGGGAAGGGGGCGGCACTCTAGGGTTTCCAATATCGGAGGGTTTTTCAAATCCGGAATTGATTTCGAGATTGGGTCCCAATTCCGGAAGTCCGGAACTGGTTCCGAAATTGATGCACGTATTTAAATTACCTTTCTCTGATTGAATGAATGTCCAAGTCAAGCGAGAAATAGATTTTTACTTATTTTACATATTGAAAATGTTTATTTTTATGACTCAAGTTTACCATACCAAAGTAAGGAGCACGAACTTGTGAACACGAATTCTAGCAGTGTGTGTCAGTGATTTAAAAAGGTTTTTCAAGATTTCTTAAAACAAATATGAATTTTCTGGGAGTTGTAGCCGTGTATTGTAAATTAGATGATTTGTAGATGTACTTTAATTTTAGAAATACATCAAAAAGTACGCTCTGAAATGTATATACTTGATCTATAATTAATGCAGTTAGTGTTCACACTACACGCCCCTCCTAGCACGATAGCTCGATATAGTCATGCGCTCTTAAAATACTGCCAGAAGACTACCCAAGCGGAGCCTGGATAAAGATAATTATATTAATTATTCCTTAACTGTTTTGTTACGTGGTATTTTAGAATATTAAGCGTAAAAATATTGAGTACAAGTGCCCAAAAACTAAGTTACTTTCAATTCCTGCATTTCCGATATTGAGATTCTCAAGTCCGGAATTGTAATATCGAAAAAAACATTCCAAATTCCTGTATTTCGAAATTCCAGAATGAAAACCCTAGACGGTAACGGCACGTCTAACACGGGAATTGGGAAACATTACATTTCTCAGAGGTGTTCATTTTATATTTTTTCTCGATAGTTAACGTTATACAAAGTCAGAATCTACGCATAATTGATTTTTACATCGAATGCATTCAGAGTTTTTTTAGATACATGACATTATCAGCCAACTTTTTAATTTTCCTTACTAATCTATGTAGAACAAAGTAAAAATGTATTCAAACGAGGGAACTGTTTATATGTCTCGTTGGGTGTTTAAATAATTATATACAAAAAACAATTCGATATTAAAATGAGATATTTGTAGATTCTGAGTGCACATAACGTATATGTTCGGTATCGGGAAAAAAATGAAATGCACACCTAAAAAAATGTATGTTCCCAATTGGTCAATGGTTCAAAAGTTGTCTTTAATAAAAACGGACTCGACCCCTTTTTTACTTGAAGCAATACCTACGGTAGTAATTTTGTTTATAATCTGTGTCTCAGGTTCGATGATAGCCTCTGCCTGGCGCACCATGACCGAGGAGTGGGAGAACACTAGCCGGCAGATCAAGGCCAACGCGGAGGCCCTCGAGGCTCGCGCCCTGGATCGCCTTACGGCGCTTATGGCGGAGCGGCGGAAGGCCCGCAAAGCCTACCAGGAGGATCACACTAAGATATCCTCGCAGTTCACACAGGTAAGATGTCTTAGGATATGTTGTTTAGAGCTTTTTCTTTCAGCCTGTTTAAGTGTCCCACTGTTATGTAAAGCCCCTCTTCTCGGCCAGGCATCTCTATCCAGCGCATACTCCCGCCAGCCCTTGCAAAATGTGTCTAAATCGTGCTGCCATCTCCTTTATGGTCTGCCTCGATTCCGGTAGCCATCCTGAGGGATCCATTCGGTACTTACCTTGGCTCACCGATCTGGGTTCATAAGGCAGACATGCCCAGCCCAATCCCATTTGAGTCTGGCGGTTTTTACACCCACGTCTGTGATGCTAGTTCTGGAGCGCAGGTTGGTATTTCTGATGCGATCAGTTTAGAGCTTATCTAAGTTAAAATTACGGGACTCGCATGCAAGCCAATGCAGAGGAGATAGCATAAGCGTACCTAAATGACTACACGACTTCTCGAAGCCAGCAAAAAAACATGTTGCGAGACAAACAAAATCGCGATTAGGCTTTGCAGTCAAGCACGGGATGAGCGCGTCCAAATCCAAAGGGATTTTGGTCGTGTATATAAATATAAAAATCTCCCAAAGTTAATACATATATATACTTCTCAAGTAGTATCGTAGTAAAACTTAATAAACTTAAGCATGGTTTCAGTAAATGAGGCATAAATAAAGCAGCTTTCGTTACGGTATATTCTATGTAAGCTCGTTTCCTTTGTGAAGCCATATCATGAGTAAACTGTCTTTGTCACAGTGCCCACACGCCCTCAAATCGAAACAATATAAACTTTTAAACGACACACGACTATGACGACTAATGTTGTAAGCCGATAAAGTTATCACCGTGTCGGATCGCGTCTAGCTGTCGATAAGTAACTGACTCACCCACTTACGGGTTGTGGTATAAAACCACTCGTAAATATTTTGTAATTGACAAAGGCTTTTAGCGTACGATTTGTCAACTGCTCCGCTTGGACTGAAGTTTCGTATTGATTTTAAGTTTTTCTTTACTTCTTCGAGATCTCGTAAGCCCCTGTCGTCGCGCGTTTCCAAAACCAAATCATCCTATGACGTCTTTTATTTTGATAGAAGATTGTTGTACTCGGACCGGTTGGTGGTCTGATATCGAACCCGATATTTCTATCAAAGGACCAAAACGATTTTACGTAAAAGTTACTCGCCGCCTCGGATTTTGTTGTAATGATAAAGTCTCGGCTTGTTACATTTGAATGAATGTGCTAAGTGTCCGACCGTTACGACCGGTTGGGGTAGACCAGACTCGCCGTTGTAGTTGAAAAGGTTGTATATACATTCGGGTTTAATTTGCGCATGCGTCTCTTCTAACAGCACGGATACTGATTCCAGTCCGCCTTGCTTCCTACCGGTGATCTAGTTACAGCACCCTGCTTGCTCTACATAATTTGGTCCGCTGTAGCTAACTGTGTCGAGGGCAATTTCAACAGCTGTTAGAATTTTCCAACAGTATTTTTATGTGGGCTAATCGATCGCATTCGATCCAGAAAATGATTTATGACGGCTAACGACGCGTGCTAAATTATCGAGTTGGTCGTCTGTTTCTGATCGGATGATTGGTCGATTAAACGCACCAGTTATTTGAAATTATGACACTGATTGTGTTCATAGCACATTAAACGAGTTTATAATGCAGTAATGACAAACGACTTAGTATGCAATCCTATCTATATATGTAAAAGGGATTGAATACTCAGATTTCTTTCAAGCAAGTATTGCTGGTCGGAACCAAACAAAAACGTAACCAAGATGTTCTTACTATTTGGTACAACGCGATTTTACAGTAATTGGTTTCTAGTTGGTCACCCAGTTCAGCTCTTGTTTGCTGCCGCTTCTGAACTGGAATTGTTCAAGCGCATAGGTTTTGTGCGATTTTACATATTTATCCGGACGGAATACGTTGACTCCAGTCATTATTGCAAAAACCATTGACCTTTATTGCCCTTACGTGATCTTCCCACTCCAGGTCAATGCTGCTGCCGTACATAATTGCGAATTCCACGCTTATAATTCCCGGTCTGCGCGCTTATCGGGCCTATTGCCAATTTTTTGGGAGCGATGTAAATAAAACAACGATATTGGCGCCGTTTATGATCGCGCCGACCGGCAAACGCTTTTATAACTGGATCTTGCTTTGCTTTCCCGACTCGCATTAATTTTGCGTCACGTTCAAATGTAAACTTTATTCATCCCAAGAGGAGGATGCTTTTGCAGTTTCACAATTAAGCAAATACGAGATCGAAACATTAAACAGTCGATCTTGAAATCGCGTAGCTGCCCTACTATTCCAAATGCTCATTTGTAATATTATACAACAGATGTTGGCTCAGAAATATTTACATTGTTTTAAGTTGTTCCAACCTCCATCAGCATTTATTTTGTGATCCTCGTTTGTTTCAAACACGTTTGAAAGGTTCGACCTCTGCCGATTGGATTTACAATCCTGTTTTTAGAAAGCCTTGCGCATTTAATTTATTTATGAACATACTCTACAACAATAATCTAATTGCTACAAAATCTTTATCGGGTATATCAGCTTTTTTAGTCCAATCAAATTCTACACGACCATATTGGGCCGAGGCATTTGTATGTAGGGAATGCACTTCTCTTAATGAATGACTGACATTAGAGTACGCAGTAACGACCTCCTGGAATGTGTGGGCCTGTCCTCGTAGAATGACAATGGGCTCGGGTCGTTGTTTAGTTCAACATAAAAATTCAGTGTGACATACGTAGGTAGTTCGATTTTCTTACATGTGCAACAAAGGAATACATCGGAGCTAAAGAAACAGTCTCAACAATTTGAGGTTGATGGCTATCAGAGGAAAAACCACTGACCAATATGCCGCTTTGTGTAAACCAATTACAGGGCAAATTTACCGTAATATCCTAAAAAGGAAAGCTTAGCTGAGATTGATCGGTAAACAAAGCTCGGGCAGACATGACTGCATCCCCGCTGAGTTTGTGGTGCCCTGTCCTGGCGCAGCTCTCGCTCAGGTGTACGGGCTACCTGGCAGTGTAGACAAGGATGCGAGACACGTTTTGATCTTTGTAAGTGAGTCGCGTAAAGTGACGGGATTGGCTGCAGCACCTGTCACCGTTCATTGGCCTGCGCCCGGCGGCGCGTGCACCGCCGACTGCTTGTGCTTACATGTTTTTATTGCAGCTCTGCCATTATTCCCACTAACTTCTTGTTGTCAAATTTATTCTACAGTACCGATTATTTGGTATCTTTATACTAACATCTCTTGTTGAGTACTAAATTATTTTGTATCTAGGTACATAGGATATTAATGTCATTTTCTCTGTTCGGCTATTCTTTCCTATAATAGGCATCCGAATATAAGTGCTACAGCTTTTTTTCATTTGAACCACTCGATTTCCGTGTCTCCAAAATTCTCTGTTTATAAAAATTGTGAATACATATCTAGTCAACCTAAACAGTTTCATGTTAAATCGATGACTCATGAATAAATACAATCTATGATGCTTAATAAGTATAAATAATGTGATGTGTCAATGCGTTGATTCCGAATAGCCGCGCCGGACGTGGCCTAGTTGCGAGTTACTTGTATCGCGGATAAATCGAGTCGAGTTACCTATCCGCGGTCGAGTTGAGAAGTAGGATGTAGGTCGAAGTATCGCGAACTTCTAACTCTTTGCCCTTTTCTAAAACATATATAGGGCATTTCCTCTATAGATAATACCCGATCGATACTCCGTGAAGAGTGTCAAGTATCTAAATCAAATGTATCTAAATCCTTATTAGTGATAATGACATCTCATACAGATCCATGATACTGGCTTAGATAAAATATAGCAACCAAGCCAAAACAGCTTTGAATTGCGTTTCTTATCTTAATAGCGACTATTAAATTTTGAGTTAATTTTGAACATACCATACCGCTAAGTGACTACTTTCACACACGGACGTCAGATTTTTGATGACTCACGTAAAATCAGTTTTCACAACACGTTGACGCATTGCTCGCATGTCTCTTTCTCAAGATCTACATCATTTCAAAACAGCGTTTTACGATTACAATCCTTTTAACGCTGGCACAATGAAAAATATTGGTTTGATCAAAGACTATACGGAAAAGCAATTCCCTCCCTCGAGAGCATTTCCTGAGAAAGCCTATTCTGGCTTTGACTAGAGTCGGATCTAGCCAAAGCTAAGTTGCCGAAAACGAAACGCCAGGGTACATCAAATAGTAATTCGATCGGTTTTTGAAAATTCTAAAACTACACTACCCCTAGGATGCAAGCGGGATGGGGCGCCAATTTCGTCATCTGGGACATTTAATATTATTAGACTGTTTTTATTTCAATGAGTAATAATCGTGGAAACAGAAGAAAATATTATTATTAGACTAGTCCGTTTGGGTGCGTGATATGTAATCTAGCTAAAATGCAACTGGGTCAAACTGACGCTGGTTTTAAAATGAGTCCTGCTATTTTTGAATTGAATAGGCGATTGTACGCTTTTCTTAGAGGTTGTTCACTTCGAAGATGCAGATGAGATAACATTTAGTCAATTTAAATAGATTTGACTAATTAGAACCTACGTTATAGTACAAGATTAATTTCGAGAGTACTCGCAAAATGATAAAAACTACACATAGGCTGAAGCGCTGTTATGGTATATATTCTTTATATAACACATCAATTTCGTATCTAAATATCGATACATAAAACATACAGATATAGAGAAATATGAAATAAATATTAATGTCAAATAAAGGGCGAAACACACCGGATGCGTGCGCAGCACGTGCACGTGCGCGTTGTATCGTATGAAATGTCACAGTAGATGGCACACCGCTTGCGTAGCGTGCACGTGCGCAGCGGTGTGTCATCTCTTATGGGTATTCGTACCTTACAACGCGCACGCCACTCGCACGTGTATAGAATAGAATAGAATAGAATACTTTATTGTTTAACTGTGTCAATACATGGGTTGTACGTGTACGCCACGCACACGCATCCGGTGTGACTTGGCCTTAAGGGTTCTAATTCACACAGTTCTAATTTGTTTTCTTTTTACATCGGAAAAGCAATATGTTGGTACTTCATTGAAATCGTAATAGTAGATTGTTTGACAAGGGGCTAAAATGAGCCATTACGACGAGAAGTAATAAATATGTCTGTGTCTGAGTGGCTTTTAGCCACGTGTAAAACACTGCTTTTCATTTCGACTGCGAGAGTATTAGAGACTCAACATTAATAATAATTATTTCACCATGCTCAAATACTCACCGAAAATTTTGTACATTTGGCGCTTTATATATTTTTTAAAACTAATAATGGGCATAGACAATTTTTACTTTTTTTGTGTAAAGGGCTGCAATACGATCAGATATATTGGCCAATCTGATGAGGTTGGTTTGTTTGTTTTTAATTATTTGTATGTAGTATGTAGCTGGCCGCAAGTTTTTTTTCACTTCGCCTGCTCAAAAAGTACGTCATATTAGCTTCACGAAGCGAGACTAAAATAAGTAGTACATTTAGCCCCTAGGGTTTAAAAGAAAGCCATATGTTCCCATACAAATTTCTATGACACTGAAAAAAAAAAACTTGCGGCCAGCTTCATACTCCTTACAAATAATTAAAAACGAACAAACCAACCTGATCAGATTGGCCAAACTTTCTGACAGAATTGCTCAAACAGTACTTTGTTTTTCATGAAATATACAATTTTAATGTTAAGTCTTCTTTATTTTCTCGCAGTCGAAGTGAAAAGCAGAGTGTTTAACACGTGGCTAAAAGCCATTATGACACTCAAGACATATTTGTCCTCGCTCGTCCAAATAATCACTTCGTGTCATAATGGCTTATTTTAGCCCCTTGTCAAACAATCTACTATTTCAGTTTCATAGAAATTTGTATGGGATTATATGGCTTTCTTTAAACCCTAGGGGCTAGATGCACTATTTTAGTCTCGCTTCGCGAAGCCCGCTTTTTGAGCAGAAGTGAAAAAATATTTCTCAACTATCGCCGAGTGCCTACATCTTTGCTGTAATTCGTCCTGTATAACTATACTATTGAGGTACTATTAAATAAATTGGCCTTATTTTATTTACATTTGAACAGTGGGCCAATGCTGGTCGCGTTTATCACGCGATAAATAAATGATAAAGCATCCGTCACTCTCGCACCCATGAAGGTACTTGTTTACTTGTCTGATAGTGACGGGAGAGATTCATTTATCTATCGTGCTCCTGCTCGCTGGGCTTTTTGTCATAGTAGTGTTGCAACCTTGAATTGGAGCCAATAGTGTTTTTATTACATAGATTTTGTTCTACTCATTTAATAGATTTGCTCGAATTCCGGTTTCAAATACTTAAGATGAATACATAAATTTCGTCCACAAATCTTGCGTCGCGGTCGTCAAGTCTTGTAGCGTTACTGATTGGTTTTAAATTTAGGAATTGCCCATGCAATTCCGACGACATTGCAATATTTTAGTACAATCATGAACAAGCTAATATATTTTTATCATTTACTTTCTTACGACTTCACCTTCATTGTAGTTATAGGAGAAGCATTTTACTGAGTGAAAAGCCGAGAAACTTACCCTCCTGTTAAATTATACTGAAGCCTAATTAATGTTTCGTTCCGAAGTATATCCATTTGTCCTTAAGACTATTGGCTGTAGGTATCTGAATCCGCAGTCACATGCTAAGTCTCTAACCGTCGGTTTCGATAGTCCATCGTCTCGTCGAGACCTCGCGAGGATCTCGTAATAAATCTAAAAGCTTGTAAAAACAAAGCAAAAACAGCAAATGCGCAGTGACAAGCGCATCCATCCCTTTTTTCCTATATAAGTAGCTAGAAAGAGATGTAGTCTACATGGTAAACAGCAAGCCAGTGAGTCTGGTTCGCCGATGCGACGTCTCATTGTTATTGCGCAAGATCGAATCGTCTCATTAGTGGGCCGGCCGCGCGGGGAAAGTGAAATCAGTCGATGAGTGAAAGTCTCCCATCGCCGTTATCTAATTTTGATAGTTCAGCAACAGGTTGGCCCGATGACGTCAAAACACCTGCTCAAAGTTACAGATTTAACAACGGATGCACAGACTAATAAGAGATACTACGTATCAGACTGCCAACTCAGAAACAAATCTTATTTGCACTAGGCAACTATATTTAATCCGTACGATTAGTGTTAACTGACGTTCATTTTTTTTCTATTCGAGATTGCAATATGGCAAGGGATCGTAACGTATTCAGCCAAAGTGGTCTAGGTTCATTGAATGAGGTCTAATATTTATAATGAATAGTTCCCGGCACGTATATTTGAACACGTAACTTCAGTAATTGTATTTACGAGATCAAATTATATGCTGAGAATTATACCTCAGTGGCAAAAAAATAAAACACATTATTTGTTAAAAGATTTATTTTTCAATTTCTTTTTAAATTTGTCGTAAGCTATCTTCTGTATTGCAATGAATACGTCTGTCCCCTTTAATATTTTGTTGGTTGTGTTGTAGTTGTACCAATTCATAAGTGTAAATCGGACAGTCAGAGCAATGAAATGACTGAGAATAGCTTTGTGCTCGGCGCAGTCAAATAAAGAAAATGAATTCTTGCACATAATGTTTGCTAGTTCTGCGGGCGATAATTTTGCAAGATCATCACGATTTAAACACTTCAACCACTAAATATTTTCTCAGAGTACGGGAAAAGGTGTAAAATAGCGTTCTTTCGCATAGTTCTACAAACACAGCACTGTTAAAACATTTTGCAAAAAGCAAGACATTATAAAAACAACGACATCACTCGATAACACATTACTGTGACAGCAACAGAATGAATTTCGATAAATAATATATAGATGACAAGAAGAGTGTATTGACAACCCAACAGCTAATCACAGCAGAGAAAAACGTCAGTCAAGATTAAAAACAACATGGCGCTAACGTACGCGTTTTGTTATACGAAGATTACCAGCTGTGAACGGATGTTGCTGCGA
Source organism: Hedya salicella (assembly GCA_905404275.2). NCBI lineage: Eukaryota > Metazoa > Arthropoda > Insecta > Lepidoptera > Tortricidae > Hedya > Hedya salicella. The sequence goes on from FR990097.1 coordinate 33,728,456, forward strand.
TTAACCAATATTGAAGATCTAGTCTTGACATTGAAACTAAACGTCTCAATTAATACCGTATTGTTAAAATGTGCGATTAGGAAGTTATTTTGTAAAAATCAACAAAAGCAGTTTTGAAAAAGAAAAAAAGTATCTAATAAACGTCACCCCATTATGAATTTAAGAGTTTTAGAGGGGGAGATATTGAATGAAAAATCTAGTCTAATTAGCCTATAATATAGGTACCTCAGTACCCTCAGTGGCGTGGCGTCCATAGAACTCGATTCCCACCGAGTTACCCCTTTTCAGACAGTTGACTACAATATTTGAAGAAAAAATAAGCCAAATTACTTCCGGCTTGTCTGTGAATAATAATGATTGACGCCACGCCACTGCTACCTAGGTAAACACAATTAGTAGAGGTACGTAATTCCGATGGTTCATCTCTGGTAGCTGATGCAGCGCCTGTGAATAGAGGGGTTCCTCAAGGTTCAATTTTAGGCCCAATACTTTTTATTTTATATTCCGCCGCGCGTATAAGTAATTGCAGCTACCACATGCAAGCAGACGATTTACAAGTGTATATTTCATTTAAGCCCAATGATATGCAACAAGCCGTTAACAAGTTAAAACCAGGATCTAGATCAAATCACTCGTTGGTGCACTCAAAACGGTTTAATTCTCAATGAATCTAAATCAAAATTTCTAGTTTTGGGATCAAAAAACCAAATAGCAAAGATTCTTACTCAGGAACCCAATCTAGTCATTGATGGCGACAAGTTGGATTATGTAACAGAGGCTCGTTATCTAGGTGTGCATATGGATGGTATGCTGCATTTTGAAAAGCATGTTGCCGAGACTGTCCGTAACTGCTTCTTCCGTTTGAAACTCTTATACCAAGTCAGAAATTATTTAAACATTGATATGCGCATCAAATTATGTGACTTCTTAATTCTTTCAAAACTGAACTACGCGGATACCGTTTTAGAACAGTGCTTGTTATCACGAACAAAGAGGCTCATACAACGTCTTCAAAATGCCTGTGTCAGATTTTGTTACCCAGTCCCTCCTCGAGCTCACATCACGCCATTCTTAAACATGGGAGGTTTACTTAAGATGGAAGTTCGTCGAGCATATCACTTGGCTTCACTCTTGTTTGAAGTGATTAGGGAACGACAACCTCCATATCTCTTCTCTGAGTTAATATTTTCACGCGCGCACGAAAGACAGGCGCTCCGGCTCGTATGCCCGCGACACGGTACGGCGGCATTTCGTGGCAGTTTTCGGTATGCTGCTACGAAATGCTGGAACAATCTTCCACCACCGATCAGAAAAGCCCCTACACTGTTTGTTTTTAAAAAAACGTTTAAAGCAGTATCTTCTGGCGGAACAAATGTGTGCGGGGGGATAGCCTTGCTGGATTTGTCACGACCGTAAAATTAAGGGCTGATTGCAACTTATATAATACTAGCTTCTGCCCGCGACTTCGTGCGCCTTCAATTCGTTTATCGCGAATAAGGGTATTTTTCCGGGATAAAAAGTAGCCTATGTCCTTCCGCGGGACTCAAACTATCTCCATACCAAATTTCATCCAAATCGGTACAGCGGTTTAAGCGTGAAGAGGTAACAGACAGACAGACAGACACACTTTCGCATTTATAATATTAGTATGGATAATGCGTCTCTAAAATAGGCTGGACTAAGTACATATATACATATATAGATATATCAGGGTTATTGTGTTTATTTTGTCCATATTAATTTAATTTAATGTATTTATCTTTATACATTGAGTAAGTACACAGCGCTGTCTCACACATGTCCTGTTCTGGATCCACGGAAGATCAGCGTCATGGCACTCATGAGTGCTCTGACATATGCTGAGTGGACTCCATTTTTGTAAACACAAATATGATTGATTATAGCTCCTAGTTTTAGCTTTAAGTCTAGGTTAAGTCTATACATGTCACTTTTCCAATGTACTGTTTGTGGTTTACAAAATAAATGTATCCTCTTCGTATATACATTATCGTATAATCTAGTTAGTGTACGGCAGATCTAACTTCAACAACGTTGAGAAAAAAAACAGATCGCAAAAATTAGGAGACTATTAGTTACGAAAAACTAAATATGAGGTCGAAGTGGGCAAGTCCGGCATACTTTATTTATAGTTGAGTTTAAATCGGATTATCCAGGTTATTATTTATTCCAGGCAAAACGACCTAGACTTAAAGGATGAGACATATTATATTTTACAATGTCGATGTCGCTTAAACAGATTGGCAAAATAAGTAAAAGTTTTGTAATAAAAAGAGGATTTTTTTTAAACTCGGCGAGTAGGAATTCCCGTGTTGTATTAAGGTAAGACCGTCTAGTATTTATTGCCGAGCTATTTGAAGGCCAATAGGCATGTGAATTCCTAGTTGATATCGTTATTTTGTGCCCATGCAAATAGTGTATTTAGTTCAGGGATATGGCGTAGCAATTTAAATGTAAATATATTTTTCTGTTTTAAAGGCAATATCAGCATATGCGTAGAAGAAGAGATTGTAAACCTTTAATAAAGTTCAAAATAAAACAACATTATAAACGCAAAATTTTAATATAAATGACAATTGGTTGTTTAAAACTCGTATGAGATCGCAAAAAAATACTTCAAACAGTATTTATATTAATTGAGAGCTGGCATGGTTATTTCCTATGATCAAAGCTCCTTAAATAAAGATAAAAATAATAATAATAATTGAATGTAAATTATTTAAGAGATCGCAACTAAACTTTAAATACTTTAAAAGTATTAATGATAATAATTAGTAACTGAATACTACATAAGTAGTAAAATAGCGTAGTACACAGAAAGCAATAGTGAATATGTTTTAAGCAATTTTAAGAAAAAAATGCGTGTATCTTATTTAAGGTGAAGATATATGTAACGAGAATATTTCAACGCCAAAGGTTGGAAACATCTGGTTTAAGGCAAGACCGGCACATGACGGGCTTCCCTTGACCGTATCAGACGGACTTTCCAACTAGACAATTTTTAAAGGTTAGACATTTCGAAACCAAAAACTACAAAATTGGCGTTCTGGCTACATTAAGAGCGTTAGACAGGAAAAGCAGTTATTAAACTACTACATTACTCACTTGTTTAACAAATAATCCGTCTCTTTCTATTTTTTCTGATTTATTTGCAAAACCCACTTGCACTCGCCATTTAAGTTTGAAACACGAATGAAGTTGACAATTGAGTTGCGACCATAGTCTTCGTCACAGCGACGTCTATTATTGAGTAAAATAACTAGGACGAAAAACCGCTTTTCCGACCTAGTTCTAAGTGGAGTGCGTATACAAATACAAGAGTTATAGCGTGTAGACGGTCTTGCCTTGAAGACGGACTTGGCCACATTGACCTTGGCTGGTATTAGCTAGCGAAACGTAATTCTTCAATAGAATATGACATGCTGCTGAATGCATGCGTAATTTTATCGACGACAGACAAAGAGGCTTTATCTAGTTGCATTCCAAGGCACAATTCCAAACGGTTATCCGACAGAAATTCCTTTACCTCAACGGCAAATATCAAGGCTGCCCTGTCAGACAAGATAAGCAGAAATGCAACACAAGTGTGCTTGTTTCAAGATAATTTTGGGTCTTGCGAGATGAAGATAACACCTTGTTACATAAGTTTATTTATATTATTGAATACCTAATCAGTCAAGCAGGTATATTACTACGATAAATTGGACGTAAAAAATGATATGATACGGACGTTTAGTTATTAAAAATAAATTACTTATAATACTGTTCCTACAGACGATACATACATTTTAACATCACACGATTGTCTTGCTGTGTTAATCTGAGTCAAAATAAATAACAAAATCACATGCTAATGCTACATAGAATTTGAGAATAATTGGGAACATTAAGTTTTTCGGAGTGTTGTATTGTTTTTTAGATTTTTTTTTATACACTTCATGACATTTGTACAGTTCACTTGTATGAATACATTTTTACTTTAGTCTACATAGATTAGTAAGAAAAAATAAAAAATAAACATGACATTGACAGCTAACTTTTAATTTTTTGTAACTAATCTATGTAGATTAAAGTAAAAATGTATTCATTCCAGTGATTACAAAATTGACTATTTGTTAATTTTGTGTTCACATAACTTAATGTTTCCAATGGGGCTCTCTATCACCGAGTAACATACACTACACTTCACACTCCATTCTGACACAATTCTTGAAAACGTCCTTCTTCAACATTTGCTTCAGCTTTCCAATAATTGTCATTTTAGCTGACTTTTTCATTACGTAGTTCTCTGCAACTTCCGGGGATGTGATATCATCAAATAGACTTTTACAGTTTTCGGTATACACCTCGACTGTTCCAAAATTTTGGTGTACTGTCATGGTGCAGTTGACTCCCACCATTTGTATTTCTCCTTCGTTTTTGTCCGCATCCACAATATTGTTATTTCCAATTATTCTCAGTCGTGTTTTGTTTTCGCGTATTTTGATCGTCAAATTGCTCCCGATTAAGGAATATTTCTTCATTGTTGCCTTTAAGGAGTCGACCGACAAACTGTGATGTATACAATCATTCTCAGCATTTTATATTAAGGGATTGGTTGCGTCAATGCGGTATGCCCGGCTCACGGTGCGTCCCCTTTTCGATGACTTCATTCTCTCTTATCTCTAACAGAGGGGTCATGTCAGTAAGAGTAGGTACTAATTTGGCATTATAATTTAATTTTATATTGGTTTGTATTCTGTAACGACTGAGGTTAAGCTACGAGTATAATTAAAATTAGTAAGTAACTAATAACATTTTGTTATTTTACTTTTACTCGTAACTAATTATGCTTCCTTGGCACCTAATTTTACTATTTATTGTCATCAGATCGTACGCATATCCAATTAATCTGAAGGGTAAAAATCGACTTTATTACTAAACAAAGGAAATTAAGTAAAGGCTTAGGCAGAGCTATAATTATATCGAATGTTTATTATAACAAGACATGTTATGGTATAATATTTTGCCATACTAGTTGACAACTTTACAGAACCCACACACGCAGCTAAAATATATGTGTAGTATGGCAAAATTTTCATACTAAATAATCTGGTAAAGAAATCGTAAGGTTCCTTTTGAAATATATATTTCGGTATACATATTAATAGAACCTGGTGTTCTGAGCTTGGCTCGGTGGTGAAATTAAATCGAAATTGATACAGTGGTTTCTGAGAAAGTATATCAGGATTATACCTCCGTGTGTGAAAAGTTTTATCACGTGTGAACTTTGCAGGTAGAGTTCACAGAAAAAACAACAAAGCGATGAATTTCCAGTAGTAGACGTCATCTAAAAAAATAGAGTAAATTGTCAAATCTAGATAAGGATTATAAGTACAGCCGAGGATTACAGCCATGTTTGAAGGAGGTATAACTCATATTGCCGACTAATTCAAACTTTGGTTCCGTTCCCACGGCCGTGGCGGTGTATTGTTGCACCCTGTCGTGCCGGCGTTTCACAACATACGTCATCAAATATACTGTAGGATCGTATCGACTTAGAGTTAATTAATTAAGAACAAGATTTGCGTGTCTGTCTAACTCATATTATCTGGACACATCGTCAACGGGTTCTCTTAGCCGTGTTTGTTCTACTCAGAACAATAATACCTTTAATCTTCATTGAAAATCTTTTAATCTATATGAAAATGTTACTGAGTGTTATATAACACCCACCTAGTATTGTTTTAGTTTACAATGAACTCAAGATAGGCTTGTGTCCTAAAAAAATATAATTACTTACTACTTTTCTGATAATCTAACTGACGGACGTCAGTTACATTATCAGAAAATATTGAACGCGTATTTTTTCTTTTGTCGATAAAACAAAAAAGTGATGAATAAAAGTGAAAAGCAGTCGCACATGTCATGGATGGATGGATTAAAGTTAAGGAGTGGGGGCTCGTGACGTCACTACTAAGTAAAATTTGTACTTAGGAGTGACGTCACGTGACATTTTGACTCAATGTATCGCCTTTATTTTTCGATTATGTGAAAAAAGAAAATACGTGTCCAATATTTTTTATTAATCTACATGACTGCCTAATTATTAAAATTTAGTCATCATCTCCATTTGACTACTTATTCTGATTATTTCAGATTATGAGTTTCTCAGATTGATCTGTCAGAATGACACTGACAAGCGTTATAAAGTCAATATCACAGCTGGTAATCTTCGTATAACAAAACGCGTACGTTAGCGCCATGTTGTTTTTAATCTTGACTGACGTTTTTCTCTGCTGTGATTAGCTGTTGGGTTGTCAATACACTCTTCTTGTCATCTATATATTATTTATCGAAATTCATTCTGTTACTGTCACAGTAATATGTTATTGAGTGATGTCGTTGTTTTTATCCTGTCTTGCTTTTTGCAAAATGTTTTAACAGTGCTGTGTTTGTAGAACTATGCGAAAGAACGCTATTTTACACCTTTTCCCGTACTCTGAGAAAATATTTAGTGGTTGAAGTGTTTAAATCGTGAAATTATCGCCCGCAGAACTAGCAAACATTATGTGCAAGAATTCATTTTCTTTATTTGACTGCGCCGAGCACAAAGCTATTCTCAGTCATTTCATTGCTCTGACTGTCCGATTTACAATTATGAATTGGTACAACTACAACACAACCAACAAAATATTAAAGGGGACAGACGTATTCATTGCAATACAGAAGATAGCTTACGACAAATTTAAAAAGAAATTGAAAAATAAATCTTTTAACAAATAATGTGTTTTATTTTTTTGCCACTGAGGTATAATTCTCAGCATATAATTTGATCTCGTAAATACAATTACTGAAGTTACGTGTTCAAATATACGTGCCGGGAACTATTCATTCTAAATATTAGACCTCATTCAATGAACCTAGACCACTTTGGCTGAATACGTTACGATCCCTTGCCATATTGCAATCTCGAATAGAAAAAAAATGAACGTCAGTTAACACTTATCGTACGGATTAAATATAGTTGCCTAGTGCAAATAAGATTTGTTTCTGAGTTGGCAGTCTGATACGTAGTATCTCTTATTAGTCTGTGGTCGATATCAAAATTTTGGGGTATAAATTCCGAACGTAGGTACCTCTTTCTATATATGTATACATTATCTATGGCGAGCACACACCCTGGAATCAGATTGTTTTAGCCTACAATCTAACCTACACACGTTCACGAGACAACTTATCAATCGGATTTTTTAAGACATGCCTTGCCAGCACTTAAAATCAAATTATAATTTGAAACTAGCTTCTGCCCGCGATTTCGTCCGCCTTAATTTCGTTTATTGCGGATAAGGGTATTTTTCCGGGATAAAAAGTAGCCAATGTCCTTCCCCGGGACTTAGACTATCTCCATACCAAATTTCATCCAAATCGGTTCAGCGGTTTAAGCGAGAAGAGGTAACAGACAGACAGACAGACAGACACACTTTCGCATTTATAATATTAGTATGGATTAGTATGGATAATGGATTCAGATGAGGATTCACACTGCGCGAGGCCAGCCTAATACATTTTCGCAATTACATAAGTATAATATTTATCATGTTATATCCAGTATAGTTATATTAGTTATATGGATATCATGTATTAAAGACATTAAATTTTACTACTTAATTTCCATATCTATTAAAAGACTATATTCCCTTGACTTTGTCGGCGTCCGTTCAACTATTCGGACTTGGTCAATAAACAAAGACATGGGCCATATTCATTCACTTATGCCGCCCACTTGAAGCGATCGATCCAAACTTCCCAGAAATAAAACCGTGAAGCAATTTGCAGGCTTTATCGATCGGTGGTTAATGTATTCCGTTTCGTCTGGAGCATCGATATGCAGTAAATTGCTTACTCGGACTTTGTGGTGCCCTGCCGCGGCCGCTGTTTACTTATTTCGAGGCAGGGGAGTCGCAGCGCCGACGGTCGCTCGTTAGAGGCTCTTCCAGACCTGTTATTTGCATCCGACCGCCTCTATCACACATAACTTTAACCATCTCTTATCTCACTTTATTTAATAGCAATATCATCTTTACGGCACGTGCAAAAAAGCTCAATTTTGTAATCGACATAGAACCGAGATGCGATTTTGAAGAACCAGACGCTGGGGGTACGTGAAGCTTTACTTGAATTCACCGCTTTTATCTTACGTTAAATTACCCTTTGAATAACAACTGATTATAAAGAATGGTTTCGATGCTGCAACAACAGTATTGTATATGACTATTATGATCCATTTTTTGACAACACTGATTCAAGAACGTTTTCTGTAAGTATCACATCTCCTGTACCGTTTTTCCAGTTAATGATGTCATTGATCGATTGATATTGGTAGTATCGATATTGATAGTTTCAATAAGTATTTCAATTTGAGTGACTTAAATTAGATCTACCTCCACCAAAAACCACTACTACAGTTTCAGAAACAGGTCGCGTCGGGGATTCAGTTCCCATCCGTAGCTGAAACAGACCACGACTGGATTAGGTCAATTTGATCGCTAAATGCTAAATACTATTTGATTGTTAACGAAAGTCGTGATGATTTATCGTCACGGTCTTCGTGATTTTGCGGTCCGGCAAGGCACAACACACTGCTTCAAATGCAGTCTAGAATTTTTTTTCATTATTTGGATCTTTGTATTTTAAGTATTTGTTGGTTTCAAAAACATGCCAATTAGTAATCATAAACTACTAGCGGTCATAAAACGACCATTACGGTCGCGTCCGTCGTGTACGTATATCTAATGTTGCCATATCTACTTCTGAGTCTGCAGTGGCATCGAATTAATTTGCGCCACCAGAAATAGACGGTACTCGCGTGCATTTGTCGAGTCGTCCTCGCATTAGCCTTCCTGCTTATTCTTCTAGAATCTAAACTAAACAATTTTTCCATTTAAGCGGATTCTGAATAGGGCCGGTGTATCCTAACGAGCTAAAGCTACATTTTGGTTTAAGTAGGTATTGTACCTTGCTGGTTTAAATCGCGCTGAACCGATTTGAAATTTTCCTAGATCGGATGCCAATTTTAGCTAAAACTAGACATTATGCCGGGTTCTTAGGAAAATAATAAGCTGGTAGTCTTATAGACGATAATATTAGGTATACGAAATTACTTAACGAAATGCAATAAATAGTCGACCGCAAAGCAAATAAAAAATTAACCCATTTTTTTTCTGTCTACTAAGAATATGCTATAGGTATATGACGTCGGTAATTGATTTTGATTGCTAAAAATTAAAGCATTGTGCTAAATTTGTGTAAGCAGCACATTGTTACACTTATCAAAGTAACAATAAGTTTTTGTTGGCAAAGTCATTGTCTAAATCTTAAACTATAAATGATGTCGAATTGGATGTTGTTATTAATTCGTTGAGGGTACGTCATCGCCTATTAAGCCACTTATAGGACCGGTTCTTACGAATATGTACGCCTTCAATATATTGTAACGATGTATTATATATGTCTATGCTTTAAATAAGTATTTAGTAACAGAATTGATACATCCACATCATATTCATATTGGTTATACTTAAATGTAATTTTGAATCGTATTCTGCTGAGCTGACGAACATGGAGATATAAGTACAAAAAACGATCTAATCCCAAATTTCATTTGTTCTGTCCCTTTCACACCTTTCTTTTACGACTGTAAACAAGCGACGAACTTATTCTCAAATTGTAGGTATTCGAAGTAGACAGCCTGAGTCGCTGTACTCCAAAAAAGCTTAAGTACATGGGTCGTAACCGCCTGTAAGTTGTTTTAGTTTGGCAACGAACCCTGGCTGCTGGCCGAGACGACGTTTCTCGGAATCAGATGTCGCACTGCTCTAAATAGTTCGTTGCACTGACCGCCGAGGCAATAAAGAACTTGTAGGGAGAACACCTTTGGTAAATTGCCTGTGACCATTATGTCATCCAGAAAAAAACTTAATACTAACACCTTAGGGAATCCAGTCCATCAAGCTTGACAAATGCACAGACAAACACTTCGTCTAAACCAGTGACATAAGGCATCATAATAAATCGTAGCGTCGTATTGCACTTGGACTTCGCGTTGCGTTCTTCGTACTCACGAAGAGGAACACAAGGAAGGATGAAGTCACGTGAAAGATGAATAAAATCGATGACTTCATTGTTGATCGGAAATATGAATGAGGTTAATATTGTTTCTATTCAAAACATTTGTAGAACTTACTTATTAATATTTCTAGAGGAAAGAAGTTTCGTAATTCTTTTCCTTCAAGCCTTCAGGAAGGAAGCTTCGTTTTATTTACATTGTCCCTAAATTCGTACAAGCCGTAGTATAAATTCCAGGGGGTTAAACCGCCGGGAATTACCCGTAGTATCCATTTTAGATTTACCAATGTGAAATAGTTAACTAAAATAATTACAGCTTCCTATAAGCTAATGTTAGTTTACTGATTCGACTTGAATTTGTTACTCTCATTTAAAAGTCACCGCAGCACAGATAAATAGTAATTGTATATTTTGTAATTGAATCAACAATTTCTAGACCTAGCCGCAGCAATTTCTTGAGATTACATCCTCCATTGAGCTATGAAGAGTGCGGCAATAAGATCATAGGCACAGGACGGAAACCGTAACGGTAAAAAATTGGGGACTTAAATATAATAGCTAGTTAGTAGGTGTGACGGAGAAACATAGTAGAGGTTGCCCGCAACTTCGTCAGTGGAGGTGAACAAAAACATTACCCCTTTTTTTCATGATGTGTCAAGAAGTATGTATTTTGTGTGAGTTTTGTGAATGTGTCTATTTACTAACATTATAGCTACTTTATGTTAATAACAAACTATTATGAGTCCTTGTTACTGGAAATAAATGCTTTTCATTTCATTTCATTCATTTCATATAACATTCTGTGTATGCCAAACAACCTGTGTATCAAAAATTTATGAAATCTGTTTAGCCGTTTTGACGTGCTGAAGCCACGACACATACAAACATACAAAAAACGCGTCAGTGACCTTCATCATAGTCCGTATCACTAATTTTATGAAAATATTTTATACTAGCTTCTGCCCGCGACTTCGTCCGCCTTAAATTCGTTTATCGCGGATAAGGGTATTTTTCCGTGATAAAAAGTAGCCTATGTCCTTCCCCGGGACTCAAACTATCTCCATACCAAATTTCATCCAAATCGGTTCAGCGGTTTAAGCGTGAAGAGGTAACAGACAGACAGACAGACAGAAAGACACACTTTCGCATTTATAATATTATAGTATGGATATGGATGTAAGTATAGACATTTCATTTTTGCAACTTTACAATATTAGGAATAGATTTAACCAAATCTTACTAAGTACGAGTATATATTTAATTATTATGGCACGCACGCGATGAAATTGGTTGCGCGATGCTGAGTTTAGAATTTAGAATGTATTTCGTATCGGTAACATTTATTTATTTTCATACAAACTGTTTATTTCCATTTGACTTTGGGGGATATATTTTCAATTATCCTTCACTCGCTTTGTGCTCATTTGCTGTATACATAAATAAAAAAAAATTGCAAAATGTTAAATTAAAGACCAACAATTTTTTTCCAAAAACGAGGACCTTTTTGGAAAAAAATAGTTCGTCATTTATTAAATTATTTTGAAATGATGACAGATTTCCTACATGTCTGTTGATGTTAGTTCTCCGTACATCTGATGGGACTGTCACACACACAGGGGATCGTCACACCTATGGATGCAAACAGAAGTACAAATTTTATGGTCTCTGATTCCCCTTGCCCTGCCCTGCCCAGCAGTGTCATTCTGGAAATTGCCGTTAAATCGCCTCCAGATTGTCCCTGGTTGGCATTATTGGTCAATCAAGGAATTTTCAAAACTTTTTTTAATGTTATATGGGGCAAACGAACAGAGAGACTGGCTTAAGAAACCTAACGAACCCATGGGGGAAATCTGTGATTACAAATATTTTGATATTGTATTAATTCATTCAAATTCAAATATTTTATTGCAGACCAGGGTCCATAGATTGTTAATTAATATATTGGTAGGGCCGACATTACGAAGGCGATGAGCCCGGCAGAGCTGCGCGTAGCGCCGATAGATTCCTACCACACTTAAAATGTGATAACTTTTTCTGTAGCCCTGCTTCGCATGCGAGTGAGTATGACTGAATGGCTCAGTATTCTCAAACTAGAGCCTACTAAAGCGTAATAAGCACAACAAAAGACAATCGACATTGCTTTGCCTCAAATACTAACGAATTCTATGGTCCTAAAAACATAACAGTCGTGGAAATCATTGCACAAATGCGATGGAACAAAAGAGTGTGCAATATTGTCCTTGTCAAGTGGTAGGTACTTTATTACGATGCCAAACGTTGCAGCTCTGTTCAATGGCAATTACCTGAGTAGACAAATTGTGAAATATCCATTGTCGACCCGACACCCGTCCACTTCGACGTAATTGGGTTTTAATTTGAATGAGCAGTATTTTACATGTCGATTGATGACTTTAAAATATATAACAATGTTTTGATTTTTGGTTTCTTATAATAACAACGGGTATGGAGCATTTATTTTGATAATTTTGTATTAATAAGGTAAATGAAAATGTACACCTGTATAAAGGTCCTTGAAACAATAAATAAAAAACAAAGGTAAATGTCCCAATTTTTGACACTGATTCTAACAATTGACAGCGTTTATTAATTATTTTGTTATGAATTAAGTTTTAATGTGCCATCTAATGGAATAGTATCGAATACTAAGACTTTACCTTATTATCAGCATACATCGCAAAGAAGGAGCGGCAAGCTGGCCCCGCTAGTATTAAAGGTTGATATGAATATGACCAAGTTGAGCTGATAGCACCTTATAACTGACGCAACACAGAAAATGGAGTAGCCAGTAGTGGTTAATTACTACAAAGATGGACCCATCTGTTTTGATATTGATTTTCTACGCAGCAGATGATTATTCATCGATCACAGCGTTTGTAAACTCCGAAACTTTTCGCTCAAAGTTCGAATTCGTATCGTGTCATCTTTCCATTTCAAATATTGTATATTAACAGAACGAGAGGGAGGGCACGATAATACGAACTGGAAGTAAAGCCAAGGATGTTACTAAATAATTCAATTTCGTGACAAGAACATTGGACCAACAATCTCGTTGGGTCTGTTTTTAACCACTATTTACAAAACATATAGGAGGTTTTTTTTACATCAACTGCATCGTGATATGTGATTAAATTTATCACAATCTTATTGCGCAATTTGGATAACCGACCAACAGCAATAACTGGCTTAATAAACTGAACAATACATTAGACCAAATAGGTAAAACATAACGTTCTTTAACATTAAATATTGTTAAGCATTACCAGTAACACAACAATAACACATTAGTGTCAAAAAGGCGCGTAAATGGGCTTATCGTAGCATAGATCCTTATCAACGATGTTGATGATATAACACTGCACCTGAAGTGAATTGTTACTAATGATATAATTAAATTCACTGAAGGTTGTGTGCTGTGGGAAACCGTGTCATGCTGGACAAACGAGTTACGCGTTGTACTGCTTATTAAAATTACATAATTTTCAACAATATCATCATAACATCACCTACTTTTATCTTATATGTCGGCAACTAGTAGATTTTACCGTAGGCGAGTTGTGATTATTCTAAAAGAAAGGTCGGTGTGCAGACTAAAGTTCACTTGAGTTTGATTGCGAGTCAATAGTTCTCTGTCAGAAAATGTTGAAAGGAAAGGAAAGGTTACACGATTTATGGACCAGCCTTGGACGTCCTTACTCTGCCAGTTATAGCATAAACTAATAATTTTCTTCTGTTTCCGCGATTATTACTCATTGAAATAAAACAATCTAACGGATTATATCGCGTATATTATCTCATTTTAGTTCCCGACGTTTCGGAAGCTTTCCAGCTTTCCATGGTCACGGGAGGACTGAGAAAAGATGTATTTTCCTCTGTCAAAGTTACAATTTGTGCAAACTACCCATTTTTTGAAAAAACACAAATAAAAGTGTACATACATGCCAGATGGGCCTAAGCTGTAAAGACAGTTACACATGTGCCAGAAGGGCTTAATTATTTTATTTTAATAATTTACCAAGCAGCATTTCACAAATGAGGCGTACTGAGGAGAAAAGAAACGCTGCAAAGAAAAACTCCCAGGCTACCTCATTACTAATCATAATATTTAAAAAACAGAGACTATTAAACTACTTTTAAACAGATAAGATATTTTACACCGTTCGGAAATTAAGGTTTTGCAGTCCTGTGTCTCGCCTATTACACCATTTATAAGCTGGACTGCGAGTGTGGTCTTTCATACATTGGTCAAACGAAACGCAGTGTATCAACCCGGGTGAAGGAGCACATAGCAGATGTCAAGCACCGTCGGTGTAATAGGTCTGCAGTCTGTGAACATGTCATTGACAAACCAAACCACTCAATTAAGTTTGATAAACCTTCTATCCTTGCCAAAGAAAAAATATATTTTCCCAGGATGCTACGCGAGGCTATTGAGATTAAAAAGCATCCTAATTTCAATAGAAAAGATGGATTGTCACTACCACCAGCTTGGGATCCTGTAATACATCTCATCAACAAGCGAGACACAGGACTGCAAAACCTTAATTTCCGAACGGTGTAAAATATCTTATCTGTTTAAAAGTAGTTTAATAGTCTCTGTTTTTTAAATATTATGATTAGTAATGAGGTAGCCTGGGAGTTTTTCTTTGCAGCGTTTCTTTTCTCCTCAGTACGCCTCATTTGTGAAATGCTGCTTGGTAAATTATTAGAATAAAATAATTAAGCCCTTCTGGCACATGTGTAACTGTCTTTACAGCTTAGGCCCATCTGGCATGTATGTACACCTTTATTTGTGTTTTTTCAAAAAATGGGTAGTTTGCACAAATTGTAACTTTGACAGAGGAAAATACATCTTTTCTCAGTCCTCCCGTGACCATGGAAAGCTGGAAAGCTTCCGAAACGTCGGGAACTAAAATGAGCTAATATACGCGATATAATCCGTTAAATTGTTTTATTTCAATAATAATTTTCTCTTTGATCTACACCTGTAATTGTTCTCGTGTATTCGTTGGCATTTTTTATTCACATTCCTATATCACATGCTGTTTTATAGATAGATAGTAGATCGCGCAGTTTCTTGGCATCGCTCGCCACCAATTGTAGGATCAACTGGGGGGTCAATTGCCAATTTCCTCTCAGATTGCCACTGTCTAATTGCTTGCTTGAGATCTGGTATGCTGGAATCATGATTAAACTGCCCCAGTTACCACCTCCTTGATTTCTTCAACACCTCCATGAAAGGTGTAACTATTAAGTATTGTCGTTAACGTATTGTTTAGTCGAGGAAGTGACAAATCTCGCACACACTGTTTACAGGTCTTTTCACAAAAACTGTATAAGATGCGGGGTTGCCTTCCCACCTGTCATTTTAAGATGATCTCACTGGCCTTCCTCGCACCATACTTGCCATGGGCCGTCCTAGGGCGATACGATGTTTGCAGTCTACCCTGAGAGGTCGTTAGCCGAGTGCTGTAGCCACCGTCTCAAGCAAGATACTTGCGACCCCAACGACCCCCTTTAAGTTGCCTTTTACGACAGGCAGGCACCGTAAACTTACTCTTGATCAGGATTACGCGTTTATAATCAAGTTCTAGCTTTCATAGGAATGCCATAATAGAAGATAGAAACTAAAACGGTTAAAATATGACGTGAGCGTGACAAAGGGAGAAAGACCAGTATCATAATAGGCGCAATGAAGTTTAGCTGAACACAATTTATCTGATTTGCCTCAAGGTTGACTGGTAGGGAATGCCCTATGGCATTCAGTCCGCCTTTTGTACGATAAGTTTTTCTTTTGTGTAATAAAGATTAAATAAATAAATAATGTGTGATATTGTTTTAGATCAAACACATTGAAAGGACGGTGACATTTATCGATGTAGAATTTAAACCCAATAAAAACTTGAAGGTATTTAATTTAATATTAACCGCAAGTTGCATTCTATAAAAAATATATTACATAAGTATATAACCAAGGAAATGGAAAGACAAGGGTATTAACATAAACGGCGACTACATCTCACACCTGCGATTCGCTGATGATATAGTTTTAATGGCGTAGTCGCTGGAGCAGCTGAACCATATGCTGGACGGCCTAGCTTCAGCCTCGCGACGCATCGGTCTCGGCGTGAATTTAAGTAAAACCAAAGTCATGATCAATGGCCTCATTAATCCGGGACCGGTCGTTGTACATAGCCACCCTCTCGAAATTGTTTCCGAGTATACTTACCTTGGGCAAATCCTGCAGTTGGGTAAAAACAATTTTGAGAGGGAGACCAAGAGGAGGATCCAGCTGGGCTGGGCAGCGTTCGGCAAACTACGTCGGGTCTTCTCGTCATCCATACCGCAATGCTTCAAAACTAAAGTTTTCAATCAGTGCGTCCTACCCGTCATGACCTACGGAGCTGAGACCTGGACACTCACGGTAGGGCTGGTCCACCAGTTCAAAGTCGCTCAGCGAGCTATGGAAAGAGCTATGCTCGGAGTCTCTCTGAAGGACAGGATTCGTAACGAATACATCCGACAGAGAACCAAAGTTATCAACATAGCTCAAAGAATTAGTAAGCTGAAGTGGCAGTGGGCCGGCCATATCTCACGAAGAACCGACAACCGCTGGAGTAAACGTGTTCTTTAGTGGAGACCGCGACTCGGCAAACGTAGTGTAGGACGCCCTCCGGCCAGGTGGGATGACGATCTGCGAAAGACTGCGGGCAGATGCTGGATTAGGGGAGGCCTATGTCCAGCAGTGGACTAATATAGGCTGATGATGATGATGATGAAGTATATAACCGCTTGAAATACTATCTAGAAACAAATAGTTTTGTAAAGTTGACAGAGATAGGAAACTACATCCGATGACATGTTTGCTGTTTATCAAAATGTCGGAATGATTTTATTATCTGTTTGTAATTGTATTTTGTGAGTAATAAAATTGTCGGTCACCTTTCAACGTTTACACGGAATTGACTTCACTGTTTGTTTAACGATCTTTGACTTGAACTTGAACGCTGTAGTTTTTGAAACCAGAGATAAATTATGTTATAATGTTTTTTTTGTTTAGAGCCCCGTAATTTGGTTTTCCAACACTAATTATTCTTATTTTTTAAGAGAAGTAGATGCATTTTTTTTCGGAAGAAGGCATCAACTACTGCATGCGGTTAGCCGCATTTGGCGTTGGCAAACGATAAAGCCCGTCACATACGGAGCGATAATATATATTAATATACCAAAAGATATCTTACAGTATAGCTAAGCCCCTCACACGACAAAGATACCAAAATATATATTTATGCTCGTAGCCGGCGAAGCAAGAGGACGTTTTTACAATATACAGACTGTTTGTGAAACATGACTTGTTGTATAGTTTGTCAGAGGGCGATTATGATGGGACAATGATTATTAACTTGATAGGAGATCAAAATTAGCGATGCGGCGATTGAATGTACTTTTTTTTCTCTTTACAAAAATGGACCTCCCTATTGTCATTATCCACCGTCCAGCTCCATCTTCAGACCCTGGATATCATATAGGACTAGAGAGCTTGCTAAGACAGACGAAATAATCCGAAATATTATTATTGTGTTTATCTTGTTTAGGTACTTTAGGAGTTTATATCCTCAATGTCACCGTCTACCTTAGGACTCCATCATCAGACCAGCTCCTTGGTACCATATTGTTGCATTGTCATCGAAGATAAATACATTTGAGCCCAATCGCACGTCAAAAAAATAACATGCTGTAGTTGCAGCAAAATATACTCAAATATATCGTAAGATATCTTACGGTATATTAAGACACTCAGCTATAATATATATTATCGCTGCGTGTGGGGACTCTGCAAATAGTAGGCAAAATATATCGTAAGATAGTTGTTTATTGGTAATCATGTACATTAACGCATGCAACTTAATGTAATACAATACAGCAATTAAATTATGTCATTAATTGAATTTATTCAATTCAGCCCCCATCACCAGGTCATCTGTCTACCCTGTGGGGGCTTACCCACGCTGCGTCTTCCAGCGCGTGGTCGCTATTCAAGACCTCGTTGGCCCCAGCGGCTGTCTGTTCTATAAGCAGAGTGCCCTGCCCAGTGCCATTTAAGTTTTGGTATCCTTCGGGCTATGTCAGTTACCCTGTTGAGCAGATTCGCTCTGATGAATTCATTACATTAATTTGGCACTCGTACATTGTTTTCTGAGACAGCGACGTAGTTCGACGATGCGCATCATTATACCCGTAATCGTTTAATTAAGACAAAATGATCAGATTAACGTGAGTTAATATTTGAAGTCGACAATTATGAACGTGTTTGACACAGGGCTGTTTGGTTAATGGTATCCTACGCCCCACAATTACGTATTTATATTTTATGGTATTTCACACGCCGCCGCCGCCGACCGCCCACCGTCGCTGCGGCGCTGCTCAGGTAGGGACCAGCTCTAACGAACTCGACGTTAAAAAAACTAAAATTGACAGCCCGCGCTCAACATAATATATTAATGAAAAGATGGGATAGAAAATGTATTGAAAAAAGATATTAGAATTTGAATTTTAAAAGGCGGCGCGTTCAAGCGGCTGCTCCGGAGTTTATTTTGTTTGAGTGTTCGAAAAAGAAAACAAAAGTGGAAGTTCTTTTACTCCTATTTGCCTCTGACCTCGGTTGTTATTGACAATGGCTGCCAGAATGAAATATGGCGCGCCGGTAACGAAAAAGAGATTAGGTGGACGATATTATTCCTGGTCTATTGTGCCATCGTCGGCGCTGTTTGCCGTTTCCAAACCTTTTTACATGTTATTTTTTGGGCAACCTGTTAGGCTGTGACGAAGGTTCACTGTTTTTTTAAGATTATCAAACTGTTTATCATATTAGATGACGCCTATTTATTTATGTCTATATTATTTTCACATAATTTTGAAATAAGGGTTTTGTGTTGCCAATTGAACTTTCATTAATTAAAGTTCAATTTGGCAACAATGCCAGAAGATAAAGAAATACTAGGAGCACAGAGATTACGTCAATTCGTATGGAGCGTCGAGAGGCGAGCGGAGAGGTCCGAGGGCTGCGAGTTGTAATGAAACGGCGCGTGTGGCGGAGGGCAGACACAATAGCTGCCGCCGAGCCTTCCCAGAACCGGTCTCGGGCAGCGCTGCGCCTGCGCCGAATTTCGCGTCGACCACCCATCGCCCGCGCGCGATACTTATCGCACCTGTGTTTATGACTAGAAACACCATATGTTGTTGATATCGTCCTCGGGCGACGGAATTGCATTGCGATTAGACCACCCGTTGTATTGTTGTCGGTGGTATGAATTATAGCGCGGTCGCTTCGGGAACTTTGCCCACGTTTAATGTCGCAGCTCGCAGTTGGTATGAAAAAATTGGCGCCGTGCTCAATGTAACTTGTCACCTAAATTTGGTAACAATAGATGGAATCGGCATAAGGCTCTGCGAGCGGAAAGGAAGGGTGCACCGCTAGTCGGTGCAACGATCCCGCCTACTTAACGTTCTGCTCCTGCGCGTATAGTGGTGGCGCCACATCGATAAACGATCACCGATGTGTCCAAAACTCAAACATTAATCTTACGTCAACGATTTAATTTAAAAATGTCGTAAACTTTTTATAGTTTCTATTTCTTGTTAAAGAATCAAACTATATCAATTTAAACTTGAGAAATTATCGTGACTTATTTTAGTTTAGAGCATGACATAAGCTATTGGAACGATAAATAAAAAAGTGAGTGACATAGTCGGTCGTAAAGAAGTTGTCTTGTCTCGACCGATGGACGCTCTGTCGCGTATAAAGACTGTAGATGACGCATCAACAGAGATATCTATTGGCAAACCATTTCGTATATTTCGGCAATGTTAACATCATATTATAAATTTAGAATTGGTTTTGAATTTTGTATTTTGTCATGCTGTCAATTTTTGTTCTATGATATACCTGTGATGTAAAACTAAAGAGGATGCCACAACGACTTAAAATGAGTTTTGGCCTCCACCGCAAAAGCCTGCTAGTTAACACGGTCATGAACAGTTTCACATTAGCTGTCACTGATTAGAACTCCAAAGTTCTTGTTCATCCGTTTCCACAACCTCGGTTCAGAGGTATTCGAGTATCCAACGGCGATGGAGCATTGTCGGCCAGTTGGTAGTCCCAAGTACGCTCTCTGGTGATCTGTTGCTCTCTCATTCTCTTTCCCAAGGAAAGATCAAGAGGTGCTGCTATAGCAATTATTGCCAAAACCAACGCCTGCATTTCCAAAAACTGATAGTTTCATTAATATTCGGCTCTTTTCCTGCTCCTCGCCCGATTAATTTAAATGTTAGTGTTTTCCATCCCTGCTGCACTATTTTCAAACCGTTTGATCAAACAAAAGTGCAGGGTGCTGGCAAATGAGTGCAATGCAAGAATTAAAATGCTATCCCTCGGTTGGCCCGGAAAGACAAGAGGTGCTGATTCGATTCTGGATAGCACCCGACCCCAATTGATTTTCCTTTGTGCCCGATCTTATATCAATGTTGTAACACCATCCGTTTTTTGTTATTCTCATCCCGACAAAAGGTAGGTATCGATAATTTGATGTTCCGTCCCTGGCGCGTTGTGTTCATTGAGTAAACCTGTGTCGGCTGCGTGGCCGCAGGCGCGCACGACCTGCCTGTGTTGCGCTTGTGTGTGTGTTGCTTTGCTCGGTTGTTTGTGTGTGTCTTTCTTGTTTGTAGTCGTAAATTTACGACTCGGCGCCGCTTGAACGTGTTTCGTTCACTATAACAGTTGTTATTTGTCTGGAGATTTTGTCCATGTCCTTTATTGTTTTGGCCTTTAGAAGTGTTCGTTGGAGGCGATTATATCTTTAAGGCTCTTTAATTTTCCTAATGCACTTTTACAGAACGAATGTCAAGGTTATCGCGAATTGATGAATAACTATTAGAGTATATGTATGTTCTTTTCAAAGTTATTCACATCAAAACCGCTGCTCTGTTCTGAAGTTGCCTGTTTATTAAATCTTGAATGCTATTAGCTATTCAATATTGCATAAAAGAATCGTGTCCAACTAATGGATACCTATAGATGTAGACATGTGGAGACGACGTCGGGCAAGCACAACATCGCACGAGGGAAAGTCCACTTCACACTGAATACTGATCGATTAAAAGTAAAAGTCTTACCAGCATTTATTTGGGTTTAATATTATTTACATAATATTCTGTATTTCGTATTAGTTGACGTACCTATTGCGTGGCGAATTTTAATAATGTTGCATAAGTACCTATCACCAAACATTTGTTTGAAACACTAGTACTACGCTACAGCATGCTGTTTCAAATATAAAACAGCAAGTGTTGTCTGTAGGTACTCTACTTGAATTTGGCATGGTAAAATTAAATGGTTGTTATATATTTTCAGGCCATTAATTTACGTAAGAGATTTCCTAACAAAATCCTAAATAACAACTTCACGACAGTTTCACGGGCTATACAATTTAATTGACGATATCAACACAACTGTTCGTGGACGTCAATTCACACATCAAAGAGTTTAATTAGTTGTTCAAACAGTGCTACCAACCACTTAAGTAAACCTAACGGATAATGAGCAAGACGATAAATATATTGTTTTCTGCAGCATCACTGCAAATAACAACGATGCTGACTTACATTTGTTGAACTAGTGATGGCACATTTGCTCCCTCCCTGGGATTGCAAGTCGAATTATACGGGCTCTTAGGACAAAACATGGCTCCGGACATACCTATATCGATATCGTCATCTTTTGCTTCTGCTTCGAGGTTTTCTGCGTACTGATTTTTGACAACAGTTTTTTGACTTACCTAATTTCATATGATTTCGTTCCAGGTGAAGCGCTGTGTAGCACCAGTAGAGTAAACAACGTAACCTAGTTTAAGCGATATCGTCGACAATGATGCTATTATTTTACAGCTTTCCTTAGCTGGCGCAACTCCGTCATAGGTACACATAACACTCTGATATAACACAGCCATTCTCACAAGAACTCGGTTGCAACTCCTTATTCAGGTCGATATGGTTCTCATAACAGTGGTTATACGATAACAACAAACGCATACGGTTTGCTTAGCTGTGCAAATAGCTGGTTTGGTAGCACCACGCGCCCACTACCAAGAACTTTCCCGTTTATTTAGATTAATATTTATCTTTATATGGTTTATTAAGAGTCCGTGTTGATAAGGCGTTGATAACTACTGCTGGAGCTCAAGTATTTCCTCTTGTTGTTTCTTGATGTTTCATAGGATGTGTCGGGTTCTTAGAAGAATACTGTCTTCTTTTAGATTTATGATAGATATGAGTTTGAATTACATAAAGCTCTGGCATACAAGTGGAATATAACCCTGATCATGTATGGAAGATAGATGTGCATAATGAATAATGAAATAGCGCCATAAACCATTCAAGCGACCAAAATGAAGATGCTGCGTTGGATGTACTGCAATAAGTCATACAGAGGAGACCTTCTGGTCACAAAGTCACATAAACCTGAAAATAACTTGTAGTAATTCTGGATCTTGCGATGCAACGAAAGGTGGTGCTGATCATAAACTTTGTGATCTGTCCATATACCATTAGCTTTTAGTTGAAGCGGGTCGACGCGAGTACTCGAGAAAGAGTTTCGATAAAGGGTTTCTTATTTAGTTCCATGGGAGGTCCCCACGTCACGCTGAGCGGTGCGTACGCGTCGGCATGTTGTGTCAACGCCCTTAGATCACATTTGTTTTCCTCCTTACCTTATTTTGTTATGGTAACTACCGTTACTCCTGGTACTTACTAAGTATAGGTCACATCACATTGGCGTTATTCTTATATTTGGCATGCCTAAACACTACGAGAATTACAACAAATCAATGACATTGGTTTAATTATACATGTATGATTACAAACGGGTTCCCCTTATGTGGCATATTCTTGATTGTCCGAATCATCATTTGGCCGAATTCATATTTTGGCATAATGCAGTTTTTTCAGAAACTGTACAACTTTCAGGAGTTTTTAAGGTATTATCCAGTTGTATACATTAGGTTGGGTTAGGTTTGTTTTATAAAAATCTTCAAAGTTTACGTGTTCAGAAAAAAATGCATTATGCCAAATTATGAATTCGGCCAAATCATGATTTGGACAAAAAAATTATGCGTAAACAAGGGGAACCATTACAAACATTTTATTACATATATTGTGATAAAAAAAATGATTGCAAGATATGATGTAATTTAACAAGGTAGGTATTTACATACATTATAATAGCGAGCAATTTGACCTCATCGTTTAATCATTTTTATGAGATCACAATTTTAAAAGTAGGCAGTTCGTAAACAACACAGTAGAGGAAAGCAACAAAAATAACCCCAACGGGTTCCGTACAATCCCATTAAAGGATTGTACTAGGAAAAAAAGAGTGAGCAGTGGTGAGTCATCTGATGCAGTTAAACCTGTATAGCAAATAAATGGCATTCATTCTCGGTCCATACGGGTGTAACGGTCGATGGAGTGGAGCATGCTAGTCATGTTAGTCTATAGTAAGTACTTCTAGGCATTCTAACACAACTGTGATACGCGACAAATATTATCCACCCCTTTCCATTCAGTATAGAGCGATAAAGGAGGGTGACGCTGTGTCGCGCGACAAGTGAAGTCGCGGCCAGTTATGCTAGCCCGGTAATTTTTCAAACAATTGTATATTCTATTGATATAGTTCTATATTAAACCCTTCTTGCTTCGTCATAGTTGGTTATACAATGTGTCTAAAAACGAATCCATTCAGGAGTTGTGACGAGATCCGAAACAAAATTGTGCTTTTGAGTTTTACGGGGACTAATGTACTAGAACTGTGTGTGACTGTGCGTGTGTGTGTATACTAATCATTCCGTGAATTAACTAACCGCAATGGCAAAGTCAATTAGGAACACAGGCTTCTCTGGAAACACATTTCATCACTGAATGTTTTGTTTGACGACAGTAAGCCGGAAAATAAATCAGGTACCACCTAGCATTGCAATTCTAGAAGATTTCATGACAAGAAGCCGTGTATTTCTTAACATAAGCGACTCCAGTTTGAAATTAAAAACAAGTAAGTGCAGGAAGTGATTGTACAAATTGCAGAAAAGTAGGGAAAGCTCTCGGAAAAAAATGGAAACTTTCACTGAAAAAATAAATATATATATTTTAATCCACTGTTTTTCCGCGGGGAACATTTCATTGTTTTTCCGGCGGTATATCAGTAATAGTTATGTTACATAAGTCAATTTCTGGCTTACTGTCGTCAAACAAAACATTCAGCGATGAAGCGTGTTTCCAGAGAGGCCTGTGTTCCTTAGCTTCTTAACTTTAATTCCAATGAAGATGCAATAAATGTTAGGTTTCTTAGTAACCTACCGGAAAAAAATTAGTGCTAGTAAGATTCAAGCTCAATAATTTCTTAAAACTTACTCCTCTATCGTATGGGAAATCATTCAAGGGCTCTAACATATATTATCATTCTATCATTTTGTTTCATCAATTAGTTATAAAAAATACTCAAAGTAAAAAATGTTAGCATACACATAAGACAGGCGTGGTGCATATAATTGGCATTTCACGTGGGACCCGCCGGGGGCAGCGGCGTGCGAATGAATGCTTGAGGAAAACCAAAGCTAAAACATTGAATGAAGCTTTATTACATGTATTTATTACATTACTGAAGCTTTATTACATTACTGACTGCATGCATATTTAAAAAGGAATATCTGAAAACTCTGAAAGCGATAAATACCTATGCATAAAATGATTCGTAATAGTAAAAAATAGTTTTATTACCTCATTACGGTAAGATAGAAGTTTATATACGAATCCTTGATACTTGATTTGAACATGACGCTACATCTCCACAAGTTGTATCTGGCATGGGATTCGACAGTCTTATTACGCGGTAAGACTCACAACGCGATTTGAGGAAGTTAATAAATATATATATGTACCTTTTATTTACCTGTTTGTTTTCAAACATTAATATCAGCATCCTTTGAATTTGATGTTTTATTATTTAGGTATTTTTAATACTATTAAGATTGCTATTAAGGTGGCACACAAGCGTAAAGCCTGCCTGATGTTAAGCAGTCACTGGTTTTCAATAATTGCCTTTGTATTATATTACCACCATGCATGACATTACATGACCATTCTACACAAATAACAACTGGATATGCTCATTAATAATACAACTCACCCCATATATCTTGCCGCTTATTAAATTCGCAAGTAGTTGCCAAATAAATCAACAACGCCATGCTACATTCAGACAGCTGTGTGACTCCTGGCCAGATATCAAACATGTAAAACTGCAAAAGCAAAGACTTCCTTTTAAACCGAGAGTTTGACTAATGTCTGGGCGGTGGTCAGAGTCAGGATTGCAGTGTGCGGTAGGATGGCAATGCACAGGTTGCGGCACGTGTGCTGCGCGGAGAAAGCCTGCCCGGCCGGCCACGCCTCGCCTTTTCCTGTCCGTTCCGAGATTTATCGTCTTTATTGCTAATCGACCAACTCACTTGTTAGGCTTGTTGTTTCTTACGTCGATTGGCTTGTTTCTCTCCAAACATACTTGGCGGTCGGCCAAACCGTTTCCTTTTAGTCAGTTAGGTCTAAATACAAATATATCTTCTCCTAATTACCTAACCTAGATAGAATAGACCAAGACGTACTCAAAAAGAACCACTAGCTGAGAAAGAGCAATCTTATTTTCCGGTGAACACTACCGTTACCAGATTTGATGGCTGATACGTCACACTAAGCATACTCGCAATAATTGTTATCAGTTTATGTATGAGATTAAACGCGATAACAGGTAGGAAAAAACAGCTTAAATATTCAAGACCAATACTTCCGAAAATCTAAATACCTAATGATTGTTACGTCAGAATGCTTGCTTGCATGGAGGTATATTAAAAGGTTACGTATTAATTTAGCAGTTCGTAGGTTAGGTTACATTAATTTTCGGCCTTTCAATACGTAACCATTTTAAGCTTTCGGTATTTTGAATATAAGTGAAGCAATCATTAGGTATTTTACGTTAGTTATTTTTTAATTTTAGGCCTTTCAATACGTAACCATTTTAAGCTTTCGGTATTTTGAATATAAGTGAAACAATCATCAGGTATTTAGATTTTAGGTATTTTGGACGTAGGTTATTTTACGTTAGTTTTTTTTTAATTTTAGGCCTTTCAATACGTAACCTTTATTGACATTAACATTTGTAGCCGTAGCTGACCAGTTTTCTATTCTTGTATTTGTTATAAGAGATAGAGAGAGAATTGGACCAAATATGACTAACTAATGAAGACCCGCATGAGATTACGTTCGACTCTTGCTTCGGAATCTTCAGTCCTTACAAAGTCAGGGTGGATGGTTTTTACCCACAAGTGCATTGTGCGTGGAATTTCAACTGCGCACACGTCACTCCAGGGCGTATCCCGAGCACTGTAGAACACAGAACCGGCTTTAAGTTGATTAACGACGCATGCGACCGAGGGAATCCGTCACTTACGCCGTTATTGGCTTAAGCGCATCCCTGCTTCTATGCGCGACAGACTACAGTCAGTAGAATAAAGTCTCAAGAGGCTACAGTCGTACAGCGACATGAGACATAGCTGTTCTACAACAGCAAGAACATATTATTCCACGCACGAGAAAGCTCCCGGTCCCTATGACTCATACTCGATAACTAATTAAAATATTACCTGTAAGACGTGTTTTGATACATCACATCGGCATTCTTCACCTGAACGTCATTGTTAATTAGCCTGGGGCATATGATATGATAACTGACGTATGCCCTTAGTCCTCATTTCATGTTTAAGGCCTTTTATTTACACTTGTATGGTTCGTTTGTTTGTTCTATGAAGTCCAATCTTGCAAGTAGATTTTCACCAATATAGGTAGATCCCAAAATCAGAGGTCCGTTTTTAGGGTTCCGTACCCTAAGGGTAAAACGGGACCCTATTACTAAGAATCCGCTGTCCGTCTGTGAGCCGCGATAGCTAGACAGTTGAAATTTTCACACATGATGTATTTCTGTCGCCGCTATAACAACAAATACTAAAAGCAGTATCATTTTATGTCTGTCTGTCTATGTCAGGAACCAATATAAAATGATCGAACATCGCGTAAATTTTGCTTAGGAGTGGGGCTAACACTGGGTTTTCATAGATACGGCCGTTTGTGGCGTATATTTTTTATGAAACCCTCGGTCCGCGAGTCCATCTCGCACTTTTTTATTTTTTATTTGAGTTTTATTGTTATTATATTTTTGTATTTATTTTCAAAGGAACTTACAGCGTACAAATATACGATTATTTAGGGCTATTATCCTGCGAAATGGTTATTAACAAGAGCTGTGCTTGAACGAGTTTTTTATGCGGATGCATTGACCAGACGCTTGCTTGGTTTACCTGCAATACATTTTAATACCTGTTCCAAGTGTTACTCATTAATTTCAAGAACATATATTTTGTATAAAGGCAATATAAAGGTGGGTTTGCTACGCTTAAGGCGATGTGGCAAGTGTCACAAAGAGCGGCCTTCTGGTTTTCCGAGAAAAACGCTTTCTCTGCGTGGCGGCTAGCTCAAAGTATCTTAATGCGTTGGTGGCACACTTAATGTGCACTGACTAGGTATCGTTATGATATATCGTATGCGTTATGCTTTTATAACATTTGGAGCTAGCTAGTATCTCGTCCTACCGCTAAGTTCTATGTACAGTAAAATTTATTAAAGATATCTAAAAGTGGGCATCGTACCTACTCGTACCATTCCGTGTTCTGTTTTATTAAACTCAACCGTCGAACCCAATTGGGTTTCGAAGTGTAAACCTTCTATTTCATTCTAATTGACGTATCACTTATCTCGTTTATAGTTTCAAATACTTACCGCCAACAAAGTTCGTTCTTTGGAAAACTGATAGCATAAAACAGGGTCATAATAAAAGTATCATAACCTAAGCTTAACGGCACTGAAAATTTTACGGTTTCCCGGGATGAAAGAATATTAAAATATTTATTCGAAGAAATGATCAATACGCGAGAGAGCAGTATATTAACTCGTTAGTAATTGAAAGTCAACATTGGTTGACGCTATTTTACAAGCTTTTAATTATTTTCAACTTGCAATGTATGTTTGTACGCGTCAAATTTTGCAAGTTAAATTTGACCCACTTCCCGGTTTCCGATTGAGCTAAAATTTAGCATAATATAGTTCGGTGATAATAGATTATTATGATACCATCGAGCTGATCTGATGATAGAGCAGGAAGGTCATGGAATTCTGTGATAAAATAACGCAATCCTACCGAGTTTGGGCTCTTTAAAAACGTCTTAATGAGTACTTAGTTGACGGGTGTTTAAAGAAAAGTACGGTCGGCAATAAAAGCTTGTCACAAAAATGAATTTTTTGACTGAAACTTATTTAATATTTTCTTGTGTTTCCTCCCGTGACCATGGAAAGCTGGAAAGCTTCCGAAACGTCGGGAACTAAAATGAGATAATATACGCGATATAATCCGTTAAATTGTTTTATTTCAATGAAACTTATTTGTGATATTTATATCTTAACTAATTTGATGTGTTTAATTAATCAAACTAGTGTGCCAGGCGCAAAACTGTCGATGACAGAATTGACACATATAGTACAGCATACTTGAGCCGCGACACGGTATGTGGAAATGTGGGTCACCGTTTCGTTGACAATAGACGGTTTTCAAATACATTCAAACGAATGCTGGCTCGGTGTCCTAACGGTAAAAGGCATGATATTACTTTTTCATGAAAGCACCCAAGTTAGTTTTGGAAAGTTAATAACTGTAGTTTGTGCCATTATTCTTGTCATCATTGGATTTGGTTGCATGCCAAGTATTAATCAGAGTTAAAGATAAATAACGTTTAATTAAAGAGCACTTCCCATTGCTGGAGTTCGTGAGGTCGAATAAGTATTGCGAACGATAGTGTGAATGTCCGCTTATACATATAAGGTGCCTGCGAGGAATCTGTAGGATTTTAACGACGCATTTCTTAGGTCATTAGGAGCAAAAAATTTTATATGAACCCCAGTCAAATCCAGCTTAGTTTTGAATATGTTGTCAATTTTCATGTAAAATATATAATGTGATTACCAAAGTGATTTTAGGCTCTTTTGAGCGGGACACTGCCACATATGATGCCAAGTTTCACTCACTAAAGTCATCCTTTTCTCGAAAAAGTAATCGTTACCATTTTATTAAAAGGGATAATTTTCATAGAAAAAATTCAAAATTCGACACAACTAGTTTTTTTTTAGTGAATTTGACTTGGGTTCGTATATTTTTTCTCCAAATGACCCCAGGAATGCGTGGTTAAAATCATTAGAACTCCTTGCGGGCACCGTTTATATTCAATTGCGTAACATGGTTGGTTATTCAAAAAATTAATTCATGGTTTCATTCTTATAAAATAAAATAAAATGAGCAAAAATCATGCTAAACCGACGGCACTCGGGTAAAAAATATCTATGTCGCCTTTAGTTCCGTGACATTTTCACTTTCAGCTTTTGTTCGCGTTGCGATGCTGAATGTGACTGAGACATGATTCTGCGTTCAGTCCGCTACTGACGAATGACAGGTTACCAGACTCCGGGGTTATACGAAATGTCACTTTCTATGTTTAAGCACCTGGTTCTAAAACTTCTAAAGCTTGCCTTATTGCCGATTTATAAGTGAGATATTCAATTTTGTATTGCGTGATAATTAGCGTGGTTTTCCTGAAAGCCTTAAGGGGCTACTTCGTCATTCGTAAATCACGCCCCAAACTCGGAGCCAGCCAACAAGCGTGATTTGTAGTAAGGGACGCATTTATTGCTCGCGCGCATCAAAGAAAGAGAAAGCTAATACACTACATGCTTGGGGTTTTTTGGCGTAAGCGCCAGATGTAAAAGTACCATGAAATCGAAGATATTATTATGTTTTGTTAACATTTACGTTAATCACTTAACAGATAATGGGAAGAATGACATTTAAAGATAATTTAGCCGTTTATTAATCTGTCGTTTGTACAAACTAGACAAAAAACGGGAAATGAGGACGCGTTTTCGGATAACTTTTCTATCGAGGAAATTTTCATTAAACATGTTTCCGCGTTAATCACTGAATAGGTTATATAGTCAAGAAACACATATCTGAAAACCAGCCTAATTCATATAATAGATTTGACAAAAAATGTGCTACACAATCGCTTAAATTTTCGATGCATCCTCTATAACTTTGGATAAGCGTTCGAGGATATCACACCGGTCGGAGGACATTTAATTAGTTATATATTGCAACAGCAATGTATTTTAATCGTATATGTGGACATGAGGCTGCGCGGGTGGCGATATCACCAAGTAAGAGGGAGAGTGATCCGAGTCAATGAACTAAGTAAGTTAGCGGTGTACCGCAGGGTCTGACTCTGAGTCCCCTTGTTTATGCTTTCTTTGTACCTAACAATCCTGCCTATAAACGTTGTTTTACTGGCGAGCGGTTAAATTGAATTCTGAGACCGGTGTGCAGATTAAGTTTCTTACAAAGGATTTGTTCCGACACTGCGAATATTGTGTTGCTTTATGGGCTTTTATGGGTCGTAAATA
This sequence comes from Hedya salicella, assembly GCA_905404275.2. NCBI lineage: Eukaryota > Metazoa > Arthropoda > Insecta > Lepidoptera > Tortricidae > Hedya > Hedya salicella. Next base: position 33,759,254 of record FR990097.1, read on the forward strand.
ATTTATTATTATTGAAAAAAATGCTTCTTTACAAAAACTCGGCGTTTTATTTGTAAAATGTGGCGACCGCCAGCGTGTCTAAAGTATAATTGGTTTTCATTACAACCCGTTAAGACTTGCGGACCATGCACGCATGTATCATCTATTGGATGATATGGCTATTTTACTGGGTCATGCCTTATATATTATATTGTATCTATATATCTATAAGTGTAAGACTAAATATATTTTTAGATAATCATGAGACTGGGTTTTACAGTTATACGTTTAGTGGTTTATCGGTTGACAGTTGAATACGGTTCCCAATAGACTGTAATGCGACATGACATGTATGTGATAGGTTTAATGGAGTGGCACTTTTTCAGAAATGATTCATTTTGAATGAAATTGCACCCCTGCATATGCGCACCATGGTCGACACACGACATAGATAACATGAGCTTTACTGGTGATAATTGCGACCATCACAGGTTCTCTTTAGCTAAACGTTATCTTATTCTTTACAGCTCTTAGTAATATCTACACCGGCGAGCTCGACGAAACAGCGTCTTTAAAAGTTGTTCGGTCTCGAAAGATCTCAATCTGACACGGTTTGCCATTACACTCATATTACACTTACTTATCATTAATATGGTATCGCGGCAATCATAATTAACATCTGCACCGGCGCGACATTCGTTGTCGATAATTCGCGAGATACAGCGCGTACGTCCATTGTTCTTGCTAACGGTACTGCCCATGTACTGCAGCTCAGATACAAAAGGTGGTAACTTGATGACAATCGCGAGAGTTTCAAACTTTAGTATTCCATTTTATTTTGTGCGCTAAGGTCGCTGTGTTGGTTTAAAAAGGTGAAATTACATTAAAGGTTTTTCTGTATATACGACCTCTTGCTGATGCTGATGCGATTCTCAGCAGGTATAGTTAGATTAGCTAGTTATGGTTACCAATCATTAACACGATGGCTTCTTTGTACCGTGAGATTTCATAATTACGCTATTTTTTTGCTCATTCATTTAAAGTTTAACTGGCGCTTAGAGCGCTAACGTATCGGTTTGGTTAATAAGTTCTGTTAGATAATAGTTTTATTGCAAATAAAATGAAATTACGGAAATTTTCATATTATTATCGTACATCAAGCCTAGTTTTTGCCAAACATAAAATATAAAATTTACAAAAATTTAGTCCTTCTTTCTTTGCCGACTCTTAAGCTTCGAGATATACCACCGCTGGAATTATACACACGATTTGATGATTTTTTTCTTGTTAAAAGTGATCTAGAATCAGTGTTTAAGATGGTTATGAAAGTTTTCTGAAACCTCTATGTTAGTAAGTAAGTATTAGTAAGTAAGTATTTTATTTGCTCAAGATAGGGTACATTTATGGTCTTATAAATTAACATTGAGATCCAACTATCTTGTCACTCAGTGACATGCAGAATTTGGGAAAAGTTAGCTATTTTGAGTTATATAAAATGAATTGTACATAAAACATATTGTGAAAGAACACACACTCGCACATATCCGAATCTAGAAATTTCGATGTCTATTTAACATATTGAAAAATGAATCTATTATAATATAAATGCAAAAAAAAGAAAAATATCACTGATATGTCACATTATACACTACTAATTTATTATAAATTTAAATTTAATATGTATTTTCACATGAAAGTCAAAACAAAACCATAATTAAATCAAGATATAGAATTAGGACAATATAATTAAGTTACAACATAAGCAAATAATATAATCAAATTTAACTCATGTCACAGTATTCCTTAATCGAATATAATGCATTATCCTTAAGCCATTTGAATAAATCTGGCTTGAATTGTTCTAACGGAAGGTCTTTTATGGCTTTTGGTAATTTATTAAATAAGCGAATTGACATGGGGTAGCAGTTTTTGCGGAATAGTTAGGGCTTCTATTGCAATAGCAATATTTTTTTTGTATGTCCCTACACTAAATATTCCAATCAAGAAGTTAAGGTAGTTTTTCATTTTTTATATAGTATGTTTGTCTCAAGGTTTGGAGGCTGGTAAAAAAACATGCGTCGCAAAATTTTGAAAAAGAAAATGCCAATTTCCTAACTGGCAAAAACTAAGCTTTGAATAAATGTATGTGTAAAATACAAAAAACACCGTAATTTTATTTTATTTGCAAAAACCTTGTAACAGAACTTATTATAACCAACTATATAGCACACGATCTGGACACGATATGCAAAATCGAATATCCCTCACGTAGTAAATCCGGAAATATATCATGAGCCGTTGGAAAACCCCGACCCGCCTAGAAAAATGCTGATAATTCTCTTATGGCTGGAACAATAGCTAAGAATAGTCGATGAAATAACTTTTCAGACTTAAAACAAACACATAAAAATCAGTCCATACCGTCCGCAATTAGTACCCCATTTTATTTCTACAAACATACATTTAAAAAACTAAAGCCGTCGCTAACACATACGTTTAGGAGCTACAACGCCACACAAAGACACACACACATGTCAAAGTTTTAGTGATTAAAAATGAGATGAACGAGAGTAGAACAGTAGGGTAACAAGCAAAGTTTCGGCTCGTGGTACTGACTGCTGTTAGGTTCGTATCTTAACACGATACATTAATTGCACCGAAATGTGTGCAAGTTTCCAGCAAAAGTGGTGGCGATTTTGATTTCGGATTGGAAAAAATCGTCTTGTGATTAGTCATGTCTCATATATTACTGATCTAGCGGCCGCCCGCGACTTCGCCCGCCTTAGATTCGTTTATCGTGGAAAAAGGTATTTTTCTGGCATAAAAAGTAGCTTATGTCTTTCCCCAAAACTAGATATTTTACTAATTTAAATGTGAAGTATATTACCAAGATTTCAACTTCCTAGCGTTCAAAAATATTTACTGTCCATACAAATTTTCATCCCCTTTTTCGTCCCTGAGAGGTATGAAATTTGACATAAATTATAGCCTATGTCCTATTCTGATATATATGGTACATAACTGGAAAGTTTCATAAAAAATCGTCTAGTAGTTTTTGAGATTAAGTGGAACGCACATACATACTTTCACGTTTATAATATAGTATGGATAAACATACTACTACTAATTCGGATAAGTAACATATTGACCGATTCACGTTGTCTGCGGTGCAAAACTTTTACTTACGAAATAAACTGAGTGATGTGGTCATATGACTCTTTTAAGCTATTCACGAAACAGTAGAGCCATTTAAAACCTATGGTCAAAAGTCTATAATGTGGACTAGAGTCATATTGTTGCATTTCCTACAGACTTACGACGTTTCGCAGTCGCATCGCAAGTATTAGGTATCAAGAGAACTTGTTGGCTTTTTACACAGTCTCAATTAACTTTGGGAACGTTTATGCCTTTTGGCTACGGCTACAGTCATAACCCTGTTGTTAAATCACAGTTACAGCAGTCCAGTACATTGACTGGTTATAAGGAAAATCGAATGACTCACGATATGACGATAAAACAAAACATACCTATCAGTTTAACACGTTGATAATCCTCAATCCTAGTAGGTGTGATGGGGATCGCCGGGAAGCGATTACAATAGAGTCGCGCGTATTTGTTAGATTTTGGTTGTGTCACAAGTTTGCACGCAGTACAGTACGATTACTTTGAGTTTACCATGCACTGACATATGCTTTTATTCCATTGGATATTCGATTTTAACGCTAATGTAAAAGAGTTTATATTGCTTACACACTGTCTAAACGTCGTTTGTTTTGGTGTTAAAGTCGAATATCCAATGGAATAAAAGCATATGTCAGTGGTAAACTCAAAGTAATCGTACTGTAACTTCTCCTACGTTACTCCGATTCTGTTGTACAGAGTTTAGGTACTGAGTATACATTTCACTGTCTCAACTTTTTAAACATGGTCACCTAAAAATTTTTGTGCAGACGTACGGCCCACAATTAAATATAAATGGTAACATTTTAAAGTATCTGGCAAGTTAATATGGGCGGGTTTCATGCTGTTATACATACTCCAATCAATGAGGTTAAATTTGTCTCTATGAACCCTTATTATACTTAATTGCTAACCATACCTATTGTAAATATGAAAGTGTTGTTCATGATTTATCATCAATACTATAAAAAAAAGCAACGATTCGATGTTTTTTTTTACATTCAGGTGGAGCATACACCTATGAGTTACAAAAAATGCATTATTCCTAAAAGGTATGTATGTTTGCCACGAAGGTAAATAAAACCTACTGATAAATAAAGTAACGGGACATTTTTTACACAAATCGAACTAGTCCCATGGTAAGCTCACTAAGGCTTGTGTTATGGGTACTAGACGACGATATATTTAATAGATATATTTACTTATATACATAGAAAACATCCAAGACTCGGGTGCAAATATTTATGCTCATCACACAAATATTTGCCCTTACCGGGATTTGCACCCAGGACCTTCAGCTTCGCAGGCAATGTTACTCTCGCTGAGCTAAACCGGTCGTAAACTAATATTCCAACAGAATAATATTTCATGTTCTACAAGTAAGTACCCAAAAAGGGATATGGTTCATATCTAACAGGGATGAATTGAACCGATTCTCTAGCGTTCACCAAAGTCTCGGTAACCACTGCTCTCCTGGATATTTTTTTTAATGATTTTTAGATATAAGAATTAGAATTAAGTGAGATATTATTTTTTTTGTACCACTACTTTGTCCGACTTAAGTTTAAATTTTATCTCAAACACAATCTTTGTATTGTTAGTGAATAAATGCTATCTATCTCAACTATCATGCTGTTGACGGTGTAACCATCCTTTTAGGATAGTTGACTGGACTATTTTCGGCGTGTGATTGATCCTTGGCGTGCTCGTTTCGACGATCCTGACAATAATAATTACTTACACATTTATGAAAGCCCGTTGCTAATCGAAAGACATAAATTTTTACCGCGACCTTTGAAATATTCAGTGCAATTCTGTCATTTGGATTTTTTACAGCCTCAAGTTTATTGGGTTCTTCGAAAATAATACAAAAATCGAAAGCATACGCTTAGTTCGTTTGTCTGGTCTCAACCCTGCAAGTAGATTTTCTTTCGCTTGCATATTAGTAGGATTGAGTTGAAAATCGCTGACTCATACTTGCATTGCATACTTATATAATTTTTGCGACACTGGAAATTTTAATAACACGGACAATCTTACACAGATCGACCTAGTCCCACACTAAGCAAAGCTTGTACTATGGGAACTAGGCGACGATATACATAATACATAGATAAATTATAATACTTACATACATAGCAAACATCCAAGACCCAGGAACAAACATTCGTGCTCATTATGACCGATGATCCAGTGGGTTCTGATGATAATTTTTTTTTGTAAATATAAATAAGATACTTATTGGATTGGGAAAATGGGGAGAGGAACGGTTGCTGTTAGGTGACATCTTGTATTGAATTTCTATTAATATGCCGTTTACGTACCCGACTGCGCCAGACTGAACATTTAACTAACAACAGAGCATGAGTTCCAATTCTAAGAAAATCTTATTGTAATGAGACTTTACCATTGTTATCCTACAACAGCTAGTAGACGAGTGTTTTGAGCAATATTTGGGTTTTTCCGAGTCAAGAGTTCACAGCGGCAGCACTTCGGCTAATCGAATATTAATGGCTTGTGACTCAATATAACGCCTAGATGGATATTTAAATATTGTGATCTGTGATTGTGTATTGTTTAACGGATGAATCAATCTGAAGGTGAAGATATAACGTTATGTCTTTATTCTCTACAGGCTACATCTATAAAATTATATGCATTAATTTTTCGATCGCGCGTTCAAATGTCAAAACTTAATTGACAAGGTCACACGTAAACCAAGACAGTATGAATCGGTACCTGAAGGTGCGTCCACACTTGTATCATTTGCTTGTATCCGATCACCGTGCTGTGGCATGACTGCGTATCGCGCTGCTTGGACGCTCACTGTCGGCGCGGCGATCATGCCTTGCTTGTCCGATCTAAGTGTGTGATACGCGTAGCAACAAGGATTTCGACCGATCGGATCGGCGCAACGTCCAAACGCGTGATCGTGACACGCGATCATGCCACGGGACAAAGATCTGATCGGGCAAATGATACAAATGTGGACGCACCTTGAGGTGGCATAGACAATGAACATTTAATTGTGTGGATTAACATCGCCCTCACCTTTACGTAGTTGATCTAGGACTTCGGATATATAATATACAGCTAACGGATAGTATTTTGTCGGGCTCATCAAATCGGGATCCATGAGCATGCGCACTCACTGTGAACAAATGACAGTCGCAGTCGCACGCGCCCTTCAGTCTCGCCATCCGTACGACGCCGGCATGGACATGGGATTGTAATTTGAACAGTTTCCGGCGCCCCCCAGCTCAGCCGATCGTTTTGAAAGGCACCTCAGCCAATAGGTTTCATATTTTATAACCATTTCGCAAGACACTCTAAGGTACACCTGGTATTGGTATATTCAGTACACTATGATAAGTGCGCATGTCGTTAGACATTTATAAGACGACTGCGTTATAAGTGAATAAAGTCGTGATTCATTAATTTCAGCTCGTGACTGTCCTTAATAAAATGAAAATAAATTTTGATTACAATTTATGCATTGAATGTTTTAACACCGTATAGATTTGGTTGCAAATTTTGCTATTACATATACTTTATACGGTTTTTGCTGTTCAAAATCTATTAATTTTGTACAGCGGAATATTTAATTGGTGGATTGAGACCTTATTATTGACATTAATTTTTTCGTACCAAATCACAACCATCTAACTGGAAAAAGTTTTAAATGTGTGTCATAATCGTAACTCTTTTTGGATAGAAGAAGTGATAGGACTACTTAGGTATTTGAATTGTAGTTGTTACTCATGAAATAGTCATAAAAATATGAATAGGTACTTACACAATGTATGCAATATAAAAAACTAAATGAGATATTGCTAAATCTAGGACAGGCTTTAGCAATCTTTGCTGTAAAATTACTAAGTACAGTGCGTGCTAAAGGCTGAGAATGCACCCGAAGGGTATCAATAGTGCTATCCCATCCTGAGGATGCTCAACCTCCTCGTCGACCGCCATCTTTAAAATTCATTACTACTCTCTTTGGTGGAAATTATTCTAATTCCGAAATGTCACTTCCAAGCGAATACTTGGTAATGTTGGCCAATCTTTATTGAGAGATAACTTGGTAATGTTGGGAAATCTTTACTGACAGATCCAGGATAGATCGATGTTTCTTAAAGACGTCATCCCAGCAATCGATAGCGTCGCATTGTTATTTTTAATCGATCAACGCATCGATTGATAGTGGTATAATAAATGCACTTCAGTGAGCAAAGGAATATTCAAGTTTCATCAGGGCTAGACCTCCTTACTAGTAATCGGATCAGTGGATGAAGCGCAAACCCAAAAACGGGAATGCTATTCGCGGCTAATTAGAGAAGGGTAGAGACGCTTTGCACAACCGCACAAGGACTGCGGAGGTAGGTTGAACCGGTTCAACCTGACTGACGTTAGAAAGAGAGAAAGAAGAAAAAGGGGAAGGAAAAGGACTAATGGTCTAGTCGTCCCCGCCGGCGAGGTTGATGCTAAGACGTCGTCCGATGAGTTCGCAGAAGCCATGCTATCGTTGGCTGCTATGACCACGTTGTCCGGATCAAAGATCATATTCCTGGGACGCCGGGTAAACTGACCACTGTTAGCAACCGGCTTCTGTGGAGTTGATTCGTTAAGAGATCGAGAATCGTCGCAAGGCTGCCTGCCTAATTAGAGGGTTCCTATGGTGGGTAGCATTGTCGAAAAAGAGGATAGTTAAGTATTTTCTTAGTTATGGTATTACGAAAGGTTGGATCGTGTAGAGAAGGCTTAGAGAACGCCAATCCAAGTTTATTTAACAAGCCGCTCTTGAGAAAATCGAACAGCGGCGCCTTCTGGTCTTCGATCAATCAAGTTGCTTCATCGATCAGGCCAGCGCCTATCATTAATTTCATTGTTTATTATTGGCGTAGTCATTTGTTTGGTTTCTTACATCTTGTTTTTATTCAATGAATATGCCGGCGCAGTAACCATTTTATTTCTCGTTTATTTTGTTGCATGTTTCCCTCACGAATTTATTTAAAACGTTTATATGATACTGCTATGTTATTAACTGTTAATGAAACTTTGAAAGTCATTTATAATTTTTGGGTCACTGGATTGGAATTGGCGGGATGAAGTTATATGAACATAGACGTAGATTATAGCACCCTGTCATAAACAGCAAAGTTATTGAAGAGTTGTAAAGAGAAAATGATAATAATGAGAATTTCCCAGTTTGGTACCACAGCATGCTGGAGCTCAGATACACAAAATTAAAACATGGAAATAAGTCTAGGGGAGCGTAAAATTCAAATCTTGCCAGGGACGCTCTAGTTAACAGGCTGGTTGTCAGATTCAATAGTGAAGTTTTGCGAACAGCCTTCTTTCTCTATCCGATAGCCTAGGCCACATTCAACAGCCAGTACATGTGATGTGTATGTAATAGAGTAATGTTTGTTGCAGCTGTCCGAGGAGGTGACGCGCAAGCAGAGCGAGTACCAAAAGTGCCTGGAGTCGTACAAGCAGATGCGGGCCAAGTTCGAGGAGAACTACCTTAAATGTAAGTGTAAGTTGGATAACATCAATTAATATTGCATGGTCAGTGCTTGATTACATCTACCTACTTTATTCTTCATATAACGAATGACAACTAGATTTCTTAAGAATACTTACACCTTCGCTTGGTATGATGAATGAAATGGGTACCTAAATTTAAAAAACAATAGTTATCTACTAAGAATTTTTGCTTTCTAAGCAGAGCTCAGATAGAGCAGGATATAGCGAGTTGAAAAAAAATGTAATGTTGCGGTAAATGATTGTGTATGCGCGAGAATGTTTCTCTGTCACAAGAGTTACATAGGTATGTCAAACGGTAGTCGATGCAGAGTTTCAATCCTAAATGTATATTTTGTCAGTAGCAATAAAATCTCTCTCCGAAAAAACTATAATAATGGTGGTTTTCTTTTATAACGCCGCAGCGAAATAAATTAGATAATACTGCATAAGGCGAGTATCCAGCCCGACTATTAGGAGCCCGCACAACCTGGCACCATTATTAGATTTAGCCACGTTCAAAAAGCGCATACCGAAATCGTTGTTAAAATATGATGATGATGGAGTGCTCTTTAGGAATAATGTAGTACAAGATATAATTATGTATAACGCTTAGATTTCCTGCGTATCGCGGACTCATGCCAGCGGCTAGTCATGGCGGATTTACGAGGCGTCGCTCATCTACTATAATATAAATCAGATAAGTACTGCTGTGATGATCGTACACCGGGAAGGATGGTTGGAAATAAATTTATGTGAATAAACAACATTTAATGCTTTTTACATTTAACGTTACGAATGTTACGAATACTTATCGTTGGTATTATTTGTTAAATTTGGGTTCTTTAGTTTATTGAAGGAATTTCAGAGAATTAAAAAGCTATTCTGTAAGTACTCATTAACATATACCGAGTCTAGTTATCGTGATCGTTTTGGATTGTAATGATGTGGATAGATGTTTTTTCTATCAACATCAGTAGAATTTGATGAATAAAAAAAAGTGGAAGTAAGAAAACAATTTAGAACGCATACGGCTCTTCGAATGTATTGTATGAGTATCAGCGTGGAACATACTCAACAGAAATAGTGGATATCAAGAATTCTGACCTAAGTAATCTGTGGGCTCACAATGGAACCGTGTTTTTCACTATACAATATGAAAAAGGACTCAATTTCATTAGCGTCTTTTAAAGCTTTTACTTTTTCACCTGTAAAAAAGTAAAAGCTTTAAAAGACGCGATTATAGAAGACATAGCTTTTGATAAAGTATACAATTAAATCAGTTATTAATTGGAGAACTTTACAATATAGCTTTCAGAAATAATTGTGGTTTCCGTTTTTCCCCTGATGTCGTACGATTAGTCACTACACCTGTAGTTAGTTGTAGCCACGAGAAAATTACTCTCTTCGTGGAAAATGTACGAAAGCGGGACATATGATCGACGGCACACTCGCTAATCTCGCCGCGCACCCGATACTTACCCGTGTGCATTATCGAGATCACCGAGCTGCAACGTGTAGAGTAAATAAGTAGGTACATAACATACAGCAACACACTTCAGTGACCGTTAGGGTGGTTGAAAAAATGTTTTATTCGATTTCGGGTTTGAATATCTATTTAATTTATTGTTTATGGTTACTGAATTAACATCCTCAAATATTGGCCCACTAATCGTAGTAGAAGTTGGTGATAATAGGTTGTTAAATACAAAAACTGTATGATTTGTTTTCTGTGTTGCTCACGAAAAAAGCGTCTTTTAGTAATTTTTGCCCCGTAGACGAAAAGTTGTTTAGAGCGTTTATACCCGCTTAGCTGGCAACGTCGCATATTTTGTCTTCTTACTTCATTATTTTGTGGTATTTGAATGAAACTTAAATATATGTTCAATACATACCCTAAATTTTTCATCCATTTTGCCTTAATTTTCTTACAAAACAAGATATAGACTTAAATTCATTTTTAGAGCTTTGGTTGTGGTAATATCATGAAATTTTGCACTGTGCCAGCTTATCTACCGAAAACGTAACGAATGAATTGAAAACATGTTCAAGTTACATACAAATTTCTCAAAATAATCAAGAAAAACCAAAAAATATGCGACGATGCCAGTTAAGCAGGTATAAACCCTCTTAAGTTGGCTGAAAATTGGTCTACCAGCCATTTGGAAAGTAGTCTTCAAGGCGGGAAAGCCCTGTTTTCTTTCTGCTGGATTTCAGAATGTGGAGCTGTTTTATTATTTGACTTACATTTGATGTGTAGACGAGACCTTTAACCTTATTATTAGCTACTAAAAATAACAAATAATTGGACCAATTCATCTTGACACTGTAAAACGTAGAGTAAGAAATCGATAAAATCGTTATTTCGAAGCCGATGAGCACCGCCTTCCAAAAGAGCTAGGCCAACCAAAATTTGCACAAGTAATTGCATATATATAAACAATAAAACGAGAGGGTGCCGCAAAGATTTCCTAAAAAAAAATTTTTTCTGCCACAATATGTATGGGTCCAATTTTTTTTGTCACTTATTGGTCGCGGCACCCCTTCATTTTTTTTCCGTGTATATGCCGTTATGCAAATTTTCGTTAGCATAGCTTTTTGGGAAGGCGGTGCTCATCGGCTTCGAAATAATTTTACAGTGTCAAGATGACTTGGTCCCATTATTTGTTACTTTTAGTTGCTAATAATAAGGTTAAAGGTCTCGTCTAGACGTCAAATGTAAGTCAAATAATAAAACTGCTCCAGATTCTGAAATCCAGCAGAATTAAAACAGGGCTTTCCCGCCTTAAAGACTACTTTTCAAAGGGCTGGTAGACCAATTTTCAGCCAACTTAACAACTGTTCGTAAATTTCATCTCAAAAAACACCTCACCAATTTCATTTCTATGGGGTAAACATTACTAAAAGACGCGTTTTTTGTAAGCAACACAGAAAACAAATCATACAGTTTTTGTATTTAACAACCTATTATCACCAACTTCAATCAGTAGCCATAAGCAACAGATAAAATGGGTGTTCAACCCAGAAATCGAAAAAAAAATATTTTAGGACCACCCTAGTGACCGTCTGTATGTAGGTCTTACGTCAATGTCAATAAAGTCTACTAATGGTCACTTAAGTGATGATGGTATGTCGCGTTAAAGGCGGAAACACACCGGATGCGTGCGCAGCACTTGCACGTGCGCGTGTGCGTGGTGTGCGCATTGTATCGTATGAAATGTTATAGTAGATGGCACACCGCTTGCATGGCGTGCACGTGCGCAACGGTGTGTCATCTCTTATGGGTACTCGTACTTTACAACGCGCACGCCACGCACACGCATCCGGTGTGGCTCGGCCTTAAGAATCTTAATCTTAATAGATAAAATTCCTTAACTATACTTAGTTTTTTTTTTGCATTAGAAAAAGGGTAAACAATATTGACGTGTCTTATTATTAAAAACACGTTCGAAAAATAAGTCCAAAAAATATATAACAATTATATAGCAATAACAGTAATGGACATTATATTTTCTTCTGTTTCCGTGATCATTACTCATTGAAATAAAACAATTTTTTAGCTTAGGCCCATCTGGCATGTATGTACACCTTTATTTGTGTTTTTTCAAAAAAAATGGGTTGTTTGCACAAATTGTAACTTTGACAGAGGAAAATACATCTTTTCTCAGTGCACCCGTGACCATGGAAAGCTGGAAAACTTCCGAAACGTCGGGAACTAAAATGAGATAATATACGCGATATAATCCGTTAATTTGTTTTATTTCAATGATTAATTGACATTATTTTGGTCTCATTTATTATTTTTATTTATTATTATTTAGTTACTATTGTTTTAAAGCGTTTTTCAATAAAAATACTCGACAAGATTGTTTATCCTTTTTCTAATGCTAAAAAAAACGATGTATACACATTTTTAAATCATCTCATTAACATGTCAATTAAAATCGGATAAGTTTGACAGGTTCGTTTTGCTAAGGTGTCAAATTTTGTGATAGGGTCCAGTGATCATAAGAAGTAAACAACATACAATTACGTCAACGAAATGCTAAAATAATAAGTCAACTCATTATTTTCTGCTTATCTTCAACTATTGTCCGTTCAAACGCGACTGTTATCAAAATCGCTGTCATTTGTCATTTTATTACCCTTGGCGTTCGTCGCATTTTGATGTATGACATAAATTATATCATCTTTAACAACTTAATTAGTTACGTAGTGAAATAAGAACCTGTCTCAAAAACTAAATAGTTATATCCGAGTGCCTGTCCGCGAGCGCTGATCCGGTTTTTCGGGTACCGTAACCAAAATGGCAGAAACGGAATCCTTATAGTTTCGTCATGTCCGTCCGTCCGTCCGTCCGTATGTCACAGGACTCACAGGCAATCTATTCAAAAACTACAAGATTTATATTGATTAAATTTGGAGTATAGGTGTCTTTTATAAGCCGCTAGTTAGTTTGGTAGTTAAATAACAAAAAAAATATATTATTAGGGGGGCAAAAAAAAATATGTTCGGCTTCGGTTACATGTATGGAGTCATACATGTAACCGAAGCCGAACAATTTCTTTTTCAGCTAAGATTAACGTGTGGCACGTATTTCGATAGTTCTTCTAAAAACACTTAGAGGTTTCTAATAGTTTTTTGGATGATGGAAATAGTAATCGATCCGAAAGTTGCATAAAATGTGTGTTCTCTATCTTTTAAACTAAAGCTAAAGCTTAATAAATACTTTCAACGAAAATTATATTAACATGATCGGATATACCGTTTATGAGTTATTGGCGGAAAAGTGCGCTTCTCAGCAAAAGGACGTAAGTGCCGGGAAGATACGCTCTTTTGCTGGTGCACTTTTGCATATAGTATTGCATCATCTCATTACCCGTAGACCACTTCTTTGTAGTAACGGCTACGGAATCCCTCACTGAGCATGAACCGACTTGCTCTTGACCGGTTTTTTATGTTTTTGTTAATTTGGAATTTAAAAAAAACGGTTTAATGTGCTTTCGAAAACCTAAACTAACGCAACCGTTAAAACTAGACACATAACTTTAAACCTGATTGATATATTAGCTAAATAAATAGTACTATAAGGAACAAGTTCACTAAGATAGACACCACGACAGCGCACGGTGTGACAGACGACTTCTTTTGTAACGATTTGACAGCTATTACTGGAATTGAAGCTTTGGATTGGAGAGGAGTGCCTTATTTCTAATCGCTTTTACCCAACACAACAAATCGAGGCTTGATTACGTATAAATATGATTTATTTAATTACCTTTTTTGTCCATATTTATGAGTAAAGATAGTGCAAGTTTAAATCATTGCACTCTAACACAACTTGCGAATATTGCCTCATTCCTAAAGAGTTTCATAGACGTGCTATGAATTCCAGGTCCAACGAGCCGAGGCGGGCGCAAGCTGGACGAGACGCGGGACAAGTACGGCAAGGCGTGTCGGCGGCTGCATCGAGCGCACAACGAATATGTGCTGCTGTTGGCGGAGGCCACCGAATGCGAGCGCGCGCTGCGCACCGCCGCGCTTCCCGCGCTACTTGACCAGCAGCGGCGGCAGGGAGAGGCCACGGCCACCTCGTGGTGAGTACACATCGGCAGCACGGTGCGTGCCGGCTGCACAGAGTGCACAAGGTGTCTGTGCTGCTGCTGGCGGAGACCACCGAGTGATAGCGCGTGCTGCACTGCTCAATCAGCAGCGGCGGTAGGGCGAGACCACGGGCACCTCGTGGTGAGTCCACACGGGCAGCACGGTGCGTGCTGGCTGCACCGAGCGCACAACCAGTAGCTTACTTCAGTACCAGGATGGCGGAGGTCACCGAGTGCGAGCGGCCGCGCTGCTTGACCAGCAGCCAGTATCACTTCGTGGTGAGAACTCGTACATGACAAACGAAAGCGGAATCTTTTCGTAACAATTGACGTGGATTTTTTATAACTCAATCAGGAAAGCGGTATTGTATTTACAGAAATATATCATCGTCAGCCCAGTTCAATTAAACCTTTTATGGGGATCCACAGAATGAGTTGATTTAGCCATCCTTCAGCATGGCGGCACCGCTCAGGATGTACGCGAGTCCCAGTTGAGGTCGGTCACTGTGCTGGCGATGGAACCCACGCCGCTCGCCTCCAGTCATCAGTGAAACCCAGTAACTAGTTGCCCCTGTAGCACCACTAACCAACTCTACTGCCGACGGTGAGCGTGTCCAGGTCGAGCGGGTACCCGCTCCGCACGCACTCGCCGTCGTTCATCATGGCGGTTCAAAATCAGCTGATTTATTTTCTGTTTATTATTTTTTTATTATTTTTAATTTTTTTTTTATGTAACGAGTGGCAAAAGGGCAGACGAGCCACCTGATGGAAAGTAGTCATCGTCGCCCATGGATATGTGCAACACCGGAGGAATCGCCCATATTTTGCCAACCTTTGAGAGCCCTGTTAACTCGCTTCTTGAAGAATCCCATTTTATAGCTCTCTGGAAATACCTCAGGGGGAAGGTTATTCCACAACTTGCAAGTGCGTGGTAAAAAATGAGCGTGATGCCCGTTTATTTTTTGGATGCCAAGCATCCAGATAGTCGGGATGTACTTTGTTTCTGAGGCGGTAGGTGCGATGATAGAAACGTGACGGTGGCACCAACTCAAAAAGTTCTTCAGAACATTCCCCATTGTACAGACAGTAGAACAAACACAGAGAGCCAACATCTCTCCGGAGGCTAAGTGGTTCTAGGCCGTCTGTCAATTCGGGATCATCGACAATACGAACTGCCCTACGTTGGATGGAGTCCAAGGGGAGAAGTTGATATTGGGGCGCTCCGTCCCAGAGATGAGAGCAGTACTCCATATGGGGTCGAACCTGAGCTTTGTAGCGTAAAAACCGGTGACTCGGTGTGAACTACTGTCTCGCTCTGTTGAGCACCCCGAGCTTTTTAGAAGCCAGCTTGGCTTTGTTCTCCAGGTGGCCTCGAAATTGGACTTCGTTCGTAATGTCGACACCGAGTATCCCGATACTTTTGGAGATGGTAAGAGGAATGCTCTGAAACTTTGGCGCTAAAATGAAGGGTTTTTTCTTTGCGGAGAACGCGCAGACTTGTGTCTTGCTGGGGTTAAACTGGACGAGGTTGCGTTTGCACCAATTTGAGACTTCCGCTAGGGTGTTCTCAAGTTTAGACACAAGTTTCATTCTGCAATCTTCCAGCTGCTCGGGGGACATGTTAACATGGCCTGTGTAGTGACTATGACACGTGCTGTCATCCGCATAGCAAAATTATTATTTCAGTTACAATTCGTAGGTACATACTCGATTGGACTTGACCATGATTCCCTAAAGATGCATCACGATTCGATTTCGATTCATTTCGACACATTTATTGAAACTAAAACAAGTATGAACCAAAAATTAGGATGTTTCATCATCAGCTCATCAGGCTCTTAAATCTGTCGCGCAAAATATATTCGGTGACTTTCCTTATTTTTTAGTCGATATACATATACATAGGGTCTCAGTTAGACCGTTCGAATTATTTTCCGGCCTAAAATTGACATGTATATTATGTTACCAGTATCTTTAAGTAGAACGTCTGCGCGCTAGTAGGTACTCGTAAATCTATTTACTTGAGTTAGATTCTCTGGTATTGTATCATCTCACAAGGTCGTTAATTATTCGCTACAGCTGGGTCCAGTATCAGAGAATCATCATGTGGATAGCCACCCAGATATATTCATCAGGATATTGCAGAGAAACAAACTCTCCTACCACAATGGTAAAAATATTACGAAGATATAGTGGTCAATATTTGAAAAAGACACAACCTTATCGCGAAAACAAAAGTTTCCTTGAGAAAGTTTACTCGTAACGTAATTTTGTTCCCACATCCAGGACTGTATCGTATACCGAATGTTATGTTTGTTGCCAACAGGAAAGGGATCCTTCTGGAGGTGGTGCAGCGCTCAGACTTCAACACGGAGAAGTTTAGGGAAATCCAGAGCAAAGTGGACTCCACCGTGCAGAACCTCAGGCCGCAGGAGGAGTACAAAGAATTCATAGAAAAGTACAAGTCAGTACGTAGGGTTACCAGTGATTAATGCACCTTCCATAACTGAAAAGCCGTCACGGAGCTTATTTATCGTGCCACATAAAATGCAAGAATTACTGGAATACATTACGATTTATAGCATTGTTAACCCTTATACGTAGTAATTACCTATGATAATATTGATAATTGAGGAAATAAAAGTTCTTATAGTTCCTCGTGAGGTATTTTAAAAAGCTTCAAGAACTTCGTTCTACATAAGAAGAGTGAATAATAGGGGATATGCACGAATTTTCATTATTGTTTTATTAGAAGCTCATTACAAAGCCAAGTTATATTATATGGAGTTTATTGGCCGTTGTGCACTATGACGTAAAAGTACATGTCGGACCTCTGTGTCAAATCGCTGGCTAATTAGTAATTTTAAAAGCCTATATCATGCGTCTTACTTAATTTTTAATTTTACCGTTTTTAATTTTAATTTCACTTTTTGAAATCTTTTTTACGGTATTTTGATATTTTGTTACGAAAAGCGATAAAAAACTTCATGCATGTACTCTTTTAGGTGCGCTATATTTACTATGCTTAGTTATGAGTAGCACCCAACGTTCTAGCAACGCAACGGCCGAAAAAATACAATTTCCTGATGTCGGAATCGTTTCAGATCACCCCCCTCCACGCCAGTCTCGTTCGCCTTCGACGAGAGTTTAGTGGAGGACACGAGCGGGAAGCTGCAGCCCAACCAGCTGACCGTCGACAACCTGACCGTGGAGTGGCTCAAGGAGAAGTTGACGGAGCTGGAGGGCGCGCTGCAAGACAACCGCGAGAAGCAGGCGGCGCTGCAGGGGCCCGAGATTATAGGCAACGGCGTGTGCAAGAATAACAACACGGGCATGACGAACGGCGTCAATGGGATCGACAGGTAAGCCTTCAATAGTTCATTATGATACGAGTGTGCTACGTTGGTAATTACATCATGTAATGACCAATGCACATGAGTTTCATACGACGTTTTTCAACACACTTGCGAGGAAAAAAGCAAAAAAAACAATCGTACCTTACTTAAAATTTCGTCTAGGTTATACGTGCGTAACCAATCCTGTAGTCGTAAGTTTTACTTAATCCGTCGACAGTACCTCAAATTTAGGTACCTACATTAATGATAATATTATAAACTGTACCTATAATTATATCAATTTAATACAATCAAAATGTTATTTTGTTTAGAAAACTTTATAATTTATTGAAATTATATTGCTTTTTACAAGTACCACTTTATATTTATTACAATAACCCTAAATGTTTCTTGTACCTAAAACCTATTTGCTGAAGTTAAAAAAAAACTGTAATGAAAAGGCACTAGTGCGATTATGTAATATAAAGAACACGCGTGTGTAATGGACTGGATGACAGCCATAAAAACGATGTAATAAGAGCCACTTTACGAGCAAGTGTGTTAAAAACGAATTAATTATACATTTCCATTTTAATTCCATACAGGAAAAACACCAAAACAACATATGTAGATTAAACATAAAGGTATTGATATTATTAAAACCAATAATAGAATTTGACGTCATAGACAATACGATATTTGCATGGTTTTGCAGTATTTTACATACCTATTGTAGGTTGAACATTTTATCTCGTTCCATCATCTATACTATTATAAAGTTTTCTTCTGTTTCCGCGATTATTACTCATTGAAATAAAACAATTTAAAGTTCCCGACGTTTCGGAAGCTTTCCAGCTTTCCATGGTCACGGGAGGACTCTCCGAAACGTCGGGAACTAAAATGAGATAATATACGCGATATAATCCGTTAAATTGTTTTATTTCAATATTATAAAGTTGTTAAAATGAAATGTCTGTATATTGAAGATATTTTCAAAAAAATGTTTGTTATGGACTATTTGGAGGTCATTAAAACGAAAAATATTTTTTTGGATTTTATGTATGTTTGTATGTGTCGTTGTGGCTTCATCACGCAAAATCGGCTAAACGGATTTCAACTATTTTTGGTACACGGGTAGCTGGGTATCTCCAGATGGTTATAGAATACTTTTTACCCGATTAGGCTAAAGAAAAAACGAAGGGTTATGACTTTTTCTCCTCCGCGAACGAAGTTGCGGGCGCCTTCTAGTTACAAATAAAAATCAAATAATCATTATTATTACTATGATACTATAACATAGGTATTTTTTAACAAGATGTATAAGAATAAGAACATCTAAATGTCCTTATACATCTTGTTAAAAATTGTTACAATCCGTCCAGCCGTTACCACTGTGACGAGCGCACAAAGTTTTTGCGGCCGAGAGATGGCGCTGTTAAAGATTTTCCTTGGAATCATGACTGCTGTAAGGTAACAGAATTTTAGAATAGTATAGAGTACATATACATAAATGGACAAATTTAAAATATAATACAATATCAATATAGGTATTATGTCGTATAGTGTGCCAAATCCCATTCTTTTCATGTCGAGCATGATCATGAGTATGAGAAATTAACGTCTGACGGGTAAATTGCGCATCCTTTTATTTACTTGGCATAGACACAGACATAAA
Source organism: Hedya salicella (assembly GCA_905404275.2). Taxonomy (NCBI): domain Eukaryota; kingdom Metazoa; phylum Arthropoda; class Insecta; order Lepidoptera; family Tortricidae; genus Hedya; species Hedya salicella. The sequence goes on from FR990097.1 coordinate 33,778,549, forward strand.
CAATATTCTTATATTTCAATGTGTTGAAATACTGAAAGTGCGCTCTGCATACAATCGCATTACAGTACGATTACTTTGAATTTACCACTGACATATGCTTTTATTCCATTGGATATTCGATTTTAACACTAATGTAAAAGAGTTTATATTACTTACACACTGTCTAAACGTCGTTTGTTTGTAATAGAAACTCTTTTGTATTAGTGTTAAAGTCGAATATCCAATGGAATAAAATCATATGTCAGTGGTAAACTCAAAGTAATCGTACTGTACTACGAAACGAAGCTCTGCTCAAGGGCTTATATCTGTACGATTATAAAGTTGTAAAAATGAAATGTCTGTACTTTGAAAGTATTTTCAAAAAAATATTGTAACGGACTTGTTGTGGGGGTTACTGAATCGATTTTATTTTTTTATATATGTATGTTTTTATGTGTTGTTGACGTCGTTGTGGCTTCATCACGCCAAATCGGCTAAACGGATTAAGGCTATTTTTGATACACGGGTAGCTGGGTATCTATCTACAGATGGTTAGAATATCTTTTATTTTACCCGACTATGCTGAAGATAGAGAGGGGTTAAGACTTTTTCTCCTCCGCGAACGAAGTTGCGGGCGCCTTCTAGTGTATTATTCTGAACATACTACTTAATACTGAATCAGAGTCGGCTAGCTGCGGTAAACAACCATGTTTGTTTAGGTTACGCGATAACAATGTTACGGAAATCTAGCTCAAATTGGTACCTTACTGAGAAGAAAAGAACGAGTTTGCTAAATACGAGTATAAACTATGGTTAATTGTAGGAATACAATAGGGATGATGACTAAATTTTAATAATTAGTCGATCATGTAGATTAATAAAAAATATTGGAGACGTATTTTTTCTTTTTTTACGAACAAAAAATAATGGTCAAAATGTCGCGTGACGTCACTCCGAAGTACAAATTGTATCTAGGAGTGACGTCACAAGCCCATTTTAATGCGATTTATCAGAGTATTTATTTATTATTTTGAAAAAGTAAAAAATAAATGCTCCATTTTAGCTCTCGCGTTTGGTCCCACTAGGAATTGAACCTGGTGTTGGTACCTGGTGGTGGTTCGGATTAAGCATCCAACGTGTCAAACCTTTCCACTAGCGAGCACTGATAATTATGTGGTGTTATTTTTTCCTCATGAAAAAACAAATTAGGTGCTTTATATAAATATCAATAACATTGTTCCAGGCACTCTCCGCCCCCGATTCCGGTGACCACCTCCGAGCCGGTGAAGTTGCTGGAGCTGCGTATGGCGGAGCGCAAGTGCGCTAAGCAGGCCGAAATGATCAGGTGAGACCTGCCAACACTTTGATCATTGATCACGCAGAATGATGTTGCGTGCAGAACAGTGTGGTGACATTGCCTATTTCATACTGCAGAGCAAAGTGACGACTGAGGCCATATATCATCGTGAAATATATAATATATGTTAGTTTTTGAATTTTCTTTTTTTTGTAGTTTTGTGTATATTATTTAAGTAACAATAAGTTTTATTATAATATAGATGAATATTTAATTCAAAGTAAATAATGTAATAATAAGGGCCTTGTGCCTGAAACACGGGGGGGAACCCTACTTCAGGTTATATAAAATTTGAATTTAATTGTATATTATAGCATTTAGCCGTACCTCTCTGTATATTATGTCTCTCAGTAAATGTATTTGTAATATATATATATAACTCGGGACAGGGACAGTAAGGCCCGGCGACCGTTGTCATGTAGGTACTGTCTATAAGGATTTTTCTAAATATAGATGTAATTATTATATGTATTATGTTTAGTTTCACTATTATTGTTTGTTTTTTTTTATAAATTAATTGATTGTTGAGTTATTAGTAAATTATTATGGTATTCCACATAGTCGACTCTTACGACACCCACGGGAATTTATAGGCGTTTAGGCATCTTTCTTTAACGCTTTAACGACCACTAACATGTGTTAAAAGTGTTTCAATTGATTAAATCACTTAAAAGGTCCTCACCACACATCTCAGCACGCTAGTTTCCAGATACAATCTTGATCAGCCAATTGTTTTTCATTGAATGCAGACGAGAGAATATCACAAGACAAATGCTATTTTTAAAACCCTTTCGGTTTGGTGGTTTTTCGGTTCAGTAGACGACTTAACACAGATTACTATCTTCTTCTGTTTTCGCGATTATTACTCATTTAAATAAAACAACCCAACCCGTGACCATGGAAAGCCGAAAAGCTTCCGAAACGTCGGGAACTCAAATTAGATAATATACGCGATATAATCCGTTAAATTGTTTTATTTAAATTACAGATTACTATCATGTGGTACCGAAAGACTTAAACCGTTTGTTGATCGTACTTTCTTTGTTATACTATGAACTTACTAATGTTGTATATTGATCAGGTCTGCTCTGGCGGAGCTGGGCTGCGAGGAGGCGCCCAGCGGCTGCCCGGACCTCTCCGCCGAAACGGTGGGCGTCGACAGCTTGGATGGCAGCTCGCCCGACCACCAGGTGAGTCGACTTCTAGCCGTAGAGAGCCGGTTATGACCTTCTGACAACAGGTCACTGCGATATTCAACGATTGTATTTTTATACGTGTACACTCGTTTAAGAGATGGAATTAAGAGTTCCCGGTAAGCTCGGTTGTACTTAAGAAAATTTGTAATGGTGTATACGCTGCATATCCGAATTTAAAGTATAATGCAATGTATTTTATGTCACGTTTGGCTATAAAGAATCGATTTAAAGACTGGAGTTATCAACAATGTCTTCAATTATTTCCAGGATTATTGTGCTAGTTTTAAGTAATATAGTATCTATAAGGCAGCATTTTGTAAATGACTGGGATTTGGGAGTCTACATATATTCGCGCGCTACTTTTGTTACGTGTGGTAAATACATAATGCCTGCTTTTCATTCTAGCCCACACTATATATAAATCACGCCGTACGTATACCTGTGGCTCAAATCTTTGGACTTGATTTAGATGATGCCTATTCGCGATGTGGTAGAAGTGAAAATAGTGACATTGACATTTCACAAGTTCTCACTGAAGAGTTGCATCTGGATCAAACTCAGAATTGGACCACAGTGCGTACCTAAATAGATTCACCGCGAAGATAGACAACGATGCGCTTACAGCGATGTTTGCGAAAGAGAATCACATGGCTGATTGATTGAGTGAGTCATGATTTAACTCGTGCAATTCGAACAGAATAAACATACATACACAAAACCGAATCGGAATCGGAAACTGCGCGTGGGATGTTTTGTTTAAGTGAACTACGTGAATGATGAGTTTTTTTTAGTTAATATACGTGTGACGAGAATGGACGTTTCGTTTTACGAAGTCGCGTAGATATCTCGAAACTAGACTGTGACATGGTAAAACAAGCAGAATTGCAGTCATCGTGAAAAGTACAACTGATCATGCTCGTAGTACAATGTAAACACAAGAAAACAATCTAAACCCACGCGCTCGCGTCGTTTAGAGTAGCGTCAACCTATTAGAATACGATACGGATCCAACTTCAAACGTCTACACATTTCGTTTAGAAGATTTTGTTTTTGTCACGGTTTGTACTTTGCAATTATTTTTTGCAACAAATGCGATGTAACTGCTAGGAATGAACACTAAAGGTATTGAATTCAGGAGCGTTCCTCGATCGGGTCGAAAGCGTCGGCCGAGGCGCTGCGCCTGCGGCTGCACTCGATAATCCCGCCGCGGCCGTTCTTCCGCATGTTCGCGCGGCCCTTCCGCCGCAAGTCCGTGCCGTCCAGCCCCGCGCTACCGCCCAAGACCTACCGCAGCTCCAGCGAGGGGCCCGCCGACTCGGTAACGTCCCGGACTCGCCGCAAGAAACGGTTCAGAGTCCTCAAGAGACGTTTGAGCAAGCGCATGGACGTGTATGTGCATTGTCGTGTAAACAAAAGCATCTTCAGGAAGAGAAGAAAACGCAAACGTAGTTGTCCTAACGGTGTGGTGAGTGAGAGCTGCCTAACACTGAAGATCACTCGCACCGCGGCCTCACCTCCGGCGGGCGGGACGACGCGACAGTTGCCTGCGATTCATCGAGTTTATTGTACAAAGACAAATAACGCGCGCTCGCACGCTGATCTATGATCGAAGGTCACTGCCGCGTCCTCTGACGTTTGCCTGCAGGTAAGAGCCACCACAAGGCATGGGCTTTCGCAGGATGCATGAGGCTTATTTTTACACGCGTTAAAATGTTTACGACAACGTATAAACACACGAGTTCGTCAGCGACGTTCTAACTATAGCATCACCGTGCACTGTGAGCGCGCGAACTTCGCTCGGGAGCAAGCTTTCAAGTGAAATTAAAATAGCACCGCCTCGGCCCAAAACTCAATTTCAAAATCAAGGTAAAGCGAACTTGCGACGTTCTTCAAACGTTTCCCTGTTTACGCGATGCCTATACATGTTTCAGTCGGCAGTTTTACGTCAACCGCATCCTGTTTCTCTCGGTTGCTGGCGGGTGATTATGTACAGATAATAATAAAGTGATAATATTATACCGACGGGATGGTCGATCCTTTTTCGCTATACATAACTCATTCGGAATTGCCACCGCCGGTGGTGGTACCGCGGCGTAAGAAGCGTCTCAAGAAACTGCAGGAATTACAACAGTTGCAAGACATACAACAGTTGCAAGACATACAACAGTTGCAAGACATACAACAGCTACAAGAGTTGCAACAGCTACAAGAGTTGCAACTTGAACAAGACTTCGTATGTTCGGTTGCTTCATCGTGTTGGTCATGTCGTTGGAATGTTGTGTTTGCATGTAATTTGATGTTATAACTGCTCGGTTTTAGTTTTCACTTCTACTTAACTCGTGTTATTTTATTGATATTGTGAAGACTAATTTCTTTAAGTGTGTGTTTTTCAATGTTAGTGAAATACTTACTTGACCTAATTTACGTATTATTAGATAGAAGCGTCACAGCGACACACACACACACACATCTAATTTCTTCACAGTTTGAGAAAAGGAAGGAATGATCTTTTTTATTTTGAATGTAATTTTAATAATTTACCCTCGTGAACGGTATGTAGGTCAAGAATGTTAAGATTAACCTGTGAATCCTGTGATTTAATTTAGTGCAATCAAAATCAGGGTTATAATTTTCTCTCTCTTTCTTTTCTTTATGTCGGTAATAAAATACAGAATACACATGTGTCAAACTGTTAAGAATAAATCAATTTCAATAGGCACAAATGCCAATACCAACTAAAGTTTTGTTTGACGATATATTTTGATGCTTAACTTTGTTAACTCTTAGATAATTCCTGTGTTGTGACATAAAGTTTATATATTTAAATAAAATAATAATACCAACGTTCCTTAAACTAAAAAGTCAATTACAGATCGGTATCATTTGCTATATTTTCTACGTAGTTGCCACAATGTCTCTTAGATGTTTAATAGAGTAGAAAACACAATCGATCACATAAAACTAAACAATCCGAGTCCACCTCGCAAAAAGGAACCCTTATGGTGCGACTCTGTCTGTCTGTTCGACTAGCATAGCGCCATATCTCAAAAACTACTTATTTTGTCTATTTGGAATTTGGAATATTTATAAACATGGTCAGCCCACATGTGCAAAGGAAATATTAAAATATATATGTACGTTATTAAAATATATGTATACGGAGATAAAGGGGGGAATGTTGTTTTTTTTTTTCAAATTTTCCTTAATAACATAAAATCTAATTACGATAAAACAAAAAATTGTTCGAAAATGTGCAGATCAAGACCTTTTATATGATACCCTACTGGACCTAGTAGCTAAACTTTAAATTTTTACCCCCCTATCGTGTTTTTAGAAAATAAAAAAATATATTTTAATATTTAAAAATGTTAGGGTAAGTGAAAGTTTGTACGTCACCCTCGGTGCGCGAGTCCGACTCGTACTTTGCCGGTTTTTATTATTTTTTAAAGCCTATGTACAGTCCCTGCGTCAATAATACCGTATCGTAAAGTTAATAACTTTTGCATTAGAACAATCATGTGCTGCTGCTGTTTTCAGGCTTAGGTAACTGTGACTTTTTATACCCGCCTGACCTTGTGTGTGTTAATAAGTTGGTACGTTTGAATCCAAATTTAACCTAACATTTATTTTGCTTACCCACACTCCATTCACGTGGATGTTCACACAAAACTATTTATAAACTACAACAGCGCTTGCTTCTTCAATGATTATGTTCCGAAGGGCTATAAATCACTGCTTACTCACTCTTTGAGAATTCCAGTTGTCGTATTATGGCCGCGTTATCATCGTGGATAAACTATCTGTCTCCTAGTAAGTAGGTTCTTGTTATAAAGAGACCGGCAGGTACTTTTCGTATAGTGATTTAGAATTTTAGTCGATAGGTAAGCGCCTGTATACAAGTATTCATGTTAATCTGTCTTCGCGAGCTCCACGTGACCGTTTATCCATATCGATGCTTTTGTCTGACTTTCTCTCGATGTACTCCAGGTGAGCGTGAGCGAGACGGAGCGGTCACTGGTTGAGCAGGAGTGGTTCCACGGCGTGCTGCCGCGCGAGGAAGTGGTGCGGCTGCTGCGCGCGGACGGCGATTACCTCGTGCGCGAGACCACGCGCAACCACGCGCGCCAGCTCGTGCTCTCCGTGTGCTGGGGCCAGCACAAGCACTTCATCGTGCAGACCACGCCGGAGGTAACTTATACTCTCATATTAACGAGTGTCAGCTTTTTGCAGCGAAGCGATTTAAGTTACAACAAAAAAACATGGTTCGCGAATCGCAATCGCCGCGTTGAGATGCAAAGTCGACGTCATTGTATAAATGTACAAACAGCAACACACTTAGTGACCATCTGTAGGCTTTATATATCAATAAGGTCTACCGATTCATACTAGGTCAGTTAAGTGTGTGGCTGATGGTCCATAGATCACCTAATAGCAGGCTCCTCATGACTGACATTGATATCTAAAACGATGTGGCCGCGTTCTGTTTCATAGCCCCGGTCTATCTTGTAAGTGTAGCAGCGAGACGATCGCGGAATCCCTTCTTGTAGGGTAGTTAGTATGTTATGTGTCGTGTATCTTGTTGGTATAATATCGGATGATCACCGCAGGGCCACTACCGGTTCGAGGGCGCGGCGTTCCCGTCGGTGGCGGAGCTGATCGCGTGGCAGCGCACGAGCGGCGTGCCCGTGACGGCGCGCTCGGGCGCGCTGCTGCGGCGCGCCGTGCCGCGCGAGACCTGGGAGCTCAACAACGACGACGTGCAGCTGCTGGACAAGATCGGCCGGGTCGGTGTCTAGTGTGCATGTACAGGGTCCCTGTCGGCGAGAGGCGCGGCGTTCCCGTCGGTGGCGGAGCTAATCGCGTGGCAGCGCACGAGCAGCGTGACAAGATCGGTCGGGTTTGTGTTCAACGTTCAAAACATTTTTGTTTTATTATAAGCCAAATGACGTCCACTACTGGACATAGGCCTCCTTCAAAGAACACCACCACCATGACCGGTCCTGCGCCACGGAATTCAGCGACTATCACCAGGTCATCACTCCGCCTACGACGCTGAGTTTTCCAATGCGTGCTGATCGCTACTCAAAAACTTTGTTTTAACACTTGAAACTATCACAAAATGTGTATTACTGTGGCCGTCATAACAAATAGTAAAAATTAAACTGGAGACCCCCCCCTTCATTCATGAAACATAAGGTATTCGCGGCGTATCGGCGCTTTTTACGTAAGGTGGCATGGAACCGGTATTGCTCCCTAATTACCTCTTAGTAGACTAAGTATATTGACTCACTCGAGTTGTCAATAGTGTTGAATGTTCCATTGCCTAAACAGGTTCCTATTGCAAATTTTATTGGTCATATTTTAGAACCTAACACGAAACACTTAATGCTGGTGGTCTCATTGGCGCCATTCGCGTCATCATATTACATAATGTCGGATTTACGAATACATTCGTCTGCTTGTTGAGCATGATAGGAAATTTGGGTTTTTATTGGCTTCCTCGTGAAATACAGAGTGAGAGGAATATGTAACTTTACAGGGTAACTTCGGGGACGTGTACAAGGCGCGGCTGAAGACGACGGGGCAGGAGGTGGCGGTGAAGACGTGCCGCATGGCGCTGCCGGAGGAGCAGAAGCGCACCTTCCTACAGGAGGGCCGCATCCTCAAGCAGTACCAGCACCCCAACGTCGTGCGGCTCATCGGCATCGCCGTGCAGAAGCAGCCCATCATGATCGTCATGGAGCTAGTCTCAGGTAACATTATCATGTGGGAACAGTTTCTTTTTTCATCATCTATCAAACACGGACGTGCACAACTAGCACATAAACGCCTCAGAATGCGATCCTGCGGAGACCGCAACCTTAACGATGTCATCCGTCTAACGCTGCTCTTTCCTATGCGTGGTCGCCACCCATTTTACTGCCCCAACGGCAATCCGTTTCTCCAGGTAACATGGCCCGCCCATTGCCACTTCAGCCGTGCAATCCTACGAGTTACGTTTTTCGGTTACTTTGGTTCTTCTCCGGATATCCTCATTTCCGATTCTATCGCAGAGAAACTCCGAGCATAGACCTTTCCATAGCACGTTGCGTGACTCTGAGCCGCCATCTGAGTGCCATTGTGAACAACCTTGTCTCAGCTCCTTAGATCATTACTGGCAACACGTACTTTTCGAAGAACTAATCAACTGCAAGCACTGAGGTCGACGAGAAGACACCTTGAATGAATCTTGACCAGATAGTCAGTCTGTCTTGCTGGGGCCGTCCCCTCGCTACACGGTAGCCATTCGAGAACCTTTTTGCCTCAGCGGCCATCATTCATCATAATCATCATTTTTGGCCATCGGTTCTACAAACAATGTGTCCCGCGCAAGTTTTTTTGTTGCAATAAATAAATAAAACATAGGCACTACAAAATACATATAATCATGAGACTTTATGTTGTCCACCTTTCGGACATTGACCTCCTCCAATATCTTCCATGAATATTGGTCCCGTGCTACCTTCGAATCATGCTGTTCAAGTGTTCACCCATTTTTCGGATAAACGGCGTCTACAACTATTACAAAGAAAAGGGAAAACTGCCAGTGTTAAACATTAGTTTGCAAACCTTATTAGTCATTACTTGCAAATACTGGGAACTTGGTATTTTTAGTCCTAAGAACTAAGATGTAGCTTCAAACAATAAAAACTCAGCGTCGTTTCTATTTCTACGATAGCTGACGCTAGCAAAGCTTAATTAAAGTGTAAATAATGTGGAACTATGAGTATCAGACTTGAATTTGTAATGTGCTTCCATTTGGCACATCGAACCGGTACCTACAAAGTTAAAACCTGTAATAAAAAATAAATTTGAATCGTCCAAACATCAAAGATTACGACTATCATTTCACGGGTACAACAAAACCTGGTACGTATATAAAACTGGTTCATTCACCCTTGATTAACTCCCACGTCAGAAACAATAGTGTTAACTGGTCCTAAAAATAAGTTAATAGGTTTTGATAATTATGTAAGTATGTGAAAATCGAAAAAAGTGGTCTATAAAAAATATGATCTTCTTTTGGACACTTTTTTTCTTGTATGAGTTTCGAATGTTTCATAAATTTATAGATTCTGAGTAGCAGTTATTTTATAAACTCAAATAAAATTGCGGTTACTCTTTTTTGATTTCCACACAAAAATGACATTGAAAGTTTTGTATTATTATCAGGCGGCTCCCTGCTGACGTTCCTGCGCACGCGCGCGGCGGCACTGGGTGCGCGCGCGCAACTGGCGATGAGCCGCGACGCGGCGGCCGGCATGCGCTACCTGGAGTCCAAGAACTGCATCCACCGCGATCTGGCGGCGCGCAATTGCCTCGTGGGCGACGACCACATCGTCAAGATCTCCGACTTCGGCATGTCCCGGGAGGAGGAGGAGTACATCGTGTCGGGCGGCATGAAGCAGATACCCATCAAGTGGACGGCGCCCGAGGCTTTGAACTACGGTCGGTCACCTATTTTCCCGTTTTTATGGAGACGTGAAGGGAGAGATTGCGCGATGTGTTGAGCGATCCCTGTTCGTGTGAATATTTGAAATGTGACGTTAAAAATGCTCATTCACGAAAGTTTTTTTAAAAAGTTGACACATATTCACTTTCATTTTATCATAATTTACGTGCAATTGAAAAAAATGTTGTAAATTAGGAAAATATTATAAGCAACTAAAATACGATTCGAGCGCCACTTTTATGCAGATGAATCACCCTGTAAATAATCCAAAATAAATATTTACCTATAGCGCTGCCATATTTGCTACTTGGCATGTCTTTATAAGACCAAATTAGCATGCTGCTATTTATTGATGAGTGTGACGAAGCAACAGCGAAGATATATATATAGGTAATTTACATTTATAGAAGATATATATATAGGTACATTTTTATTTTACATTTCAAGTGAATCTTTATATAAACTTAGTGTCTACAATATTCAAGGTTCGCTGTGCTAAATTCGACAGACCTAAATAAAGAAAATCTAGGTGTTCGTGGGTGCTTATGCGACGTTAAAATATTTGATGAAATCGTCATGTTTCTGTTCTAAATAGTTTCGTTACGTGCGGTGATTGACCACTAACATTGAAGTAACACAAGTAAAATTGAACATTTGCTCTTTACAGGCAAGTACACGTCCCTGTGCGACGTTTGGAGCTTCGGCGTGCTGATGTGGGAGATCTTCTCCAAGGGCGAGACGCCCTACGCCGGCATGACCAACTCGCGCGCGAGGGAGAAGATCGACTCGGGTATGTCACTATGCTTAGTCCTGCGCGCTAATCTGTCAGCACATGAACGAAGATGATTTTGCCCACAATACCTTGACATCAGCATACTCGAACAAGGTAGTTTCCTGTAGTCAGAATAATTACGCGATGCTTACAGTTAAATGCTATTCTGAAAATATGCAGAAAACATCTGTGAACACATTTTTTTACGCTTTTGGCGATTTTAAAGTCACCAAAAACTGCGACGTCAAAAACATTTTTTCTTTAAACTTCATACTGTAAGCGTATTGACAGTTTATAAAAAGGAGCTGATTTGACTTGTCAGCCAAGTACCCTGTCTTGTCAAAAATATGAGCCCAAAGAACATATACTCGTATCCCTGTGCGATATATACAAGTGTCATATTCTGACGTGGAACATTTTGCGTAGGGGCGACACACCGTACGCTGTCAAATGGCTGTCAAACAAATCGCAAGCAGAGGCCTGCTTCTCAAAAACTTGTAACTTATACAAATGGAAGTCTCTTTTTAATACATATTGTTGGAAAGAGTTTTCCACTTGTAATACAAGTTACAAGCGTTTATGAAGCGGACCCCTGGAGCCCATTTCTCAAAAGCTTGTAACTTGTATACAAATGGAAGTCTCTTTTTAATATATATTGTTGGAAAGAGTTTTCCGCTTGTAATACTAGTTGCAAGCGTTTATGACGGGCCCCATGTCTTTACTTTAGGCTTTTGTAAGGCTTAAAATGTCAAATTTATATTTCCGTCGTAGGCTACCGCATGCCGGCGCCCGAGGGCTGCTCAGAGGACGTGTACGCGCTGATGCTGCGCTGCTGGGAGTACGAGCCCGACAAGCGGCCGCACTTCCACCAGCTGTACACCACCATCGACAACATCTACAACAGATAACGGGACCCAACTCGCCCCACCCGAGTATGTGCAATATAATGCAACTTACCTTCAACAGATAACTGTATCTCTAATACAACTGTGACGCGCTAGAAAAATATAGTCTATCCGTTCCCATTCAATATAGTGCGAGAAATAGGTGACGCTGTGTCGCCCGACAAGCAAAGTCTTGATTGCTAGTGCAAGCCTCGCAGAAAAGAGGGGTATAAACGGTGGCAATTTGCATTGTTTAGTCCGAAGACCGAGAGAATGCAGCTAACCCTAACAATAAGAAGCATATCCATTACCAATTTTCTACTCGGTCGAAGAATGGGCTGTGTTCTTGGGTACAAATATCTAAACACGACCCTTAGAAAGGTAAATGTGTGTTTAGTGATCCGATGCAAGTGTAAGTCACATAAACGCAACTTGTCAACTGAAACTTGTTTAAAATCCGCCGTTACGTAGTGTTATGTTCATAAGAGGCCTACCTTCTGCTTTAAGACGGACACTATGTGGGTCCCGATTGCCGATAGTATCACGTTCTGCTAGTATCTTCATTGATGTGCCAGTAAATATAAAACGCCGAGATAATTGAAATGATAAGTGGGTGTCACTTCTATACATGCGTAGAAATATAATTAGAGAAAGCGCCACGATGTGATACACTCTTGTAATATACATAACCGGTGAATTAATCTGACGATTTTTAATTTAACTTAAGGTTTTGACTAAGAATAATATAAATAAATAATACTTTTAAAGTGGTATGGTGCGTCATTTTTAAATTGGTACATTTTAGCGTAGTTTTTACAGAAGAGAGAAAGAGATAACAATACACAATAGAACCGCATCTATTGTGTATTGTTATGGCTGCATAGCATTGGAATTTGCGCAGCTTCTGTATACTACGGCATAGGAAACAATTCGTCAAGTGATAACCAAAACCCACTAAATAAATAAACTGAAGAAAATTCAATCGTGTTTTACGAGTAGTTATAATGACTCACTGTTGACTATTTTTATTTTACCTAAGCTTACCTGTTCAGTGAGTAAGGGTTGTCACTTGGAGATCAGGTCAGAATTATATACATTTCAAGGAGATGTAAACATTTTTTTTCAGTTTAATAGTGTAAGTTTTTAATGTAACGATGTGTGTGCTCATCGTTACATTCTGTGTTGTTCGTTGTGTGTGTGTGTGTGTAGGTTACTTGGTGTTTAGTATTGTTGGAACGACGCGGAGTGATGATCTCTTTCGAATGGTACTTTCTAGCAAGTAGGAAATGGATAGGAGTCAGTAAATACCTTATTATGTGAATGTGACTAAAGTCTTTCATCCAAATGTAGGTACATTAAGACAGTCTTCCGTATTACTAAGTGTTTGAATAAATATCCTGATTTATATTTTATATTGTATTTTAAATGTATGATTATATAATGAGATTTGTATTTTTATTATAATATTGCTGTTATTTCAGCAAAATGCTTCATTGTGCTTCCATTAGGTGCCTCGTATGTCTTGACAGTTTAAATAAATGGTTGCTAGATGGTTTACGTACATGTTTATATAAGAAAACTTAGGTATACATTGTGATATAATTCGTTTATGCTTACATTGAATTATCTTTTATATATCTATTATATCTTGCCTTAAGCGTCTTGTGCATGAATACACGATGAAATGTTTTGAGTTTTACGTTTATGAAACACAAAGTGAGATGAATATTGATGTAAGTGCTATAGTATTTTGCGTTTAATATTTTAATGGTAACAAATTGACTGTAAATATTTTTTTCGTAATAAAAGTGCCAGATAATATTGGACATATTTTGTTTTCTTTTCTCTAAAGGTTCTCAACAAATTAATAATACTTGTACTTATACAAGGGAACTGTAGACATGTCACAACGAGTGTTTTAAACATTATATCCATACAATAATTCGAAATAAAAATGAGATACCGTAAAGTCGGGTTAGTTTAGCCCTCGAGGGTAACTTTGGCCATTGAGATTTACTCGGTCCAGGTTATATTATTGCACTGTAATTATGGACATATGCCATTTTATGCGATTTTAGCTAGCCTTTATGCCGGTAGCACACCGCCGCGAAAATAACAAGGCGAAGCCGCGACGCGAGTTCCGCAGCGAAACCCGGCCCCTCACGCCGTAAGCGGCAAGCTTAGTGAAATGTCGTCATCGTCAGAAGAAGAAGAGATTTTGCTCTGGTCATTAACTTTGAAAAGACGAAGAATCTGTTTTCTCCTAACGTTTTCTCTCTTCATTAATTTCATATGAAGAGAGAACAAGTTAGGAGAAAACAGATTATGCAAAGAACTTGAGTCACGAGTTATTTATATAGTCAGGATGACTTAATTAATAAATTATAAGTCTATTGCACGGACCTCCTCAATTAATTTTTCGGTAAATTCAACTGCCATTTCAATAAAATTACACGTTTCGCCTCCAAAAATTGTCGATTGCGACAGATCGCGCGCGAAACCAAATGCGAAACAAGGAAAAAGGCGAAACGAACGCGGAGATGTAGCCGGCATCGGAGCCGATCGGCGGATCAGCGCGCGCCATAGTTAAATCTCCGCGTTAGAACAGGCAAGTTCGCTAGAGTTCCGCGCGCCCCAGAAAGGACAACTCGGGCGGATCATTCAGCGGTTTCGCTACTACAGTTTCGCGGCGGAGGTGTGCTACCGACATTAACGTTTTTGTGTTTTTTGTTAGACCCTCCCTCCATTGGGTCAAAGTAACCTGAGTTTACGGTATTTGTAGATTCTGTGAACTCAGAATAATAACATATATTTACTATACGGAAAAATATAAAATGCACATCTCTGAGAAACTGAATGTATCCAATTACACCGACACCAGGACACACCCATTCTAATAACATCCATCTCTTTCGTCGGGGGTTAACAAAACAAACTACCAGCAGGACAGTAAAACGACTACGTATACATAACAAATATATTACAAATACAATTTAATCAGTTCGTCACTAACAGCCGACGGCGTTAATATTCCTAGATCAGTGAAGAGGAGGGTGATGTAGGCGGGCGGCGTGTAGTCCACCAGCGGGTGTTGTTTCCTCAGGGCCTGGTCTCCGCTGCTTTTGAGGACGCCGGAGAGGTACTTGAACTCCTTGGGGAGGTCTTGCTGGTTGAGAGGATATATTCTAGAGAATTTGAAACTTTCTGTCAATACGTATACGGGCTTTTTGAGTTCTAAAGCTGCCATCGCCAGTCCATATGTGCCGATCTGTTGACAAAAATATTTAGGATCATACTTACTGCTCTCTCTAATAAGTCGCTCCTATTTCCTCGTATTGGAATGAGGTATCCAGTAATAAATCTGCATCGATACAATATGGGTACAGCCGCCATCGAATATATTTGTACATATCAGGGTGATCAATAAATACCTGAACTTGCACTCTACCGCGTTGACAATAAAGTCGTGTTGAGATATTTGTGAGCACCTTGTTTGCTGCGATATATCTGATGGCGACTGTACAATCAGCAGCAACAGTAGCTGAGCAGAATAATATGATTGTTATTTGTAAAATCCTTATTTTATTGAAGATTGAGTTGTGTGCAGATAATTTACTTTGCCTAGCAACTTTTGCTGCTGACTGTATACACAGACAAAACTGTATACACAACAATTAAAATCGGTCAAATGCTATTGCTTGGACCGCTGAAAAAGGCAAGTGGTAAATCTGACACTTGGCACCTTGCTTAACGCTGCGATTAAGATAGAAATGCTTTTTTGAGTACAGCTTTCCGAAGCGCCACCTATGGTCTCACCGGAAGATCAGCGCTGGATTTCGAGACACCATTATGCTGAGGTGGGACCATTTCGGGGCATACTAAGAGTTAATTATTTTATTTTAATTTTTGTTATGTATCCTCTCAACGAAATGTATTTTCGTTCTTTCTTTGTTCTTTCAATATATTGTTTTCATTTCTGCTGCTCAAAAAGTACGTCATAATAGCTTCGCGAAGCGAGACTAAAATAGTACATCTAGCCCCTAGGGTTTAAAAGAAAGCCATATAATCCCATAAAAAATTCTATGAAACTGAAAAAAAAAACTTGCGGCCAGCTACATACTACTTGAGAATAATTAAAAACAAACAAACCAACCTGATCAGATTGGCCAAAATTTCTGATGGAATTGCTCAAAATGTACTTTTAATTTTTCATGAAATATACAATTTTAATGTTGTCTTTTTTATTTTCTCGCAGTCGAAGTGAAAAGCAGAGTGTTTTAACACGTGGCTAAAAGCCTTTATGACCGTCAGACATATTTGTCCTCGCTCACTTCGTGAGCTCGTCCAAATAATCACTTCCTGTCATAATGGCTTATTTTAGCCCCTTGTCAAACAATCTATATTTATTACGTGTTAATTATCCCTAAAATGTCAACTTATCTTCAAGCGGAAGAATAAAGAACAAACGCTGCTCCATACGAATGCGAACGCAAGGTGCGGCATAGCGCAGGCGCGGTATAAGTTCGAGGCATTTTGCGGTAGAATAGTATATATTCCCAGCAAAACCCAGCACAGCTTCAATTTTATTTATTTCTTGCATATCGTTACGAACGAGGCTATATAACATTAAAACGGTTTCCCGACTTAGGTAAATATATCTAGTGTCGTATTCTGGGGAAGTTGGAGGTGGAGGAAGAACAGGGAACTGGGAACAAAACCTAGTGAAGATGCCGAACACAATAGGGAACACGCATGAAATTTATTTATAGCTTTTTTTAACAAAATATCAAAATACCGTAAAAACTATTTGAAAATGTGAAATTAAAATTAAAATCGGCCAAGAAATACGCATAATATAGGCATTTTAAACTAGTAATTAGACAGAGAGGTCCGATGTCCACTGTTACGTCACAGTGCACTCCGGCCATATAAACTCCATATTAAGTTCTGTTTTGCAAGAAACAGATAGAATGAAATGGTTGATGGCTTATATCTTGGTTATTTTTATAGCTATTCGAAAAAATATTTTTGTCTACTGTTTGTTACATGAATGAGCTTTAAATAAAGCAAACATTTTAATTCATGCATATTCCCTATTAGTAAAATCAAGGCAACTCGATATCGTCGGCTCGGTCATTTGGATAGGATGGGAGACGATCGTCCAGTGAAGAGAGCGTATGTGGGCCGGCCCAGGTACCAAATACTCCAAGATCTGACCGCTCTCAGAGTACCCGATTGGCGTGAAGTGTCGCAGAAAAGGGAAGAGTGGCGTTTTCTCGTGTCAGAGGGCAAGATCATCTTTGGGTCCACGAGTCAGCTTAATAAGTATCTAATGTGGTAATTTCTCAGATTAATACCTTGTTGATGATGCCGCCGCTCTCGGTGACGCCCTCCGCGCCCAGCATGACGATGTCGATTTGCTCCATGATGTAGCCGACGGCCGCGTCCAGGATCAGCGTGGAGTCCACGCCTGCCGCCGTCAGCTGCTTGTGCATCACCGCGCTGGAACATCATGCTAATTATTAATCAATCAAAAATCCATTTCAGGACATTTCTACGAGTATGCGAAATTCGATAAATTAAACTTCAGTAATATTAACCATCTAAATCTCCACTGTTTTACTAAAATCATAATTACGTTGACATTAACCGTCAATTTTGTCGCCGCGACTTACATACAAGACATATTCAATGTTGAATATATAGGCACTTTTTCTCCACGCACAATAACCATTTTTTTTAATTTCAAAAACCTTTGACAGCCTACCACATGGGTGTGTTTATCAAATGTAATATATTAGTGAATAATACGTAAAACCCAGCAAGTTTTACGTATTGTTTTCCTTGTTTCAAACAAAGATCATGTCATGATTGCCGTACGAGTTAACAATAAGTCGTCCGAAGTCACTAAAATTTCGAATTGCAACGTTGTTTAATCATATATCAAATATTTATTTATTTAAACTTTATTGCACAATACGAGAAAGTACAAATGGCGGACTTAATACCATAAAGGCGTTCTCTACCAGTCAACTATTAGGCTAAACAGAGAAATTATTCGTGCGGGATATCGGTATCAAACTTGTACAAATTAATAATTACAAGGGTGAGACACTCAAATTAGATACTATACAAACTATACATAATACTTAATATATATAACCATAATACGTAAATATATGTACATACATACGGGTTTACATGAATATGAAATCAGAATACAATAAGATATCAAACAGTGGTGGAAGCGCGGATGAGATCAAGCGGCGCGTGGCTAGCACCAGGTCCGGCTGGATCGGCTCGGAAATATATGGAGAAACATCAGAAAGGCCATTAGTGATTCCCATATTTCTATACGGTGCTCAGATGTGGACTTTAAGAGAGAGTGCGAAGAAGATAGACGCTTTAAAATTGTGGAGCTGGAGAAGAATGCTTGGCAATACAGTTTCGAACCAACGTGTCAATCCTCTGAAAAATCGGTATCAGACAGCGTCTGTCTCCATCGTCAAATGTCGTATTCTCACTTTCTTTGGACATATCACACGTTGAAAAGTCACATCTTTGGAACCACATGTGCAGCGAAAAGTTGAAGATACAAGAGCGCCCGGCGGGTCACCAATGCGTTGGACCGACCAAGCTGAAATTGCAGTCAATGGTCCACTCCACGAATGTACGAGAAGAGCTGTGTACGTGAGAAATGGTGACGAATTGTGAAGGTTGCCACCACTGCTGATGTGACGACCACGACTACTCTGTAGTGTGCTACGTATAAGCTTGGAGAGAAGCACGTGTGTGTGTGAGAGTATGTTACGTAACACACTACAACTCTACCAAGAATTTGATGACAAAGAAGAAGTAAAACCCTCACCCGCTATTCTCCGGGCCGGACATTGTGACGTAGACCTGGAACCGCTTGTTGGCCTCAGCTGCCTCCAGCATCGCCTGCAGCACCACTCGAGATCTCGAATGAGTCAATATTTTCTGAAAAGACAAATAGACAGGCTTAAATATTTCGTCAAAGTAAAAAGTTATTGTGGATGACCAGCAAAGACTCTCCTTCTAGTATGCAATAATATTTTGCAGTCAGGTATTTCGGAGCTCTGATTTAGATCAGTAGGGTTCACCCGGATAAGACCGTATCAAATTTCTAGCAAAACGATTTCCATTTTAATCACTGGTAACATGTGTGCGTCGTAATATTTTCTCCTTACGCACACTATGTTACGCACTCTATGCAAAACGGTAGATGTTTTGCTGGAAATTGCTTTCATACGATCTTGCCTTGGATCCGATCTTTCCCAAGTGTACCTACTATGTTTACTTGTAATAATAGGGTACATGCATGATTTTTTTTTATCGCTTTTCTTAACTAAATATCAAAACACCGTAAAAACTATTTCAAAATGTGAAATTAAAATCGGCCAAGAAATACGCATAATCAAGGCATTTTAAACTAGTAATTACACAGAGAGGTCCGATGTGCATTGTTACGCCACAGTGCACTCCGGTCATATAAACTCCATATTAAATTCTGTTTTGCAAGAAAGAGATAGAATGAAATGTTTGACGGCTTATATCTTGGTTATTTTATAGGTATTCGAAAAAATATTTTTGTCTACTGTTTGTTACATGAATGAATGAGTTTTTAATAAAGCAAAAATAAAAATTCATGAATATTTTCCCTATTCACTGGTCTTGTGCGATAATGTACTAAACACTCACGCAGCCGTCGCTGATGAAGGGCAGCGCCTGCGCCGCCACCTTCCCCCGTGCCTCCAGCAGCGTGTTCAAGAACACGTGCCCTCGTTCCAACATGATCTTCTGGCACTCCTCAAATGACTGCAAATAGATACTTTCGATCGTAAAAAACTAAATGTCACAAAAAAATTATCACTAATTTCAAAACATCGTATCTCAGTAATAAAACAATACTAAGATACGGTGACGTTTATATTCTAGAATCTGAAACGCAGGTATTTATTTCTTCATTAGTTATTAACTTTTGAGTAGGATCCGCTTATAGGGGAAAGGTTGGGACCCTTTGTACACTGGGCACGTTCGTAAAATAGTCATTGATAGACAAAGTAAGTGGAATACGGACACATCCGTATTTTTATTTCATTAAATTATATCTTAGGAAAAAAATGCATACAAAGATGTGTCCGTACTCTACTAAGTTTATCGATTAACTAGAAGGAGCCCGCAACTTCGTTCGCGGAGGAGAAAAAGTCATAACCCCTCTTTTTTTCATAGTTGGGTAAAAAGTATCCTATAACCATATGGAAATACCGTTTTAAATCCGTTTAGCCGATTTAGCGTGATGAAGCCACAACGACACAAACAAACATTTTATTTTTATTACAACTTTATAATAGTACTAGCGGTCGCCCGCGACTTCGTCCGCGTACATTTACGGTAAAAACAGAGATATGAATGAGGAAAACTTTTTTCTGTCAGTTGTCCGATGCTGTTAATGTTGGTAAAAAGATACGCAGAAGATATTCAGCGACCAACGGATTTAGATTGAGAAAATGGGGATATTGAACATTATTCCTTAAGAAAGCAATACTGGCACTTTTAATTTTAACGCCTGCTAGACTATGAAACGAAGAGACCGGCGAAGTTCCAGACACTGGCCAAAATGTCCTAGAAGGTAAGTACCTCGGCGTTTCAAAAGGATAGTATTTTATGGCGTACTAAAAAAATGTTGTCTGTAAAGTCGGTTTACGAACGATAATTTTACGTGTTACAAGAAAACCGGCTCCCTCCCTCTCTCGCTCTCTCTCTTTCTCTCCCTTCCTCCCCCTCTCCCTCTATTCCTCTCTCCCTCCTCTCTCTCGCTACCTCTCTCTCTATCTCCCTCCCTCGCAACCTCCCTGCCTCCCTCTCTCCCTCCATTTCTCTCTCCTTCTTCTCTCTTTCTCTCTCTCCCTCTCTCTCTTTCACTCTCTCTCCCTCCCTCTTCGTGTTTCATTTTAATTGACACATAACCCACAATCTTTTTGCAATTTCAAGTTCCTAAGTCCAAAGATTTCACGTTTCACATACAAAGTTCCATCCCTTGTTTTACTCCCTTAGGGGATGAATTTCGAAAAATGAAGAATATAAGTTTCTTGATTTTAAACACACAATCTTTTCACGAAATTTCAAGTTTCTCAGTCCAAAGATTTTACGTTTCCCATACAAACTTTCATCCCTTGTTTCACCCACTTAAGGGATGAAAATCAAAAAATCAAGAATATAAGTTTCTTGAATTTAAACACACAATCTTTTTGCGAACTTTCAAGTTTCTAAGTCCAATGATTTTATGTTTCACATACAAAGTTCCATCCCTTGTTTTACCCCTTTAGGGGATGAATTTCGATAAATCAAGAATATTAGTCTTGATTTTAAACACAACCAGTTCACGAAATTTCAAGTTTCTAAGTCCAAAGATTTCACGTTTCATATACAAAGTTCCACCCCTTGTTTTACCTCCTTAGGGGATGAATTTCGAAAAATCAAGAATATGAGTTTCTTGATTTTAAACACACAATCTTTTCACGAAATTTCAAGTTTCCGAGTCCAAAGATTTTACGTTTTCCATACAAACTTTCATCCCTTGTTTTACCCACTTAGGAGATGAATTTCGAAAAATGCTTTCTTATCCCTAGCCTACGTTATAAATGCAACCGACTGTGAAAAAATCAATTTTCTAGCGTTAGTAGTTTCGGCTGTGCGTTGATGAGTCAGTCAGTCAGTCAGGACTTCTTCTTTTATATATAAGGATAGATAGATAGATTATTGTACGAACGTTCCCCGTGTACGTAGGAATTTTGATGTGGACATGAATTCGCAGCCTGACTTGAACTTGGTCGATTTTTTGCAGCAGTGCCCACAATCTTTTTTTGTTCACTTAGTCTTCTTGTGCCAAAATGATACAAATTTATCTAGCAGTCTTTGACACAATTAGGTAATCTGGGGTAACTGTGATATGCAAGGGCGACTTTGGAAAAACACTATGCCCAGTTTTTTTACTTGACTAATACCTTCTCTCAATTATGAGCAGAGAGCTGAATCAAGTTAATTAAGAATTATTTTATATAACGATCCTAAGTTATTCAAAGGTTTTCAAGTCACTCTAATATATGTTACATACAAAATTTTAAAAATCCAAAAGAAGCATTTTAACTTTACTGTTGCATATTCATACACATGAAGCAATTTGCTTTATCATTTCTAATGCAAACCGCTAAGGAATGGAACTCGCTCCCGTCGTGTGTGTTTCCGGAAAATTATAATTTGGGTCTCTTCAAGGCGTTAATAGGCTGGTACTGAACCAGCGAACTACATCCTCGACCCCTTAGTCACTTACCATCTTGTGATACTGGGGTCAATTGCTGGTCAGTTAATGAATTTAAAAAATATATATATAAGAAGATCTCCAGTATTGTGTTATCCTGAATAAAGCTTTATTCTATTCTATTCAGTATTAACTAGAAAACTACTGTGAGGCATTAAGTACATTTACGGTTACGCACGCCGTAAAAGCGTTTACGATTTACGATGTGAGTAACCGTAAATAGAATAAAACATGGTTCACTGCCGTTTCACCAAATTATTTTTTGGCAAATATTTCATTTGACAAATGTTTCATTTCCCAACCCTTGATTTTCTCTGAAACCATATTTTTTTCAGAACTTTCATAAAACAAACCTAACCTAACCTACCGTATTCTATGAAACCATAAGAAAATACACTGAAAAAAAATATTGGTTTCGGAGAAAATCGAGGGTTGGGACATGAACCATTTGTCAAATAAAACGTTTGCCAAAAATTAATTTGGTGAAACAGCAGGAAACCATAAAACATTCTGAATAGATCTCTAGTACTTAAAATAACGTTTACGAACCTCCACATCGAGCTTGGCAAATGTGATGAAGCGCATGAAGAGCTCGCAGCCGGAGGAGATGGCGGTGACGGGCTGGTCGCAGTGCCGCATCGCGTCCACCGCCAGCTGCAGATTCAGGTCCAGCTCGCGCACTGTCGCCACTACCACACACATGAAAACACTCACTCACACCGGTGCATTTCATTGTCTACGGCAGGAGTCGGCAAACTTTTTAGACATAGAGCCAGATGCCGGAAAAACATTGATTCTTCGAAAGCTGCAGTTTCTGTTTCAGATTTGTAACTGTATATCAAATTTGAATAGGACTTTTTTAAAGGGGAACTTGAAGAGTCGCAAGTGACCCTTTAAAGAGCTGTGGTTTGTCGACCCCTGGTGTAGGGCCTAGACATTTTTTATACCCGGTCTTTAATTTTCACTATACCATTTAATTTGGGTCAGCCATTTCATTCAAATATACTAAATTGTGAGAGTGGTATATAGCAGCAAGTATTTTATTTTATTTATAGCAGGAGGTTCCTGTGAGAATATATGTTGTATATCATTGTATGAAAACATACAGCTAGGTGCAAAAAATTATGAAAAGACATACCTAAGTAGAATGTGAATAAGTCAATGACAAAGGGCTCCCCAATTAAGTGTGCAATTACTTAAATTTGGTAAATCTTTGGTCATTGGCTATGTATAGTGTGTTGCAAAACTGAATCAAGGCAAATAGTGGAGCAAACTGGTTCATACTTCGTTTTGCAGCAGACTATAAGTCTGAAATAACAATAAAACTATGTTATGATTTAAGGAATTGATACCTTAGTTTAAAGATGATATGATTTTCTAATGTAAATGCACACTTAATTGGTTTTGCCTAAGAAAAAAATAAAGTTCCGGTTAAAGCAAAAAGAAGAAGTTTCACAATTTTGGATGCTTGGATTCAATATAGTGGGTGCAATTAATAAATAAAGATTTTACAATTCATTCAATACAGGGGGTTGATCAAGGGGGACACAGGTCCGAAGGGGAATTAAAATGCACAAATATAAACACAACAGGTATCAAGAACAACAAAAATCAGCCAAAAGTTTTTAGTATTCTGCGATTCTTTTATCTGTTATTTAGTATCTGACTAATCTTCACTGTAAGAAGTTGGTGCAAGATTGATTCAACACTAAAATATCATCTTATGGATAAAATGCATTATTTTAACCTGCAATTTCATAATGGGCAGCAAGTCTAATAATGTGTTTTAACAAATAAAAGAAACTTAATATTTTGCCACTTCTGAAATAAATAAAGGAGCTTGACTTGATACACACCTTACTGTACATAAATATGTACCTACTATTACCACTGATTACATCAAAATATTTTAATTACATAATATTTTCTTCTGTTTCCGCGATTATTACTCATTGAAATAAAACAATTTAACGGATTACATTTTAGTTCCCGACGTTCCCGTGATCATGGAAAGCTTGCGAAACGTCGGGAACTAAAATGAGATTATATACGCGATATAATCCGTTAAATTGTTTTATTTCTATTTTAATTACATTTTAACAAAACGTGGATAGTTCTGTTATTAAATCACATAAAAAATACTAAATTAAAGACAACTTATTAGTTCAGTCTTCTGTATTGGCCTGATTATATAAGATGAGAGTGATATGAGGCAAGTTCATTTTGGTTTGTGTTTTTATTTCCTGAATAATACCTACTGTGTTTACAATTAATACTGTCAGCAGAGAATAGTTTAGTAAATGCAGACATTTCCAAAATCCTGGTCAATTAGACTGTATTGAAGTAACTGATTAGTGAGTATAATTTATGATTTGTTTTTCAGCATAACTTCATAGGGAGACCAAAATGAACTGTTTAATTAATAAGTATAAGCACCATACTGAATATTAAAATTGCTATACCCTATCATTGTCCATGAGGAACAATGATTTATATCAGAACTTACAAACGAAGACTATTACTATTAAAATAATATAAGTAAGGAATTTTCTGATGTAAACTTAAAAAATGTTTAATATGTTTTTTTATCCTACCTTTGTATGTTTCTATGACGGTCAACAAAGTTCTAATGGCAGCAACACCAGCTGATACATCTTCCTCTTCTCTCAATATTTTCAAGAATATCTCTTGCACTTCTAAAAAGAAACAAAATGTTTTATAAAAATATTTAGTTACCCAGAATAACACAGGATAACATAGTCAAAAGGCTTACTTTCTTTATTCATGGTTATTATAACTGTTTGTTTTATGTAACACTAGAAATTCAGATGAAAACGTTCTTCTCTAGTAAACTAAGTATAAAATTTATTCAATAATTTAGTTTTCATAACCTATTTCAACATTTCATCACATCATAGTATGAAACGTCACTAGAAAATAGAAAACGTTGACAAATGTCAGCTTGGCATTGGCAGCTCATGGGTGGCTGCGTTCAAGATTAACGTTAGCGCATTTGGATTTTAACCCCGAATAGAGGAAATCTTATCAAGCAAAACATTTTAATAGTAATACCAGAAGCGTTCGGATATTAATCCCGAATAGAGGATTTCTTTTTCAAGCAAGGTATTTTTAAAATAATATCATATGAAATGAAATTGACCAAAGTGCCAAATGTATTGTAAATAAGGCCAAATTCGTCCATAGAAAGTCTGCAAATCCATACTTAATATTATAAATGCGAAAGTGTGTCTGTCTGTTACCTCTTCACGCTTAAACCGCTGAACCGATTTGGATGAAATTTGGTATGGAGATAGTTTGAGTCCCGGGGAAGGACATAGGCTACTTTTTATCCTTGAAAAATACCCTTATAAATGAATTTAAGGCGGACGAAGTCGCGGGCAGAAGCTAGTATTCGATAAATTTAACCACTGGAGATGACAAGCTCAAGCCGTGTCATAAACACTCAAAACACACTACGGAAATATTCCTATTTTTATAAACGAACACAAAAAAACCTCGCACAGATGAAAAAATGCATGTGGCACTGATTATAATTTGTCATATAAACTGATCTGACTTTTGTCATATACTTTGGCAGAGGGTAATGCGTCCGTATGCTATCTCCAATGATTTAATGCTCTAAGATGAATTTCTAAATACCCTACTTAGTCTGATTTTATTATGTATTGGGACATTCCCGTGGATACGCCCGCGTAGTCTACTTTCCGGGGTAAAAACTATCCTATGTCCTTTCTGGAGCCTCAAACTACCTCCATACCAAATTTCATCTAAATTGGTTCAACGGCGTGAAGAGGTAACAGACAGACAGAGTTACTTTCGCATTTATAGTATTAGTATGGACTATACGTACCTGTGGGAAATAACTAGGATTAGGAAATGATTAATTGTGTAAACTTAGTTATAAGAGATAAATCAATATTATTTCGCTATTTTTAATCATAATTATTTTATTTCATTTTACTACTCTGTCATATATTTTTTACCCTGTTTTATAAAATACGTGTTATGTTGTTTTATAGTATTAAGAAATTAATATAACTGTGTATATCATTCTATTGTAAAACATGATGAATAAAGAATATCTTTTGTCGCATTTATTAATTCGCCTGCATCAGCCGATAAGCCGCTAATTCAGGCCCTAGTATGTGGGAATAATAAGTGGCCATTTTGATAGCCACAGTCAGTCTTATACTACACTCAGAGTCTTATACTATACTCAGAGTCTTCTACTACACTCAGAGTCTTATACTCTCTTGCGGCTATATTAGCTGATTATGGCTAATTAGCAAATACTTACCATGAAGAAATAAGTATTTTATTTTAAATCAAGAAAGAAGTAGTCCAATACAGTCCACACATTCAACAATGGTACTTCGAGAGCCGGATCAATGAAGCAGAGGTGCGCAAGAATAAATAGAAGATCGAAGCATTTCCCGTTTCAACGAGTCAGCAAGAGCCTGTACGTCGTGCACCATACTGTGAAGCCACCAGCTTCCCCCCGTGCGGCGTGCATCATTTTTGCCTCTTGTAGCCCTCGGGCTTTTGTCTCTTGACGGGGTTCGGGCTAGTCTCGACTCCGGGGAACTTATGAAGCTTCGGTTTCTGTTCCTTCATACGGCGACCCTCTAAACGATTCGCCTTTTACTCTGGCATGGTCCAGACGCTCGCTCTCTGTTAACACGGATTGCGCAGCACCCCTGAGTGAGTATTATCACTGGAAGAAAGAAGAAAGAAGACGTAGGGATTTAGGTCCCCGGGCGTTGCTTGAGCGTCAAGTGCCGGTAGCGCTCGCGTAGGGCAATTAGGTGTTAGGTTGTGTTTCCCCCCCATTCCCCGTGTGTGTGTAAAATGTCGACCAACGAAGAGGTAGGTCGTATCGTGCGTCAGACGCGTTCGCGCACATATGAAGAAACGCCACCTTCCGGTCAGACAACAAGTGAGGAAACTAATACATGGAGCAGGGAACCGGGAGAGAGTAGGATTGGTAGTAGTAGCCACCTAGGGAACGAATCGACACATCCCGCGAACGTTATTCATTCTAACGGTGCCGCGCCACCGACCGCGAACCCGCCGTTAGCTCAAGACCCCGTAGGCCGTCATAGTAGGAGATCGTCGGGTACTGTGGTAAACGCGCCAATTGTTAATGTTAATCAGCAGCTTTCCGTTTTGATTGCCGAATTGGATTTTCATAACGCAGAATTAGAGCAGGCTAGATGTAGGTCGATCGCGGCTAAAAGTAGGTTGGAAATTGCTAGGATGGAAGCGTCCAACAATTCAGTGCCCACGTTCGATCAGACAGTGCCTAGAAACGCGCGTGTGTTAGGATGGGTAGAACAGCAAAGACAGAGTCTGAACCATCCGGTGCAGGAAATAGAGTCAAATCTCGCGCCTATGAACGTACCGCGTACGAGTTTCGAAAATAGGGATTTCGAGCTGTTATCCAGTCAAGTGGTAGAGGCAGTTAATCGTAGTAAGAGCACGCCAGTTATTCAAAGACACGTGCCAGAATTAACTCCTTTCGATGGCAATATCGCCGAGTGGATAGCATTTCAATCGGAATTTACGGACAGCGCGCCTCTATTTTCCAATATCAGTAACATAGGTAGATTACGTAGGGCTTTACGCGGAGAAGCGAAAATAGCCGTAAAATCTATCATGTACACCGTGTCGGATCCGTTAGAGATAATCGAAGCGTTAGAAAGGCATTTCGGTAACCCGGAGGAAATAGTCTTGGCGGAGATACATAACGTAAAAAAAATGCAACGCTTAGCGGAAGATAACAGTAATATAACCACTTTCGCGGGAACCGTAGCTAACGTAGTTTCCACCATAAAAGCGCTCCACCAAGACGAATTTCTCTATTCGCCCGAGTTAGTGAATAAAATCGTTGACAAACTGAATCTGATCGTGCGATATGAATGGAATAAATATAGGGCTTCGAACAAGGGGACGCCGGGTTTAGTAGCCATGTCTCAGTTTTTAAATGAGATAAGTGTAGCTACACGAAAAACTCTCGGTCGTCAACGAGTTCGGTCCTCGATAAATTTTATATCGGAAACCGCTTGCGATTCACCACCGCGCATGCGCGGCGGAGAAGCGAGAGCGCGTCAGCCGTCTCGATCGCACGCCTCAGGCTATAATTACGAGTCATCAGATTCTGATTGCGATGATTTTATCCCGCGAACGGTAGCTCAAGTAAACGTTAAAACGCAGAAAAATAGGAATAATGCGCCTATTAATAAAAAAAAACCCCAAAAACCGCGTATGGTAGAAACCAGGACGAGCGAACCGATTTCCCCCCCCACCGCGACTATTAAGTGCATAATTTGTAGCGGAAATCATATTTTAAGCAAATGCGCTGATTTCGCTAGCTTAACTATAGAAAAAAGATGGGAAACGGTCAGAACACATAAACTGTGTTTTAGGTGCCTGGAATCTAACCATAAGCGTCCCGTAAAGTGTAAATACATACCTTGCGGTTTTAATCAGTGCGAATCAGGTCATCATAAAATGTTACACGGATTGATGCTTAACACGACTCCATCGCGAAAAAATAATACCGGGTTAGTAAATCATGTACGTAGTGCAGACACCTACCTGAAAATAATTCCGGTAGAGTTGTCAGGGCCCTTAGGGTCTGTACAGACTACAGCTCTTTTAGACGATGGCAGTTCAATTTCGCTAATTGAGAGGCATGTAGCTGATTTGGTATCACCTCGTAGTAACGCAGAGACCCTATCGATTGAGGGTGTCGGCGGTAACATATTGTCTGAAAAAGAGTCGTGCAAAATTAGTTTCAATATCCGTGGAGCATGCAGTAGGAATTTAATAAAAATGTCCGCGTACACAATAGATAAATTAAATCTCGCTACTCAGGCGGTATCTCGCGATTTGGTAAGAAAATGCGAACATTTACACGATATCGAAGATGAGCTATGTTATGAGCAAACGTCACCTACAATGATTATAGGTCAGGATCACTGGGATCTTTTAGTGCCTCGCCGCATTTTAAGCGGAGACAAAGGCCTCCCCGTTGCATCTCTGACAAAGTTAGGATGGTCGCTGCACGGTAGCCATAACGTACCTAGTGACCGTACTTTCGTTGTAAATCATTTACATACTCGTACCGTGAAAATCACAAAGCACGAGATACCTGACTTGACCGAGTCATTAGGAGTAAAAAATCGCCCTCCTAAATCCGATTCTGAACCACGCGCAATAGAAATCTCAGACTTAACTTGCGATAAGTCGGAAAATAGGGAAAGATATCGCGTCGGTTTTAAGGGAAAATCGGAAAAAACTTCGCCCGCGCCGGTCGAAGTATTAGAAAGGGAAGGGGATAGTCAACGTTTCCTATGGAGGGAGGGGGACAGGCAGAGTGAATCCACTGAATTTGAAATGAAAAGGCCCTTTTTTAAGCCTGTTTCATCGCCTTCCACTGCCCTGAATTTGGAAAATAGGAAAGCTGACTATCTCAGTGATAGGTACCCTATAGTCAAAGATACAATGGCCAACAAATCTGACTGGCAAATTGACAAATCAAATAAGAATCCAATTCCCACCACGGGAGAGGAGCGTAGCGCGAAAAAGGTCGTAACCGCCGTTACTGTAGATAGGCCGCTTAAGTCCTTTTCGTATTTACCTAAGATAGAACGTTTTTCGAAATACACGCGTTTAATTAGGGCTACTGCTACCACCCTACTAGCTGCTGAGGTTTTTAAGTCCAAAATGCTCAATAGAAAAATAGAAACTGAAATGAACAATAACCACTTGAAAATGGCCGAGTTATTAAATATTCAACGCAGTCAACGGGCATATTTCGACGAGGAAATGAAACTCATCGAGGCTGGACGACAAATACCCAAGAAGTCTGCACTCAGCAAACTCGCCGTGAAGATGGACCGCCACGGAACTCTACTGCTGGACGGGAGAATCGACAGAGAAAAAGCCACGCCGATACTTCACGCCAAAGAAGACTTCACTCGCCTCCTGATCGCTCACTATCACGCTATGTTCAATCACGGTAACCACTCCACTGTGATGAACGAGATAAACCAACATTTTTACGTGATAGGATTGCGAGGTGCTCTGAGATTCATAAGCAACAGATGCCAATGGTGTTGTGTCAGAAGGGGGTCACCCTCTAAGGCTCCTTTCGGCGATATACCTAAAGAAAGGCTAACTGTAAATCAACCTGCTTTTACCGCCACAGCCTGCGATTTATTCGGGCCTATGACTATCACAGTCGGACGAAGACACGAAAAGCGATGGGGAGTCCTGTATACGTGCCTAACCACAAGGGCCGTACATCTTGAGCTAGTGAACTCCTTATCTGGTTCGGCTATGATCATGTCACTCAGAAGAATGATGGCGCGACGTGGCACTCCATCAATCATTTTTTCGGACAACGCTACAAACTTTTATGGAAGCGAACGTGAGATCAGTGACGCCATGAATAGCGCAACCAGTGATCTGCTAGAATACGCTAGGCAGCGTCAGATTATTTGGAAGAAGATCCCACCAGGTAACCCTTCCGCCGGCGGCGCATGGGAGAGGCTCGTAGGCTCAGTAAAAATCGCCCTACGAGCTACCCTTAATGAAAAGCACCCCCACGAAGAAGTGCTTCACACCCTGCTTTTAGAGGCCGAGCACGTAATTAACTCGCGACCTCTCACGCCGGTTATGCTAAACGAAGAAAAAGAAGCTCTCACA
The DNA here is from genome assembly GCA_905404275.2 of Hedya salicella. Taxonomy (NCBI): domain Eukaryota; kingdom Metazoa; phylum Arthropoda; class Insecta; order Lepidoptera; family Tortricidae; genus Hedya; species Hedya salicella. The sequence continues at coordinate 33,809,304 of FR990097.1, forward strand.
CCGAACCATTTTCTTATCGGCCGCTCTAATGCCATGTCACCATTCGGCTCATTTTCCGACGTCGTTCTTACTTCAAGCTCATGGAAAACAGCGCAGCGACTAGCCGATCATTTTTGGCAAAGATGGATCAAAGAATACCGCCCGTCGCTGAGAGCTAGATCCAATAGCGCCCACGACAACGTGAAAGAAGGCGACATAGTGCTCATAATGGACAGTACAATGCCCAGAGGTACCTGGCCAAGAGGAGAGGTAGTTAAAGTCTACCCAGGTCCAGACGGCAAAGTCCGAGTCACTGAAGTACGCACAGCAGCGGGATCCATCCGTCGTCCAGCCTCCAGACTCATTGTTATTTCCTAGAAACCAAGAGAATGGTGTTTGCACACGCGGGGGATATTGTGGGAAATAACTAGGATTAGGAAATGATTAATTGTGTAAACTTAGTTATAAGAGATAAATCAATATTATTTCGCTATTTTTAATCATAATTATTTTATTTCATTTTACTACTCTGTCATATATTTTTTACCCTGTTTTATAAAATACGTGTTATGTTGTTTTATAGTATTAAGAAATTAATATAACTGTGTATATCATTATATTGTAAAACATGATGAATAAAGAATATCTTTTGTCGCATTTATTAATTCGCCTGCATCAGCCGATAAGCCGCTAATTCAGGCCCTAGTATGTGGGAATAATAAGTGGCCATTTTGATAGCAACAGTCAGTCTTATACTACACTCAGAGTCTTATACTATACTCAGAGTCTTCTACTACACTCAGAGTCTTATACTCTCTTGCGGCTATATTAGCTGATTATGGCTAATTAGCAAATACTTACCATGAAGAAATAAGTATTTTATTTTAAATCAAGAAAGAAGTAGTCCAATACAGTCCACACATTCAACAGTACCTATACTCAACAATATTAATGTTGAGTTTCAACATAATAGACAAAATGAATGTATGTAGTTTGTTTTGCCTAGACTCTCTTAAGATTTGTTTCAATAGAGGTGATGCTTAGGTTAGAGTGTGACAAGTGCTTTATTATTATGTTCTCAGACTTAAATGAATTCCCGGATGTATAATTCTCATCAAATTAATCATTTTTTGTTGGTGTTACAAAAAATACTAACTGAGGTCATGACTGTTATGTTTATGATTCACAAAGCGGAAGTTAAAACGTGCACTGTGGGAAACCTGTGTTGCAATCATAGGTAGGTATTGAAACTGAAATTCCCGAGTACACAATAATTATGTCCATGGGAATTTTAGGTTACTAGTTGGTATGGTTACTAGACTAATAAGATCTACAGTAGTAGTGGATCTACGATAGGTAGTTAGTTCCTTGTAAATAATAATTATTTTGTGACTTTCACTATGACGGGATATTAGTATACTAGTTAGTTAATTTAAGATCTGACTTTACTTTTTTCATATACTAATCTTTATATCTGTAGCCTCATATTATAAATTATTACAATATGCACATATGATTATTTGGATTGTTCATGCCTAGGTACCTAATCGTTTTAAATATAGGCTAAGTAACAGTACTAAGTAGATTTTTAATCTAATGTTTTGAATGCTATCAAAACAAGCGAATGTTACGGTTAACAAAGTATCCTTGTACTTATTATAAAGTTTAACAATAAACATGACATGTATATTTAGATTAGAAGCGCTTATAGCCCACATGAATTTGTTATCGCCAGCAGGCAAGGATAAAAACACACGTCAGAGCCATCTACCGTCAAGTAGCAAACGTGTATGTATTGTATCAAAATTAAAACTACCCGTCCCGATATTTACGATCTCGATTATTCGGATACTATTTACGCGGTGTCATTGTTTTTCGCAACAAGGTGGAAATGGTGGAGGGAAAGTCAGGGCCGCCGCTCGAGCCGCCGAGTTACAGTACAGTCTCACGGGGAGTCGGATGGCTAAGACGCCCGACCCGCTACTCGCGCCGACCGTATCTTGTTCTACCGCCATCGCCAGTCGAAGCAGCTGAGCTACGTAGCAGGTGCCATGGGCAACTCCGCATCTGTCAAGTTGAACGATAAGAGGAAGTGGCAGTGAGTTGTTTTGATTTATTGATTGTTTATACATAACATACGCGACGTTATTTTATCGAATTACCGGCTTCGTAAAATAGGGTAATTTAATCGAGTTAAGTAACCAGGTTTTGAAATACTGTTTTTCTTGGCATTTGAATTTTCTAACCGTATTTGATAGTGGTATTACATTTTTGTCGGAAATACCTACACGAATGCCAAATTTCGGCTTGGAATGTTAATATTATCCCGCTAAAATTTATAAGAAACACATACAAACATTGCAAGTCAAGCAACATTATAAACATCTGAAAGAAATATTTAAGTAAAAATACGTATTATCGCGAGAAGCTACGCTTGTAAGTTAGATAAAAACTAAATAATACTTATTTATTTAGCGCTTGTACCTGGTAGACTTTGGTGTTAATGCTCCAACTACATTAGAATGTAGATGTGCAATTATTTTGAGTAAGCTATTTTTTACTCAGCTTTTATTTACTTCGATTAGACGGCAGAGAGTGATAATCTGTTGACTATAACAGGTTATTATTATAGTTTATAATTGCTGTGAACCTAATAGAACTTTCGTACACTTAGCATTTTAATCGCTACGTTTCTAAGATTGTATCTTACTCATCGATGCACAATATACCTACTTGTTGGAGTGATTACTGTTCTATGATTATGAATATTATTACTCGTAGAATACGTATGCTATCCAAATAGAACCTACGTGTGGAGTTAAGGGGGCGTCCACGAATTACGTGAGCTATTGGGGTTGTACCAAGTCTTACGAAATCTTACCAGGGAGGGGGAGGGAGGTAAATTAATGGACAGTTACGTCACCGAAGTGTTGTTTAATCTTTTGTCCTGAACTAGATACGAGCTTTAAAACGAAATTTAATCAGGTAAATTGTAATGGTTATATCCTTTATTGTGAATATGCAGATATAGGTAGGTATGTACAGGTGAAAATTATTCATACGCAAGATGTATGTAGACAAATTTATTTAACCAACGTTACCTCGGTCGTCCATTAATAGAAGTAGGTATTTAACGTTCATCATGAACTAAAAACTCTGGCTATGGCGTTGATGGGAGCCTTGGAACGCACTTTTATGTCCCTCGTCTTTGGCTCACGCGACTACATAGTGACTAGCGGCGCGATCCGTGCGATCTGAGGCATATTTTCTGGCAAATTGGAGCGATAGATATGGCTGATGCTTGTAGACAATTCTAGAAGCATCAGCCAGATATAAAAAAATAAAACCGGACAAGTGCGAGTCAGACTCGCGCACCGAGGGTTCCGTACAAGTTTTTACTTACCCTGACTTTATTACCCGGTACCGGTTGAGTTAAGTTTGCACCTCATATCTGTAGCATTGCATACAAACCAGGTGCAAACTTAACGCAACCGGGTTGTTCAAATAGGCTTTTTGCAAATATAATAAAAAATAGCTAGTTAGAGACATGGCTATAATTTTCGTGAATAATATTTATGTTTATTAATACAAATTGCGAAAATTTCAAAATTTCTGATTGGTAAACTTCGGAGATAAAGTGGGGGAATGGTGTTTTTTTTACATTTTCCTTAATAAAACAAAAACTAATCATAATGAAAAAAATGTTTGAAAATGTGCAAGGTAAGCTCTTTCATATGATACCCCAATTGACCCAGTAGCTAAACTTTTAATTTTTATTCCCCCTCATATTCGTCGTTTTTTTTAGAAAATAAAAATATATTTTTAAATATTTCCTGTGAAATATATGTGGGCTGACCATGTTTAAAAATATTCCAAATTTCAAATAGTTAGCATAAGTAGTTTTTGAGATATGGCGCTTTAATAGTCGAACAGACAGACAGACAGAGTCGCACCATAAGGGTTCCTTTTGTACCTTTTTGGTACGGAACCCTAAAAACCTTAATTCGTTTCGCATTTTCATAGCTAGGAAACTGTTTTTAAGTACCTGAAATCAGATTACAGCTTTTTTAGGGCTTACACGTTTTGTTTAAAAATTTACGATTAAACAGGACAATGGTGAACAGGAAGGTAGTTTCTTGTTTAGTTATTTTGTTGCCACTTACTGACTACGATGCGTTGTCATAGCTTAGTCCTACAAGAGCTGACTCAGTACAATGCGTATATAGGAATTAAGATCTACAATATTTCCTTGGGAATATCGACATCTGTTTGCCTCCAGTCTGAATAAAATAGCTATCGAGCGTTCTACTTAAGTAAGGGTCACTGAAAAACCTACCTTGAACTTGTTGTTGGGTCATTGTTGTACTGATCTAGCGTACGTACCTACTTAATTGTAAATATTGAGTACCTACTTCATTGTAAATAAGTCTTAGAAAGGAGACCTTGCTATGGCAAGAAGGTACTTGCTGTCTTCAGCAAGAACTTACTTTTTTACATGAACTTAATTTATCCCGAAAAGTGAGAGATGTTAGCAATAGGGATGTTGACAACTTTTTGTTGTGCTATGTTATAAAACGACCTTTCAAGAATAAAAAACTGGTGAAAAACCTCATTCAATCTCATAAAAACTCCCCGACATACAACAATCTTAAAATCACATTTTTGGACTTTCCCAAAAAACTCTCCATGTAAGTACTAAAGCCTTAAGTTGTATGGGGAAATTAAGAACTTTGTTCTGCAGCTATGGTAAAACTTGTGTTTATCAAAACGGTTTCATAACAAAAGTTACCATACATTTCATGAGTTACTTTACTATGAAAATGGACTTTCCCACCCAAATTTAAGGGCTCATAAACCAGCTACACGTCGAGTATCGAAATCATTTTTCGGATTTCTATCATTAAGACTACCATTTCACATCAAAAAAATATACAATCAACATCCCTATTTTAACCTCTCTCGTCGATGAAACGGATGAACAGATTTTGGTACAGTTTTACTGGCTGAAAATTGACTTAACGATGGCTTTCTGAGCTAGGATTTAAGATATTAGGTTCAGTTTTTGAAGATTTCCAGCTTTTTGAATGTGTCGGGATTTTTTATCGTTTAAATGACTGATTTTTTCTATTAAGGACGACAGCATATGGAGGTTTGTCATCCTAGATAATATTAAATTGTCAACTCTCTATAAGTAACTACAGTTTTCCATACCACGACATGTTTTCTATACTACTCCTGCGATCGTGTTTGCTGTAACGAAGCACTCATTATAACTAATGACAGCCGTTACTTAAAATTACGGTAACGCTCAATGTCATTACCTAATAAAAAGCGTGCAAAAGAAAACGAAACCGCGCGGTGGTTACTTAGATAAGCTAGGAACAGGTGTAATTGTAAGCAGCTATATCATAAGTAGGTAGCTAAGTGTAGTGAGACTAGTGAGTGAGTGGACGAACAGATGGGGAGGTAAATATGTGGGATGCCCGGGAGCATAGCACGATGTAACCACAGTCTTACCCTTTTACTTTCAGTCGTGTTTTAGGTTCGAGAATATCTATAGGATTAGATAGATAGATAAAACATTTATTCGTTTGCTACACACACGCGCACAACAGCAATGTAACAACAGTAAAACAGTAAAATTAAAACTAAGTTTAGTATAAATACAGACTAAAGAACAAAGCAAACAAACAAAACACACAAAAAAGCAATTTTTTTGGGTGCTATACAGGGTGTTTGGTAACAGGATGCAAAGTTGAAAGGAGGTGATAGCTTAGGCCATTTAGAACATTTTAAGCGATATATGTGTTACGCAAATGTTAATAGTTTTTTTTTTATTTAAGTTTTAAGATTTTTCTGGGAAAACTCCAAAATTTCAGACTACATCGACAATAGTACTTTTTTTAATGTAGGTAGCATTTTTTTGTATTTTTTTTGTATTGTGAAATGTCTATCGTACACCATAAAAGTTATTTGAAACATCTGTGTCTAAAGAAAAAAAAACTACAGCGATTTAAAAATTAAATAACATGAACAAAAAATGATTTAAGTGTTTTCTAAGGACGGTAAAAAAAAAAAATAGCCCCGGTTCTTCAAACCATTTAAGAAACATGTTTGGCTATTGCCCTTTCATTGAAGCTATCAAGCACGACTGTAGCTATCGTGTCTTTAAAAATAAGCCACTTAAACCAACTAGAGAGCTAAAATGTTTCACTCTACTTGTGATACTTGTGACGAATCTAATTATGATTATGTAATAAAACATTGGTTCTTAATACTAAGTTGGCATTTACCTGACATTTGAAATGTTTCGAAGGGGTTAAGTGCAGTGGACAAAATTGTCACATGCAATTTTAATAAACAAAGGTTCGCGGTGGTGTGAAACAAAAGGGACCGATAGCGGCGGGCGGCGTTTAACAAAGATGACTCAGCCGTTTTACCTTTGAAAATAAGCTACCTGAACTGATAAGAGGGAATTTGTATTTCTTTTTACTTACGACGAAATCAAACAAAAGCATAAAAGTTAAGTTATTTATTTCCACATTTAATTTAAAAACAAGAAACAATCATCGATCGTTTTCAAAATGGGACCCGCCGTTTCGAATACAAGCACGAGCCCGTCTTCTTATTTCCGTGGTGGTTGTTCCGAGAGTCATTTCTTCCCTCATGGTTTTGAACGCTGCTTAGATCTTCTCTCTCAACTCTTCTACGGTATTAATTTCCTCTTATGTGTAAACTAGCTCCTTAGCCCGGCCCCAAACGAAAAAATCAAGTGGAGTTAAATCGGGTTACCGAGCGGGCCAAGGGATTCGTCCGCCTCTGCCGATCCAACCGTCAGGGAAACAGTTATTTAGGTGTTCCCTTACAGCCAGGGAGTAATGGGCGGGACAACCGTCGTGCTGGAATGTCACAGCACCGGGCAGCTGGTCCTCGTCAATCAGCCCGGGCAAATCGTTTTGAAGAAATTCCAAATAATTTACACCATTTAAATTATCTGGCAAAAAATGTGGCCCAATAAGGACTCTGCTGATTATTCCAGCCCACACGTTGAGGGAAAACCTTCTTTGGAAGGACTTTTGCTTTTTCCAATGTGGATTATTGTTTTTATCAGCCCATTGGTGAAGGTTGTGAAAATTCGTGATTCCTTCCCGGGAAAATTTGGATTCATCGGCCCAAAGAATACTTCTTAAAAAGCGTTGCTCTTCGATGTCAGCATTGAGTAAAAATCAGCAGAAGTCTACTCTACGTGCAGGGTCTCCTTGCTCCAGTCCTTGAACTCCGGTGCCGTGAAAAGGATATTTTCCCTCGCGATGCACGGTACTCCATACTTTCCATATGGACATGTCAAGATTACGAGCTACTACTCTGACGCTCGTAGTCGGATCCTCTGCAAATGCCCGTACAACATCGTCCTCCAAATCAGGGCGATTACGTCCTGGGTTCCCTCCACGTTGCCCTGCAATTCCATTTTCACGTAGTCTTCGGAATGAGGTGTAAAACACTCTCACATTAGGCAACCTCCGTTTTGGAAAACGCTCTTGGTATAACCTTCGAGCCATTGCTCCATTACCGTCAGCTCTGCAGTACATGTAGACAATGTCGGCGTATTCTTCGTTCGTAAAGTCCATGTTTACAACGAAGGAATCGTAATTACACCTGAAGGAGCGCCTACGGCAGCTACAACTTGACACGGTAAATTTTGGATGACGGACGGAATAAAAACACAATGAACGTCTAACCGCAACTGAAGCTGTAATTAGACTTAATTAGTGGTTTTTGCATAAATACGCAAGTAGCAAATCAGTTTCTCTTTAACAATAAAGCATAATAAAACGGCTTGAATCATCTTTGTTAACCGCCGCCCGCCGTTATCGGTCCCTTTTGTTTCACACCACCGCGAACCTTTGTTTATTAAAATTGCATGTGACAGTTTTGTCCACTGCACTTCACCCTTTCAAAACATTTCAAATGTCAGGTAAACGCCAACTAATTAAGAACCAATGTTTTATTACAAAATCATAATTAGATTCGTCACAAGTATCACAAGTAGAGTGAAACATTTTAGCTCTCTAGTTGGTTTAAGTGGCTTATTTTTAAAGATACGATAGCTACAGTCGTGCTTGATAGCTTCAATGAAAGGGCAATAGCCAAACATGTTTCTTAAATGGTTTGAAGAACCGGGGCTATTTTTTTTTTTTACCGTCCTTAGAAAACACTTAAATCATTTTTTGTTCATGTTATTTAATTTTTAAATCGCTGTAGTTTTTTTTTCTTTAGACACAGATGTTTCAAATAACTTTTATGGTGTACGATAGACATTTCACAATACAAAAAAAAATACAAAAAAATGCTACCTACAGTAAAAAAAGTACTATTGTCGATGTAGTCTGAAATTTTGGAGTTTTCCCAGAAAATTTTTAAAACTTAAATAAAAGAAAAACTAATAACATTTGCCTAACACATATATCGCTTAAAATGTTCTAAATGGCCTAAGCTATTACCTCCTTTCAACTTTGCATCCTGTTACCAAACACCCTGTATAACAAAACGGAAAGGTTCACAGCTCAGCGATAATATCTATAGGATGAGATAGATAGATAAAATATTTACTCGTTTGCTACACACACGCACAACAGGAACAACAGTAATATAGTAATATTAAATCTAAGTTTAGTATAAGTACCGACTAAAGACCTACCTTAAGCTTCGCTCTTTCGATCACACTGATATTTTCTCCGTGACACCCTTTTTGCGCTATTCAAAAATGTATTTTAAAATGTTACAAATAGGTATTGCGTCTGAATGAATGTAACCGCGACCCCCTTTAAGATGCCTCACGACCACCTAAGGGGTTGCGACCCACAAGTTGAAAACACTGGCCTTAAGGTATCCCATACGCATAGGTACGCTGTTTACTTAAAAGTACCTCATATGGACTACCATATAAGAACCTGGGCGGTTGAAGGATTTCAAGAACTGATACAAAAACCGGCCAAGTGCGAGTTCCGTACAAACGTTGATTTCCCCCCAATCCCAACTTAACTGGCCGGTTAAGTTAAGTTTGCACCTAGTAAGTATTTAACTATGGCGTCGCATACAATTAAGGCGCTAAGGTCGTGCCAGTAGGATAAGCTAAGTGATTCCGCTCCCATCGATTTTAGCCTTCGTGAATTGAAACCGAGGTTGAAAAATGATTAAAACCTCTTCAGACAAAAACGTACTACTGCAGTCCTTTTTGTTAATAAACTCATTGTTGATTTTATTGTTGTAATCTTTTAATATAATTCATGAACGCTAATCTCGAAACGTCTTTTTTTTAAGTTAAACCTAATGAATTGTAAGTGGCCAGTATTTAGTATGCAGTATGCACTAAAGAGGTTTTATTCATTCCGTTTTGTATTATAGCGGTTCTAGGAAATGTATGTAAAGTACATTTTATGTAAAGATTTCTCCATGTTCTCCCTTAGTGTCAATTTTGGAAAAAATATATGCTATAGCTCGTTAGTGGGTGTATCACTGGTGAAAAAACTGGAGCGGTCACTAACCTAGAAGTAACCTAAAATAATAAAGAAAACGCCTTTTAGCTTTTTTATTTTTTTAGTCTGATACAACATGAAAATATAATTTATGTAAAATAATCATCTTAAGTATATTTACAATGTTTCTGACGCACGCTAGAATCGGTCGGCTAGAAAAAAAATATGGCCGAAAATGAATTTTTAGTTTTTTTATTTTATTTTATGTTTAGTTTAGGGGTTGAAATTTTGCCAATTTATTTGGATTATAAAGCCACACCATCTAAAGTTACAATACAAAAATCGATGGGGGCAGAATCACTTAACTTATCCTGGCACGCCCTTTAAACCTGATTTCGTCTATTTTCTTAAATAACTTTTGAAATATTTATTTCAAAATAAATATATGAGTGTGTATATTTGAGATTCTCACAATTAGCCCTTTCATTTGATATGTCACACAATGCTTATAGTTTGCAAAACTTTTTTTCTAATTTACTCCCCAAAAGCGGCCCCTTAAAAATATTTTATTACGTTGCACGTCTCGTCCGACTTATATAGGTATGTTTACCAAATTTCGGTCCAGAAGTTTCGGCTGTGACAAACGGACGGACAGACAGACAGACGCACGAGTGATCCTATTAAGGATCTGTCTTGTGAGATACGATACCCTGAAAATCATCCAAAATTCATTATTTGAAAACATCTTTTCTGAGAAACCCATAATTATTACATCTTCTTACAAATCGATATATAATAGTAGGTAATAATAATCTATTAATGAATACATCTTTTGTATAAGGCGATAAGAGACATTCCGCTGTGGTGTGCAGCGTACCTAACGCACACATACTCATCTCTCCTCACGTATATTAGCTCGCACCTTATATTATTCAGTAGTAATAAATAATATTCAAACACATCACTTGTTTCCATTAAGCGCCATCCTTACATGGCGACCCTGCCAGTGCTCCTTATACGGGGGCACTGGCGGGCATCAATGTGCCAGCCAGTGAAATACAAGGACCTTGAATCAGGACATTAGTGAAAAAATAATTTCACCAACGAAACCTTGGTGACAAGAGGTGTGAAAGACTTGTGGTGCAGTGTTTAAAAAAAAATTAAGGTCGTTTTTATTCATTTTTTATCTTAATATAAGAGTTGTCGAACATTTCAAACGATAATCTTTTCGAGGACGCTAAACAAGTGCATTTTTTTCGGTGACTAATTCGTACCTAGATCCTGCTACATCTAAATCTAAAAAAAAAAGATGACATTAAAAAGTCGATTCCTACATGTCCTTGTTACGGACGAGCGAGACATTGGACAACCTTGGTGCTGTGTTCGGTCTGGTGTTGCGGCGGCAAGAAGGATGACGATTTATCAACGTGAAAAATCGAACTATGTATAACTGTCAGTGAAAAGTGGAAACGGTGTGACGTTGCGACTTTTTTTTTCCTTTCATGGTTTTAATTATTTTTATATTTTTAAGTTAAACAGTAAGTTCATATTTTAACAAGTAGGTTTGTTTTTTTATTCATCGGTTTATAAATTTTAAGCTATGTTTTAAAACTTAGGGGCCTACTAAAATAATATCTAGTTAAATAATGGACCCACGTACCTAATATTACTATTTCATTTCATTTCATTTAAATTTGGAATATAATGATGTTCGAGAAAACAAAGTCATAGGTATATTAAAGTGCAACATAGAATACATATTTTCAATTGACAGATATAATATAATACTTTAGAGAGGATTAGATCACGGGTGGACAGCAATGTCTCCAAATATGGAATGGCACGCGGCGTTTGAAATTTCAGCTCAGGTTTCGCGACACAATGTTCGCTCTATGCACTGATTTATAACTTTTAATTGTAGTAATGAAAATTGAATTTGAATTGGTTGTTATAAATAAATTTGTATTGAATCAAAACTATGTTAGTTATACATTCTTAAATGTTAATATATCTATCTATGGATTTTGTTAAATTATATTTTACAAGGACATGACATATTTTGAAAACTGGCTATAAGGATTATGAAAAATACAAACTGAGATGTGATGTGATTATACCTAATAATAAATTGTAATAATTTTAACGCATATGTAGAGACAAATAATGTTTGAACACAAGCCAGAGATACTTAAAGATTTTTTGAAGTTTTTTTTTATAAAGGTGTTTGTAATTTATGGATAGTGTCGATATTGAAGAAAGGTAGATAGGGCGTAGGAAAAGGGAAAGTTATATTCGAATGAGCGAAGGAAATAGTTTGACATTTGGATGGTGCTTACAGCATAGTGTTCGGGAAAACTGAAGTAACTAAGTTTTTTAACTAGCAGTTAGCTTGATCCCCTAAGTGTTATTGAAATTCTTATATACTGAAGTTTTCATTGTGAATGAGTATTTTGAATGTTATTAAGAATGTCTTGAAAAGGTAAGATTTTTTTTTAATGAATTATGTTCAGTGATAAATATGACGACGACGTATTCGTGATCATCAGTGACCCAAGAGGCGCTGTTGCACGAAGATATATTTAGCAAGGTACACCAGGGTACAAGACAGGCACGGATATCCTTGAGATCTGATCATGATTCGGTCGAGAACCAATCGTGAAGGTCCTTGGACACATGGTAAGTATTAATGAAAGGACGTGTTAAAAGCCATGTAAACAACTTGCCTTGTACGTAAAATTGGACAGAGTTCATATTACTGTAAGCTAAAATGTATGACAAATTGTTAGGCACGAAAAAACTGCTGGCCGAATGAATCATTCTCGTCATGTGATTCACGAGTTGCGTTTATTTGGTGTTGCTTTTGTGGCCTACTTTGCCTATTGCCCCTATTATGGATATAGTTCTGGTGACTAAAGTTGCCCCGAAATCCACCTCTAGAACTTTTCCAAGGAGCAGAACTACCTCTTGGAAAAGTACGGCCGCGGTTTTGTTGTTGGAAACCATTTTGCGAATAATGGCTTCTATTGCCTCGGCTCGCAAAATATGCGTTCCCCCGAGATGATGCCCTCTGAAATCTCATATTCCTACCGCGTGCTGTAAAAACTTGCTCTGAGCATGATGGAGACATAGCGATCTCTTCATCTTTCGCAGCCTGTATCGCATCCTTAAGCGACGTGTAATTACGGGCTGATACTACCGTACCCAACCTGTCATTTCGCAAGCCATCAGTAAATCTGTGTATTGCCTGCTTCTCGTTTATAGGTTTTAGAATGCTATATGCGGCCGAGTCACCGTTGGCCTGGGAAATTGTGAGGTTCACAAAGATGTCCTCTAACTCCCTACCAAATTGCTCTATAGTTCTAGCACCTTGTCGAGCAATCTGCATTTTTTTCTGTAAAGCAATGTCGGATTTACGCGTAAGTAAATGTTTCTTCATTTCATCAACCATGCTAGATATTGACGTGTAACTACTTGACAAGCGCAGCTTAGCGTTATGAGACAACCGTGTTTTCAGGACAAAGTTTATTAATACGGGAATATCAGTACCTAACGCACACATACTCATCTCTCCTCACGTATATTAGCTCGCACCTTATATTATTCAGTAGTAATAAATAATATTCAAACACATCACTTGTTTCCATTAAGCGCCATCCTTACACCGCATGTCATTCCCGTTTATTCATTGTAACTAATTTTGAAGTCAATTTTACTAGCGTTTTTATGACAAAGTAACTTGATGATAAGTTTCACTTAGGATTAAGTTTTCGTTTAAAAAAAAACTTGGGCTATGTATACAAAATATAATATGGAATCACGACACCTTAATTATAGGAAATAATTTACGAAACTGGTTAATGGCTGATATTTAAGAATTTTTGCTTTACATTCACACCATGCAAACATTGAATAAGGTGATGTAACATTTAATCAGTATTGCTTGTTTACAATTTAATTTAAAAAAATATGTACGTAGTAGGTATGATTCTGTAGAACTTTATAAGAACTAAAACTAAATAACCAAGCAAGGGTCACCGAGGAAGGTTAATTATTACCGTTTTACACATGTGCTGAATACATGTTGCAATAATATTATCGTCAATACCTATTAGTACAGTCAGCGTCAAATAGTCTGTGGCATCCAAAGTGCCATAAATATCGCAACACATCTTTATTCTAATGCGCATAAATACGTGTGACGATATATTTGGCACTTTTGACGCTACAGACTATTTGACGCTGACTGTACATGATGGGAGTTGGTTGGTGCTTGGTTCAAAAAATAAAACCATTACCAAAAATGACCATCTCATCATTTTGATACAACTTTTTGACTGTAGCTGATCGATAAGGTACATACAGTCAGCATCAAAGTCTTTGAACGAGTAGCATCCAAAATGCCAAATATATCGCAACACATCTTTATTTAGTACCAGCGTCTCCCTCTAGAACGCATTCATCGGAGAACGTATCGTACCATCGGTTGCTTCAGAATCTGAAGCATCCGAAGGTACGATACGTTCTCCGATCTGAAGTTCAGATCGGCTTGACTCCTTGGCACTGCGTAGAGATGTAGCCTCGCTCTGCATTTTCTATCGCTTGTACAACGGGGAGCACTCCGAGGAATTGTTCGGATTGTTCCCTGCCGCATGTTTCCGCCACCGTCAACAACAATATTTCCATCCCCGCCACTTAAATAGTTGGCCGTCCATCCACAACTGTGCGTGTCCACAAAATTTCCTGCCTCGCACGACTTAACTGTGGAATAAATTGTGTGAAGCCGTATTTCTGGACCGATACGATCTTTAAACCTTCACGAATAGAACCTGAAAGGCCGGCAACCCACTTGTGAGTACTCTGGTGTTGCAGGAGTCTATGGGCGTCGATGATCGCTTACCATCAGGCGATCCGTCTGCTCATTTGCCCCCCATAAAAAAAAAAACAACATTTAGGCTTGGCACGACACGTGACGATAATTGGCGCTTTGAATGCTACAGACAATTTGATGCTGACTGCACCAATAACAAACTGACTGTACCAAATACACGGTAAGGTAGACACATTATACGTGCTTAAGTCTAACTTACACTTGGTCAGTATGTCTTCATAAACACCTATGTACAGAAGTGATATCATGATGGTCATGACGGAACTTAGTTTCCGGACAGGCTTTAATTGATGTTATTGAAATATTGCCCAACAGTTTGAGCGATTATGTTTTATTTTGACTTAGGAGATTTGATTAAGGTTTAATCGTACAAAAAACCGGATGCCAGTATGATAATCTGATTGTCTGAATCTTGTATCTTAGCCATTCAAAACGATTAACGCAGTCTACACTGAATGGAAGGAGGTATCTACATGAAAAAACCAACTTCCTCGAGGACGTCTCATTTCAGTCCATGTTCGTGAATTACATTATAGTCGCATACTACAAAAATAAAATAGAAAATATAGCTCTTGTTTTTGTTTAGGCAAATAATTTGTTTCAATTGTTATAGTTAATATGAAATTAGTCCGTTGTTAACAGAAAAAGTATATAGGAATTCGCGCAAAAAAGTCGGCCCTATTTTCTGTTGTGTATAGTATACATATAAATATACAGAGTAAGGGAAACTGAAATATGTACTTTTTCAGTCCTTATTGTTAACGTGACAAGAGCGAAAAAGGTACGTGTTTCAAATTCCCTTGCTGTACATTTCGGATCTCTGGGCCTAAGAATATAATATGTAATAGGAATTATGCCAGCCTGCCATGAACGCGCCAATCAATAGACAGTACCTACTCTAATAGATAGGATGCCTAGGTCATAAAAAGTTGAAAAATTTTGGAAGTGCATGACACAATTTAGGTAGCTACGACTTCCGAGGTGATTCCTACACTTTTCAAAAAGTAGCGGTTGGAGAACGACCGCCTCAAAATTCTATTCTTTTACGCTATTTTACACATAATATATGTATGTAAGCACTTTATTGTACATAATAACCAGTTATAAGTGCAATCAACGCAAAAGATATAATTATAAGTTATTATAACTTGGAACTTATCCCCATTAGGGATCCCTTCCAGTTAACCTTTATAATAATATTAATAATATGGCAACTTGGTGCCCCCCTTTGTCACCTGGCGTCTAAGGAGGTGTTTGTTCACTGGTTTCACATTAGGTGACTGTTCTACCCTTGGTCGCCCCTGGGCCAACAGTTCCAAGACAGGACCTTGGCGATTGTCATGAATTCTAATCAAATTGACCTAGTTTCATGTTTGGCAGAGTGAGGTATAGCAGCGGCCTCGGTGGGCTCATGATATTTGCTAACTGCGCGAGCACCGTGTCGGCTCCGCGCACGCGCGCCACGGATTTATGGGCGCATACATCACCACTTGTGCGCGCTGACAAGCCATTTGCTACTGCACTGATTGCGGTGCTTTATTGACTTGTGCAGCCATTAATATCGGTTCTGACGTCGAAAGAGGGGTCTAATTTACGTTCCTTGCATTTGCTCGCATGCTTACGAATTGCTTGGAAACCTTACTTGAAATTATTGTTCTAATTCCGAACCATAGGTTTGAGTTCGAATATTTGTCAAAAACAAGTTTTTTTTTATGTACCTATAGCCCGATAATTGCTTTACGGCCCTTGTCATGTTTTGGAATTTCAGTGGAGGTACCAATTTATTTCAATGGGAAGGATGTGTCTTTTAGAACAGACGTTAGAAGTTATTGAATGTCACCGATGTAAAAAAAACACCATAATAATGCCAAAAAAATTCACTATATTAAATATAATTTTCTGTTCTATTATATAAGGTAGATATATAATATTACTTACTTCAGTAAAAAATAAACATAAATAATGAGTTGCTGCCGTCAATTCCGCCGATACAAAAAAACCCAAGGCTATGGAACGTGCACTGAACAACAAACTCCTGGCTTACCTAGAAGGTAACGATCTCCTCAGTGACCGTCAGTACGGATTTCGCCGAGGCCGGTCAACTGGGGACCTTCTAGTGTATGCCACCCACTTATGGAGTGAGGCCATTGAGAAACACGGCGAAGCTCTTGCCGTGTCTCTGGATATCTCTAAGGCCTTCGACAGGGTCTGGCATGCTGGCCTTATATCCAAGCTTCCTGCATATGGTGTTCCTGATGGTCTTTGTACTTGGATATCTGACTTCTTGTCTAACCGGTCGATACGAGTAGTCATCGATGGCTACTCATCAGACCACCAAGCCATCGATGCCGGAGTTCCACTGGGGTCGGTCCTGTCCGCAACTCTATTCTTGCTGCACATAAACGATCTGCTTATGCCCGGTATCATTGGGTACGCAGATGACAGCACAGTTGCGGACAGATATCTACCGGACGCGAAGGCCAGCAGGGATACAATCCAGTCTTGTCGAGAGGCTATGGTAGACCGTGTGGACGCGTCCCTTCATGCAGTCTCCACTTGGGGTGACGCTAATCTGGTGACGTTCAACGCTACCAAGACGCAGGCGTGTCTGTTCTCCACCAAACGGAGCCCATTCGAGCTGGCTCAGACTTTCCGGAATGTGCCTGTAAAATTGACTGGCAGCCTTGAGCTTCTTGGTGTTCAGTTGACTGCCAATCTCAATTTCGGTCAATATATCAAGTCCAAAGCAAAGACTGCAGCCAAAAAACTCGGAATCCTCTCCAAGGTTAGCCGGTATTTCACTCCAGGACAGCTTTTAATGCTTTACCAAGCACAAGTCCGGTCATGTATGGAGTACTGCTGTCACCTTTGGGATGGATCAGCTAAATACCAACTGGCCACTTTGGACTCGATTGACAAACGAGCTAGGCGGCTTATTGGCGACCCTACTCTAACTGACACTAAGCTGCAGAGCCTTGAGCATCGACGTAGGGTCGCTCGTCTGTCGGTCTTTTACAGGTTACATTTCGGTGAGTGTGCGGGCATGTAATTCCATGATTTAATTCCACCAGCCCCTTTCCATCATCGGGACACACGACGCGTGCGTTCGTTCCATCCGCACGTGGTCAATATTCCGCGAATCCGCACGAAGCGCTATGGTGCAACTTTTATCATGCGTACCGCAAAGGAGTGGAACTCGTTGCCTGCGAGTGTGTTCCCCGACCATTATAATTTGGGCGTGTTCAAGACAAGAGTTAATAGGCTGTTTCTAGACGGGCATGATACATCCTTGACCGCATCGTCACTTAACAACAGGTGAGATTGCGGTCAAATGCCCATCTATTTATATAAAAAAAAAAAAAAAAACCCCAACAAGTAACAAAATAAATAAAAACGACTGATAAATCTGCCATTATGCTGTGTGAAAATAATTACCAAGTCTCAAAACGCAGCTTATATACCGCTTTGCAAAAATACAGTAAATACTAGCCAATTCACACTGTTCTGACTATACATACCTACATGACATATGCATATTATTGCCATTTATAAACTGTTTGTAGCGACACTATCCTAGGGTCATACCGAAACCCATCAGTGGATAGAAATAAGCATGGAATCATTTGCTTTAATAAACCTTGAAGAAGACTTAAAAGTTCCTATTACAATTTTTGGGTTAAATTACAACGGTGCGGCAATTACACTGGTTGAAAGGAAATCCGGAAATCATGGCCCTCGAGATCGAGAAATCCTTGGTTAGGCAATGGCTTTAATATCCTCTGTTTTCGTTTTATAATGAGTCAATAGTCTTCGCACCATAATTTATTTCAATTACGAGTAACTACTATTAGTTACTATTAGTTAAATTATATACCTATAGGTACTTAGCTACGCCCATAGGTATACTTATGTAGAAGTCACTAAATGTAGAAATCTTTTAAGATCGAGTAGGAAAGGAAAAGTGTGAAATAGGTATCTCGCATCGCCAGACAAGACTTAACAATAGTGCTATATCCAATTGTGTTGTTTGTTTATCGTCGCTCTCTCCGCGCTGAAATCGTTCGCCAAATGTGTATCAAATTACACTTTCTCCTGATAGTGTGATTAGATTGTAACGACTAAGCTTCAGCTCCACACTTCGTCGCGATCGCCGGTAATGTTCACGGAATGATACCGCTTGTTTGTAAAAAGGCTCCTTTTGGTTTGACAGTGCACTTTATGTACCTATTCCGCACTTAAGGCTTACTTTCGCTTGGCGCTGGCGTTGCAACAATGTCGAACAACGCAAATAAATAGCTTATCTCTTTGTTGTACGATTTCTTGTCGCTCGTCAAGTCGTGGTTGCGGTACGCCACACAGTTGCCAAACCATCCGCTACCATGACTCGGGCCGACTTGGTCTGACTTGCGAAGTTGATAAGATGGTATACTTAGTCCTGTGTGGTTTACACTGCGTGTACATTCTGTACACGAAAATAATTACCGCAAAAAAATGGAGTACCTATTTGATGGCTCGAACATGGATATCGCCTGAGTAATTGAGTATGACACGGATAAATTTCGAGGCTATGTAATTACTTGTTGGTAAAAACCTTCGTAGCGGCGTCATGTTTTCCAGTAATATCTATTATTAAAGTGTAGATTACTATGAATTAAGATGATAGGTTAAGTAGGTAACTCGTGCCTGGTACGTGGAAATCATTAGCCGGGTGTATGTATTTGACAGGATAAACAATTATGGTGGTAAAAGCCATACTGTTTTACATTGTAAGTACGAGCTGAAGACGAGAGTAATAATATATATTAGATCTTTAGCATTTACGTGCCATCCAAAGTAAGTTTCTGCAATACCAAATCCAGATGTGATCTCTGATGTCTATAAAATTTTGATGATTATTTTTCTCATAATAGCCCTCCTCCCATAATCACTAATCATCTTGTATACTGTTATTGTGTTCACAAAACTTACCAAAAGTGATACACACGCGATGTGGCAGCGCTGCCTGGCATAATCAAACCCCTAGATTCTTATTCAACCACATTTAACTGTTCGTGATTGGGGTTGGCTTCAAATTTTTGAAGCCAAATTTGTCAATTTTCACGAGTTGCATGACGGCCAGTATCTGATGCTTATACCTAGTACAACTTCACGTCTAAAATTATGTACTTAGAACCTATATTATAATTTATCAGGATCAGATTCAAACCAGACGCGGATTTTATGAATTGGTTAATTCATAAAAGCCGCAACTCACGGTTGGGCAGTAAAAATCTCAAAGCTAAAATCTCAAACCTGTTGTTATTAGGTATATTTTAGTAAGTTTTGGTTGTCAACAGACAATATATTACTTCATCATAATCTCGTGAAACCCTCATGCGTCAGTGATGCAGCATGCGCAGTCACGCATGCATGGGATACACGTGACCGCGCCCTTCTGCTGAACTTGACTCTGCGTGCGCCGGCGACCTGCTGAGATTATCCGTCTGTTATATGTCTGCTTACGTACTTTGTATAGATAATGTGAAGCGGATGATCTAGAGTAATGTCCGGAGCTGGCGCCTTAAAAACTGTTCTTTCGCCTTCCGTTTTTTCACCAAAATGTGTTTTTTTTTCACTAAAATGTTTGTAGGCTGAACCATATTCATATGTATTTAATTTCGTCGTCGGTAAGGTTACATTTGGTTACTTAGGAGTGTGGAAAAGTGCTAAATCCAATACCAAAGTAACAATAAAATAAAAGCTATGGCCAGAGCTTCAACACAGATTTCAAGCCAACCGATGCAAAAAGTGCGACAGCGTCCCTTATTGTAGCATTTGGGGCTATAATTTTCAGCAGTGGCTTGTAGTTGAATGATGATGATAATAAGAGCAATAAACGCCATCATCGGAGGCGGCTACTATACAGTCAGTTTGTCAGTTATCTGCGTGCTGTTAAAAAAAACTGGTTGAAAAGCTTTTATTGTTGTTTTTTTTTTACACAAACGTCAACTGTTCGTCGACAATGAGTCCAAACTCGATGGGTTGGCCACCTTCCGTCACTATCATATCAGCTCGATGGTACCATATTATATATATTGCCACTGAACTTAGGTACATTCGTGTAAGTGCCAAGTTTCAGCTCAATCAGACACCAGAGTGGTTCTAATTCAGCTCGCATGATTTGACCTAAATAAATATACATATAACAATATTACAAGTTAAATAATAGCTTGTAAAATACGCTAAAGAAGGTAGCTCTATATATATAATTCATAATATATTTAAATCTCGAACAGCACAAGAGTTACACACTTCGGAGAACAAAGAAATATTTCGTCGTTTAATGAGTAAGTGCCCATGTTATCGTAATTAGCAAATCAGTGGCGTAGGTACGTGATGGTTATTGCCATGTCAAATGGCCGTAACCCATAAGATAAGGTTTGATACGTTTTTATACCTAAACACTGTGTTGTTCTTATTTCTGGTGCCTATTCGTCGCAAAAAAATACTATGAACGAAGCATATTACATTCCTAATCTAATTAAAATATATGTACCTATGACTGTAGTAAACTTTAAGTAGTTCGGATCTGATTCTAATGTGCCTTCAGAAAACTGGATGCAGTGCAGACTTTATATTACTTATCGTAGAATAATTACCTAGTCTAAAAAACTACATTTATTTTGTATCGTTACGATACGATCGAAGTACTATAACATAAATTTAATTGTTAGTGGTTGTCAACTCGGCGTGATTAATTACTCTCAAAGTTAAACGGTTTCAATGATCTAGGGTCACTCAGACAATTTATACCTAATCTATTTATTCTGGTCATGATCGGAACAAAGTGTTCGATCACGTCCAGAGTGGCGTAATTTTTTCATAACAACATGTGCCGAAGCATTAGATCTTACAAGCAAGACGTATAAACGGTTTGTGGTAGGTACTTTTAATAACGTAATTTACAGGCTTGTGTTATGTTATAGTTTGAATTGTGTAATCGGGCTAAAACAATGTCTATGTTTCTTAGCTCGTTACTTACATGGAAATGATGGAAAATATCTTACCCAGTTTTAGTGCGTGTCATATTTCATATGATCACTCGTGTTAATATTGTAAATATTCATCCATTACGCGGCATTTATTTTTGTTATATAAACCATTAACCAGCGGTATAGTTAGGACGATAAGCTTCTTATTTATCGGGATCACCAGATTTCCATCCTTCAGTCGTCATTGAGAGTTCGAGAGAGCTTCAACTTGGCTCCGCATTAAAAAAATGTCTTATCTTCATTGATTCTACGACATAATTGTTTTAACTCCTTTAAAATTAAAATAAATTGAAAAATATATTTACTTTTTAGTAAACATTTCTACTGTGATAGTATTTGATCTCTTTGGTATTTAAATATGGAATTCCTGTCGCGTAAAGTCAGATCGAACGGGCAGATTGACACCCGTCAGGTGAATGGCGCGAGCTCTTTACAGAGTACACGGTAAGTTGCACTATTTATTAATTACCATTCATCGACGAAAGCTTTCTTTTGGGTTATCCACCATCTAACTACTGATAGTCCAGTGATTTAATGCTGAAACTCTAAAATGCATTTTTTGTCCCTTGCAATGTTCGATTACATGACTCATAGAAGTGTAACGGTTAACGACACATGATAAGTTTACAAAAAAGGTGGATTACGGTTTATAAGTACACTTTATGTACCCCCGAAAATGCCCAAAGTACCTACTTACACAGTGGTTGTTCACGTGAGCGTTAGGTGCAAAACTCGTCGTAACTGCCTATTCATTGTTTATTATTTCATGGAGAACTAAACTTTATGGAGGTCACGGAGTTTGAGACAGCTCTTGAAACATGTTAGGCATAAGTTGGATGTAAAAAATTGTCTCCTTGAAATTTCCACAGTCCCGTTTTTCATGTTTGTCTCCTAAAGTAAATTACACAAAGGGCGTGTTTTAGCGTTACAGTACTTACTGTTTGTATAATGACGTATTTTTTTTTACCAAATAAGTATGTATGAAGAACTTCCAAGTTTCGGTTGATATTTATATGTAATAGCTACAAGTCCCTATAAAACATTTTTACTATGCATAAAATGGTATGTTTTTTCTATCATGAACACGTGAAATTGCTCTCAGAGTCCAGTGATGTGCTGATATGTCTCAAAATAGTAGGTGATAATCGGGCCTATGTTTATGGTTGAGTAGAACTAAAAATTCATTTGAACATTTGTTATCTCAAGATGCTTAATAAAAGCACCAGTTACTCATATTTTTTTATTATTTCTGCTTTTTGGTCGGGCGACAGCCCAGGCTCGGGCTATAAAGGCGTCACTTGTCCGATCACGGAAGGCTGTGGCACAGTAATTACCCCGCACTTGCTATCTACCTTTGC
Source organism: Hedya salicella (assembly GCA_905404275.2). Classification (NCBI taxonomy): domain Eukaryota; kingdom Metazoa; phylum Arthropoda; class Insecta; order Lepidoptera; family Tortricidae; genus Hedya; species Hedya salicella. The sequence continues at coordinate 33,832,036 of FR990097.1, forward strand.
AATCGGTAGACATGGATAGCTTGCTAAGTTTCTAATTATTGGAAGTATTTAGATTTTTGTTACTCTCACTAATACACTGGTACACACGCACCACACAGTCAGCATCAAAAGTCTGTAGCACCCCACGTGCCAAATAAATCGCAACACATCTTGATTTTTATGGGCATTAAGATCCGTGACAATATCTTTGGCACTTTGGATGCTAGTATATTTAATGCCGGTAGCACACCTCCACCGCTAAACCGCGAAACGCCATACAGAGCGCGCGAAACTAAAGCGGAACTTCCTTGGCTTTGACGTTTCGCGGCGAAGGTGTGCTACCGGCATCATGCTGACAGTACAATTAGCCATGCAGAAATAACCAACTTTAGTCAACCGAACTCGTGTCATCAAATGACGAAAATTGAGACGCGTTTTATTGACAATAACCTCAGCTCAGTAGCCGGGATTAATTTCAAACAATGGAAGTTATATTTCCGGTGTGTTTGAAATGCGTTACGTACAATAAGTAAGCGTTATATCCGAAGACACTTTAAGACTACGTTATGTCAAGTTTTCTCTGGGACGGTATTTGATTAATTAATTTTACCCTATTTAAGACAAAAAAAATGTAGAGGTTTCAAAGACGAGCGAAAATCGCGCACACTGTTTATTATTGTAGCGTATTTCCTGTTATCAGTACTGCCAAATAGCTTCGAAGACAACCGACTCCAGTCGGTCATTTGCGTGATACCTTAGTATGCTTATCTTAAAAATGTAGTTATAGATATTTAACTCCAAAGCAAATCCACATGAAATGCATCAGCACGGTAATTCCTGCCGTCATCTAGCTCCCACTATAGCATAACCAAATGTGTAAAAGCGAGGCACATGTTAGCCATCTAATAAGTAGAAACATTTATATTTCAAGTGTAATATTCTCTCATGGGTAGGTTAAGGGATAAAGTATGCATGTAGTTTGAGTGTTTTCTGTAGTCTATTTCGCTCTTACGCTAGACTCTTGCCTACAGCAGAATGTCACCTCCGGACGGCAAGTGTGCGTGCCAGAAGAGAGACCTCGAATGCCCCGCCTGTCCACGTAGGTAGGCTTTACCCCCGCTAGTTAGCCTCAAAAAGTAATTCAAGCAACTATTACGGATAAATAACCTCCGTTACCAAATTTCTTAATTTTAACACGAGCTAGACCAAAAAAATCGTGCCCGTATACAGATTAATCCTGCGTGGTTTTCGCTCAGTAAAGTAAGTTCGTAAAAAAACAGGCCTTCGGTAGTGTTACTGCAAGCCCGTATATACGATTTACAAGATTTGAACTCAAAATAGCTAATTCGGCCCTATTTCCCAGCACTATACACATATTTGCTGACTGCGAGGTGCATTGAGGTAATTCTGAAACAATTTTCCATATTTTTATATTTCGAAAGTTTACCCAAGTAACAAAACACTCCTGTAAGGCCCGCCTTATAAGATCAACAATCTTATAGCAGTTTTGTAGTCGTTTTGACTATGACCATTATCTCAAATTGTCTTATAGGATTCTTATAAGCGTTATAAATTTGACCAACTATCTTATAACAACATTGTACATGACTATTCGAGGTGCAAGACGTATTGATCCTATTACTTAGTCTTTCTAACGTTTATACGATAACTTTATAAGTGTCTTATGAGCACGTGCAGGCTTATAAGCGCATTTTATAAAACTGTTACCAGTGTGTATATTATGGTCCTATAAACGCATTTAGTAAAATGTTTACTCCTTTTATTGTCTTACTTCTTTCTTCTATAGGATGTATAATCCTATAAGTGTTATAGAAAAAGTTGCTATAGGGTAAAAAGAAATATCGGACTGATTTAACCTGGTCACTACTTTTAAAAGATTATTGGCACCAAAATATAACTTTATATGATTGCTCTAAGTAAGTAAGTTTTTACTTATAAGTGTCTTGCACTTGCTATTAATAGAGTGTCCGCCATCCATGGCCTCCATACTGATTACAATTCAGACTCATACCTTATTCCTCATAGCAGAGGACGTCATAATTCATCCAATGTTCCGACGTTATAGTTACCTATTATTACAAACATATTTTTGATTTAAAAAAACTGATTTTCAGAAATACCTCAATACACCCTACATTAATTACATTATACATATGGTTACAGATTTAACACTTGGGAAGTATTTTATTATGTTAAGTAGTTAGCAGGTTTTTTTGCATTTTTTTAATTCCATGATATTTTGTAACAATTTTTTTGTTACGAAGGCCAACAACACTTTTGTAATTGAGACGTTTCGGTCCTATGACGTAGCGATCCGTAGCACGTAGCCGCTTCGTAGACGCTGTACACTAGTAGTAGTTATGTATTTTGTTTTTTAATTTTTTCATGCTTACCTATATAATTATAAATAAATATTAATGCGTGATTTTTGCAGATAATTGTACCTAACCTGTTTTTTTAACGATTTGTCTAAGCCAAGGACCATTAAAACAAGAGGACTGACACTTACCATAATTCGGATCGTGCCCCGATCGCAAGGAGATATTCTGGCAAAAACTAGATGGCGCTTTAAAACTAAACATTTAAAGATGTTATAATTGTACAAAGAAACGTAGTACAGTAACAATTAGTTCGTAAACAGCCAATAATAAATAAATTGAAATACCGTGTGACGCTTGTAAAGGTGATAAATTGTAAATAATAAACTTTATTCATAGATGGCGTTGTATCGGGGAACGGTTTTTTGTATTGAGAGTGTCAGTCTTATTTTAATGGTCCTTATTGGTCTAAGCGAAAAGTGCTCTCGTAAATCTCGAGAAGGGAGATTGATAGAGACTTAAAATCATTGATAACACAAAAGTTCTATAAATACGAAATCACATGTTTCTTTGGGGTTTGATGTCACGGCAATATCGACACGTACGAGTATTGTTATAGCGAATCGTGTTTTGGTTCACATTCACAGGTCGCCGACCCTTCTAATAATTATCGCCGAATAATAAGTGACACGTGACATGCGGTGGTATTGATTCCCATGACAGGCCTTTATTCATTACTAGGTTCAGCCCGCGACTTCGTCCGCCTTAAATTCGTTTATCGCGGATAAGGGTATTTTTCCGCCATAAAAAGTAGCCTATGTCCTTCCCCGGGACTCAAAATATCTCCATACCAAATTTCATCCAAATCGGTTCAGCGGCAGACAGACAGACAGACAGACAGACAGACATTTATAATATTAGTATGGATTATAAAGTTGTAAAAATGAAATTTCTGTACATAGAAGATATAAAAAAACGGACTATTTGTATTACTGATTGGAAATATATATATTTTTGGATTTGTTTGTCTGTTTGTATGTGTCGTTGTGGCTTCATCACGCCAAATCGGCTTAAGGGATTTCAAATTTTTTTTGGTTCCTGGGTTGTTACGCTGAAGAAAAAAGGAAGGGTTATGACTTTTTCTCCTCCGCGATCGAAGTTGTGGGCGCCGTCTAGTTATTGTATAAATGTATTTCATCGCATAAGACTTATACGAAAAATTTATAGGTTTTTGAAGACCCATACAAGCCAAAATTATGTCTATATAGAATATTTTGTCCAATTGATTCGAAGCATATCCGAGAGTCCAATTACATAGGTATATATATGTGTCGTTCTCATGCGTACCAGATACATTGTTGTCAATATGGACGTTTTTTAATTGAAAAATAAATACAAAAGTACATACAACGAGACACATAATATGCTCATCTTAATTTGGAATCCTAATCCTATAGTATTTTCTGAGTAACCTAATTACGGTACGAGACTTGAATAGCACATTATGATACGAGTGTGGTACGTTGCTAATTACACTCGAGGCTATATCTTGCAGCACGAGTCGTAGACGAGTGCTGTATAAAGCCGAGGGTGTAATGACCAATGCACACGAGTTTCATACGACGTTTTTCAACACACTTGCGATGAAAAAAGCAAAAAACAAAGTATCCTATTACCATCTGGGGATACCCAGCTACCCGTGTACCAAAGATTGTGGAAATCTGTTCAGCCGATTTTGCATGATGAAGCCACAACGACACATACAAACATACAAAAAATCTATAAAATATATTTTTCGCTCTAATGACCTCATAGTCCATAACAATATTTTATTGAAAATATCTTCAACGTACAGACATGTCATTTTTACAACTTTATAATAGTATAGATAGATTGCATGATCAGTGCTTGTAAATATTTACACAATATTGTCGTTTGAAAAAAATTTAATATGTCAAATCAAATCAAAATGGCGTGCTGCGACCGGTGCATTTGTCTATGCGCGCGCACGAGCGTTGAGGCTAATTGGCCAATCAGCCAAACATTAATAATATAATAAACTGAGTAGGTAAGTATATCAATTTAATGAAATCAAAATGTTGTTTGTTTAGAAAACTTTATAATTTATGGAAATTAATTGCTTTTTATAAGTACCAGTTTAGATTTAATAAAATAACCTAAAATGTTTCTTGTAAGTATCTAAAACCTATTTGCTGAAGTTTAAAATAATCTGTAATGAAAAGGCACTAGTGCGATTATGTAATGTAAAAAACACGCGTGTGTAATGGAATCAATAAAGACGGTGTAATAAAATCCACTTTACGAGCAAGTATATACTTAATCTGTAAATAAGAACTACGCTAATCATACTAAAAAGGCATACTTTTTAGATTGGAACATCAGTCTATACTCTATGGTTTATATTATAGGTCACTGAACTATATACCTATATTATACAACTCCGCACAGAACTATAATTAATTTCAAAAAAAGAACGCAGGTTTTTGCAATTTTTTTTTAGCTACGTTTCATTTACTTTAGTTTATGGGTTACTTGTAGAAAAAGTATTGTATACTCAGCAAGCTTCGTGGCCTAAACGCGGTGCTCGACTGAAAAAACATACATTATATAACGATTGCATAAAATACTAATTAGGCGGTTTTTGCCTAATAATTACAATAATAGTACCTTACCTTTTGAACCGTAACAAATGTGTATTCCTATCTATGGAACCCTACGTGTGCGACTCTTTAATCTCTAAAGGTGGTAGGTAAAGGGTATATTATATAAATTAGGTATATAGGTATATAATTAGTATGGAAAACCTTCATTGTGCGTGGTCTTACGTGGCTGGTTTTATTTGGACATTTTCAAATAATATGTACTGTCCACACATATTTAACTATTTTTATCTTTAAAGGATAATAAATACTTTTTAAACGTACAATGTTGATTTTCATACATTTTATGATTCGAAACCAATTCAACATTCTTTATAAAAGAAAATCAACAACTGAACATTGACGATAAATTACCTAAACAGTCGGGAACGAATTCGCAAGTATAAGTTAGTATCACTTTATTACTTTTTTAGTACTCTACTAGGATAAATGTATTAAGCTCGTACTGGCGCTGCAGTAACACGTTAATGAGTTAATTAATTCGATAATAAGACATTAACGTACTTACCCGACGTTTCAAAAGCAACTGTAATGGCAAATTTAATGGCATTAGATGTACGAGTATATAAAGCTTAGTGGCAGTTTTATCGATACATCAAAGAGATTCAAGCGTTAGCTATGTCAATTAAAAATAATCTGAAAATGTAAGTGTTACATTGTCCATTTGGCTTTACCCGTGTTTTATAGAATATTTTATTTCATAGAAGTTGAATAACAATATTGTAATAAAATATTTCTCACTTATACTTGAAAGGTCCTTATAATGATTTTGCAAGGAGGGCCTAAAGTGACTGTTAGCCCCTAGTCCCTAGGGTTTAAAGTGTAGTGCAGATGCCACACCGGCTGCCCGTCGAGCGGCAGGAGAAAAGTATCAGTATAATTATAATAACACGTCGCTAATGAATCTGCGCTATGATTATAAATAACGATTCAGTATACTGCATAGTCCACCATTTTTTTTTATAAGTGATCTTGAGAATGTGGTATTAACGGAAATATAATTAGTTGAAAATATGGTAATTTGGAAATTTGATTTTGAAGGCTTGTCGTGAAAAACAAATGTGGTATTATGGGAATGAATCTGGTGTTTCCGGCAATCTGGTATTTCGCTACTATGGTGTTACGGCCACGAGCGGATCAGTTTACCTACGCACACAAAAATATATGAGCTGACGATATTGTAGTAAGTGTCATTGTGTAAGAAAAAAATGCTAGCCCTTAAAATAGCTGCCCAACTGTTCGTCAGTCAATCGCAATACAACGGATGTATGGAGAGTTGCGGACAGTTCACTATCTAGTTGGACAGCTATTTTAAAGCTAAATAATAAGTATATTTTTAGACAGTGCCAGTATTCATTCCGTGCTTCTTTCGGTGTACTTTTGTACAGTCACCAGAATTAATATCTGCCACAACAAAGCGCGCATAAATATCTGACACGACTCTATTTCTAGGTTTGTTAGGACGTGTCAGATATTTTCGCCCGCTTTGTTATGTCAGATATTGATGCGGTCACTGTACAAGGGTAATCAACGTAGCATAGCGTCTACTCAAGCTTCGCTTTGGGTAATGTTTAATTTCCTGTTATTCAACCAGAGGACATAGCATCAGTTGTAGTAGAGGTCGAGACTTTGGCTTTACAGATCGTGTGGGATAAAAATCAATATTCTTATTACAGACCGTACATGTCATCGCCCGAAACTGAAGAGTAAATTATATTCGTACGGCTGTATTAAATATTTTTTTGCAATGTCCTAATCAAATCACCTTTATAATAAATCCCACTAAGTAAAGCTATTACGCTGCTGGTTCTCCTTGCGACTGGCATAATGCTAAACTGACTGACACACGGTGCGATTTCAATTGAAATGAGTAATTTTCTTGGTATTGTGTATCAAATAAATTCAGCAATCAGAATACTCCCACGGACTGCCATCTGTTATCGGGTAGACAAACCGCACACGTTTCGTATCTCGAGTTCATTCGTAGTTATCATAGAAAATATTGTCATTTTCGTTGTGCGTGCACAATGTGGTTTCCACGCACTCAGCAATGATTATTCCTCAATGATACTAACAAACGTAACAAACGTCGTAAAATGGAACATTTCCACCGCGCCATCTCTTATCGGGTGGCCGCAACCGCACCGCCCTATCTAAGCAAACTTATCGCTGAAAATTTTCTCGCTTTCCCAGGAGCGAGTGCGCCATGGGCCCGCCCCCCTCGCACCGAGACAAAACCGGCGCGCTCGTCGCCGCTCGCCAGTCGCAGGCCGACGCCGCTGGGAAGTGCACGTTCGACATTATGGATCGCGACAGACTCGGAGTTTGGGGCTGCGGGGACGGCCAGTCCGCCAGCCGCCTCTCGGGGCTCGACCGGCTCAAGCACCCTGGCCTGAACAAGGTAAATACCGCCCCACAGGCCCCCGGATGCCGCCGACAGATCGATGACCACGAGTAATTTGGTTAGGTCATGGTTGTGTGCGGAAGTGGCCGCAGCATGAGCGGAGTCCACCCGCGCCCCAGATCCGGACAGCTGGCCGATTGTCATGCTAATCGTGTTTGTTTGTGAGCCAGGTGCCAGAGTTCAGGTAGTTACAAACTTTCTGTCAACTTTGTAAAGTGTTTAGATTATTTACATTTCGATGAAAACAATGTTGTTGACAAAACAAATCTTTTGAATTGAAAGAATTGTTTGTGAACAAAACACGAACATTTTTAGTTTAGCATTAGGTAAATGTTTGAGTAATGTGATGAATTTAGACTTCGTTTTTCCATTATAGGTACCTTAATTGATTAATGTTGGGTAATGTCACCGCCCGTAGCACGTAAAAAATATGACTGTTCGAACAACCTATTACGTGATTGCTACCTTTAAGTAATTAGGTCTAAAATAAACGTGTATATTTCCTGTTATATATACGCGCAATATAAGACATACCTGTCATTATGCACATCCGTTGACGATTACTTCCTTAAACGGTGTTTCTTATTAGTTTGAAAAAGATTAAATAAAATACTAAATTACCAATTTGAAAGTCTTTATTGACTGGTTTTCTTTATAGCAAAGTAGAATTTTAAACGGATATGAATATCATCCCTTGATGAAATAATTAATAAAACTATTAGCCATTCTAAATATTGGTCATTAAATTATCAAGAAAAACAGGCATATTTTAATTCAGCTTATAAAAGTAATGTTTTCATACTCGGTCACATCGTGGTCGCTAAGAACTTATAACAATCCGATCTGCATGCGCGTCAATAGTTAATGCCACAGACATACCTATAGGTAGAGCACAGCCCCTGTACACTCTTTGTACGAGTACGTCCACAACCCCCGAGCCGGGCCCCGCCGGCGAGGGGCGGTGGGGGACGAAACAGCAAACCCCTTGAAGTATTCGTACACGTGTTTGCGTCAAAATTTCCAATTACATTTAAATTGTTTGATATCTTATGAGTTTCGACTTGTCGAGCTCAGCTTTCCGTTATGCCGCCTGTTACGCCAGCGTTTTGAGAAATTACATAAAATTTCATTGTAAGAATTCGTGAAATTGTCATTGGGGGAAATTATGGTTGTGTTAGAGTAAGGTTTAGACCGTAATTTAAAAAAAAACCTATCTTCTTGGTTATAACAGCACTCTGACCCAAGAATAATGCCTTCAAAAATTACACGGACAACCAAAGTAAGTAAACAGTATACCTGTTTGTAAGTAAGAAAATATGTCTAATTCTTTCTACTTATGTTTCTCGATTTTCGCGATAATTACCAATTTAAATTAAAGACCTAATGCGGATTATAATTCATAATACTAAATTTATAAAATTCTAGAAGGCGCCCGCAACTTCGCTCGCGGAGGAGAAAAAATCCTAACCCTTCATTTTTTCTTCAGCGTAGTCGGGTAAAAAGTATCCTATAACTATCTGGAGATACCCAGCTACCCGTGTACCAAAAATAGTTGAAATCCGTTAAGCCGATTTTGCGCGATGAAGCCACAACGACACATACAAACATACATAAAATCCAAAAAAAAAATATTTTTCGTTTTTATGACCTCCAAATACTCCATTACAATCATTGTTTTGAAAATATCTTCAATGTACAGACATTTCATTTTTACAATTTTATAATAGTATAGATGATCACTTTGTGATAATAGTTTATCCCTTGATTTTATTTCCACGTTCGTTAGTACCACATAAATAATTTTCTATCACGTTTTATGGTTTCGTGTATCATCAAATTGTGTTTTATGGGTGAGGTTAAAAACTATGCGCAATCATTGCTTGCTTTTGACGTTACGTTGAAGTAAATAAAAATAAATAAACAAATAATTAAATAAATATATAAACAATTATCAAAATGGTTTCAGATATTTTTACCAATAGGGCCCTTTAAATAATTAAAAAGACAATAAAATACGCAAATACAAAATGGAAAATTTAACGCCATTGTTTACTAGTCAATAGTCAAGCGAAATAAAGTTAAAATTAGAAAAATAAAACATTTAAAAAAACATTAAGGCTACACAAGGTCACCCCAGTTTTCACCCACTTAGGGGATGATTTCTAGGATAAGATATATCCTATGTTCTTTATTTATTTAAAGTTTATTGCACAATTGAAAAATGTACAAATGGCGGACTTAATGCCAAAAGGCATTCACTACCAGTCAGCTACTGGGTTAATTAAAAACAGTTATATGGGTACAGGGCCTGTAAACTAAGAAAGATTAAGAGAAATAGATGTCCTTTCTTACCAAATTTGTTTTATTTCGGTTCAGCGGTTTAAGCATGAAAAGGTAACAGACAGACATTCAAAAATATAGTTGCTTTCACATTTATAATATTAGTAAGGATATGCCGTATTGAAGTATACGTATGTACACACATACATACATACAGTATTATATACAGATATGTATATATAATAAATAAATAAATATTATAAGACAATTTTACACAAATCGAACTAGTCCCATGGTAAGCTCAATAAGGCTTGTGTTATGGGTACTAGACGACGATATATTTAATAGATAGAACTTATATGTATATATATAGAAAACATCCAAGACTCAGGAACAAATATTTATGCTCATCACACAAATATTTGCCCTTACCGGGATTTGAACCCAGGACCTCAGCTTCGCAGGCAACGTTACTCCCACTGAGCTAAACCGGTCGATATAATATATATACTAAGATTTAAATTGATTCCAAATATTTTCAAATAAGAACCAAGTTTCGTCTGCTATACCTAATATGATCCCTAGACCCGTATCAAGTATTCATAATAGGGTAGTTTCCTGGTTCAAAAACATTATTCTAATTTGTCCGCCAGTTACATTATAAAAAAGATTGGACACGTATTTTTTTCCTTCGTCGATCAAACAAAAAAAGACAGAGATAAAGCGCGTCTCAAACTGCGAAAAACGGTCGCACGGCGTGACGTCACGGGGAACTTCAACGGGCTATATCTTCACCATTTTTTGTTTAATTAAGAAAATAAAAAATACGTTTCAACATTTTCTGATAGTGTCTAATTACATATTTTTTTTAGGCCACAAGACTATTATAGATCTCGCCCTTTGGCTTGTTTTCTTAAGTGAGTTTTGACAACTTGCTTGACGGACCAATATATTTTGACCTCTGATCTGGAACGTGAACCACTACTTCACGTGTCTAATTATTCGTCTATCAGTGCGCCTACCATGAGTTCGGCACGAGTGAGTATCGAGCGCTCGATGACGGTCTATCTCTTTCGCACTATTTAATTAGCGCGTGTGAGAGAGCTGCACTGACTCTCGATACGAGATACTCGCTAGCGCCCATCGTAAACCCAGCTCATTGTAGGCACACAGGGTCGAACCAAAGGTAAGCGTCCACAGGCCGGCATCGCACGCATCGGACGCATCGCACGCATCGGATTTTGGTATGCCTTGTATAGAAACTCATACAACAGCGTCCACTGATCCGCACCGTTAGCTGTGGACGCTGTTGTATGAGTTTCTATACAAGGCATACCAAAATCCGATACGTACGATGCGTCCGATGCATGCGATGCCGGCCTGTGGACGCTTACCTTAAGGCGGCTTAACGAGAATTTTCAGTATGATAACCCTGCTATAGGTATCGGCACGAGAGTTGAGGCCACGCACACATTCAACATTGCATGTAATGATAGCGAGGTTTTGAAATTAGTGTTCTTTTTCGTACCGATAGCAAAATAGCAAATTGCAAGATTGACTAAAGATTTTTCCAATTTATTTAGTTACAATTATTTTTTTGACAAAAATATCCCATTGAATTAAAATAGATCATAATCCTACTAATATTATAAAGGCGAAACTTTGTGAGTGTGTACATTTGTTATCTCTTCACATCTAAACGGCTAAAATGTTTTTAAAATAAAATAGTTTTATTTAAATGAATATTTATTTGAATGAATAGGTAAAGGATATATTAAATGTAAATTATTTTTTACTTTAAAATTATTTATGTATTTTGTTGTTTTTACATACATTTTCACTTCGTCATTTCGTTATCAAACCTCTTCAGACAATTATCTATTGCATTATGTGGCACTTATTTTATCGTTGTCATATACATTCACATTTGCATTTTCCACGAGTAAGAAAACGGGTGGTCATTTAAATAACTACGGAAACAAGTTCTTTTTTAGCGAAACGATGGGTTGTGGGAAAACATTAAATGGTCAAAGTCGGGAAATTATATTCAGAGTATTCTCTCATTTTAGGTATAACTTAAAAAATAACGGCCAACATTTATCAATGACAGAATTATATGATGTTACGGCAGAAGTAACTGGTGTATCAAAGTCAAGCATTCAACGAATCGTAACTGGAGTGTGTAAGGAAACTGCAAGAGCAAACAGCCTACAATCAACTGAACAATCTACTCCGTCATTACCTCAACCAACCACGTTCACGACACCGGGACTGAAGCGACCAAGATTATCACCAAAAACCAATTTAGATAAATTCGATTACGACGTCATAAGAAGATGCATATATGACTTCCATTTAGTGCACAAAACATTGCCCACAATAAAAAAAATTCACGATGTTTTAAAACGTGACATGAACTTCGCAGGATCGGAACGTTCATTAAGGAGAATTGTACGTAAGTTAGGTTTTCGCTGGAATAAATCGCAATCAAACCGACAGTGTCTTATTGAAAATCATGACATTAGATTAAAACGGACGCTATATCTAAACAAGTTAGAAGAATATAATAAGCAGGGGCGTCCTATCGTGTACACCGATGAATCCTACATTGATAGCTCGCATTCAACAGCAAAGGCGTGGACTGATAAAACAAATAAAGGATGTAAAGTGCCCATATCTAAAGGTCAACGTTGTATTATTGTGCATGCATGTACTAAAAATGGTTTTTTATCGAACGCACTAATCACATTCAAGTCAAATAAAAAAACTGGCGATTATCATGGGTCTATGAACTCTGCTAATTACAGAAAATGGGTCACGGAGAAACTTTTACCAAATCTAGAACCAAATTCAGTTTTAGTTGTTGACAATGCTTCTTATCATAATGTACAGTATGAACAGTGTCCAACGAAAAACTCAAACAAAGCAGAAATGTTGGCCTGGCTCAATAAGCAGAATATAACATACCCTGAACACGAAGCCCGTTTTATATGATATTATTCAGCTTCATAAGCCACGACATAAGAAATACGTTCTGGATAAAATGCTGGAAGAACATGGGCACTCGGTATTACGTCTGCCACCGTACCATCCCGATCTCAATCCAATTGAACTTTGTTGGGGAATCATAAAAGGAAGAGTAGCGGCCAGTAATACTGAGTTCACATTTAACAGCGTCATGAGAAAATTAGAAGAAGAAATTGAAGCACTTAATCAAGAGACATTTCACAGTATTTTTAGAAAAACTCAAGAACAAGAAGAAAGATACAGGTCAATGGAACCTAAGATACATAGTTTGTCCGAAAACCATACCCTTGAAATAAATCTAAATGAATCGGAAGAAGATATGTCAAGTGACTAGTAAAGCTATTAAAGCATATTTTTATTTTCTGGCTGTTTGTTTTACCTATTTTTGAAAATATTTAATCCAATGGTGCACTTACATTTCATTCACTCATTCGTTCATTCGCTACCTTTTTTGCTATTAGTACTCTATGTAGCAGTGTGTGTAACCATTCACCTCAACTCTCGTGGCGATACCTATACGTTGGCTACACGTATTTAGATCACAAAAAAAATGAAATGACATTAGGCAGTGTAGGAATACCACCCTATCCATCATTAAACTAGGTATAGTCAGCTGTAAAATATCTAAGCAATGAGCGCATTCGTAAATATCTTGTCATGGACTGTACTGCTATAACAATAGAGTATATGCAGGATATAATAATTAATATGAATGCATTGATTACTCTGATATCTTTGCAGCTAACTGTACCTAATTTTGCGAGGAACGCTTGGTATAAAAAGCAAAAATATAAGTTAATTAATAAAATATACTTGCTCACTACAAACGAGTGACGCACTTAATTATTATGTCATTGCCTTGCAAATGTCATACAAATAATTTAATTATCGTAAGGTAAAATGTCAGCTATGGTTGATGAAAATTGGAAAAACCTGCCTATTGATCTCAAGTAAACAGCTGTCGCTGTGGTCTTTACAACACCGTTCAATAATTCTCATGACTCACCCTGGCAAACCTCGTATATTTACTTAGGTAATATTTAAATATCGAATTTCCTTTTATGTCAACCGAGTTCGTCCCTTTGGCATCCTTTCGATTTCGCATGTACTTATTGTTGGTGGCATGTAATGTTCGTCAAAACTGTAGGATGTACTGAGGAAGGATGTTCTTTAGAAGTCATTGCACATTAAACTAAATGCACAGTCGGAATATGAAAATGTTCAGCGCAGCAACCACGCGCAACGAAAGAATGACAATTTTAAACTGATATTGATATATTCTCAGTATGGCGACATTAACTTGGGGCGGATACATAGGTAAAGCTACCTATAGGCATACATTGGATCCAATGAATTATTAACACCAACAATCTTTTATCTTATTTACTACTTTCGGCAAATTAATTTACGCGATTCATAAGCAATTCTGTGTTATTACTGAAAGGAAAGCCAGCACCAATGTCTCAGTTTAGCCTAATGGCTTACTGATAGAAAAAGCCTTATGGCAAATGGTCCGCCATTTGTACCTATATTCTCTTATTGTGCACTAATGTTTAAATCAATAAATTGTAGCATCGTAAATGGTCAAACTCGTATAATCCCCTTTATATCCCATAACTAGATGATGTCCGCAATTTCGTTCACGGAAAAGAAAAACCATAACCCTCCTTTCACTTCAGCATAGTCAGGTACACAGTATCCTATAACCATCTAAGTAACTGAATATAAATCGTCGCGATAACTGTTCACGCGTGATCAGAGACACACAATACGCAATGCTTTGAAAATAAATAGATTGTAGTTTTTCATTTTTACCTCCGTCGGTTTCAAACGACTTTATGAAGAAAACTACTCATAAAACTATATGTGGCGCCCCCTTCACTATTGATATATTTGATAGAATTGATATTTTGTTGTAGTCCGCTGGTCTAGTAAGAGCCTACTCAACCACGGTGGCTAGACATTTGTTGAATGCATTGGCTTGGTGGGCCTGATCAGACCTTGTCTTCCTAGATGATTTTAACTCTCTAACTTTGACTTTCTTATCTCTAGTGTCTTCGCCAGTTGGTCCTCATGGCAGTCAAAATCGACTCAAATGGATAGTGAAGGGTGAGGCCTAAAAAGTTGGACCATATCGTTAGCCGTAGTCCGTAGTTAAATAAACATAAACCGATTAAAGTGAAAATAATAAATATGTTTTAATTGTTCGTCGCACAACAGAACCTTTCGTAGAAAATGTATTACGTGAGTTAACGTGTCCAACTTGTTTAACTCCGCCCTGAATCGATTTAATGATTTATTTTTATTGAATATCCACAATATGTACCGAAGAGATGATCTTATGCGTATGGGTAACAATCGCCTTCAAAAAGATCACCAATATAATGCCAAAAGCACATTATCCTGTTATATCTATGTATAATCTCACTCTAACAGATACGTAATTTCACATATTCTTTAACGTATTTAATTTGTCTCGCTGTATAAACCATATAAAAGTCGCCATATAATCTCGCACCCTACATAATTATGATGTTACAAGTCATGGTGATGGTGACTATTGAATATTGATGTTTTTTATTGGCAGCTCAACCGAGTTGTTCATTTTAGTAGGAAGTTGTTAATGGGAAGGAACTAAACTATACGTATACGAGTACTCGCTCTAGGCCGCCCGCTAACGATCATCGACTAAATTAAAGTGAATGTACAATGTATATAACACTAAACAGTTTGTTTATTAATCCCTGATTTTGGAAAATTATATTTATTACAAGTTTTACGACATAGACACGCACGTAGCTGTTAAGGGGATGTATCGAAAATTTAAGCTATTTTGTAGCGTATTTTTTGTCAAATGTAGTATATAAATCAGGCTGGTTTTCAGGTATGTGTTTCTTGACTATATAACCTATTCAGTGATTAACGCGGAAACATGTTTAATGAAAATTTCCTCGATAGAAAATTTATCCGAAAACGCGTCTTCATTTCCCGTTTTTTGTCTAGTTTGTACAAACGACAGATTAATAAACGGCTAAATTATGTTAAAATGTCATTCTTCCCTTTATCTTTTAAGTGATTAACTTAAATGTTAACAAAACATAATAATATTTTCGATTTCATGGTACTTTTTCATCTGGCGCTTACGCCAAAATCCGAAGCATGTAGTGTATTAGCTTTCTCTTTCTTTGATGCGCGCGAGCAATAAATGCGTCCCTTATTACTAATCACGCTTATTGGCTGGCTCCGCGTTTGGGGCGTGATTTAGAAATGACGAAGTAAGTAAACTTAGTTGAATATTTATAGCAACGACTTTTTGACAGCTGTCAACCCAGAGCGGTTACTCCGAAACACAAAAATCGAAGCTCGTAACGTGCTGTCCCTCTCGCTCTCATGTTATATGGTGTTTTTGAGTGAGCGGGATGGCGCCATACGAACTTCGTTTTTCGGATTTCGGAGTAGCCCCACAGTGCATTTACGCCTTCGCGCCATTGCGATTGTACTGGCATGACGCCTGTCAAAGTCGTTGCTAGAAAAATTCAATTGTAGGTTACTTTCGGCCTATAATCTGTCTATGCAAAAAGTCGTGTTGCATAACAAACATGTATGAAGCATGTATGAAATATTCAATTAACTTTAAACAAGATATATCTAAAACATTATTAAAGATATATGTACAACTATTTAGACCTTACAACCAATAAGTTTAGCCAGATCGATTGAAATACAAGGTTTACTCTTATCTAGGCTAATAAATAGCCATAATAGCATTACGGACACTTAGAACCCGTCGTATAGTAACTTGCCGGCCACTCCTTTGATCTAGTCGCATGCCCGGCATACACTATTTTATCAATGTTAATTTATCTTCTTTTTTTTACTCATATATTAGGTAAGGAATCATTTTAATTTAGGGTAGCAAACAAGTAATCGCTGAAACGATGATGAGAACCCTTAACAGATCTAGAAAAAGCGGCCAAGTGCGAGTCGGACTCGCCCACGAAGGGTTCCGCAACCGCTTATACAAAAAAATGCACTACAGATGAAAAAAAATACGATATGAAAAAAAAACACTAACAAAAGAGCGTATCTCCCCGGCACTTACGTCCTTTTGCTGAGAAGCCCAGTTTTTTGGCAATAACTTAAAAACGTTATATCCGATCATTTTGAAAACAATTTTTCGGAAATCGAAAAAAAGAGCGAATATTTCGGAAACTGTTCACTAAATCAAAATTTTTTTAGAAACCTCAAAGTGTTTTAAGAAGTACGGTCGAAATATGTGCCACACATTTGTTGCTTTTTTTTTTTTCAGTTTCGGTTACATGTATGGAGTGCCCCCCCTAGAATCAAACTAAGTAGCGGTTTTTACACGACACCTACGCTCCAAGTTTCATCAATGGACATTTTATAGTTTTTGACTAAAATGCCTGTGACATACGGACGGACAGACAAACAGACAGACAGACAGACAGACATGACGAATCTATAAGGGTTCCGTTTTTGCCATTTTGGCTACGGAACCCTAAAAAGCGTATTCTTCAAACGCCTGAACACTGAACAAACTTCTTGTATCATACTCGTAGCTAAAGACTACCAGCGATCCATATACCCTTTCAAAAATTAAAAAAAAAAAAACAAAATCAAAGTCGGTTTATCTGTTCAGAAGCTACGCTGTCACAGAGAGATACATAGATACACACGTTCTATAAAACCCCTCTTTATTCGACGGGGCTTAAAATAGTGTTGGTCGTAAGTGAGGCATAGATATTTGGTTGATTATCGTCAATATTGGGTAGGCATCTGACTCTTGCTAGACGTTTGGACATTAAAGGGACTACTGGAGATCTCCGATTGCCCGCCCATGCCGAATGAATATAATCGCGTTGTTTGATTTCGTCCTATTCTATTAACTTATCTGCATAGATTGACCCTGATCGATAGATTACGTCTGTAGGTCAATGAGAGGCAGGTAACAGCTAATGATCAGCTTAGAACAGTGAGTAATGAGTGTGTGACATGCATGTGGTTCAGGGACGCACCTTACACATACGTACATGGATATATAAAACCGCCCGCGGGCGTATACCGCGGTTAAGTGTATAATAGTCGTAGGCCACTTCGCCAATGTTTTATCGATGATTATGTTACGGAGGGAAAAGTTATCTTGCTTGGAGGTCGTCACTTCGGAGTCAACAAGTTCTTCTCCGAGAGTCGTCTGCGAGTACCGAACGAAAGTAATAATTACTGTACTTATTTATTTATTAATTTCAAATACTGTGAGTGATCTTTAAAAGCCTTTTAGTATTCTAAAAGGCTTTTAAACGATTATTAAAATGCTGCTGCTGAGCGAATACGCTCAGCAATGGGAAACAGAAATAGGCTAGTGCGTTTCAACTAGAAAATAAATCTTCTAACCTTGATAAATGATCTTCTAACCATAATCGTTTATCTGAAGAAAAAAAGGCTGTTACTATTAATATATATATATACTTTGATACCTGTTTGTACTCAATACAAACTATATTTCTAAGTTATATTACGAATGCCTAAACCACCGTCTCCCTTTGGCAGCCAAGCTGAAATGAAAGACAGCAAAGGAATGTCTAATACAAAGCCATTCTGCCTTCTCGCGTTGCGTCACTTGCGTCATGTAAAAACAAAAGCAGTTCCTGAAAAAGAGCTGCCATTCCTTTCAGTGAATTTTTGCTTGTCGTATTACAGATCCCCTTCAATCCTTCTTGAATGTTTTATCACAGGATTTATCTCAAATATTCGTGTGTGCAAATTCCTGCGAGGAGCGAAGTGTCTTTGTCGTGTTTATAGATTGTTTCGCGATATGGTTTGAAATTTTGTACTTACTCAGTTTGAATCTATAGTACAGTAATTTGAAAATCAAAAGACATCCTTTACTGAGTCGAGTGTCCTTAAGCACAAAACAGTTTTTATAAACTATATACGAGAATAGAGATCTATTTTTTTCTCCAATAAAATTTTCAGCGGTTTCAAAACGGTCGAATTAGTTTGAAATGTTATATCTGTGCATTTTTATGCAATTTGTAACTATCTGTTTTATACGGAATCAGTTTTTTTTTATACGTACATAATCATAATAAGGTAAAAATGAAAGCTTTATAAAAATACATGTTATGAAGTAAAAACTTGATAAAACTCTAAGAGCACTTACGATTATTAAATTTGAGATAACGGGATTACGTTTGTTTGGCTTGAGGTAATCCATGATTGATAACGCTGCGCCATGGTGCTATGGCATTGCACCTTCACTTTGTATTTCCTACTAATTAGATATACATAGGTAAATAGGTACATCACAAAAAACAGGATCCAAAAATGTATGATTTTATTACATTCAAAATTGTTCACTGGTTTTTCGTTTTGGCACGATGCGATCTTTAAAGTCGTTTGTATAAACTTATTTGTTCTCTATGATGATAGATTTCACGTTAAATGAACGTATGCAACGTATAACTTGATGTTTGTTTTGTGTTACGTTCTGTTCTTTGTGTCCTGTTCCTATCTAAGCCAAGGATTCTTTATTACACGCCCAGAAACTAATAACAGCCGCTTCACCCGTAGTTTGTAGCCGGGATTAGCGTCGCCATAACGACCAGATAACGCCTACTGGCGGCTTTAAGCCCCAGCACAATATTAGTTCAACTTAGCTTCCCTATCGAACGACCGACTCAAGTGATACGTGCAAAAACTAAGGAGAAGACGAGTTTATAGTAGCCCAAGGTCCTTCAGTAAAATTGAAATAGCTAATGTAATTTTTGTGAAGTGTGCGCTCCCAACGGCAGGATTGAGGTAGTACGAGTAACTCAGAAATCACGCGTGAAAACATTTCACAAATATGTACAATGTACATATTTTTAATTTGAAAGTTGAATCGCAAATTCTTAAACTTTTTTGTCTTGTATCTCAAAAATATAAATTCTATGTTTTCATTTTTGTATTTTACTTTTAAGCATTATATTCTCAAAAAACAAATCGCTTTATCTCAAACGCATGAAAGAAACATTCAAAAGAAGTTTGCTTCCACCAGGTACTTTTGAGGTAGTCCTCTCAGGTTTGACTAACGATGACTACTCGTATTAGAGAAATATACAGACTGCTCTAATACTTTAAATTCGAAATGTCGGAATATTCAAACGTTGCTACTACGACTCATTTTCTTTTTTGTTTTCATCACGTATTTCCCATGTGGACACAGGATGTGGTTGCGCGTTCAAACAGCCTTACAAGAAACATAATTGTGTGCAAATGTCAATGCGTGATGCCTTGTACCTTGATCTTAATATGTAGACATGTGTCTAGCCTAGGCGGATCAGACGTAGAATATGACGGGCGTGTGTGCTAGGTCATAAAGCATTTCTGCAGTTAGGTCAGGCTATCCTTGCTTAGTGTTGAAAGTCACCTATTAATTATGAGTGATTGAGTGGACCTATTGTTTATTTATGATCTTGAAATCTTTCGATCTTGACTAGTTTTTTTCTAGAACGTAGAGCAGTATGACTTTAGATTCGATATTATATAACTGATTGATTTGTTACTATCGCGATTTTATTTTAGCGCTACTTTCTTACTGACTGATGTTCTCATTCATCCCTTTTGATGAGATTCCATTGAAGGTTAAAATGCTTCACAACAACGATTCTATGAATAATGTGATATGGAGATTAAACGAACGAACATCTGGATGCTTGGCATCCAAAAAATAAACGGGCATCACGCTCATTTTTACCACGCACTTGCAAGTTGTGGAATAACCTTCCTCCTGAGGTATTTCCAGAGCGCTATAACATGGGATTCTTCAAGAAGCGAGTTAACAGGGCTCTCAAAGGTTGGCAGAATATGGGCGATTCCTCCGGTGTTGCACATATCCATGGGCGACGATGACTACTTTCCATCAGGTGGCTCGTCTGCCCTTTTGCCACTCGTTACATAAAAAAAAGAACAATATTTGGGAAATGGAGTCGTTTTTTGCCTATTTTGGAAGAGTTCGTTTGTCAAAGAAAATTTGATATTTAAATTTTCATGCAATACCTACTTGTGTAACGTTTTTTACAAACTCGGTGCTAAGTTTTCTCTCGAATATTTTGCTGCGAAATTCTGCAGGTTCTAATTAAGTGTTCTGCGTTCTTTCAATTTTTAATTACACTTTTTGCTGCGTCGAAACCATTCTCCTAATTTAAATTGTTCATTCAGGTTTCACTCAATACAAATCATTGTTGTGAGTCGTAATTTATGCGGTGCTTAACTTACTTAACTTAATCTAAGTATTTTCCGCAGAACACTAGTTAAATTTGCTTCTTGAAGTGTTATCAATATAGAAACAATGATTACTAGCTAATAGAGTACCAAGTAGGTAATAGTCTTCACTTATGTATGTGTGAATGTATGTAGGTACTTGTTTGTTTATATTCTGAATCGCTTTGATTTCGCGTAGATGTTAAATATATGTAGACAGATACAGCTAACTGCAAAGATAAATGCGATAAGTACAGGTTTGTATAACAGTGGGTTGATTTTTTCAGGTGACCGTAAAATAACTGTCGCGAAATTTACTACACTCCAGTAGCATCACGTCTGAATCTCTCTCAATGATCAGTGCTTATTGGAAAGGGCATTAGTTTATATACTCCATATAATTTGATTTATTTGCTCTCCGGTTTAACGCCTCACACTTTTCGCCACTCGTTTGTATTGATTGCCGGCTCCCTTCGACTGCCCATGCTGCTGCCGTTTACAAAAGAATATTGATTAGACAGCGCCTCGTTTACAATCAAAGTCGCACTTGCACAATCGAAATGGTTCACAGTAGAGGAATGCTGACCGTCGAGGCGAGTCACTCAGACCCACTTCGACGTATGTATTTACGATAAGTCATTGATAGGATTCGGATTATAATCACCTTATTAGCATAATTTGTGGAACATGTAGTTTCAATTTTTTTATTAAGTACATAGGTAAAGTCACACAGATTATTAGTAGAAAAATGATATAGTCATCATGTAGCCGGCTGTCGATTTCTCGAGATATGGAAGAGGTTGTTACCTATATGTATAAATTGTTATGTAAGTAGAACAAGCCTCGCCTTTTTTACCCTACAGCCTATAGTTATCCGTATCATGTAACCTATAGTTTAGTCATATCACAGCCATAATGCTGGTCATTTAAGGCAATGTCCAGTAATATTGCTCGTTCATATGCAAATTACATCATCGTCGCCGCAACTTACTGACAATGTATACTTATATTATGGATCTATTATACAATTACTTTTCAAGCTAACTTAGGTACAAATTATTATCTTTTAAATTATAAATTATCCTTAAATTATTTTTGCGCTCACGTTCACAGATTCTTTTATAAAAACTCATGAACTTGACATTTGGTTAGCGAAAAACAGATTATCTGCTTAGTAATTGGTTGATTTTTTGTTTCTTGGCGGGTCAATGTTGCGAATCGTTCAAGCTGAACGAATGCTTTAATTGGTCTTATGAGAAATGCAGCGATTCGTTAATGCAATGAAAATCAGACGTTTTAGCGAGTATTATTGAGATTTATTTCACTTTATTAGGTACTACAGAATATAAATAAATAAGGTTCTGTTTAAAACGTTGTTCTAGTTAGACATTACTTACAACGATCGTCGTACCTAATGTAATTCTTTTATACACGACTTAGCTAATGAATCTCAACAGTATAATCTCTGCCTCCCGTAAGGTCGGCGGGTAATTAATTGGACGCTCCAACTTCCGTAAGTCGTCGTCTTTTCTCGCCGTATAACCGTAATTGCTTTATTTTTCACTTAACTTTTATCGTTTCTTGCACAGATCTTTTTTGCAGGAATAATCAAATCTTTTGCATGTCTAATTACGCTTCGAATGAGGTCAGCAGTTTAAAAAAAAGATTATCATTGATATCTATCTATGGTCACTTGTAGATCTTATCTATTCATGGTTCGATAGATCCGGCATAGATGTTGATCTTGATTGATTAACTTAATTACCAACAAATTTACACGATTAAACGTTTATTCCGGACTTTCTCGCAAGAGACTATTAAGCTTTATAAATAACCTCATTTGTATTCTTTACTGAGGCATACATGTATTACTAAAACCAGTGATTACTCGCGTACATACATTCAATTATAATACTCGTAAATTGTATCGAACAGTGATGAAAACTCGAACCAATTACTTGCTTGTGCTATGGATTAATGGTAAATTGATATGTTATGTTAAGTAAAATTTAAAAGAACCAATTAATTAAAAAAACAAAACAAAAGTGTACTGTCTTTCATGTAAATAGAATAAATAAATACTAGGGACAATCTTACACAAATCGACCTAGTCCCAAACTAAGCAAAGCTTGTACTATGTGTACTAGGCGAAGATATACATAATATATAGATAAATTATAATACTTAAATACATAAAAAATATCCAAGATCCAGGAACAAACATCCAATTGCTCGTCACACAGACATTGCCCTAGCCGGGATTCGAACCCCGGACCGCTAGCTTCGTAAGCCGTTGTATATAATTACAAAATAAATGTCAAGTTCACAATCTGCTTACGTACACTTTAAAACAGGCTAAGAAAGGTTAACGTAAGAAAGTAATTTAAAATTAATTTGAGTAGGGTCGTAAGAGGCATCTTAAACTTGTTAAGTTAGTTATAATAACAACATTTACTGTATAAAACAAATATGAAGTTAAATGGAAATTATATTCCGCTGTGCATATTACCTACAGATGTATGCCAGAGCTTAACGGGCTGCGGCACACAAGTAAATAGTTTTGCATAGCAGTATAAACTTGAGATATAAGTAACCTAGTTATCGATCGCGGTGTATGCAGCATTTCTAATAAATTCCTAATAGGTAACTGGGAACACGTGCCGATTCATTGTTCCTTCAGTCACCCGGCGGTAGGCACACGTGTCTGTTTATTTTAGCAACCATTGTCGGAAATACCGGATGGCAATGAAAACCGTATAACCGTCAACTTATGTAACAACCTTTTTATGTCGAAAGACGCAACGTACTTAAATTTAGGCTTAAGACTTAAATTCCTTTTGAGTTTATCGTGTCATTAATTAGTGATTTGAGAATCAAGGTACAAGGCGTAATTCCATATTGCCGTTTTAACGAAGTTAGTTGCCGCATTGGATCTGGTCCTATAAAAGTCGAGTCAGTGTTAGTGCCAGCTAAAGGACGATCAAGCCTAACTCCAACCAGAAACGTAGAACTCTGTTTGTTTCCAAAGGCTTCGCATTTGAACGGTTTGCATATCACGTGACATTGCGTTCAGGAGGGGTCCAAAGTTGATGTGTTAATAAAGAGGGGCTCCTGTTGGTGTCACACGGAATGGACCGCGAGTGGTGGCAGCTCACGCCACGGAGGGAGATGTGTGCTGTGCCAGAGTGCCTCGCCGCCGTCGACTCCAGGGTGCGTGCCTCCATTATAACATAGTTGGTGTAACCATGAAGGAGCTTGTGTTGGTGCCACATGGGGTAGACCGCGAGTGGTGGCAGCTCACGCCACGGAGGGAGATGTGTGCTGTGCCAGAGTGCCTCGCCGCCGTCGACTCCAGGTTTGGTGCTTTCTATATCACAAACCAGCAATTTACCCCAAGCATTGCACTCGTTCTAACATTGATATGAACCATTATTTATATTTATATCCACGGGTTGAAATGTAATCAGAATAAAAAAATAGGTAAAGCCATACATACATATGGTCACTTTGCACGTGTAAAACACACGAAATCGAGTGAACGTTCTATAAACCTTGAGATAAGATTGAACAGACAGAGAGACGCCAATACTCGCATCGGCAGTTTGTCTATTATTTTACTATTGACATTTACTCTTACACCTTGTCTTGACCATACATCTAATATTGGACATATGCTTCCCCTAATACTCCTCTATGATCTTTAATTCTTTCTTAGATGATGTTGCTTGTTTCCACCTTCTATTCGCCATTGCTATAATGTTATCTGTCCATCGAGCAGCAAGTCTTGTAACCGGTGTGAATTCAGTTCGTGCCGGAAACAATCGTACTATTTCTGCCTCTCATGCCATAGGTACCTATATATCGAAAACAGTGTCCACTTATAAATTTGACGGATAATGATTTTATAATGCTGAAGGAAAACGATGTCAATCCTGCGAACGTCAATCGGATTGAATTCAATGTCTACTCTCCAATTACCATTTAACATTAACACTATATATGACAGGGTTCGATTATATATAAGGCGTCGACATTTCAACATTGATCAGTCAGATTGCACAATAATTGTGGGCGTGGGACGGACGCTTCAAAACCGTTCAATTTGTATTAATTACTTACGTTTCCATTTAAGCCCACAATCAATTTATTCGGTGTTAAAAACTCGTTAAAATTTCCATGACGTGTGAACACCTATTACGGTAACATGATTAGCGGAGCTATTCGATTATAGCTCTTTCCGAGTTGATTTATGGTCTTTGTCATATATCTGTGTATAATTCGAAAAGTGTACCCGTCGTGTCGCGGTCGGTCTTGACGGATGACGTCACGGCCGCGCCTCCGGCAATATTACGAAGCTGTTTGTAAAATTTATTCACTTGTTTCTAACAAAAGAAACAAGTAAGACGATTAATTTTCATTCTAGACTTTGGAGAGAGGTGGAAGAAATAGGTACCTAATACTTACTATACTTGATTCACTGTAGTGTAACGAAAGCGAAATGAAAATAACCTATAGCTTTGATTATTCAAGGTTCGATGGATCGCGAATTCATTACCGGTACCCCGGTAAGCTCTATAAACTTTCGATAGAACGAAATTGCCTCATGCTGGATCAAACGATTTTCGCTTTAAAGTACTTACTTGAAGGTGAAATGTTTATAATTACTATGAATAAAATTACATTTCTTTATGAATTTACCTCATATCTAAGAAAAAAGTTACTTAGTTGCTATGTACGCTTAGCATGACGCATTTGCCCTAAATTTAGGACATTGTCATTACGAGGTTATAACACTGTATCGATTTGAGTTTATTACCACCAGCACAGCACCAGTCAGTCAAAGGTACAAAATAGGCTAAGTTTTATTCAATTCAGTTACTGAAATTTCATCACTAAATCTTATACCTACTGCTTTATGAGATTTCCAGTCCCTGCATCTTATGTTTATATGTATATTTAACTGTATACACCACGTATGATGGTCGGTAGGATGGTTGGTAGGTAGTTCATCAGGGTTCAGCTAGTTATACGCCCTTCGCCTAGTGTCAGAGAAATAGGTACATGACGTGGGTATGTTCACCCGACGTACCTATACAGTAGCAAGGGTTTGGTCCAAGGTAGGCAGTTTTTCTGAGCCTATATGGAGCCATGGTCGTTCAGGGCTTCAGTGTAGGCAGTTTCTCTGTGCCTGTAGGTACGGAGCCATGGTATAGTACAGCAGAGTAGGCAACAAGGCACTGTACCTTTGTGTTTACTTATATGGACCGCACGCCACTGGACGTATGTAAAACAACCCAGCCAAGTGCGAGTCAGACTCGTGCACCGAGGGTCCGTACAAATTTTCACTTAACCTTACTTTATTACCCGGTATTGGTTGAGTTTAGTTTGCACCTGATATGTATAGTATTGCATACAAAAGAGATACAAACTTAACGGAACCGGGTTGTTCAAATAGGTTTTTTGCCAATTAAAAAAACATAGCTAGTTAGAGATATGGTTTTAATTTTCGTGTAATATTTATGTTTATTTATGCAAATAGTGGAAAATTCAAAGTGTTCGTTCGGTGAACTTCGGAGATAAGGGGGGGGGGGGGGGGGGGGGGGGAGGGAACGGTGTTTTTTTTTCACATTTTCCTTAATTAAACAAAATTTAATGACAATAAAAAAAAAGAAAAAATTGTTTGAGAATGAGCAGGTCAAGCCATTTCATATGATACCCCTGCTTGATCCAGTAGCTAGACTTAACTTTTGCCCCCCCCCCCCCCCCTCATATTCGTCATTTTTTTAAGAAATTAAAAATATATTTTTAAATATTTCCTGTGCAATACATGTGGGCTGACCATGTTTATAAATACTCCAAATTTCAAATAGGTAGATAGCGTAAGTACTTTTTGAGATACGGCGCTCTAATAGTCGGACAGACAGACAGAGTCGCACCATAAGGGTTCCCTTTGTACCTTTTTGGTACGGAACTCTAACAAGCAATCGTTAAAATGATAACAAGCCCTAAATACACCTAGAAAAAGTGACCTACATGCCACATATAGACTAGGTACTACGAGTAGGTACGACGACGAATAAAGAGTGGTTTCAAACTTATAACATCAACATCACTCTTTATTTTATTCATCGGGGGTTAAAAAGACATCGTGCGTATCTCTCATCCGGTCTCGTCAAACGTGTACCTACTGCCGTGGTTACATTTGCATTGTGCAACATTGTGAAATTAGGCCACAGCTAGCGCAGAGCACTTATCTGCAGGTGATTTTGTTTAACATTGTGTTATTGTCTGCAACAGATAAAGCTGTTGTGCTTAATGTCTCCCGTAAATGTTGCTCAGAGTGGGCCTACAATTATTAGCGGTCAAAGTCCCGCCGTGACACGCGACGCGACGATAGTGGGAATCGACGTGATTTTATTAACATTACCAAAACAAGCGTGATTTTCAACTTTATGTATACTCATATGAACCTTATGCATGGGCAATGAGTACAATGTAGCCGGCAAAGTTAAGTGTGTAGGTTGTAGCAAGAGTGAAGGTCGGCAGCGGTCACCTTCACCGCACAGCTGACTGCTATCAAATGGTGTGAAATATCGTTTCCGGGGTCACCACATGCAGCATGCGTTTTCTTTTCGCTCGTTCGTCTGGTAGTCAACATTGGTTTTTATTATTATTAATTTATTATCTTTCATCTCGTGATCGTCTCGCGATTTATGTCGAGTGAGGTATAAGCAGTGTTTTCGCAACTTCGACCTTCGTACGATAGGGACGTAGATATTTTAATGGTTAGATCACGACTTTTTATAGAAAACGGTTTCTAGTAAGATTTATAGTTATATCGAGCAAGTTTAAAAAAAAATACCGCCGCGTTGTAAGGGGGCGTCCACTAATAAGGTTTTTTTACTGCAAGAAACTGTAAAATAGTAATTTTAACTAATACATATTTCGTCACTAAATTATGGCTAAATTTACAGAATAATATTTATCCTAAATATTTATCATAAATATATTTACGCTACGAAGCTGGCGATCCCGGGTTCGAATCTTGGCCAGGGCAAGTATTTGTGTAATGAGCACGAATGTTTGTTCCTGGGTCTTGGATGTTTTCTATGTATTTAATTTAAGTGTTATAATTTATCTATATATTATGTATATAGTCGCCTAATACCCCATATTACAAGCTTTGCTTAGTTTGGGACTAGGTGGATTTGTGTAAGCACAGGGATGTGTTATTTATTTATTAGTCATAAAAAAATAAGTAGTTTATGTTTTTTAAAACAAATCGACAGATTTATTATAAACTTACATTTTGAAAATCTCACGTTAGATTTGGGGACGGGGGAGAGATTGAGCTAAATCTCACCAGGGCGACGGGGGTCGGAAAATCGGCAGAAACGCCTCGCTTTTTTAATGGACGCCCCCTAAGCTTCAAGCACACTAGTGGCCTTTTTCTTGATCAGCTATAGATATATCAATGAACATGTTTATCTGCGTTGATGTTTACTTTTCTCTTTCATTTGCTCTAAGGTTAACTGGAAGAGATCCCTTAAAGGGATAAGTTCGCCTTTGTACAAATATGTTACTTTAATTTCTTTGTTTTATTGTTTTTATGTACAATAAAGTGTTTACAATACAATACAATACAACATTTGTTTACTAGGTGTAGAGTATAGAGCCTATACCTTGTAAACAAATGTTTTAAGGTCGTTTCAGCAAGGATTAGTCGTGAGAAGGAACAAACAGACCGGTAAGATTTGTTTTCACTCTTGTAATATATATATACCTAAGCGTCGAAATAACTGTGGTCATTACAAATGCATGATTATGGAAGTGCATACTGATGAGCTGTGCCTGCCGGTAGTTTTACTGTCCAAAGGTTTCTTCGTTGCACTTTATATTAGGTAGGCATTAACAATGTAAATGTTTCCTCAAGGTACGGTGCTAAAATCGGGCAATAGAGGCATCTATTGTGGTAATGTAATCTGAATATATGAAAAAGAAGTTTTGGCTGAATAATGCTTATCAACCCAGCCCAAACCCTAGAACCTAACAAAACACTGTAATTGTATGGTAGTAGGTACCCCTGACGTAGCCCAAAAATAAGCTTGGGTTTTCATACAGTTTCCCGCGACAAAAATGTTTAATTAACAAACGTCGGTATCGCAGGTGCAAAAAGGATTCGACAGTACCTACTCAAAGATAATAAAAATAGACATTAAGAGAAGTGACACCGTGTCGAGAAATTTATCAATTTTCTCTGTGATTTATCTAATCAATTTCGTAATTCAGATGTATTGATTAGAGAATTATCAGTAAAAGTTTGGCCATCATACAAAATACTTAAAAACGCATATCTAAATTAAATTTGAGTGCAAATTGGAAACATTATTTGTATGTTCTAACATCACTCATCAAACTCTCTTTTTCAAAATTATAACTCTCTATTTTTCTTCAGCATAGTCAGGTAAAAAGTATCCTATAACCATCTGGAGATACCCAGCAACCCGTGTACCAAAAATAGTTGAAATCCGTTTAGCCGATTTAGCGTGATGAAGCCACAACGACACATACAAACATTTTATTTTTACAACTCTAAAATAGTACTTGCTTTTGCCCGCGACTTAAAGGCGGACGCCTTAAATTCGTTTATCGCGGATAAGGGTATTTTTCCGGGATAAAAAGCCTGTCCCTCCCCGGGACTGAAACTATCTCCATACCAAATTTCATCCAAATCGGTTCGGTGGTTTAAGCGTGAAGAGGTAACAGACAGACAGACAGACGACAATGACGATAAATAAACGGCGTTAAAACGCTAAGGATTGGCCCAGGTACACCGGCTCAAACTGCTTACATTAAGCTTTAATGGAATGTTGATTTGCAGTCTCAATAAGGAAATTACTGCTTACTTCTCATAAGAATTGTCTCCCTGCTACTTCCTAATTATTTGCACAGTTGTCAAGGATATATTATTTCTGGGTGCTTTTTGTTGCTCAAAACTATCAATCAATCAATGGGCTGTGAATTCGGTAGGCACTTCGGTGGCCGCATTGGATTATTGTCAAAATTTAGCAACATTTCCTTGTTGATTTAACGCCATGTAAATTCTCAGAGAGTCACATGCCCGTAATTATACGAGAAATGCTCGTTACGTAGACTGAGATTTGTTAACAATTCTCAAATTTTATTATAAACTGAATTACCAAAGTTGCCATCAACCATTCGTACTTAGCTTCGTGATTGTGGTTCTCTCCCCGTACTTTTAATACAGCCATGGTATCATTTTCAACTTTAAACGTATTCGTGAATTTAGCAAAATTATATTTTCATGATGTTGAACAATAAAACGAAGTAATAAACCTCTACATTTGCAGCCTTGCGAATAATTGACAGATTGTAATTAGGAAACGCATGACTCAAGCAACGCTGAGA
This sequence comes from Hedya salicella, assembly GCA_905404275.2. NCBI lineage: Eukaryota > Metazoa > Arthropoda > Insecta > Lepidoptera > Tortricidae > Hedya > Hedya salicella. The sequence continues at coordinate 33,862,437 of FR990097.1, forward strand.
GGGGTCTCGTTGATAGGCGACTAGAGTACTTTAGACGACGCCTTTAGAGTTAAAATCAATCGTGGTATAGGAACCCTTCGTAGTTGTAGATGTTCCATACATCGTGTGCCTATCTGCTCAAAAACATAATAGTATACCTTTGATAGATACGTATTATGAGATGAGAGTAACACGTTCATGGACAGCGTGTTTCACATGCCAAAATAAACAAAAACGTAGCAAATGCGAAATTTGATGCATTGTCTTTTGTTTCCCCAAGACATTGTCGGTAATTGAACAAGATTTTCAACAAAGGCAGTTGAAAGCAAAGGAATTGCGTGGAAATGTTTACTGTCAAGGTCTCAAACTTTCTCGATGACGAAATCCTAGAAACCATATGTCAACAGGGTTGTTTTCTAAGGTGCAAGTGCTCAGATATTTTGTCACCCTCATAATTTTAATAATAAGCCCTACAATCTTGCGTGGAAGTGCATGTCGTAAATATCTTCCTAAATGATCATGTTACTATTGAGGATGAGGATACGTCCGTATACTCGAGCCAATCGTGCTCGGGTTTATAGACGAAGATAGACTGTATCTGCGCCTCGTGTACGTCCATTGATTGTTATGGCTGTGGTTTATATCTTACTAGTGGTTGTCCCAAAACTGTCTACGCTAAGCGAGTTCTATTATTGCGAGAGTTTAAATCAAACTTTTTTGTTTCACAGGGCTTGGCCTTCACGATTGAGGAGCGACAGATGCTGGGCATCCATGGTTTGCTGCCGGCGCGAGTGAAGAGCCAGGAGGAGCAGGTGGAGCTCTGCAAGCTCTCCATCGACCGCTACGAGGAGCCGCTCAACAAATACATCTATCTCATGGGGCTGTTGGTGAGTTTGATATCAACAAGTGACAACCAGCAAGCAGAACCCTGTGATAATGTCAAGACGAAACTCCTGCACAAAGTTGCAGAGTGCTTGCCACTTCAGGGATTCATTTAAAACGTCTCGTAGTGACACAGGCTCTCATACTCTCCAAACCAAAATATTAATGCCGTTTAGTTAGCGGCAAGAATAATAAACGAAGTGATTTTCTTTCAACGTTCCAATTTTTTTTTCAATATCGAATTCAAAATGTGTGCTTTGGTTCCTTAATGTCATTATCTTCCATAAACAGTCGAACAAAATCTGCATTGGAAATTTAAATACGTTGGAATTTTTGTACTAATCGAATATAGTTGTATACTCGATTAGTACAAAAATCTTACATATTACATTTTTCTTTTGAGTAAAATTGCTTGTGGCCTTTATCTGACCAGGTGAGATAATGTGAGAACGTTTGCGTTAAATTGTGACCTTTCTGCAGGACCGCAACGAGCACCTGTTTTACCGCTTCCTCGGCGAGCACGTGTCGGAAATGATGCCCATCGTGTACACGCCCACCGTAGGCCTCGCCTGCCAGAAGTACGGCCTCATCTACCGCCGCCCGCGCGGCCTCTTTATCACCATCCACGACAAGGGACACGTTTACGATATACTCAAAAACTGGTAAGGGCACCATACTCTTCTAATTGATTCGGGTCACGAGCTGCAGAAAGATATTGTATCGATGACTTACGCCTCTTCAACAATTTTCGTAATTAGAATAATTTCCAATAAATATGCTGTGTCATCAACATCATCTCAGTCAAATGACGGCTACTGCTGGACAGAATTCTCTGAAGAATCTCCACGCTACGTCTTCCGGGTCCTCTTTATCTGAATCAGAAATGACTCCTACGCCGCACAGCTAAAAGTACCCACAAGTAGTAAGTAGTCTTGGACATGAGTTTGTTACCACATAACTCGATAAGCACATTGCGAGTAATTCACGAACCACCACATCGCAAATCGCTATGATAGTGGCTCGTCTGCACGCGCGCCCACCGCTGATGTTATAACTCAAGGAATCGTCCCATGATAAATGATTGTTTCATTTAGCTGAGCTTCGACTTTTAATTCAACTTGGCTATATTTTTCAGGGTGTACAAGTAAGTCTTCTCACGATGTATTTGGGCAAGGCTCTCACAACATTTTTGGTCGTTTATTTACTGTTGTACAATCGTTATTTGTGTTTCATCGTTTCGTTATATTAAATGCGTGTTGTAAATTAGTGAATTGGATTGAATGTAGTGTACTAGATCGCTGATAAACCTTTATTCGACATTTGTATCACTATATGTGTCAATTCGAAAAAAAAATTGTGGCCAGCCCGCGCACGACAGAGTTTATAACTCATGAAAATATTGGTGTGTTATATTTATCTCGCGTTGCAATATCACGTTAGTTGGGCTTCGACTTCCAACTATGAGCTATTAAATAAGTAGTACAGATGTAGTAGTGAATTAGCTTGCTGTCTCAATTAGCTTGCGGAGGTATTGAAATAACTAGATAAGTACAGTCACCAGCATCAATATCTGCCATAACGGCCCTAGGAATAGAGTCGTGTCAGATATTTATGCGCGCTTTGTTGTGGCAAAATTAATACTGGTGACTGTACGAACATTTCGGACAAAATACGATGGTAAAATATAATTCAGTACATCCGTAACTATTTTTCTTATTGTGAGTGTATTTTAGCACCTATCTCACGACATTTGTGTGTGTGTGTGTGTAGCTATTTATATATATTTATTGATATATGTAGGTTCGAGAATGTACTAACATGTTTCATGAAATTTGTCGTTAAAATGACCAATCACCATGTTCTGTTATTATTAACGACTGATTTCGTCTGTCAATTGGTCGTCAGTAAAATCAACCTTTCATACTTAAGACATAGTTCAACTGGGACTTCGTCTAAACTAAAGCTGATATAAACAGATAGAATTTAAAACGTTGATACTGCGTGTTTACAGGCCCGAGACCGATGTGCGCGCGATTGTGGTGACGGACGGCGAGCGCATCCTGGGCCTGGGCGACCTGGGCGCCTGCGGCATGGGCATCCCCGTGGGCAAGCTGGCGCTCTACACCGCGCTGGCCGGCATCAAGCCGCACCAGTGCCTGCCCATCACGCTGGGTCAGTACCACCAGCGAATAATCATAGTACCATGGATAATTAAAAGGCGGAACATTTATAGCAAAATTCATCTGTCAAAAGGATTAAATATTTTTTCTATCAACTTTTCCAAGTACTTATGGATACGTTTTGACGCGGATCTTTTTAAATGTTGTTTTTGACTACGTAGCCAGATCCATTGCTTACATTGCTACCTCCAAGAAATCAATGATATTACAATTTTCATGAAATTTCCGTCCCTTGTATTCTTATCATACTACTAAGTTTACGTGTAGGGCAAAGCGGCAAAAACAAATCATTTCTAATAAAAAGGAGATTATTTTGCGATAGGTAACTATATCATAATAGGTGTATAGTCTATTTAAAATAACTTAAAAATATTTTTCTAAAGGATATTCCTAATAAGAAGGTTGCTGGGCTACTAAATAAAATTAGACATAGCATGTCCGGATGCCCACCCATAAAAAAATCGACTTGTTGCTACTTAATAAAAAATATTCTATCCCCGGTGAAAGTTGAATTTTGCAAGTTGAAGTTTCGCCCTTCGATGCCTGCCATCCTATTTTTAAGACCCTGCTGGCTAGTGTGCGTTCTGAACTGTATTTTCACGTTCAGTGTTCGTTTTATTCCGTCGCTTCTCTTTAAAACTTCTGATTTAAAAGTGCCCTTGAGGCCACTGTGTGTACTTACAGAATAAACTTTTGAATTTGAGTAACTAATGGCCTCTACTCTGACCATTCCAGAGTAATTCTCATACCTACATTACAAATCATTATTGTTATCTTCAGCTACTTTTGAACTTGTTTACTCAGACACTGTTTACTCGAAAGTAAACTTCGTGTTTTGGGTCAATAGTAAATTCTGTAATCTAAAGCTTAAGTGGACGAATTACAGAGGCAATCGAACGCAAAATATTATTCATCCTTCCCAAATATTTGTATCATGTGATAGTTCATTTATAAATTTAGGCTTTTCTCTACGATCTTGTATATCTTGGAATTTTTATGGTAATATTTTATTATCTGCTTTTGAAAACGAAAGGCTTTGGTCACGCATTCTTTGCGGCTTAAGAGGTTTTAAAGGCCGTGCTAGTCAGCGTGCATTACTAATGAGTCTACAATTATTAGCAATGGTTTTAAAAAACTTATTGTTCGGACAGCAGTCATGGTTGGGGCACCCTGTGTAGTTATTAGTAACACTAGATTAAGAATATAGTTGTTATTGTACCCAGAAATGCAAACTACAGCCTGTAGTCATTACTAAAAAATAAAGAATGCCGCTAAAAATAAACTTCACAAAACTTTATCAAGGCTCATTAAGGGGCTCACGGCTCAAAATCACCTTCGATCTGTAGCTCTATACTTTTCCGTGTTATATATGTGTCATGGTATTGACAACAATCGTTTTTACCAGAATAAACTGTTTAAATTTAACTTCAGGAGTCACCGAAACCAAGATAAACAAAATCAATCTTTGTTATTTTTACGACGAAAGACCAAATATACACTCTTTTAAAGATAAAGCTTGCTTAGCGTGTTTTAGGGATTTTCATAACTTAGAGCATTTAACTAATGGAGAAGGCAAACGGTGTCATTACTGAACAAATTTTTCATGTATTTTTAAGGAGTGACGTAAACACGTACAGCACACTACGGAAATATTCGTATTTCTACGAACGCACACAATTAAAAGACATCACAAACATAAAAACACCCACACACTGACAATTTACCGTATAAACTAACCAGAGATTTCGCGATTACTTTGGCAGCCATCTGCTATTTAAATACATAAAAATATAATAATATTTCCGAATGTGAGAAAGTGTTAAGTCCGCGTTTAATTTGAATTTCAAAAAACCCTTCTTTTGTGATCTTCAACGTCTCTACAGGATCGTGTTTAAAATTTTATTTTCAACGGTTTTAGGATGTGCGTTATCTGTCTTTTATAGGTAGGTATAGATTAAGTAATAATTTTTAAAAACCCTCATCTCATTATTTCTGTGTCTCCATCGCAAAACCATAGCGATAGAGGCTGTTCTATAACCACAGCTTTTACTTAAGAACCTATTCGCTACAATTCTATTTTTCTTGTACGACCCCATAGACAAGTACAATATACGCTACAGATAAAGACCAATGATAAGAATATAACTTACTAGCTTCTGCCCGCGACTTCGTCCGCCTTAAATTCGTTTATCGCGGATAAGGGTATTTTTCCGTCATGAAAAGTAGCCTATGTCCTTCCCCGGGACTCAAACTATCTCCATACCAACTTTTATCCAAATCGGTTCAGCGGTTTAAGCGTGAAGAGGTAACAGACAGACAGACAGACAGACAGAGAGACAGCCAGACAGACACAGTTTCGCATTTATAATATTAGTATGGATATGTAACTAAGCCATTTACTATTGGTAGGTACTGTAGGTTGGTATGGAGTATTTTGTTCACAGAAAAGACAAGCTATATTAAAAAATCTGTATGCACGGTTCGTTAGTATTACCAAGCCCTTTAAATAAAACAATTCAACGGATTATATCGCGTATATTATCTCATTTAAGTTCCCGACGTTTCAGAAGCTTTTTAGCTTTCCATTTTGAATAATTTAAATTGTTATTTTATTTAAATGAGTAATAATCGCGGAAACAGAAGAAAATATTACCAAGCCCTGTTTTCCAGACGTGGGCACGAACACGCAGAGCCTGCTGGATGACCCGCTGTACATCGGACTGCGGCACAAGCGCGTGCGCGGCGCGGCCTACGATGAGTTCATCGAGGAGTTCATGTGCGCCGTGGTGCGCCGCTACGGCCAGAACTGCCTCATCCAGTTCGAGGACTTCGCCAACGCTAACGCCTTCCGGCTGCTGGCCAAGTACCGTGGCAAGTAAGTATCAGCGACTAATATTATACTCCATTATTTATATAGCCTTACTAGAAGGCGCCCGCGACTTCGTTCGAGACTGCGTAGTCGGGCAAAAAATATCCTATAACCATCTGTGGATACCTAGCTACCCGTGTACGATAAATAGTTGAGATCTGTTTAGCCGATTTGGCGTGATGAAGGCACAACGACACATGCGAACATACAAAAAAATTGAAAACATTTTTTTCGATTTAGTGACCTCCAAATAGTCCGTACCAATAATTTTTTTGAAAATATCTTCAATGTACAGACTTTTAATTTTTACAACTTTAAAATAGTACAGATTAAGCTTACCATGGGATGGGACTAGTTCGATTCGTGTAAATTTGTCCCCTAATATTTATTTATCTATACTTTTGACGACACGTTTGGCTCAGTGGGTTGTACAACGGCCTACGAAGCTGGCGGTCCCGGGTTCGATTCCCGGCCAGGGCAAGTGTTTGTGTGATGAGCACGAATGTTTGTTCTTGGATCTTGGATGTTTACTTTGTATTGTCGCCTAGTACCCATAGTACAAGCTTTGCTTAGTTTGGGACTAGGTCGATTTGTGTAAGCTTGTTCCCTGTGTGTGTGTGTGTGTACTTACTACAAAACGCGCGGTTGGTCACATTGATACTACCCCAATCTCTACTACCGATGCATGCCGTGTTAATTGAAATGGTCGGCTTTGATAGGAGTTTCCATATATTTTTACATCTTTGTCATTAGCATGGCATTGTAAACCTACATTGTTTGCGTTCATTTGGAAAGTCTTTTACTCGATCTAGTTTAACGACCTAAATGTGTATTAATCTCGCCGTAGTTAAATAATTCACCTTCTCAAGGCCGTCTTTATACACGCGGTGGCCCTTGGGCACACAGGAATAAGAGGCCCTCAAGCACTTTTTTATTTATATAAAAAATAAATGATAACAACTAAGGACAGGGCTGTTGTTTCAAACCGTGTTTCTATTACGTATGGCATCTGTCAGCGCCATTTGTAACTTAAAACGGCCCGTTAAATGTTGTTGATTCAACTCGTGTTATCCCTAGATACTGCACATTCAACGACGACATCCAGGGCACCGCGGCGGTGGCGGTGGCGGGGCTGCTGGCCAGCCTGCGGCTCACCGGCAACAAGCTCTCCGCCAACACCATCGTCTTCCAGGGCGCTGGAGAGGTGAGCCGAGATCATCCTAGTGATTTTGATTAGACGAGGTGGTTCCCTTCCCACATCGTAATTCAAGGTGCAACGTTTAGGTTTAAAAGCATCCTTACTGCATTGATCCAATCTTAAAATCGGATGCAGCTAAAAATGTTTGCTTGCGCTATCCCTTATGATAAAAGAGGAGCTTGGTCGTTGAACGATCATGCTCCTCTATTATCATAAGGGATTTACGGGTGGCTATAAGATATCTCGATGAAGTTAGCTAAGCCATTAAATACTTGGAATTTCAAATGCTCGTCGTTCCATCGAACTGATTATAGACCCGATAGTTAGGCACCGAATCTCCGTGATAAAATAATGTATCAATTCAAAGCAAACGGAAAGGCTCACAATATATGTGTACAACAATAGGCTTCACTCCTAAAAAAAAATAATTATAATCCGTCAGTTAGATTATCAGTGTATTGGACACGTATTTCTTCTTTTGTCAATTAAACAAAAAATGATGAAGATAAAGCGCGTTATAGTTCCCCGTGACGTCACGCCGTGCGACCGTTTTTCGCACGGCGTGACGTCATGCGCCCCCACTCCCAAACTTTGACGCGCTTTATCTTTGTCTTTTTTGGTTTGATTGACAAAAGAAAAAACATGTGTCCAATATTTTTTGATAATCTATCAGACGGACTAAGTAGATTTTTTTTTACCCAGGAAACTACCTTATTATAATGTTGTTAATTTCGTTGGGTATCACCGACTCCAAATAACATTCATTGTAAATTTATTGTATGGATTGAGTTGAAAAAAGGTGAAACAGTAATAATGAATTGAAAGTAGGAGGGAAAGAAACTAAATTTCTCGATTTTTGAAGTTATAGTTATTTTTAGGAGGAGTCGGTTTTCGTTTTTTTATTCAACTTCATTAATCTGACAGAGTTTTATGAACGTGGTGAATTTGCATTAACGCCGTATATGATTGGTTCCAGGCGGCTCTGGGCATCGCGGAGCTCTGCGTGATGTCGATGAAGGGCGAGGGCATGAGCGATGCGGAGGCGCGCGCGCGCATCTGGATGGTGGACTCGAAGGGGCTCATCGTGAAGAACCGGCCCGAGGGCGGCCTGAACGAGCACAAGGAGAAGTTCGCACAGAACCGCCCTCCCATCAAGACGCTCGCAGAGGTCGTCGAGACCGCTAAGCCAACTGTTCTCATTGGTAAGCCCAAACGGTCGATTAAGCTTACGTTCATCTACTGAGCAGAGCCTTTCTAATTCCATGCCTCTAAAATCACATTGTCTTAATTTTTTCTTGTTTCCGCGATTATTATTCATTTAAATAAAACAATTTAAGAATGAGAAGTGAATGAGATAATTAACGCGATATAATTCGTTAAATTGTTTTATTTAAATCACTTTGTCTTAGTTACTTTTACCTTTTTCTGTATTATCATCATCATCATTCCATCTATAAAAAAATATTAGCGTCCATCAAAGGGTACCTACGGCACTTGCGTACCTACATGACTCGACAGGCCGATACAGGAGCCGGGAGGAACGGCCGTATAATTGACAAATTAAATTATATAATATTAAGTAAGTATGTTAAAAAATATGGCATTAATACAAGGCCGTTATCGGTGAGCATTTGAAATCGTGCTGGAGACAGCTGGGACAATTTTCGTTGTCAGGGTCAAAATATATTGTCATAATTCGGATCCTGCCAAACTCGGTGTCTCGTACATTTGCCATAGCGTAAATATAAAATAAATTTATAGGCGCGGCGGCGGTCGGCGGCGCGTTCACGCCGGAGATCCTGCGCAGGATGGGCGAGCTGAACGACAAGCCGGTCATCTTCGCGCTCTCCAACCCCACCAGCAAGGCCGAGTGCACCGCCGAGGCCGCCTACTCCAACACCGGCGTAAGTACCTCCACGATTCATATTACATCAACTCATGAGCACAACGGTTTTTACGTCGAAGCCAGCTCAAACTGGTCTGCTTGAGACAATAGTTTTGGAAGTGAATTTTGCTGATAAGAAGTCACCCTGATAAAATATTCCGTACTTTCACTTTGTAACTGTTGCAATTTTTTCTTATTTCAATATGTGCCAAACTATTTCTTTGTTTTTGGGATGATAACTGCTGTGTCGTTTTAAACGTTAACCGCTATCTATTAACAGCAAACATTTTGCCCGCATGCCTAGGCAAAATGTGTTTGTATAAATAAGTTCAGGAACGTTTCTCTTAGATTTCATGGTCTTTTAAGATCAGGTGCGGATACTAAGTATGAGGTCAAATGCTCTCCTATTATACATTTAAAAAAATGTAATGATATATATGTACCTATCCGCATTTAAAGACCGAAGGCTCTAACAAATAATCGTCGTTTTTCGCAGGACCGCGCTATCTTCGCGTCCGGCTCGCCGTTCCCCGAGTACCGCACCAAGGACGGGCGCGTGCTGCGGCCGGGGCAGGGCAACAACGCCTACATCTTCCCCGGACTGGCGCTCGGCATCATCTGCGCCGGCCTCATCGACATCAGCGAGGACTTCATGCTGCTGGCGGCCCAGGTATGTCCTCGGTGTGACCAATGGCTTAGATCTTATAAAATATTTCTATTTTTAAATATAAAGAGAGAATTGCTCCTTTCTCTTTTCTTTACAGGCTTTGATTTAAATTTTGTCTCGTCTTCTTGTGCAACACTTACTCATTGGTTGTTTACTTTACGCCATCTCTACTACCTTAACCCTTTGAACGCCAAAAACACCAAAGGTGTGGTATGCCGTCGGGCCCAATAAGAATTGCTTAAGTGTGAAATTAACCAAAAAGGTTATGGTTTTCTGGAAGAGATAGCTTCTTAGCGATAAGACTGCCTCTTATTTGCCATTTCTCATACTGTTTTAAATTAAAGTGTCTCATGTTATTATCTTTTGGTGTGCAATAAAGGGTATTGTGTTGTATTAGTGGTATATTGTATTGTAAAGAGAAGTCCCGATTGCCTCACGCACTGACTTTGCATACTTATTAACGACAGTTTCGCTAGCAAGTAAAATTGCAAAAGCTGAACATTCATTCAAGTTGAATGCATTTTCAGTTCAAATTTGTGTAAAACAATACATGGGTGAATTAACTTTACCATATCCACACTCATGAAGTCTCTGGCGTTACCGAAAATGTCTCTAGAGTTACCCAGAAATCTGACTTCTAATATATTTTCCTGTTTATTAGTTTTAAGAGATCATAAATTCAAATAAAAAGAAACCATTAATTAAAGGCGTCATTTACCACAAAGTCTAACTGCAGAGTGATGAGTTTCAAGGATTTGAAGGAATATTTGTATTTAGAATCATGTACTTAGAATTGCATAATTTTTCGGTTCTCTCGTTGGTCAACCATAGGACATGGTATGCTAAATGAAATGATTTATCATGTTCGTTGCGCAGACGTTAGCCGACATTGTGACGGAGGACGACTTGGCGTCGGGCGGGCTGTACCCGCCGCTCCAGGTCATCAAGGACTGTTCCGTCAAGATCGCGAAGAAGATCGTCGAGCACGCCTACAAGACCGGTGAGTGTTCAATCTATATGGAACACCTACATTTAGTGCAGTACCTTGCCAAGGTAAGAAGGGATACAATGTCGCTGGCTCAGTATTACATGGTTCTGTTCAGAGTAGTTAAAATTAGACCGTCACTATTTAGAGAACAATGTTTAAATTTAAATTCGTAAAAAGTGAAATACACGAGTAGTAATAGTGCGCCAGCGATAATATGTTTCTAGTTTTTCTACAGGAAGTATATAGAGAGAAATGCGACTAGATTCGTCATAATTAATAAGTATAGGTAGTTATTCCGACGTTAGTAATTGACACTAATGACAATGACTGGTTAGGGTTAGCAGAGTCCGCTCCCTGGATGCAGCCGGCCAAAGTGGTTTTGAATGGGGTATGCGTATGTCCAGCAGTGAACGACGTATTTTGATAATTGAATATTTAATAATACTAATTGTCGGACACCTAGAAATTGTCTAAAATATAAACAAAACCTAATCAAGGATTTAATTCTTCATTATTATTATTCGTTTTATATAGTTTCAATTGGTGTCAAAGTGACCGAGGCTAAGGGACTGACATATTGGAGTGTCAAAATGCCTTTTCATCAACGCGTAAAAATCTCTGCTTTTCACTTCGAATGTGGGAAAAGTACCACCACCTCTACTAGACCAGTATTTATAATTCATAAACGACCTGTTGTTATATTTATAAGGACCCTTCGGCCCTAGGCTCCGTCGCAGCGGCGGCGCAGCCTACGCACTGCGCTTTTAAACTCTGCTACTCAAAAATAAGTGGTAACTATAGTTCCCTGGTTACCTGACACCAATCTTAGTCTAATATAAATAGAGTTCAATCCTAAATTGGAAGCGTGTGGCAAGGGGTTCCAACGATCACTTTAGGTATTCCCACAACGCGAAGCTAAAATGAGGCACTTTTCGAGCATAAGAAGTGAAAATATATATTGTTTAGAAAAATGAGGAAGATTTTATAGTTGTACCGGTTGGTCTTACGAAACCTATAAATATGTTGCGTTTTTGAAAAACGAATTAATCATTTATAAATAATACATTGTACTTATTCTAATTCCATCTTTCGTCGGTGGAGGGTCAACGTCACGGCTATTTTCGAAGTGTTATGACGAATTATGTTTTGAGGACACATCTGCCGTGGCGCCGGCCCGTGCCAAAACGTCGTCAATAATAAATGACCAACAAAATATAGGTATCTACCTGTGATTTAAAATTAATTTGCTTCAAGAAAATTCGTATATCCAGATTTAGATGGTTATTAATGGCACGCCCTCGTTATAGATAAATTCGGAGAAACGCTAGCGAAATCTTGGAAAACTATTTATATCTTTGAACTCGGTACGGCAGTTATTCTATGATGCAGCTTCTCTACTGTTGATATAGGTGTCAATTTACCAATTTTGACGACCACTTTAGCTCAACGGGAGTAACAACAAAATTATGAATAGCTACTTAAAACTGCCAATACAAACAATTGCCATATTGTCGACAGCGAACTTGATCATCGCTGCCTACATACACTACAATGTCGCTGAAATTTTGTGTAAGTGCTATGGCATGTTTGGTTTGAATAAATATCTGATCTGACAGGAACAATTTAGACTCCATGTAGATCTTTTTGAGCTCTTTATTTATTTATTTATTTATTTATTTATTTATTTATTCAATTTAATTACACAGTATTACAGAAACCAAGACACTGTGGAATTACAAATATAACATAACGTACAGACATAATCAAAATAAAAATACATTATAAAAAACAATGGACACTTACATAACTGAGGACAGCCGGACATCCATCCTCTCACAGAACCTTAAACATTCGTCACACCATGCTACCCATCCACTCGCAAATATATCATACTCCGGGGCTGATGCGAGGAGCGTGTTCAAAAGCCGTAAAGCACGAAGTAAAGGTGATTCGCTTCGAGACACAGTGCGCGACGCCGGCACCGCCAGCAGAGGGCGGTCACGGGGACGGAAACAAAATTTGGTCAGCGGGGGAACGTATAGCCGCACTAACTGCCCTACTAGTTCGCTGCAGTCAGACTCCCCACGCACAATTTTGCTGGTAATCGTGAGAAGAGCCAAATTACGTCTGACCTCCAGAGAGTTGAGACCCAAGGTACCAAGTAGAAATTTGGAGGGGTATAAGTAAGGGTAGTAACCGTACGTTTTTTTGTACAGGAACCGTAGGAAAACTTTTTGCACTCTCTCTAGGAGCAACACATAAGTCACCTCGTAGGGATTCCAGATGACTGAAGCAGCCTCTAACTTACTTCGCACTAAAGCGGTATAGACGAGTTTTATAGTTCTGCTATCTTGGAAATCCCTAGTATTCCTGACAACAAACCCCAATCTCCTATAGCAATCGCGGGTTAATGCATGCATGTGGTCGTGGAAGTTAAGGTGGATGTCGAGGGTGACGCCTAAGTCCCGAATAGAGTTGACACGGACTATTTCTTCTGAGTCCAAGAGGTACCTATGATGAATCGGATTACGGGCTCTACTAAAGGTGATAACGGCACATTTCGCGACATTAAATGCAAGCCTGTTAGTGTTACTCCACTGATTCACTAAGTCAATGTCCTTCTGGAGTGATACACAGTCGGCGAACTCTTGGACTCCGTAAATCAGTTTAAGGTCATCAGCGTAAAGTAGGCAACTAGCAGACCGGAGAACCGACGCCAGGTCATCAATCATTATTCCGAAGAGCAACGGACCCAGAATCGAACCCTGACTGACTCCAGAACGAGTGTGGAAAGATTTCGATACAAAGCATCCGTGTTGCACGTACTGCTGTCTACCGCGTAGATAACTGGCAAAGAACCGGAGAAGTAGTGGGGAAAAACCAACTTTACATAACTTACTCAATAGCACGTCATTATCTACGCGGTCAAATGCTTTCTTAAAATCGAAGTACAACACGTCTACCTGTATGCACTTGTCTAAATGTTCAGAGATGGAGTCGGCCAGAGTTAGGAGGTTCGACTCGACTGATCTACGAGGCCTGAAACCATGCTGGGAGTCACAGAGGAACGGCTGGACCTGAGGAGCGATAAGAGTATTTATGATGTCCTCAAATACTTTGGCTGTGGCTGAAAGGATAGCAATAGGTCTATAGTCCTCAACGCGGGATAGGTCGTTAGTCTTGGGAATAGGCCTCACACGCGTGACTTTCCATTGAAGCGGATATTCCCCAGTGCCCAAAATTACGTTGAAAATATGCACAAGAGGAGGTATAAGCCACTCTTTGCAGCCTTTCACAATATACGCCGGAAGATTATCGGGACCCGGAGCACTACGCGGTTTCAAACGTCTTATGGCGCGTTCCAAATCGTGCTGGGATATCTGATGCACATGGATATAGTTGGCGTTCCGATTTGTATCATCGTGAATAATTTCCTCATGGTCAAGATGAGGCTTATTTGGTAAAAAAACGGATGAAAAGAAATCAGCAAAAGCCTGAGCTGCTTCACTACCTTCGACTTCTATCCCCCCATAAGTGACCAGGGACTCGAAACCACCTTTAGTTTTTAGGCTGGCAATGTGCTGCCAGAAGGCTCGGGGGTTGGAAGTAATTTTGGACTCCATCGCATTGATATAGAGGTCATAGGCAAGCGATATGCGGCGTTTTATGTCTGCTCTAAGTTTAGAAAAAGCAGAATATACAGCAGAGTCCCCCGTACGCTTCCAGTCTCGATGAAGAGAAGCTTTCCGCTTTATGTCCTCGATAACGTCCGACGTAAACCAAACCGGATAGCGCCTGCAGGATCTATTAGGCCTAGACTTTCTTGGAATACATTTATCGAAAATGCCATAAATAATATTATAAAAAGCATCAACGGCAACGTTAGAATCACAAGACTCAAGAACTTAAGAACTCAAGAAAAACTCTTTAAACTCTTAAACTCTTTGTCCGTTTAGAAATACGGCTGCCGGCTATACAATTCGATACGTACTCCGTTAGTGCGTGTCAGATATGTTTTAGATCTTTGTTCTGTCAAATATAAATAATTGGATGACTTCAATATCAATATGACGATGACGGAGTGAGTGATCGCCTAGGGCATCAGAGGTGACAGAGTTCAGCGTACTTTCTCATTAACTTCACACCTAGCCATCTTTACTTTACTTTTGTTCAGCCATAACGCAACTCATAAGTATGTTTATTGAATTTATTAACATCCTCCAGTCAACATGAAAAATGTACGGATATATTTTGTTCTTAATTACATTAGTCTGGCTGGGAAAATACCTCCATGTCAATCGTTTATTTTTATTATAGTAAAAAGTGACTCAAACACGGAGGCCTTTGGTACCTACTTAGTTGTTCATGTCTTTTAAAAAGGTGTCATGAGTCACGGCTTACGAGTGTATTAGTGGCATGCTAACTATAATTTAGTCTTTTGGAGTTGGGAGTTACAGTCGCCGCGCTATAAGTACGCGCTAGCTTCCAGGTGCATTACATATACAGTCAGCATCAAATAGTTTGTAACATCCAACGCACCAAGCATATCGCAACACGTCTTTATTGCTACAGTCACAAAAATGTGTGTCGATATATTTGGTGCCTGGGGTGTTACAGACTATTTGACGCTGTCTGTACAGGGCTGAAATATGATGTCGTTTCCTATTGTTTGCAGGTAAAGCGTCAGTCCAGCCGCAGCCGCTGGACACGGAGGCCTTCATCCGCGCGCAGATGTACGACGTGCGGTACGGCTACGCCGTGCCGCCGGTCTACTCGTGGCCCAGCGACCAACTGCCGCGAGTCGACACCATCTAACTTAACCCCCTCCTGCAGACAACCACCACTCGCTAAATTATTGTTAGGGATCGGATAATACGACGCTTATTTTTGCCAAGTCCGGTAACCTCGTACAGAGCTAATTAGTCAATACAAATGGGAGGGTTTTATATTCGAATGCCCCCTGTCCCCCGAATATGTGCTGCAGGGTAGTCACACCCAGCCGCTTTCGTCTGTTAGATCACTTATGCAAATAGCGGACATTTAATCAATTAAGAATTAAGTTGTTGCGCTTCCATAATTTAGCAACGATAATGTCACTTGCTAAGCGTTCGATTATCTGATCTCTTGTTTCTACTTACTTCTACTATACGATTTACCGTGTATTTAGGGAACACTAATTATAGCCAACAATAAAAAATATGGCACCCAGGTTTATAATAATGAAAAGTTAATTTTCCACGGTAAATTACTATATTAGGAAGGATGCTTTCATAGAATTACGAATATCGGAATCAGTATGAGTGTATTAATGTCTCATGATCTTGTCAGTATGCCTTATACATTTCGAATATTACAGGCATTAGAAAATAATCATTCACTAATTTACTTGAATTGAATAGGAACAACGTGTGAAATAATGATTCTATCAAGGCATAATAAAATATATTCCGCTACCCAACTTTAAGATTGAGACCTGTTTGCGATTTAGCTGCAACTGAAAATATAAATCGACAGTGAATGATAAAACTTCTTAACTGTCGACATAAAATAATTGGGGATGCCAAACAACATCAGTCTCCAAACGGAGTCCCCTCATTACAGCAAAAAATTAGTGCATTTACGAGCATAGTTTTTTTGTGAAGAATTGGTACCTGTTTTGCTAAACTTATTACAGAGGCTCATTATAACTTGTAAAAAGTTGTAGGTGGCGCAGCCTAATTTGCCGCAATGTACAAATTAAACATCTTGTCTTCTGCAAACTGCGAATATTTATGGTATAGTTATTTTATCATTCCAAAATAATGTCGACCATGTTTCAATGATTCCGTAGTTCCTTTATTTACGAATTAATGACAATATTGTTTGAATGTAGCGACAAAATTTCGTTAAAATGATTTAGTTATAACGATTAATTTATTATTTATGGGGTGGATTGTATCTAACTAGGAAATTGAATCGGTGTTAATTACCTGGTTTTACCCTGGCTTAAAATTTTGACACTGGCAAAATTATCCTGATGGCCATTAAAATTAGAAACTGAACTGGATCGAACTGGAAAAGGATTATTCTGAGTTAGCAGATTGCACGAAACAGATTTACATAGGAACAGTAATCTATGCTCTATTTATTAGTTATTAATGGCTGATTACGCATGACAAAGTCGACCATTAGGCGTAATCAACCCTATTCTGTTTAGGTCGAATCCAACCATTACGTATGTACTTAAAGTTACTAATTGCCCATTTGACGATGATAAAGTCTCTGCTTTATCGGTTCACCTTGGAGCAGTTTTCTATTTAATTATTCTATACTCTTGATGTATATATGTTGAAGTTATCTGGATCTAAAAAAATGAGATCTTGTAATATTTTTATATGAGGTAGATTTTATAATGGCCCAGGTTTTAGCACGTTTCCTTTTAAATTATGTATATGCTAAGGTAACGCTAAGCAGACTACTGTGTGGATGTTATACGGCATAAACGAGCTATTTATGATAAAAAAATAAATAATTGATAAAACGTTTGGCTGCATTTTATTTATTTTATTTTGAACCCTAACTAGCGGAACTTCGCAGTGGCAACAGAGGTCGCGCCACACATAGAGTCGGACCATTTTATCTCTTCCAAGCAAATGAACTGTCAAATATATAAAAACTGAATATGGCAATGTTTTGTATCTGTCACAGACGTCAAGTTGTTTATGTCTTAAGAAACAATTTATCTTTACGAGAGTTGGTTTAAAAAAAAATAAAGGTTTAACTATGGGAAAACCATATAAAAGTGGTCAACGAGAAATACTTTTCGCTAAAAAGCGGCAATGTTTACATTTCATTACGTCTTTGGCTGGTAAGATTAACCAATCTTAGTACTTTTGATTAACACCAATACGGTTTTTGTTATAATAGTGTTCAAGTGAAGCCATTTAGCTTTTAGCAGCCTCTTAAGTGCACTGAGAATATATTATGTGGTGTTAAGGACTTATTTATTATTCCTAAGACTATTTAGTGTTGCCATATACCAAAGCACAGATAAAACAATTAAAATTGGTGTGGTAAAGATATTATAGCCAGACTATAGTGTGCCACAGTTCTACCTTAGGGACCTATATCTTCGATCTGAGGTAGCTAGCTTCGGAATGGGAAAAATATTCATAATTCTAAACTGATTACGAAACGGGAACCCATTAGTCCTATCTCATAGCCGGATTCGGTAAATTTAGCAACTTAGCAATATAAAAGAGGAGGAATAAACGAATTGTATGAAACCGTACAGCAGCAAATGGCCCTGAGGTCCCATCTCGTAGCTACGAAATGGGAATTGTGCTTTCCCATCTTGTAACTAGCTAACAAATTGACACGGTCATCCCTATTAATATTATAAACTAGACGGTGCCCGCAACTATGTTCGCGGAAGAGAAAAAAGTCGAAAAAAAAGTCGTTTTGACGCGATGAAGCCACAACGTGGTATCGTTATACAAAAACGAGCATACAAAAAATAAAAATTAAATATTTTTCGCCTCGGTGACCTCCAAATAGTCCGTTACAACTATTTTTTAATAACTTCAATGTTCAGACATTTCATTTTGACAACTTTATAATGATTTAAATAAAACAATTTAACGGATTATATCGCGTATATTATCTCATTTGAGTTCCCGACTTAGTGATTAAGTACTCTGTGTTCCCGACGTTTCGGAACCGTGACCATGGGAAAGCTGAAAAGCTTCCGAAACGTCGGGAACTCAAATGAGATAATATACGCGATATAATCCGTTAAATTGTTTTATTTAAATGAGTAATAATCGCGGAAAAAAAAAATATTAACTTTATAATGGTATATAGTGTTTAATACCGAGTCCCGAGGTGTCAATCAATATTAAATTATAAACGAGTTTATGGCTGTTACCTCTATATATTACCTCTGGACTGGCTGCTGTCAAATTATTTTTGTACGAGAGTACTCGTACTTGATTATCGCCACTTTGGCGCTGTTGGCACTGGTAGTCAGGATACGAGTGTCCATGAAACTAAAATAAGTGATGTCCACAAATCGACATCTGTAACTAATATATTGATCGAGCGTTGTTACATCTAAGGTCTTTGTCTGTGGGTGACTAGAAACACTATTCCAAAATTCGTCACACGCGGCGCAGATATTTTTAAATGCGACACCTAACCGACAACATCGCATGTGTCAGGGTGACGTAATAAAGCTTGTAGAAGTTGACTTCTGCAATTTTTGTTTGCATGGAATAAATAAGGAGACTATATAACGATTTAAGTAGGCCTGTATAGAAAAGACTGTATTTTAAATAACACTATTTGGATGTCTTAAATTATTGGTTTACGTTTATTAGTTACAGATGTCGATTTGCGAACAACACTAATTTAAATTCACGGACACTCGTATCTGTCGACCAGTGCCTACAGCGTCAAAATGGCGATAGTCAAATATGTACAAAAATTAAATAAAAAAAGTTGACAGCAGCCAGTCCATCGGTTATATATATAGATGTCAGTGTTGGAAAGTTTGCAGTATCATGCATAAACAAATGTGAACTTTTCCTGTACAAAATAATTGTAATAAAACAAATAATCCATATCTACATAATTATCGTTACAACTTTGAAAGAAATATTGCTAACCTACCACCTCAGTACAACTGACGTTTCATACACTTACTGCGTTTTACTTGAGGCAAAACGAGATACGCGATCTTTCAAAGTAGCAAAGACATATAATAAAAAAGCCACCGTTAATAAAAATGCATGTTTAATTTCAGACCAACAGTCTTTATTTCGAATAATTATTTATAAATACAAATGAGAAGTACCGATTCACAACAAATTACCTAGATTATAACGTTCGACAAAATAATGATCACTTATCACTTCATTATAACGATCTATGTACAAGCGGGGAGCCCGCGCCGGCGCGCTCACCGCGACAGCGAGTGCGAGCGCTCGCGCGAGCCCGAGCCCGAGCCCGCCGAGCCCGCCGAGCCCGTCGCCCGCGACCGGTCATTGCCTGCAACGTCACATCGGTTAGTCGGCGAGGGCTTCGCTCACATGTTCCGCGCGGGCTTATTGTTGCCCTAACAGAGGGGGCGGGTATGAAGTGTGCGCACGGCGGAGCACGATGACTCTGCCGCGCGCACACTTCATGGCGCCCCCACTGTCTTTCCCCCCGTCGCCAGTCCAGGGGGGTGTCACGAAAGAACTTGTCAAGCTCTAGCTTCTCGAAATTATTCATAGCGCCGCTTAAATTGTAGTACACTAACGTTTATGACAAATTGTATCACTCGATGGAAGTTTTGTCACAATAAAAGTGTATCGTCTGCAAGGTATGATGAAACTATCCGGTCTGGGAAGACCCATACAGAAGTAGAAAAAAAAGAGTAATAGATGAGAGTCGAAGTGACTAAATTAAACTGTTTAAATGATGTGAATATCGACTACAGTTCTCATGTTAAGAAACAGAAGCTGTGAATAATTTTGTAAGTAGTAAGATGATACTTAATAAAAACAAAAATCCAGATTTACAACGGAAGCGAGTTAACAGCACACTGACAACACAATGTAAATAATCTGTATACATATCATGTCGCACTATGGTTTACATACAAACAGAAAAATAAGCTTTAGAAGCGTCTAAGAGCGATAAACAGGCCTGACCTAAGGAATGATGGCCTTGAAAACTGGTGTCCTATAACAAAAAATGATTCATAATAATACCACCGTCTGCGCGAAATGGCATGTCATATTATAAAGTGACTCATTAAAATAAAATTGGCATTGAGATCACAAGTTGACATGTAAAGATTGATATCAAATTGTGGTAAATTTGTGCATAGCGAATAACTAGTAGTGCAATATTTCGCGTAACAGAATAAAATATACAGGGTTATTTTTACAATTCACTCATAATGAGCCAAATTGCTTACTTTGTCTTTTGTATTCTAAATCTATGATATTTGCAATTTAAGTTGGGAACGAGCACCAGCGGCGAATATTTATTGGAATGTTGCACAATATCTGTCCTTAGTCCCATAGTAGTTCGAGTTGCATGATAAACTATATCTGACCCATGCACGCAGCTAGTTGTGCTACTGCGCATGAGGGGTGAACGCATGCTATACTGACCGAGTTTCTGGTGCATGGGCAGTTTGCTGAAGAAGGGATGCTTGAGCGCTTCGCGCAGCGTTATCCTCTGCGAGGGCTCGTATTCCAGCATCCGTGTGATGAGATCAAACAACTGACGGTGCTCCTCGCTGTTGGTTTGTTGATATCTCTGCAATAATAAGACGAATGTTGTCAGTCATAATACCCGCTTGACACTATCATAAAAATAATAACATGATTAAGATAACGCGCAACATACACACACGATTTGAGAACCTGTTCCTTAAAGTGAGTTATTGCCGAGCCTTCAATCCGCACCATAACCCATTATACCACCAAATTGCAAATCGCTGGCCCAATATTACGGGTTTCTAAGTTTCACTTTTAAAAAATTGAAGTTTGAACATTATCATTGTGACATATAGTCTAATTTTAACTGCCCTGAAAATGTAACATAGAACCCTGTAATATTGAGCCAGCGAAATGACTAAGATGGTTTCTCAGATTAGGTTCACCTGTCATGGTTCAAAATAACCTATACAGTTTATTACACTGTACAAGGGCATTCTTCGCGCGTAGCAACTTTGTAGCATGTAAACGGTTAGTTAATTCCGCACTAATAAGACTTGTTAGTTACAAATCCGTTAGTTAAACAGTAATAGATTATCCACTATCAGGTGCTTATCTAATTTTGTCTACATTAGAAATCGCGCAAACACAAAGCACAAGGCAAGGGTAACGGAAATCGTGGATACGCAATGCGTGCAACATTTTATGTGGGGCGCATATTTTCACCGGAGCGTGGAGGGCGTCAGAACGGTTACTTACTAATAATGGCTTGCAGTTTTCTCTGACGTATCTACCGGCGGATGACTTTTCGTCCCAGTCTAATTTGCCGTGATAGAAGTATTTTGTCCTCGTTTTGCGTGCCATTCTGGAAAGCCAAGATAAATATCGTATTAAAGATAGCGCATATAAAACAACAAGTACTAAAACTTAAGTAGCAAGTCTATGAATTATTATTATGGAATGAGATTCACTAATCCAGATCTTAGAGCATATAGTAACTGGAGATGCTTTGTGTCCTATATTCCTTATAAAAACAACTCACTTACGCAACAACTTTTGGTGTCGTTGCGCATTCACACTTTAAAAAATACAATACTCTCGAATTTCCACGCACACAAATTTTTATTTATCACAATAATATTTTGTTCTTACGTCATAAAATCTGAATAGTTCAAAGAAAACTACACCTTTAAAGTGATATTGCATACGTAATCAATAGCATAAATCAGTATGATAAAACTTAACGAAATTTGAACTTATTGTGTTTTATTAATCTAGTTTATCTACACCCATATAGTAAATCCTCTTTAATGTGTTAAAAAACAATGGATAACGACTTCGATCTTTTCGAGTATGAGATCACGTTCAGCCCTTATGCTCTAAAATCCAGATAATCAAAAATCATAGTTACTCTTAAATTCTATATCAGATATAATTTTCGTTCATTCGTTCGATTACACGGTATCTTGTTTACATGGTGGCTAATTTCGATTAGATAGAGATTCTCAATAGTGAGATGAAACTAAGTGATGATTTATATAAAATGTTAATGTAACGTGGAATCTCCAATCCGTTATAAATAGACGTACAGTCGGCAGTAATAATATGCTGACCGTGCAAGCATTATTCTTTTGAGAGTCGTGACACAACGAATATTCTGTTCCAGTATTTGGTTTGCGTTAAGTTCTACTGAGTGTACAGGAAGTGCTTCAGTTCGCGACTGATTTGACTCATTCGTCTGGCGCGTGATTGCCACGTGACGGCATGGAGTGTGGTGTGGCGCGGACCTGTAGGGGATGGGGCCGAGGATGCGCTCCATCATGGCGAGGTGCTCCCGGTTGTCGTGCGTCTGGAACAGCGTGATGCCCAGGTGTAGCTCGAACATTATGCAGCCGATCGACCACACGTCGCAAGGCTGCGACCATCCTAATTCTGGAACATGAATGGTTAATCATTAAAAACGGCGTTGGCACGTAGTAGAGATTACACTAATCGTGAAATTAAAGTGCGGAGGGAACTCAACCCATGGGAAAGTTATACAACCCCAATACGTACGTATTGGGTTAACCTTCAATGTAGCTAATAGACCAAGTTTATTCCTCACAATCACGCATCCTATCAAGACTCCAGATCAACAAGTTTGAAATGATGAATCACACGAGATGCGAATATTGCATTATAACCCTGGGGTTATCCGTTTGTGCTGCGTATGTACTGCGTCAATTCTTAAGCTGCACTTGAGCGTGAGCGGACGACGCGTCAGTTGCACGACTACGACGACGTCACTCTGATCGGCAGATTGACAAGACTGGTGAGCTTATGTCGCTTCCATGTTGTCGCGGTCTTGTGACATGCGACAGGCCAATCGGGTATATACTACAAATTCAGTAAATAGAGAAATTTGACCAAGATTTAGTTTACCAAGGAACAGACATGGTTGTTTTATTAAAAAGGAAAGGAGTGGAGTAATAAACGAGAAACGACCCCTTGAACTATCACGCGATATTACCGACGTTATTCATATCATATTATATAAGAAATCATAGGGCAAGTATACAGATAGTAGAACTATGTTTAGAACATCAGTAAAAGTAGAGTTATCAGAGCTTAGGTCATTGAGTACAGTATAAGATAGCAGTAATAAAAACAAATAATATATAAGCACTCGCCCGCCTCCACTTTCCTTAAAAATTTAAAAAGTTACTCACTAAAGAGCACCCTTTACGCTTAGAGTGAATCACCACTGTCAACCAGATATATTAATGCTTAAATAGTTTAGCTTAGACAGTTGAATAGCGGAGGTTTAAAAAACTAACAATGTTTATATCCTGCATTCATATGATATTATGGACTCAAATATTTGATGTACGATGACTGTCATCCATTTCTATCATAAAACTGGTAGACAATAGTCCTGTATCATACAGGCCGTGACAAGCAGTTTATATAAAAAAAAGTAGGAAAGCAGGACATAGCGGTGTAGGTTTGAGTATGTGGAAGCACACGCAGTAAGCTTACCTAATATGACTTCGGGCGCGCGGTAGTGGCGCGTGGACACGATGGTGCTGTGGTGCTCGTGGTCGAAGGTGGCGCTGCCGAAGTCGATGAGGCGCACGTCGCTGCGCTTCACCCGCCGCAGGTCGTGCTTCTGCAACCGGCCGCCGCCACGTCAAGCTCGCCTCATCGAGTGCGTACCCGCGACCGACTAATTGCTCTACCACTTTTGAACGCATGAAATATACTCGAAAAGTGGTAGACTAATTTCTTGGCCGACCGGACCGTGAGGCGGCAACACACTAACGCAGTATTTGCCGAATATTCGAGTTACATCTTTTTTGTTTGCTATGTCGGACGAAAGAGATGCAAGACGAACAATAGGCATGATGACGGGGTATAACAATCAAAATTCTAATTCGTCCCGTCAGTTAGATAATAAAATAATATTGGAAACGTATTTTTTGCTTTTTCAAAATAATAAAAAAGGATACTCAGATAAATCGCATTGAAGTTTAAGAGTACAATTCCTAGATACAATTTGTACCTAGGAGTGACGTCACGCGACAATTTGACTCAATGTTTCGCCTTTTGATTAATTTTTGATTAAGCAAAAAAAAATTAATAAATACATTTTCCATATTTTTATTAATGTACATGACGGACTATTAATTAAAATTTCATTATTTCTAGGGCCCATATCTTGTCAGATTTTAATACGCCTAGATTATTACCATTTTTCTAACTAAGAAATTATTGTCTCCTGAGTTACGGGACAAAATAACAAAAAGCAAAAGATCCTATACTTAATTAAACTTCACTTCGCTTTGAAGTTTTGCGGTAAAGCTACATTGATAAAACGTCAAAATTATATAGTTGTTCGATTTCTTGGCATAACATGTGGGCTTTTACTTGACGTTATTTACTATGTCATTTATCTTTTAGTGTGATTTTCCTGTAATAACAACATGACGTCAGACTTAATATTTACCAACTTTTCCGTCTGGTCGTTTCAACTCATAACACACATGAAAGCTAAATTAATCTAAATAATGATACTTTATATAACAGGAAAATATATCGATGGTAAAAAGTGGAAACGTAGTAACCGCCAACTGAATCCATTGGCGGTTTTCGCTTCTTGCCGTTGATATTGTATGTAATAAAAATTATTACTGCAGAAATCGTATTATTATGATATATTAAAAACAATGTTAGCGAAAACCGGTAGCCATCTCATTGCACACTTGTAGTTTTAGAGACAATATTCCGCAATCGATTTGTGGTATTAATAAGCTTACAGTAAGTCTGTGAGTGGGCGAGGCGAGACAAACATCAAGTCGTACGGATTCTTTACGTACGATGTAAATGTAATATTAGTTGCTGAGTCATTAAACGTCAATATACTAATATTTCAGTAGCAGTATTTTTTGCAATGCAGTACTGCTCGCTTTTCTTGAGGTTATATGCTCAACCTTATACGTACCGACAACCTAAAAGGAACACGTAGTGTTTAAGTGCGAAGTAAAAAGATAGCTGAGCTATCATTTCAATGCAAAATAGTCGTTAGGGCGGTAAGGGTCTAAGTCACTGAATCATAAAATATTGATCATCACGCTATAGTAAAGGGCAATGTTTCTTAACTTTACATATCCCCCTACCATGGTCGTATTTAACGTCGTAGCTAAAGATTGTAAATAACAATAGAGAGCTAGTCAAATTATATTCCTTAAATTTATAAGCACTTATATACTCTTCTTCATTATGTTACAGCTATTATCTGGGCCTATATAATAGGGACAATACATGAATTTTAATTTTTGCTTTATTAAAAGCTCATTCATGTAAAAAACAGTAGACATAAATATTTTTTTCGAATAACTATAAAAATAACCAAGATATAAGCCATCAAACATTTAATTCTATCTCTTTCTAACAAAACACAAACAGAATTTAATATGGAGTTTATATGGCCAGAGTGCAACATGACGTAACACTGCACGTCGGACCTCTCTCTCTAATTAGTAGTTTAAAATGCCTATATATTGCGTATTTCTTGGCCGATTTAAATTTAAATTGCACATTTTGAAATCGTTTTTACGGTATTTTGATATTTAGTTAAGAAAAGCGATTTAAAAAAAATCATGCATGTAACCTATGACAAACACTAGATAATAAATTATGAACTGATGTTACTAGCACGACCGTTTATTTTCGACCAATCGACAATTAACAGTTGTATGGTATTATATATTCATGTTCTCTTTAGTTTGCCGTTACACTAGTAATGCGATGTGTCGCCGTCTCTTAGGCGCTTGCGTCGTACCTTCTTAGAGCTAGCGTACACACTGAGCACCTCGTAGTCCGAGTCGACGAAGAGGATGTTCTCCGGCTTGAGGTCCGTGTGTGTGAGCTTGTTGTCGTGCAGGAACAGCACGGAGTACACCAGCTGGTACGCGATGTGTCGCACCTGCTCTAGCGGGTACGGCTGGTAGTTGTTGTCTTTCTGTAATGCCATACATGATACTTGTTAACGTTTTGACCTTAATGGTGGAGAACATGACTTGTCGTTACTACAATGCTACCACTATACTACCCGATTATTAAGTTCAGTTTTTCTACAGTGTTATAAAAATACAAACATTGATCAAATGGGTAGCTGCTAGCGTGAACGCATCACGAATTTTTTGCAGTATTCGTCATAAATTCGAAGTGTCGGAATGTACAATTAAAAACATGATAGATTTAATGAATTAGTTTTATACTTTTTACAATAAGTAAAAAATAATAATTAGCAGTAATTGCGACAGCTAAAGACTCGTTATAAAGGAAAATACTTTAATTAGCCAGTCTTTGACTTTTTTTATGGAATATATTTTATATAGGCGCGATGTGACTGGGTCCGATAAATGAAGACGTCGAGAGAAAGGACACCCACTTTACGCTGCTTTCTAATGGGTTTTGCAACTGACAATTAGAAAAGGCGTTATCGCCTCGACAGACTAATTCTGAGAGAAAATTAGGCAATAAATTTACACGCTACGCTTCTTAGTATGCGAGATTAAATTTTAGCAAAAATGCAAGGTATGTGGAGCGTGACGGTACTCGCAGGTTTCTTTTCACGATGTCTTTTTATAAAATTGAAGAACGTATTGGGACCAAATCGAGGGCTATCAGATAAATTCTGTATTAAGAGTCCCCGGTAAGCTCAGTTCTCCATACAAACGTACTTAGTAACGCTCTCATTTTAAAACGACTAGCTAGTTTGCTCTGAAACTTCGTACTTACAATAAGTTAGGTTAGGTTAGGTTACTATTAGTATACGCAGGCCTATAATTAGTTTATGTAGCTTCAGATACCATAGTAAAAAAAAATACAGCGAATTTAAGTTATTCATACAAAACTTGTTATTGGCGATTTTTTTTTTGTTTTTATAGACTGGAGCCATATAAACTAATTACAGGCCTGATATAGATAAACCTCATGTCATTCATTGTATATGCAAAGTTTCGTTACAATCCAACACGTAGTTTTAAAATGAGGACATAACTCCGTTTATGTGGAAAGGTGAAACTCGGCCGAGCTTGCCGGGGACTCTTAATAATTAAAGTAGATTAAAATAATAAGTTAAAACTTACCAAAAAGTCGAATACACTTTGTCCGAGCATTTCAAATGCGATGCACATGTGGCCGTGGTATTCGAACCAGTCTAACATTTTAACACATAAGCTGAAACAGAAACAACATATAATTTATTATTTGGATTTAGATTATGGGTACGAATACAAACAATTACTTAGGAGTTAAGGTTACGAGACAAAAATGTGTAGCATTCTAAAATGATTATCAAAAGCTTGGTATTTAGAAATAATGACGCCGGGAGCAGCAGGTATTTTTGTGTTTTGAGTTGACATCAACTTCTTTGTTGGACACCTGCCAAGCAGAAGCCATAATCTTGCGTATAAACGCGCAAGGTCAAATATTGCTACATTCGCCGAATCTCCTGGATATCAACTATTAACAACCATTTTGCAAAACTATTCAGAAATTATAGGTATACTCACTTTTTACAGTCTGGGTCAACTTCAGCTAACTTTTCTAATACATTAATCTCTAGTTTTGCAGCCTCTCTGTACTTTTCAACATTTTTGATTATCTTCAGAGCCATTCTGTGTTCCCTGGAATCATGGAAAGCATTTATTACATTATGTGCACATAACATATGATGAATGAATAAGTTTTATCACACGTATGATAAAACTTGTTCATTTTCGTTTGTTGGCTGGCAATAATATAAAAGTAAAACATAAATAACATTATTACAATAACACTGCCAAACAATGCGTCAGCATCCGGCGTTCAAAGTATTAGTCGTTGCAATACGGCACGATTTATTGTATAACCACTCTTTTCTTAGCATGTAAACTTAATACGTGAGAGTAGTTGATAATGTTTACGCTTCCGATACAGGCATTGTATTCAGTTGCCCGTAGTCAGGTTTTTACCTCCTATTTTAAATAATATACCAAGCTGTAGAAACAAACAATAATCGTGAGCCTCTGAGTTTCAATGGTTGAAAGTCTTATGACGATAATGTTAATCTTCGCGAGATGAAAATAAACAGCATCTTTTTAAATAATGTCAAGGTAACATAATAATAATACTCACATTTCTAAATCCTTCACCTCCACCACTTTGCCGAACGTGCCCTCACCAAGCGTGTCGATGATTTTGTCTGCAATGAAACCAAGTTGTTGCAATTAGTCAAATGAATCGGTAACAAAGTCATGGTGGAGAGTCTACATTGGATTTTGAATCCTGTCTTCAAGAAAACAATAAGTAATTACCGAGCTATTTGTATTTCAATGATTATTCAAAACCAATGTTTACAGCCCCAGCATGACTCCAGACAAGATATTTATAATGATGGTTGTTGGAGGTTTATCATATGTACGAGTAATTATAATGGAAATTAAAAGAAAAATAGGAAACGATAATTTCGTTTTCAACTGGAAACAACTGGAAAGCTAGCTTGAACTTCTAGTAAGAAATGAGTTTACGATAATTATAGCGGTTCCTGTTGTGAAAACTCATGTTTGGTTTAAATTATTTGAAAATTGATCAAAACTGATGTGTGCATGTTAAATGGGCGACAAAACAAACATTTGTCGACAGAATAACTGAAGTCGTTATGAATAGTTTTGTATGTGTAGTATGATAATTATAATTTGTTAAGTTATGTTGTGGACACGAACATCTCGCTCCCATGACATATCCGGGCCAGTAGACGAGGTGTCCATCCTTGTCGTCCTTGACGGAGGAGCGTGCGCGGGAACTCTGCAGAGGGACGCCGCCGCCGCGCCGGAGTCGCCGGGGTCGCCGCGCCAGCACCAGCACCAGGCACCAGGCACCGGCAGCCGCGCCGCGCAGACATCGCACCGCGTCGCACACGCACCACGCCACAAGCACGAAGAGCGCCACGCGATCGCCACGACCCGAGTAGTGTTGTACCCAACAATCAGACAATGGAACGGTTGCCCGTCAGACAAGCGACAATTGGTATTGTGTGTCGTACATGCTGTTAGATGGCGGACGGGTGGGCGCTGCGGAGCGGTGCTGAGCGCCGAGCGGCGGGCGCTGGGCGGCCCGCCGCGCGCCGCTCGCACGGGATCGGACAGGACGGGATGGGGCCGACACCAAACACACTCGACTTTCGAATCGCTTTCATAAACCACTCGCTCAGGTCACTTAGGAGAAGTGTCCACCCGCATCATGACGTTAAACACCAATAAAAACATCGTTATAATACTAACACTAGCACTCGTATCTATGTAGCATCTTTTTCGTTTCGACTTTGAAAATATATTCACACAGAATAGAGACATATTAGACTTGAGGAAACGTACAAAAAAGCAAAATACATGCACTATCATTGCGGTCATTGATAATTATTTGCTAAGTTAAGTCGACGTCAACAACGCACGGTTAGTTATTTCGTTAATTACGCCATAGTTTTATTGTGTACCTTCAACAAATTATAGTTTCTTAAGTTACCCTCGGATTTAAAGTTTTTGAGTTAATAAGAAATACGTGCATTCTAACATCGTTTGAAATTCTTAGATTTGGTCAAAATACGTATTTAAATAAGGGCGAAGACGGTACTTCCCCGGTATAACTAGTCATCATTAATTAGGTAATCCATGAAAACATGAGTAAAAAAAATGACGGACCAGGTATTGTAGTCGTATGTTAGCGACAGGCGGCACACAGGCGGCAGGCGGTGGGTTAGGTGGTGCTTACAGGCGGCGTGGCCGCGTGCCGCATGTGGTGGCGCGGGCGCTGCGGCCGGCGGCGGCTGCGCAGTTCGGGCGGCAGCGCCACCACGTCGCCCACGCCCGGCGGTTCCGGCTTGCGGACCTCCGCCTCCAACTCCGACCCCTTTTCCGCCATGCGCCCGTACATCTCGTCCAGGTGGGCGTACTTCATTATCAGACTCTGGATTTCTTTGCGTCGCGTTTCCCTTTCGCTGAGAATGCGATCGCCGACAGGAGTTTTATCGTCGTCCTCATCGCTCGACGGAAAGTAAATCTGTTTTTGTCTTCCCACTTCTCCTGCGGGCGAGGTTGCAATTCTTGCCGATATAGTTTTCGAATTCGTGTCGTACAGAGTGTGTTGAGGAGGGGAAACTAAGTCACGAGCCCCGGGATGTATATTGATATCTACGGGTCGAAGCGATAGTTTCTTTCTGTCGTTATTTTCGCTCCTTTCAGCTCTCAGAGACCTCCTTCTGTGTTTGCGATAAATGCTATCCCTGTCTTTTCCATAATGAGCACGGTCTCTAAGAGGATCATCGAATCCATTTTTTTCATAAATATTCTTGTCCATATATTTTTTGCCAATTGACGGCATTCGACGGTCTGATGTGTTTCTGTAAGGTGTCTTGTCCCGGGTTTTCTCTCGAGAAACATTATTTCTTTTAAAAGAGTTCTCCCCGAAAACAGCAGTCGTTAAACTTCTCATCAACCCTCTCGACGGTTCTGGCTCTAAAGTTTTATCTCGGTCTTCGATGTCTTTTCTAGCTTTTTCTTTTTTTTGTACTGCAATTCTATCCAGTACAGATGAATATTTGTCTTCTAAGCGGCTTCGAGTGCTACCTAGAAAAATGGTGCTTTCAATATTATTGTTAGCTTCTTTAAGGGGATATCGTTTAGAGAACGGCGAAGACTTATTATTATTTTTCATATGCGCTCTGCGGAATGAGTCACTTCGTCCGAGAGCGTTAATACCGGAGGTAGAATGCAGTGGGGATAGGTCGATTCGGGATTTGGAAGCGCCCAGGTAACTCGAGTACGTACGGTCGTCGTTTAACTTCCTCGCGTTGGTCAGGCCGGATGAAAGTGACGTGTACGGCGATATGTGCCCATTGTTTTCGTATCGTTGCACGTTCGACAGCGCCAGATTTTTGTTGGAAATAAGCTTATCATCGTATCTAGTTCTCGCGGTTGACAGCTTAGTATCTGCGTCTGATTTCTCTGACGGACCCCGTCGTGTCAGTCGGTTGATAAAACTCGAATAGCCATCTGATAACAGCTGAGTTACGCTAGCCGTAGTCGACGATCTCATGTAGCGATGCCGTCGAGGGCTTGTTGTGCCATTACCGTTTGCAGTTATGTTGGCCATGTTTGTTTAGTCTGGCAAGCGGATTTCACTATTAAGTAAGCACTTTTTTCACGTGAACACGTCGAACAACACGCACAAACCGTCATAATTTCACATTTACGATTATTAAATACATATATTTCCTTTGCGTTGACGGGGTGAATGCTTCACCACCGGACATTACACTGGTTCTATCTCGAGATTGGGAGCGTACCTAAGCGCGAACGAATTTCAGAAAGATCACTAGCGCAAGCGAGTGCGGCCGCCAGTGCCAAGTAATGGTCGTGGACTAAAAATACCAGCAACCCGTGGGAGCGCCCTCCCGCACGCTCCGGCTGCCGCCGTGCGCGCATTTCGTCGCACTCACTTTATACGTCAAAATGTGAGAATCAAGAGCAATTCAAAATCCCAACAACCTACCTATTCTTAAACTCTCACGAATTTCAAGAAGGTCAAGTCCATCGCTATTTCATCATTATTCACATACACTCGAATTGTCTTATGTTTATATCAGATGACCATGTTTATTTGTATTGAGTTGATAAAGTAATGAGTATATACAAATGTCTGTTAGTGTCATATTTATGTTCGGTAAATTTTAAACGGTATGTATTTGATTTCATCTCCTAATAAAAACAGTAGGTATTAGTCACCAACGCACACGAATTTGGCATCTATTCTATTGCCTGCGCTCTCGCGTTTAATTTCAGGTGAAGACAGACGTCTACCTTCAAGCGTCAAGGACGCCTTTTATCATTATCTTTGAAGGGGGCGTATTGCAATGTTTGTCTGATAGCGAGGCGAGCGCCTTTCTCTGACCGACGAGCCGAGAGCCAAGATGGTTCTGTCAATAAGCGGTAGCTAATTGGGTTAGTGGAGCGCGTGGACGGAACAATGATGTGCATTAGTTGGACCCACGCGTATGGCACAAGATCATCATCTCCTGCCGCATGTACGTAACTGTTATCTCATAGGTCAAATGTCACTTGGACGGAAACGATAGGGAAATAGTGTGTATCATACCCAAGGGAAGAGTAGGTAGGTACAATGTATTAAAAGTAAGCGGACGGATGCGGCCACAATGATGCACGTCCGATAACGGGGTAACGATGAGACACGAGGGCGGTCCGTGCGACTGTCATAGTTATCACTACAAAGTGTAGCGTAAACAAAACTTGCAATAAATAGAGTGCTCACATCTTTATTCTAGATAGTACTCATAGTAATACTTCATGGAATTTCGCAAACGCTTCGGTATCAAAGAGTAGATCGTGTCGAGACGTATGTATAAACGGTTTAATTGAAATTATTAAAGCGAAGGGTTACATTATACATATGTATTTTTAGATGGAATGCAAAGGAAATAGTCTGTCAAGATATTTTGCAAACTTAGAATCTTTATCGCACCCCGACGTCATCGGAAAGTGGCATGCTTGTATTGTTACTTTCACTTGCCAATTTTACAAATTTACAGTACTTGTGTCATGTTCATTTTCAGCGAAATGGCAACGCTCGGTTGTTCTAGAATTTAAATAGCGCGACATGCAAACCACTTCACATGACCAACATGTTTAGCAAACAGCTGCGGTTTAGACTCACGTAGAATGCACGTATTTTGGAACCACTTGCTACATAAAATAACAGCTAACTAAAGAAAATGTACATACCGTTGGAATTATCAAGTAATCATCTAGAGACAGGGGATAGTTAAAACTTAACAACTTGTATTTCAGAGCCTTTACAATGTTTAACGTCTTCATTTTATGAAGAGTTAGCCATACAGTGATCAATAGCAACACAGTCGCAAATGATTGATTAGCACAAGTGAATTCTAGATATTGAATCGGTACTATCATTTCATCATAATTCACTTATCGTTGACAATGCTTGGCACAACTACATCGTGCAACTGGCTAACGACTGTCAGCGGATTCGGTTGTAAGTATTTGTTCTGAGATGGGGTGCAGGTAACCGCTTCGGGATTGGCTAGACCGATCCCTACTTCACAGGGGCGCGCATTGTTAACACTACAAAGAGGAGGATCGAAAAACTCGTGGTTATAAGCTACTACTAACATTTGAATTGAACTGAAATAACATAAAATATGAAGAACTAAGAAATAACAATCTATAGATATAATAACCACAGAAGAAAAAATTACATCTTCTAAAATGTTGTCATTTTGACTATCGGTACAAGTACTAACTACAAACATGACAATAAGGAATATAATTAATTTGTTCATTACATTGGAGAAGAGTGAAATATGAAAATTATCATAAGATAACCCTTTAAGGAAATGACACTGACCTTGGCCCCTAATCCACTACACGCACCATCCACATCGAAAAGTATTTCAGCTACCGCGGAGAGCACTTTTACAATATCATGCCACTTGCACCCATGATCTTTGAGAAACCGCTTGTAAAGCTCATAGAAGGACGTGAGCCTTAAAGAAGGAGGAAACCTCATATGGTCGTGTTTTATTATTAATTCTGTCATTGTTTTAGCACTACACTTCACAAAGGTTACACGGAACAACGGCCAGTTTAGGGCGGCGAGTGTTCAGCCGGCCGGCCGCCTCGCAACTGTACCGTGGGTGCGATACACCACCCAGCGCGGGGTATCCTCTCCGTATAACAATGGATAATATATAGATTATTATATTTATTTTTAAAATAATAAATGGTTATCACGTCTTTACTGTGCTGGGTATTCGCGATGATAGTCTTGGAGCGAACTGCGTGGTACCGCGGTAAATTGAGGAGTGCAGACAAGAGCGAAGAATTCGTAATGGAAGCTTTCGGTTAGAACAGGATTTATCCGCGCACGAGCGGCTTGTTAATTGTTAACAACTCCTTGGGCAACATATTTACGCATAGTTCTCTAGGAATAAATATATTATTAACAAATTATTTGGCTTATTCTGAATGAAATCTTAATGAAACAAAAAGTTGTTTATTAAAGTAATTAGTTAATAAGCAACGTATTTTATAATTTTTGTGTTGTATAAAAAGTCCTGTAAAGTCTGACCTACACCGACGGGTAATTGCATGTAAAGTGTAATAAATAAGCCCAGGTAGACTGAGGGTTATAAAATTACAATACTTTATTTCACCTTGTGAAGAGTCAAATTAACGGTTTCAAATAATTCTATAGTACATCAATTCGGACGTTAAGACGTTAAGCTCCATCGTTAAATAGTCCAAAGAAAAAACGCGGAAACCGTTTTAGAAAAATGACTGTAAAATATTCATTTTTTAAATTGGAGCGAATTGGCAACTTGTGGTCTATTTTTAAATAAATTTGCTTTTTAATAACATATAATTCAGGTGCGTTCCATTTTCGAATTTCGAGCATCTCAAAACTTATCGAGTGACCTACGTAAAGCTCTAAGTTTTCACATAAACTGATTGATTAATGTAGACCATAAAAAAGATTTTTTTTCTTTGCGCTCAAAATGTACTGAAATAGCCCCCTTCACTTCTTTACGATTTTTTCCCTCGTAGAGAAGCTCTTAAATTTGAGATCAAATAATAATTGCTGGGGCCATCCCCGGGCTGTAGTGCGGGTGTGCCGCGATTCAAAGCCGCCCTTGTTAAGAGCATCGTGTGCAACATGGCTCTTATGACCCGGTGCATTGTCATTGGCTACACGTAGTCTTTCTAATAGCATTGCATAATATGTCCCAATTATGGTAACACCATTTGTCATCGTTTTGTATTCGAGCATGAGAATTCCTTTTGAATCCCAAAAATTTTAGCTATCATCAGCTTTCCGGTCGATTCTGATACCCTTCTTATTTCTTTGGAGTTAGTACACCCATTTTATGCACTTCTTTATTTCCTTCGCATCTTTATGAACACAAGGCTCATCTCCGTCACAATGCGTTCCAACATAGATTCAAACTTTGCTTTGTTTGAGCATTCTCGGAACCCACCTAGCAGTCACTTTCGTCATGTCAAGATAGTCAGGATCCTCACAGAGGCGTGGCGTCAGGAAAATTACAAGGGAAGCCGCAGTGGTTATAAGCCTTTTTTGGGCAACCCGGTGGGAATCGGCTTATATGGACGCCACGCCACTCGTTCCTCAAGATACACCAACTAATGCAGCTAATTGTTTCTTTTTAAGTCGAACATCTTCTAGAGTACGAGTTTTTCAATTTTCCGACGAATGGGACTTCAATCTTCCTTCCTGGGCAAAGGTCATCTTCATTTGACTCTCTGCCATGTTTGACGAGGCAATGTATGCCACTTGTAAATCGCGGTTTAATAAAATTATAAGTTGCGGAGGTTTTCACGGCACGATTTTTAATTTGCTCCATAGTCGCACGTAATAATTTGTCAGAGGGGCGTTATCTTTAAAACGAATGACAGTTTTGGATTGACATTTAACTTTTTTTTCTAAAGGTCTCTCATACCAGATGTGCAAAAAGGTATTAAATAATTTTACCTCCTTCCGCAACTATTGGACCTCCCCTCGTATATGCAGTTGTTCATGTACAGATTACCAGCTCAAGAGATGATGATGAATGATATAAATTATCATAGTACAACAATCTAATCTCCCGGAAGTCACGCATCTGCAGTACATATTTCCGAAATGAACTGTTTTAGGAACGAAAGCGATACATAAAACATTAGTAAATTATTGTAAATGTGACTAATTACTTACTACCAGTTTTACCATTACACGTACGAGTCAAATTGTCGCAGACCAACTCGAACACATTTACCTAATAGGCAATGATTAAGAAGCGTACGCTTCAATTGTTTTGAATTGTACTACGAATTTTAAATTGAAACCCGCCTCAGCTAGTTACAGTCAGTTTTGCGAATGAATCAGAATACGTATCTACCGCTACTCCATCGTAAGAAATATCACTGTGACGTTTATAATGTACTCTCAGGGCAACAACGACACATTGTGCCTGTTGAATCCTTATGCACAAGTTAGAAATTTGCCAAGCGTCTGTC
The DNA here is from genome assembly GCA_905404275.2 of Hedya salicella. Taxonomy (NCBI): domain Eukaryota; kingdom Metazoa; phylum Arthropoda; class Insecta; order Lepidoptera; family Tortricidae; genus Hedya; species Hedya salicella. The sequence continues at coordinate 33,898,904 of FR990097.1, forward strand.
GTGCAGTCATTACGAGCATGTAGTTCGTGCCGTTACATTTATGTCGTTGTTTTTTATCTATATGCCATGTTATCATTCTTCTAATGAGTTTACTGTTATCTCTGGTCCTTATGGATGTTTTAAGAGTCTATAAGTACCTAACTCCGTATTAACATTTACACTTAACGATTGCTCAACTTAAGTCGGAGGTCAAGTTCGCTTTAGTATAGGATGTGGTCGGTATCGCGTATCATTAACGGCGAGTAGCACGCTCGCAGATAGATATGGTCTGATAAATGCGGTGCGCCATTTTGTTGCCCACCTATCTATTTGGTAATGCCCACTTCCTTCCGGACGACCTTGCCCGTATCGCTTACTGTGTCGCGCTGCGCCTCTCGCCTACAGTTTTTTTTTTTTTTTTCAATCACTTATGTAAGACCTCATAAATAACAGTACTACACGTCAAGTAGGTACGTAGAAGATAAATGCCTACGCTTTTGGCTGTGTCATTTTAGGAACAAAAGAAAAGAAGGACGTCAAAATAGACACAATTAACCTACGCATAAAAAATATGTTGTCATGGTAACTACTTATGTCTTATCATTTTATTTATGGAAATGGATTTAATGCCTATAATACTAGCTTTTACTCTTGGCCGTGATCGCGTGATAATCTTATTTTGCTCATTCTTCGGAAAATTACATTTTATTCCGTTGCTGTGTTACAGCCGGACATACTAACATATACTTTCAGATTTATATATAACCAACGTGCTTAAACTGTTTCCTTGCTATAAACTCGTTTTGAATCCCCAACAAAAAAGAGGAATACAGCCCGGGGATGGCCCCAGCAATTATTACTTGATCTCAAATTTAAGAGCTTCTGTACGAGGGAAAAAATCGTAAAGAAGTGAACGGGGCTATTTCAGTACATTTTGAGCGCGAAGAAAAAAAATCTTTTTTATGGTCTACATTAATCAATCAGTTTATGTGAAAACTTAGAGCTTTACGTAGGTCACTCGATAAGTTTTGAGATGCTCGAAATTCGAAAATGGAACGCACCTGAATTATATGTTATTAAAAAGCAAATTTATTTAAAAATAGACCACAAGTTGCCGATTCGCTCCAATTTAAAAAATGAATATTTTACAGTCATTTTTCTAAAACGGTTCCCGCGTTTTTTCTTTGGACGATTTAACGATGGAGCTTAACCGCGAACATTTGCGTGCTATGATATTTTATGATTTTAAATTTGGTTTATCTGAACAATTGTGTTTGCAACGATTGCAGTCAGCGTTAGGAGATTCTGCTCCTTCACGGGCAACAGTTTTTAGATGGTTCGACGAATTTAAAAGGGGTAAAACCAGCCTCAAAGATGACCACCGAAGTGGTCGCCCGCAAACAGCAGTAACTGCAGAAAACGTGTGGACTACTGAAATTTTGGTGCGAGAGGATCCACGAAATATCTTAGGCGTCAGTTCGGGGAGCGTTAGCATCATTCTACATCAACATCTTGGAGTAAGGAAGCTCTGTTGTCGTTGGATACCACGTTTGCTCTCCGATACTGAGAAACAGGCTCGTGTAGATTGGTGTCGTGAGATGCGTCTACGATTCGACAACGGGACATCGCGGCGTGTATCGGAAATAATTACAGGTGACGAAACATGGATTTACCAATATGACCCGGAAAACAAGCGGCAATCCTCAGTACGGGTCTTCTCAGAGGGAAAGTTACCAACAAAACTACAAAGACCTCGTAACGTCGGCAAAAAAATAGTAGCTAGTTTCTTTTCACAGGGCGGACATTTATCAACATCAATGCTGGAAAATTATAGGTCAGTCAACTCTGATTGGCATACTACAGTAGCATTGCCGCAAGTTTCCAAAGCAGTGCGAGAGAGGAGACCAAAGACTGGACTTCGGAGAATCTTGCTGCATCACGATAACGCCTCTTCACATATGTCCCTCAGAACAAAGGCGTTTATCGAGAAAGCTGGGATAGAAACCTTACCACATCCACCCTACAGTCCTGACTTTGCTCCCTGCGATTTCTTTTTGTTCCCGGTGGTGAAAGAAAAAATAAAAGGAAAGTTTTTTTTGGAGTGCTTAAGAAGCCGTGGCTGCATATGAAGAAGCAATTTCGGACCTATCTGATGAAGACTGGCAAAACTGCTGCCAAAGTTGGTTCAGACGAATGGAACTTTGTATAGAGAGTAATGGAGAGTATTTTGAAAAAATGTAAAATAAATAATACTAATATTTTCAATAGTTTCTTTTATCTCAAAATTTATCGAGTGACCTACGTATGTCGTGTGAGTGGAACACTTTGGAACGAAGTTTTCCAAAAGCTGCTGCAGCGGCTCCAATTCTGCAGTTGACTTCGTTATCAGGTTGGCACTTTGATATCATCGCGGTCTCCAGGTATTTGAACTGCTCTACTTGCGTAGTGGATTCTTTGTGAAAAATTCATTAAACTCAAGGTTAATTATATTGTAAAAGAAATACAGTTCTACTGTCTAATTTAATTTCACAATACTTCATACCGCGATTTTTTAAACCTCCTACAACAAGTCATGGCAACATTAGTAAGTATTTATTAACATAAGAGAAGAATACATATTTTTTACATTCCCTTCCCCTATGTGCTGTGCCGCCCCGTTTTATAGACAATGATCGTCACGCATTTGTGATTACATTGTTCTGGTCCCAGGTTTAGGTTACTAGGTACCTGTTAAGGGATACTTAGTGCTGGAAGAACAATATAATTGGTAGGTACTCCCATTACAGAGTAAAAAGTTAGGCTTCTGTCTATGATTCTGTATAAAATCACTAGCTTATTTTTATTTTTTATCTAATATTTTATGTAATATTCATATATCATCAATTTGCGATAGTGGATCGCTAAGTTTAAAAATTGTCGCACGGAGTTAATAATATAATGAATGCGATCATATGATATATAGCTGGTGAGGGTATCATATCCGTGGACGCATAGGCCTTTGTCTTTTCATTACGTGGGCGGCGCGCGCGCGCGCGGCTCGGGTGTAATCATAACAACAGCCGTGTGGACGACTTCGCCTAGGTGAAGGTGATCGTCGCGGTACTATTCCTGTGCGCATGCGTTGTTTTCAATGCGCGAATACTGCCACGTGGCGCCATCTAGCGAACGCCATTGGAATTGCATACTTAGTGCCAGCTGCTAAGACTATTTTCGTTGTCATGTACGTGGATTTGTTTACAGCCGATAGGTTCATAAAAATTTCATTGCGTATAAATTTATGAAACGAGCCAACTATAAAATTGAAAATATGCGGATTCAACCTAGATCTAAAATGATTGGTGCTACTTACTTAATGATTTTAAATTACCTTCGCAAGAAGGCCATGCAAATGATTTTGTTATTGTGTAAAAACATTATGTAACGAACGATATCACGAACGGTAACCAGAGAGAATGCATTTCATTAGTTTAAACATCACTGCAGCGAAAATATGGCACTGTTAAGTATTTGACTGTCAAGAATATTAATCCTTGACCTAATAATATGCAAAAATAGATACGCATGCTCTCAACATTCACATGCTAGCCAGCAGCGCAATGCGTACATAGATGCTTCTGAATAACGTTCGTACTTCATTCAGAAATAACTAATAGAATTGTAATGCATACATTTCGAAAGATTGTGACATACTTTTATTAAAAAATAATTCAGAGAAATGTGAGTCTGACCTCTACTTCTTTAGGTTGTTCTTTGGGCTTGAGTTGGGAAACGTGTGGTGGTATAACAAGTGGCACGAAAGAGCAGGAAGGTTTAGGTTCCAAAGAGGCCGGCTTGCTCCCGAACGATGGCTGCGTCGACGGTGGCTTGGCATTCCTCTCTACCTCTGTTGATACCTCTACATTCTCTATTTGTATATGAGGCGACGTATACGGTACGGCAACGGTTACGTTGTCACAAATCGGTGTTTTACTGTTTAACCAAGAAGACGGCACTGCCGGCGGGTGAGGTGGCGTTATGGGTGCTATTTCGGGGACACTGACATTATCAGTACTGGTATTCACAATTTGATTAACTTCTATAGATACTTTATCATTACATAATTGTGGTTCACTCACTTTTGAAACATGTTCATGATTTTCAGGGACAATCACGGCGGTCTGTTTTTCTATTGGTATGCTGGGTGCTACATCTGTTTTAGAGTCTATTCTATCCGGTAAGTTATTAGATACGTTAATAGTAGTAGGCACAATGTTATTATCTGGAATGAGCTGATTAGGAATATTAACAGGTGTTTTATTTGAAACTAAGTGTTCTTTTTTAACACTGTCACTTGGCACTGTTTCATCAAATTTTGTAGGAGGAAGAAGGGGTGAAACTTCGTCTCTACTTTGTGAAAAATCAGTGCTTTCACAACACGATAAATCGTCGAGACTCTGAGCTAGGGCGGAGGCTTCGTGGTAGTCAGTGGAGCATGGCGACGTGTCGTCGTCACTGGTGGCGTCGCCGCCGCGGGGCGTTTCTGAACTTTGACTAGTTGGTACGAATGCCAAACTAGATGTAACATCGATTGAAGTATCTGCGATTAATGACCCTTCACTCTGCACTGAGGATTGCCTGTTATCGGCAATAGAGTCTGAAGCACAAACTTTCTCATCATCACCAGACCCGTTACCGGAAACGTCTGAAGGACAAGTTGTTGTCGCGTCTTCTGTTTGAATACTTGGGATCTCTTCATTTTGCTCTCTAGTAAGAGTACTAGTAGTTTCTGACTGTTGGCTATTGCTGCCAGTAAACGTCTGAACTTTAGGTTCTTCTACTATAGGTAAACTCATATATTGAGGTATTGCATATTCTAAATCACCAAATGGCATATAACGAATATCGTTATGATCACCAATTGCATTTTCGTCGTAATGTGGAGTGTAATATTCAAATGCAGCATTGTCTGTGCCATACTGCATGACAGCCCAGGGATCGTTAGACGGGATCATGGGCAAACCATCATAATACATTTCCCGGTCAACAAATTGGTCAGGTTTGTAATCCCACGTGGGCACAAAAGAATCTTCAAAAGCTAAATAATTCTCTGGTAGCATGACCATTGCTTGGTTGAATTGCGTTGGGTCCAGGGCGTATGATCCATCATAAAAGGGATTATTAAGTACAAGTGGAGCAGGGTCGTGGGGTTCGTATTCCACTAAAACTTCCGGTTCAACAAATAGTCCATATCTCGATAAGTCTGGTTCTGATCGGCATAACCTTGGGGCAATATCAATTTCATTTTCTAATTCGTTGTATATGTATGAAGCGTCAAAACTATTCGTCTTTCGAAAAATGTTATTGTAAGCCGGTAACACAGACTGCGCGTAAACGTTTTTCTGAAACTCGGGATCTTCCGACTGGGCATCAAATGAAGGATTGAAAGTTGGCACACCCACGTTGTTTATTTCGTGCAGAGTATTTTCATTGTTTGTTAGAGTTTGGGCACTGTCAGGTGCAGTATCCGACGTGGAGTGTTCGAGCGTGTCGGTAGTCGGTAAGAGAAGCACGCGCGGAAGGGCGGGCGGGGGTCCGCAGAAGAGTAAATTGTTAGGCGGCGGACGCGACGGTTGGTCAGCCATGGCTCGCGCTCGCGCGCGGCCGGGCGCGGCGGGCGAGTATTTCGGGGCGTCGGGAGAAGCGCGCCAGGCGGCCGGCAGAGCTTCGCGACTGACTGAAGGCGTACCAACGGACGAAGGCGAACGCAAATAGAACGGGCGCAAGCGCGAGGAGGTCGCCGTCTCTCGCGCACATCTTCACGGGCGAAGGCGCACGCGCGTTTACAATCCAAACCCGTCCGGCATGTTATCCCAAACGAGCGCGCTGACGTTTAACGCTTTATTCTGGTTCCGCATTTTGCATACGACAGGTACCTACACGAGCTAACGTTCACGCGAACGACTAACAGACAAGTTTTCGGGTGGACACTTGTGGTGATAGCGAGCGTTGGGTATAAAAAAGAAGCACACCTTTCATTCTTCTGTTTAAAGTAAAATTAAGGAACGGTTACTGACCTGTTCCGGAGGTGAACGTGGTGAAGATTCGTCGCGGTGATGTCTCCGCCGCCTGTGTGAAGTCGGTGAACGCCGGTGATGTGAACGTTTGGAGCGTTCATTGCGCCGCCTCCACGAGTGCTCCGAGCTGTGAAATCATCGATCAATAGGCTGTAGGGGGTTAGTGAATAGGTAAAACGTACGATAAGGAATGGTATGCAAATACGTTCAGGTGAGGTTAGTGCGTGCTAGAAGCGCGGAGCTGTTGTTACTAACGTTGGCGATCGTCTTCTGCCACCGAAGTGCGGGTCTACGAGTTGCGCGAGTTGGTCGGGAGGCGGCAGGCAGCAGACGCGAAGGACTGTACAAAGCGCAGCCCAACGACGTCGCCCCGTGCCTGAGCCTTTAGTAATACTTTCAAATCCACTGACAATAGTTTAACATTTTGTATGTAACCTGTTTTCATATCACTATTTTAAGATGTACAATAACCGCGATATGATTATTTATTACAACATATACACTTAAGTTTAGCACTCAAACAAATAAACCAGCAGAATTGTTGAGCACAAAATAAATAACTAACGGCCAAGGTTAAAAGATGACGTCTAACGCCGCCGACTGTTTCTTTCTATGTTCACGATTGTTGCCACGGTATAGAGAATTACTATTGTCAGGCGGAGCAGGGCATGTCAAAAGTTACATGAAACTTGACAGGGATCCGGCGTGTGCTGCAGCCAGCAGCGTACTGCCAATTGACTCAACACGACCATCGTGGCACGCGCGACATGATTGCTTAGATATAGTCGTATACATCAATTCGCGTCCGCAAAACGCTGCGTCGACCTAGCTTAGGAACTGAACAATCAAAGCCTACGTTAAGGTAATCATCTCGTATGAAAAACCCACGAGGTTATCACTAGATCGCGTGTTTGTGTTTTAGATGTTTGAACATGTATTAGGGCGTGTTTATTTTGTTACTGAGACCTGCTACCTTGACCTTAAATTCGCATGCAATATTGAAAACCGTTTAACTGTTCAAAGCAGCTACAATGCCTATAATCCAAATATACGACGTCATCGAATAAAAATCTTAAGTTTCTGACATGCACGTAAGGCCTTGGTTAAGCCTGCTCGTAAGACTTACCAACAAACTCGCATGTGCTGCGGACTATACAGAAGGGTATCGAAAAATCTGAGCAATCTAGCACTATCTTCATCTGCCGGTTCTATGAAAATCATGGTAGACTGGATCTTGAATTATAAACAATGTAAACAAGGGATGGTCGTGAATGAATGGCGAACTGACGTGAACTGCAACGGCAGAAACGCGTAAATGGCGCTCTCACTTGTAATAGAATTATCTTTACGTAATTGGTTTACCAACCGACGAAGATATTAAGAGTTAAATATAGCATACTTGACAAGAAGTGTGAGATTATGCCAATTTCTGAGTAAAATTCTATTCTATTCAAAGTCGCTGCTAGGAAATATGAACATTGTGGCGACATCTAGTGACGAGTAGATGTATTATACGAGCGGCAAAAACTGGCTTCATACATTACGAGGGGTGCTACCTATGTATCCGGAATTGGCAAAACTAGTATTTTAAACGCGACAACTCATATGCATGCCAAAATTTTTCTTATTTTAAAGCTGACCCTTATTTTTTTGATACCGTTGCTACGCTTTTCTTCTGTTTTGATGATGTTGAATTTTCACTTGTGATAATAAATATTCATGCGACGATTTATTACGATTTTCGGCAGCAGTGCATCGATCAACTCAATTCAACTTTTAGTGATGAAGCACCATCAACAACCGCTGTGTAGTACTAGTTCAGGGAGTTTAATTGTGAGCGTAGTATGCTCTCTGACGAATCTAAAAAAGCTCGGCCGAAATCAGTTCTTATACCACAAAATATAGATGCCACCTGGAAAAATATCACACGAACATTTATTTGCCGGAAGTTGTTGAGGAAATGGGAAAATCCAACAAGCATGCTAATGCTAGCTGTCACACGTCAGTCGAACCAACTCGGTTTTTGGAAAGTCTAAAGATCGAATTAACGGGTCATCCACCGTACAGCACTGCTTTGGCACCTAATGATTTTTATAGATTTCCAAATGTAAAGAATAAATTACGTGGTCAACGATTTTCCACCAGTGAAGATGCCGACGCGTTCAAACAGCACGTTTTGGAGATAGCTCAGTCAGAGTAGAAGGAATGCTTTAAAAAATTGGCTTCAATGTATGCAAAAGTGCATCGATCATCACGGAGAATATTTTAAAAAACAATAAGACTATATTTAGTCATACACGTTGGTTTATTTTTTCGATTCAGGATACATAAGTAGCAGTCCTCGTACACTAGCTTTAAAAGTGGAAATAGGGATGATGACTATATTGTAATAATTAGTCCGTCATGTAGATAAAAAAAGTGGAAACGTATTTTTTCTTTTTTTTTTACGTAATCAAAAAAAATATGGTGATTCGTTAGTCAACATATCGCCTGACGTCACGCCTACGTACAGTTTTATACTTCGTCAAATCCTAAATTTTAATGCGATTTATCAGCGTATAATTTTATTAATATGAAAAAGCAAAAAAAGGGGTGTCCGTTATTTTATTATTATGTAACTGATGGACTGAATAGAATTATAATATTTCAATTACTTTTTAAATAATCCTGAAATTACTTTTTATTTTACAAATATCAAGATAATAATCACAATATTTGCAATTTATTAGTGGATCACTCTACTAGCGTTATTATTATAAACAAAGATCAGAAACAAATGAAAAAAAAAATCGACGATACTGAATTTGAACCAGTGCCTTGAGCCACACCGGGCAGCACGCTCTAACCACATCCGTCTCTTCATCATCTGCATCATCTCTTCATCCGCATCCGACTCTTTTTAAACTTGAGGTTTTTTGGCGTAAGCGCCAGATGTAAAAGTACCATAAAATCGAAGATATTATTATGTTTTGTTAACATTTCAGTTAATCACTTAAAAGATAAAGGGAAGAATGAAATTTTTACATAATTTAGCCGTTTATTAATCCGTCGTTTGTACAAACTAGACAAAAAACGGAAAATGAAGACGCGAGGAAATTTTAATTAAACATGTATCCGCGTTAATCACTGAATAGGTTATATAGTCAAAAAACACATATCTGAAAACCAGCCTGTTTTATATACAAGATTTGACAAAAAATGCGCTAAAAAATAGCTTAAATTTTCGATGCATCCCCTTAACAATTTTCATATTTATTTTTTTAGATACGTTTGAATGTATCCCTCATCTCTAAGAAAAGTAGCTTAAGTTTTAGGGTTATTTATTACATCTATCTTTAAAAAAAGTTCATGCTAAATAAAAACTTAATATTTACCTCTATCTATGAACATATCGACGGCAAAAAGCGGAAACGTAGTAACCGCCAACTCATCTCAATCCATTAGCGGTTACTATGTTTCCGCTATTTAACCGACTTCCAGAAAAAGGAGGAGGTTCTCAATTCGACGGAATGTTTTTTTTTTGCCGTTGATATACAATATACTTATAAGAATAATCCTGACTGATTCATCAACGCATACCCATAACTACTGAATCTACGAAACCATTTTTTTACAGTATAATAATTACATAACGTAGTCAAGCAATAAGAAGGGATTTATCGAAACCCGTTCCCTAAGTGAGTTAAATAGGAGAAAAGAATTGTAGTGGGAAGCAATAGTTTTTTTTTTAAGTAAGAGATCTGAAACTGCGCAAAAAGAGTTTTCATTAAAAACTAAGAAAAGTTAAATTTAACTTTTTTTTTTAATCGTTCCCTAAAGGGGTTTAAATTGGGGTTTAAAGTTAGCAAGGGAAACAATAGGGCACTTAACTGACAGATCAAATCAGTTCCTTTTTATGAACTGTCAAAACGGTCAGAAAGTATGAAGTTTGAAAGGAAAAAAGGTCTATGACGTCATAATTCTATGCGGTCAAATTGCTTCCTTATTTTTAGTTTTTGATCATTATAAAATCGCTAAAAGCTTAAAAATAAGTATTCTTGAATGTTTTCTACGTATTTTCAGATATAACATTTAACTGGAAGCGTGACATCATTTATGTTGACAACATGAAAGTACCAAATTCTTCTTTAAAGTAAGAGATCTGAAACTGCTCAAATGGAATTTTCGTTAAAAGCTCAGGATAGTAATGTCCCGGGCTGAGTCTTCGCGAATACAGTCTTTATTAAAATCTGAAAACTCTTAAGGGTTTAAATAGGGGGTGAAAGTTAGTTAACAAAATTTTAGGATTTCTGAGGTGAGCGAGCTGGATGCTTTTCGCATGGGCTTATAATGAAAAAGTAGGAAAAGTATTTTTAATCCCTCTTAAAACTCATTTTCAGAGCAGGGAATTGATCTAAGAAACATTTTATTTTAAAATGAGATTACGGGAATTATTTATTTAAATAAAAGCTAAGACCTTAGCTTTCAAAGGGTTAAATTGGGGTTGTAACTTTCTATGGCAGGTTTTTCATTTCTACCAAGATAGATAAAAAATGAACAGTCTCTATTTAACATATATAGTTTGAAATATTGCACAAATGGCACTATTTCTAAAGGCACAGATTTCGAATTTCTTACATTTTAGGATTGAAATTCAGCTCATAAAGCGAAATCATCAGAAACCAAACATTGACGGTAAATTACCTAACAGACGAAGTAGCGAGCATAAGTTAGTCATAAATAAGCCTGGTTCACAGTAAAACTTGCCTCTACTTATGTGACAATTAACGCCGACTGCATAACAATTCCGAAGTTGGGAAGCCTATCATTAATAAAGCCGTGAACAGAACGATACGCGGCTGGCCATATGCGGCTGCCTTATGGCGATAGATTAAGTTATCTACATTACCAAACGATCTAATTCCGAATGCGGCTGAGTCTTCAACTGACGCCGATAGCGCTGCGCAGGCGGCGTCTAATAAATGGCAGTATTTAAATGTCACATTGTGTTTAGCACCACACGTTGAACTTGAACTAACACGTCTCAATGGCAGCTCATGTGATCGATTCCGCACGTGCATAATCAAGTTTATTGTTGCAAGCGCATTACGTAAAAACAAATTGTTACAGGTAAATCGGACTGTAATAAAAGTTGGTATAATTAAACTTAATGCGATGTTCATGCACAGATGTAGCTATACGAGAATAATTTAAGCAACAGAAGGAGAATCATTGTCAAAACGGTAGCGGTTTGAATATCAAATAGTTATGCACGTTCACGAACTTCCGTTGAATATCGCCGTCGCGTCGGCGCGAACAGGAGTCACCCACAGGGCGTCTCGATGTTGAACAAAGCCGAGCGCGTCAGTGTCAAATGATACGTCGAGAATACAAACACGCAGCGTTCACTTTCAACCACTGGCGACGTCAACATTATCGATTCCAGCAATCTGTTATGTTTACTGTGAAAACCGGCTTGAGAATCTCTCTATAAGTATAATATGACACATGTGAGATTAAAATACTGAGATTTTTTTAACCTGTGATTTAAACATCTGAATGTTCTCTTATTAATTATATTAACGCTTGGCTTAATTTAGCTCATTACGGTGTTGTTTTGTTTTTAATTGGTGGAATGGAAAGCGCCAGGTCGGTCGGTTCCTTCCGTTCGTCTCGTAGAAACTGCCGGTTAGGGAACCTTAATTACGACGAGCCAGAGCCACCTGAGGTGGTTGCTAGTCGAAGGTGAAAGCTGACTACGTAACCACATGAGTACACTTGCTTGGGAACCTGTAACACTTATTAAAGTGCACTGAATGTATATGTAAACGCTACTAACTGGTACAGGCAATTAGGCCTTTTAAAGTAGTGTTTTGATGAGGAAAATTTCGTTACAGGTAAAGGAAACTAAACCTGCAATCCATGTTAATGTCACAATTATTTCCCGGTTATTATTTGCGTCAGCGCTCATAATATTATACAACATTTGGAAGCTGGGAAAACCATTGACATTATTATTTTGACAAATTAACAATATTTTGGAATAACAACATTTCCAACTACGCTAACTAGGAATGGAAAGGAACGCAGTCGCAACCTAACCAATACAAACTGCTAGTAAAAAAAGCCTTATGATGAAAATGGAGACAGTTAAAATAGTTTAACTATTAGACCAAACTGCATAATAGTCGTTTGGATTATATAGTATATATAGCAGATTTATCATCTAATTATCTATTTGTAGCTTCAGCCGCGAAACCGAGAGTGAAACGCGCTGGCACAATGACCATAATCGATTTCGGGTCGAAACTACGAGTCTATTACGAAATCATAAAACCCAACGTGACACGACCACGTCCAGTCAAGGCTTCACGCCGATTCCAAACCGTGGACGATTGGAATGAGTTTTCCAGAGCTACATATAATGTTTTTTGCAATAATACAATGCTACGTATTTCCAGAAAGACGATCTGGAAATAGTTTATTATGTAGTAGGTATTGTAGTATATATTAAAAACCTCGATGTGACATTTGTAGAATTTGCTCGACTGTATAAATTGTTACTTTGTTCTATATGGATTAGCAAGAAAAAAAGGTCATGATATTTACATCTAACTTAATTTTTTCTAGCTAATCTGTATATTAATCAGGGACCGATCGTCGTACATGGCATCCTCTCGAAATTGTTTCCGAGTATACTTACCTTGGGCAAATCCTGCAGTTAGGTAAAAACAATTTTGAGAAGGAGACTAAGCTGGGCTGGGCAGCGTTCGGCAAACTATGTCGGGTCTTCTCGTCATCCATACCGCAATGCTTGAAAACTAAGTTTTCAGTCAGTGCGTTCTACCCGTCATGACCCACGGAGCTGAGACTGGACACTCACGGTATGGCTGATCCACCAGTTCAGTCGCTCAGCGAGCTATGGAATGAGCTATGCTCGGAGTCTCTCTGAAGGACAGGATTCGTAACGAATAAATCCGACAGAGAACCAAAGTTATCAACATAGCTCAAAGAATTAACGTAGTGTAGGATGCCCTCCGGCCAGGTGGGATGACGATTTGCGAAGACTGCGGGCAGATGCTGGATGCGTCAAGCTGAACACAGGGCGCTATGGCGCTCAATAGGGGAGGCCTATGTCCAGTAGACAAATATAGGCTGATGATGATGATGATGAATCTGTATATGCCAAAGTTAAAATGTATACAGCCGAGCAAATTGCACAAATGACACGGTACCACCAGGTTTTAAAAAAAATATACCAAAAAAACAATACAACATAAAAATAAACTGTTTCTACATTCTGAGTACACGTAATGTAACTCTTGTGAAAAAAAAAACTTACTCGTAATGTTTCGAATTAAATTCTTGGGCGGTAGGGTCGTCTTTACAATCAAATTGATTGATCCGATCTTACGACGATTACAGTGATTTAATCGCAACCAAATCTGTGAGAAATGGAAAAATTTGGAAATCAAAGGTGGGCATTTAAAAACGCTATAACAAAGGCAAATATTTCCTTTCTTGGAGAACTGTTTGTGTTCGGAGTTAAGTTGGGAGGGTTGACGGCCACTGGCCAACAAGGCCGTGCCGGATGAGCAGATACTGTGAACTGTGTCACTAAAGGCGAACCTAAAAAAACGCCGCCCGCGCCGCTTTTCGTCGGGTCAATGACAACATTGACAACCATGACTCTTTCTAGCGCTAAACAAATTAGACTACCGAGTTAACGATTTCACTAGATGCCGCCGCGCGCAAGTAGTTAATACAATAATTTCTTGGAGTTTTCTTTATTGGTTTTATTTAACTTTTTGTTACTTTCATATAGTTATGAAATATAATAATGCGTTAGCTAAATAACCTATTTTGAGAAATCTAACTAATAAAAATAACATTACTTGGCACGAATAGTAAATTCGTTTATTATACAGATGTTTATGATTTCTAGACATATAATCCATTTATTATGAAGTTACAAACACGAAAACAATTCGTTAAAGAATATGGATTCTCGTTACCATAAAGAACTGATGTTATATTAGGAATTTAATATTCCGAGTGTAGAATAATTTATAGTAACAACGTTTTCAAGTGTTACGGCACGCATCAAGGAATTGCATAAACGTATGCAAGATAAGAGGTGAGGTGCGGTGCGGTGCGGACTACCGCACCGCACGTGATTGTGGTACTGAGTGGGACCAGTCCAGTGAAAGTTGATCATGATCAGACACCATTTGACATTTTTCCGACGTACGATCCAAAACAACTTAGTTATTTGCAGTCCATCAAAGCCCTTAGTGTATTGATGGAAAGGGTATTAATATTTAATGCATATATTGACACTGTCGTTACAGTTCTACTGATACTGACAATGACGTCATTACCACGAATGACCTCCAAGCATACTACTTACTATATAAGGGGATCAAATACTATATTTCTATAAAATATATATAGTAGGCGAAACTACTATATTTTGCGTAAAGCGGAACGCAGCGTTACACTTTCCCTTCATTGACCTGTCACTGTCAATACTTTCTCAAAAATATATTTTTTAATTACGGCGCAGAGCAGCAAAAAATATTCATTTTAAAAATAAAGTAAATATTTTAACCACATACTATATTTTTTTGCCATCTACTATATTTTTAGAGGTAACAACTTCGAAAATACTATATTTGATAGAAATAAGTTGGTAACCCTAGGCACAAGTCTCCAATAATACAGTATAGTATATTTATATATAATATGAATAGCTCAATATTACATTATAATATATACGAGTATATTTGATGCAAACTTTACTTACAATCATGCTACTCAAGCGTCGACTATTTAAGAAGCAATGAAGTCTTTGTTTAATGGTTCTATCTTCGAAGTACTTAGTTCTTAACGTGTGGTACTTCGAATTCGCCCGCGGACACCGATAGTGTGCCATGCTTGTGTTTCATTAATATTGAGTTATGCTCCTGGTTGCTATGGTTATTAACTGCCAAAAGGTATTTATGTTTTAGAGTAACTGGGAGTATTTTACAAATTTTAAATAATTTTGAAGTCTCCATTGCAACCGACTCCCAAAAAAAGGAGGACGTTCTATTCGTCGGAAGCTTTTTTATTATTTTTTATTTACAAGTAATTTTGAGTTTTTTTTGCAGTATATCCCAATATACAATCTACTATTTCAATATACAGGCATTTCAGCATATTATTTGGAACTTTGAAGTTTTAGTGATAATATTTTCCTAAGAGGATTCTGTTTGTCACATACATAATTTATGTGTTGGTGCCAGGACAATGCAGCGTCTACTTTGAGTTAGCAGCAGATTATTGTGGATAAATAAAGATCTCGAAAGAATCCCGATGATGATAAATCTGCTTTGTAAGTACGAGGGCTGCTATTTATATATCCGGAAACCGGGATTACAATCTTCTTAAATAGCATATTTGACCGCCATGGTAAAATTTGAACTTTTTTAAGTATATAAGGTATATTTTTTCTTCCTTATTAACGCTCGTGTTTTGTTTTTGACGGGTTTTAAATGTCATCTCGCAGCAAGAATGGAACTCACTCGTGAAAATATTCGTGCTATGATTTATTATGATTTTCGGCGTGGTTTAACGCAACAACAGTGCATAGATCAACTAACTTCAACTTTTGGTGATGAAGCCCCATCTAAAACTACTGTGTATCACTGGTTTAGTGAGTTCAATCGTGGACGTAGTATGCTTACGGACGAAGTTAAGGCAGGTCGCCCGAAATCGGTCGTTGTACAACAAAATATCGAGGCTGTGCGAAAACTTATAATGGACGACCGACATGTTACGTACCGCGAGATAGAGGCGACTCTGGGTATTTCTATGACCAGCATTAATAGCATATTACATAATTATTTGGCTGTAAAAAAAATTTGTTCGCGTTGGATACCCCACAACTTAACAAATGAGCAAAAACATGCTCGCGTCGAATGGTGCAATAAAATGTTAAAAAAATATAACCGTGGTGACTCAAAAGCCGTTTATAACATCTATACAGGTGACGAATCCTGGATCTATGCATACGATCCCGAAACGAAGCAACAATCAACGGTATGGGTGTTTCAAAATGAGCCGAACCCTACGAAAGTTACTCGTGCAAAAAGTACATTGAAACAAATGGTGGCCTGCTTCTTCGGTATTAATGGCCATGTAGCTACAGTGCCACTAGAAAACCGTAGAACGGTTAATTCAGAGTGGTACACGACCATTTGCTTACCGGAAGTATTTGAACAAATTCGTAAAACTAACCAGCGACGAAGAATCATTCTTCATCATGACAATGCCAGCTGTCATACGTCACGCGAAACAACTCTATTTTTGGAGGGTCAAAATGTGGAATTAACGGGTCATCCGCCGTACAGCCCTGACTTGGCACCCAACGATTTTTATTTATTTCCAAATATAAAGAATAAATTACGCGGTCAACGATTTTCGACCGCTGAAGATGCTGTCGACGCATTCAAACAACACGTTATGGAGGTACCTCAGGCGGAGTGGCAGAAGTGCTTTAAAAATTGGTTCACGCGAATGCAAAAGTGCATAGATCATCAAGGGGAATACTTTGAAAAACAATAAAACTATTTTCAGCCGTGTACGTTTGTTTGTTTTTTTGTTTCCGGATATATAAGTAGCAACCCTCGTACAAGTAGAGTATGTTAATGGAATAATTAAATTATTGTACGACATCATAGTGACCGTTCAACAGACATTTCTGTTGGACCTTTTCGATATTGTACAAATACGAGGTCAAATAATATACAGATCATACATGTTGATCAATATATTTTCGAGGTCTGGCTTTAGTTTATGTATATATATTTTCTCGATAGATTGGTGAAATTGTCTCATATTTCATAGAGAAGCCACAAAGCTGCACACCGCAGCGTATTGAAGGCGCTTTCTCTACACTTCTCTAGGCCAAAATAGTATTTACAACGTTGCAGAACTCATTATACAAGAGTGACAGAGGTAAAACAAAAGATAAATTACAATTGGAAATAATGTTGACAAATCCTTAGCGAATAACTAAGCAGAACGTGACCTTGGAACATTTACAGCAAGCAGTATGGAAATGTATCTCAAGTTGCGAGCGCGCCCACGACTACTATTCGCTGTCTGGATTACATTCAAAATGTGAAAAAAAAAATACAGTTAATTAGTCCCCGAGGCATTTAGTTACGTGACTTTTATGGAGTGATATTGTTGGCAATAACATTATCACGATCGTATGTATTAAAACTACACGTACTATGTAGCTATTAGGACATCGTGACGTTGGCTGCACATGTTTGACTATCAAGTCAATTAACATGCATTTAATAATAATAATAAGACGAAACGAAAAACGAATATATTTTTATAATTTTTCTAATCACTATGTAAGGAAACTAATAAAAATAAAACAAAATAGATTTTGACCGTACGACATCAGTGTTTCACTAAAAAAACGAAATGCACATCTTGAATAATTGACTTCATTATGCGTTAACCATTACGGCGGCGAAATGGCCATAATGAGTAAAGAGATTAAGCAACCCGAGCAGCAGCAAGATGGAATAAAGCGCGACGGTGGTGAGTCACGCTAAATTGTGCAAGAGCATTTGCACAACCCGCCAAACTACTCTGAGACTGTCACTTGAATGATAAAATTGCATTAAGACCAACCAGATAGTTTTACAAAAGGATGAATAATATATGAGAATATTACTTGAAGCTAATGAAAATACCTCATGATATGGTACCGAGTTCGAGTCCCAGTGTGGACATTGAAGATAAATCCTTCACTCTAGCATACGAGAAAGATAGGCAGATATTTAAATTAAGAATAACAACTATATATTTTCATCGTTTGTTATTAGGTTAGTCTAAGATTGGTCATACAGTAAACACATAAAGAAACTCTCTTCTTTTTTTATTTGCTCTACCTGAGCTCCATCCCCCAGAGGACCATGAAGTGAACGCAATATTTTTTTTCTTTGATCTTAGTAGCTTTATTCCAGTAAAATACCCCATGTTAATTTATCGGTAAGTGAAATACGAGTTCTAAGATATAAAACATTTTCGTGAGCCGTAACGTAATATGACATCAGATCTGAGTTCAACAAAGGTATATACGTTAGCATGGCATTGGGAATCGAAATAAGCAAGAATGCTTCTTACGAAAATTCATCTTGAACGAGAAGTTTGCTTATCCTATTACTTAAAATGAGCAATTCTTGTATACAGAAGTTACAAAAATACCCCTAAATCCGAAAGGGGGTTAAAAGGTCCCTTGTAAAAAGTCTATTCGCAATATTTGAAAACCGTAGTATGACCGAAAAAAAGAATGAAAGAGAATTAGGATAAAACATAAAATAACCATCATTAAAACGCAACCCTGAAAACATAAAACTAGAGAGTAAGTATACTACCCAGAAAGTTATTTACAGACAACAATAAAACATAAAAAAAATTAAACATAAAGGACTACTTGATTATTTACAGTAATAATAAAAACTGGTTTCGTTTTAAACTTAGAAAACCTGATCGAAGTTCTTATTGTCGAGTCTACTCAGTTAATTTAGAGGAGCGGCTCAAAGTGTGCTCCGTCTTGTTGAATACATAACCACGCTCCTGTTTTTTTAACCTAGTACTTAAAGCGGTATGATTTCCTCATATATACGAGGGCTGCTATTTATATATCCGGAAACCGGGATTACAATCTTCTTAAATAGCATATTTGACCGCCATGGTAAAATTTGAACTTTTTTAAGTATATAAGGTATATTTTTTCTTCCTTATTAACGCTCGTGTTTTGTTTTTGACGGGTTTTAAATGTCATCTCGCAGCAAGAATGGAACTCACTCGTGAAAATATTCGTGCTATGATTTATTATGATTTTCGGCGTGGTTTAACGCAACAACAGTGCATAGATCAACTAACTTCAACTTTTGGTGATGAAGCCCCATCTAAAACTACTGTGTATCACTGGTTTAGTGAGTTCAATCGTGGACGTAGTATGCTTACGGACGAAGTTAAGGCAGGTCGCCCGAAATCGGTCGTTGTACAACAAAATATCGAGGCTGTGCGAAAACTTATAATGGACGACCGACATGTTACGTACCGCGAGATAGAGGCGACTCTGGGTATTTCTATGACCAGCATTAATAGCATATTACATAATTATTTGGCTGTAAAAAAAATTTGTTCGCGTTGGATACCCCACAACTTAACAAATGAGCAAAAACATGCTCGCGTCGAATGGTGCAATAAAATGTTAAAAAAATATAACCGTGGTGACTCAAAAGCCGTTTATAACATCTATACAGGTGACGAATCCTGGATCTATGCATACGATCCCGAAACGAAGCAACAATCAACGGTATGGGTGTTTCAAAATGAGCCGAACCCTACGAAAGTTACTCGTGCAAAAAGTACATTGAAACAAATGGTGGCCTGCTTCTTCGGTATTAATGGCCATGTAGCTACAGTGCCACTAGAAAACCGTAGAACGGTTAATTCAGAGTGGTACACGACCATTTGCTTACCGGAAGTATTTGAACAAATTCGTAAAACTAACCAGCGACGAAGAATCATTCTTCATCATGACAATGCCAGCTGTCATACGTCACGCGAAACAACTCTATTTTTGGAGGGTCAAAATGTGGAATTAACGGGTCATCCGCCGTACAGCCCTGACTTGGCACCCAACGATTTTTATTTATTTCCAAATATAAAGAATAAATTACGCGGTCAACGATTTTCGACCGCTGAAGATGCTGTCGACGCATTCAAACAACACGTTATGGAGGTACCTCAGGCGGAGTGGCAGAAGTGCTTTAAAAATTGGTTCACGCGAATGCAAAAGTGCATAGATCATCAAGGGGAATACTTTGAAAAACAATAAAACTATTTTCAGCCGTGTACGTTTGTTTGTTTTTTTGTTTCCGGATATATAAGTAGCAACCCTCGTATTGAGATTGCGAACGTTTTTAAATATTATTTTAGACAGGAAACGTTATTGTCATACGTCGTTATCAACGGTGCAAAAGCAAATGTATTAATAAAGAACACATATAACAGAATTTCTGTTTAGTAAAAAAGGCATATTATGCATACGCATATATACATTCTAAGCTTCGAAGTTCTTCTAATCTTGTAGAAAGATTTCGCTATAAAAGTTTATTGTCAAAAACTTTCATAATAAACAAACAATGTTTTTAATTTTAATATAAGTATATTTACTTCTTGTTGCATTTTATGTGATTTTCGCAATAGATGATCAGAATTTCATCAAAATTTTCTGCTGTTTGCGGCGGCGTGGGTGCATATTTAAAACAATACAAGTGATTTAACATAGATCTACATATCGATGATTCAAGTACTATTTCTTCCCCGATATCAATTAGTTAGCTATAAAATGTAAGTATTCGAATATATATACATATATATATATATATATATATAACTAAGTTTAAATTTGCTTTGCGTATTTTTTGTTTTGTCAATTAAACAAAAAATGACGAAGATATAGCCCGTTAAAGTTCCTCGTGACGTCACGCCGTGAGACCGTTTTTCGCACGGCTTGACGTCATGCGCCCCCACTTCGAGACTTTGACGCGTTTTATCTTTCGTCTTCTTTTGTGTGATTGTCAAATGAAAAAAAAAAACCCTAAAAATACGTGTCCAATATTTTTCGATAATCTAACTGACGGACTAATTTGAATAATATTTCCTTTATCCAGGAAACTACCCTATTTGAAATACAGTTTTTTTGTACAGGTTATGGTTATGAATGACTTTAAACAGATAGATCTTCATATTTATTGTAAGGTTAAATTTATGTGAGCCAAGGCGACACAATCGCCAGTATTCGTGTTTTACGTACTATGTTCGGTTGCGCGCTAGCGAAATTACTCTATTTAGTACCAAAAAACTACCTTAACTTCTTGATTGGAATATTTAGTGTAGGGAAGGATACAAAAACATAATTCCTATTGCAAACGATATATTTATATAGGGTTAGGTTTCAGAAAACTATAACATTTCCTTTCTTAACCAATTTAAACACTGGTTCTAGATCACTTTTAATCTTATACGTAATTCCAGCGGTGGTATATCTCGAAGTTAAAGAGTCGGCAAAGAAAGTAGAGGGACTAAGTTTTAGTAAATTTCATGATTTCTTAGTTGGCAAAAACTAGGTTTTAAATTGATGTACGGTAATAATATAAAAATTACCGTAATTTTATTTTATTTGCAATAAACCTAGTAACCGAACTTATTAACCAACCGAGTATATGTAATTACTTTTTGGGAAACTACTTTAAAGATTATGATGAAATTTGTATATAGACGTAGTTTTACCTTCTAAGTTGATCTAGATAGGTTTCACCCACCAACAGCCAAGTTTTACTGTCATTTACTGTAATTATATAAATTCGATATATAAAAACGGACAATTCATCCCTGAATCTGTCAAGTTTGGGATATTTAATTGCTCTGAAATTAAGTCCTTCATTCTGCTCCCGAATAAGTACTTCCTAGATAACTAACATTTTACAACAATTATACTGTTTCGACAACGACGAGAAGAATATCATTAATTACTCGTAACCTCATCACTCACAATAGAAAATTATAAACGATTTTAGGAATGAGACAAGTAGGTACCTAGTTAGACCCCGCATTATTCTAAAATGATAATGGGAATGTCCACCTTCATAAGGATAATGACTGGTTGGAAACAAAATACCCATGATACATCGGGCATTATGTAAATCTCCCTTAGAAAGTAGGATGTATTCAAAAACTTTTTTCGTTGAGAAGTGGTTATGTTTAAATAGTATATATTTAAGAAACGAATGGTGCCTAGGAATTTCATGACGATAGCTACTTATGGAGTAAGAACGGTACAGCGTTTATGGTAAGTCGGTGGTTGGCGAAACGTGTATAGGAACCGGATTGCGCGCTCCAGCCCAGTAGCATGTCGATGCACTCGGGCACTGCGCACCTAGCCAATTATTGCTATTTACGCGAAAGCTTCGAAAACGTTTTTCCTCCAAATCTACACAAGAAAATCTTCAAATTTTTATACCGCACTAAAAGCACACACACATATTAGGACAATCGGAGAATAGGATATTAGGGAAGTGGCTGTTAGTAAAGATAATTACAAGTGCATTGCCCTTCGGCTTAGTAGTGTTACATACGATACGCTCCACTCGTGTTCGCGCATGCTCTTCTGAAAGGCGGCCGACTTGGGCGTCCACGAGTCGACCCCGAGGTAGAGCGCGGGCAGCTCGGCCACCTTGACCTCCAACCGCTCGGCTAGCCTCTGCTCCACGACGGACTTGGACCCGCTGGTCAACAGACGCTGCTGTTCTTTGGCGCTGCGTCGATCGACACCTCCATATCCATTCAACTTTTCTCCGTTGCAAGACGTTACGCTTCTCGGACTATCTGTGCTGAGCAATTTGCTCTTAACGGTGTCCGCCTTACCGTAACTTTTATATTGCACTGATTCTGTTCCGTTCGCTGTTCGCGAATACTTCAAAGAATCGTAAGTGTCGCCATTTAGGCTGCTGTATTCGACATTGTTAAGATTAAAGTCTCTGTCAGTACGTTTGAGTACCACATCGTACCCGTTTCGTTTGCTGTAACGATCCTCCTGGTTCTGTTTGAGGAAATTGTTTTCAAAACTAGTTTTACATTTAGGAACATTATTTAAGTAGTCTGTATAGCCTAAATGTTTACTGTGTAAACCTTTATCACAGCCCTTCTTGAGAGTCTCTTGTATGTCTATACCGTTCCCGTTGAGCCGGCTAAAGCTAAAGCTCGCAGGTTGACCGCCTTCCACTCGATTATCGAACGATTCTGTACGTTCTACATCTTTGCTTTCGAATTCATGTTTGACGAGTGCAACTCGTGAAACTTCTTCGACGTTGGCGCCGTTTTTATAAAGCGACTTGTTGGTGAAATCTGCAGTCATAATACCCGTCCTGCTCTGTTCGTTGGGAACGGTCCATGTGTCGTGCTTCTTCTTTTCGCTGCTCTTGGACGACCACGCCTTGGCGAGCGCCGCTTTGAGTGCCTCCCTACGTTCGTGAACGCTGACCCTGGGGTACTCGTGTATCGGGACGATCGCGGGCGCGTACAGGCTCGACCGCGGCGTTGCTCGCGTTATGCGGAAACTTCTGAACTCCCTGTTGAACTCCGAATTGAGAGAATAAGCCGGTATTCTCGAAGTCACCATTTTGAGATCAAAAATTCCACTATCGATAAAATATAACTAGGTCCACTATCAATTTTTGAGCACGGAACACACTGAACACATAACTGCTCTACCTGTAGAGAAGATGGGTCGGTGACGTGTTGATCTAATCGCTATTATGTTTGCGGGGTTGGTAAGTGAAGGTGCATGGTGTGTCGGCGCGCTGTGGGCCGCGACCTTCGCGGCAGGCGCGGCGGGACAACGCACTGGTCAACGAACCGCCCCGCCGGGCCGTGCCCGCCGTGCAGCGCTCCACCGCTCGTCTCGCTTGCATAACTTACTCGCGAACCGCTTGCCCTACCTTATCTCTTATGCAGTTACGCAGCCGGTCAAAACACTAACCGCTTTCAATACTTTCAACATATACACATGTTCAAGAATTAAAAAAATACTTTATAAATGTACTGTTTCCGTTATTAAGTTGTGAAGTGATAAGATTTCACTTGTGCGTTAGCTCGTTTCGTGAGGCAATTACGCCGTATAAGTGCATCGAGTGTCGCCTTGGAGGCGTCCCTAATAAGGCTACTAGCGCTGCTGCCATATGGCCCGCGGCCGACACATCCTCGCCTGTCTGCACTCCAGCTGCACCGAGACAGATATATCGCTATCTAACCGCACCTTTCTGGGTTAATACGATATTGCAATGTATTCCATTTAAAATATTTTAATCATAGATTATTATGATTTTGATTACTTCTCGCTCTTTTAAATGAACTATATTATCATTGGTCTCGCATATATTGCAGTTATTTTTAAACATGTATTATTCTTGTCAATTAAGCAAAGTCCAAAGGCCGAAACTCATTAATTATGTATGAATGCGTAGAGCCCGTATTGTTAAATGTAATAGACCAATCATATGAGGAACTATAAGCTTGTTTGTATAACAGTTATTGTTTCGCTATTATCTACAAGGCAAACATAAACACTACACTCGGGATGATAAATTAGATAGATCAACACGTTTCCGCTCATAAAATGGCACTGGTAAAATTCACTAGACGATCTAGGCCTGCCGGCCGCCGCCGGATCGTCTGCACTGGCACCACCGGTGGTTCAAGCCGCTCGGTGCAAGACACAAACTCCGATTAGTTCGGGACGATAAGCGGCCGGGATTGCAGCAGAGAGCGATCGGTCGGTATCGGGCGAGAGGGCACCGGAAGCCGAGGCGTGATCGCATGCATACTCGTACCTTCTCGTTGCGCGCGCGAGAACTGTGCGTGCGGCGTGCGTGCACCGCTGCTACTAAACTGACTGAAGGGAGGCGTAGCGCGGACCGGTGCGAGGACCCCACCGCTGCGCGCCACTCTCCTGCGGTCCACCACAAGTGACTCTAACTCGATAGCGCTACGGGTGGAATCGCAGGAGCAGCGGCCTTCGGTACACCGACATACGACCAACGAGCCAGTTCGACTGCCCTGCATAGGATCGAGTGCTCTACACAAGTTTTAAACCATCAGCATATTGTACGTGCAATATTAGACAAATAAATCATATTGAGCTCAAAGGGTAAAAAAACGTTTGCGATGAAGTTATTATAATTTAGCTCGTCTACGACTTCGATTTCTGGCATATCGTAAAATGTCAATGTTTCCCATAAGTATTTTGAAATAAACCACTTAAAGACTTCTATCAGGTTCTAATTTAATGTTCTACTTAAAAATAGAGGTACTTGAATGGAAAATCAGACCATTGCTTAGGTAAGCCATGAAAAGTCAATATACAACAAAGTTCCCTTTATATCATTATGATTATGACAGAAAACACAACATTTTAAACTTAACTCTTAAAACTAAATAAAATCTTAAACTGTCATATATCTAAAGAAAGAAGCTTCAGTAATTTCGCGTAAGTTAAGTTTTTAAACGTCTTCTTTTTTTAAGAAAGTAAGTTTAACAGCTCGGCGCTCGCTATACATATACGAATTTATTATTTTCAAACGCACGCTATCCGTAATTATGAGGAACGTATTTAAGAAATAGTTTTTACAAACATAACGCATTCACCTCACCTGAAGCATCACGTTGAGACTTAAAAAAAAGACGTTTTACCTGAAACAAAAATAACATATAATTAACATCCGCCAACTTATGATCGTCCAATCGTCGAAACAAGAGTCTTGCTTGCTTTTATGATTTTAATGCTTAAAATCATAAAAGCGTACAGACTGGGGTACAGAAGGTCGAATCGGTGTCGAAACACTGCATGCTAACCGAAGATTATATATGCATTTGGGCCACAGACCAAAATAAAACAACGCATGTTCACATACATTCAAAATTTCCGTTAATTTAACGCAAGGCATATGCATGATCTCAATATTCTGGCACAGATTTAATTGACAAAATTACATGAGTATTATTAACTCATTCGTTATGAAACAGAAATTACTTAAGAACATTATTGTATGAAACAATAATGTTCCTAAGTCAGTCGCTAGTTTTTTTCTAATGCTTATGAAGCTTACATTTTATTTAAACACTATTTATAATATTAACATAAATCAAGAATGTATTAATTTATTAAATTTTGGCAGTGAATAAATTATTTTTGGAGAAGAAATGGAGTTTTAAAGCTCTTGGCCAGGTTGGTAAATATAGGAGAAATTGTCCAAAATTAAATACTTATTAGAAATAAATCGTATTAATAGCGCGCCGAGACTGCGGGCATAAATCATTTCTTCCTACGCTCCTTTACTAGGAAAATACTTTCAATAAAGCCAAGATAAAAGATAACATAAATACATGTATGTGTTCTTCTTTTTAACAGAACAGAATGTAAGTTACATGTAAATTTTACTGTAACATTTTTGTTGTCCTCCCGTTTTTTGTGATCAGTCTCAACTTTAAGCTTCCTCTTACGACAACAAGGTTTTTAAAAGTGTGTCGATTAATTGGTAACGCAATATTTCAGAGCAACATAACTATTGTGATAAAAGTAAAGTGGCACTCGAATAAGGTTCCTACGACTTATGTAATTTGGGACGGAATTTACTCAGGTGTGGCGATGCATTAGCTTACCCCACATAATCGCATCGATGCGATGTCATTTAGCCGCTGTGTACACATCTATATAATATCGCGACACGGTTCAATTGGCATTTATTTATGTAAGACATAAACATGGCCGAGAGTGGAGCGTTATCGCTTATTCAGCGAACAAAGTGTGTCACTGCCAGCGATTACGCGCTTGTGTGATTTTTCCCCTTTGGGCTCGAAGCTAACGCAGCAGCTTGACCTATATCCCGACCTTGAGTATTAATAAAATAAAACCCATGGAACAAAAATGTCACACACTTCGAAGGAGCATATGGTGCATGTTCTGTATACTCGTGCGGGTGGTGTTTTCGCTGTTGATTAATGCGTTTATGCTCGGAGACTTGACAAAATGTTATGTTGAAAAGAAATGCTTTTAAATTAAGTATACTACTCTGAACAAAATAGGGGCCACTTTTGCGCGGAGAATTTCTGTTCAGTGTTTGTGATTAAAATAAACTAATTTTATCTCAATTAAAACAAATAAAACAATTGACTATTTAATTAATCGATTATTAGCTAAACAAAAACACAAGCCTATATCTAGACTATGTAAAATAAATTTTACCAACTAATATATACTTTCACGTTACAATCAAAATTTTTAGTGGCCCCTATATTGTTTTGAGCAGTATACTATTTAGTTGGATTTTATTGCGTCATGGCGTTAGGTGGAGCATCGCTCGCTTGCCAAATTTGCATTACTGTTGAACGATAACAACCAGAAAAACGTGCGAATGTGGATATCAAGATAAAAATTATAATAAACTTTATTATATTCTGCATACAGGTACAGTATATTGATTTCCCTTGGAATACGTTTATAGGACGAATTTGTGAGGAACAGTGTTTAACAGGTGACGCATTTAAAAAAATGTTTTTGTTAAGAAAACACTACCGTCACTCTAGACTGCTTGCTGTCATCATCAAACCCTTTCATATGGTACATTTGACTTAGTACTTAGAATTTAAATTTTTGGTCCCTAGGTTCGCCGTAATTCATTCTCCCATCTTCTTATCAGGCATCCCTGCTTTATGGTGCTATCTCTTGGATACCAGAGGGTGACCTGCTTACTCCATTTGTTCTTCTAGCAACGTAGCATGTGACCCGTCCAGCACCACTTCAGATGGTCGATGCGAGAAAATATGTCTTTGACTTTGTTTTTCATCTTTCCTTCAGTGTTCCTTGTTCTGTCGCTCAGATTTATACCCACATATATATTATAGCATCTATATAAATATTCACAATTTCAAATGGATAGCAAAAGTAGTTCCAGGACAGACAGGCAAGAGTCGCACCATAACGGTTCCTTATTTACCTTTTTGCTACGGAACCCTAGAAACTCCTAAAGAACCCCGAAAAAGTTGTTAAAATAATGTGGTTTCATTAAATTCTCATGAAATTTTGATATGTTGTTGACTTACGTCGTTGATGATCTTAAAATGGTTAATTTAATAATTGAACAGTTTGTCGGTCACATCCCACGTATAGTTTGGTAGCCCTCAAAACAAAGTCCGTTACTTGCGAGTATATGAAAACACGCTCGCGTCGTGGTACAATCATGAAGGTGCTTGTGGAAAAAGTTTGAAGTCGTAATTGTTAGCGACCACGTCAGTCTATTCAATTGGCGACAAATAGAGGCAAAAAATAATGGCACCGGAGGCGGCGTCAGCCGACGAACGGCGAGGTCCAATGACCCACATGGTTCATTACTAGGCCGCCTTGCTAGACTAACTAATAAATGAAAGAAAAATCGGTCACTGTCGCACGCTTTTGCTTCGAGGCTTTACGCAAACTCCGTCAAAATGAGAAAATAAATATGGGTTCTGTAGTTCTGATTAGGTATTGTGATCTGTTATATTATAAAATTTTAATTTATTTCCCGAGTCTTCCGAGATGGCTATAATAAATCAGAGGTTGCAATGCTTCCGTGATACATGATCAATTATAGATGTGATGATAGCGAGGAACAAGTACGAATTCGTCACGTTTTTATTCTGACCAATCAAGTGTGGTTCTGGAGATGGAAATGATTTGAAAAACTACTCCAAATTTAGAGGTAATCAAATTGGTTGAACATGCTTAGCTAAAAGAATTAGCCGGCACTTAAAACACGATCCGTGTTGTAGCAAATTAATCCTGCGCCGTAAATGGAGTCCTCTCGGAAACCTGATCTAGCAGGTACAATCTAAACAATTTATCAAAATTGCGTCCATAATTGGACTTCCTGTAAATCTGGGATTCCTTTAAAAACACTTCACTGCGTGCCTGTGTGTACTTGAGTAAATCATTACACCCAGTAATTACATTGCATCAATAAGAACTCAATAAGAACACTGACACTGAGTGTGCAAAAAATATCGAATGCGATCGAATGTCGGACTCCGGAGAGTAAGATTACCAGGAGATGTTTGATATTTCAAAAAGTAATGCAATAATAACTGAGTTAAGAGTAACGGTCTTCATTATTCATTGAGGTCAGAATGGGTCATACACGTTCATGAATAACAGAACATTACTCGATATTGATTCGTCATTTTCTAATGTTTGCATGTTTAGCAATAAATTATAAAATCAATCCAACCCATCACTAAAACATCTCTCTGATTAATTAGATGCAATCAAATACATTCCATAAACAAAAAATGAGGCTAATGGAAACTTTTAATCATGAGTAAATAATTATACCGACTGCACCCTATATCAAGCGGATGCAGTCAGTCGATATTAAACTAAACACGACGTTTCATTATTTTCTCCGTTCTAACCTGCATTATAAAATGCTTTTATCGCCAAGCTCTGCCCCGTTGGTAAAGTTTCTCAGAAGCTCAACAAAGATCCTCCCTCTTGTTTGTGACTCATGGACACGGTAGAGCCTCCGCGCCAGACAAAAAATAAAAACAACGTCAGCATTTGAGTGTTTATAGCGTGACTTGTTAAAAATCGACGACGACATTCAAGATTAAATTCTTTAAAGGTTAGTTAACAAAAAAGAGAGGCTATAGCACAACTTAGATATCGTAGGAGTAAAGTAAAAGTTTAGTTTATTATCTGTCGCCGGCTGTACAAATCGCTGTCTACGACCGGGCAACGACTTCCCACAATTCGGCGAAATCGAGATGTCTGTAATTGGGGCAGAGCTGTCAGTACATCGTCGCACAGTTCGATTCGGCGAACCGGCGCGTAGGTGGCACCGCATTACCGCCGCCACTCGCCATCCTTCATACACGACATTACTTGTTCCCATAATCAACCTTTTGGGGCCGTGCCACACTTATGACGTGCGATTAGAAATTGCAATTGTGTTTCTTTGTGGAAGAAATTGACTTGTGGGTGTTTGTACATAGTTTAAAGTTTAAGAAGTAATTAATGCAATGAAAGCTGGCTTCACGAGTCATAAAACAAAGAAAAGCGGTAGGTAGCTTCAGCGCTAAAAACTTAACCTACTCTACATGCATAACTGAAACATTGTAAAAACATTACAATTATCCTGAGGCGCAAAATATACCGTAGGGAAAGTCTCCGGTTCAAGCCCTCGAAGGAAAACAGTTTCCTTTGAACAAGGTAATAAAGCATTCCACAGACAAATGTTTATTTAATATTAATTAACGCGGCCATTATAAGCATCGACTGACTCACGCAGAAAACTGCACTTTGTTTTCGAATCGCGGAAGCATTTTACGAGAAAAAGGTTAAGAGCTGACGTTGCTTTATAATCTGACACGTCATTCATGGAACGAAATACTTGTCATAAATCGTCATTTAGCCGGTGCTTGAAAAGGAAACTTTCGCTTATTAATATTTCTTTTGATAAAAGGGAAATCATGTCACGTCAGCTGACAAATGGCTGCAAATAATGCTGCGCGGGATCGCAATCAAGGCCACGGCGCGGCTTTGTGTTTGAAAACAAAAGTGATCACAGTTTACGAGAGACGCGAAATACCTCGTTGCGTAAACTGCGAGCTTTGCTTCGAGGGAAGCCACAACGCCCACGCTTGGAGGTGCATCAGCTCCCTAGTTGGACTCGCGAATTCATCCATTTTATGACTTTTAGCTTAACCAAAATAGACACACTAATATTACCCTTGTCGATAGCTGTCATGCTGTTAATGAACTCTCATATAAAATCTGATTTAGATTAATGTTACGCTACGTAGGTGCTACCTGACATGAAGTTGAAGTACGTGGTAGAATAATCTTGCCACGCGATCGTTTATAAAGAACGAATACCAGTTAAACGCTTCCGTATACAAATTACGATCCGAGATCGTTTGTAGGGTTTTAGTGCGACGCCTCCATCGATTTCCGAACGAAACGTGGGCGGTCGATGCATTGCCGTAACTCCTTAAACGGGCACCTTACTTACTTGTCTTTCCTTTAAAATTGTTTCGCTATCGATTCTGCAAGGCCTCGGAGTCATTACGTTCGTTCTTGCGAAGAATGTGGAATTTCACTCGGACGCTTGTCCTTGACAAAAATGATTGGAATAGTGTTTTACTTCCGTAAACGTGACCGGCCCGCGAAGGCTCCGCTAGTAAACATCACGAGTGCATCGGCAAAGCGAACAATTCGATTTTTATTTGATTCGTAAAAGGAAATAAATGATTTGATTTGCATAATCGTCTAGGGGCTGTCACGGTATGTCTTTATTTAGTAAGCAGATTGGATAAACCAACAAGCCAGTCACAAGTGTAACTGCATAGAGTTGAATAAATTACCTATAAAATGTCATATTAAGATGCTAACACCGTGGAACGTTGAGTTTTATGTATAAACATTTTCTCTAATCGCGGGCACTGCCTCCTATGGCGGGTGTGATGGTCAATGTCATTGCTACTAACTGCCTACTTACACATCAACACCAGGTCTGATGAACAAAGCGTTCTTTATGATTCAGAAACATGTCTAAGTTTTGCCTTACAACTTCCTGCCTATATGAGTAAGAGCAATGTATGAAACAGAACACGTGCATGTGCAAATGTCTGATATAGTACTAACGTGTCCAGTCGCTAAGCTTGATAAAACATGCTTTGACACCGGCGAACCGCGTATAAAATAACTATACATTTACTGAATCTACGCTTGTCCTATCGGAATAAAGGTGCGAAAAAGAAAACCTGGTAAACTAGCCAACAGTGGAGTTAACTCGTAAATATTTAATGATGGTGTGGTTCGGTTACACAATGCGCTTACGTGAAAATACATACGGGAAAGTGTTTACTACTTGTAAACCTTTGAGTTACATTTCCTAGGTGAATATTTTGGCTTCCGATTCGGTTAAAGTGAACACTGCCGGTTCATATTACTTTCTCGGTTCAACCATTTTTTTAAATTCTAGGTTTACTTTTGATTATAACCAACAAGAATAGAATTGGTAAACGATTATTGAAACGGTAACACGTGTTCGTTCATGAAAATCGAGTTAACAAAAGCATTTACCGATGACTCAGGACCGGAGCTAACAGTATTGGCTTAGGTCCGATTGGCCCCATTCCCCACATCTGCAAATTACTCCACATTCAGTACAATGTTAAACTCATAATGACGCGCATTATTTTGCATGAATTTTCAGAATAATCTGTTCGGCAGGAATTACATTACAGTTATCTTTTTGCTTAGCATAAAAATAACTAAGTAATTAAAGGTCGTGGCCAAGTTTTAACTGGCAACGTGGCAACCTGGTGTCATTGTGTTATCCTCTGTGAAAAACTGTATTTCAATTTCTTTTGATGGAAGAGATAGGGGCAGAAAGGCCATAGTCGGGTTTCCATAGTTAGTCGGCCCTTACAACAAATGGGCTCGGGATTTTTTGTGAGTACCTCACCTCCTATATTGAAAAATATTTTTGCGGAGTATAAATGTTCTGCTTGTTGTTTTTCGTTTATTATTTTTTTAAGTTATTTTAAATGTATTGTTTTTCAGGATGTATTCAACCAAAAAACGAATACTAGTTATCATATAAAAAGGATTTATTTTATTTGGTATTTTTTAATATGATAACTAGAGCATTCGTTTTTTTGGTTTCGATGCAAATCTATATAAAAATTTGAAGCATATCGTTTGAATACATCCTGAAAAGCAATGCATTAAAAAAATCCTTAAAAAAAATCGTATGTCAAAAACTATAACAAGTAGAATATTCATACTCGGCAATAATATTCTTCACTCTAATAGATACTCAACTCACACAAAAAAAACCCGAGCCCATTTGATGTTAGGCCGACTTACTTTGGAAACCCGAATATGGCCTTTTTAATGTGATCTTAATCTATTAAATAAAGATACGGTTGTTTTTCGAAACCACAATGAGGGCTGGTTGGATGAGACTTGGATGCACCATTACACACGGGAAACTAACGAGCAGTCCAAGCAATGGACAAAAAGCAGCGGACCCGCAGCAAAGAAAGCAAAGACGACGTTGTGCGCTGGCAAAGTAATGGCCACCGTGTTTTGGGATATTAAAGATGTAATTTATGTGGATTCCCTTGAAAATGGAAGAACTAGTACATATTTTGCAAACAAGAATGACTCCACTATGCTAGAAAAATAAATTGTTACACCACGATAACGCAACGGTTCAAACGGCACTGCTCCACCCACCATATTCGCCTGATTTCCATCTGTTCCTGAATTTGTAAAACTGACTAGGTGGACATTTTTTTTCGACCAACATCGAAGTCATTGACACCGTTAATGGCAATTTTGAGGGTCTTGACAGAAGCTTCCATAAACACGGAATAATGGCACTGGAGAAGCGTTGGTCTAAGTGTATTAAACTAGAAGTAACATATGTAGAAAAAAGGTCCCGACGAATTGAGAACCTCCTCCTTTTTTGGGAGTCGGTTAAAATAAATAAGTTTGATTCAAATTCCTGTTTTTTTATCTTTTCATACTTATCAATCAGCCCTCGTACGTTAGTACGATATACTAACATGTCTGCTTACTAAAGTGGCCTTCTTCCCACATTGACCGTTTCCTATGATGTCTACTTTTGAAAATGTATATTTCCTAAAATGTCTGCTTCTCAAAATAACCTTCTTCCCACATTGTCGCGGCTCAGGCTCATTCGGTCCGTTTCCTAAAATTGTCTTCTTTCCACAATGTCAGTTTCCTATGTTGTCTACTTCTCAAAGTGTCTGATTCTCAATATTCATTCATTCTTTATCTTGATAATGTAGTACTCCCATGTTAAAAAAGTTGAAACTCAAAACAAACTAATCTTGCAATGCACTAGTACTTAAATACACCATTCTCGAAACAAAATAGCCTCAAAACACGCCTGTCTCAAAATACCCTAAATTTATTTATACTACAACTCTACAATCTTTATTTAATAACTACAATCACTTAATAAAGTAACTTTGAAAAAAAAAACATGAAAAAGTGAAACAAAATAAGAATCTCCATTGGTTAAACAAAGGTGATCAGTTTGTTTTGGTGTTTTTTGGGGCTCTGGAGTTTAGAGATTAGGCTATTTTAAATTTATGTTTATGTGACAATATGAGTTTTTGACATTGGGTTGTACTGAGGGTAATTTGAGCTTAGGTGTTAATGTACCGGAAGCTATATATTTTTTTGTTAATAATATTTTTCTACATCACCTTCGTATAGATGTCCCGAGGTGTAGGCATGCTTATTTCAAGTACTTCCGGAAACTACTTCTTGAATTCAGAGATAAAAAAGAAAACATTTTGATAAGCAGACATTGTAGGAAACGGGCTTTAGAACACAAATAGTGGGCAAGCGTACATCGTAGGAATAGGACATCACAAGGAACGGACATTATAGGAAGCAGGTAAATTTTCGAAACGGACATAATAGGAAACGATCATTCTAAGACAGTGTGGCATGATAGGAAACCATTTGCTGACATTATAGGAAAGTCATTTCTTGGAAGAAGACCAGTTTGAGAAGCAGACATTTTAGGAAACAGACAGAACGAGCCTGAGCCATACAAACAAGAATAAGGATGTTGATAACTTTTGACTGATTTTTTCTGTGGTATTTTATAGAACGACCTTTGAATAATAGAAATGTTCGTGAAAAATCTCATAAAAACTCCAAGAGAATGTTAAAATCTCATTTTTGGACTTTCCGAAAAATGCTCCATACTAACGCCTCGGAACATGTGACGTCACGCGTTGCACGTATGGGGTAATTAAGAACTTTGTTTTGCAACTATGTCAAAACTTACGTTTATCGAAATTATTATTATTATTTATAATATTTTCATGCTATAAAAATTGACTTTCTCATCCAACTTTAAAGGCTCATGCATAAAACAAGCTACACACAAGGTAATGAACTCAAATTTTTGTTTAGGATTTTTATCATATACTACCTACTCCTTCTTATTTGAATACAGTCGACATCCCTATGGCTCGTTTTAATAGGACTCATTTTTAGACATATGTAGTCGTATGTACGTAATAACCTATATTTTGGTGCTAAGCTAACTCGCAGCCCACACTCTTAACGAAACAATACAGAGAGTACATTATAAATCAGTACGTTGAAACACTTAACGGATACCATTTATCTAATGGCATGCGCATATTTATTTGGCACATTTGATTAGCTCTTATATGAATACAATGAAGATTTCTTATCGACTTTTCTATAACTGCTAAGCTACCAAAACCGGCCGTAATGACTAATGCGATTGTAAATAAGAGGATAAAATTACATATGCTTATTTATCTTGTCAACTTTTCCATTCCTTAAGTCTTAAAAGTGTGTAGTTATAATAGTACCATATTTTCTGGTAAAATTATATCCTTGATTCTTTACTTTCACTTCAATCAAAATCCTACCTTAGTGATCCCAATGAAAGTGTTTTTAAAAGCGACACGTGATTCACGCGTGCATCAGATAGGTATCAACACTCAGCACCTAACAAAGCAGGTTTCCAGTAATAAAAAGTCAAGTCCTCTATAATCCGTGGCCTCAGGAGATATGATAGCATCAGAAATCATTATGAACCGTGAAATGGAGAGTTTTAGGTAGGCCGATAATTAATGTGTACGGATAACCAGATGTAAACAAGCGCAAATAAAATAGCTTTCACCGCCGCCTACCGCCGCGGGAGCACTTCAATACAACCGGTACTGGTTTGGCAGCTCCGTAGAAAAGTTCCAAATGCCATAATTTGTTTTGGTAGCGCGTAAGCCTGCGGAGGCGCGTTGCTAATATACTCTTAATTGGCGAAAATAATGTAATGTCGCTTAAAGAAATGCACATTTACCAAACAGACAATATAACAACGTAACTGTACAAGATGTGCATAGCTGAAAACAACAATACAAATATCTAAAAACATCATGTGTGCGATGATGGATCATAAATATCTACATTCCATCTTATGTGAACGAGTTAAGAATTACATTCGTTGAGTAGATTCACATAGGTAGGTACGTTAAACCCTGTATAATTATTCAGATACATGAATCTCCTTGAATTTTAGCTAATTATTTTAATAAGTTTACATTGTTGAAGATTTATTTTGATTGGCACTGTGGTCGTGAAAGTGAAAAGATGTCACGGTGTGTAATTTTGATAGAGAAAGGCAGGTTTAATGTATTCGACGAAAAGTGTTTTAATGTGGCTTTATCTATTAATCATTCATTATTCATTTATTACGGCACGCATTTTGAATCTGACTACTGTTGTAGCAATAATTAATTTGTGCAATTGTGTTCACAGTAATATAAATAAAAGTATTTAAATTCTCGTAAAAGAAGCAGGCTTGTTCAATGTGGGAATTATTTTGTCGCTGAAACACCGCTGGCAGTAAAAAAAACGACAAAGTGTGAGTTTGACTCGCACACCGAGGGTTCCGTACAAACTTCAAATTATTACTCTGACTTATCACGCCGGTTGAGTT
This sequence comes from Hedya salicella, assembly GCA_905404275.2. Lineage (NCBI taxonomy): Eukaryota > Metazoa > Arthropoda > Insecta > Lepidoptera > Tortricidae > Hedya > Hedya salicella. The sequence goes on from FR990097.1 coordinate 33,935,115, forward strand.
ACTAATGTTTTCGATTTGCGTTGCTGTTTGTAACGACGGTAAGAATGTAACTATTACAAGAAAAATAAATGTTCAGTACTAGTTATTGTAATCTAACCAAACTTAGGTAAGTGTAGGTACACCATTACACTAAGAGTTGTATCGATTTATAATAAAACACTTCCATGCGCTTGATAAAATATTTAAGTTTGTAATAAATTAACAACACTTCCGACAAAACTGACCAAATGTAGGACCTGACAAAAATACACGTCCGATTAAAGATGCTCTGACTTTTTGATGTTTGATACAAATTAGCATTACTACGACATAGTAAGGCTTGAGAACATAGTAGCGAACTCTACTAGTGTCGGTACAATACAATTTCTGCATCAAAGTAATTGCCGCTCTTACGCGCATCAAGTACTTTCTACCGTCAGCGTCTGCGATCCACGACGAACAATCGTGTTACTATACCTATTGTGTAAATTAGTAGGAGTCTACATTGCCTCGTATTTCATTATTTAACAACTATGCCATTTGCACTGATTCGAATATTTTGCAGACATTATTTATCAAGTAATTCAAAATTTAATTCTAGTTAATCATTTCTGTATTGTCTTAACAATATTGAAATAAAGCTGGTTTTTAGAAAATATTTTATCACAAGCTCTCGTGTCTCACAGTAACTAAATCCCTTATTGCTATTATTACGAAATTTCGATAAAGACTAAAATCTATAAATAACCCCAGCGACAGCGGCTTTGATACAAGGATTTGATTTCTAAAATTCCCAAGTTACCTGCCTTTACGACTGAATCTTACAATTACAAAAATACTTCTATTCTGGGTTGTTTTGCCAACTTAATGACCATAGAATAAAAGTGAGGTGCCTTATGTAAAATATATTTTTAATATATTTATGAATTAACACAAAGTTTTAGACATTTTGTATTAAAGGAGCTTGGGATTAAGGTAATTAGGAATCTAATTTTACTAAAAATACAATTAGGGATTCCGTAATTTTGGGATTCAGATACAGTCTTTTAGAAATTACAGTATCCGTGCCGAATATTGAATCCTTATGTTAAAATTTCTGTCGATGATAATAAGCACATTTTTGACACCGTATACGAAGGGTTTAGACGTACCTACTATCATTATTAATGAGATAGTTGTTATCTGACAAAATTATGCCTAAAAAACACGTATACCTACTTTTTTTCTCTCATCGTCTTTTGGCCGTATCTGTGTGGTTTTAAAAAGGTAGTTTTACTAGCTAGAACTGGTATCTCAGTTTAGATACTTAATAAATATTTAAGTAGTGGCTTGGCCGTAAGTATGCTTGATCGTATGGGCGTAAGGTGAAAAATGTATGACACTGTTCATTACCATTCTGTTATACAGTTCTTGTATAAACGAAACCGCCAAGCCACATATTATGCTTCGAGAAAAGGTATATAGGTAGTGCCCTTGCGCTTCGCTAGGCACGTCTTGGCTGGGGCACTACCGTGCCCCCATCCAGATTTATTTAGTCATCCAGATAATATTAATAGTATGGGCGTCGCAGACAAGAGCGGTTGGATAAGTACCCAATGAATAATTGATTCCACGACAGGTCACTTGTGTGAAGTGACATTGGAAAGTGACTATTAAAAGGCCTTTTTATCTTTAAAACAATTAAGCAAGCTTAAAAACATTCTCTTTCGTCTCCCAAAATGGGTATAGCAATAACGATGAGTAATGAATAGAGAGCTGCTTTAATTCGCGCTGCCTGCGCCCACGCAGTCTCAGTGCGCCGCGCATCCACTCGGAACAATGCTTACTGGTTTACTTTCTCGATTGACTCATACTAATTCATTGCATACGACTAGCGACTCGAATTAGATTAATGATACCAGTCTAAATTATTTTCCGTTGACACAAATTCATAATGTCAATAACAAAACTTTCGTTGACACCGTTTCTCCGCAACAATGACTCTACGTACGTATACATTTCATTGTCAGTTTTAAGAAAAACATCGCCGGTTATCCCCGGTGCCCAACGTATGCTATGCTGATGCTCGAGTCCCCACTTAACTTTACTTACGCAGTAAACATAAAGTTGAAATGAGTGAGCGTATAAAATGAACGCATTGTGTGGAAAGAAAATTATTGTCAAGCCGCAAACCTTCGCTTCGGCCCTGAACGGAGAGAGCTATGCCCTCACAAAACCTTTAATTCAACAATAGGTTTCCTTTACAAAGAAATGAATTATTATTAACCGCACCGGGCTATACCTACAGCACCTCGGGCAGTAGATAATAAAAACAAGAATAAACATATCCGAGGACAGTCAATAAAGCGCGAATTTGGACAGGGCGGAAAACAAAAAGTTACGGCTTCCGCGGTGAGGTCTTCGTCCGATATCTCGTCCAACCTTCAATTACGAGTCAAGGAGTTCATGACAGTGGGATCGTTTAACTGTGATTTTCTGCATTACAGGGAAGGTATGCAAAGAAGTTGAGTAAACGGAAAGTTATTTAAACGCGTAAGACGTTCATGCCCACTTATTCCTTTGAGTATGCATAAAATGCAGCGTTGTGCGCAAGCGCATGCGCGAATGAACGCGTCGCGGCGCGGAGCTGACCCACGACCCACGCGGGTTCGTCGCCCGGCCCTCCCTCTCCGCGCGCCCCCCAGCCCGGGCCCTTGCACCTTCAGGACGATACCAGACGGCTTTATCATGTTTCATCAGCTCCGACACTTGCCCCTTGTTTACACTTCCCAGAACTTCCTGTCTTGTACTCGGACCGTTGAAGATAAATTGCGATAGAACGGAGAAACCACAGACGTCGAGTTAAATCCGTTTTAATGGGATGCTACTTAAAAATATATTTTACACAAATAACTCGGAATAATGAGTATTACCCGCTTAAGTTATGCACGCTGATCGCTTAACATTTGAGGATAGTAGATATGAGACATCATAACTTGCAAATCTTCTAAAAACATTGCAATAGCTGTTTAGCACAATTTACTTTGTCATTGTCAAATGTACAAAATTTCATAACGTTTCGGCCAAAGCTGACCACTTAGCGGATCCTACCAACTTTGATAGCGGTTACCTTCAAACGATTTACAATGAACAGACTTTATTTTGGATCTTTCTATTTCTGCGTCGCAATGTTCGCAAGGCGAACAAAAAACGTAATAGGTATGCTGCTTCTTGTTTCATACTTCTCGGCAAGGACAAGTCGGCGACATTGACTCAGGATTATGTGGCTGAACCAAAAGAAATATTCAGTGTTATAGTCACAATGCCATTGTGCGATGGCGAAACAGGTGAATGACAGACGTGAGCTCAAAAATTATTTCCCAGTGTTACTGATACAATTTAGAATACCAAATCTTTTCTTCACGTGATTCGAATATGTGTGACTGTTTTCGGGAAAAGGTCCCACTTTGTCGATATGGAGTTATGAGTAGTTCCTAATACTACAGATCATACGCTATCTTTTGGTGAAAGATACATGTCTCTAGGTGCTATAGTTTTTTTGTTTAATTCTTCAAAGTTGCAAAAGTGAAAAAGCGACAATTGAGAAAACGTTGGTTAAAGTTTGGGACGGCAAAAAACACACTTATACTTTGAAGTTATAGAGTGGTTAGTATCAAATGAACAGCATACTTTAAGGATTTCAAATTAGTAAAAATCATGTATGTAACCTTAGTAATTTGCAAGTTACGGAGGCTTGAACATAAAAACAGAACGAAAATATGTCAATCCTGAAAATGGGTTTATTTTCTATATTTATAACACGACACGCAGATTTATCATTAGTTGTATTTATAAATGTATTCTCATGCATATAAATAATTCTATGGATCCCTTTACTTAGTTCTTATGTCAAAAAGTTAATAAAAAATTACAGCGTAAAAAAATACAAATGACATGTGTATTTTAATATATAACATAAGATTACTTAAAAAACACACTAGTACTTTTTTATGCATTTTTTTTTCATTATACAGTTTAGTGATTTTCTATAGGTAGCGTCCCACTTTGTCGATTTACTAAACTTTAGTGCTTGTTCAGTGAAATGTATGTGTTTGGTATATTTATCCCATTTTATGTATGAGATAAAGGTTTGTTAATGTTAATGTAATAGTCATTGATACTAATGTCGTTTGTGTGATCTTTTTTTACAGAATTTGAACAGAATTTATTTCCGACTAAAGTTTAGTGTCCCACTTTGACGGTTTGGTTTCGTTCGTATGGACATACCCTAAAAAAATACTACAAGTATAAAAACAGCTTTTAAAACATAGGTGTAATGTTTATCGAGTTAGTATTTATATAAATAATATTTTAAATCTGTAGGTTAATATTTTTTAAATAATACTGTTTTATGTCATTTCCGCTACCAAAAGGTTGTCTGGAAGAGATCGCTCTTTAGCGATAAGACCGCCGCCTATTGTTTACCTATTTTATGTTAAGGCTCTATTGTACTGTTTCTGTTGTTGGTGTGCAATAAAGAATTGTTGTTGTTGTTGTTGTTTTTTAAGTAGCGGAATCATCGATAAAAATGTCAATTTTCGATGGTTACCCAACCCTACTATTCATATTTCGTATTTTTGACTTCTGCTCAAAAAGTACGTCATATTAGCTTCGCGAAGCAAGACTAAAATAGTACATTTAGCCCCTAGCGTTTAAATGAAAGCCATATAATCCCATACAAATTTCTATGACACTGAAAAAAAACTTGCGGCCAGCTACATACTCTTTACAAATAATTAAAAACAAACAAACCAACCTGATCAGAATGGCCAAACTTTCGTTAAAATTGCTCAAACTGTACTTTTAGTTTTTCATGAAATATACCATTTTAATGTTAAGTCTTTTTTATTCTCTCGCAGTCGAAGTGAAAAGCAGAGTGTTTAACACGTGGCTGAAAGCCATTATATGACACTCAGATATAGTTGTCCTCGCTCACTTCGTGAGCTCGTCCAAATAATCACTGCGTGTCATGATGGCTTCTTTTAGTCCCTTGTCAAACAATCTACTATTTTTTATTCGTATTTTTTATGCTGTACTTTTCAATACTTTTTTTTTAACTCTGATATAATAACTAACTAAAGGGATCCATAGAATTATTTGTCTTTTTTAGCATGAGAATACATTTATAAATACAGCTTTAATGACAAATCTGCGTGTCGTGTTATAAATATAGAAAATAAACCCATATTCAGGATTGACATATTTTCGTTCTGTTTTTATGTTCAAGCCTCCGTAACATTCAAACTACTAAGGTCACATACATGGTTTTAACTAATTTAAAATCCTTAAAGTATGCCAATTCATTTGATACTAACCACTCCATAACATCAAAGTACAAGTGTGTTTTTTGCGGTCCCAAACTTTAACCAACGTTTTCTCAATTGTCGCTTTTTCACTTTTGCAAGTTTGAAGAATTTGAAAAAAATAACTTTATCACTTAGACATAATTTTTTCACCGAAAGATAGCTTATGCTTTGTTATATTACAAACTACTCATAACTTCATATCGACAAAGTAGATTTTTTTTCCTAATACAGGCACTAATATGATATCGACGATTTTGTTAGGTATTCGACAAAGTGGGACGCTGGGCACTAAACTTTGATGCCTTAAAAAGGTGCTTAAATTGGACATTTATGGGTCGACATCAACATCATAGGTTTATTACAGTATGTTCTATCAGTTTTCATTGAAAGTCGATTTTCGGTAGTTTTGCCATATTTCACTAAACTGCCCGTAACTCCGTAACTAGAATCGACAAATTGGGACGTTTTACTAAGCTCCCTCAAATATGAAAAAACAGCACAGAAAACAGAATGAGAGGACCCAATTGGACTTTCATCATTTTAGGTAATTGAACTTCAAATTAGTGAGTTGTAAGTACAACGGTCTGAGTAATTAGGTTCCAGTCTGGTATCATAGCAGGTGAGGGTCATATTAACACCCATAAAAAGTAAATGTTTCCTCTTTGCCCGCTACGAACTGGTACTTAAAGACCAACGGAACAAGGACAGGATTTTTTCCTCATAATGGCTTTAGCTACCACCTGAGATGTGCACCTGCGCCGTCTTGACGAGTCGACACTCGCTAAAACGTCTGCCAAGTGTCTCTATGGGTTTGCGCGATTACTTGGTACATGTTTTATTCGCTTACACACGCAACGTCCTTCGTAGCATTACATTTTGAATAGGTATATCCAAGGACCATTAAAACAAGAGGACTGTCAGTTGCCATACTTTGAATCGTATTCCGATCGCAAGGAGATATTCTGGCAGAAACTAGATGGCGCTTTAACTCAGATAGCCCGACCAGGTGTTATAACACCGCTAATTTCTTAAAAATAATTTACTTTATTGCTTGTTGCGATCTCTGGGTTAAAACTAAACTTTTAACGATGTTATAATTGAATAAAGAAACATAGTATAGTAAAAATTAGTTCGCAAATGGCTAATAATAAAAATCGTAACATTTAAATACTGTGTCTCGCTTGCAAAGTTGAATAATTGTAAAAAATATCCTTATACATAGATGGCGTTGTACATATCGAGGACCGGCTTTTTATATGGAGATGGCCAGTCCTCTTGTTTTAATGGTATATCTCAGAAACCGTGGATATTTTGTGATCAAATGTCATCTCAGTGAGTCCTGAGCCCACGAACTTTAATCCTGCGAGTAAGACTGTGTGGTGGTCTGTAAAATGAGTAATTTTATCAATGTGCTTTTATAAAAATAACAAACAATTCAAACTGTGTATTTATTTCAATAAAATATTTTAAATGCTTAAGTGATTCGCAGAGGCATTCAAACATACGCCTAACAATATTTAAATTTATGAAATAATAATAAATTCTTATATTTCATTTTAACACTTTTGGAAAATGTATATACACTTTCAATCAAATGCCAGTTAAGTAATGTCTACTTCACATGTTGAAATACTGAATTAACAGGTGATTTGCACGTTTGCGGGACAGTGCCAAATGTAGAGCATCCTTAGTCTCCGCTGTGACACGTTGATTTGGCCTCAATATTTAAAGGGTGCTTTTGCCGTTCCGCGTACCCACGTCAGAATAACTCAAAATGTATCGGTCATTATTTAATTTTAATCTTAGTATGCAGAGATTTAGGCGTAAGAAATATAGAGCAAGAGAGAGAGCAATAGAGAAAGAGGTCCAAATTCAAATTATGATCCCTTAGGTAAGTATTTATTTACTAGTTGAGATGGCTCTATCTGCGTTGAAATTTTTATGTCGACCATTTTAGTCTCTATATGAAACTTTCGGGAGAAACTAGCACTTCCGATGTTTTCTATGGACTTAATAGCATTAATAGTAAATTGTTATCAGCCATTGTAAATACTATCGGTTCTTTTAGATAGAAAACCTTATAAGTGCATGAAGCGCAGGTTATAGCGCGCGTTGCGCGTTAAAGCGCTCGCACTGGGACTGGTAGAGATGCGCATCTGCGCTAAACAGTTGTCACAGTATCGCCACACAACATTACAAAAACGAATATTACGTAATATTGCAGCGTAATATTACCCGGGCATTGTACTACGTATTCACTATCCTGCTACCATTATCATCATAACAAAAAATACGGCAGTAATAATGCCTAAGGTAAGCCTTATCATTCGAGTGGACTTAACCACTCGCCCCTACCATATTTTGCTAAAGTGTAATATCGCAGCCGACGACAACTGCCGATGACAGGACAGTGCCGTTGAGGACAAATCCGGGCGACAGTGCTGTTGTTGCGGACGTTCTTCACACAACGATACTGTAATAGCTTTCAGTTCAGTATATTAGCAGTGTTTCCCAGGACAAAATAGCTGATATGTACGCGCGATTAGCGATAGAAATTTACTTTTCAATTTTATTATTTTTGGTTATAAAATACATTATTCTTAGAAAAAATATCCTATCACTTTAAACGAGTTATCCATATATAAATATATATTTATGTATGTAATTGTGTTCCAGACAGAAACGGCTCTAAGGATTTGGATGAAATTTGGTGCGACATAGTTCTCGACTTCCAAGTTTGTCTAGATAGGTGTCATCCACCGCCGCCAAGCAAATCTTATTATTCGGCTGTCGGCGGCAGTTGCTCTATCGCTGTTGTTTCTAGGTAACAGCGTCTGGTGAGACTGTCGCTATCTACGGAAGAAATCACGTAAAAGCCTGTCGCTCGGCTGCCGGCTGCAGAATGGCACCTTTATAAAAACTGAAACGACAGTCCATCGGTAGCTTGGAAATATATCAGTATAGCATCACATATCTGACTGGTTATAGTAATCAATTATGTTACGTGATAATGCTCTAAAAGGTTTCTTTGACCCTTCTTTTTCAATAGAATTTTAGAGTCCTAGTTTAATCTTTTAGTAACGTGTACAAATTATTTCGCCATCGCCAAAGGTTTGTGTTATGGGTGAATCAATTTTTAAACCCAGACTTTTGACGTCGCTGGCGTTACAGAAAATGTATCTGGAGTTACCAAGAAATCGGGCTTCTAATATATAAGATTTCCCTGATTTTTAGGTTAAACAGACGGGACATTTAAGGTTGTAACGTACACCATAAATTTAAACAAAGATAAACCATTATTTAAAGGCGTTATTTACAACGTAGTAAAAGTAAAAGTTGTGTACAGATTTGTGTGGGTCTAGAAGTTGATTCACCCTTATTTTCCTTCTAATATGTAGGCTGTGATATCACAGTGTTTCCTCACGTCTCTAGCCGCTAGGCACAATTCGCGACGTGGGCGCAGGCCCTCGGGAGTCAACGTCCCGGGACCGGTTCACTAATCGATCCCGCACCGCTCGCTCCTGTCCATGCCTAAACGCGGCTAACGGCTTCTCCGCACCGACTACACAACTTCAACGAGTTGCATACTAGTCTTGGGCAGCTCATCAAGTGCCCATCAAGCTATCAAAGCGGAGGCTTTCCCGACGCGTCTACGTAAAAAAGTGATCGAACATCTTTTTACAAGCCTTTAATTACTTTCAGATATTACTTTGAGTTTATCGATCAAATCTAACGACCGGTTTTCAAAATGAATTGCAGTTATCAGTTTTACTTCTAAATTACAAAACGTATGATTGATATCTTCACGCGGAGACTCAATAAAAGGATTATTTATTCATTATTTAAAATCAAAATGTGGACTAAAAGCTGTAAAAGTATTACGTACTCGATACTACGATTATATGCTTATAATATAAGCTTAGTTAATGACGGTATAACAACTCAAGTTTAGCTAAAGTAAGGTGAAGTAAATAACAAAATATTAGCTATAGTAAAATTATACTGCTAATTCGTGCATATGGTGTTCTTCTATAAGTAATAAGACGTCTTAAGCTGTAAATGTAAATAATACAATTTATTGTTTAAGGTCCAAATAAATAAAATACTCGAATTTCCCTTAAATTTGAGCTTCAGTTGAAACTTTTTAAACGGGCATGTAATACGCTTTAATTTGTATTCATTGTCTATAATGTATAGATATCAGTGATATAAACAGGCCATATGAAATATAAATTGTGATGAGATATCACTGAATTTCTTCAGCGATCGTTGCCCAACTAGACGTCGTAACCAATAACTAGGCACGTATTGATTTACCAGTATCAGTTCGTTGTGCAAGATCTGTCCGGCGGAGACAATCTAAGTCATTATGTCACCGTTTAGTCACAGTTAAAATGATATAATCAGTACATTTACCTTTATACATTTTAAACGGTTAAAAGTTATTTACGGCCGCGCAGTGTTAGCGCTGTTCTGGATACCACCTAGTCTTCTGGTGCGTCCTTGACGGCATAAACAGTTACTCCTTATTTTTAAATTCGTGAGTTTTATACATATTTTAACTGCTGTAATGAAATACTTTGGTAAGTTTTCAGGTTGCAAATCAATAGAAATTCAAGAAGCCGGAAAGGACTTTCGATCAGAGGCAGTGCGAATCAGAAAGAATCACAAATGGCGTCTCTCAAACTCAACAACATGAGACATTTTCACCGCTGTGCTGGCTTTGCCATCTAAAGATAAGATACTGCTTATAGGTAATTGATATTGTTGTGTTAGTGGGTGAGCGGGCCGATTGTTCCCCTGAGCGCAATTTCACTAAACTATAGGAATTGGGCGTCAAATGGCACGTCAAACGAGAAACAGACGTGACAATCGAGCCATTGTCTGCAAGTGTCGGTCAGCCGGCCACGAACCAAACAATGCGTACACTTCATTCCGTATTATGTCGATTTTCCAACGGACTTCAAACAAAGAAAAAATCGACTCCAGTATGAAAGTTATGTAATATCTTCACTGACTGTGAATTGAATTATTGCATATTTTATTTTTGATTATGATTATGGCATATATTACTTCTCTGAAATAAATATGTCATAACATAAGCAGTGTTTCTAATTTACTAGTAATCACGAGTAGCTATAGCTAGCACATCAGTAGTTAGTGCCTTCTAGAAGTCTGACTCGACTGCAGCGAATTGGTGTTGACGTGTTGCTTGAAGTTCGTTTATGATGAATGATGATAGTCGAACTTCAAATATGTGCATAAACCGTAAGACATTTATTTATAAAAATACATACATCCGAAGGCATGATAAAGTGATCAGGGAGACTAACAACGATTGCTTGGCCAGCAGTCACAGCAGTCGCGATAAAAAAATATTTTTCTCGTATAAAAATCATTAAACTGTAAATGATTGAGGTAAAAGTAGGTTCATGTTGCAGAGTGGAATGATTTATAGACGACCCGAGTAACCGCTAGCAGTGATTTATCGGAACCAACAATCAATAAATACACGGCCGGCTCTAATGTTGTTTTATGACGATGTATCCATTTATGATCAACATCTCTACGGCTGGACACCGAATCGGCATCAGACGCTACATGTTATTTATAATCTTTTGTTGGGTAACCCTCTGTGCTTAATATCGAATTAAAATCCAAATTACGTAGTTAAAATAGACTTGAAGTAGAAATTATAATAATGTATTTATTGTGTTGATATCGGGAATATTATTTGCATCGATACAAAAACTTGTAACTTTGGCAAAAAAGCAACTTTATTTTGGTGATTACATTATATTTAATCATGACATAAATTAGCCTCATCTATGTTATTTGTTACTTCTGTAGATCTTCGTTGACAAAAACAATTGAACATACAAATAAATAAACTTTATTGACACATATTTGGCAACGGATAATGGGCTAATATTAGAAGTTTGGATGTTCCGAATGGCTGGTTCTATTTTGCGTAGTGTATTATAAAGAGTGAGTACTATTAAATTGTCGCCATTTGAATTACAGTTTTCAAAATGAAATATTATTCTAGTAACTCAAAAGTATTTATTTCAAGAAAGTTTATAATACAATTCATCCGCTAACACAAATTTATTTGTTTTCCAGTGTTGACAAGAGAATTGTCGGACTTAACTCTTGATTTTTGTCTCGTAGAGTTTCGCACAGATTCATTTCAGATCAGTTTAGTACATTTCATCCACTTTCTTTTGAGATAGGGTAATGATGTGGCCGATTTTCTACTGAACTGACCATAGTTCTGGGGAATTTGGCGGGTTGGTATTCTTCGGCATTACATCGCCAAAATTCAGATTATACCACTTTAAAGCTCGCGACGAATAGTGACAACTTGCCAAATCTGTCCAGAATGTCGAAAAAGTGTACTTTTTAGGGTTCGGTAGCCAAAATGACAAACAAGGAACCCTTATAGTTTCGTCATGTCTGTCCGTATATCACTATAAGATATAGTATATTAATGAAAATTGAAGTATAGGTGTCTTGTATAAGACGCTACTTAGTTTGGTAGTTAAATAACGAAAACTCAATTTCTAGATGTGACACTCAGTTTCTTTCTGACAAACTCTACGTGTGGCACATAGCTCCACAGTTCTTCTAAAACCACAGTTTTCTAAAAACATTTCCTGATCAAGTGCATATTTTCGGAAATAATCACTCCGAAAGGTGCATAAATTGTGCCTCCCCCTTTATCTTTGAAATTCTCATGGCCGGTTTTTATAAGTGGTAATAATCTTCTATTTAAGCATTCGCATATATAAATATCCGTGTTAATTGTGCCAGTGGTTACAGGTCAACTTCTCATGGCGCACTGGCATATCGCTTGAGACATGAGGAACCTCGCAATCTTCGAACACGAGGTCCTTGGCGAATTTCTCTACTGAAATCACTTTTCCACTCATGCGGACCCGAGACGCGGCGAGAAGGAAACTATTGGTTTCCTGATATTGACTCGAAATCAGCCTTCATATACGTTTCGTCATCAATAATTAAGCAACCTAGGGCGTCTAACTGTTTGATTATACTGTTCTACCGTTGTCTTCTGGCCTTTAAGCTTAGTACGTTTGTTTGACTTGTACGAATTTTTTTGGACAATCTCGAGAAGAGATGGGCGGATTCCGATCAAACAGCTTACACACCTTTGACACCAATATTAGTTTTCTTGTTGAATGACTCGCTGCTTGTCAATAGTTCCACTCACTTTGTTTTAGTTTTTTTGGGTCCTTTGGACTGTTCTCCGACTTGTATTGCACGATTTCGCAAACTCCGAAGTAGATGCATTGGAATAGATTTTTTTTTTAATATCTTCAAATACAGACATTTCATTTTTATTAACCGACTTCCAAAAAAGGAGGAGGTTATATATTCGATAGTTTGTATTTTTTTTATGTATGTTCACCGATTACTCCGCCAATTGTGGACCGAACTTAAAAATTCTTTTTTTATTTGAAAGGATATACTCCCGAAGTGGTCCCATTGCCACCAAGTTGTGATCTGATGATGGGATCCCAGGGAAATCAACGGTAATCCTCAAATTTTATAGGCACTTATAACGTTTTTCATATATTTTCTTAAGCTATTTAAGTATTTGCATATGGTAGTCATCATCTCATCATGCTGAGCTGATGACGGAAGGTACAACTCCTTAATACTTAAGAGTTGAGGATAAAACTTACAAAAAATCATCTATTAAAGGTAAGGTTTAATCATCTATTAAAGGTAGATACGTTAAAACTGTTAGTCATATTCTTTTTAGTGTGTCCCTGAAGTAGTGTCCTTATCACCTAGTCAGGATTAGATGATGGAATACCAGGGAAATCGAGAGAAACTCTCAAATATTATAGACACTAACAACGTTTTGTATATATTTTTCTAAAGTTATCAGTTGTTTTCCTCTGGTTGTCATCATTTCGTGCTGAGCTGATGATGGAAGGTACAATGAACTAACCAACTTTTACATTTCTTACTTCCAAAGACTCGAGATGCGTGCAAAGTGCCTCCTCAATTTTCCCATTCTGGGCTCTACAAACTACTTTATATCACTACTAAAATCCATCACTAAAAACCAAAAAATTAAAAATTTATAAATAAAAAAAGAACCGACTTCAAAATAAACTAAAAAGCCAAAAATAATCTTTTATGTACGGTACGGATCACATTTGAATCACCTTTTGAAGTCGGTGCCAAACCCGAAGTAAATAAAGTTCTTTATTCAACAAAAATACGAATTACTATGACTAAATATATATGTAGATAGATAATAACTAAAGGCTCGCCACCGCGGTTCTTAATAGTAATAAATGAATGGTTTGGCATCGACTTCAAAAGGTGACTCAAATGTGATCCGTACCGTACATAAAAGATTATTTTTGGCTTTTTAGTTTATTTTGAAGTCGGTTCTTTTTTTATTTATATTTTTTTTACAAATGTATAATAGTCTAGATGTTGCCCGCTGATCTGTCGCAAGCAATCGTTCAAAACGCGTTACTAATATTTGAAGCACTATCGGCACGTGGGAGCGAGAAGGCAATGAAAATGCCATCAAAAAGTATTAAGCTGTCGCTAATAAAATTTGCAGATTAAAGTAACAGAGTTTGCAGAGGTGTGCCTAATCTCCTCCACGCGATGACTTGTGTTTCCTGGACCACGCCGTGGTTTCTTTATTAAGTTTACTTTATGGGGTGTATAATAAAGAGTATTTTGGTGAGGAGTATGTATTTCACACACGTCATTCAAGCTACAATTCACAGATCTTTTTCTGCCGATCTGACCGCAACACACACCTTGTGTTATGGTTTGTCTGTATATAAACGGTATATTGTGGTAAAAGCGAAATATAATCGTTCTTCCGCTTACTTTTTTTTTAAATGTACCTATCTTAGTACATATCAGACAGCTGGGTAAAGCATCTTCTTTACCACCACTTATATCAACAAAGTACATAACTTCTTGCGTCCATAGACCATTAAAACAGGAGGACTGACCATATCCATACAAAAAGCCGTTCCCTGCTATGAACAGCGCCATCTATGTTATAAGATTTTTTTTACAATTATTCAACTTTGCAAGCGCGACACGGTAGTTAAATGTTACAATTTATTTATTGTTAGTTATTTGCGAACTAATTGTTGTTAAATTATGTTTCTTATCGTTAAAAGTTTAGTTTTAAAACGCCATCTAGTTTTTGCCAGAGAATATCTCCTTGAGATCGGAACACGATCCAAAGTATGGCAAGCGCCAGTCCTCTTGTTTTAATGGGCCTTGTTGCGTCTAATAAAATACCCGACATCCGTACAATGTTCCTAGTCCTAGGAAATCCCGTAGACTAATGTAACAAGGTTAATAGTGCAGAGGTGTCTAATCCTCCGACTACGCGACGTGTCTAGTGAGGCCCTGAAGAGACCCTCGCGAGCGGCAAGGCCGAGGCGCTGGTCTATTGTTGATAGCAGGATGTGTGGCGTGACCTCGCGGTAATCCGAAGCGATGCGCTGGAGTCGGTAGGAAATCATTTTCGGTAATGATCATCACCTTGCCGACGTCAAAATTAATGTGACATTACTCGGTAGTGCCTTGAGTATAAAACATTAAACATAGTTACATTATTTCTATTAATTTACGAACATCATTAGTAGGTCGTGACTTCCAACATTAAAATTAAGCTACATACGTAGGTGTCCTTTTAGAATTTCAGATTGATAATTACAACCGTGTTTATCTGTATCATATTAGTATGAATAGGGATAAGCTGTAATATTTTTATGCATTTTAGTAGAAACTGATATCAAAAGCACAATTATTTGGCTTCAAGATTCGACTTATAGAATATCCGTGAACACGCCCTGCAATAAGCTCAGTTCATTAATCCATACTAATATTATAAATGCGAAAGTGTGTCTGTCTGTCTGTCTGTTACCTCTTCACGCTTAAACCGCTGAACCGATTTGGATGAAATTCGGTATGGAGATAGTTTGAGTCCCGAGGAAGGACATATACTTTTTATCCCGGAAAAATAGCCTTATCCGCGATAAACGAATTTAAGGCGGACGAAGTCGCGGGCAGAAGCTAGTTGTTTATATTTTTTAGGAAACTACAAAAATACACCCCCAGTCTACTTAGTCAGCGTGTTCAGTTCGGTTTTAGCCTGATATTTCCCACAAGTGCAATTGTTAAATGTTATGTTAGAAACCAATTATGATGATTAACCTCACAACAAATCACTTAACTCTGTTTTCCAAACGAATGCTTAATATGGATGGATGAATAAATTTAGATAGGAATAATGAAGATGCAAGTTTCAAAATATGCAGGAAGTCAAAGCAGGCTCGGGTGAGAGTCAAGCGGTATAAATCCCGATCGGATTGTATCGCGCCCGCGCCTGCGCGATACGGGGCATAAATCGCGGGCCGGTGTTCCGCCTCGCGACATGGAAAGCGTTTCTTGGCCGAGATCTACGCAGATCACGCCAGATAAATCGCGCGCCGCGTGCCTTACCTCGCCGGCGCGGTGAAATCAAAAATACTATACACTAACTACACTGCAGTCAAACGGGGCCTTAATTGCTAAGAATGCCTTTTGTTCTCACTCGGCTTCTGTACAATGTGTTATAATTTATGCAAGTTTCACTGCAACTACAAGTAACATAATCGCGCTAGACAGATGTTCTTACTGAAACTACTACATCTGGTTTAGCAGTTAGGTATGATAGACGAAGTATGTCGGTACGGTACTGTCGGCTTGCAAAAAGCTCGACGTGGGCCGCAAGCTGCACCTACTGCACATCTAGTTTTACTGTGTCAAGAACAACGCCTGTCGCCCTCGCCCCCGCGCCCCGCGGCGCTACCCGGCTCGCCCGTCGCCTGAACGCGACACTCTTGCGACAATAGAAGTTGGGACGTATACAAGCGCTTACGAGACGAACTGCACATTTTTTACTGGATACCAAACCAAATTTTCCTTTTAAGGCAATGAACAATCGGCACCGGTTCCAAATACCAACATGTAAATGTACGAATCGTAACAAATGCGTGTGTTGTTGTCAAACTTTGGAGGTAAACAGTGGAATCCAAGCGTATCGAACGCGATGACATGACGTCAGTGAAAACTTATGCATCGCCTGTTCATATTGCAGATCAACATTAAGATTACCATTTTCAGTAGGCGACCTTGCTTGCAGTACACGGTTTGCGAATATTGCGAAATACCAAAATTCATAATACAATCATGCCAGCTTTAAAGGAATTTATATAATGACATGTATAATGCTCTCGTGTGTTTATGTACGAATTACTTTGTATCATGATGCTCAGAACAGTGCCATTAATAACAGATTGGTATTAGCGGACTCATATCCTTGAGCCAAGACATGCGATTAAAGAAATCGCTCTTGCGACACGTACGCGCGATTTTCCGACAACCTAGAATTACTGTCGTCGGGCCTTTGTGCAAAATATCAATTTATAGCCCTACAAGTTACATTTATCATGTAAATGACTTGGCCCTCGGCGCGCGCGCTAGTTTAACGGCCTCTTGGACAAATGCATTAGTAGCAATAATTGGGTTACGTCATCGTTGACTAAGGAACTATTAACTTAACGTTAACAGATGTTCCCATTGTCGTAATGTGTCAATTTGTCTAATATAACTAGAGTACCGTTCCGGCAATTTAAACAGCAGTATCTATATAGTGCACTAACTCAGGCAAACTGACACGTAGTGATAGCTGCTTCACTACCAAGATTTCAAAATACTAAACCGCGCTTGGTGTTTTTACGTGAATATATTACCATCTTAGTAACGAGCACAACAAAGGGAAGCAAGAGATTCTTGCATTTCGTTAACTTTGTGCCCGGGGATCCGAGAACAACGTGCTATGAAAAACCGAGCAGCGAGGCACGCATGGACAAAACTGGATTCCGCGCGGTGTCGCTGCCGGCCTTCTACTTTCAACCAGTCCCAGTCGCATTACAGCGCTTAGTCGCATTATCCTGCACCTATTACTATCATATACCTACACATTATAAGATTAACATCTTGAAATACCGTTGTTACTAATTTTTAGAAACTTTAATTTTATGAGGCTTAGTTTTAAGTAATTATATTACTGTTCAACCGCTTTTAACTAAATTACCGTCAAATTGAAACTTTACAAGTCAACAAAGAAACTTCAGTGAAGAAGGTTGTTAGAAAGCGTCATTAGGTTGTTGTAAGTTATGACTGTGCTGTATGTTATAACTGTGTACCAACATTGTAATATAAGTTATACGTCAGTGTGTCAGTCAATTTCATTTTCACGTCAATCGGATCGTTATAATTATAACAAGAGTATTTGACTGTACCAGACCTATGCAGTGGCAGTGTGGCTGTATAGGCATTCCGGCATACCGGACATCGACAAACAGTCAGACGCTACGAATGCTTTAATTGAGGATGTTTCGGATGCTTGAATTCGAGAACGCGGGTGTGTTGACACATGTTGTCACAACCAATAAAATGTTAGGTCCCTCGTGTCTTATGGAAGACGAACTTGGTAAAAGAAAATATGGTGAACGTTTTTTTTTTTCTTGCTATTTCACTCTATTTCGGAAAGGGTACATTTTTAGGCAAATTTATCCCTGTTACAGTTCTCGCGCGAAAGAAGAGTCAATGAAAAAATACTATTTTGTATTAATTTATAGGAGTGAGCAAATAAAATGGGTACGAATTTTAGGGTCGACCGAAACGATGCATAATGATGTCGTTTTCTCTACGTTTTCTACATACACCAGAGGCGTATACGATATGTATTTTCAGCTTCAATGTTGTGATCCTTTCCCCGTAGGGGCATCGTCAGTCCATTAATTACTGCCCGTATATCGTCTAGAATCCAGAAACTCAGGCCAGATGATGATAGCTAACTCCGATATACGTAAATGGTAAAACTCTAGCAAAAAAAAACGCGTTCCCACGACGAGACACGCGTCGAAGGCCGCGTCTTTAATCAAGACACGTGTGACAGCCCCGCCATACGTCGTGCTGCCAATTTGTACAACAGTCGACATGAAAACCACCTACTTAATCATAAAATAAATTGATCATTTACCTTCCCTAACCTGCACCTCTTTGTTACAGCTTTTCATAAGTGTGTATTTTAATCAACAGCACGTAAGGTTGCTTTTGCAGTGAAAAAATTGCACTATATAAGAGGTATAGTGGATAATCAATCGAAATTGATTGGCACCTCTTGACGAGCGCCAGCAAAAAGGCGCCGCCAACTCTCTGCGCATTCAATAACAATTTCATATGGTAAGTCGGTAAAATTACTTATTTATCGTAGCCATGAGCTGCCACAACATATTTTACGGAGGCTCTTGCGACATACGTTTCGTTTTTTCAACAGGCACATAAACCTTCTCATTTCTGATTTCATACACGTCAGGAGCGCCGAGTGAGGAGTGATTCGTAAACTCTTATTTTTAACAAGTTCGAAAAAAAAATGTCTTAAGTTTAAAATACATTACTTACGCTTCTGTGTTATCCCTAAAAACCCTGCCTGGTCATCCTTACCGCCGCACCACACGTTTGGAAAACAAGTTTAAAAAAAAACCTTATACCAAAATTTAATTACCAAACAAGGTTTTTTAAAAAAAGTTTTTAGGAGTTTGTTTATTTAGCACCCTTCTCCTTCCAACAATACAATGTTCACGAAAATTCTTGCATAAAGGATCTTGAGTCTTTACTATTTCTTAACAACAACAACACCAACAACAACAACAACAACAATTCTTTATTGCACACCAACAATAGAAGCAATACAATAGAGCCTTAACATAAAATAGGTAAACAATAGGCGGTCTTATCGCTAAAGAGCGATCTCTTCCAGACAACCTTTGGGTAACGGAAATGACATAAAATAGCTAGAAATGAGTAGGTGGTGAGATAAGATTACATATAATACAAAAATAAATAAAAACAAACAAACATATACATATACTAAACATACATACTACTATAAATATATATATATATATATATATATACAAAGTAAGAAAGAAAACTATGATACAGTTGACATCAAAGTGATTAGAAAAACAGAAGCAGAATTAAAAATATAAATTATGGGAGAGATAAATAATGATCCTTTAACTTAGTTTTAAAAATAGGCAATGACTTCGCTTGCCTTAAATCGAGTGGAAGAGAATTCCACAACACAGTAGCCCGGAATGTAAAAGAATTTGTATAAAACTTTGACTTTGATGATGGAACAGCTAGAAGACAGTTTTGAGCGGACCTTGCTGATAGAAGATAACTAAAACGTTCTTTGAGATAGCGGGGAGTCGCACGATGAAAGAGTGTATTATAGAGAAGAGAAAGAATGTGAGTGTTACGACGAAGACGGATAGGAAGCCACTTGAGTTGTGAACGGAAACTTGACACATGATCATACTTGCGTAACCCAAATATAAACCTAATACACATGTTTTGAATTCGTTCAAGTTTGTTAAGTTGCTCCTCTGAAAGATCTAGATAGGCAGCATCAGCGTAGTGAAAAATGGGAAGGAGTAGTGTTTGAGCAAGCGCAATTTTAGTGGCGATAGGAAGAAAATTACGAAGCCTTCTCAGTGATCCCACTGCGGCGAACACCCTCCTGCTAACCTCATTCAGCTGCGGCACCCAGGAAAGAGTGCGATCCAAGATTATACCTAAATTCTTTACAGAGTGAGAAAAAGGAATTTGAACACCATTAAATACAATTCTTGGGAGGCCAGCAAAGTCAACTTTAGAAATCATCTTTGAGCTGCCAATGATGATAACTTGCGTCTTCGTAGGATTAACTTTCAGGCCATAGCTACTAGTCCACTCCGAAATTAGCTCCAAGTCACAATTTGCCATGGCTAGAACCGACGGGAGATCGCCGAGTACACCCTGGAAATATATTTGGAGATCATCAGCATAAAGGTGATAAAAAGAAGACCATAATCTGTCTTCTTTTTATCACCTTTATGCTGACGATCTCCAAATATATTCCCAGGGTGTACTCGGCGATCTCCCGTCGGTAATGGAGTTAATAAAAATTGAAAATAGCAGTGGAGACAGCACACCGCCTTGCGGAACGCCAGAAAATATGCTGCACCAATGAGATCGGGAAGTATTCACCTTTACACGCTGCCGACGATTAGTTAGGTAACTATGAAACCATTCAATAACCGCAGGAGATATGTTAAGAGAACGTAATATAGCCAACAAAATTTCAAAATCAACAGTGTTGAACGCGTTACTAAAATCCAGAAGCGTAAGCACCGTCAATTTCCGGTCATTCATACCCGACCGAATATCATCCGTAATTTTTACGAGAGCAGTAGTCGTACTATGACCTGATCGGAAACCGGACTGATATGGATTTAGAAGATCATTCCGATTTAGAAAAGAAGTAAGTTGCTGAAATACTAAACGTTCAAGGACTTTGGATAAGAAAGGAAGAATGGAAATAGGTCGGTAATCTGAGAAGGTGGCAGGATTGGATTTTTTCGGTAAGGGAATTATATCAGCATCCTTCCAGATAGCAGGAAAGACACTAGATGAAACAGAAACATTCAGGATACTGGTAATTACAGGAACAAGAAGGTCAAGCAGAGGAAGGATCATACTACGGCTCACATTATCAACACCAACGGCGTTGGAAGTAATGGCTAGTACGTTTTTCTTAACATCACTGTCGGAAAATTGAGTTAGAGAAAAAGGATTAAAGTCTGGAGTTGGGAGAGATGAAAGATAATCAAGGTTCCTGGTCTTAACAGGACCGCTAAAAACGGAAGAAGAAGAGAAATGCTGATTCAGCTGATCAATATTGAGGTCTTTAGAACAGGAATCCTGCTGAGATTTCCCAACTCCTAGCGACTTAAGAAATTTCCACACTTTAGAAGGATCACCATTTTCAACAGACTGGTGAATTTGGCGCCTTTGCGCATCACGACAAACAGTACTACAACGGTTGCGCAAAGTGTGGTAACGTGTTTTGTTATATGGTCATTTTTATACCTAGACTTGGCCAAATTTTTCTTCTCAATAAGCGTTCTGATCTCATTAGTGAGCCAGGGAGCAGGAAGATGTTTCACCCTGATAGGCCGAACTGGAGCGTGCACGTCATAGAGCTGAGTAAGAAGCGAATTAAATAAAGAAATCTTTTCATCAATCGTGTCAGCCCCAGAGATGACACTCCAGTCCACCTTCATCGCATCATTACGAAGCTTATCCCCATCAATCCGACTAAAATTGCGCTGGAATAAGGTTTTAGGTTTGAGTTTAGGAGGTCGAATTTTATATGACAAAAAAAGTAAATCGTGATATGAAAACGCATCCGCAGAGTACTGTCCAAATTTGGCAACATGGGCTTTAGATGATGTCAGGGTGATATCTAAAAGTGAAGGAGAGCAATTCGGAAAGTGATGCGTAGCACGAGAAGGAAGAATGATCATATTACAGGCGGATACTATAGATCTCAATGATCTTGACCGATGATCATCTTTGAGGAGGCATGTATTAAAATCACCCATTATGACATGATGATTATAGGATGGCATAATATCTTCAAGGAGTTTTTCTAAACAAGCGAAGTAATCAACGTTAAGAGACGGTAAGTAAAATACACCAAGGAGAAATTTGGAATGTGAAACAGCTACGTCAAGAAATAAGTACTCTGCGGCATCCGAAGAAGGAGATTCCACTGACATGCAAGCGATAGAATAAGGGATATGTGACCGAAGGTAAATTGCAACTCCACCGCCACTCCTTAAAGAGCGGTCATTCCTAATCAAAGTGAAACCAGGCAGAGAGTAAGAAGTAGAAGAATGACATGGCTTAAGCCAGGATTCTGAGACAAGAACCGCATGCACATCTTGAAGATCAAATGTTAAGGTAAGATCAATAAAGTGAGCGGGAATACTTTGAGCATTAATATGTATTATGTTAAAATTTTTTGGAACGTCGCTAAGTTGTTCTGTTAGAAAATCATGTGGGGAAAGAGGCAAACTATGAAAACTGTCATCATCACTGTTATCATTAGAAGAACAGGACATAAAATGATCATTAAGAACATTATTAGCACTACTATCAAACTGTGTCATAATTGCAAATAATAATAGTAATAAAATATGCAGATAAAATAATAAATACTATATATAAAAAAAAGGTAACAAGAACAAAAATAATACGGTCATTCACTACCCACCAGCAGCCAAGGATTTTAAGAATAATGTAAACAAGCATAGACATTACATAGATTGCGCAAAGCAAAAACAAAACGCACTGTATTAAATGACAGTTCTACTAACTAATTATCTGCTGCTCGGGTTGCTCCTCATAAACTTCAAATTGACATTGACAGATGTCTGACAATCTATTTTATGTTTGTCATTGAACAACCTTAAAATAACTAAAAGATTAGAAAAGTTAATTATAAAATAAAAGTGGGTACACAAAAACAGTATAACACGAATGAATACAAGAGGAGCAACATACCGAACCAAATTATGGAGACTCTTGAAAACAACAAGGAGACGGTAAACGTTACAATTATGGCTTCGGAACACGTCTGGGCCGCTTAGTTGATTGCGAGGCAGCCGCAGCGACCTCCTGAACCGATGACGATGTGGTGGATTCCCTCGCCGCCACAGATATATTACTCATCTGCGCAAGACTGGCGATGCGATGCCGCGCTCTGTTTGCATCGAGAACATACACGTCTCCGTTCCACGACCAGCAATTGCGGACGCCAAAACGATCCCGAGCGGCAACAAATAAGTCATGTCGGGGTTTCGTTAAAAACTCCCCAACTGTAATTCCGGAACCCTTCAGAGCGACCTTGCCAAACCATAACTCATCGCGAATGGTGATATCCCGAAACTTTATAAGAATTGGTTGCGACTTTCCAGCTCGAGGTTTACCCAGACGATGACAGCGCCCGATATCAGCAGCGGTCACACTACTCTTAATGAGTTTGAGCTTCTCAACAACAAGAGAATTTATTCCGTGAAACACCAACATCTTGCGTCGAGAGCGCATCTCCATGCTGTCCACCTGCTGCGCAACAAGTTCAACCTGCCTTTGTAGCATGTCCAGAGATTTCAAAATGAAGGCCTTGAAGGTACTGAAGTCTGAGGCTACTGAAGTCACGGAAGGGTTGCTAGACCCTGCCTTGTCCAAGTCACGCTGAAGCTCTGCCATCCGTGTGTGGAAAACCTCAGCCAGCTCTGTGATGGATTCCTTGATAGCGCCCACTTGTGCCATTGTATATGCAATAAATGTAGTGCAGTGAAATAAATAAAACTGTCCAGAAAAATGTGATATAACTGCTGGTAGGTGAGAAGTACTAGTTAAACATGTATTAAATTATGTTTTTGCTTAGAAAAACGCACTATTTGTATTTTTAAAACACTAGAACACTTTTTGATGATGTTTATCGTTTTTGTTCACCTACCCGAAAAAAGTCTGAATTCATTAACCTAAAATCCGTATCCATATTACAAATACAGTGCGTTTGCGTTGCATCTATTCAACAGCAATATAGTTTTTTTATCCTAACAAAATTCATCTACTTTAAACTTTTGGTTATTTTCGAACAATAAAGTGTCTACGAACAAAAAACGTTTGGCACCTACTTTGAAAAAAAATTCAATGTAGTTCGAAAATGTTATTTTTTTTCTAGTTTATTTAAGTTCCCAAGTATCGCGGGTTCACGTTAGGGTCGGCCGGTAGCGCCTGGGAGCGAGGTCGATTGATTCACCCGGCGCGGCATCGGCACGACTTCCGGGCCCCATGACTTGTGTTCAACAACGCACGAAATGGTCCTATGTAAGCCAGGGTTTTCATGTAATCGTTAAAGTGGTAAATAATGTCAGCCGAGCACTCCATACATGTATTGAAGCTGAATAATTTGTTTCAACAAACATTAAATACTTTCAACGAAAATTATTTTCAATAGGATATATTGTCGAGTCGAGTTGTTGCAGAAAAACTGCGTTTCTCAACAAAACTACATAAGTCCCATGAAGTTACGCACTTTCTCATCAGGAGTGCATTTCCACTGCAATGAGCATGGTCCGACATGCTTTTTGCCAGTTATTTATTCTGTAGGTGATTTTCTATTTTGAAATCGTAGTAAATATTTGAAAACAAAATCTTCAGTAAAATTAATGCTTTCAGCGGTAGTCATTCGACGGCAAAGGTTAAGTTAAGACTGCTATAAGTGGACCTCTTGAAGCGGCCCGGCCCCTCTGACCGTTACATTCACGCCGCTCGATCATGCAGGTGAACAATTGAACTAGATGCTACGAACAATATATTTTAATAGACAGTTTTAACACAGAAATAGTAGGTAAGAGAGAAGATGTAATACAACCCAGTAAAATTAAATTACGGACAATTAGTTATTACTTCAAAACGTACGTCTTTTAATTTATATACTGTAAAGCAAGATCTTTATAACCAGCAACTAATGATTGATTGAAATTGAATCATGCCTCGGACAACAGCTGATTCAGTGTTACTAGTGTAACGCAATAATTTGCATCTCATTTTCAGAAATCAATATGCAATTTACTTACGTCATTGAAAAGATATCCAGAAGAAGTAATTAAATTACTAACATGTAATTTCCTGTCATTAGTAAAGAAACAGGAATCCGGCAAAGTTTCTGTGTGTGACATACGCAACGACTTTTTGCCGTGATGTGCGATATGGAGAATATTGGAAAATAATGATTTAGGTCTATTTTAGTGCATATGCAACGTTTTTTTAGAGTTAAGTCTATTATTTTCTTATTTAAACTTTATTGCATAAAACAAAGTACAAATGTCAAATGGCATTCTCGACCAGAACCTCTAATCTAATTATTGTCAATTACTACCATCATCTAGTTACTTCTTAACGGTTCGATTTTTAAACACTTAAACATTGAATACATCAAGTTCTCTTGTCAGCCCCTAGTGGAAGGAAATCAGGTTAACGTGCGTGTTGTGTATGGTGACAAGACACTTATTAGAGTTACACTTTTTCCTCTACCATACTTCCCATAGGTACACTTCTCTAGCTATAATGCTTGGACAGTAACTGACAGACAAGTCTTTTCTTCTTCTTACTACAAATGTAACACCGGGCAATATCCATGCGCACCAGCCGCCAATATTCTGCTGCGCCGGCATTCCCCCACACATAATTTTTATTGTCATGACCTTCATTTTGCGAGCTGCTGCGTTAGTTAGTTTGACGACCGGTTTAGCTCAGTGGGAGTAACGTTGCCTGCGAAGCTGAGGTCCTGGGTTCAAATCTCGGTAAGGGCAAATATTTACCTAGTACCCATAACACAAGCCTTATTGAGTTTACTATGGGACTAGTTCGATTTGTGTAAAAAATATCCTGTAATATTCGTTTACTTATTTAGACACACTGACATGATAGTGAATACCTATAAAAATTCTCGAACATGCACGTTGAAATTTGGGCTTTAGTTACTCAAATTGTCGATAAGAAATTACATTTCTTCTTGTGCGTCAACAGTCAACAAGGTACACACTGATTGATATTTGTACCAATACTAAGGTAATCTAAATGTTTGTATAATAATAAGATTTTAATTTAGAAAACAGAAAGTAGTGAACTTTGATCAACCTAACCAGTTAAAAAATTTAATGCAAGAGTGCTGTTTAGTTTATTTTACTAGAGGCGACATCTGCTGGCGAGTAGGAAAACAAGTAAGCTACTAACTCGAGGTAGCGCGTCACGCCTAGCAGCATGCTCAATTCACCAACAGCAAACCCAACACGCTCATAGATGGCGCTATTTAACGATGCTGTTTTCGCTCGTCAAGGACATACATAACTGAGTAAATAAATATGATTTAAATACAACAATGATACGCTCACTGCTAGTCTGAATTGAATTTTAATACTATAGCAAATTGCAGTTGTTACAGTAATGGAGAGCTTCAAATTACATGTTGGTTTCACTTTCTCTTACCAGTTGCTCAATCATGACCTGATTATTAACAGGTGTAGGAAAACTTATAGGATTCAAAAGCAAATATACCTAGTACATTTACCATACCCCAGAGATCGTCTATTAACAAAATTAAATTTATAGAATCTATTATGCAATTTAGACCATACATATGAGTGTACCTTGGTACGTAACCTAGATAGGTTAATAGAGCACAGAAATCATAGCTGGCACTAACCTGTCATTATCCCTGCTTCGTTTTCTGTGGGACTCCTCCTTCTCCCTTTCGCCGTCGTCCAGGCGCCTCCGCTTCACCTCGTAGGACCGCGAGCGGGACCGCGAGTGGGACGCATAGTGCTTCCTACGGGTGCGCGGCATCTGTAACGGTTAGCATCGTCTTACACACTACAATGTAGGCAGATATTAATTGTACCATTAACCATGGCCTTATACAGTTGCAATTGTGCAAATAGTTGTGAAAACAATGGTATTTTACAACTATTCTGACGGCTGAGTATATAACAAGCTTTAGTGACGGCTAAGGGACAAAATTGAAACAAAAAATAAGTAATTCTCAATATCTGAGGATGAGGCGCGAAAATAGTTATATAAGTGTAATAAGTGTGTGTATACTCACCTAAATGTGACCTTGATTCCTCAGATATTGTACTGATCAACCATACAAATATAAATCATAACTAATAAGTATTCAATCACAGGGGGATTGGTAGAAGGTACTAAGTTCTGGTAGCAAGCTGTTATATGTATTAAATTTAGTATGTTTAATAATTAAATTATCTTAAAGATGGATAATGGTCATTAATAATGAATAAGTATTTTATTACAAGACATTCATCAAGTTAATGGAAAAAATAATGTTAATAAGATACTAGTTTTGGTATTACTAAATTTTCTACCGCCTAAACAGTCAAATATACAGACTCAGTAATAGGTATATCTCAAGACCACCAAGGAATCATTTACAATCCAAATCGAACATACCTACCTACCTACCAGTGGCGTGGCGTTAATAGAACCCGATTCTCATTGGCTTGCCTACTTAAAGGCATTTAAGTCATTTATTTGACCACTTTTAAAGAAAACATAAGAGAAAATATACTCCCGCTTGACAAACAACATATTTGATGCCATGCCACTGCTACCTACAATCTGGTAATGTGGTTTTGGGCCAATTAACAAATAGGCTACATTTATATAGTGTCTATTTGAGATTCCATAGAAATTGCAAACATTTCATCTAATAGGTATTGCACAAATAGTGGAGTGCATAGGGTTTTTGGCCAAGGTAGGCAGTTTCTCAGTGCATATACGGAGCCATAATCATTCAGGGTAGGCAGTGCCTTTGTGCCTATATGGACCGCACCCCTCTGTGCAAAAAGGCGTTTTCTATGAAAGCAAGAATTGAGCAATAGCTGGTGTAAAAAGCATTCTTCATTGGCATAAGCCCATCTCAACTCCACAAACAGGTACCTAAACCCCTTATTGTCATTTAGCTAACAACTTGTACAATTAAAATTACAGTAAATTCACCATAGGTTTTGAGGAAATTCTAGACAGAGGACAAATAAAATTGTTTTTTTTTTCATCTGTGTTGTTAAATAAGTGACAAATTGCTATTTCAGAACCTACTTGACTGCCTTAGTAAAAGTAAAAGCAGATATTTTATACAATTCACTAATGCTCTTCATAGCCTTTTAAAATAATTTCATTGTATATTTTTTTACACTTATGAATTAGTTGGTTAAATGATGAAAATTTTAAGCATTGGTAAAAAAAGCATGTGCCCAGTACAAGCTCTTCAAAGCCTGTACATTATTTGCAGGTTGCATGTGTATATCTAACTTAAAATAAAAAAAATACAACCCACTTTTATGAAACATACTATTTGAATGTCTGAAATCAAAAACCTATGAGAATCATTTTTGATTACAAGTAGAGTGAATATCCAAATATAGGTATTGAATGGAATACTAACAACTAGGCAGTGTTAGACCATGGTCAGTGTGATACTGATGATGCCAACGGGCAACATTATTTATGCAGTAAATTAGAATGAAGGTAAGAAGAAAGCTTCGATCACAAAACCAATCATGCTGAATAATGAGCCTGTCAAAAATAGTGGAAATGGTGATGTTTCCCTTTTAGCATCATGGATGAAATAGTATGAATATTTTTGACAGGGTCACTGTTTACTTACAATAAGGAAAGTACTGCAGTACCTTCACTTACCATAAAAAGGATACCAAAACTCGTATCCAAGGAGAAAAAGCTGAAAAACATAAACTTTTTAAAACCAGTGGAATTACACTCCCAACTACTTAGGCAGACTAAAAATGTCATGCCAAATAGAAAGATTCTGGTAAACATAATCATTTTGGAATAGTGCATAGCCATAGGTTTTCAGCCATGCAAACCAAACCAGCGTAAACAACAGTTTGAACAGAACAGAAAAATAGAATAATTATTTTTTTGTGTATATCTTGCTTGTTGGAATAACTTATTACCATTACAAACATGGAAAATACTGATGGCAAATAAGGGATAATAACTTCATAATAATTTGATTGCTGTTATTTATAGGAAATTTATAATACCTTGAATTCACTACAACGATATCTGTACACATGTTGCGATTCTTAGGGAACGTTATAGTATTTCATAAGATAACTTCGAATCATAGTCTCCTTATACAGCAATAAAATAAACTTAAACTAGTTCAAGTTAGCCTTCGAGTAGGAAGCGTTTAATTCCTACTTGTATAATTTAATAATCAAGGATAACAACATCTAGGGGAGTACTAGAGAAAATGCTATCTACTGTCTACTAGGATATTTCTACAGCTTTAACAATGCTACATAGAATACTAAAAACCAACCATCGGATAAACGTCAATACAAAGTTATTTACATGCTACGCTAACGCCATGTTGGTTATCAAGTTTATCGGAACCATAGGGTACGCTAGTCTAGAAAGTAAGATGTTATTGTAGCTCACCCTCAATTCACGTAAATATTTCAATTTACACCACAGTTGTTGAGAAAAAGCTGTTACGCAGTTCCAAGTTCGTGATGCAGAGCCTTGAAGAATGTTTCCTCGCAAAAAGGGCCCGAACATCGATCCGAATCCAAGCACTTTGTTGGTTGGTTGAACAGCACTGCAATGGCGTAGTCAGATATCGTCAATGTAGTCAAGCAACGTACTTATAAATAAAACAATATAAAATTAAGTATCTAAATACTAAAATTAATGAATTATCAAAGTAAAATATATCGTAGTATATTTTTCGTTTTCTCACTAGGTAAATAAATGAAAAACATAATTTAAAAATCCCTTTGATATAACAGGAAAAAGCATAAAAATGTTGCCAAGTGAAAAAACAAATGGATACGTTCAGGAATATAGGCGAAAGTGTATTTTTGAACTTGCTTAAATCAATGGTAATTGGTAAGTAATTTTCATATTGCAGATATTTATTATTAAAATAATACAGGTACCAAGTTGAAATCCATAGTTATTTTTATTTTATATTTAGTGTAATATGAGCATGGGCAATGTCAAAAATTCAATAGATGTCGCTACAATCCCAACTATGGTGATCAAACTATGAAGTGAAGAAAACTAAGCAGCACTCTTTTATGGGGGGGGGGGGGGGGGGGGGAGGGGGGGTTGATTAGCAATTCGCCTTTATATATTACCACTGGACTGGCTGCTGTCTCATGGAGTATAGAGATAAGGAGGCGAAACTCATATAGGCAAACAGATGAAAAAGCGTCCAGTGGAAAGCAGTAAATAATAGTTCGAAATCCGTCCAGAATGGCGCTAGGGTGGCACGTGCGTGAAATGAATGTAGGCGATGCTTCTCAGTTCCGGTCATGTTCGTTAAATATTTTTAAAACATTTTTGCCGAAATGTAATCTTCTTCTGGTGTAAATATTTAACCATGTCCAAAATTATTATTTTTACATTTAAAGTAATTTGTTTTACGCACTTGCTACAGTGGCGCCAGTAATTTAACCCTTTTTGTCGGACACTTTGGATATATAGAGATTGCTCTCCTTACCTCTACACTCCATGTGCCCTGTATTTATCTTATCTTATCTTATCTTGATATCAGGGCTCCTTGCGGATACACTTCGACCCAGTGTGGTCTTTTGTGTAATTACCCCTTCTTGCTACTCAATGGTTTATTGTTCTACCATCTCCATAAACCGGATGATAGATGCCATTGGTAGCGTCTGGAATTCCTTTGGCTGTGGGTAACCAATACCAAATTTATTCATTCTCTGTCTGGCGAGGGCATGACATTCGCATAATAAATGCTCCATTGTTTCTGTCTCCTCACCACACATTCTACAATCTGTATTGCCAGAAAGTCCCAGTTTGGCCAGAAGTCCTTTGACTCCGAAATGGCCTGTAAACACCCCCATTATAACTCTGAGTTGTCTTTTGCTGTAGTTCCACAGTTTCTTGGACCAGCCCGATTCTACTCTTTCTATGAATAGCTTTGCATGCCTCAGGCCCGCCACTTTCTTTCACTCTTGTTGATGTTGGTTTTTGGCATGGTCCTTTATGGCCGTAACTATGGTCCCATGTGAGAGTGCCACGCATGGTTCAGGTCCTATGAAGCTCGTTGCACACCCATTTCTAACTAGCTCATCTACGTTTTCGTTACGGATGAAGCCTTCGTGCCCTGGAATCCATACCAACTGCACTTTATTGTGCCTTCCGAGCTTGTTTAATGCTTGGATACCGTTGTGTACAAGTCTAGAGTCTACTTTGGGCGCTGATAACGCTTTCAGTGCTGCTTGACTCTCGCTGAGGATATAGATATGCTGTATTTATTATTGTACGTCTTTGATAATCGCCATTTTGGCGCTGTATGCACTGGTAGGCAGATACGAGTGTCCATGGAACTACAATTAGTGATGTCCGCAAGTCGGCATCTGTAACTAATATATCGATCGTTCGTTATTACATCTAAGTTTGTGTCTGTGGGTGGGGTGAATAGAAATACTATTCTAAAGTCACGGCGCAAATATTATAAAATGCGACATCTAACTGACAATGCCACTTGTCTCAATAGCGTGAAATTACACTAGTAATAAAACTTACAGAAGCTCATTTGCAGGGAGTAAATAAGGCGACTTAAAACCAATATATATATAGGCCACTATCGAAAAAGAAGACTACATTATAATAGCACTTTTACTTATTTGAATATTGATATCGTAATTATCGATATGACCTCTTTGGAACAGTTTACGTTATAATCAGTACAATGGGTCTCGCTAGCCGCGGGGGTCGCTTCAAATTAGTACACAACATTAGCTGTCAAATTACAATTACATCTTATCATTGGCCACTGCATCCATGACGGATGATTGTTGCAGCGTCTGTGATAAAAAATTTTTAGTTGCTGTCCCGGATACATCTACGCTTGTGGCTATATAAACCAATAGCTGCACGGCACTTCTTGCCGCAGTTGTCACATGTAAATTGTGAATCAGAAACAGAATAAGTCATAGTACAAGTACAGAAATTTCTCTTCCTCGTAAAAACGCTGTGCTAGGCATGAGAAACGTGCCTACTATATGCCTCTCTGACTATCGTATTACTTCTATTCATTCGCACACGGCACGTGTAGTGCTAGGGTTGTCACGCCAAGAATATATCAATGAGGGCAAAAAAGCTGTCGCCAAAGCACCATAATGCGTGACTAAAAATGTTTAATTTTCTGCTGTATTCATGTCAATACGTATTTAATTTAGGTACTACCTCAATCTAGGTATTTGTCCCCAAAAATCATACTCGTACCTACCTGTTTCTATTTATTGCCGCAAAGTTATTCGAGATTTGCATATTTCTAAAAAAAACATATTTATTATTATTGTATACATGACGCGAAAAGTTCACCTCCGCATTACCTACCATAAATCAGTTTTCTAGGCATTGGTGAGAATCCGTTTGTAAACAGTTTTGGTATAAATACCTAATAACCGCGGTAGTTTAAAACAATGTACCTAAATTTGTACAGGTAAAGTGTTTTATCTTTTGCACACAGTACCTACTGTGTACTTTTATAAATGCGTAAATCTTGGAATAAGCCTCCTTATCGCCAGAAAAAAAATACACATTTTTTTGTGGCTTAGAAAAAATTAAAAGGTGCCCGCCTTATACGGTACGGCACGAATAACAGTACATTTACAGCCATTTTAATCGAAAATATCAATGCTGCATTTGCCGTACCGTATAAGATGATTTTTGAAAATTTTCATCCATTCCTCATTCAGTAAAAAAATCAAAACTTATTGAACAAAAATGTAAGTTTTTTATAAGTTGTCTTATATATAATTAGATAAATAGTTATAAGTTGTATAAATAGGTATTCGGCTGTGCGCGCGGCAAAAGTCAGTATTGCGCGAACGTGTTTCGTTTCGTGCAAGGGCTCTTACGGTAATTTATATTTCTCAAACATCCAACGAATTGTCGTTCTTATATTTGTGATAACAGAACGCGAAATACGTCTTTGTATAACACTTGTCAAAGATTCGTTCTTATTTCAAATTAGAGGACAATATAGTATTTTATACAATCGTTATATAATGTACGCTTTTTCAGTCGAGTACCGCGTTTAGGCCACGAAGCTTGCTAAGTGGCCTAAGTAAGGTACGAGACTTAAAAAGCTAATTATATAACTATTGTATACAATACTTTTTCTACGAGTAGGTAACCCATAAACTACAGGTAATGAAACATAGCTTAAAAAACAATTGCAAAACACCGCGTTCTTTTTTTGAAATTCATTATAGTTCCGTGCGGAGTTGTATAATATAGGTATTATAGTTCTGTGACATATAATATAGACCATAGAGTATAGAGTGATGATCCAATCTAAGAAGTATGTCGTTATAGTAGGATTTGCGGAGTTCTTATTATCAGATTATAGTTGACGAGTAGAAAAAAGGAATTTCATACAAGAATGAGAAGAAGAGATTGTCTTTTGTTTCAGTGTGTTTTATTTCTTTTATTAACTATCTATGGCATACTGCCAACATTAAAAAACATAGTTTGTGAATGTAGGTATATTTACTTTTAAGTAGGTATAATAACTTAAGATTTGGTGTACAATTTAGATTTGGTGGCAAAAATAACCCGAATAACTTTGTAAAGTATTAGCGGGAATAGAAAGAATACCAAATACTGAACGGGGGTTTTTAATTAGTTGACCATTTGTATTATTTCCTTGGATTTAATTGAGAAAAGCACTATACAAGCCTCGGCGCGAACAGGGATTGTCGGCCTCGTATCTCTAGATGGCCTCATTAACACTCGGCCATCTATAACTACTCGGCCGGCAATTCCCTATTTGGCAGTCTATGCAGTAATGTTACCTACAATGGCGAAATAACTTTCCACGGCTGTTGTCAAATACACATTCTTGCCAGTAAGAGTACATTATTGGCGAGTCAAGGAAGTGAAGGATTGCCGGACGAGTATAAATTTGCTTTATACGGGGCGGAGACTGACAACAAAAAATCTTCACCAAATAATAAACAGAGTGGTTTTATAATATTTTCTTCTGTTTCCGCGATTATTACTCATTGAAATAAAACAATTTAACGGATTATATCGCGTATATTATCTCATTTTAGTTCCCGACGTTTCGGAAGCTTTCCAGCTTTCCATGGTCACGGGAGGACTGAGAAAAGATGTATTTTCCTCTGTCAAAGTTACAATTTGTGCAAACTACCCATTTTTTGAAAAAACAAATAATGGTGTACATACATGCCAGATGGGCCTAAGCTGTAAAGACAGTTACACATGTGCCAGAAGGGCTTAATTATTTTATTCTAATAATTTACCAAGCAGCATTTCACAAATGAGGCGTACTGAGGAGAAAAGAAACGCTGCAAAGAAAAACTCCCAGGCTACCTCATTACTAATTATAATATTTAAAAAACAGAGACTATTAAACTAATTTTAAACAGATAAGATATTTTACACCGTTCGGAAATTAAGGTTTTGCAGTCCTGTGTCTCGCTTGTTCCTTGATGAGATGTATTACAGGATCCCAAGCTGGTGGTAGTGACAATCCATCTTCTCTATTGAAATTAGGATGCTTTTTAATCTCAATAGCCTCGCGTAGCATCCTGGGAAAATATCTTTTTTCTTTGGCAAGGATAGAAGGTTTATCAAACTTAATTGAGTGGTTTGGTTTGTCAATGACATGTTCACAGACTGCAGACCTATTACACCGACGGTGCTTGACATCTGCTATGTGCTCCTTCACCCGGGTTGATACACTGCGTTTCGTTTGACCAATGTATGAAAGACCACACTCGCAGTCCAGCTTATAAATGCCTGCACTCTGCTTGCGGAAAGCTTCCGAAACGTCGGGAACTATAATGAGATAATATACGCGATATAATCCGTTAAATTGTTTTATTTCAAAGAGTGGTTTTATGATAAATTGTACATATTAAAAGGGGTGAAATTTCGATCAATTTCACCAGTAAAACCATTTTTTTTATCATTAGTTATTCAACTTCGTCACCACCCCGGCATGCCTAACTCCAAAATCAGCACTTACCTATTTTTAATATAAACATTTGAGATCTCAGCACGGCTTTTTTACCTCACTTACGTTCAAACATAAACAATAAATGCAGTTGCATAAAGTAATTGTCGCAATAAAGCTAATCTAATGTTTTGTTAAGACTTTTCTGTAAATACTTATAAACAAGCAAGTGGACATTATATTTAGCATACGTAGATTTTTTTGTAGCCCTTGAACTTAAAAAGGCAACAATTATTTTTATTATGCTAACCTTTTATTCATGTTCATAATGAATCATCGGCACTGTTGTGATACTTTCACATCCACCACTGAAAGGAGTACTGAAAGTTAGCAGTAAAATAATGGAGCATTTAAATTGTTTTCCTATAAGATTAATTGGGCGTTGGCACTAAATGATAAGATAAGTTTTGTAGTTAGATAAACTGCTAACTGTCGGGATAAGATACGAGATGTAGATGGGCGTACGGAGCATTTAGCACATGGTTAACGTACAGTGTGTCATGTGGTGTTTATGACAAAATGAGTACATATCTAACTTAATCAAATACTGTCAGTGTATATATAAGTCAGATTTTGAAATAGGGGTCAACCATTAATTCTCTCCGCGGTCAAATTTTATCTTGTACAAGATAAAATTTGACCGCGGAGAGAACCAGCGGGGTTATTGCCTAACGAAATTTTGATACTTGGTATCCGAATCAACTGTCATAGCCCGTACAAAATCATGACACTTGATTCTGATTGCTAGCGCGTTAGGCAATACGGGGGATTTTTTTCACGCAATGGACCTGTTGCGTGAAAAAAGTCTTGTGAAATTTCACGCTTGTAGTTAGTGCCACTTGTACAGTTAGCAATATATAGTCATTAACATCCAAAGTGCCTAATATAATTATAATTTCGTCACACGACTTTGTGCCTAATAGGAATAAAGAATTGTTTACTATGAAGAGGTCATGTATTTTTCCCTAAAAGACGTGCTAAAAGTAAAGCCCCGTCCATTCCACGTTCAAGGTTGACAGTCTGATTGGCGTGGCGGTATCTTGCAGCCTGCTCTGGAGAACATGTCGCCGGATGCCCCCAGTCGATTGTTTTGCTTGCTTTCCTCACAGTTTTATTGTTTCGCTTCCCTTCCTTCGTCCCATTGCCGGAAGACTATGTATGTATTCTATCTGTCTTCACGTACCTTGAGAGACAACTCACAACCTAAACCGTTGAAGGTAGAAATATGAAATTTCCTTTATGGAAATGTTAAATAGTTTATTTTATTATATAATTAGGTTAAGTTAACTTTAAATCTGTGCTTCACCCCAGCAGGGTATATGTTGAAGTTTTTAGCTGTAACATCTTGTAATATCATATTGTGCATGAAATAAAATTGAATTGAATTGAATTAGCCGGGATACACGAGGCTAGTTTTTCAAGTCAGGGTTACAAGCTAGCAAGATAGAGCGTCAATCCAAGGCCGGATTTACCCACCTAGGCGCCCTGGGCGAGTCATTAATTGAGGTAAAGCTCGCGCCCTAGCCCCTATATTGGCCGCCCTGGACTATATTCGTGTATACAAAACTAGCTTCATTTCTAGGCTAGTAAGCTAGCGAGAAAGCTATTAAGCTAGCGCCCCCACCACTGATTTCGCTGTCCTGGTCTGTGTATTAGCATCATGTGGCCGGCGAAGCTATACTCAACGCAAAACTAACTTTTTTCTTTTTTTATAGTATCTGTACGGCTAGTGCGCAGTGACCATTACTGACCAATGGTACTGGCTGGCTTTAAATTATCTGGTATTATGTAAACAGTACAGCAAGCCAGGACAGTTAAAGTACAATATCTAGCATGCTATTCTGGCTTCAAAACTAACCTCGTCTATCCCGGCCATTAGAGGATTTTCGAAATTCGAATTTGTACGTGGGCAAAAGCTAAACTTGTTGCAAACCGTCCAGAAACCATGTTTACCAAAATATCATGAAGCGCCCGCCCAGCGTGGCGGCGGCCCGGACCTGTACTGTAATAATCTCATCGACATTTACGATGTTGTTATGTATGACTGCAGCGCGGCCTGCACGCTAAGGTGCGTCCACATTTGTATCATTTGCCCGTATCAGATCATCGTCGCGTGGCATGATCGCGTGTCACGATCACGCGTTTGGACGTTGCGCCGATCGGATCGCTCGAAATCCATTTTGCTACGTGTTTCACACAGTTATATCGGACGAGTACGGCATGATCGGCGCGCCGACAGTAAGCGTCCAAGCAGCGCGATACGCAGTCATGCCACGGCACAGTGATCGGATACGAGCAAATGATACAAGTGTGGACGCACCTCTAGGTTATCTCGGATTATCATTGCAGTTATGAGGATGTGAACATTTAGTATTGAAAAGTTGGTCGTTACTTGGGTTTCGAATACATTAAAGTATAGTTGAATCATCGAGAGCGTGGAATTGCATATGTAGTAGTATAGTTTGTTTACAGGCATTCTATATTTGAATTTTCTATTTTCTTGTACTATCAGCATACAAAGAGGTTGTTATATATATATATATATATCGAAGAACTAAAAACAAAAATAATGTCAGTGCGAAATTGTCAATATTATTTACGTTGTGCGTATATTTTTACATCTGATTTGATTGTATTCTCAATTAATTATTGTGTCCGCCCGTACGACTACGAATAACTTCTATATTTTAAAAAAATATGGCTGTAAGTAATTTTGGTCCTATTGAGAGTCAAAGTAAGCAAATAATTTTCAACTGTTATAAATATTTTGAAAACGAACTGATGAAAAATTTAAACTTGCCTTACACCGCTGCCCAGTTAGTTGAAAAAGCTGCAGGTGTTTGTCTCTCTACTGTTTATAACATTGTGACTGAGAGCAACAGCGAGAAATTCGCAATAACAAAGAAATTCACCTCCCCGAAGAATAAAAAGTTGCGTCCTTGTCCGTCATCAGTAGTAGACGATTTTGATCAGGAAGTCATCCGGAGAACTATATACAATTTTCGTCTGTCCCATAAGCAATTTCCAACCTTAAAGGGACTCCACTCTGTGTTAAAATCCGATATAGATTACAAATTTGGCATTTCCACCTTACGAAAACAAATACAAAAATTAGGATTTAAATGGAAAAAGACCGAGGACAACCGAAAAATATTAATGGAAAAACACAACATACGACTGCTAAGAATAAATTACCTTATCAAAATTGCAGAATATCGATCTCAAGATAGACCACTAGTTTATACTGATGAAACCTACATCCACACTTCACATGTGTCCGGAGAAGCTTGGACCGATGGAACAGAATTTGGTGTAAAAAAACAAATCAGTACAGGCCAGCGGTTAATAATAGTGCACGCAGGAGGAAAAGATGGTTTTATTCCCAACGCTTTGTTAATGTTTAAGGCAAACCAAAAAACGGGAGATTACCATGACCAGATGAACTTTGTCAACTACGAAAAATGGTTAAAAGAAAAATTAATACCGAACCTCAAACCGAATAGCGTACTTATCGTGGATAATGCGTCCTATCACAACAAACTTTTGAATCGTGCTCCAACGTCAAATTCTAATAAACAAGAAATGATGGATTGGTTGACAGAACACAACATTTCGTATAACCGGTTGATGTACAAAACCAGTTTGTATGAATTAATTAAACAAAATAAAGAGCGGTTTCGCGAGTACCACATAGATGCAATTTTAAAAGAATATGGCCACTCCGTATTACGATTGCCACCGTATCACCCGACATTCAATCAGATCGAAAATATTTGGTCCATGGTAAAAGGATATGTAGCAAAAAGAAACGTTTCATTAAACATGCAAGGCATTATGAGTTTAGCAACTGAACGAATGAATACCATCACTGCTGAGGACTGGGAAAATATTTGTCACCACGTCGAAAGTGAAGAAAATAAATATCGATGTCAGGAAGGAGAAATGGATCAAATAACAGACAATTTTATTATCAATACTTGTGACAGCTCAGATGAAGAACATGATAGCGAATAAAAGAAAAAAACAGAGGACTACTACTTATTCCACTTCTTGGGTATGTCATTTTATTAAGTTAAGAGAAAATTATTCTCCTTTTGTTGCAAACGGTACAACCACTACAAATGCAATTCCATCTTCTCGGTAATTCAACTATAGAGGATTTACTATATGACTGTAGATAAATGTAGCTTTTACAACCCGCCCATCCCATAGTCGCGAGTGTGCTGACCACAACTGTCTCATCCCAATCGTGACGGATTAGATCTTGAGTTCACATTTCTTGGTTCATGTCGTAATAGAGTGACTTGTCGTGACCGGTTCGTTACAAATACCGGGCTATGGTATCTCCAATCTTAGCTACATTCCTTATAGCGGCACCTCATTGCGCCATCGCAATCATCAAACGTTCGTGTTGCATCCCTTTTGTTTTCTAGCTATATAAGTATGTTAATTGAAAGGGATGCAACACATACACAATAAAACTATTCGGTGTATGGGCATTTTCACAAGAACGTGTACTTACCCCCCTCTGGTTGTCTCAAATTATGGACTTTTTGGGCCCTTTTACTTTTTTACTCAGAATGGGTTTCACAAAAATTGGCATGAAAAATTCGATCGTCAGTTTTTTATCGCTCGTACAAAATATACCGAAATAGTGTCACAAAACTGACTTTTTTATTCGGACACATTAATTTATTAAATTAATTTATGAGAATCGATGGTACTCTTCATTCCGAGCAACACGAACCCAAAACGTTCATAATCTGAGACAATAAGTAGGGGTACACGATTTGTGAAAATATACATATATACGGCGCAGTGTGGTGCTAGCCTTTTAAATAAAATATTAATAAGTGAGAAGGGCATTCTGTGCCTATACATGATGAACTTCGATCGCGGAGAAGGAAAGTCATAACACTCTATTTTGCTTCATCGTAATCGGGTAAAAAGTATCATATCTGTGTGTGCCAAGCTTATACATGTGACAAAAATAGTTGAAATCCGTAATAAAAATAGTGTAATGAAACCGCAAAGACTGCAAAAAATAAATAATAAATTAAAACCTAAAAATAAAACGATTTACTTATTTTTTTCAAATATTTTTTAGCAACTCAGCCTACTGACTCTTTTATTTTTACTTCGTAATGTACACAGCTGGTAATCTTCGTATAACAAAACGCGTACGTTAGCGCCATGTTGTTTTTAATGTTGACTGACGTTTTTCTCTGCTGTGATTAGCTGTTGCTTTGTCAATACACTCGTCTTGTCATCTATATATTATTTGTCCAAATTCATTCTGTCACTGTCACAGTAATGTGTTATCGAGTGATGTCCTTGTGTTTATCCTGTCTTGCTTTTTGCAAAATGTTTTAAGAGTGCTGTGTTTGTCGAACTTTGCGAAAGGACGCTCTTTTACACCATTTCCTGTGCTCTGAGAAAATACTTAGTGGTTGAAGTGTTTAAATCGTGATGATCTTGCAAAATTATCAAACATTATGTCCATGAATTCATTTTGTTTATATGACTGCGCCGAGCACAAAACTATAACTCAGTCATTTCATTGCTCTGACTGTCCGATTTACAATTATGAATTGGTGCAACACAACCAACAAAATATTAAATGGGACAGACGCAATACAAAAGAAAGCTTACGACAAATTTAAAAAGAAATTGAGAAATAAATCTTTTAACAAATAATGTGTGTTTAATTTTTTTGCCACTGAGGTATAATTCTCAACATATAATTTGATCATGTAAATACCATTACTGAAGTTACGTGTTCACATTTACGTGCCTGGAACTATTCATTCTAAATATTAGACCTCATTCGATGAATCTAGACCACTTTGGCTGAATACGTTACGATCCCTTGCCATATTGCAATCTCGAATAGAAAATAAAAATTAACGTCAGTCAACACTAATCGTACAGATTAAATATAGTTGCCTAGTGCAAATAATATTTGTTTCTGAGTTGGTAGTCTGATACGTAGTATCTCTAATTAGTCTGTGGTAATGTATAGACACGAGTATATTTCTATTATTTCACTGGATAGGCTGTCCAATTCATTTGACAGCTAATTTTGGTGTACGAATTTGAAGCGCCCCCCAGCGAGTGTCCTGTTGAACAAATTTTGACGTCAACTATTGCAAGGAGGTCATATCAATATCGGTATCGATATAAAAATAAGTATTTTTTCTGTTTTATTTATTTATTTATGTTACATAAACCGATAAATATATTTTTATTGGCAGGATCAGAATCACATTAGTTCCTTCATAACAATATATAAAATCCTAAACTAAATTATGAGGTAAATTAAAACTAACTAAACACACTAAAATAAAAAAGGAGTTATAAAAAGAACACCCCGTCCAGCAGTTCCGCCTGCGGCATGGTTCCCATTATGCTGGCGGCGTTACCTCTCTGAATTGCTAAGGAAATCCTCTGAGAGAGGCAAGCGCCAGCTCTGGGATCGCCGGAGGTGCGGCTCAACTGCGTCGACAGGGTCTTCATGAAGTTCTTCATGTCGGCTGACCATGGCCTAGTAACAAAGTAGATTGGGGTGATATGATGATGATGATAATGATTACAATTTTTTTTAAAGCGGGCATCGAAGAGTCAAATTAAAGTATACGTCGAATTAAGACATATCTAATTTTTCTTTAAATGTAAGGTGGTAAAAATATCAAATTTTAATGGCTCTAAGCACTTACGGTGCCACGAGGCCACAAAGTTAGTAAAATCATAATATGTATAATACTACTATGTATTATAATGAAAAGCAATTTTAACACAACATTAATTATAACTAGTGACGTACTATTAATGTTTAATTTTGAGTCAAACAATTAAAATAAAAAACTCCTCCAAAACTAGGTACATTTTTAGCTTGTTGAACTGCGACTTTAGCTTGAAAGCGATGCTATAATGAGATACTTTTTGAGCATGAGAGGTGTAGAATATGTTAAATAGCCTAGGCCATCGCGTTAAAACTCGCCCAAGTGGGTGGGCTCTAGGCCGCGCATAATGTAGGGTCACATAGTTCTTCACGTTGTACCGTGAGTCGAAAGATTCCTTGGTTTCAGAAAGTTTACCTGAAATGATTTCCACAAGTTGTAACATATTGTAGCACGATTCCTCGACATTTGGGGTTAACAATTATATAAACACTTATTCCTTATTTAATCCTCATAGGCTGAAAAATCGTTTCTTATTCCGAATTTCTCCACCCTAAATAGTTACAATTGTTGATTGCACCTATCAATGTCAATTCTCGACCATTTAACAGTTCTAATCAGCTATAGCATTCACAAAATGTACGTCAGCGTCGAATGCAGTGCTGACTGCTATAATATGACCTCTAGACACGTATAGACTATTCGGTTCCATATGTCTCGCCTTTGGCTTCGTTTTCTTAAGTCAGTTTTGGCAACCTGTTTGACAGACCAATATATTTTGACGGGTGATCTGG
Organism: Hedya salicella; assembly: GCA_905404275.2. Classification (NCBI taxonomy): domain Eukaryota; kingdom Metazoa; phylum Arthropoda; class Insecta; order Lepidoptera; family Tortricidae; genus Hedya; species Hedya salicella. The sequence goes on from FR990097.1 coordinate 33,977,509, forward strand.
AATATGTACAGTCATCAGCCACGTCCTAACGGCCCTGGAAATAGAGTCGTGTCAAATATTTACGCGCTCTTTGTTGTGGCAGTATTAATGCTGGTGACTGTACCACTACTTCATATATTAGGGACGAACTAAAGTTACCCGATTACCGAGAGTAGTTTGCTGAATACCGCGCGAAGTCATAAATTTGAGCCCTTGAAACTTTATGATATCAGGAACACCAATTGTTTCAATGTTTTTTTTTCAACCGCAATGCACTATATCTTTTTTTTTTACACTGTGGCCTTAAATTTTAGGTATTTTGTGTGAGAGAAGAAAGAGTTACATATGTAAATTGTCCTTATCTATACCATATTTCTTAAGAAAACCTCCCTGAAAATACAAGGAAAGTTCATATTTGTAGCAATACAATTTAGTCATCAAATATCAACTTAATAAAAAAAAAACACTATTTAAACGTTGTATAAACATTCGGCTGCACGAAGGCAAGGCCCTTAGTGACGCGTGAGCATGCAAAACATGTTTCGTGCATGGGCTCTTAAAGGGTTCACTTAACTTAAAGTTCTGTTGAGATTCATTGGATTTTCCGTTGCTAGAATCAATTATAAAATCAATAAATAGTGATTTGTTGCATGGTATGGTGTGATTGTGACCCGTAATAGCTTGGATTGTACTGGATGCTCATTACAGACATTATCATAAATGTAGCTCAAGACAACTTGAAGGTTTTGTTTATATCAATCAATCAAAATATTCTTTATTCAAGTAGGCCTAGTTACAAGCACTTTCGAAATGTCAGTTACATGAGAGTGAATGTTTGCTGGGAGACATACAATATGATCCAACATTTGCTGCAAGGATTAGGGAAACCCAGAAAAACCTATATTGGGTGGCAAGCGTTTACAGTCTGATCTAGATTAGTATTAAAATCCGAAGAGTTCAAATCTGATTCCAGGTTTTTCATATAATACTTAGATCCAGATTGCAAACAATATTGGATAGCCTTTTTTCACGTAGTTAATCCATGATTTTAGTTCTCGGTATGACGAGTGATTTTTTTAGTTTAGTGACGCTAACTTACTTTATATTTAATTGAATTCAATTCTTATTGATTGTTACGGTTCAAGAGTTATAGTCCTGTGACAGACAGACGAACGCAAAAGCCTAGGACTTAAAGAATTGTGTAGCTGTTGAAGTCTACAACTGCAAGCGGAAGCTATATACAGAAGTAATAGGATGATAACTACGGCAATTACGGCATCGTGAACGTGGATGTTACTTCACAATTATGTAAGGTTCCTTCTACATTTTAATAATGTACAAATGATTGTTTTGTAAAACTTGTTCAGTCAGTAATCTAGTTGATCCTCAATAAGTATCTCAATGTTTTAGTGCTCCTGGACATGCAACAGTGCAAATCCAACCGGATGGTTGGATTTGCACTCATTTATTTTCTGTTTTTTTTTTCCTGGTTTTGCAACACTGGTTTGAATTGAACTCGGTATACGAGTAAAGCAATTTAGTTATAATACCCAGTGTTTATATTAATAACAGCGTAGTTACCGGGCCGTGCCTTGATAAATAAGTCCGCGTCAGTTTAAGTTAGGAAGACATAAATCTTTCATAGAATGTGAACCACGGGTTAACGATGAGTGAAAGTGCGCTTATGGCCAGAAAGGGAGCAGGCCGACCTTCTGGCGGGAATCAGCTGATCGGGTTTGCGCAATGCGCAAATCTAGGGGGCGCGGGTGTGTAAAGGGGCCCTGAGGGGTGCGAGGGGGGCGGGGCGCAACGAGAGGGTGTGCGGCGGCGCCCGGCCAGTCGCCCGCTCCCGCGGTCCGCTGCACCAGCCTCCGAGCGCGGAGCCGCGCCGCCCAGCACCGGCGCGCGAGCGCCGCCACCCGCCTCCGCGCGCGCCCGGCGCCCCGGCGGCCTCATGCTGCTGCTGTGATATTTGTACAAACCGACCGACGGCCATGCGGAAACAGATCGCGATATTCTGTTCCGAATCTCACTGCACCGCTCTTCCACGCGCTAGTTTATGAGAGACGTTCGGGCGCCTGATACATGTACAAAAAATGTTCGATATGTCAATTCAAGAAGTGAACGGGAAGGGTCCGAAGAAGAGGAAAAAGTCGTTGGAGCGTATCTGTGATAATGAGGCGCGGGAGCGCTCCGAGCTGAACGCGGGGGATGGCGCGAGCGCAAAGAATGGGGCCGTGGAGGCAAAGCCGTTGGCCAAGGAGGCCCTGGGGGCCCCGGCGCCCGGTGGCGTGGAGCTGCTGCACTGGCGGGACATGCCGCAGCATCTGCAGTTCAACCCGTACGTGCTCACCGGCTACCGCCCGTTGCAGGGCTGGGCCGGCTGCATCGGAAGTCTCTTCTACTTCCACAATGAAACCATTAACATACTCACGCACGGTACGTACCTCTCATTTATCTTACAAACTTTGCAGTCGTAGCATCGTCGAACAAACAGTATTGCATACTCGTACTAGGTATAAAGACACACGATTTTTTTCATATCACGTATTGCTATATTATGAATGAAACCAGCCACGAAAACATGAGTGAATCGTAATAACGACGAATCAATTCAGTTGCCCGAGATATTTCTTCTGTGAGTTATGTGAATCGTTGCTAAAGTTATATAATACCGCGCCAGCCGAAATTGGTCAGTATACATACTGCTACCGCCAAAAACATAATCTCTGGGCATATACATCTAAAGGCATGATGTTTTAGTTAATATTTTCTGATTTCTAAACTGGTAGTCTAAAATTTTAAATATGTCGGCTCTATGACATAAATAGTCAATCTTTATCATGTAGCAAAAGTTATTGCACAAGTTGTATATTTCGTGTAATTGGTACCGATGGTTTAAAGAGGGATAAAATAAAAGCTGCTACCGTAGCTTATAGAAAAGAAATATATTACGCTAAGTTTCCTCAAGTACTGCTTATTAACATAATATTACCGCGATAAATTGTATGAAAGCGGAGAAGAAAGCCAAGTAACTGGAGCACCGGGCTGCATGGAATGGAAATAGGTGAGGGCGCATTTCGCAGGCTACGGCGTAGCGCTGCTACGAACTTCGCAGGGATAGGTCATTTATTTAGCTTGTAATATATTATCAGAAACTAACCTGAAACTAAAACATGATTCATTTTAAAAAACGACGGACGAACTTTTTGTTCGATGTACTTGGTTACCGAGACACATTTGAATAAGAGAAATATAATAGGGATATCGGAATATTAGAAGTATGTACGTAAGTGTAAAAGATTAGTTAGATGAGTATACACCGGTATACAAGAGCGAAACTACGAGTAAGTATGTTTTTTTTAGACTTTCACTTTCAGATACGATCGCCGTGATTTTAACCACCGACGAGTGTGTCTGTGTTTCCGTCAGTGGTACCGTAGCCCTTGAACGGATGAACCGATTTTGATTTGACTTTTGTTTTTGAGAGGTAATATTTTCGAGACTGTTCTAGCTAAGGTTCAAGAAAATCTATACAACTGTTTGAGAATTATCAAAAAAAAAATTAGGACAATTTTGCGCACAAATCAAACTAGTCCCATGGTAAGCTCAATAAGGCTTGTGTTTCGAGTACTAGACGACTATATATTTAATAGATAAATATACTAATGTACATATTGTACATAGAAAACACAATGTTATAACACAATTTTAATTCAACCGCTTACAAAAACCAACCAATCGAAGCTAACTGATGGCCCGGGATAACAAACATACTTGATCAATAGCCTCAACGGCGTCACTAGCAGGTTGCGTGCAATGGAAATTATTGGAATGGACATGTAATACGCGACATCCATACCAATACAACTATAGATACATCGCATATCTGCAAGCATTTTGTGCCTGACTCCTAAACCTCGTACGCTGGATCTATTTTGGAACAGAAAAGCTACCCTCATGTGAGAAAATAAAGTACACGTTTGAAAACAATGCAGATAGGAGGTCTTTAGACAAATGGGCCGCAGTAGGAACCAGAAATGGGTCACATGGGGGCGCAGTCTGACATAACGTTTTTGAGTATCAGGAAATGTATTCTTAAAGGCAGCATTGATATTTTTGATTAAAATGGGTGTAAATGAACTGTTGTTCTTGCCGTACCGTATAAGGCGGGCATAGATAGGCCCACCAACACCTTTTCATCTTTCTATTTTTTTTTAAGCCACAGAAAAATCTGTATTTTTTCTGACAATAAGGAGGCTTATTCCTACCTATAAACAAAATTTCAAGATTTTTGAAAATTTTCATCCATTCCCCATTCTTTAAATAAAATGTCTATTTGTCAAACGTTTAAAATCTTCAGCAGAGGTCTGTAGTTAGTAACATAGGGGCCATTGCAAGGGACCACTCCGATAAATAGGTCAAAAGGGCCTTCGGCCATCGCCCTTTATGATTTATGATCTCCTAATTCCCGCGACATGAATAAACATTTGCGTTCCATCATCCGCCCCTTTAATGTCCTTATTATCTTTATGGCGTTTTAAAAATGGCCGCTCGCTCCTCTCTTTGTTGCGGTCTGAATGACAATTGGTTAAGCTTTAAATATTATTGTCAGAACACATCTAAATCTACACATTCACTCAACGTGCCAGAGAGTTATTATACTTATTTTAATGCAAAGACATATTGGATGCCTCTCTAATAAATTTTAATATCGAGTCCACAGATTTTCTCTTGCCATTTTGCCAATCCTTTTACAGGCACACTAAACAATTGAATTGTTTGCGAATTTGTTTTCCATCGTGTGCTGTCACATTATATAACCTAAATGATATAAAGTGCCACTAGATATCTACACTATTATAAAGTTGTACAAATTGAATGTCTGTATATTGAAGACATTGTAACGGACTATTTGGATATTTTTTTATCTTTTACATGCCAAGTTTACATGTTGTCGTTGTGGCTTCATTGCACCAAATCGGCTAAAATAGTTCAACTAGTTTTGGTACACGGGTTGCTGGGTATCCACAAATGGTTATAGAATACTTTTTGCCCAAGTACGCTGTCGAAAAAAAGAGGGGTTATGGCTTTTTCACCCCCGCGAACGAAGTTGCGGGTGCCTTCTAGGTCTATATAAAGCGCTCCACAGGGAAAATATTACAGAGTAGAATAAAGAGCTCAGAATTACAAATACTTTGAAAAGTATTATATATCAATCGAGTTTTTAGGAGTGGGCCTAAAAATTGAGTTTATCTATTGCAATCATGAGATCCCTAAACGGAACACTACCGCCGCACATTATGGCCGCACTTCAATTCCGCTTTAGGACAGCCCGGTACCTAATAGTGTACGAATAGCCTCCTGCTTTAAATAGGCTCTTTCTTATTTTTTAAAAAATAAGAGAGAGCCTATTTGAAGGACAGTGAATGATTTTTTTTTGTAAGTTTGCAAATGTCGTTGTGGCTTCATGACATCAAAATGACTAAATGGATTTCAACTACTTTTGGCACACGATTAGCTGGGTATCCCCAGATGGTTATAGGATACTTTTATATACTCAACTACGCCTAAACATATTTTAAAGCGTTCGTTATGATTTTTTTCTCCTTCGCTGACGACGCCTTCTAGTACTCAATATAACCAAAAACGGCGCTTATTCCATTTCTCCTTACAAGCGTAAAAAATATGCTATACCCATTTGTGGATGCCCAGTTACTGGTGTACCAAAAATAATTAAAAACCCGTTAGCCGTTTTGGCATGATGAGATGAAGCCACAACGACACAAACGAACAAAAAACCGCGCGCGGGTGCCTTCTAGGTCTATATAAAGCGCTCCACAGGAGAAAATATTACAGAGTAGAATAAAGAGCTCAGAATAACAAATACTTTGAAAAGTATTATATATCAATCGAGTTTTTAGGAGTGGGCCTAAAAATTGAGTTTATCTATTGCAATCATGAGATCCCTAAACGGAGCGCTACCGCCGCACATTATCGCCGCACTTCAATTCCGCTTTAGGACAGCCCGGTACCTAATAGTGTACGAATAGCCTCCTGCTTTTAAATAGGCTCTTTCTTATTTTCAAAAAAATGAGAGAGAGCCTATTTGAAGGACAGTGAATGATTTTTTTTTGTAAGTTTGCAAATGTCGTTGTGGCTTCATGACATCAAAATGACTAAATGGATTTCAACTACTTTTGGCACACGATTAGCTGGGTATCCCCAGATGGTTATAGGATACTTTTATATACTCAACTACGCCTAAACATTTTTTAAAGCGTTCGTTATGATTTTTTTCTCCTTCGCTGACGACGCCTTCTAGTACTCAATATAACCAAAAACGGCGCTTATTCCATTTCTCCTTACAAGCGTAAAAAATATGCTATACCCATTTGTGGATGCCCAGTTACTGGTGTACCAAAAATAATTAAAAACCCGTTAGCCGTTTTGGCATAATGAGATGAAGCCACAACGACACAAACGAACAAAAAAAAATATTTTGGTTAAGTGACCGTCAAATAGTCCGTATCACTTTTTTATATCTTTAATGTACAGACATTTCATTTTTACAAGTTTATAATAGTACTAGCGGCCGCTCGCGACATCGTCTGCCTTAGATTATTTTATCGCGGATAAAAGGTATTTTCCGGGATAAAAAGTAGCTTATGTGTTTCTCCAAAACTCGATATTTTACTAATTAACAAGATTTAAAGTTCTTAGCGTAAAAAAATATTTACTGTCCATAAAAATTTTCATCCACTTTTTCGTCCCTAAAAGGGATCGAATTTGACATACATTATAGCCTATGTCCTATTCTGATATATGAGGTATATAACGGGACAGCTTCATAAAAAATCGTCCAGTTGTCTTTGAGATTAAGTGGAACGTACATACATACTTTCACGTTTATAATATAGTAATAGAATAGACGTATCGATTCGTTCTATTCCAGTTTTTATAGCTGCTAGGTCAAACGGCGCAGAAGTTAAAAGGGTGTGACAGGCGCTGCCTGGAGCGGAGCATCGGGCCAGATAGTGACGTTAATACATTCCCGCTACCGAAGTGTAGCCATAAATAAACCTAACAGTGACATAACTTTCCGCAAAAGGAACCTTCATATTATATTTGTACGTTAGTTTACCGACTCGTCAGGTCTGCAAGAAAAGCAGTCAATTTATATTAACAAATATGGGTAAGTACATCTATTCTACATACTATATTATTAAGTTGTAAAATTGAAATGTCTGTTCTTTGAAGATATTTTAGAAATAATAATTGCAAAGGACCAATTTTTTATATTGTATGTTTTTTATGTTTGTATGTGTCGTTGTGGCTTCATCACGCTAAAACGACTAAACAGATTTCAACTATTTTTGGTACACGGGTAGTTGGGTAGCCACAGATGGTTATAGGATACTTTTTACCCGACTACGCTGGTAGTTCGCGGAGAAGAAATAGTCATTACCCCTATTTTTTTCTTCGGCGTAGTCAGGTAAAAAGTATCCTATAACCATCTTTGAACGAAAGGGAAAATAGTCGGTATAGCCGATTTAGCAAAAAATAAAAACAGTGACCTCCAAATCGTCTGTTAGTACATATATTTTTTGAAAATATCTTAAATGTACAGACATTTCATTGTAACAACTTTATAATAGTATAATATATGTATTGTATCTATAAGTATATCACATTGTCGCTTTTTTATGCATTCTATAATAGCGGAAGCCAAATAAGGTAGGTAATATCTGATAAAAGATCAACGTAATGTATTCGTAAGCTTTGGGATAAATCGGGCCTGCTTGCAGTCGATATAATTTTATTAGTAGTCTTCTATGTCCTCAGACAAATCCGTGGACCACAACTGGGGTTTATTGGGTTTAGTGATTGGTCGGTATTAGCAAAATCGGCGTATTTTAGTTACCAATAAAATCTAAAGTATAAAAGCTAGATCAATTTAATTTAGTATATTTCATATGTTCCCTAAATGCATCTTAACCTGAGAATTTGGGCGCTCTGGTGTTAACTGGGACGATGACGGTCACGGGATTACTGTCAATGTGATGTAATTTAAACAATAACCAACGAAACGGATAATTCTCTAGATCGATAGTGATTGTTGTTAAATTGACATTCTATAGAAATAACACCAATAGTCAGTATAACTCCTCCATATAAATATCAAACGAACAAGTTGTATGTTAGCGCATATCACTTAACTTACGTCAACTGTATTACAGAAAAATCACTGCTTTGTAGGCTTGAACAAACATCGTATCAAAGCTTAGATTACACGTTTTATCCAGTGATAGGCCAGTAATGGCCACTAATCGGACTCAATTGCAGCAGCCACATGATTACATATACTTATCAGGTCGCCGGCACGTCTACTACGAGTACCTACTTAAGAATCCATTCAGAATTGACGTTGTAAGTTGTCTTCGGTCCTGTTCGCTTGTGAATGGAGTAAATGAGAGAGCAGACAAATCCTGATTTACATGAGAAACGAAATAAGCACCTTTAAGCGATTGCTACTCAATGTCGTTGCTGCTACTACGAGTGGCATTGTTTAGTTAACTGTCTAGACCCGTGTTTTTCATATAACTGGTATACTATAAATGTTTCTCACGCGACACGGATGTTCTTCGAACAGGAATTAATTATATAATTTTTCATGGTTAATCTATTGTCGTCACGAGTCATAATTAGCTGGCGCTACTTATTTCATTATAAATCTACAGAACGAAATGTTTAATCGTGGTTTAATCGCTTAATGCTTCCATAGTAGCTAATGAGCTAGAATCTTGACTTTGATCGAGTGGCCTCGTTGCTTTTACTATGTACTTAATTAAGAACTTGCTAAGTTGGTCGCCCAATATTTAGACAAGGTCTGTCTGGCTACATACATCAATCACGAAAACTTCAGTGTGTTAACAAAATCAGCCAAGTGCGAGACGGACTCGCGCACCGAGGGTTCCGTACAAAATATACGCTACAAACGGCCGTATCTATGTAAATCCAGTGTTAGCAGAGCCCTACTCCTAAGCAAAATGTACGTGGTGTTCAATAATTTTATATTGGTTACTGACATAGACAGACAGACATAAAATTATACTGTTTTTAGTATTTGTTGTTATAGCGGCAACAGAAATACGTCATCTGCGAAAATTTCAAGTGTCTAGCTATCACGGTTCATTACATACAGCCTGGTGACAGATTGACAGACAGACAGACAGATAGACTGACAAAAGAGTTTCAGTAAAAGGGTCCCGTTTTATCCCTTGGGTACGGAACCCTAAAAATTAAATCAAGCAGTTGAACTAAATTATTTCATGACGTGGTGATGATGGTTCTAAAAATACTATTAAAACCCCAAAAGAATTTCTCAACAATTACAATGGCGTCTCTCGATGAAGCGGCGTCAATAAAAACGAGTCGCTTAAAAGATCTCGCAAACAAAGACAGTAAAAGGCTGTCAAACGTAAAAAGGTCCTGGGGGCATTTTCAATAACAATAGAATGCAATAAGAGGGAAAGCTTGGTAAACAATTTCCGTCGTCTCCGGGCAAATATGTGCCCAAGCTGCCCGGCGGCCAGCCGGGATCGGCTTGACCCTGACGATACACTGAACAAGATCAAAGAATACTTATTGCCTATTTGTTTCTGTTTTTTCTAATTCCATTCATGGTTGACACACCGTTTCATAAACAGCGCTACCCACGATAGCGTGAATACATTAATGAATCAGTTTCAGACATCACCTTATCTCCCTCTCCTTTCTAATGGATAATTGTTCCATCTTTCCGAAGGACTACTGCTGAGACATCATTCTAACCACCTGTCAAGAACCAGTAGGTTTCGCACTTCTCAGGTCTCATTCCGCCTCGTATCGTTTTAACATCTATATACTATGATAAAGTTGTTAAAATAAAATGTTTGTATGTGTCGTGGCTTCATCGCTAAATTGGCTAAACGGATTTCAACTATTTTTGGTACCCGTGTCGACGGGTATCTCCAGATGATTATAGTATACTTTCTACCCGACTATGCTACAGAAAAAAGAGGGGTTACGACTTTTTCTCCTCCGCGAATTAAGTTGCGGGCGCCTTTTAGTAATTAAATGGAATCGTAAAAGCGCTAAACTGGTGCTCATATTTTCTAATAGTGCGTCCACATTTGTATCATTTGCCCGTATCAGATCATCGTCGCGTGGCATGATCGCGTGTCACGATCACGCGTTTGGACGTTGCGCCGATCCGATCGCTCGAAATCCATGATGCTACGCGTATCTCACACACTTATATCGGACGAGTGCGGCATGATCGGCGCGCCGACAGTGAGCGTCCAAGCAGCATAAATGATAAGTTTGGACGCACCTTAAGGCGTGTTGTCTTGAGGTAACTTAGTATAAAAATATTTTTAATAAAAATGAGTACAATAATAAAAGGTTATCAAAGAATAATCAGCTCTTTTGATGTCGATGTATCAACGGCACTGGTTTTCAACCTATTTTTTTAAGCACATTCATACATTTCAGCTCTTTTGATGTTGATCTATGTACGGGTGGTACGGGTGGTGGTGCCAACTACTCGTTTAGAACTTAGTCTCAGTATCAAAGTTGAGTTGAATGATTACACACACAGCTGCATAAAGTACTAATACTAAAAAGTTGTGAATGAATGAATAAATGAATAAGTTGGGTTTATGAATAAATAAATATATTGTTTGTTGTTGTTCTTTTGTTTAAGGAAAATTACACATACACTCGTATCTATTTTGTATTTTCGGTACACAAAGGCATCGATTCAAAAAACGTTTTATAGGCTTTTAACTATGTACAGTTTTTTAAACAATCCGTTTGACCCAATGACTGATTGCATATATTTTCGGAAAGTTGGCTATACAAATATAAACATAACAAAACGAGGCTTAATCGCGTAAATATGATTCATTTAATTACCTTTCGTTGGTAATTCTTCGACGTTTCATACAGTTCCTTCGAGACCATGGACGTAACGCGACGTCCGAAACGTTTAAGTATTACCAACGAAAGGTTATTAAATGAATCATATTTATATGCGATTAAGCCCCGTTTTTTGTCTTAATGATTGACAATCGTGTAAGTTTAAATCAATTTTAAGTAGACAAATATATGTACAAATGTACTTTATTTACGTTTTTCAAAAAATGTATCATATGTATTAAAGTCCGTTTAATTAATTATGAAATTTAAAATAAAGCTATTATTTATTAAATGTGCGGTCTGCTGTTGTTTTTGCTACCGGTACGACAAAATAAAACATTTAAAAATCCCGATTTCAATATATGAAGTTGTGTGTGTAACCTCGACTCTGGTGCGTTTAACGTTTTAAATCTTACTAATTAATATAGGTACCTATATTAATTAGTAATAGTAGTCTGTATATGAGTAGAAACTGTCAAAATACAAGCCTGTCAGTTACTTACGAATAGACTTAATGTTGTTAAAACGAGTGTCTCGAGCAATTAATTAATTTCGTATAGCTTATCCTCGCCGTGAAATCCACTTAATTCAATTTGCGCACATCTGGGGATTCATAAATAATAATTTGTTACAAAATAGAATTTTAATGCCGAAAAGTTTCAACAGTAATGGCTGTTCGGATTCTATGGATTTAATTTCAGTTTTTAGAATGACTGACTGGAATATTAATGTATGTAGATCTAGACATTAAGGACACTTAAGCTACTTGCACCCAAGATGGTTACTACCCAACAAACATTTTAGTGTTAAGACAAGTGGATCTGTATATCGGTTCTGCTTAGATATGATAGAGTTAGCTTATATCTTATAAGAGAGTTATAGAGTGTAATAACACCAAAATTTTGCAGGTAAAGCCTGTATAAACCCTTTATAGTGGTTCTATAAAAACTTTAGTAGAAGTGTACAAGAGCTGTTATAAGATCGCTTGAAGCTTTATTGCACCTTTATAATGGAGTTTATTGATACCTTGAGTTATAATAAATAGCTATAACGGTGTTAGATAGAACTTAGACCGGTATTTGGATACGTTATAAATAACTAATTTTTAGCGTTTTCGGTATCAAAAGCAGATAGTAAAAGCTTTAAGGTCGTCAAATTATATACATTCATAGATTTATTATTTGTGAAATGAAGTTAAAGTGCCTCGTTTATCTGTGGACATATTGCAACATAATATTTTCATCACAAAATGTCAGTATTGTTGATTAAGTAATAGAAGTATTGAAGTGTAAAGTTAATTATTAGTGCGCTTGCAAGTTTAATGTGAATGCGTACCATGTTCCTCATCTCAATTTGGACGTGCCTCTAAAAAAATAAGGATTTTGAGAAAAAAAAGGAAATAAAACAAAAGTGCTAATGACCTGATGAATGAATGAATGATAAAATAGTTTTCAGACACTCATTTTCACATGTTCGTCAGTTTTAGTGATTGTATACGTAATTTATGTAATATAAATTCGGAAAATGTAGGAACTTCGTTATTAAAAAGTGATTTTATAAAAATACATTTTTAGGTTATGTTGACAAGAAGTAATAAACATGGCGATGTTTGTCTTAAAAGTACAGTCTTCTCCTAAATGAATTATGACACTTGATGAACTATAACACTGTTAGTCAAGAGTATTGTGCGGTCTTTGGTTGATATAAGAGAGGAGCAACTAATTTATCATACACCAAAAGCTTTATATCAGGATCGTACAAAACTGCTATAACTATTTAACATATCATTGCCTTTAGTGTAACAGGCGTAAGCTGTATATAAGAGTTATACAATGCATGTAGAGTTTGGTGTAAATAACTCCGTTGCAGTACCAATGACGTTACTGAAGTTGAAATACAGCGTTTTGTTATATAAGCAACTCCAATATATCAGATATACGGCAATAAGCATTTAGGCAGTTTATGAAGATCTTTAAATAGCTTTTAACGTCGCAGGACGAAACAAGCTTTAACGTCATAAGTATATAAGCAGCCACTGTCACTACACAAACTGTTAAGGAAATTATACTTCATTATTTACAGTTCTAATACAACCCGAAGAGTTAGAATTATTTCATAAATGAATTGTAGCACTATTAGTGACAACGAAATCCATTATACATATATCAATAGTAGCACTCTAAGCTTTAAAATGACCTGCAACCAACGCTTAATTGTTGCTTGGGTAAGATGGCCCACTTTCATTTTGTGATTTAGTTCAACATCCTTGGCTTCGATATAAAGTTGCAGTTTTATCTATGGTACAGTCAGCGTTAAATAGTCTGTAGCATCCAAAGTGCCAAAAATATCGCAACACATCTTTATTCTTATAGGCATAAAGATGTGGGACGATGTATTTGGGACTTTGCATGCTACAGACTATTTGACGCTGACTGCACTAAACGAACATGGGAGCGAAATTTAAACTCATTCGAACTTTAAAAAATACAAAGTAATTGTTAGTGGGCCATCTTAATAATCGGACCATCTTGGGCGCAAGTACCTTATATATAAATCATGTATAACATCTGCGAAAATCTTGAAAGAAATTCAAGGGTATATGTGAAGTCTCCAATCCGCATTAAGCCAGCGTGGAGACTGCAACTCATTCCCTTCCATCTATGAGAAGTGGCCTGTACCCAGCAGTGGGACGAATATAGGCTGATGATAATTATGATATAGATGGGGGAACTGGTATACATGCACGCTAGAAAAAACGAACATAATTATTAGGGGAACTATAAATAAATAAATTTTACGGGACAATTTTACACAAATCGTACTAGCCCCATGGTAAGCTCAATAAGGCTTGTGTTATGGGTACTAGACGACGATATATTTAATAGATATATTACTTATATACAAAGAAAACATCCAAGACTCAGGAACAAATATTTATGCTCATCACACAAATATTTGCCCTTACCGGGATTTGAACCCAGGACCTCAGCTTCGCAGGCAACGTTACTCCCACTGAGCCAAACCGGTCCTCAAAAACTACTTTTAATACTTATAAATTGTACGCTAAGGACTATTAATATTTGTGAAAAAGTGTTTGTCTTAATAGTGTGTACCTCATATTTTCCGACCATTGCACCCACGCTTCCGTCTTGTCATTGAACAGCTCGTTGCCAGTGCCATATAAAAATTGTATTGGTAATAAATATTGCTACCATTTCCGAACAGAACTCTAAAGTTGCATACTTTGCCAGCAATAACGGGGATAGGAGTTTTAATGCCAGTGTAAAAATGACTGGCTGATATTTATTTAAGAGCATTATAAAAGGAAAGATTAATGGGTGGGATTGTTCAGGGCACACTCTACTCGTACAGGTCACGTAGGTTACTGAGCTTTGTGGAATATTGTATTTCGGCTTATAAAGCGTCTCAATGTGACGTGGTTATATTGAATGTAGGTACTTATTCTTGCTACGAGGAACCCGACAGATTTAACCACGCATTTTTTAGGTCATTAGGAGCAGCCGGCTTAGTTTTGAAGATATTAATCAATTTTCATGTAAACTGTTTACAGTGATTATTAAAGTGCATTAAGGTCTTTTGATCGTGACGTCATCACGTATTATCACAACACAACAAAACGGGGCTTAATCGGGTATAAATATGATTTATTTAATTACCCTTTTATATTATATTATATATTTGCTTATTGCTCAATTTGACTTGGGTATATTTATAAAAAAAAACACTCAGGAATGCGCGGCTGGATTCCTCGCGGGCACTTTGTATTAACTTCACGGAATTTGTTTACATGCGCACTAAGTACAATTTTTTTTATTTTTACAAGGAAAATTGCTATACTTGACATACGAGTATTTCAATGAGCATTGGTATATTTCAAAAAAGTTGTCCATTTTGATTCTTATTGATATTGCTTAACACAGTAGTTAAACAACAAATAATTATAATTTTTTAAGCTGCGTGTAAACGTCTAATAACGAAAATTGATATCCCATTACCATAGGGTTACGGCGAAAAACTGTTAACATTAGATGACTTCCACAGAGTTGTTAGTCGTAAAATTGCTACGAGTCCTACGGGCTACGCGCTACGATCAGGCAGGTTCGTAGATGACCTGCCAAGTATGTTGGACACCGAACGGTTTTTCGACAATGAGTTTTGTAGTTTTGTTAAGCACTTATGCAATACAATACCGTTGTACCTTTCAACGTGCCCGTCAGAAGTGATGGCAATCCTAATGAGACATTAGCACTTATGAACGTTTATAGAACTGGATAATTCTGTTAATGTTCTGCGTGAGAATAGCCTAACTTTTTTTTCATGCGAACGCGTACAAGTGTTAAGCATTAAGGCTCGGTACGGCTTCGTGCGAACGATGTGATAATCCTGGCTCATAATTACTGGCCGGCCATTTGCCAATAGACGATTCTAGCACTTATTGAGGAATAGCATTTGATTGCTCCAGCCACTGGCGAGCAGCCAAATGCTCAATAATTCATGTTTTAAGCCGTTTGTAACTATTGTATTGCGTAATGAGCGCAGAAGCTGTAAATCGATCATACAACAACACTTACGAAATTTAGTTTTTAGCTGAGAAGGAAATTGCCCGTAGATTACAATTCGAAGTTTAATATTAAGGCCTACAGATATTCGTAGATGCACATAGATACTTTTGTATACCACATATCTATGTAATAGGGAAAATGCGCGAATTTTTATTTTTGCTTTATTAAAAGCTCATTCATGTAACAAACAGTAGACAAAAATATTTTTTCGAATAGCTATAAAAATAACCAAGATATAAGCCATCAACCATTTCATTCTATCTCTTTCTTGCAAAACAGAATTTAATATGGAGTTTATATGGCCGGAGTGCACTGTGACGTAACAGTGCATATCGGATCTCTATGTCTAAATACTATTTTAAAATGTCTATATTATGCGTAGTTCTTGGCCGATTTTAATTTTAATTTCACATTTTGAAATAGTTTTTACGGTATTTTGATATTTAGTTAAGAAAAGCGATAAAGATATTCATGCATGTACCCTATTACTAAAATTGCATTTCGGATATTTATAACATTTGAAAAGAAGAATAGCCGCATGATACCCTTCAGTTAGGGGAGACCGAGGTGAGTTGTGACATCGTTGATTTTTGGACCCTACTAACTGTTAGCTCGCAACAGTGCGCGTTTGTTTGCTTGAAACTTGAAATAACAAATGTGCGCTATTGCGAGCTCGCTATCGGTTATTACTCGTAGATTCCAAAACATCGTCGATGTCACAACTCTCCTCCGTCACAATTCACCTCGGTCTCGGTCTTTATGACATCTATTCCATGTTATAAATGCGAAAGCGTGTTTGC
This sequence comes from Hedya salicella, assembly GCA_905404275.2. Lineage (NCBI taxonomy): Eukaryota > Metazoa > Arthropoda > Insecta > Lepidoptera > Tortricidae > Hedya > Hedya salicella. Next base: position 33,993,833 of record FR990097.1, read on the forward strand.
TATTTATCGGTTTGTTTTTCTGCCTCATGCAAATAAATAGAAAAGTGGATCGACGTACAGAAATCTGCTAGTCTTCTTTTTACTTCGGAGAACGCGTTAGTCCCTAAGGACACGCACATTATTTCCCACTGCAAAATACTAGTAGGATTTATAAAAAAGAGACTGTTTCGGAAATAGACAGTTGAGCAATAAATAGCTTATTCGTCGCAACAAGAGGAAGTCCTCGGCCCATGGATATACACCTAGTAGGTTAGTTGTCTATTGAAAACCTGAAATTACATACGTATTTTCTCCATATGGATTGGACTACCAAACGCTCCATAAATCTTTTTTTTTGTTTTACCCGTGTTTGTTTTATGCTTAAGAACTTCCAAAACTATTAGGCACTAATGCGGAAAATGTGCTTTGAGTTTTATTTCTAGGCTTAGAGCAATACAAACGAAAAGAAGCCGCCATCCCCTCTGCCAGTAAACAAATATTACAGGACATTAGGGGTTGACAACATTTTTGTGTGGTATGTTATAAAACGACCCCTCTTTTTTCCTTCAGCGTAGTTGGGTGAAAAAGTATCCTTTAACCATCTGTGGATACCCAGCTATCAGTGTACCAAAAATAGTTTAAATCCGTTGAGCCGATTTAGAGTGATGAAGCCACAACGACGCCTAAATACATACTAAAAAAAACTGTTAACTAACAGTCGGTTACAATGTTTCTTTTTCTTTCTTATATTAAGTTAATATTCTTATTGCGTAAGGAAAACCTCGGTGCGCGAGTACGACTCACATTTGGCCAGTTTTTTCAATCACACTGTGCCATATAGTTGGGAGGGAGGCTTTGGTTGTCTATTTGTCTATTGTGATAAGTTACAGCAATGTTGGTTGATATCGAAGCCTCGGTCTAATTGCTCTGTGCCATTGGCTGCCAGCCAAATGCTCAATAATTCCCCTAGTGAGCCGAGTACACACTGGTAAACGCAGACAAAAGAACCAATCAAAGGCCTGTAAAGTTCCTCAGGGTCTGCGGCAAATTGTACAGATGTAGTCCATTGTGCGTTGATTACTTAGCTTATTTAAATACCTATTAGAAAGCGAAATCCCTTTCCACGAGCCACCGCCTAGAATGTGGTGCACTGAGCCTTATATTTCTTCCTTGCAAAACTTGCATCTCAAGTGGATTCTTCAACATTTTTTTGTCCATATAATTTAATTTTGATGTTTTCGATTAAAGAGTGAAGAGGCGCTATTTTTCCGAGTATTTCAAAGTAATAGAATAAACGATGAGTGTATCGATCTTAGGTCAGGTGTTTAATTTGACCCTATTTTAGGTTGTTCCACAAGAATTATTGACGTATTTTGGTTATCCATCATATGAACTATTCATATTTCCGGTAAGTCGCCCACTCACTCTCCGGCCTATCTTTTGTTATAACTATATTAAAACAAAAAAAATTGCTACTGACATAGATAATTATTGAGACAGGCTGTATAGTCTGAAATTGACCCTACATGAAATTTACACTGGTTTTTTCCGAAGCAACTCTTATAACTAGAATTATTTGTAGTAGTAAGAGTTGAAATAAAACAATTTAACGGATTATATCGCGTATATTATCTCATTTTAGTTCCCGACGTTTCGGAAGCTTTCCAGCTTTCCATGGTCACGGGAGGACTGAGAAAAGATGTATTTTCCTCTGTCAAAGTTACAATTTGTGCAAACTACCCATTTTTTGAAAAAACACAACTAAAGGTGTACATACATGCCAGATGGGCCTAAGCTGTAAAGACAGTTACACATGTGCCAGAAGGGCTTAATTATTTTATTCTAATAATTTACCAAGCAGCATTTCACAAATGAGGCGTACTGAGGAGAAAAGAAACGCTGCAAAGAAAAACTCCCAGGCTACCTCATTACTAATTATAATATTTAAAAACAGAGACTATTAAACTACTTTTAAACAGATAAGATATTTGAGGCGTTTCAAAAGGCTCTTCGACCCTCCATCCCTATCTCTCGCTCTCTCTCTCTCTCTCCCTCCCTCTCCTCTTTCTCTTTCACTCTCTCTCCCTCCCTTTCTTATTCTCTCTCTCTCCCTCCCTCCCCTCTTTCTCTCTCACTCTCTCACTCCCTCCCTTTCTTATTCTCTCTCTCTCTTTATATCCCTCCCTCACTCCCTCTCTTCCTCACTCTCTTCGTCCCTGTCTCCCTCCCTCTCTCTGTCTCTCCCTCCCTCCCTCTCTCTCTCTCTCTCCCCCCTCGTCTCTCTATCTCTTCCTTCCTCCTTCCCTTCCTCTCTCTCCCTCTCCCCACCCCTCCCTCCCTCTTCGTGCTTTTCTTTAATAATTCATTAAAAAAATATTTCTGGATAGCTCTACCTATTATAAAAGAAACCTGGTGTCCAGCTGTCATGTTTCTGGCCACAATTTAACATAAAAAAAAACGCACATTACTTATGTGAACTTTCAACCCCCATTTTATCCCTTTCAAAAGATGGATTGGAAAATATGCCCTTATCAATGTTTTTCACTGTACATTAGGAGGTTGTGACCGAAGTCTTAAAAGCGTCTAACTTTAAAAACGACATGTTTACCATACAAACTTTCAACTTTTTTGAACCCCCTTTTGGGATGATTTTTTATAGCAACGCTAAATCATTTGTTTTTTTTAGTAAGAAACCTTTATACAAAGATTTAAGTTTATAACTTTCCAAGTGAACGATTTCCATATAACGCTTCAATCCCTATTTCACCCCCTTAAGCGTTGAATTTCGAAAAATCCTTTCTTAGTACATGTTCATAAAGAATAAATTTCATGCTTATATCTTTAGCGGTTTAGGCTGTGCGTTGTCTGTCAATAGGTCAGTAACTCAAGAGTTTTATAACATGTATAGATAATTCTTCGGAATAAAAATTTCAGAGTTAACAAAAATTGATGATTATCCATTTATTGTTGAAAATAACCCGTTTTATGTATTTATCTTATTTATAATCCATATTTTTGTAACAAAATAAAACACCATTCCCCTTTTTTATCCATCTATTTTCGTTTATCTCCGAAGTTTACCAATCGAAAATTTTGAAATTTTCACAATTTGTATTAATAAACATAAATATGACACGAAAATTATAGCCATGTCTCTAAGTAGTTATTTTTTTTTTAATGCGCAAAAAACCTATTTGAGCAACCCCGTTACGTTAACTTTGCACCTGATTTGTATGCAATGCTATAGATATCAGGTGCAAACTTAACTCAACCGGTACCAGGTAATAAAGTTATGGTAAGTAAAAATTTGTAAGGAATCCTCGGTGCGCGAGTCCGACTCGCACTTGGCCGGTTTTATTTATAAATAAAATCATCTTTAGATTTGGTGGCAAAAAGATTAACCTCACAAAAAGCTCACAAAAAATTGTTTATCATTCAGAGATGATCGCAAGTTCAAAATGTACAACGGGCTATTTATCCGGCTATATTAAGTTATAGTCTTAGTTGTATGATACGTCATAACAAAAAACCCCTTTTATGAATGAAAACCCTTAAATGTTGTAGCCTTCATGTCCTATTCTGATATCTAAGCTACATTGCTGCAGAATTTTACGCAAATGTAGTTTTTGCGTACCAGTAAGATAAAAATTAAATTACACAAATAGATACTAACGTGTCAAATTGGTTTCCTAGCAACTGTTTGTTGATGTAATTCTTCGCAGTAGAAATGTCACAATGAACAAAACTCGGGGTTTTCTAAGGCTTTGCCATTTATTGTTAAAAAAACAATTTTATGAATGAATATCCTCGAAAATTGTAGCCTGTGTCCTATTCTGATATCTAAGCTATATTACTGAAGAGTTTGACGCAAATCTGTTGTGTAGTTTCTGCGCAATAGTGGAACGTACATACATACTTTCACGTAAGGATAAGGATTTTTAAAATTTTATATATAGACTAAAACTGGCTGTCGTAAAAAAAAATCTACGTATATATTTGTTTTACGTGGTTGTGAACTAGCGACACTTCAACATTTTTTTCAGATCATTGACCTACTATTAGTCTGAACATCAAAGTCTTCCAAGTGGTAGTGGTCATCGGCTCAGACCTGAAACGTACTAAAATGTTCTACGAGTATTCCCAATATGTCTGCATTTTCAAAAGTCAATCAGAGAGAATACTGCAGACGTGCTGATATTATGGAAAGTAGACGTCTTAGGAAAATGACTTTAGGAAAACGGATATGCGTCGATGTCACACGAAAATTAGCTTTTTTTCATTTTTAACTTATCTCCCAAAAGTCGCTTCCATGTTTGGAATTCATTTATTTATGTTATACCAAAAAAAGCCGGCCCCATATGTACAACGCCATCTATATATAAAAAAATACTTTTTACAATTATTCAAATTTGCAAGCGTGACACAGTATTTAAATCTTATGATTTACTTATGCGAACTAACTGTTACTGTACTATGTTTCTTTATTCAACTATAACATCGTTAAATAATTATTTTTAAAGCGCTATCTAGTTTTTGCCAGAATATCTTGAAACGAAAGTATGGCAACTGTCAGTCCTCTTGTTTTAATGCTCCTTGGTTATACGCCAATATTTGGGTCACGGACTTAAATGTGTGTACCAATTTTCAATTCAATCGGTCCAGTAGTTTCGGAGCAAATTGGCTGTGACAGACGGACGGACAGATGGACACACGAGTTACCTTATAAGGATTCCATTTTTTTCTTTTAGTAACGGAACCCTAAAAAGGTGAAGTGCAAGTGTTCACACCTAGACTTACTTTAGAGTGCAGTACCTAAACTACCTCATAAACGCAGTACCTAACTTGACCAATAAAAGAGGTTTTAGCTACAGCTATTTACATTTCACGCCCTAGTAACATAATGGAGCTTTCATTCATTTTCCTAACACTAATTTCTCCGTCAATTTTCTTGATTGATTGACGGGGCCCATTATATTTACAAATACGTGTCAGTCTGAAGACTCGTCGGTAAAGTAATTACTTATGTTTGCATGGCAGAGAGCTCTAACCTTTTAGATATTCAAGAGTTATGGTAAAACAATTAACATTATAATCGACGAAAATCGAAAGGCTATTTGGGTTAGGCGAAACTTTTGGAACGCGTATCGTAAGTGTTTGTATCTAAGTAGTTCGGAATTTTCATTAGGTATCTGAATAGACATTATTTTGTCACTTACCAAATATAGATAGGTATTTAAACCTATCAAAGTGTAAAACTCTTACTCGTACTTACTATATTGGCTCAGTAACCCAAATTGGATTTAGGCCTCCAACACTAAGGTGCGCCATCCTGTCGTACTTTAGATCGATATTAATGTGGGTTTTGCAGTGGTGCCGCGTCTCAGCGATAAACTCGGGCTGCAGTAGATCAAAGGAGTGCTTCATCTGGTAATTAATTAAGCCCGGACCCACGAGGTGCTAGATAACTTGGAGCTAGATATACGGCCTCACAGCTTGAGGAAGCTGAGTAGGGACACGGAACGTTGAATTTGTACTTACAGTCAAACTAATCTGTGTGCCAAGTTTCAGCAAAATCTGAAAATAATGCGTTAATTGAATTAACAAGTGCGATTAGGACTCACGCACATATGCTAAAAACGATCATGTTTATGAAAATCGAGCGTTAGTCGTAGTTAGTATGAGCAAAATGTACGCGGTGTGGGGTCATTTTATATTGGTTAACATACAGACATAAGATTTTCAGAAGATGAACCAATAAACTTTCTAATTGACCTGGTCCACCAGGCAGGAGAACAGTAGGAAGGCCCAGAGCGATGTGGTCAGACGGCATTATTGCCTCAGCCGGGCGGGAATGCCAAAACAAGGCAAAAGACAGACAAATCTGGAAGGAAATGGAGGAGGCCTATACCCGACTGGTCTTTAACATCCATTAGATAAAACAATAAAAAACATCGGGTTGCACTGCGGCAGTGCCGGCAGAAGTGAAAACTTGAATATTAACGTAGTGTATTTATTATGTGCGTTGTCAATGACATTGTAACAGTTTTTCGATCAGGTCACGTGTCCGTCTTATGACAGATCTGTCATCTGTCGCGAGTTTAACATTTTTTCCCCATCACAAAGAGTGCACAGCGCCGCTAAAGAAGTTTTCACTTCTAAAAATTTAAATATATATGTAGTTAAGGAATAATAAAGACTTAATAATATTTAAAACAGATTTGCTTTAACTCTTTTACTAATATACTCGTAGCAGGTACTTAGTGTTATTGGAATACGATTTGAAACATCTTTACCTCGCAGTCACATCCTTCTGCACGTTTCAAAAAGCTTCTGTGCTATTGTCATCGTCACTGAGCCTCAATCAATAAGTCTTCTCGGCCACTTGAATACAAAACATCCAGCATTTTTTACTCAATCATAATTCAGTACACCTGCAAAGTTTTCGCTGAAATACATGAATCGCTAATGGCAATCGCAAAAAGTTTCCCGTTTCTGAAACTATGCATAAAACATGACTGCGGCTGAGTATTCGAAGACCGTTCTGTAAAAAATGTTGAATAAGCAAGGCAACTCTTCATTAAATAGGCAAGTATTTTTAAGGTCGAGAGTTTTTCTTTTGAGAACAGTAATTCATATGATTGGATCATTATTCCAGCTCACCGTTGTTGTTCTTTAAATAATTCGAAAATTACAAGGTATATAGCTGCGCCAATTTGCCGAATATACCGATTTGAAGCTCGGGGTTACCCCAATTCGACCAAAAATGTTTTATGTAAAATTGGTGGTCAAAATTCCCAACCTATGAACGCTTTAGCTGTAAAGGTGATCAGATCCCAGGAAAGGCAAGCCCTTAAGTCCTGACTTTACTAACCCTATACTTTGGTTTAGAAAAGAATGGTTTTCATAGATCTTATTACATGTCATAATATTGAAGAACTATGGCACAATGTCCTACCATAAATTAATCCATGGGCTGGCACATATGGTAAGAAGTTAAGTTAATATTATCACAATATTGAAAAAATGAACTTCATTCCTTACCATTACCATCTCATACCGATCTCATTTCTTTTTTTAAGATGCCGTATTTTTTAATTTTTTTGGGTTATTACGTTTTTTGAGCATCAGCTATTTATTCCTTTTTTCATCGTTCACTCTAGGCTCGATATTAAGTTTTAGCTTTCTAGGATATTGGGACGTACCCGGGTAAGTAGGTTTTGATGAGTGCGTGAGTATCTGAGAAGCCAAATCGTCGTATTTTAGGCATCAATAAGTATATAAAAGCTAGATCAATGAAACTTTAGTTTAGTACTTAGTGTATTGTCAATATGTTCCCCCCATCTTGTCCTGTGCATTTGGGGTCTTTGGTGTTATCTGGGAAAGAGCACTGAGGGTTAGACGGAACTGTTCGAGAAAAAGTAGGTAGTGCCCCACCGTTTTTTAATTGCCTTTGCGGGGGCACTGCGGCCCCCCGATGATCATGCCCCGTGTATACTCTGATTTTTTTAATTAGGAATAATACTAAGAAACAAACGAGTGTATCCTACTATTGACTTTATAGGTAAAATATAGGGAATTTTGTACTTTACGTACGTTACCGGATTACTATCCGATAGTAATGTATCCAGTATTCTAAGTGCAGCTATTTAGATTAAACGAGTTTATATTTCCGATGCCCACGAAACAGTGATTACTATAATGTCTCTATTATTATCAACTTACCACTATTTCAGTTGTCCAATATAAACAAGAAAGTATTTTGAATAAATAAGGCGGTCAACGGGCCGCTGAGCCGCCAGAATGTTTAAAGTTTAACAGGTGTAGCGGGCCGATGGGAAGTAGTTCTTAATGGGTTGAGCTAGGGTCTATGTGGCTGGCTTCCCCTGCGGCCGGGCGGACGGCATGCAATATGCAGGCCGATGGACATGCAAGCGGCTTTATTCTCTAGCTACGGGTTTTTTCACCGATGTGTTGTATTTTCAGGCCAAACATGGCATGGTCTTACCATCAAATGTCACAAGTTCTAGGTCAGATATTTTGATCAGTATATAGTTATACGGGAAATATAATCTTGGTTTGTTGTAATGACGAACTAGAGTAAATACATTAAGCTCATTTCTTCTTTAATCTCACAAGTTCACATTAGATGCTAGGGTAACGTAATATATATCATCATCATTTCAACTGCTGGACACAGGCCTTCTCAATAGACTTCCACAAGGGTCCGATAGAGGTGACCCGCATCCGCTACGCTTGCCGGTACGCGGTCTCCACTCGAGAACCTCTCTGTCCCAACCGCCATCGGTATATATGTGTGAAATATATGCTATACCTACTTGTTTCAAATGATACCACGCCTTTTCCCATGACACACATGAGTATCGTAACGCGTAAATACTTACAAATTGTAGATAAAAATGCTTATACTCCTTTTTCTATTCGTGGTAAAATATTATAATACTTAAAATTGACTTACCTCTCCTACTCGGCCAGTGAGCATATATTATATTGGAGGGCGTTCAGGTATGAAAATGAATGAAAATGAAAATAGAAAATGTTCATTTAGTTTTTTTTTACACGTTTTACAAATAGTCAAGGTTGGAGCCTCCTACTAAGCATTGAATATGCTTGTGTCAGGAGACACCGCTCTTCCACAACAAGAATTGGTAGCAACCTATTTTAAAAGACTATTAATTAATTAAACTAATTATAAGTACCTAGATACATAAATTCAGATTAGACTATGTACAGTATATTACATATATGTCTGTGTGCGTGTAGTATCTCAGTGTGCATGTGTATTTATTTATTTATTATTTTGTGTATTTATATTTACTTTAAGTGAGACAGGAGTAGTTCAGTTTCGTCATAGGTAAGGTCTTTTATCCAAGTTATTAAAACTTTTTTACAATTGTGGAACTGTAGTGTGTATATGCTTATTTTATTATTTACACGGTTGTATAGGTATGCAGATTGGGTCGCAAATTGGCGACTAGCAAATTTAGATTTACATACAGGAATAGGGGCAACTTTGTCTTTTCTCCGACGGGTTACGTTTGATGGTTGGTAAGTGAGAATTTTGTGTAACCGTGCAACAGTATTTACTATATAAAGCTGCCTCATAGAAAGTAACTCACATTTTTTGTAAAGCTCGGTGGTAGGACACATGTAGGGTTTTGAGAAGATAACCTTTAGCAAACATCTCTGAGCTCTCTCGACTTCCAGAACTTTAGTTTTGGCGGCTCCGCCCAGACAGGTATGCAGTACGACATAATTGATTGAGCTAAGGCAGTGTAAAGTTGCTGAAGAAGTTTATACGATGCTACGTGTTTCAGGATTTTGAAAATCCAAATCAGTTTTCTTATACGCCCATTAAGATGTTCCACATGTTCGTACCACGAGAGTCTTTGGTGTAGAATTATTCCAAGGTACTTCGTGGAGGACACCTTATCAATAGTTGTACAATTGCAGTTCAAACCTGTATCGAGTTGGTTACAGCTATGTAATTTTATTTTAAGGTTCGATGGAGGTTGCGTGCTCTCATACTTTGAAAAACATAAGTAACATGTTTTAGCGGCATTAAGTGTTAGGAGATTTTGATTGAGCCAAGTAGAAATCAATCCTAACCCTTTCTCTGCCTTGTCAAAAACCGCTTCCCAGGATCACGTGGATCACGTGGTCCGATTTTACCACCACGCTCTGTTATTAGAGTCTTTACATGTAAATGTCGTCCATTTCACAGTTATTTTCTTTCATTCGCTGATTAAATAAATATTAATGCCGATAATAGTATTGATACCTGATTACTCGTACTTGGTTACCATATATTTCGAAATAAGGCAACATTTTCCTTTCCTTAACGATATCACCTGTCAGTTGCATTTAATGCCCGTTGTATTTCGCATAATAAATAATGCCATTGCACAGTTCTCACTCAATATCTTAGTAAGGCTATGTCTCCACAGGTCACTGCAGCGATTGTTGAATGCGCGTTAGGTTTTTAAGGAGGCGAATACAATAGCTGCATAAAGACTCTACCAGTATCTGAATCTAGGATACTGAATTTTATTTTATTTATTAGGTACACTAAACAGACAACATTCATTTATATATAACATTAGCAAGATATAGGCATTCTGACTAGATATTTAAAACAAGTATGCACAGCATGATTAAAAAGAGCTCTCGAAAAATATCCTAAAACTAAAACGAACCTAAATTTGTATCTTAAGTATTATATTATATTGAATTCTTGCCCTGTTCATTGGGTAAGCTTAAGCTTTACTAATGCAATGTCGAATGAATTGAGTATTAATGAGCAAGCGTGGTTATTGAGAGTTAGAGATCTGAACGGGACCGCGAAAGTATTTCTACAATCTATTCAAGCTACTATAAGATGTGCTGAAATGCGGGGAGGTGCTGCAGTGACGTTTATTATCACTCAGGTCAAATAGATTGCTCCCCCTCGCCGCCAATTACGTTCAGAATCAATTCGACATTATAAGATACAAAGAGTTAATTACCGAAGAAAGAGCCCAGGTAGCCCAAGTTCAGTTATTTTTATTCAATAATACGGCCTATTTTTTTTTCTTAGTTTTTGGCGTTCTTTTATATTGTCAAAAGCAGAGTCGGCTGCTGTTCTCCGTATAATTTCGGAAATATCATGATTTTTATCATGAATTAGAGACAAGTTCTCTATATACAGACCACTGATCTGATCAGTCTTATCAGGGAGACTACGCAGGCTCAAATAAACTGCTTCGTTGATGTCGCGGGCTGTTTGACAGGGCCTTACTCGTAGCTAGGTTGTAAAGTTTATGAACGACAAAGGGCTTAATCACAGGGTAGTGCCTCATGTCATTATAATGAGTGCAATCGATAGTTTTGCACCATTGGAAGTATATTTAACGTACTCTTTGTACACGGGCATTACTATTTCTATAGGTGACATTGTAATATTTCTTTGAACAGCGTTAAATTCATCCTCGATTTTTTAGGTGTATGTACATACAATCTTGATTGGTGATGATAATCAGCATAAATCATTACTTGATTGGGAACATTAAGTTTCTCAGAGGAGTGCATTTCAGTTTTTCCCCGATAGTATACATTATGTGAACGCAGAATCTACAAATATATGAATTTTACATTGAATTGTTTTATGGTTATCATTTTTTTTAAACATGACCTGACATTTGTTGAGTTTCTTCGTATGAGTATTTTTTTACTTTGGTCTACGTTGACTAGTAAAAAAAAATTTAAAGGTTGGTTTTTTTTTTTTTCCTTTCTTGCTAATTTATGTAGACCAAAGTATTCTTACGCGAGAACTTGTACAAAGGTCACGAAAAGTATCTAAAACCCCTTATGTCATGAACAATACGATGTTAAAAGGAAACTATTTATTGATTCGGAGTTATCAGGAAAAAATACTAAATGAAAAATACAAGCTGCCGCAAGCTCAAATTGATAAAACGGATAAGGACAAGAGAACGATGATTTGCCTGTTCAGCCGTAGACAAGGTGAGTAAAATATCCGTATATTTTTTTATGAAATGACATTCGTAAAAATGCGCTTCTAGATATTAGCACTGCATATTCCACACGATTTTTTTAGTTTCGATCTGAAAGCTTGCAGCTTCTTTTAATAGGACCGATAAACCGAGCTATCCCCGCTATCCCATTGTAAACGAGTGAATTACTAGCATGTGAGTATTATAAACCTTTTAAGAACATTTTTAATCTATTGAAAAAACGGAGAGAGTTTCTCCATGACTAGTATCATGTTTTGTGCTTTCGCTTGCGTGCCAGGGGTATTTTTCTTATACTTCTATCGGACACTATGTATTTTTTCGAGATAAAAAAGTAGCCTATGTCGTTCTCCGGGTCATATTCTCTTATGCAAATAATCAGGTTGATTAATTGCTCAGTTGTATCTGGATCAACCGACAAACTTTTGCATTTTTATACGGGTAAAAAGGTATCTCATAAGTATATTTCATATACGAGTATATTTAGGGCCGGCCTTAACCGTGTAGGCGCCCTGGCCCCCATACAGCAAACCTCTCTTAGACAGCGGCGCGGCGCCCTAAAGCCGGCCCTGAGTTTATTCAAGTCGCAGTTTGCGTATTTGCTGCCGTAGTGCCTCCATCTTACTAGGATATTCAATCAGCGTTTGCATACAACGTCCTTTGGGCATCTAACTTGAAACACACACATAACTTTACGGAAAATCATGGGGGAGACTAGAAGCCGGAAGTCAGCAGATCGGCGGCTGTTGCACCGGAAATTGGCTAACGTTGACGAAACTGCGAACGGATCATGGAAACTTTGCTTACATTATAAATACAAATAGTCGTAGTTATGACAGTATTTAGTACTAGCTGCGGCTTCGTCGAAGATATCCTTCTGTAACCTACCTTGGCATCCCAGTTAGGATTATTATAAGTGATATCAATCCACACAGGGTTACTTATTATTATTACAACACATTTAGGCGAATCCTCACATGTTTATAAGTTGATAGTTTAACGAGTAACCAATCAACGACAAATATTTAAAAAATATTTTACGCGTCCGATAAAACAGTGCATTCACCATTCCGAAAAAAGGTATTACACTTCTGTGTAACTATATGTCACCCTCCATCCGAAAGGTTTTGTAACAATTCAATAAAAGTAAGAATAAAACAATATATTGAGTAAATAATGTATACATGTCCAGTGCCCAGGGAATTGAAATCTATGTACAAAGAAATACAATCGAAAGGGATATATTTCGTTTATACCCAGTTTTGGCTTTGCACTGCCGAACCCCCAAACATCGAAATAGAGATTTATTTATTTATTTATTTATTAAGAGAGATGGCGGGCGAATGTAAATTCCCTTTGAAGCCTTGTTTAATATTTATGGCGCACCGTAACATTTGTACACAACGGTACGTACTGTACACCTCGCGCAGATAGCATCGCGGTGACGGTGCAGGTACCGTACTAATGATATTTTTCAGCCCCTAATAGCCGAGTTCGTACCTACCGCACGCTTTGCCTTGATTACACCTGGAAAACACCGCTTTTTTTAGATACGGAAATGAAATATCACGATTTTTGTTTGTTTTTTTTTTTACACCGTTTTTATTATCAGCGAAGCGACAATATGTAGGGTTTCGTTTGAAGTTTTTTCATATTTATTTTAGGGGGCTCTCAACTCAAGTAACTCTCTCTGAATAGATATCACATCTTAGTTAAAAACTAAATAATTAGTAACTAATAACAACTAAACTTAGTGCTAAATTAAATGGGAATAGGTACAATTACCGTCATTCGTAAAACAAATTAAATATATATCATTTAAAATGAATCATAGTTCAAAATTAAATGCTGCCATAGAAACGTCATAAAGACGATCAGATGAAGCCTACAAAGGCTTCCAATCTTGAAATGGAGTTCTTGTTACAGAAACTATAAGAAAATTATATAGAGAAATGCTGTGTATATGTAGTATCGCGCCAAGAGCCTAATGGTCGGTAGGTGTGTGCCCGATTATGGAACTAAATGTAGGTGCAGCTCGTTGGCTGAATAATTGAAAGGGCTGAGCCATAAAAAATGTATCACCGGCTAATTACCCCGCGCACGCACCGCACCAATATAAATCGTCCAGAGCATGGACTCATGAAATAATGCTTCGATGGAGCTAGAAAAACAGCCCTGTTAATAGGGGAGTGAGAATTGTCAGAGTTGGATCAGTATTTTTTTAACACTTCGAATAGGCGTTTTAAGCTCAGGGTGCTCCTCGTGTCACAATATTGAAATCAAATCGAATTGCTGGCTTTACTGGCTGGCTGCATTCTCGCATCCCTTTACTATGTACAGGGAGGTACAGGCATCTTGATGCTGGGTGCAAATTGCGTTAATCCTAATCCTAATAATATTATCAACGTGAAAGTTTGTGCCGATGTATGTACATTCCTCTTAATTTTAAGCACTTTACTGAACGAATCTCAACGTAACTTTTTTGTAATGTTATTTAGACATCAGAATAACATATAAGCTATAAATTGCATCTCTACGCGAACGAAGTTGTGGCAACAGCCAGTAATATTATAAATGTGAAGGTTTTTTACCGATGTATGTATGTACGTTCCTCTTAATTTTAAAAACTACTCCAGGGATCTCAACGTTACTTTCCAGTAATGCTGTTTAGATATCATAATACCATATAAGCTAAACGCCTGATGACGCCGCGCCGGCCAAATGGTCGCCAACGATTAGCTTAATCAGCAAAACTACGAGAAGTAGAATAATCAAGAGAGCATAGTGAAATTAGGGCTAAGCACAGTGTTATGACAGTGGCAACCATTAGATTTAAAAGCAATAGCTTTACTTTAAACGTATTATATATTTTAAAGCAGAAGCAGAGGACCAATATACGTAGATGCATTTAACTGATTAACCGTACATGTCTGTGACTACCTAAGCCCGATTTCTTTCCAACGTTGCAGTAAAAACTATAATTATATGTTTAATGTCCACAGGGGTGGATTTGTTTAAGTACGTGTCGAAAATAAGGGTGCCCGCGATCATTACAGGCGCAATCACGTCGGGCGTGGGACTCAGCCACCATTTCTAAAACAGCTTATGTACGCTTTGAAATCGAATAATGGTACGCTATTTTGGAAATAGGTGTCACTATAACTTTCCACTGTTATGTGGAATGTTTCGGTGATTGCGACCTGCGGCGAGAGCTATGCGTAATGGGTCGGAGTGGTAATTTACCACGTCGTATCTTAAAACGAGTTTATGTGTAACCCAAAGCACATTCATTTAATTTGTATTGTGTAATAACGACATTTTATGGAATATTTCAATAGCGTCTATGGGCAAATTAATGCCGAAGTACTACGTTATCGTAGTTGTAGGGTTTCAGTTATTTGGTGCTCATCTGCTATAATAAATGTTCGTTATAAAATGACTATGCAATGCACAGTCAGCATCAAATAGTCTGTAACATTCGAAGCACTAAATTTATCGCCACATATGTTTATGTCTGTGGAAATAAAGTAGTGTTTCAATATATTTGGCACATTTGATGTTACAGACTATCTGATGCTGAGTGTACTTCAGAACTAGACTTCTCGTCTTAGGGTGTCAGGCTCGTTCTGGTTTTTTCCTAAAATGTCTCTTTCTCAAAACGGTCTACTTCCTACATTGTCAGTCTACTATGATGTCTACTTCTTGTACAATATGTTTTCTAATTGTCTGTTGCTCAAAATGGCCTTCTTCCCACATTGTCAGCTTCCTATGATGTATGATGATTCTTAAAGTGTCTGTTTCTTTCTAATCTTGGTTCAGTTCTAATGATGTGATACATGATTTATGCATCATAACAATAGGAAATTATAGAAAGGAGGCCATTTTTAAAGTGGACATAATAGGAAGCGAGTAAGAGTTTAGTAAAGCGCCATCATAGGAAAGAAATAGCAGACATTATAGGAAAAAGACGTTCGTCGGAAGAAAGCTATCTTGAGAAACAGACATTTTAAGAAAACGGCCTCGACTAGCCTGAGCCGTCTTAGGGAATACTAACTCAAATTATGCGATTATTAAGTGTTATCTCAGCTATGATGTGTATGTAGAGGAATCGTTAGTTTATAATGGAACAATACAAATATAGCAGTAAGTTAAAGTTTCCGGTTCGCCATGGTTGGCTGTTAAGCAATAAAACAACAACCATTATTGGTAATAATCCAAATATTTCATCCAACTTTCATTTGGATACAAACATATTCCATAAAATATCGTGTCCCAGTTTTCGGGATTACCTCGCGTTAGCCGTAATGGAATTATTATTATAGTTCCCGCGGGTGAAATATTGCGCTGCTCATTACCCTCGCCGTCCAACAGGTACAAGTTCGTGTTTGATGCCTGTTCTCGACTATTCCGGTACAATAATTGCGCTCATTAGCAGAACAAACTGTAATGCTGTTTATTGTTTGCTGAATGTGTCTACCTAACAACGTAGGAAATCATATTGCATATAATAAGTTTGGGATTTTGACGTGACATTTGGCTGTTTAAATAATAGCACTTCTTGGGTGGACGCCCGACCGTCAACATCTCCTGTATCTCCTGATGAGGCGAAGCACGTGTCGAGGATTATATTGTCTGGTGGTGGTCTGTTGTATTTATTTGCATGCGTATTTTTTTGTTTTCGTGGAACCTGCATGAAAATGTGGGCATGTGAGCCAAATTTACTGTCACATCTAACTAAGACATTATTTCGCGAAAAAGCAAAGGAACTATAGTTTATTAATCGTTATCTTTCGTTTTTCAGAACGGAAATAGGAGCCCCGCGAAATGCGGTCTGTCCATTTGTTGGCGGGTCGAATGTTCTACCATTTGAATTTTTGATCATTCTATGAAATGTTCATTATAATGAGCGTATTAGTATTATGCAATTGACGGGCAGCAGAAGCTTAGTAGTAGAGTTCCCTTGGTACACTTTGAGACCGGAACCCTTGCCTTTTTAGGCAAGAAGTAGATACCTACTTACTATATGGTACATTTTACAATACAATACAACAATTATTTTAGAGAAACAATACAGTTCAGCCTTAACCTAAATTAGCAGACAATACGGGACGGTACCGTAAATTATAGGACTAAACAAACTATTATATCTCACAAATGCTAACTCAAGGCGAAAGCCCTTTCAGTTATTCAGATTTGCTTAAATCTAGTTATACTTGTATGCAAAATTTAATATTAATCTAGCATACCTAGAAGCAATATACATTGGTAGGAGTACGAAGGGTCGAGCTGCCGGCCCTTAACACGCGGCGCCACCAAGTCCTTAATGGCTTCCTGTGACTCAACTTTAAATTACGATTCACGTAATAGGGTTTCCCAGCTTCGTGTCAACTCTTCCCCTCGCGAGAATATCGCCTGGACACGGGTTCAGTTAACGTTGCATTTTGAGCGCCCGAAACTACGGTCGCATTTGTATCGGTGCGCGCTGCCGCATGTGCTCTGTTTAGTAACAGTCATTACGAAGAGTCGCTGTTACGAATTATAGCACAAGTTGGGTACACAGGGGAATAAGGCAGTTTACAGTGCCATCGCTTCACAGGTACTTTTGCATCGATCGCATCGTTTGTTTTGAGTCATGCAAAGTTCTGTAAACCATCGAGATATGCATTCATAAAATCGATTTAATAGAACTGGCGGAGGACTTTCATTTTGTCCAACGTTGTCTAACAATTTTCTTTTGTGCGGTTTCCCGTAGTCACGGAAAATATATTTGTATAGGTAAGTACACACCTAATGGCGATACATCGCTGCCCAATATTACAGACTATATGTCACTATGACTACGTTTAAACTACAATTATCTAAAAGAGAAACAATATAGGGTTCTAACCCTCTAATATTGGGCCAGCGATATATCTCGTTCAGCTTTTTAAACTTTCAAAATAAGTAATCAGTTTCAATATTCCAGACTCGCAAGTATTTTTTTTTTAATTGAGTAATAAATCGTTTTTCAATATTTGAGATTTGAGATCTCAAAATTTATAACCACGACTTATTTTACATTTTACTCTTTAAGTTTACATTTTACGCGCGTTTTCGTGAAGAAAACCTATGGGAGAAAAGCTCCCTGTCATTTATTATATTTTTTAGCTTCAGAAATGGCGGGGTGGCCTCTTGAGGAAATCCTGAAGGTGCGATACGCGCCCCGCACCGGGCGAGGCGCGGATAAACCAACTTTTCAAATTTCCCGTAGTCGCATATCAATGAACCCTTATACAGGGGCCACGCACCGTGCCTGACGCAAGCCTAGATCCGTCAAGCACTTTTTAAGCAAGGACTATCTATAAATAAGGTATTATTATACAAAGAAATTACAAAATATAACTATTTATTTATTTAAATGGAGAACCACCAGCTTAAACTATGTTTGTAGTGTTTTAAACAGCTTATTATAATGACTTTTCTAAAGTAGACTGACAATCTAGTCAAGACTGAAGAAAATCAAGCTGCGTACGATCGGTCATTCTGAAGGCTTATGTTCAACATTGAACATTTTTCGACTAACATGTTGATGATGGTGAGATCGTGAGTGATCACAAACACAGAGGGTGCTTTTAACCTCATGCTTAACATGATAATTATTCGTTTCGATTTTAAAAATAAAGATACTTTAACAGATATCAAATCATCCTTCATAAATCATAGGATAAACGTCATTTTATTTTATCCTATTGTTAGGTGCGGGCTATAGCGGGCAGGAGAGCTTCGTTACCGGGAATTACCAGGAACCAGGTTACCAGGATACCAGGATACCAGAGGGATGATGTAAATAATAACTCTTATTTAAAATACTGTGTAGAGTGTGAGTAGTCTGAGATGGAATTGATTGAATGGGACTTGGCCGCCATTATATTCCGTCGTTCCATCGCACACTTAGTGGGGGTGTGGTCAAGTGTATAATTTATTGAGTAAAAACAGTTTAGAATGAGACAAAACAATAACAAACAATAATCTTACAGTACTCACTTATCCTAAACACGATACAAATTTTATAATTAATTAACATAAAACTAAGTGTATAAAATTACGGTATATAAAAATTATAATGCTGTATGCGAAAGTTATGTACAATTATAAGCTATATGAGATAAATTATTTACTATCATAAGCTATATGCGACATTCCCCTCCACGTGCGACAGCACCATCTCCTTCTGTGGAGCATATGAGGATAAGGCGGGAGGCTGGGCGGCGAACGGTTCCGGCGCGTGTCTGTACATCGGCTACTCTAATATGGCCATCAGGACCGGGATAGAGTTGTGCAATAATGCCTCTAGGCCAAGTACCACGCGGCATAGTATTGTCAGCAACTATGACCACATCTCCTATCTGTAGGTTCTTTGCCTTGGAATGCGCACTGGATCTAGGCAATAAGTTTGGGCGATATTCTTTTAGCCATCTAGTCCAAAAGTGATCTGCCAGCGCTTGTGCTGTTTTCCAGGATTTCAGGTCGAGCGACTTGTCCGAGAAGGAGCCAAGGGGCGAGAGGGCACTGGACCTGCCGATCAGAAAGTGATTTGGCGTCAATGCTTCTGCTTCTAAGTCAGGATTTACGGGTGTCAACGGGCGAGAATTGACGACATGTTCGGCTTCCAGCAGTAGGGTGTGTAAGACCTCTTCATGGGGTGCTCTGTTTTTTAGGGTGACCTTGAGCGCGGTCTTGACGCTGCCCACAAGTCGCTCCCACGCGCCGCCGGCGGAAGGGTTGCCTGGCGGGATCTTTTTCCACACTATTTGACGGTCGGAGGTGAACTGTTTCATGGTGTCAGGTAGTGAGTTCATGGCTTCTGACAGTTCACGTTCGGATCCATAAAAGTTCGTAGCATTGTCTGAGTAAATAGTGGTGGGGGTGCCACGCCGAGCCAGCATTCTGCGAAGTGATAGGATCATAGAGGATGCCGATAGAGAGGCAGCAAGCTCTAGATGGACAGCTCGGGTGGCGAGGCAAGTGTATAAAACACCCCATCGTTTCTCGTGTCTGCGGCCTATAGTGACGTTCATCGGCCCGAAGAGATCGACAGCTGTTGCGGTAAATGGGGCTTGATTCGCTAAGAGCCTCTCTTTTGGTAAGTTGCCTACAGGGGCCTTGAGTGTGGCCCCCTTATAGGTCCGACACCATTGGCACTTGTTTGTTATGTAGCGAATAGTGCCGCGCAACCCGACGATAAAATAGCGTTGATTTAGCTCGTTGATTACCGTAGCGTGATTGCCGTGATTGTATTTTTCGTGAAAGTGGTGGACCAACAATCTGGTGAAGTCTTCTTTGGCATGTAATACTGGTATGTATTCTTCATTTCGGCCAGTTCTCGCGTCCAGCACGACGACTCCGCCCTTGGCTAGTTTCACTGCAATCTTGTGTAACGGTGATTTCTTCGGTAGTGGCCGCCCAGCCTCTAGGTGCTTAATCTCCTCGTAGTATGACATATTTTGACTTCTTCTTATAAGCAGGATAGTCGCCAGCTTTATATGCTCGTTGTTCATTTCTTTATCATGATTTCTACATAGCGATTTGGCTTTGAATACCTCGGCAGCAACCATGACCCGAGCAGAGGCGCGAATTAAACGTTCGTATTTCGAAAACCTATTTACTTCGGGTAAGTAATCGAATTTATTATTTACGGTTTGAACGGAGCTGACGCGGTTAACCCGTTCCTCGCCTGAGGGGCCGACGGGTTCGGTGGACTTTTCTATGGGCCATTTTTCCCTATTTTGTCTAATGAACTCGGGCCCTAAAAACCAACGGTGGTTGGGGCCGAACTTGTTTGGCACTCCTTTCGTGGCGTCGTCCGCGACGTTCAAAGCACTCGGTACCCAGTTCCAATCGGATGGAGTGGTAGAATCTTCTATCTCAGCTAACCTATGGGCCACGAAACTTTTAAAGGTGCGCGGATCTGAACGTATCCATGCCAGTACGGTACGCGAATCACTCCAATAATATTTGTTAGTTATTACGTAATCGGATTCTTTAATAACTGATTGGGCCAATCTAGCTCCTAATACGCACGCTTGTAACTCGAGCCTCGGGACGCTAATGATTTTCAGGGGCGCGACGCGCGCCTTGGCGGCTACTAGGTTAGACGTCGTGTGCCCCTCCGCGTGAGCGCTCACTAGATAAATTGCGCAAGCGTATA
Organism: Hedya salicella; assembly: GCA_905404275.2. Taxonomy (NCBI): domain Eukaryota; kingdom Metazoa; phylum Arthropoda; class Insecta; order Lepidoptera; family Tortricidae; genus Hedya; species Hedya salicella. The sequence continues at coordinate 34,014,527 of FR990097.1, forward strand.
TTTTGTCGCTTGCGTCAGTAGTTAGTAGATAGCTGCTTCTGCGGCACCTTGGGACACCCCCCGCGGAGCGGAGATTTTTTATGTATTTTTGACTCCGCCCTTCAAAAAAAAAAACGGTTGGTCGGCATATAGGTTGCTAGTTTTTTTGTATCTGTTTTCTATTATGAGAATTTTTATGTATTTTTGACTCCACCCTTCAAAGTTGGCCTCGCTCAGATAGATATGTGATTTTTTCAATACCCATTAATCATTCACAATTTTGATGAAATAAATCGAACAACCTTTTGGTTAGGCAAAGACACGTAAATTTCTTTTGTGACAGGTGTTGCTTTGTTATTTTTTGAGTCGGCTGCGTTAATTTATCAGGGTAGATAGTAATAAACTGGGCTTAAAAGCGTTTAATTTTATATTAAACTCCCGAGTTTTTGTCGTTTTCTCACGCAAAAGAATTCTGTGGGAATGTTTTTTTTTTTTTAATTATCATAAGTCACACGAGTTGTAAGGATAGAAAAGGTTATAAATAATCTTATTTATTACTAATGGCGGTGTTTTTATATTCCTGGAAGGTTAAAATTACGATGATAGAACCACAGGGCGCAAGTTTAAACGTGTTGCAGCTGCATACTGATTTTAATTGGACTGGTGAGAAAATCAGGTTACGACAAGTCATATTTATGTAGACCTGATACATGACGCTAGTGTTTATGTGTGTGTGTGTATGTATATGTGGCTAATAAAAGCAGAACTCCAAAAGAGGGGGCCATCATTCGTTCAGATTGCTTCGTTTAAAGACAGTGTCGAGGTTCTTCGAAGTAATTAAAATTGTTGAAGTACGGTCTGTGCATTATTACCAGTTGTAAGTTTGAAACTCAGTGTCTACATTGTTGCTTACTGTGGTTACGAGTCAAAAATGGAGGTAAGCTTTTAACTTTACATATATATTCATATTTTGATGATACGGATAACCTAGTTGGTAGTGACCCTGTCTCCAAAGCCGAAGGTCCCGGGTTCGATTCCTGGGGAGGGCAGACGTTCGTCGCACTGAGCACGAACATTTGTTCCTCAGTCTTGGATGTTTTTGATTTATTAATGTATTTAATTTTATAGTACCTATATATATACATGTATATAGTGTCCCTTACTACTCATAACACAAGCCTATCTAGTGCTTAATTTAGGACTAGGTCGATTTGTGTAAGATATCCCCTGATATATATATTATTCACTTCTATTTGTATAAAACCTCTCAAATATTTTTTGTTTTTGTTTTAGGCATTGAGTGAGGACGCTATTGAGTACTCTATGAAAAATTATTATTTTAGTAATTTGGCTGATGAGGAAGAACCAAAACCGCTTAAAATTCAAGCCCAAAAACGAGCCAACAACATTGATATATTTTTCGATAAGCCCAAAAAGAGACAGGCTACAGAATATTCGTGTACTGTGGCTCAATCTGCAAATGGAGGTACCAATTATATATCTTCCCGCGTTGAAGACTCTACTAAGAGCACTCACCTTGTTAAAATCGATGTTTATGACATGAAAAAGTTGCGTGGTGTCCCAAATGATCAACAGTGGAAATTCGCGGACACGAGGATCAAATACTACGCGAAAAGTGACGATGACGATTATTATTGTAACACAAAAGAATTAATTTACAAGATTACGAAACATATTGCTTCTAAAAACGACTGCAAGAAATATTTTATTGACGCTAAGAAATAAAAAAAGCCGCAATTTATGTCCACCCCGCCCACAACCCCACTCCAACCCATCAACAAAGAACTATATAAGCAACATAAAACGACCCACACTCATCTTAATCTGCACCCGTGAAACTCAATCGACAATATGGATCTTGAGAACTCGGCCTACGATATGGACTTATACGAACGTTGCCAAGACCTGTCCGATCTGCAAAAATCAAATTACGATAAGGAGCTATATCAACATTGTGAGGAATTCGAGAACCAATCACCTAAATTGTGAGTATAAATATTTAAATCATGTTGAAACCAGTCCTTCTTCGGGTTCGTCTCCCCACTATTAAGTATAAGTAGGGTAGGGAGGCGGTCCCAATATAAACATCATCCTTAACCAAATGTATCGTATTCGTTATCATGATGTCGTTGACTAGCGAAGATATTAAAATGTTCAGTAAATCGTTGCTATTAAGCAGTTTTCATAAATATTTACGATTATGGTTTATCAGTGGAAAACTTGATGACATAATAGCTAGTGATCCTGACATTAAACCATATATTACCCCTTGTAGTGGACACTTCACCGGTGTTCCATTATTAACATCAGATTACGATGCCATAGATGGCATATTACCCATGGAGGCATATTGTTTTATTTGTGTATCAAAAAAACGAGGTAATAAGGTGTTCCAAGTGACTAATAAAAGTGAAGCATTTATTAATCATATTGTTATATTTACTCATTACTTACGCATTGAATATATAATTTTTGTTATTTTTTTTTTAGAACACGTGGAGTGAAAAGAAAACGCGTTTCAAAAGATTTTTTGCAACCTCGTGATTCGTCTACTCCAGCAGTGAAAATAGAACACCGAAGAGACAGTGAAAAACCGTCAACTTCTCGGTCCACAACTGAACCATCGGCTCCTGCTATCGTCGATGACACCGTGGAGTGTAAAACCTGCCAAAAGAGCGTTTCAAGAAGGTATTATGCCCAGCATTTAAGAAGTAACATCCATAAAAACAACTGTGTAAAATTTGATCATTCTTATCCAAATGTTGAATTAATTGAAGCTGCATTTGGAAATAGGCTATTAACGTATAGAATTATGTCAGACCAGAGAAAAACTGACCTTGAATTTGAGATCCCAGAACTTTTTCTTGAAGCTATCAAAAGCTCTCTAAACAAACTAATAGACGATACAATTAATCAGCTAACCATTTTCAAGGTAAGTTTTATATTGCATGCTGAATTTATACAAGAAACTAAACAAATTATAAATTATTTCGATTTTAACGTTTTGAGTTGGACTATTTGCAAAGGAGATGACAGGGAAACTTTTTTTCAAAATTTAAAAAGCTCGTTGGTTAGTAAAATTTCTAATTTTGAAAAAAAAGACAGTGGTTGGAGTCTTAAACATATTAAATACATAGATATGAACATTAATCAGTTTAATCCATTGCGCGGTTCTTCATATATTGACTTACCCCACGACATTAAAACCAAAAAAGCAATCATTAACGTGCAAAACTACGACCACGAGTGTTTGAAATGGGCTCTATTATCAGCATTGTATCCAGTAAAGGATAGTTCACAGAGAGTATCGTCCTATAGTATACATCGAAATAAATTAAATTTTGCGGATATACCATTCCCAGTTAAAATAACCGATATACATAAAGTTGAAAAATTAAATGACATAAGCATCAATGTTTTTGGACTGTGTTATAATGAAAACTTAAAATCCCATGAAGTAAACGGTCCACTATATTTCACCAAATGCCGCAAATCAACGCATATAAATTTACTTTACATATCGAGAGGTAGTCAAGGACATTATTGTTATATAAAGAACTTATCTCGATTAGTAAGCCGTCAAATATCGACAACTAATCGCAGCTATCACATTTGCGATGGTTGTTTATTAGCGTTTCGTTCAGATGAACAATTAACGAATCATCAAAAAAATGATTGCAGTCATGTCGTTGTTGAACTCCCGAACCCTGAAAAGACGAAACCAAATTGGTTTGGCGAAGAAATTTCAAGTGACAAGATTGTTTTCGATAAATATCAACGGAAGCTTAAATTACCGTTTGTTGTGTATGCAGATTTTGAGGCATTTTTGAATCCAATAGCGTCTTGCGATCCCGATGCATCAAAATCTTATACGAAAAACATACAACAACATGAAATGTACAGTTTTGGTTATTTTATTAAGTGTTCATTTGATAGCAGTCTTTCACGGTATAGGTCATATGTCGGTCCAGATTGTGCTAAAGTATTTATGGATACCCTTTATAGTGACTTGGCAAATGCACATAAATTTATTTGTTTTCGGAAAAAACCAATTCCATTAGATCAGAATGATTTAAATAAAATTTCAACAGATAAAAATTGTTTCGTATGTGAAAAGGAATTAAAATCTCAAAGCGTTTTCAGTTATGATTGGACTACTGGAAAATTTCAAGGAGTAACACATAAGTCATGTGACCATAAATTCACACCCCCATCACATATTCCTGTATTTTTTCACAATCTGAGCAATTATGATGCACATTTTATCGTAAAAGCTTTGAATTTCCAGGAAGGAGCTATAGATATAATACCTCAAAATAAAGAAAAATATATTTCATTCAGCAAACAACTGAAATTTGATAAGAGGCGGTTGACACTGAGATTTGTTGATTCCTTTAGGTTCATGTCGAGTAGTTTAGATAGTTTAGCTAAAAACCTTCAAGAACATCAATTTCGTGAGCTAAGGAACCAATACCCCAAAGATGACGATTTTAAACTTTTAAAGAAAAAAGGCATATTTCCGTATGAGTTTATGAAATCGTATGAATCTCTTAAAGTGTCGTCGTTACCCAAAATAAATGATTTTTATAGTTCATTAACAGATAGCTGTATAACAAATGCAGATTATGAACACGCACAAAACGTTTGGAATCATTTTAATTGTAAAACAATGCTAGATTATTCAAACTTGTATTTAAAAACAGATGTACTCCTATTAACAGACATCTTTGAAAATTTCCGTTCTGTGTGTCTAGAAACCTATAAACTCGATGCCGCAAACTATTTTACCGCACCTGGTCTCAGTTGGGATGCTATGTTAAAAATAACTGGAGTTGAACTTGAACTTTTAACAGACTTTAATAAAGTTTCGTTTATTAAAAAAGGACTTCGAGGAGGTATATCGCAATGTAGCAATCGTTATGCTAAAGCAAATAATTGCTATATGTCAGAGTTTGATTCTGATCAATCGACATCGTATCTCATTTACCTCGATGCCAATAACTTGTATGGTTGGGCGATGTCGCAACATCTACCTATTGGAGAATTTGAATGGGTTGATCCTGCTACAGATTTCAGAATTTCTGAAGATGCTGACCATGGTTATATTTTAGAAGTCGATCTACAATATCCCGACATATTGCACGATTCCCATTCAGACCTCCCGTTTTGCCCCGAGCACATAATAATAGATAAAAGTAGACAGCCAAAATTAGTCCCCAATTTAAACAACAAAGAAAAATACATTATACACTATAGAAATCTTATTCAATGTTTAGAAAATGGATTACATCTAATAAAAGTCCATAGGATTTTGAAATTTAAACAAACTAACTGGCTTCAAAAATATATTGATTTAAACACTACACTAAGAACAAGTGCAAAAACTGATTTCGAAAAAGACTTCTACAAACTAATGAATAATGCAGTTTTCGGCAAAACTATGGAAAATATAGAAAAACGTGTGCAAGTAAAATTATTAACGCATTGGGCAAATCATGGTCATGTCAAAGGAATTGAAAGTTATATAGCTCGTCCCGAATTTCATAGTATTTCAATTTTTTCCGAATGTTTGGCAGCGGTACAATTGAAAAAAACTAAATTTATTTATAACAAGCCTATTTATTTAGGTTTCTGTATATTAGACATATCAAAAACATTAATGTACAACTTTCATTACCAATACATGAAGCAAAAATTTGATAATAGTGTTAAATTGTTATATACAGATACAGACAGCTTTATTTACCAAATTTATACGGAGAATTTTTATAATGACATTAAGAATGATATTAAACAATATTTTGACACATCCGACTATGTATCTAATAATATTTACGGCTTTCCATGTGTAAACAAAAAAAAATTGGGATACTTTAAAGATGAAAATAAGGGTGAAATTTTGAAGGAATTTGTTGGCTTGAGATCAAAAATGTATGCCTTAAATGTTGGTGGTAATATAGTGGCTAAAGCTAAAGGCGTGAATAAATGTGTTACTAAGAAATTCCATATTAATGATTACAAACGTTGTCTTGATGAAGAACATAATATTATGTCGGAAATGGTTCGATTTCGCTCAATCAAACATGTAATTTTTACACAAAAAATTAATAAAGTATCTCTATCTCACTCGGATACAAAGCGATATATTTGTAAAGATTCATTCGATACTATAGCTTGGGGTCATCATAAATTAAAGTGTATAGATGAATAACATCCAATAAATTATAAGTAGTGTTTAAAATGTAGCAATTTTGTGTAGAAAAATATGATGTGTAATAAATGTAGATGATATTTAACTTTTTTTTTCCTTTGTTTTTTGTATAATTCTGTGTTTTAAGAATAAGAATAATACATTTATATGTTTCTTATATATTTCCATCAATATGATTTTATGTTGCTAGATTAAGAAACTTCGTTTTAATAGTGTATTTTTAACGTTTTTTTTGTTGTCTGTGTGCTCATGGTTTTTTATTGGTTTCTTTTCTTAGTTATAATTTATAAAATAAATTTTCTGAAAAAATATATATACATTTTTTTTTTATTGTTACACATTGGAAAGCTTTTGTACAAGCACAGTATACATATATAAACACACGTTTTCACATTTGCGCTTTAATTTCATGATAAACTTCAACGAAGAAAGACAGTTTTTTTTTGTTTAAACAATGAACCATTTCATCCATCCATTTACGGCTATTGTTGCTGGTCCAAGTGGTTGTGGAAAATCAAACTTTGTCACAAATTTTTTGAAAAATGTGGGGCAAATGTGTAATATTGAATTTAGTCAAGTGCTGTGGTGCTATGACGAAATGCAGCCACTGTATAATTTGAATGGTATTGATTATGTTCAAGGTATTCCTGATTTAAATATGTTCGATGGGAAACAAACTAAACTCCTTATAATCGATGATTTAATGAGAGAATCCGACGGACGTATTGTTGATATTTTTACTAAAGGTAGCCATCACAGGAATTTAAGTGTTTTTTATATAACTCAAAATTTATTTCATCAAGGAAGAGGTCAACGTGATATATCCTTGAACACCTCCTACATTGTTTATTTTAAAAATCCCAGAGATAAAACTCAAATACGATATTTATCACGGCAAGTTTATCCAGAAAATCCAAAGTTTGTTGATGAAGCCTACAAGGATGCTACTGATAACGCTCATGGTTACCTCATGATTGATCTAAAACAAAATACTCCTGATGCATGTCGTTTCAAAACTAAAATATTCCCGCTTGATGGTCATTGTACAGTGTATGTTCCTAAAAAAGGATTTAAATACAGTGAGAATCCACAAGTTTTAGTCAGTTATAAATGATGCATGCGAGGGTTAACACACATAAACATTTACTTGAAGCATTGCACCTACTTAAACCAAAATATCGAACGGCTTTGCTCAAGTCTTGCGATGATGAAGAGATTAATATCATTTGTGAGTGTATTTACAACGTTTTAAAGGGTAAAGTTCCTTTAGAAAAAAAACAGAAATCTCAGTTAAGAAAGTATAAAGACATATTACGAAAGTTAGTTTCAAAAACTAAACACAAAATAAGAAAAAACGTTATTATTCAGAAAGGTGGAGCATTTCTACCTATTGTATTAGGTGCAGTTTTAAGTGCTTTATTTAATACTATAGCAAAGACATAATGGATAACACGAAGAAAATGTTGTTAGTGGAACCTGACTTTATCGAAAGACTCAAACGGAGTGAGAGTTCAACAGAAAATTCATCGTCCCGTTTAGATGGAGACATGGCAAAAATCCTGAAGAGTAAAATTGATGATCGTGAAAAGTGGAAATTATATTCGCAAGCGCTACAACGTTTCTTACATTTTGCTGAATCAAATCGAAAGCCGTTAAAAATACCCATAGTTTTGGGTGGAATGGAACATACTACTAACGAGAACGATTTTTTTGATCAAAAAAATATTAAAAAGAAGGACAATGCTATTAAGGATCCAGCTAAGAAGGAACAATTGCAGGAACCAGAAAGTGACGTTTATGGAACACCACCTGATGCAGCGAAACCTGAGTTATCTAAGCAATATTCCCCCTCTTATATCATGGACGTAATACCCAAATCTTATAGAGCAAAAACTCAAACATTGCTTGCGCACATGATTAAAAGTCAAACAAAAGTTTGGTGGAAGGAGAACGGTGAAGTAGTAATAAATAATCGTACTATTCCAAACAGTAATATTCTTGACTTGGTAGGCGATGTGTTAAGACCTCTTAAACGTTCAAAACCAATAGGTTGGGAAGATTTTGCCACTCTTTTAAATGATATTAAAGTTCCTACATCCTGTATAGGTAACCCGTCGAACTTGGAATTTATTAAAAGAATTCAATCAATTGACTCCAACACTTCACCCGCTTCTTCAAGCAACGGCAACTCATCAGTTAGGGAGAAAAACGCATCGACACCTCTTTCTACTAAGCCACTCAAACAATCTAAAAAAAAATTAGATTGGGAAAAATGGACCCCCTATTAGAGATAAATAGAATATACTATGATGTATCAAATCCAGCTGGTTACAGTAGTATTAATAAGTTACTTAAAGCAATGCATGGTCGAATGAATAAAGATGAGGTTGCTAACTGGTTACGTTCTCAGGAAACATATACATTACACAAACCAGTTCAGAGACGTTTCACTAGAAACAAATATATTTTATCAAATTACAATGAACTTTGGCAAGTAGATTTAAGTGATATGCGTACATACAGTCAATACAATGGTGGTTTCAAGTATATATTGTGCGTTATTGATGTCTTTAGTAAGTATGCTTTTGCTAGACCTATGATAAAGAAGGACTCGGACACGGTAAAAAAATGTTTTGAAGATATATTCACTGAAGCTAGAGTAACTCCACGTCATATTCAATCTGACAAAGGTACAGAATTTGTTTCCAAAGAGGTCAGGAAGTATTTTAAAGGTAAAAATATTAACTACTATACCACAAATAATCCCGATATAAAGGCGAGTATTGTAGAACGATTTCAAAGGACATTAAAAATGAAAATGTGGCGTTATTTTACACACAAAAATACTTATAAATACATTGACATTTTACAAGACCTCCTTTACTCATATAATCACAGTTACCATTCAAGTATTAAAATGCGTCCGATAGATGTTAATTTTAATAATATTATGACTGTTTGGACTAATTTATACGATAGACCAAGAAATAGACTTAAAACATTTATTACTACTAACTTGAATGTTGGTGATCATGTAAGGATAACCAAATACAAACACATATTTCAAAAAGGTTATGAAACCAATTGGAGTGACGAAATCTTTGTTATCGAATCGGTCATTAACAGATCACCTCATCTTGTTTACACATTAAAAGATTTACAGGGTGAAACAATTACTGGTACATTTTATTCTAAAGAGTTACAGAAAGTTACTTATAACCCCACCATCACCTATAAAATAGATAAAATAATAAGTTCAAGACGAGTTGGCAACAGAAAGGAGGTGCTTGTGAAGTGGAAAGGTTATCCGAATAAATTTAATAGCTGGATCTCTGCATCGAGCTTAGAAGAAATATGAGTGATGATAGTTTTTATTTAACTTTGCTGAGCAATAGCTCAATTTCATACTACCCCGAAAATACAACAGCCAACTTTCTTACAAAACTACCGAAGACAATAAAATTAGAAGGAGAATGGGTCGTAGGATTAGTGGAGTTTCATTACCCATGTTCAATGTACAATGTTCAAGAACATGAAAACGTAGTCTACATAAAAAAGAAAGTCTCATTACCAAACGAAAACAAGCCTATTGATGTTGAATATAAGTCACATATTCCTGCAACCACTTATGATGATATTGATCACTTTTTAACTGCTTTTAACGAAAACACATTATTGAAAAACAAAGTGAAATTCCGATACGACGAAATATCGAAAATGGTTAAGGTCACTTCTTCACATAAAGAAATAATTTCTGTACGTGCTACGCCAATACTTAACCTTCAGCTTGGTTTTAAACCAAATACTAACCTTATTCAATGTCAAATTGGAAAATATCCTGTTAATTTATATCTAGGACTACCATCGCAACTGTTTATATATTCAGATATTGTTCAACCTCAAGTGGTAGGAGATGTTATGACATCGTTACTAAGAATAATACCACTTGATCCAACAAAATACATTTATGGAGCATATAAAATGCATGGTTTTGCTCCTGCACATTACATACCAGTTTTACGTAGAGAGTTTGATACTGTTGAAATTGATATAAGAACACATACGGGTGGAAAAGTTCCATTCCAGTTTGGAACTTCTTGCGTGAAACTACATTTTCAGCGAATAAAATGAATCAAAGGCGTGGAAATAATCTTTGTCCATATGAACATTATTATTCTCATCAAGCTGGTTCTGGAGTTGGAATTATTTACAAAGGTGTTCCTCACCAGCGAGGACATGGCATAGGAAGTTTTTTAGGAGGACTGTTTAGATCTGTATTTCCCTTATTGTCTAGTGGTTTTAGAACGGTCGGGAAAGAAGCATTAAATGCTGGTGTTGGTCTACTGTCTGACATGATGAATTCTCACCCTATCGACGATTCCATTAAGTCTCGTTTTAAGGATGCAAGTACTAATTTAAAAAGAAAAGCTGATGAAAAAATTGAGGCTTTAATGTCAGGGTCTGGGTATAAAATGACACGAAAAAGACAAGACCGCACCATTGCATTCAGAGCATTGCGAGGGAGAGGTACCAAACGAATTAAAAATAAAATAAATTCTATCGATATTTTTTCTAACTAGACATGTCATTTTTACATAACCATTCGTGTGAATGCGCCAAGTCGGAATTAGATTTGTTTGCTCTTCCATCAACGCAAACAAGTATAGAAAGTGGGCAGTGGATACATTATAAACCTATTTCATCTTTAACTGACGACGGCCCCATTGAGTTTCAAGTTCCTGGATCAGGCGATGACTATATTGACCTGTCTCACACTTTACTTCATGTCAAAGCCAAAATATTGAATCAAGACGGTAGTAACATCAAATCAGCAGACACTCATGTTGCACCAGTAAATAACTGGTTGCATTCGCTATTTAACCAGTTGGATATATATTTAAATCAAAAATTAGTATCGCCCCCTAACAATACATATGCCTATCGTGCATATATGGAGACACTACTTAATTATGGACCAGCAGCAAAAGAGTCTCACCTTACATGTGGGCTTTGGTATGGAGACACTGCAAGTCATATGGATGCAACCGATGCAACTAACAAAGGGTGGGTTAAAAGAGAAGGATTTATAAAAGATAGTAAGGAAGTTGAAATGATAGGCCACTTGCACGGTGATATATTTAATCAAGAAAAGTTTTTAATTAATGGTGTCGAAGTGCGTGTCAAACTAGTACGCTCAAAAGAGTCATTTAATCTAATGTGCAGTCAAGAGAAAAAACTCAAAGTGCGAATAACGGATGCCAGTTTAATAATTAGAAGAACAAAAATCAATCCAAGTGTTTTACTTGCTCATCAAAAGGTTTTAGACTCAACGACTGCAAAATATCCAATCACAAGAGCTGAAGTCAAAGTACTTACGATACCGTCAGGAGTACAAGGAAAAACACTTGATAATATATTTCTCGGTCAGGTTCCAAAAAGATGTATTATAGGGTTTGTTGATAACACGGCATTTAATGGCAATTTAAAACATAATCCCTTTAACTTCAACCACCATACTATGAATTTATTTAGTTTATATGTAGACGGTCATCAAATTCCTTCAAAAACATTGCAACCATCTTTCAGTACCGGCTTAACAGTATCAACATACCATACCTTGTTTTCTGGAACTGGTATTCATTTTCATAACGAAGGAAACTCAATAAATAGAGAGGATTATGGAAATGGTTATTGTTTAATGTGTTTTGATTTAACACCTGATTTATCAGCGAGTTCTACTTCTCATTGGAATCTTGTTAGACATGGCAGTGTGAGGTTAGAAGTTCGATTTGAAAGCGCTCTTACTACTACTGTTAACTGTGTTGTTTATGCAGAGTTTGATAATATCATTGAAATCAACAAACATCGTGATGTAGCTGTAGATTATAACAGTTAATTAAGTGGTATATAAATATAGATCTAAGTTTCCCATTGCACCACTGTTTCACAAACCTCAGTAACGAACTCATCAATAAATGTAAGAATTTGTAATGGATACCAAGAAATTGCAATTATGCATGAAGAAAATTTGCCCTACAATCGAACCAAATGTTTTTCCAGCGAACAGAATCCCCGTTTTTATGAATCTTCCGGTTTATATAATAAGCAATTTAGATCCGGACTCAAAACCTGGCTCGCACTGGGTAGCAATTCATATTGATGTAAATGGAAACGGTGAATTCTTTGATTCCTTTGGTAGAAAACCTTCTGGTTATCACAAGTTATTTTTAAAAAGAAATGCAAAGAAATGGTTTTATAACCATAAATCACTCCAGAACTATTTTACTTCGGTTTGCGGAGAATACTGTTTAGTGTATATTTATTTTAAGTTTATAGGTAAAACAATGTTTGATTTTTTAAGTATTTTTTTCGAAAATACCTCATGTAATGATTTCCTTGTAAACAAAATGTTCCAATCAATTTTCATGAAATAAATGATTATTTTAATAAATTATGTGTTTAATATCTACATTTTCCTTATTGTACTTTTTTTTACTTAACTTATGTTTTAACATGAATTAAAAATGCAATAAAGATTAGAACGATTTATTAAGCATTACAGGGGACAAAAAAAAAACATACAAGTACTTCTTAATTAAGAATACATGCATTCATTATAATTAAATGCAAATAAAAAAAAATAAACCGCATGAATACATAGACCACCGTTACTGCGACATTTCTTTATTTTCCAACTCCATCAACCATTCATGGTTTTGCGGTACTAGCGTAAAAACTGATTGGAATGGTTCGTATGCATCATCAGAAAGAGTAACCGATTCGATGTTGTCCATTTCTATGTCTTCTTCATCTTTCCACTCTATCAAAAGAGGGTTTCCCGAGTACGCCAAACACGGAGGTGGGGAAGCTGGTGAATATCCATTTGATTGCATGTAAAGCGCCTCAATTTCATCGCAGAGTTTGCACAAGGAGTCATCGTAATTTGATTTTTGCAGATCGGACAGGTCTTGGCAACGTTCGTATAAGTCCATATCGTAGGCCGAGTTCTCAAGATCCATATTGTCGATTGAGTTTCACGGGTGCAGATTAAGATGAGTGTGGGTCGTTTTATGTTGCTTATATAGTTCTTTGTTGATGGGTTGGAGTGGGGTTGTGGGCGGGGTGGACATAAATTGCGGCTTTTTTTATTTCTTAGCGTCAATAAAATATTTCTTGCAGTCGTTTTTAGAAGCAATATGTTTCGTAATCTTGTAAATTAATTCTTTTGTGTTACAATAATAATCGTCATCGTCACTTTTCGCGTAGTATTTGATCCTCGTGTCCGCGAATTTCCACTGTTGATCATTTGGGACACCACGCAACTTTTTCATGTCATAAACATCGATTTTAACAAGGTGAGTGCTCTTAGTAGAGTCTTCAACGCGGGAAGATATATAATTGGTACCTCCATTTGCAGATTGAGCCACAGTACACGAATATTCTGTAGCCTGTCTCTTTTTGGGCTTATCGAAAAATATATCAATGTTGTTGGCTCGTTTTTGGGCTTGAATTTTAAGCGGTTTTGGTTCTTCCTCATCAGCCAAATTACTAAAATAATAATTTTTCATAGAGTACTCAATAGCGTCCTCACTCAATGCCTAAAACAAAAACAAAAAATATTTGAGAGGTTTTATACAAATAGAAGTGAATAATATATATATCAGGGGATATCTTACACAAATCGACCTAGTCCTAAATTAAGCACTAGATAGGCTTGTGTTATGAGTAGTAAGGGACACTATATACATGTATATATATAGGTACTATAAAATTAAATACATTAATAAATCAAAAACATCCAAGACTGAGGAACAAATGTTCGTGCTCAGTGCGACGAACGTCTGCCCTCCCCAGGAATCGAACCCGGGACCTTCGGCTTTGGAGACAGGGTCACTACCAACTAGGTTATCCGTATCATCAAAATATGAATATATATGTAAAGTTAAAAGCTTACCTCCATTTTTGACTCGTAACCACAGTAAGCAACAATGTAGACACTGAGTTTCAAACTTACAACTGGTAATAATGCACAGACCGTACTTCAACAATTTTAATTACTTCGAAGAACCTCGACACTGTCTTTAAACGAAGCAATCTGAACGAATGATGGCCCCCTCTTTTGGAGTTCTGCTTTTATTAGCCACATATACATACACACACACACATAAACACTAGCGTCATGTATCAGGTCTACATAAATATGACTTGTCGTAACCTGATTTTCTCACCAGTCCAATTAAAATCAGTATGCAGCTGCAACACGTTTAAACTTGCGCCCTGTGGTTCTATCATCGTAATTTTAACCTTCCAGGAATATAAAAACACCGCCATTAGTAATAAATAAGATTATTTATAACCTTTTCTATCCTTACAACTCGTGTGACTTATGATAATTAAAAAAAAAAAAACATTCCCACAGAATTCTTTTGCGTGAGAAAACGACAAAAACTCGGGAGTTTAATATAAAATTAAACGCTTTTAAGCCCAGTTTATTACTATCTACCCTGATAAATTAACGCAGCCGACTCAAAAAATAACAAAGCAACACCTGTCACAAAAGAAATTTACGTGTCTTTGCCTAACCAAAAGGTTGTTCGATTTATTTCATCAAAATTGTGAATGATTAATGGGTATTGAAAAAATCACATATCTATCTGAGCGAGGCCAACTTTGAAGGGTGGAGTCAAAAATACATAAAAATTCTCATAATAGAAAACAGATACAAAAAAACTAGCAACCTATATGCCGACCAACCGTTTTTTTTTTTTGAAGGGCGGAGTCAAAAATACATAAAAAATCTCCGCTCCGCGGGGGGTGTCCCAAGGTGCCGCAGAAGCAGCTATCTACTAACTACTTGCGTCACAAAAAATGTGCATGCTAGCCTCTCTGTTACATGCCGGTACGTAGCGCGGGATTTCTAAATGTTTCAATTGTTGTATGTTTTCTATAAATGACCTCCATACGGGCGCGAGTGTCTCCGGGATAACCGTATCCCAGCCTATACCGGTACGCCATACTTCCTGCATTAAGGCTTTACCTAACACCGATATCGGACTCGCGTATCCGATTGGATCGAAAATAGACATCGCGCTGCTAGTGACCTGTCGCTTGGTAGGTAATTTATTTCCGCTTAGCACCTCCTCAGGAGTGTTGCGCAAGTTTACGTTGAAACCTATAGTGTCTTTTTTATGATTCCAATTAAGCCCTAGCGTTCGTTCGCTCTCGCTTTTCCCTATAGGTGACGTCTCGTTTTCGGTCTGAGTGACGTCACTTATTACGACAGGGTTGTTCGACGCGAAACCTCGGAGTTCGAATGACGCGCGCAGATTTAGTGCATAAATTTCGTTTACTATGCGTCTTACTTCTCCGTCGCTTTCGTCCATCGCGATTAAAATGTCGTCCATGTAGGCATTTTTAATAGTTTTTTCCGCGGCTATAGGAAATTCTTTTGCGTGATCATTTGCGTTTTTGTTTTTGACGTACAACGCCGTAGTCGGTGACGAAGCTGACCCGAATATCAGTCTTTTCATTCGATATTCTTGGGGTGGAGACTCGCGGTCCTCCCCCCTCCAAACAAAACGCAAACTATCGCGGTCTTCATCAATTATTTCGACCTGCAAAAACATTTCCTTTACGTCTGCAATCACCGCTGTTTTGCCCTCGCGAAAACGCACCAAAACGCCGAATAACGATTCTAGTAGATCCGGGCCCGTAAGGAGGGCGCTATTCAAGGATTTATTATACGCGGTTGCGGCCGCATCGAATACTAGGCGCCATTTGGCTTTTTGGGGGTGAATTGTGGGAAAATGGGGTAGGTACCAAGTTCGGGGACCATGGGCGGGCGCGGAGCTAACTATTTTTTCCGCATAACCTTTTTCCAACAAATTGTTTATTTGTTTCGCATATTCGATTTTTAAATTTGGATCTCGGTCTAGCTTCCGTTCCAAACTGTATAACCGTCGCAGCGCGTGAGCACGGTTATCCGGTAGCTCTTCGTTATCCGTTCGCCACAATAGCCCCGCGCGGTACCTATTTTCCCCGGGTATTTTTTCGCACGTGGCGTCTAATAGGTTCAATGCACGTTTATCTGGGTCGTCTCGCGGTAATTTGCTTTGTACGCCTAACGATTCTATGTCGAAATGCTTTTTCATCAAAGTCAGGGCCTCATCTTCGTCGGTTTTGGGTCTTACGTGGTTTACCAGAGCTAGGACTGGTCTATGAGTTAAATATTGACCATGTAAAACCCAGCCGAGCTTCGTGAGGCTTGCTGCTGGATGATTTTTATTACCACTCAACGTTTGCAACGAAACTATTAGGTGCCAATTATCCTGTCCGATAAGGATAGTTGGTGTCGCGCGTTCATAGCACAATTTGTCTAAAATATCCGTTAAATGACCGCATTGACCTACAATTTCGCGCGGCACTTCCTGCGGCGCGATGCTTAGTTTGTTTATTGTATACGCGTTGATAGTTTCCATGTTCCGACTACATAGACCGCGAACATTTAATTTCAATCTACATGATTCCGTATCATTGATCACGTGACCGCCTATACCCTCTATAGCGAGCGTTTCTCCTGCCGTGCGCGGCGCGACCCTATCGGCTGTTTCACGCTCGATGAGAGTCATCGTGCTCCCATCGTCTAGAAGCGCGTGAGTCTGTATGGTGCCTGAAGGGCCTGACACTTCTATCGGGATAACCTTGAGAAAAGTATTGGCGCAATTTATAGCGTTAACGTGGCCCGAGTTACTACGTGTTGCCGCGGCGACGGTTACGGAATTTAATCCATGTAGCAATTTATGATGCCCGGCCTCGCATTGGTTTACCCCGCACGGTACATATTTACATTTAGTTGTCCGTCTATGCGCAGAGTTCAGACAGCGGAAACATATTTTCGCGTTTTTCGCCATTTCCCAACGTTCCTCGATCGATGCCGACAGAAATTTGGTACACGAGCCGACTTTATGTTCGTTAGAGCTATCACAAATTGCGCATTTTGATCGACTCGATTCCCTATACTGCGGCGGCGGCGGCGGCGGCGGCGGTTGTCGAGGCTTAAAATTATTTGGCTTTTTATTTTCCCGATACTTTATTTGCGCTACCGTGCGTGGCCGATTATCGTATCTATTTGGTCGATCATCGAAATCGCTATCTGAATCGCTGTCACGCTCGTTTCTGTATGGTGGGGGGCGTGGCCTAGTGCCAGCCTGGCGCGCGGGACCTGGGTCGTTGTAAACCGCGTTCACCATATTTCGTGGTTTAAAAGATTTTGAGCGTGTCGTCCGTTTCGCGGCGTAACTTATTTCATTCAGAAAACTCGACATCGCAATTAAATCCGGCAAATCCATATTTGCTTGTTTATATTTTGACCACTCGTAACGTACGAGGATATTTAATTTATCTATGATTTTATTTACGAGCTCGGGCGCGTGTAAATATTTATCCTGTCGTAACGATTTGATTGTGGCCACCGCGTTCGCGACGTGTGCGGCAAAACTGACTATATTTGAATTATCCTCTGCCAATCGAGGCATCCGTTTTACGTTATGAATTTCGGTCAAAACAATTTCTTCTGGATCCCCGAAATGTCTCTCAAGAGCCTCCATTATTTCGTAGGGGTCCTGAACCGTATACATGATCGATTTGACCGCGGTGCGCGCCTCGCCTTTTAACGCACGCCGAATGCGACTGACGTTGTTCACCGAGCTGAACATGGGCGCGGTGTCTTCGAATTCGGCGCGGAAAGCTATCCATTCGGTAATATTTCCGTCGAAATGGGGCAATTCCGGCGCGGGCCGTTGAATTATTGGAGCGTACGTATGGGGGTTCTCTAACGCGTGCACTGGCATAGAACGATTCCGCAGTTGTTCCGGTCGCAGGGGACTTTTAACCTCTTCGGCGCCAGACTTTCGTATCGACTGTTGTCTTACCCAGCTACGGACTCGGTCGTTTTCATCAACGTCGGAGGTCGTACCACCGCTGTTAGATCGCACCCTACACTGGGCGATCTGCAGCTTACACTCAGCGGTATCGGCCTCCTTACGAGCGAGTTCGAGCTTGGCTTTACAAACTTCCAGTTCGGCCATTAATTTCGAAAGTCTGGCGTCGCGTTCCCTATTGTGACGCGGTTCTATCTCGCGGAGAGATGCGCGATCTCTGCTACGTTCGCGCGCGTTTTCTAACACTGTACCCGACGTACTTTTGTTTGCAATTAACGTGTTATCGAGATTTATGGGGTTTTCGGCACTATTCACTCGCGTTTCCCTATTCACTCGCGGGTCCCTACTGTGCGCGCGCGGTTCCCTATCCTGCGGGCGCGGTTCCCTACTGAGCGGACGCGGTTCCCTACTCTGATCACGGTTGCTACTGGTGCCGTCGCTTCCTTCATTGGACGGCATTGGTGTGGGTCGGTGTTGATACCCTCCCGGTGCGGCAGATGTGGTATCGCGCGGCTTGCGTGACCGCAGCGATCTTCCTTGTTCCGACATCTTCTTGCTGGCGCACGTGGGGTTCCCTAACCTTACCTACCTAACACCTATTCGTAGACGCCACTGAGTGCGACGTCTACGGGCCTGATCCCTACAGACTTAACTCGATGGCGTGGATCCCTCGGTGCACTGAATCTCCCGCCAAAGCCTAAGTGCTATGGCCAGGGCGTTTGAAAGCAGTGTGATGATGTCGACCATGCGACATATGCAACGAAAGTTGCCAGACACCCCACGGAGCGAGCTCAACGTGTTCGGCCTTGACTTCAAACGGAGCGAGCTCAACGTAATCCGTCCTTCCGCGAAAGCGGGCGAGTGCATGAGGCGGTTAAACCCTGGCACTTTGGTCCCTAACCTGAGCCGAGTGACCTTCAAGCTCAGCACGTACTTGTTTCTTTTTTCTTTCTTCTGCCCGAAGTCCACTTGATTTGTCGTTGATCTTCTTTCTTGATCCGACGCCGAAGGACCACTGTTAGGTGCGGGCTATAGCGGGCAGGAGAGCTTCGTTACCGGGAATTACCAGGAACCAGGTTACCAGGATACCAGGATACCAGAGGGATGATGTAAATAATAACTCTTATTTAAAATACTGTGTAGAGTGTGAGTAGTCTGAGATGGAATTGATTGAATGGGACTTGGCCGCCATTATATTCCGTCGTTCCATCGCACACTTAGTGGGGGTGTGGTCAAGTGTATAATTTATTGAGTAAAAACAGTTTAGAATGAGACAAAACAATAACAAACAATAATCTTACAGTACTAACTTATCCTAAACACGATACAAATTTTATAATTACTTAACATAAAACTAAGTGTATAAAATTACGGTATATAAAAATTATAATGCTGTATGCGAAAGTTATGTACAATTATAAGCTATATGAGATAAATTATTTACTATCATAAGCTATATGCGACACCTATATAACACAGAAATGTCCGACTCAAGGCCCGTATTGATATGTATCAATGATTGCCGCATTTAGTACAATCGATGATCTCGTGACGGGTTTATTACTACAGGCACAAAGATGTGTGTCTTTATGATTTGGCGTTTTCTTTGTGATTTGGCGTTTTAGGTGCTACACACAATTTGACACTGACTGTACTATTAATGGTCAGATTATGGGTTATTGAAAAAACAAAACTATGATTAAATTTAAAATTTTCAAACTTTCAATTCGAAAATCATAATTTCCGAATTGAAAGTTTGAAAATTTAGTATGGGTTACTTTTGTAATCTTATTACATTTTTTGGACATACAGTTTAATTTATGATTTCCGAATTGAAAATATTTAGAATGGGTTACTTTTGTAATCTTCTTGAATTTTTTGGACATACTTTATATTTTTGTTACTTAATTACCAAACTAAGCTAGGTTTAAACACGACACCTTTACTCAAAATTTCATTAATAGACATCGAGTAGTTTTTGAGTAAAATAATGCCTGTGACATACGAACGGACGGACGGACATGACGAAACTATAAGTGTTCCGTTTTTGCCTAATAAAACCTAACTTAACCTATTGGGTTCAACACAACAATTACAAAAAAAAACAATTATATTTTCCGTTTGAAGAGAAGTGTTGAGAAGGTGTTAGGGAAATGAAACAGTTCAAAAATACACTTGCGAAACGGTATCTTAAACTATAAGGATGCCTAAATAAGTAGAACTCGAGAATTAGGTAAGTACCGTAACTGTACTGTGGGCAGCAAAATTGCATGGATAGATTTAAACTATAATATCGCAGCAACGGGATCCACATCTATCCATGCAAGTTTGCTGCCCGCAGTACAGTTACGGTGAACAAATTATAACTGTCAACCTTGATTTCGCAACTCCATTTTGTCCGATAATCCAGGACTGTGACAACGGTCCCAGAAAAACTCAACTGGACTGTTGCATATAATATAACACAAATGCGGCAACAGCTAAATCATAAATAGCTCACCTTGAACTGTTCCCGACGATATCAAGGGTTCTGATTTCGCTTTTATTTGCCACACGCGAGTGTGGCGTGACCGGCGGAATCGCACCCTTCGCGGCGTCAATGAATTGCGTTAAAGCCAAGTACTTATGTCTACTTATTATCATGAAATTATCATATTTTTAACGAAAAATTTAATATTTTCTTTGTCATTTTTTTATAACATTAGGTAAATGTATTTAATCTCATTAACACAAAGTGCAACATTAATCAATGACAAAATCAAAATATAAATGTAACACAACATACTTAAACTAATAGAAAAAGAAAAAATAATAAATAAAACCATCTAGTAAGTAGGTATAAGAATGTCAAATCGTAATTTGAAAGTGTTGAAGATGGGTAGAGGTGGACATTTCATAACTTATCAGGTGGAAGGATTTGGTTTGTGTTATCTCTTTTGGTTCACGGTAATAACTACTATTTTGTTAGGGACATTATATTAATATACTTACTGTTTATCTATATCTATACACATAATAAAGCTGAAGAGGGTTAAAAGTCTGTACATGGAAGATATTCGAAAAAAAATTAGCCGGGGAAACTCAAAATCGATAACAGAACACGTTCCAGCAGTTTTTAGAACTTTCGTCTGTTTATTTGTTTGTCTGTTTATTTGCGCGCGCATCACGTGAAAACGGATGAATATAACGCGAAAGTAAGTTGATCTGAGTATCAAAATTACAGAGGTCATATATGCTGTTGTAAACGATAAATAAATGCAAAACATTACTGCCTAAGATATAAACATATGATGTCGTTATTTTATTTAGGTACAAATTGGACTAAATAAAAGATTTTATTATTAAAATCCTCTTTTTATTTTAATTCCGGTGGGCACATTTCATTACGGTGGGCTGATTTTATCATACCGGTGTATTCAATCCGGTGTCTTACCTTTCATTCCGGTGTAATTAATAATTCCGGTGGAACATTCGATTTTGATCCCTAATATCTCGAAAATTATTTAAGTTTTTGGGTTTCCTTTTACATATGTTTAATAATAGAGTGTAAATTACAAACCTATTTTTTTTTAAATAGAAACAGAAATAAATATTTACACCGGAATGATACAAAAAATGCGATCTGTTGAAATTGACCCAAATATGTGCTAAACGACACGAGCCTACTAACAGGTGGCGCTAAAATTAATACCTTGGCATTTTGCCAAATTAACTCTAAGTTTAGAAGAGGGGGTACGGATATCAACAAATTTAATTGAATATAATTGATTTAATAATACAAAAAAATACGAGATGAGTGGTTCGGTGGTATCAACAAGGAGGAGGCTCACATGTGCAAGAATTCGCCCAGGTACTGCTTCAGGTTGGAGAAGGACTTCTGGAGGAAACCAACGGCCTGGTTCGATTACCAGAGACGTTATGGAGGATCGTTCCGTCCGTTGAAGACCACATTCGGAGCGTATAAGGAGACCTGAGCCAGGTGACGCAACGTGAGAGCTCTTCGGTATGTGAGAGAGCCATTAATGCGCGGATATTGGCGGAAATCGAAGGTGAACAGGCAGTATGTAATTCCATTAACACTGTCTTGGATGAAGGCTTCGCCACAACATACTTGATGAAGTTCCTAAAGTCATTGAGCGCTTCAGGACTCCCAGCACACACATTAATCCTGAAAATTGGAGTTCCGATTATGCTTCTTCGGAATTTGTCACCTCCAAAGTTATGCAACGGAACCAGGCTAAAAGTAGTGCAACTGCAGCGAAACCTCATTGAGGCGCAAATCCTGATGGGGTGCGGCGCCGGAGAAGCCGTGTTCATCCCCCGCACCCCCCTCATTCCGAGCAACTTCCCGCTACGCTTCAAGTGCCTACAGTTCCCCGTGAGCGTCTGCTTCGCCATGACCATTAACAAGTCGCAGGGGCAAACGCTAGTGTGTGGCGTGCTCGCGCGTCACCAGCTGCACGGAGCTGTTCGTGCTGATGCTGGCCGGGAAGACTCACAATGTGGTGTTCAAAAAAATATTGTAAAATGTCAATATTATCTAAATATACTTCACATACCTACTCTTGGAGTATGTAACTGTAGATATAATTATATGTACATATTTAGTTGTGCATACATAAACATAACTGTAAATAAAATGTAAATACTTGACCTCAATATCAATATTCACCTTTCCTCTAATATTAGACCTAAATTCGAAAGGTTGTTAGGAAATATGGATTTCTATGTGTATATTTCTTACCTTTTCATGCATAGACTGATTTGACTGGAGGACCGATTTGGGTGCTATTTGCCATGGAATTGATTTAGATAGTACTACAGTCAAGGACGTAAAGATAGAAAAGTGGTACTGTATCGTCCGGTATACACCTCTAAGTATATACTCTGTCTTTTAAATCACGTCAAAAATTTAAATAAGTGCGAAAAACGATTGATTTTGGAGTGTAGTTCTATTTAATGGTATTTGTATAACATTTTATCTGCACTTAACTTCAAGTTTCGGCTCCAGGGGAGAGGGGTGAATTAGCCGCTTACTGACACAGACCAAATTCCAGGCGGGCGGAGCCGCGGGCACAGCTAGTCTTCTATAATTTAAGGTGCATTGAAAAAGTCGTAAATTTTCTCGATTTTGTGTGTATTTTTTTCAGGCATTTCAATCTTAAGGAAGACCTTGCCTTGAAAAAACATACATATGATTATTTATTTACAACTTTTAATATGTTATTCTAAAAGGGTTTGGCGCTGCCTAGATTATTTTAGGCATTTCTGGTGACAAAAGCCCGCCCTCGTTTCGGGCATTCCAATTAGGTACGTCTGACATGCTGTCAGTTGGGTTTTATTCAGTATACTTTACTCCCGATAAAGTCCATTTTTCATAAGTATATATATATATATATATATATATATATATATATATATATATATATCCCTTACTAAATTATGATCAAAGAGATTTTCAGTTAATATTGCTTAGTAGGATCCTTTTGTTAGGTACCCATACTCGTTGATAGTCATAATGTAATCTTTAGTCACAAAATCACTTGTCATAATTCTGAAACTGGTTAATTTTCAGGATCTTCGAAAAGGTCGTCCTGTAGGACCCATTAGGTTAGGCTAGGTCTGTTTTGTGACAATCCTGAAAACTTAAAGGTTTGGGAGAAACTGCGATTATGACTAACGAAAATTCGAACAAACATTACATTATGAATTTTAATTTTATGTCAGTCAATATAGGCCCTTACTTGGTAATACCTTTCTGCAGCAAGCTCTGGTTTTTCTGGTCTTCTGGTCTGAAATGATACGATAAATTATGACGGGCTGCCGTTTAGACGATTTTCATTTCCAGTTTCCTCCCTATTACAGCTTGCACCTGACACTGACATTTCTGTCGGAGCTTGTTTCAAGATAAAAAATTCAGTCGTGTCATGTGCACAGGTCTCCGTGACGTCACCTAAGGTCTCACCGGAAGATCAGCGCTGGCTTTCCAGCTAGCATTTTGCTGAGGTGGGACCTTCTCGTGGCATACTAGTATTTTTTTGTCTGTACTTCTTTCTTATTTAATTTTTGGTTATGCCAAATAACAATGTTTTCCTTCTTTCTTTCTTTCTTTCTTGACCTTTCAAGCTATGTATAGCTTTTAAGAGTACCGGGATAGACTAAAGATATTAGGAACTTTGTATACAATCAAATGATATGACGGGTCTTCTTCAATTACCTTTATTTCACAACGTTCCACGTGGGAGCTGTATTTATATGGTACAGTTGAATGATTACATGATGGGAGCAATAGGCTACCTAGACATAAACTAATATCATTCTTAATTAGCACCATGTTTCAAATATGCTACTAAAAACTAACCTCCATCATGAGCGGTCGACTGCTGCGCACGACATCCATCTAATTGGCGACGAGGAATCTCAAAAGACCGTTTCCATTGTTGCAGGCGTGTCCCTCGTGTACATACTGGCGGTGCTGCCGGGGCTGTTGCCGTGGGGCGGCGGCAGCGGCGCCTGGTTCCTGTCGCTGTGTCACCTGCTCGGTGCACTTGCGCCCTGGTGCGGCTCCTTCCTCTACCACCTGTTCATGAACCACGCACGCGGCGAGGGGCTCTACCACCGCCTGCTGCAGCTCGACATGCTGGGCATCTGGGTCAGCCAGAGCATAGGTCAGTACCTGAATAGTTTATATATTTTTACACCAAAATCTCGCCCCCATATTAGGTGTACTTGATTTAAATGAGGCCTTTTAATTATAAGTCTCCGAAGTGAAATACATATTTAACAAAATAAATCCGCATCTATTAAAACGCGAAGTTTAGAGCGCAAATTAAAACTTCCCCAACAAATCCTCAGTACCTAAAGATAAAAGAGAGTGCGGATTAAGAAGTTCAACACAAGTTCAAGAATTCTCCTCCTATTCATACCTGTAGAATGTACGTGAGCAATCCTGCGTTTATGAGTCAAAACGCATAACTCTAAAAGCGTACGGAATTTTATTTCATTAGAAATCCGAGTTCTCATTTTGCAGTGAAAAGCGCAACGTACCGAAGTCGCTCGTAATTTCGGAATCTAATTGTTGGAAACGTGGGGCAGGCTTTGTTTCGAACCCTTCACACAGTATAATGAATTAATACGTGACATGCCGTACATTGACTTTATACACCACTGACGCCCATCACCGAATAAAAAAATATGTATGAAATAAATTCTAGGTTGTGCCTTATAGATTTTATTCGACAAGATTACGATAAAGTGACAAAACCTGTGTGTTGGATCGAGACATATTAAAATAAGCCTTTAAAAATTGGCATAATAATGTGATATCTACTCCGTTTTAATAAGTGGTTACGCTTTAATAATTTTGCATGAATTTAGAGACCCTTTGATATGCATCGCGGTAATTTGCGTTTTCGGTTTCGCGCGTTAAGAAACTCAATATACTGGGTTATTCCTTCTACTGCGCCATGAATCAATTACTCGGTAGAATTTGAAACAACTTCGCACTGATTCGATGTCATGCCCGATTTGGCTGGTCACCGAAAGCAGCCACAGGGAGCCGCGGGCGACGCTCATGTTGTAAGCAAATTGCTACGTCTTAGTCTGATAACTTAGTTTGTGACTTAGTTACAGGATAGGGGTTTAAATAACAAATTTATGGATGGCATAAATTTGTCGAATCGGTTAATCTATTTAAACTAACCTACTAATGTTTTGATATTGTTGCGCGCTATAAAAACTTATTACATTGTTATTTTAGTGGTTTGATTGAAATTTATATATGAGAAGTAGGCAGGTACCTGGATAATTACACTACGTTTTGAAAAGCATGAATAAATTTTAACATGTTATGATATGACGCTATAAAGAATTCTGAATGTCAATAATCTCAATATTTTCCTTCATCATCATCATCACTTCAGCCGTAGGACGTCCACTGCTGGACACAGGCCTCCTCAATAGATCTCCACATGGGCCGGATAGAGGCGACCCGCATCCAGCGAGCCCCCGCAACTTCCCACGCTGCGCTTGCCGGTACGCAGTCTCCACTCTAGAACCTTTCTGCCCCAACGGCCATCGGTTCTTGGAACTATGTGCCCTGCCCTTTGCCACTTCAGTTTGCTTACCCTGTATGCTATATCGGTGGCCTTGGTTCGTTTACGGATCTCCTCATTCCTGATTCGATCTCGTAGATTATTTTCCTTATTTAATATTAAATAAACATCCTTACTTGGTACTTCCTTTCTATTCAAGGTTTCTTGGAAATTGTCTTGTTTCCTATTCTTTACTGTCGATGTACGTAGTTCCTCGTACCCGCGTTCTGTTTAAAGCGTGCGACGCGAGACGTGTTCGCTGTGTTTTGTCCAGAGAGTACGCGGGCTTCCTCATACATTTTTTAACTCAACAGTGTCCCAGTTTAGTGTTGAATAGTCATTGAAAACTGTACATCTCTCACTACATAAGAAAAAGAGAGCATTATTTCCTCTTTCCTAAGTGTAATTGAAGATGTGACTCACACACACACAAATTAATATACCTACGATTTCACTAATAAAAAGGCATAATATTTTCCCAAAAATAAAAAATATATTAAATTGATAGGTACCCTTGACTCCAAGAGAACGAACCCAAAAATCCATAAACAGAGAGTCAGAGACCAACAGTGCAGGTAGGTATACGTTTGTTCGAAAATGCCCGTATCTATACGGATACTACTACATTTATTACATAAAATATGAATTAAATCGCGTGTTTATCCTCTTTCAATTGTAAAATTAACATACCCATCGATTTCGGTTTATTTTCTGTGCTTTGTAAGTAACTATTTTATGTGAAAGAGTTTCGGATATCTTTTTTTATTCAGGATCTAGTTTAAAACTTATATACTATTGACATTAATAAAATGAGACATATTCTTAATTTAATCAGATTTTCTACATAGTTTTAAATACTAGCCTGTCCGTCTCATATACTTGGGTGGAGGTGGTAATACTCTCAACCAGCTTTACACTTTCCACAGTATTGTGCAATAGTCTTATTTACTCGTCATATTTTAAATTATTACTAGCTTCTACCCGCGACTTCGTCCGCCTTAAATTCGTTTATCGCGCATAAGGGCATTCTTTCGGGATAAAAAGTAGCCTTTGTCGTTCCCCGGGACTCAAACTATCTCCATACCAAATTTCATCCAAATCAGTTCAGCGGTTTAAGCGTGTAGAGATAACAGACAGACACACTCTCGCATTTATAATATTAGTAGGGATTAGTGACACCCTCCATGATTTCAGGCTTTAACCGCGCCTGCTTCCAACGATCATCAGGTACCAAAAAGTAGACATCAAGCGTTGTATCCACTTTCGGACTTTATTGTAACGTAATAAGGTGAAAAAGTTGATACATCTTTATACGGACGACTGTGCCACATGACCCCATTTTACTTGTTTTCTTGAAAAAATCCTCAATAGCTGGTCGTATAATCTAACCAATATCCATTTCTATACTCTGATTTTTAATTCAAGGCTAAAATTTAATGTCACTTTCGCTGTGATCACTGAATACTGGTTTAAGTGTTATTATTATAATTTATTATTATTCACAAAAGTTACACAGCATTACAGTAAAAACCAAGGCACTGTGAACAACAAAAAAAAAAAACTTAAAACTAGTTTGATTATGGCGACGTAACTCCGTGGCTCCGTTGCGTCGTCTGATCTGGTGTAGGATTCGGCAGATTGCCCCGGAGGAACCAGACGGAACGGTGTTAGTATTATTATCAATAAAACTTACTCTTTTATTACTGGTTGCACAATTTCTCATTCATATTTTTATGAAATAATGTTTATTTGATGAAATAATCAAGATCTTGAATTAAAAATCAGAGTTTCGAATGCATGCAATGATCACAGGATTATTTGAAGTGGGTAACTAATTTTGCACATTCGCCGTCAACCTCGCTCGACGCGCCGTCCCCGCAGCCCTGTGCACCGGGCCCGAGCCCTGCATGATTAATAACTCTGAATTAGTAAAACTTAAGTGAGACGTCGAACGCTCGCGCCGCTACACTTAATTAACGCATGTTAGGACCCAGATGAGGGGGTAAAAGATTAATAAGTTTCAAAGTAATATTCTATAACATAATAACGAACTCTGAAGAGAGATTAGGGATTTAGCGTTTTAATCCAACTCCTTTGTATTTTCTACTCATCCCTAATATAGCTCGTGTGCTGATTCATAATCATAAAATTGTAGGGGCAGATATCTTAAATAGACGTTATAATCAGAACCCAGAATTCTTATAGGTAACACTTTAATCTTTCATTAGTGAGTTGTTACACGTATCAACTTCCGATATTTATACTTGGTAATATTACAATTCTGCAATAATAAATTGTCTATACATTGAAGACATTTTCAAAAAAAATATTGTTACGGGCTACCTATTTTGAGGTCTTTGAAAGGGAACTATTTCTTTTCGATATTTTGTATGTTTGTTTGTTTGTATGTGTAGTTGTGGATTCATCACGTCAAATCGGCTAAACAGATTTCAACTACTATTGGTACACGGGTAGCTGGGTATCCAATCCACAGATGGCTATAGGCTACTTTTTATGCAGCTACGCTACGAAAAAAAGAGGCGTTATGACATTTTCTCCTCCGTGAGCGATGTTGCAGGCACTAGTAATGCCCATAAAACTACTAATGAAAGGCCTTCAAATGAATTGCCAGTGCCTACATGCATGACACGATAAGTTACTAATTAATAATCTATTTTGAAGTTTAATATATCGATGCGCACATTAAGAGCCTATTAGTGAGAACTCACTAATGACACATTGACCGGACTATGTTTACAACTTTCATTTTATGTTTTACACTAACAACAAATTTAATTTAATGTAATTTAATTTAATGTAATTTAATTTAATGAAATAAGTATTTTAACCTACCTATTTCTACATTTGTATGCCATATCATGGCGAAGCATAGCGTTCATATTATCAATGTAACGCCCTTGTAGCTACTTACCTATATCATACAAATAAATAAATTATTGATTGATTGATTGATAACAAAGTGATCTAATTAGGGTACCATTTTTATCAACTGAGGCATGGAATTGTCCTGAAATTGTTAGCTAATCAAAGGCAGCAGAAATTAAATCTGAGCACTTGTCTAATGTAACATATATGTTTCAGAATAGAAAAGGACAGATGTTGTGCAATTAGGCCGCTGGATGCCAAATGGATGGACGATATATCTAAATGAGAAGATTTACTGGGCACAGTCGGACAAGGGAGGCCTAGAATCGGGTCATGACATGCTAAGGTCCCTTAAAGGTACTAATAAAAATAAAATGGTGATGATATTCGTAAACAGACGAGACACACATCCATCCTACTTCCTTAAAAAAGTACCGATCGCTGTCGAAATGCATGTCCCTATTTTTATTACTTCCTGCTGAGATAGGGAGTAAGATTTTATCAGTTACTAGCAATATTACGAGTAAGAAATGACCGAAAACTCAATAGTCGCATCGGTACCGTCATTTTCTTTGCCGGCATAAACTCTGAAATGATCTTCCCGTAAACCCGTTTCGCATCGCGCCACAATCTAAGAAACGGATCGCAATTTCGTTTGCACAGGGCCGCCATTGTCAAACAAAACAGATGGACACACAGGGCGGAACTTAGGTATGCTGCGGCGCTTTTCCAACGAGTGATTTTCACCAGCCGGAGCCAAAACAGGCGTTATAAGTCATCAATCCTGTTTGATTCTGAATCCTTTTTGCCAGTATTAGGCAAATTATTCTTCATTAGGTTAAGTAAAGAAGTAGAGCATACTGACTGAACGATTTTATGTCACGAAGAATTCTAAAACCATCATTGAACTTAATTCTTCTAGAAAGCCTAAACTATGTCAATTTTGTAAAGTATATTGATACCTATCCTAGATAAAAAAAACATACCGTTTTATAATCATAATCATAATCGTTTATTCAGAAAACATATGGAGCAAAAATAAGGTGTTACGATACGAAATATTGGTTCTTCATACATTCTACCCTAAAGGCATGTGATTTTTTTTATATAAAATTATTATTTAATGGCATTGTGCATGCATTGAGGTATGTATGCATATGTATTATTTTGAGAGTGTCAAGGATTTCATTAATCATCATCATCATCATCATCATCATTATTATTATTATTATTGACTTATTAGCATTCATTATTATTATTATTTAATTATTGGACAAAATATATTCAAGTTCTGACTTACAAAATAAAAAAAGTTAAAAAATGTATAATATTCCAATTAATAATT